>JAJNNQ010000075.1:77335000-78585000 GCA_027886175.1 Phylloscopus collybita | reverse complement strand
ACCTTCAAGCGTGCGTGCACAAAAATCCAGACTTAAATTCAGTTTATATGCCATGATGTAAAAAAATGCCCCAGTCTGAAATTAGGCAAAAAAAGTAAAAAATAAAAGTTTTTTTTTTTTTTTTTCCTTGGGAAACAATGTTTTGCCACATTTAGGTATAGAAATTTCAGTGAAAAAGCCACATATTAACTTACCTGACAGGTAAAAAAATGCTGATAAAGGGCTTGCCATTTCTTTCCCCAAATATTCCCAAAAGTTTTTGTAGGCATTGCAGAAAGCTCTGAGTATGAAACTGATCTGGTGCAGGTTACTTTGAGAATTATGACACCAGATTCTCATCCCACGCCAAAGTTGTGCATCTCTAGGGTGTGCTACAATGTTTTACAGGAGTGGAAATATGTATAAAATCTAACTGGCATTTTTCATCTCAGGAATCATGTTGGTGTGTTCTGCTAGACTAATAAATAGAAAAATCATGTTTAAGAAAAAATGATTTAATGTTGAAATGAAATTCGAAATTTTAACTTTCCTTTCAAAAATATGTTTGATAAAATGCCATTTTTATCACGAAAATAGAAAAATTCATGTGAATTACTGTCTTAGGTGTTGATTTAAATTTAAAATGATGAACCAAAGATGAAGTATAAAAACTACCGGCTGCACCTAAAACTATTTTTGGCAAGTCTTGCCCTCTATGTAGCTACAAAAATATAGGTGCACAAATACTACCTCATGAAAAATACAGATGTTCTTGTTCAAAAAAGCATACATAAGATACTTGTTGAACATTTTTGTTTAGTTGTTATATTTTACAGAATAAATATTAAATCAATATGCGTGAATGCTAAGTTATTCTAACGCTTTTCATCTTCTTTGATCAGACAGCTCTATCAAAAACCTAGGTGTATTTGGGGTTTTTTTGTTGTTGTTTGTTTGCTTGCTTTTTTTCCTGCAGCTTATTCAAACCATAAGTGCAGTAGACAAAGATGACCCTCTTGGTGGACAAAAATTTTTCTTCAGTTTAGCTGCTGTTAACCCTAACTTCACTGTTCAGGATAATGAAGGTAAAATTCATGCCTGTTCCAATTAAGGAGTTTTTTCTGTCTGGCTGCATTCTTGAAATATTTTTGCTTTTGATGTCTATCAGTATGTAGAGAAGCTGTGAAGGTTGCTACTATCAAGAATACTTTACCTGAATGAGGTTTAGGACTTCTACATTTTTATTTGTGTAAGTGAGGCAGAAATGTGATTAAAAAAAAATTATAACATCAGAAAAGTATTGGCTTGGGGTAAAAGACAGATGAAATACCTGACTGCAAAAGAAAAAAAGCTTTCAAAAATGCCTTCAGCTGACAAGTTGAGGTTTTTCACTTTAGCTTTTTGTCACATAGTTCTGATTCCCCTGGCCTTCTGTTTTGTTTCTTTCTGACCATTAACGAAAATAACAGTTCTGAGAACCATTTGCTTTTCTTTTGATCCTTTCTCAATCTGTCTTTATCAGTGAAAATTTTCAGAAGCTTCTGTTGGGGAAATGAGACTATGAATTTTGGCCTTCATTATTAGTATGACTAATTGAGAGGATTCTAGATAACAGAAGAAATAAATGAAAGGGGACATCGTATTAGCCTTCAAATGTGTCAGGCATAAAGGCAATGGGAATAGTCCTCTGTTCCTGATGAATATGCCAGGATGTAGTAGACTACAAACAACAGCAGAAAAAAATTTCTAATGGTAGGGAAGGTGAAGTAATTAAATCAAATAGTTTGGGTAATCTGTAAAATCCCTGGCAGAAGAGGTATTTAAAGATCCATAAGACATGTAATTTTTGATGTGTGTTAAAATACACAAAACTGATGGAGGGAAACCATAAAAAAACCCTTTTGTGTTTCACATCTTGAAGTCTATGAAAAAATACATGATTTAATATTTTAAACAAAGGTTATGTCTTGGTGACTAGATCCTGAGTATAGAGAGGTATAGATCTTGACATTTCCTTGCTATCCATAATTTTTTTTTTCCATATGGGTTATTTTAATTGTGCCTGAAGTTGGCTATCAACATAGCTAACCACATAGTGAACTTCAAGCAATCCACAAATGTGATGAAAATTAAATTTTCCTTTTAGTGCACACTAAACATGTATTTTCTCTCTTTTTGGACTAAAAAGTTATCAGTTCTGGTGTTGGCTACCACTCTAGTGTTGTGGCTCTAACAGTAGAAGAAATACTCTCTCCATGCTAGTCATTCCTTCTCTTCCTTCCCTTCCCTCTGGCCACTCAGTGGAAAGCTTTTGATGCTGAAGTATCCTGCACACAGCTAAGATTTGTCTTCTACAGATACAGTTTAGTAAGTTCACTTCTCAAAAATGTGCAGGAACACCTACCATCTTTCACATTTTCTGAATTCCTAAGACAATTTCTATCCAAAAAAACCCCTACTTCATGTGCTAAGGTACATAATTCATTGGTCTACAGTGTGTTGAAAGCGGTTTGGTGCAGCAAATCACATACTGAGTTGACAGATAGCATTCCTGTGGGTGTTGTCACAGGTGATGCATAGAAAGAATGTTCCAGAACAGAGTAGTTGTTGAACTGCACAAAGTGGAAGGTTATTTTTCCTCAGGTGGTCGCTGCGTTTCAGGTTTTCAGCCCTGAACTGTAACTGTGTCACACACTGCATGCATTAATCTGTAAAACATTTGAAGCTTTGAGAAATCCTCTTTTCAAACCACACGCAAAAGTGGTGCAGAGGCACAGAGAAGCAGGCCAGATGTACCTAAAAACTTATAAATAGCTTTCTGATCAAATGGGAATGTTGTTAGAGAAACAGAGATAGCACTATGATATCAGGAACTATTTTTAAGTCATATAAAATACAATGATTTGCAACTACTGTAAGTGGTATGGATTCTGTTCGCCTAGCCTACAGCAGTGTCTTTTAATCGATCCAGATAACACCGCCAGGATTTTGACGAGAAGGAATGGCTTTAGTCGACATGAAATAAGTACTTACCTTCTCCCGGTGGTGATATCAGACAACGACTACCCGATCCAGAGCAGCACGGGCACGCTGACCATCCGGGTGTGTGCCTGTGACAGCCGGGGGAACATGCAGTCCTGCAGCGCCGAGGCCTTGCTCCTGCCTGCCGGCCTCAGCACGGGGGCACTGGTGGCCATTCTCCTCTGCATCATTATCCTGCTAGGTAAGAAGAGAAACGCATCCTCCCCTGCCCGGGAACTAATATTTGAGGCCTGACTCATTTCACAAAATTACGCAGGTAATTTTGATAGAATTAGTAGGATAGAATTAATGAACCTGGACTTCGCAAGAAGAATATGACTGCAGCTTAAAACAAACAAACAAACGAAAAACCAAAGCCAAACCCTTGTTATCTGCTATTTTAACACTGTAAAATAGAATTCAAGTCCCAGACTGTTAAAACTATCACTGTGCAACTAGAAGCTCATTTATGTTTTTTGTAGAGTTTTCCAAAAAAAGAAAGTTCAGGGAGGATGAATAGTATAATCAAAAGTTGCTTTAATGTATTTCATTTTAATTTTTTTTTTTTGAGGAAAAGTCTCTTTTTCATTTAAATAACTACTAAAAATCAGTATGCAGCATATATTGCACATATAATATAACAGTAAGCAGTAATTTTACTGCATCAAAACCCTGTCTATCCAGTGGTTTCAGTGCTGTAATAAAAAAAAAGGAAAATTTTATAAAACCTCCATTTTGTGGTTTTCAGAATGACACTTAATGACCTATAATTCAACTCGATCCCACTTTTTTAACAATATCCTTTGAGCTTGAAAAAGGAAAAATATATTCAGAATAGACCTGGCTATTTTAAAGCTCATTACAGCCACAGAAGGAGCATGCAGACAAGCTCATGGTCCTGTAAAGCAGAGCACACAATGTGTGCAAAAGAGGTTTTTGATGTAGACTTTATTGTGCTACCATTATACAGATAGAGGTGTTTATCCAGTTATCAAAAAAAATGAGTTGGTGAAATGTAGTTCTTGTACCTGGTGGATTTGCTGCTAAGAAATTGTTAAATAGAGATCTTTACCCACTCTTTGTTTCCCTCTTTAAGTTATAGTGGTGCTATTTGCTGCTCTGAAGAGGCAACGAAAGAAGGAGCCTTTGATCCTGTCTAAAGAGGACATCCGAGACAACATTGTGAGTTACAATGACGAGGGTGGTGGAGAGGAAGACACCCAAGCCTTTGATATCGGCACCCTGAGGAATCCCGCAGCTATCGAAGATAAGAAGCTGCGGCGAGACATTATCCCCGAAGCGCTGTTTGTGCCACGGAGGACTCCTTCGGCACCAGACAACACGGATGTCCGAGATTTCATTAACCAAAGGCTAAAGGAGCATGACACGGATCCCTCTGCGCCGCCCTATGACTCGCTCGCAACCTATGCCTATGAAGGCAACGATTCCATAGCTGAATCCTTGAGCTCCTTGGAGTCAGGTACTACCGAAGGAGACCAAAACTATGATTACCTCCGAGAGTGGGGCCCTCGGTTTAATAAGCTGGCTGAGATGTACGGTGGAGGAGAAAGTGACAAAGACACTTCTTAACCTACAGTAGGCTACTTTTTTCTTTTCCTTCGAGCGGAAGTAATTTTACAGACACCTTCTGCACTCAACAGTATTTAACATTCAGGAAAATTTTCCTGCCACTCAGCACAATGGTTTCCTTTTAAAATTTGTTTTAAACTTGTCCATTAATGTCATTCATTCTTTCTAGTAGGATGCCACTTGGAATATATACAACATTTTATTTAATCAACTTCCAAGAGCCAAAGCTATGGAAATTCAGTGTTGTACATTTTAGTAAGTAAAATAAAAAATATCTTACCTTCAGAAATTTGAACAGGGTGATAATCCCTTAAGCAACCTCAAGTCGCTTCTGTTAGGTACATGTCCTATTCCTGCAAGTGCAGCTTTTAAGATGGCAAAGAAGAAAAAAAATCCAGTATATCCTGTTCTGTACATTAAAATAAAACAAAATGTACACGTGGTGTTAATAAGTGTAATATGCAGCTGGTTTAAAAAAAAAAAGTTTGTGCAACTTCATTTCATCAAATTCTATCTGCCAATGTTTTATATTTATATTTTTGTATTTATTTTTAAAAAATAAACCAGTTTTTACAACTATGTTAATGCTTGCCTGCCTGTTCTGGCCGTGAGTTTCAAGCTTGAAGAGAACATGGAATTTCTCCAGTGGCATCACAACCAACTGCTAATACTTCTGTGCTGAAGTGTTCCCCATACGTACAACACAGTCTGAAGTCTTGTGCTCACTTGTGCTCACTGAGACAGGAACAAGTTATACACTTACCTCGTTGCTCAAAAGTGCTACTTTCTACAGGTCAATGTTTAAAAGAATTTTTTGGTTTTATTTTTTAACTAAACTAATCATATTCTAGTCTAGAAAGACAAATTATTATCAACTTGAATAGCCTTATTCTAAAAGCATGCTGGCACAATTTATCTATTCAAACACAGAACATTAGTTTCAAAATCTCAGTTTATTTGTTCTATAGTTATCCATTTTGAGTCATACTTACATCATCAGAAGTGATCTGTAAGTGCAACAGATAAATCATAAAAAGATGCTCAATCATTTTTAAGCTCTGTTTTTCCAAAGACAAATCATTTGCTGACAAACACTGTGTTGTTTTTCAGCTGCCTTTAAAACTGTCAATTTGAAGACTGAGAAAGTGTCACAAAAACTAGCATCCCTTCCCCCTGAGTTTTCTCAAGTCTAGTAAAAAGAAACCTGAGCAACTAGCCAACTGTAAGCAAAAAAAAAATACTTTAGCTATCACAAAACAAAGCTGGCATCCAAAAACATTTTTAAATGTCTCTTCCTTTAATCTTAAGGTTACACAAGTTTTGTACTAGACAAGCACTGCAATTTTGAAATGCTGCTGAGATTAAATAATTTCAGAGCCAAAGCAGTATGTTACAAGGTCTGTATTAGCTACTGTGGGAGAAACACAGCTGAAGGTTTATTTCTCCTCTCTTTCTCTTAGCTAATTATTGGCATAAACCCAAGATATATTGAAAATATATTATTCCTTTGAAAAGTGGAATACTGTTTTCTCCTTTAGTTAGATATTTCTTCTCCTTAATGGGCTGATAAAACCCAGTGAAGTTGAAAGCTGAATACACTACCATTAAGCAATCTATTTTGGTGCAATGGAGACCAAATTTTTATTGACTTGATATCAAGTTAAACTATTTGATCTATTAAGAAACTGTGAATATTATGGATTTTTCTTCACTTCAATCAATAATACTTTTATTAACTAATGACTTTTTATATTCCTTAATAGAATATGAATCTGAGTATATTAAGAAATGTCTTACATAAGCAGCATTGCCAAGCTTTTTAGAAGTCTTACAGGTTATACAAACAGTTGATCATCTTTATGATCACCTAGTGAACAGGACCTAGTTTTTTCTTCCAAGTCCCCATCAGTCCTTCAACAGCATGCAATAAGAAGAAACAAACAAATAATATCCATCCATTAAAAGACATTCCTCCAATACTAATTTTGTCTACAGCAACACTGAGATCAGTGACACCCTACATATTTAACTGAGTACTTACTAGGAAGAAGATAAAATAGGCTGTAAAACATCTGGGTTTTTACCTCTTTGCTAAAAAAAAAAAAAAAAAATTAAAAAAAAAATATTAAACAGGTCCAGACAACACTTTTACATATAACTCAGTAAAAATCTCTGGTTTGTTTCCAGAAGGAAAAAAAACAAATACATGCATCTTCCTCACTATTCATCTATATCAGCAAACATCAAAAAAGACTCCATGACTTTGATTTGCAGTACAGTACTAATTTCCAAGTAATAATGATAAGGAACTATTTTTCTATCACTGTGTTGAAGGAAGTTATTTTATAACTGTTCAGCAGAATCCAAATCTGATGTTTAAAATTTAATCCTGTATGTGTTATTAAATAAAACATTGGTATGCATTGCGAACGTATATAACCATATATAAACATACTACTAACATCATTATATAAATAGTATAAATGATTTTTTTTTAATTTGTTGCAATATCCTTGGACATTTATTTCTTTTCTTTCTTGGTACATTTTAAGAAATTTTAAGAATCAAGGGCACTATTACATTGTCTTCTTGCACCCTTAAAATAGTGAGGAATTGGAAAGTGAATCTCAAAACAACACAGACAACTCAAAGTGGAAAAAATGTAAAACAGGATACCTGCTTCCCAAGTAGTATCTCCTAAGCTTAGCCACATGAAATTGGATGAACATTAACAAAACATACCAAGATGTAGTAAACAAAGTCATGGTATTGTTTAGTCTGAAGGAATTTTTTGTATGTTCTTAAGACAAAAATGCCACAGGACCTCAGAAACAAAGAAAATACATTAATATTGCATTTCAGTTGGAACTTGCAAGTTATTTACAACAAGACACCTCATGAATGTTTAAAGAGTCAGAAGCATATAAAAAATACTGTAGCCACTGGACATGCAGTAGACAGCGAGTTCTTAGACTCTGTTGCAAAAAATAATATTTAAAGGGATTTTATGGAAGCAGATGTGCACATGATCTTATGTTAGTGACAACAATGTAAAGAATAATATTTGATAGGGCCTTCACAAAAGTGATTGATAAGAAAAACAGTCTAAGGAGTGTTAGAAACAAAAAACAAAACCAAACCAAACCAAACCAAAACAAAACAAAACAAAAAAAAAACAAAAAAAAAAAAAAAAAAAAAAAAACAACAACAACAAAAAAAAAAAAAAAAACCCACAAAAACAAAAACAAAAAAACCCCAAGCACTTAAACCAAAAAAGTCCTCATGTTGCAAATTATCAGGTTAATATCCACCAGCTTCCATCTCTGTATATGCAGATGTTTTTCATTCATTCACTCTTACAACATGTATTTTGATCATTTCTCCTTCAATTATGTGTAATACTATTCCCAGGCCAAATTATTTATCAATTGCATTACTGTCTGTCAAGAATTTACCCTTCATTCCTCTCACTCATTGTCCAGTGACTGCTGCCTTTGAATCACATGTTCCTATGACTTCATAATTCTTCCTGTGCTACCTGTCACATTAAGTTGGAAGAAAGAGGACCAAATTTGCTACATTATTTCCCTTCAAACCCGTTCCTATAATTTTCTCCCACTGGGTTAACTACATAAACACTTGTTAATATTACAGAGCTGCTCATTATGCTAATCACAGAATATTCTGAGTTGGAAGGGACCCACAAGAATCATCATGAATGATGGAGAAAATTAAATGCAATCTTTCTTCAGGTTGCTTCAGACTGGTTTTCCCCTTATTCTATCAGAATTAAAATTTTTGCCAGCGCTCCTCTAAGTTTATCCAATATTGAGTAAAAAGCAAATAGTCTCTTTTGGCCCATCACTAACTACTGAAAACAAAACAATGAACCTTTCAGGAAGCTAATTAGTAACATGCATCTTATATAAGCATATCAAGAGTTTAGGTTTCCTTACTTTTTTTCAAATAAGCTGAACTGGACGATAAAAGTTACCAGAAGCCTTCAAACACTGTGTTATCATTATCAGGCTCACTTGAACAGCACAGAAATCACTCAGCTGTAATCGGTTCATAGCAAGATGCACAAATGGATGCTCAAGCTAAAACAATTTCACTTATTCGCAACAGTGTTCTCTATTATGTTCAAAGCCATCCAAATAGTAAATGAACATAAGGAGATAATTGGAAATATAAGGAGACATGCGAATACAACTTTTATTTTCCCGACGAAGTATTCTGGGCTTCTCTATCATCTGTACAGTTTTTCAGAGGCTTATTTAAACTCTATTCTAATATGGTTAAGCTGGATGAAAAGTCACTTTCTACATGGCAGAAGATAGAACTAATAACATGGAAATTCACAAATACAATAAGCCAGACAGATTTTTTTAAAATTGTTTTGTTTCCTCTTCTTTACAGCTATTTTTGTTTCCATTTTAAAAGAATATAGTCAACCATGAAATCAAAATGACAGTTTTTAATTCAGCATTTTTTTCTGAATGTCAGTTTCTCTTGGTTCCCCTCCTCCCAAAAAATCAAAACAAGCATTTAATTTTTAAGAAAATTCATTGTCTTTAAATTGATGTAAACCCTAGTCAACAAGGAAAAAATAAAAATATACTCGAAAAGAAATATAAAATATTCCTTTGTTTTTTGACTACAAACCAGAAATCATATAAATTTTGAACTTATATTTGGCAAAATAATTTTTTACATTGCCATTAATGTTTGCAAAATGGTATTTTGTTTATTAAGTTTTGGAAGGTACGCATTTTATAACTATTTTTGCACCCATATCTAGGTACTGTGTGTGGAAACTTCTTGCAAAACTTTTTGAGGGAAGCAGAACAAATTCTAATTTATTATATTCACTAAAAGGTCAGCAGCTGAATCTAGAAAATATCTTTTGTGTTCCAAACAGATAGCATGACTTGTAACTTTGCAGTCAGAGAAAGTACAGCAAATACAAATTAATTAATCAGTAACACCTGAAAAGATTTGGAAGTCATGACACTGTTGAAAAACTCTAATTTACAGAGGAACTTTGGTGTTATGCACATAGGTGCATAAGAAATATCTCCATCATATTGCATGTTGCTATTGTGTATCTCATCCTACTAATTTCGGAATTGTAAAATATTACAAAATCAATAATGTACATTCTTAATTTTGGCTAGTTTCTCCATAGTGTGGTAACCTGCTTGTTCATGAGGACAGAAATTAAAATTTGGCCACACACAGGAATTTCATTTGCATGCTATGTATCAAGGCAGTAGCACCTTTTACATATAGAGGAGGGAACTTCAGACTTCATAGTGTGGTTCGCTTTCCAGAAGGTATTTGAAAAGGTCTATCATTAACATTTCTAAAGAAATTAAGCTAGAAAATCTTCTCAACAAATTACAGAAAAATCAATTAAAGTAAATGTTCAATAATCATAATAGAGGATGGGCAAAAGTGGAATTCTTCTAGATCTGATATTTTGATCTGGCAAAGGAAATGAATAATGAGTATGAGAGCTTATCTGAGATTTTTATTAAGACCAGTAAACAAAAAAGGCCATTCAAAAGAATGTGAACTGACAAAGTGGTACAACATGGTTATTCACAAATGAGATCTTGTAGTTATAATAGCTAATTGTGGGAAAATCTTAGCTCAGTGTTAAGTAAATAAAGAATATAATACATTAAGAACTATTAGGAAAAGAAGAAAAAAATGTTATGCTACTGACTGTCATGTCCTTATATTGAAGGTTTTATTGCTGTCATTAACATGTCCTCCCCCCAAACAAGGTATTCTCCATCTAGCAAAGATAAAGAGAAGGATAAGCGATGATTAAGGTCAGAAAATGTTTTTTTTGTAAAGAAGAACAAGGCAGGCTGGGATTTTTCCAGCTGATAGGAGATAGATGTCTATGAAAACATGAATTATATGCAGGATCCAATATTCACTGTATTCACTGTATTCACTGTTTTTTCAGTAATAGAATCAGGAATCTTCTAATAAAAACAACAAAAAGAAAAGAAAAGAAAAAGGTTGTTTTTCAGATACAAAACACACTTAAGACTGTAGAGTTCCTTCTGCAAGATTTTGTAAATGCCAATTGCTTAAATGGATTACAAAATTGTTGAAGGAAATGTTTCAAAAGCCCCTCCATGTAAGTTATAATCAATCAAGAAGTGCCACAGTTTACCCTGTCAGTGATCATAGAAGAAACTTTTATATGTAATTATCACTACATGCTTACTTTGTGCTTTCACTCTTCCTAACCACCCACAGCTGGCCACCGTCAAACACAGGCTTTGATGATCTAGACATTTGGATTTCTGTTACAATGATAAATGTATTTGCATTTTTATGACCTTCCCTCTGTCCCCAGAAACAAATCCCACCATGTAATTCTCAATGCAAATGGATCAAAACTCCTTGACATTCTTTCAATATATCTCTAACTGCTGCTTAATTGTCATGCCAGAAAATGTTTAAACAGTATGCAGGAGAGAAGTAGAGCAGGAAAATGGTATTGACAGAAAAGCTCAATTTTACCTTTACTCAACTAAACTCGTCTTCCCTTCACTACAGTTGCACTTTAATATAAGTGGGGCCAAAATATACAAAGAAAATTTATTCAAAGAAAATTTAGTGGGTACTTTTCTAAGATATGGCTGGCTTAACAGCTAGCAAACATTAGCTTTAATGAGATGGTACATAAATTGCAATTTAAAGTGTTTCCCTCTACATGAAAGTCCATCAGACATAGCCAGGGATATTATAGTTGATTTAGCAGCCATAAGGATCACTTTATTTAGTAATGATAATTGGTAAAATTTGTTCATAACTCAGAGGCTGCTGAAAATTATTATTGGAAGGAAACTGTTGCCCAGCTTCTTTCTCTCCAAATTATTGTTTGAGAAGTAGTTTTGCTTGCTACTCTTTATGCTACATTCAAAGCAAAATACAACCCAAAGAAAATACTATTTCTAGTATCAATATTCCATATATATATCTATATAAGTATGTATGCATGTTCTAGATAAACATGTCACAATATAGATAAATGTGTATACAATATTGATGCATGAAAAGGGAAACAAACATGTTTCATTCGTATTAATAAGACATAATTTTGGAAATGTCACAGTAACCTTTCTGGATGACACTCCCAGCAGAGAAACTTTAGAAAACTGCTATGCACAATTATACCAAATATATATAAACCTTCCTGCATCACCAGCTCAAAACAGTGACCTGAGCAGCCTTGGTACAAATGAGGCTGGAAGACAGAAAAAAGAAAATCATGAAGGTTGTCTTCTGACCTTTAATTATATCATCTGAAAAGCAGTTCTTGTAAAAAAGCATTCCTTTGTAGCTACGGGCTCAGTCTGGCCTTCTTCCATACTGGTGCACTAGAGAGAGAGAAAGAAAAATCTTCTTCCTTATTGCAAATTTCCATATACTCCAAGTATTATTATAATTCTTATGCTCCCCTATTTTAATTCTTCTTGCTCTATTATCCTCAGTTCCACACTGGATAGACTTGTTTTGGGAATAGTTTGAGGCTACTGTATAATGACTATTTTCTGTAGAGATTTGCCTCATTTCATACAGAGATTGTCATTTGTAGTAAAAATATTCCAACAAAATATCATTTCCCAATGAAGCAGTTTTCTATTTCTACATATAGTGGAAAGTCTTAAAATAAAATAAATATTGGGAACCATAACCTATATAGTTTTGCTCCAAGCTTGTGGCAAAGCCATCAGTCCTTCAAACCAAGAATTCACGGCTACATATCTCAGCTAGAAGGTATTTTCTTACTTTAGTAGTTATTTCTCAGGTCTTATTTGTAAAATAGATATAAATAAGCCTTTTAGACCATGAGGATTTTTATTCCCCAATTAATTGTCAAACACTGATCTTCTATAGTGGCAAGCACAATCAGAGTACCAGGGGAAAAAATTAGATAGATAGATAGATAGATAGATAGATAGATAGATAGATATAGATATATATTTATATACTTGATAGCCCCTTCTAAGGAGAATAAGGCAAATGAAATATTTGGCTACCCATTGGATAAAGTCAATAGTCACTTATGAAGTGCAGGCTAACTTTCCTTCACCAGAGGAAAAAAAAAATGAAAAAACACCACGTGATTAAAACTTGCCTATAGCACACACATAAAATAGAGAAAGAAGCACGGCCTCTGAGTTGCCTTTACAACCTTTATTTTGTTAACTAATATTGAGTATTTTTCCCATTAGAATGTGATAAAGTTAATCAGATTTTTCCTTACAAATCCAGTTATAACTGTGCTGTAATGTGTAAGGAACAATTTCATACATAAAATTTGAAAATGTGACAGGTCTAAGATTCCCTTGTAGTTTTAGCTTATTTAAAATATAAGGAAAAATTATTTGTTTGTTTACTGTAAATAAGGACCTGCTAGATTTTTTTCCTGAAAAAATAGTATCTTTTATTAATATTAATATTAGTAAAACTTCAGAGTTCTTATCTGTCATAGAGGAAAATAGAAAAAAGTACCCCAAATCTTCAATTATAAAACATTTTTAAAAGCCTTGTTATCAGCAGAGACATAAAATCAAATTCTATTTGCCTAAAATTCCAGTTCATAGGGTAGAAACATGATTGAATAATAAATTGTAAATATTCTTAAAAGTAGATTTACTAAGTTTTCAGCATTTATTCCTTTCTGATAACCCATTATGAGATCCTCAAATAAGAATATGACATTTTTGTCATTTTATTCACAGGCATGTTCTGACTAATACCATAGGCCTTACCCCTACTCTTAAGAACTGTCAGAATAAAATCAAATATCTAATGTGAAATTGCTCTCATAAAGTGCTCTAGACTTCTACATTTAATCCAGTACACCAAATTACATTTTTGCAGATGTAAAAACATGCTTGCAAACTGAAACTGATTTTTGACTAAGACAGTGAGCACACAGTCCTGTGTATCTGCTTTCTAAATCCAAGTCTTTGTAGTTCCAGAGCTACAAACCTGCCTGATTATACTCGTTACAGAAGGATGTTACTTCTTGCAGCATCAAGTACATCATGTTACAAACCACACAAAGAATGCCTTAGCACTGTCAAAATGAATCTCAGTAAGCTTCACTGAAGGTGCCTAAAACTGGAATTGGTACTAAGTTGGAAGATCTGTAACTGAACAACAGAGGAAACCTTTCATAAAAACATAAAAAGTTTTCATGTAAGGGAAAACCAAATCCCTACAGAGCTTACAAGAATCTGCACAGTTAAGATTCAGCTTTGTAGCTATTTTTCAGGTCTGTCCATTTCAATTAAAACAAAATATTTCTGTGATTACCTCCCTTAATTTAATTAATGTAAGTAAAAGCAATAGTAATCAACATTCATATGTGCAGATAAAATCTCTGAAAATCTCTGAAATCTCTGAAAATTACTCCTGGCCACTGTCAGCTATTTATATATATCTAAGCCATTTAATGCACATTTATCTTACATAAGATATTAAAGGAAAAATATTTAATTTTTAAAAGTAAAATGCCAGGAGAGGAGAGCAGTCCAGTTTTTGCCTAGAACCCAAATGCTGTGAAATGAATTAACAGCAATTCATGCTGCCACAGGAAGTTGAATATAAACTAATTTTTATTTATAAAGTAGTGAAAGCTGAATAATGTTTTGGGGTTTTTTTTTTTTTCAGTGTTATTACAGGAAAAAAATAAAATCATGTAAGAATAAAACGTTGTATTGCTTGAAAAAATGGCCAATGTTTCCTTCTATCATTAGTTCAGCTTTATTTGTTCCAGTGGATGTACCTCAAACAGGTTCAGTTCAGTTCAGATAAGCAAAAACGAGTCATTCACAGCTTAACTGAATATTTTTAGGCCCTTGTCCCTCTTGGCAGCTTGATATTCCTCTGCTGATGTTAAAGAAAGGAGAATGCTAAAGTCATAAGACAACTTTGATGCAATTTCAGCAGCCTCCAATTTGAGCTAGTCAGGACCATTTACTTTATGACTTCTGAGGGTTTCATTTCTTTCATAACTATAGTGGGGTTTGTCATGTACAAGCAAGGAAATAGAACTTGCAAACACAAAACCATATGAATAAATAAAACCTATTAAAATAAATTTGTTTTGAGAAACCAGTATGTACAAAGTAAAATCAGCTTTATTCATTCTGGAAAACTACCTTTCCCTCATTAGTTCTCCAGTACAAAAGAACAGCCATAGAATTTTAAAAAGAAAAAAAATGGGATGTGGATTTTTTAACTCTCTTCTTCACTAGAGATGTGCATAAACTAAGTTGTGTACTGAACCTGAGGTGGTGCACATTTGAAAAGAAGCTGTAGTAGATTCTACTACTATATCCTCATGCAGTTCCAGAGAGAGGCATCATTCATGTCCTATAAAGGCATCAGACCCAGATGGATAGGGAGCAAAACAAGACTAGGGAAAAGACAATTTCAAGTCCAGAGTCCTGTGACCCTTCCCTGATTAATAAAATCAATAAAAACAACTAGAAACAGCATAAAGAGTTGGGTTGTGGGTTTTTTTGTTTGTTTGG
Organism: Phylloscopus collybita; assembly: GCA_027886175.1. Classification (NCBI taxonomy): domain Eukaryota; kingdom Metazoa; phylum Chordata; class Aves; order Passeriformes; family Phylloscopidae; genus Phylloscopus; species Phylloscopus collybita. The sequence goes on along the minus strand of JAJNNQ010000075.1, from coordinate 78,569,833 downwards.
GTTTTTTTGTTTGTTGTTTTTTGGTTTTGTGGGTTTTTTGTTTGTTTTTGGAGTTTTGTTTGTTTGTTTTTGTTTACTTATTACTTTCAGAAAACAAAGACCTAAAATTATCTATATCTCTGTCTGGAATTACTATAACTGAAGATGACCCATCTCTCTTCCTGTTCTTACTATATTTCAGGGAAATTCCATTGTTATATTTCATAATTTCTTTGAGAATCAGATATATATGTTACTAGCAGAGCATAGCTATTACTTGATTCTGATATATTTGGTTACAGATTCTTCTTAACCAGAACACTTACAAAGAATGGCAAGAATTACACAAACCTGGTCCATGTTTTGAACTTTACTGGTGCTCCTCTTAAAATGTATACATTTCAAAAATATCACCTAAGCCATTCAGGAGGGATTCAAGATACAGCTGCCTAAAACACATTCTATACAACCAAATATTTCTGACTTTCAGTGAGACTCTCTATATTTCTAATGTCTCTGCAAGATATCATCTGCTTTCTTGATGATATGCAAATATCAGCATAATTCAGTTATATCATCTTGAGTTTACTTAAATAGAAAGCCAAATATTCAGCAAGCAACAATGATATTTTTACGGCATAAAAAAAAAAAAAGCTGCTAAAAATTAGGACTTGTGATATCGTCAAGAGCTCGTAGAAAACTAAACTCCTAACTCCTGTGTTAACTGCACATTGTGTTTTAGGAAGGCACATTTTAAAAGTGTATAGGAACATAAGAAATTATTTTTCATAAGTATTAGTTTATTTCATAATATTTTCATAATAAAGGTATATCATCCCTCTTATAAGAGAGCTCTGATTACGTCTCTCTGTTGAAACATATCTGACACATTTCAGCACATCATTAGAAACATCAATTTCACAAAGATGGAATAGCTCAAGAAACATGTCATGTAAATTTCTGACTACACAGGGCATACATATATATTCTCTCACTAAGAGATATATAGGAAATGGCTTATGAGCTAAAAATTAGAGCATTTGAAATTTCTACTCCAGACAAATTAATTATTTGAATTAATGACAATCCTCATGCCCAAGTAAACAACTTTCCATATATAATATTTTATATATAAATAAACACTTCAACACTTTCATGTGAGAGAAAAGCAAGATACATTGAGAATTAAAATATGTTTATGTTAGCATATTCAAAACTGTTACTGTACCTTTTATTAATTTAGTGAGGTTTTGCTTAAGGATAATGCATCAGTATATGGTGAAATATTTCTAGTCTTTTTCAGTATAACTGATGTGCCAACTGAAAAGAAGTAAAATCACAACCAAATCTGATGCTCTATATTTGAAAATGAAAAGCTTTTTTTTTTTTTTTGCTTTTTTTTTTTCTAATGGGCTTCAAATCCTCCTATTTTGATTTATGTGTCTTTCATCTGCCTTCCCCCATTTACCCCCCCTCCTTCAAACATTATCTTTTTTCAACAGGACTGATGCTTTAAGCAGAGGCATATTATGCAAAAATGCTGCCAAACTGCTTTCACCTTAATGTTTTGGACTCAATCACATAATGACGGCATTAACTGACTCTGCATGAAAGATTATATTGCCATAATAATTGTTGTTTCAACTCCATTATTTTGAGACTTTTATTTAAAGTACACTCAAGACTAGATGGCCTGTAGTAACGTCATCAATGCAAAACATATAACACTAGGAATAATTAGAAAAAGGACCAAATCCAGGTGTTTATTTAGTGGCTTTACTTACTAAAGAAATATCTAGTAGAATAGATATTCTGTTGTTCATATTACATAATACTAATTTTTTCATAGAAAAGAAATCTCATGTCCCAAACCCATACTAAACTTTGAGTGATGTTCTATTAGGAATCTCTCAATGTATTTTAGACAAATTGTAAATGTGGCAAAAATATTGTGGTTCTCTAGCTCTCTTCTGGGTTGAAGTCTCAGAACAGTTTTAGTTCTTTTTCAGCCAGCCATGTTACCCTGCTCCAGACTTGGCTGCTCATTCTTGGTCAGCCAAATCCAGTGTCTGATGCCAGAGGCAATGATTATTCATTCTTTCCATGGAAAACCTTTGGGAAGGTTCACTTAATGTGTAAAGGACCTGTACTGTTTCTTTAAACAACAAAATATAAAGATGCAATCATGTTCAAAGCTTTTCTGAAGTCTTATCCCTTTCTCATTAAATGTGAGGCATTCTTTACTATGGCACTTGCAGTAGTAAAGGTAGGATATATTATTTCTCTAAGGAGGCTACATCAGCTGTTGCAAGCTATGGAACACATATTTTTCAGGCTGAGAAAAAATATAATTTTGTATAACATCTCATCTTTTCTAAAATGCTTTCTAAAACATGGCAGTAAAACACCTGATTTAGCCAATTCAGCTTCTGCCTTCGTAGCAGAAGCTGAATCTCATTTGCTTTCATGCAAATTTTGAAGGAAAACCAGCACATTTCTATTTATTTATTTATTTATTTCCAGTTTTTAACAGAAAATAATCAAATTTTGACATACTTTTTTTCAGATGAACATTGAGTGTGGTTTTTTTGTTGGGTTTGTTTGCTTGTTTGTTTCGGGTTTTTTGGTGGGTTTTTTTTTTTTTTTGTTTTGTTTTTTTTTTTGTTTTTTTTTTTTAAATATGCTTTGTTGGCAAAATTCAATATAGGGGAAAATAGCTAGCAATTTTCTTTGAAAACCACTGATTTTTATTTCATTTAACCCTTCTGAAAAAGTGTTTCACACCTTATTTCTGCAGATGTTATACCTTTTGAACTGCTCCTTACTTTCATGCTAATTAGTTATTTCACACATTTTTCACAGGTCTTTCTTTATTTGCCAGGGGCTATGAGAGGGTTTGCACTATAAAGTGAATGGCACCATTTTTTGAGGTAGGAGTTCTCTATTAAAGTCAAAACCTGAATTCTGACTCTCTGAAACACCCACTGCTGTGCATGGTGTGATGCAGGGCTTGACTGTCTGCATGCTATTTTCTTTTCTCTAGGTAATTTCAGAGATTTTGGCAAAGAATTGAACAGTTGTGATCAACTGCATGTGAAATCTACTAATTACACTGCTAGCATAGAGAAAAATATAGAATGCTGATATGAATTGTTTCCTCTAAACTTGTTTTTGCCAGACCACAATGCTCCTGTGAGAGGCTTTGTTCAACTTGTGATTAAACACGTCTCCTAAATGCATGGACTAGGAATGTTAGTGACCAGAGGCCTCATATACCTATCTGTTATTCTATGAGAGTCACATTAACTTTTTTGCTCTTTTGCCAAGGTGAGGGTGGAAAAACATTTCCAGACAGGAATGTGAAAATTGGGTCATTATTATTTATGCATAAAATACATTTTGAGACACTAAACTGTAGGCAGGTTTGTCGGTTTTTTTAATGCAAATCAAAACAACAAAACAAATACATGTTGCAATAAGTTGTTTGCAGCTGATAAAGTTTGGAATAGATATTTGGAAGATTTTAAGTAAACAAAACTTCACAACCTACCTAGTGGATAAAGTTGTGGATTTAGTCTATCTGGTGAATGGAGTTACATGCAGCTGGCTGCCAGTCAAAAGTGGTCTTCCCCAGGGCTCAGTGGCCAGTCGATGATCTGTCTGATGGGATTGAACACATCCATGCAGGATGGCACTAAATTGGCGGGATTGTTAATCTGCTGTAAAGTAGGAGGGCTCTGCAGAGGGATATGGACATGCTGGATTAATGGGCCTGGGCCAAGGGTATGAAGTTCAATAAAGAAAGTGCCAGGTCCTACACTTGATTCTTTTCAATCCCATGCAATGCTACACGTGTCTGGAAAGTGGCCCAGCAGACGAGAATCTGGGGGTGCTGGCTGACAGCTGACTGAACATGATCCAGCTGTGCCCAAGGTGGCCAGGAAGGCCAATGGCATCCCGGCCTGTGTCAGCAATAGTGTGGCCAGCAGCACCAGGGCAGTGATTGTCCTCATGTACTCAGCACTGCTGAAGCTGCACCTCAAGTCCTATATCCAATTCTGGGTCCCTCACCAAAAGAAAGACATTGAGGAGCTGGAGCATGTCCAGAGAAGAGCAATGGAGCTGATAAAAGGTCTGGAGAGGAAGTCCTGTGAGGAGCAGCTGATAGAGCTGAGATTGTTCAGCCTGAAGTAAAAGAGGCTCAAGGGAGACCCTATTACTCTCTACAACTACCTGAAAGGAGGCTGTAGCCAGGTGGGAGCAGGCCATTTTTCACAGGCAACTAACAACAGGACAAGAGGAAATGGTCCCAAGGTCTGCCAGGGGGAAGTTCTTATTGAACATCAGGAAGAATTTTTTGCTGATGGGGTGGTTAAGGATTGGAACAGGCTTCCCAGGGAAGTGGTAGAGCCACAATCACTGGAGATGTTCAAAACAGTTCATGGCACATATTGCTGTGGTTTAGTTGACATTATAGTGTTCAGTCAAAGTTTGAACTCAATGATCATTGAGGTATTTTCTAAACTTAAGGATTCTATGATTCTATGATTTGGTTTTATTTATAAGTCGATCTTTCTTGATTTCTTCTGGGTTTTATTACTGAATAAAAAGTAATCGATCACTCTTAATACAAAGATAATACTTTATACAAGTATGAAACATAGGTAACTCAGTAATTAAACTAATCAGGTCCAACCTGGTTTTCTTCAAGCTCCTCAGGTTCCAGCTGTGAGTCCTGTCTCTCCAGCCCTTTTCACACTATTTTGTTTTCCAACTGTGAGCAGCCTTTCAGCAGTGAGGGGTAGAATTGTGCTCACCTATTTAAGGCTAGAAGTAATGAAGAACTGCCATATGGTGATGGTATTCCCATCAGATATAGCAAGGTAATGGGCACGTGTTGCTTCATGCATGCATTTTGCATAGATTGAAAAAAAAATTATGGCAGTATCTGGCAACTCTCTTAAGTATCTCTTCAGCAATTAGAAGGATTATCTTAGCTCATTTTCAGCTGACAACATCTTCCTCAGTGGTCCTAGAGGCAATCCCAACATTCCCTATGAATTTTTTTAGCTCATTATACATTGCTTGTATTGTCAACTTTATCAGCTTTCATGTTTACCCTTGGAAAGTACCTACCCTCTTAATGAGAGGCATACAAGAAGCACACTCAAAATTGTCCAAATGCCAATTTAACACTCTTAAAAATGTGAAATAAAGCTTTAATAGATGTTTTAAACTTGGAAATAATGTGTCAATCCAAAGCCTTGTGGATGATGGGCTTAATTACTTTGACTGCTGGGACTGCCTAAAATTCTGTTGGCTACTTTTGCACTTTCTCTTTATATACAGTCACCTCTGTATAAAATATATATATTTATGTAGTTATTTTTGCATTAGACAACAACTACCTCAGGCAGCTGTACATGACGGGTGAGGAACAATTTTTTTTTTTGGTACATTCTTTGTTGTATCTCTTTGACAAACCAATAACTGGGCCAGAAGAGTCCTTAAGGTGGTGAATTAAAGCACACAGCTCCAGCTACCACAGAGTACTCTCTTAAGCACTTTGCCACAGCTTTTATTTAAACAATACTTTTACCCAAGTTTACTCATGATCTGGAACCCTGTGAGTATATTCTTGTTTGGATTTTGGACAGGAACAGCTTCTACTCCTCTTTCTCCTTCAAAACTGCCTACTCCCTTCACATGTCTGCTTTTAGTATCACTCTGGATAGGATGGCCAAACACAAATGGAAATCAGCACTCTGAAAAACAGTGGAAATGAGTTTCAGTTTTTTGGTTGATTTGAGTTTTGGTGGTTGGTTTGGTTTGGTTTGGTTTTGGTTCTTTTTGGGGTTATGTTTGTTTGTTTGTTTTTGTTTGTTTTTGTTTGTTTTTGTTTTTTAAACACAGACCTCATAAGTTGAAGTATATTATGGCTTAATTTCATTGCACAGATGAAAGTGAAAAATGCTTTTTTTGTATGTTAAATGAGTCCAAATGCGTTTGTGAAGTTGTTAACCTTTCAGGAGAATGACAGAGATAATGAACATAGGAAAGATGTCAATGTAAATATCTTCATTGTGTTATCAAGACAGGCAAGGTACTGAATTGTCTGGTGTGTGGTTTTTTTCTGTCTGATGAAATCAAAGATGTTTTTATGAGATGCTTTTAAACTCACAGGTAGAACAAACAAGAAGTCTGAACCACACCACAAATGTTTATTTATGTAAGACTATTGAAATCATTTCCTAGCAAACAGGGCAATAGATCATGCCTAAAAATGCAGGTGAGCCCATTTAGTAGCTTCCTGACACCAAAACTAGAGGTTTTATTCTTTACAAGGTTCTCTTGTGCATTTCCTGGAATTCTGCAACATTCTGACACCTCCTACATGCCAACTCTGACACTTAAACCTGACTGTTGAGGAATGGAACAAACAGAGAGTAAATTAACCACAGCACCTTTTTTTTTTTTTTTTTTCCTATTTGGATCAGAAAAAAAAATCATAGGATCAATAGAACAATTGGAAAGGTAGCAAGCAGAAGCAAACGTGCTTTGCTTTTGTTGGAAGGTAACTTTAATGGCCACTAGCTTGTATCTGAGAACACTTATATGAAGGTTAAGATGAACTAAGGACGTGATCTGGTAGCTCACATAAAATGTAATGCAATGCAGAAATACACAGTTAATATTTGAGATAAGTGTAATAGAATGAGACTTAGTTGGAGGAGAAGCCGCCTTTTAAAGAAGAATCTCAAAATGAGTCTTGAGCTTGATGTATGTTTTTGAGTATTTAATTTTTCTCTCCAAGTGTAGATAAAGCAAAACGTTGTGGAAATACTTAAGCATGAAGAAACTAGGTGACTTGAAATTACAACAGAAAAGGTGGCAGAGAGGATTAGGATGCTCTGACTTAGACCAAGGTCTATCAGAAGAATTAAGAGAAATGTTTGATGCTTAATCTGTCTGCATCAACCATTGGAAAACAAGTCATTCATTACCCATTTTAAGTCTGGAAGGGACAACTCTCATTGTGCTGTGTAGAAAAGAAGCCCATGTTAGCTATATGGATGCAATTTATTTTAAGCATCACTTAACAGCTGATGAACAGCTATATTCTATTTTTAAACTGTCTTTTTTGTATCTGTGCATTTGCAATATTTACGGGTTTGTATGTTTGTATGTACAAGATATACAAGAGAGATTCAAGTACTCTGCTGTATATAACATTTATACTTTTTGTGTAAATGGCACAATTCCTTTAGAGGCTACTATTTCTGGTCAAATGCACTTCCTTTTACACTCCACTGACTGCAGGTCTTTACTAAACCATACCACTCCTTTCTCTGCAGTGTAGATCCAAGAATAGCAATGAGATTATTATATGGCAAAGGATCTTCAGTTTTTCACCTAAATCCAGTAGTTTAAAATTAGATGCAGCTAAATATTTCCTTGAAGCATTAATCTGAATAGGAAAAGTATATATAATTAGAACAGTCAAAAGAGTTTGGAATTTTCATGTGATTGATACACGTTATCTAAATAAGAAGGAATTTTAATTTCTGTATTAAATATATGTAATTTTTAAAACAATTTGATACTTTAGTTTCTACATCTTTACTTGTTTGAAGCTAAGAGTGCCAGAGTATACCTTTATCAGGCTATGCTTTGAAATTATATCTTAGGATGTAATTTTTGCTTACCCTTAAATTACCACATATCAGGATTAATTCTACTGAAGCTAAAAAAAAAAGCATCAAAAGAGTAGCGTATAAACCTGTTGCAAGGGAAATCAGTTTCTTGTTTCTTTCAGTTTTTTCTACTCATTTCATTCATGTGAACTAGGTCCAGAATTTTCTTCTTCACCAAGTTTTTTTTCATCACTGTACCAAGCAATTTCGTGAACTACAAGTCTGAAAATTTATCTTGACTTATAATTTTCTGCAATAAGTGCACATTATCCCGACCAAAAAACAAATAAATAAGAGAAGAAGGGTTACAGAACAAAGTAAGCTGTAAGTACTTGTCATTTGATTTTCAAGTCCCATTTAAAGGAAAAATAATGTTAAAATCAGATGTTAGATTAATCCATATTCAGTTTTCCAGTGTTATTGAAAATTTTAAAAGATGGCGAATTTATTGTGTGTCTATGAACAAATGCATTTAGAAACAAGAAAATGTACTTGAAGAACAAAATAAATATACAGCCTTCACAAGGGATCAGAACACTGTTCTAATCCATGAAGATCACATCACATAAAATAATATTTTGTCAGGCTCTAAACAGAATAATATTAACCTAGAATTTCTATGAACAAGGTCACAGCTTTTCATCTGGCAAAAGCCTGGGAAATACCACATACTTACATTTTTTACTGTGAATAATAATTAAAGAAACAAACAGTTAAAAAAGCCAATTATCAAAACACCACTAAAATTTGAGTTATCATGCATTATTTCAAGTTAGGTTTTTCATTTTGATACACTGTAGTTAAGGAATAATTCCCATGTACTTTGGCCCATTCAATACCTAAGTAGGAAGAGACTGTAAAAATAAGATGCATTGAAATACTAAATGGATTATCCAAGTAGTTGACCTTTTGTTGTCAACCTTACAGAGAAAATATAACCCCTCTCAAATGCCTGTTCTTCATAAAAAGACATCAAGTGAGAAAACGAAAAAGAACATTTAGAGGAACTGCTTGATGATAGAAAGAAAGAAAGAGAGAAAGAGGGAAAGAGAGAAAGAGGGAAAGAGAGAAAATGAGAAAGAAAGAGAGAAAGAAATAGAAAGAGGAAAAAAGAGAGAAAGAAAGAGAGAAAGAAAGAGAGAAAGAGAGAAAGAGAGAAAGAAAAAGAAAGAAAGAAAGAAAGAAAGAAAGAAAGAAAGAAAGAAAGAAAGGAAGAAAGGAAGAAAGGAAGAAAGGAAGAAAGGAAGAAAGGAAGAAAGGAAGAAAGGAAGAAAGGAAGAAAGAAAGAAAGAAAGAAAGAAAGAAAGAAAGAAAGAAAGAAAGAAAGAAAGAAAGAAAGAAAGAAAAGAAAGAAAGAAAGAGAAAGAGAGAATGAGAGAAAGAGAAAGAGAAAGAGAAAGAGAAAGAGAAAGAGAAAGAGAGAGAAAAAAAGAGAGAAAGAAAGAGAAAGAGAGAGAGAAAGAAAGAGAGAAAGAGAGAAAGAGAGAAAGAGAGAAAGAGAGAAAGAGAGAAAGAAAGAAAGAAAGAAAGAAAGAAAGAAAGAAAGAAAGAAAGAAAGAAAGAAAAGCCTCTAGCTTTTCATTAATGACATAGGTTAGAAATATGAGCTCCTGCTCAAATGAGAGTTCTCCATGTTTTTCCACCCTTCCAGAGACATTTACTTTAAAGTCATATTTTTTCCTCTCTTTCTGCCTCCATTCTACACTCCCTGCACCAGCAAGAAGGAGCAAGCTCACAGAATTGATTAGTCTGCCACATGTTCATGGGGTAGCTCCAGGTGACATTACACACTCAGTAGGAATACAGATATCTTAAGGCAGTTCTGCACCAGTTCTGTCACAATAAGATAAATGTAACAGTACTGCCCCTAGGGCTTGTACGTATTTCATGGTACCTGAATGATTAATATCAGTTGATTAGCTAGCACAAAGCATTCTAAGTAAAGTGTGAGAGAAAAAGTAGGCTAAGCTTGTACCTTACTTAGGATCATCTCAGCATCTCTTTAAAATTAGATTCATTTATTATCTTCTAAGGCAGTTTCTGCAACTATCCATTCATAGAATCTCCACTATCCCTTGTCTGACAAAAATATATTTCACACAGTTTGCCAGTGTCAGAATATTAGTATATATGAGTGGGAAGATTAGTTTCTTTAGTATTATTACAAAAATTCATATTTTACATTAAAAATCAAATATTCACTGACTTAATCTCCCCAGTACTGTCAGGTAGTTCTCAATTACCTGTAGGCACTATTCAATACATCTTTATGTTCTGTCAACCTGTAGAAGTATGAAATGTGAAGTCAGGACAAAATATTGCTTATTCTTCCTGTGTGTGGTATGTATGTTTCCACTTATTACCTCTTCAGTGCATGTTCAAAAACTTTACATGAAGGAGACCTTTTGAATTGACAGTCCACGTGCAAAGTTGCCTGTACAGAAGGTGTTGGATGTGTAACAGCTACTAAAGTTAGGCTAATTACATGACATCTGAAGAGGTGCCAAAATCTTCTTAGCAGCCATCTTCTAGGGGAAGCACTGTCCATGGCCAAAGGTTCAGGAAAGTTGCCTGTTACCTTGGCTTCTGGATAAGCACTACTGGTGGGCTATCCAAACTGGTAAAATATGGCATGTTATCCATAAAAATTGCCACCAATCAAAAAAGTTTGGCTAGTTAGAGTGCTTCTCTCTGCTGGATATTTTAGGCTTGCCTAGATTGGAGAAAAGAGACTGAAGGCTGACAACACTCTACATTCTCCTGAGGAGCGGATGTAGAAGGGAAGGAAGGTACTGATCTCTTCTCCCTGTGATAGTGTGTGCAGGAAAAAAATGATGCAGCAGGGGACATTTAGACTGGATATTAGAAAGCATTTCCTTACCATGATTGTGGTCAAACAAACACTTTCTAGAGATGTGGTTGATGCACCAAGCCTGTCAAAGTTTAAGAGGCATGTGGACACTCTCCTCCATAACATGCTTTACCTTATGGTCAGCCCTGAAGTGCTCAGGCAGTTTGACTAAACAATCATTCCTTCCAATTGGAATAATCTATTCTAATCCAGTATTCCAGTATTCCAGTTTTCACATTCCATATTTCCTTTCATGTTTCCTTTTATTTTTAAAATCTAGAAAGATTCTAAAAATAGGTCTTTACGCTATATAAATTCAGGGTATTACCAGTTCCTTCATGTCTGTGAAATATTTTCGGGTACTGGATGTCCATTTATGGTAATCACTTTCCTCAAAGGGTAGAGAGACATGTTGCTAGTGAGGACTCTCTGCCTACTGGTCTGAGTCATGCTGGGTACACTGGAGCACACTTGACATCTTACATAGATGAGCAAGGGGATCATGGAGTTATAGGAACCAATAGGGAAATACTGGTGAAATACCTCAGAGGAATTAAGGTGCATTCCTCTAAGAAAGTGACAGCTGAAGTGCCTCCAGAGTTACTCATGCAGCATCTTCAGCAAACAGGAGTTGGAAGCCACTGTGCTGCTAGAAAGCTACGACCTTGTTACCATAATTGAAACTTGATCACATGAGTACAAAGATGGGAGTCTGGCTATCAGTGGCTACAGGCTGTTCAGAAGGGACAGAAGAGGAAGGAAAGGTGGAGGGGCTGTCCTCTACATCAAGAAATGAACAGAAATACAGAAAAACTGTCTCTGAAGAGCAGCCATGAGCAAGTGGAAAGCTTATGAGGAAGAACTATGGCGTGAGACAAGAAAGGGAACATTGTTGTTTATGTCTACTTAGGGGTGCCTGGTCAAGAAAAGCCTATTAATGAGGCCTTCTTACTCCAGCTGTAGGAGGCATCACATTTGCTGCCTCTTGTCCTGGTGAGGGACTTCAACCATCCTGACATGTGCTGGGAAAATAGCACAATAAGCTGTAGGTAATCCAAGAGATTCCTGAAGTGAACAGAAGATAACTTCTTATGCCAGGTAGTAGACAACCCTACAAGAGTGGACTCAATGCAGGACCTGATGGCCACCAATGCAAGTGAGCTGATCAATGACATCAAGATTTGAGGGAGCTTGAGCTGCAGTGATCACGAACTTGGTGGTGTTCACAGACCTGTGAGTTATAGGGTGGGCAAAGGGTAAAGTCAGGACCTTGAATTTTAGGAAAACAAACTTCAGCTGTTCAAAGAGTTAGTCAATAAGACTCCCAGAGAAACTGCCCAGAGAGACCAGGGAGAAGAACAAGAGATGGAAGATATTTAAGGATCCTTTCCATAGCGTACAAGAGCTCTTGATACCCAGGTGTAGGAAATCACAAAAGGAAGGCAAGACGCCAGCATGGCTGAGTAAAGCCAGGAAGGCCAAAGCACAGCTAGAGCTCAGGAAAGGACACTAAGAAGAAGAAGAAGAAGAAGAAGAAGAAGAAGAAGAAGAAGAAGAAGAAGAAGAAGAAGAAGAAGAAGAAGAAGAAGAAGAAATAATCCTACAGGTATACTAGCCAGAAAATGAAGATCAAAGACAGTGGACAAGGAGAAGGCTGAGGTACTCAACAACAAATTTTTTGCCTCAGTCTTCAATGGCAACCTCTCTTCTCACATCTATTGAGCAGATGGACCTCAAGGCAAGGACTAGAAAAGCTAAGGCATTTAAAAGGTGTGGATGTGACACTCAGGGACATGGTTTAGTGGTGAACACATCAGTGCTGGCTTACCTGTTTAAGGTGATGATGATCTTAAAGGTCTTTTCCAACCTAAACAAATCTATTAAGCTAAGAAGTTTTCTCACTGATGATGAAATCTAGATGTGAAGGATATGTATCTAAACCTAGCATGGGTCTTTATACATGGAGCTTTAAAATTTTGTTGGATAGTAAAAATTCTTTCAAACTGTTTTTCACTTTACATAAGAATGTAACTGCTGTATTTATGGATGAAAATATTATTTTTATTTTTACATTGTAGTAACAGTACTATATGCATATAATATATGTATTTAATATAATATATGTATATTGTATGTATGTGAGGACTCTCTGCTAATACTATATATTACAGTGACATCTTTGTGCACTTTTCTTAATATTAAAATATTTTCATTATTATGGACATATTAATTATATATCTAGGACAGAAATAATCTTTCTAATGATTATCACAATATTAAGAACATATGTACAACATTTCTGTAATGATTACTGCATTTAAATAAGATATATAGAAGGTTTAAATGATGGAAAGGTAGTATGAACTTTTGTGACTACATAGTAGGCTGTTACAATGAACACTGTATAGCACAGCCTAGAGATGTTAGTGATTATGTGTAATAAAGGAGAGCCATACAACATCCTTGTAGTTGTTGAGTATTTGTGCTACAAGATATCTTAGGTTATTAATTTTTAAATAATTTCCTTTATGCATGTTTTATTCATAAAAAATAAGAAAATAATTTAACATTTTTCCAGTCTCAAATACAGTTCTAACTTCTTTTCTATAAAGAAGTAATGATAGAATACGCCTTTAATAAAAAAATAAAAGAAAAACAAAGAAAAAAGAAAGCAGGCTTTTAATAATAGGAAAAAAAAGGAAAAAAAGCAGGCTTTTAAAAACAAGACTCATGCAGAATAATGAATTAGAAGAAAATAGGAACAACAAAAATTGCAATTTCACAAATTCTTGTTATTAAGTGTGAACAGTCCAAAAATAAAATGTTGAGAAATATTTCGCAGTTATATAAAGCCTATTAGTTTATTACAGATTGGAAGTATTTAGATTCCAAGTTTCTAAGAATTAAACCAATCTCTTGTAGTATTTCTTTGTAGAAAATAGTAATACAGTGTCGTATAGTGCAAGATGCCTCTAGAGGCAAAATGAGTAACTGAATACTGAGTACACAATTACAAGTCTTGTTAAACAGATTTCCACATCACACATCCTACACGTGTTTCTTCCAATGGTTCCTTTTATAAAGGTGGGAACAGAGGGATTCCCCTAAGAATAGCACATATCCTTCACTTTGTTTGGCCAAAACACTTACTTGATCTGTATTTAGGACATAAACTTCCATTAAAAGCTGTGCTCCAAAAGAACCTTTTTCTCCAGTAATTCTTTCCAAAACCAGATTGTTGATGCAAATAAACTTATTTCCAATACACACATTCAACAAATATACAAGGACATATTGAAATTAAATTACTTAAAAATGAAAGCACAATCACCAGACTAAGAATAAAATAGAGATATTCAGAACATCCTAAAGTATCTTATGAGTATACCTTCTTCAACAACATATATGGAACAGTTTGGCTTCATCATATTTATGATCAAAGTCTATATAATTAATAAAAGCACAATCAGTCTAAGCATCTTAATGATTTTTCAAAATTTTTATTTCCCTTTGTACCTATTTATACAGTATTTTTCTTCTCTCTGTATTAACCTGAAAGTATGCAGGAATAAAATATACATATATATGAAATATTACACAAAATAATACACAAAACTCAGGCTTACAGAAATCCTGAAGTTCTGCGAGAATTTTTCTTGACACTCAAAGAATACAAGTGGGTGAGACTAGACAGCAATGGCACGTTTTAGCAACCTACCTCATTATTTATTGCTACAGACACAAGAGCAGGGCACTAGAAAACAGTAGAGAGGAACTTTAGACATCCAGTACTTGCAAGACGACACTTCCAGTGTTTGTACTTGTCATGGTTCAGGAATGGCACTTTGCATCTTAGTGCCCCCTGCAACTGAGGCTCTCCCAAAGCAGATGCTGCTTGCACATTCCCCACCCATTCTCCTCTGCCTTCCCACTCCAGGAATGGAGTAGAGAACAGGGGGCTCTAAAATGTGAAAATTAGGGGTTGAGATAGGAACAATTTACTAGAAAGAGCAATGAGATAAGATAAAAAACAGTAACAGCAACAGTACTAATAAACAAAAGGTAAAAGAGTATATATTTACAAAGAAAAAATGTGACAAAACACTGACTGGTTCTTCCTCACCTACGATGCTTTCTCCCACATGGAGTGAGTCCCTTACTTCTGCCCCTTGCACCTCATCCTATGAAATGGCATTAAATAATGTTTGGGTCTGACCACGCCTCCTTCCTGGCTACTGAAGGCTACTGTTCTGGCTGAAACTAGGACAGTGCTGCACTTCATTTAATAATGTATTACTTTTGATATGATTTTCTTTTTTTGGTCATGAGATTTGTGAAAGTTATGCTGCAGCTTTATAGACTGATAGATAATTAAGTGACTAGATATGATGACACTGGTAATGGTTTCAGTCTTTGTTAATTTTTTTAATTATTGAAATCCCAGGTAATTTATTTTCTCTTTCCCTTTATATTACAAACAGCATTTCAAGTTTATACCTTCTAGCTAACTATTAAGGCCTTACACCGGCAGTCTGAGCACTACTTAATTATTTATTATAGAAATTAAAAATAAATAATCAGGAAGAAAACATAGGGAAGATAACTGTTAAGTGTAGCTGTAGATAGTATAATATACAACCATGTCTCCTGGGAATATTTCACCAATTAAAGAATTCTAATTACTAAACAAGACAGTTGTAGAATGAACATAAAAGCACAACATGGTTCCTCTGACAGCAACCAGCCTTTTTAATTTTCTCATGACAATGGCTGAAAGGAAGAAGCATTCTAAATCTCTCAGTTAAAAAGAAAAAAATAAATAAACTCTACATTTCAAAGGCTGTGTTTGGTAATTGCTGACATTAGGTCCTTTGCATTAGGTCCTTTACATTTGTATAGGCTATTAGAAGAATAAAAAATAGTAACATGAATAATCACTGCTGAAAATCATGGGTGGATGCTCAGGGTCATAAAATGATTCTCATGAAATGGAAGGTACCTGTCTTACTAAATATTTCTTGTAACTGACATCACTTTTCAAAGCATTTCCAATATATTTTTTTTTTCCTAACATGAAAGAAGCTGTTGCAAGGACATATGAAATATTTAAACTTAATTTCCTAGAGATAACAAAATTACTGATAGTTCTCTTCTTCGTTTTTGCAGGGACCTTTTCCCACCTACTTATATTTCCTGTATTTTTTCCAATACCTCTTCCACTCATTTCTATCAAAGAATCCACATTTTCTTTCCTGATCAACAGACACAAAGTAACAGGCCAGGCACTGTTATGGAGGCCACAGAAGCTCTCTCCTTTTCTATTCATCTTCCAATTGTCTAACTTACATGAAATTAATTCTATGACTTTCACATCTTTTAGAAATTTGGTTCTAAGTGTCCGTGGGTTCAAAACCTGTAATGAGAACTGAAAAGCTGAAGGCTGACACTGATCTCTTAATTCTTATTGCTTTAGAAAATCATCAAAATTTTCTGATAATAGCGGTCTCCCACCAAATGTTAATTTGAAGTCATTCTAAACAGAACTCAGAAAAAATACTCTAAGTTTAACTATCTCTAAGTTTTGAATATTCATTTTCTGGATTCAAGCTCTCTGCTTATCATATGAGAATATTTCACAAAGACCATGCTTTTTCCTTACTGTATTTTAAAATAATAAATGTGCTTTCCTAAGTAAAATATGGAAAAAAACCCAGAAAGTCATCTTTATTAAGAGAGCTGTTGACCTTGTGGTGTGTTTAGTGGGATGGCTCACTTAATTTGAATTACACGTGACAACAGGAAATATCACAAGGTTCTAGAGAACTTTGGTTTTGTTAATCATACTTCAATACATGAAGCAGTAAGACTCGCAGAACTAAATCAGTCCATGGATTTCCATCCATTCTGACATTTCCATCTGCTTCTCACCTTCAGAGTTATTCCTGAAAAAAAAAAAAAGTTTAATTGAAACAAGATCTTCATGAAATCATTTCCGCTGTACATTTCCCAATAGGAATAGTTGTTACAATCTGACTGTAACTCATTTGGAGCATCCTTATTTCCAAATTTTTCAGAAGAAAATGTATGAAAACCCCCTACCAAATTGAAATAAGACATATTTATGTTTCAGCACCTATCAAATGTGAACATAGACTTATGCCTCTAAAAATAGTGCTTTTTCCCCCATTTATATATCCAAAGCAGGAAAATAAGTAACTTTTGTGAATCTTATTACTGTCATCAGTTCTGATCTATAACCTCAATTTTGTGTTTTCTAACTAGCTCTATATCATTTATGTCCTACATTGGGCTAAAAATATTACTGTCCCACCAAAACTCTTCTAAATATTTCAGAAAGAGAACAAGTGATGGAAACCTTACTGTGTTCAAAACCTTGCTGTTGTTCACAGTTACAACAAATGTCTGGCTACTTGTAATGATTTCCCAAATGCTTTCATTTCCTTCACAGGGACAATAAAACAAACTGAAATAAGGACTTTGACATTCATCTGGAGGAAAAAAAATACATTACTGAAATTAAAAACAGTGTTGCTGAAAGGATACTTATATAAATTGTTTCAAGTAATGAGCACCATTACAGCAAAGAATTTAATGTCACAGCAGAAATATGAAGTAATCTGTATGTAATGGACCCAGTTTAAACTAGAAAACAAATTCAAACCTATCATATTCAAATCCAGGCATAAATGCTTTGCAGAGTAAGAAGCACTCTGGGTTCAAATTTAGCTGCAAAACCAATTCCCTAAATACTAAGTGGTATTATAGTAAGAATATTTTAAAAGGTAAAGGACTGTGGAGAAAAAAGTAAATAAAATGAAATACATACCAAAATCCAGAATATACTCTGAAACTTTAGTGTAGATCAGCTGTGAAATACAAGTTTAAAAACAAAAGTAGCCTTATTTCATCATCTTCCAGAGTGACACTGGAAAGACATTGTTTCCTTTGTCTTTTTTCTTTTACAGCATAGTTTTATTTTTACTGTGTCATACACAGAATTGAATAATTAAAGGCATTCACAGATTATAGCAGGAACTATAAAATGATGGGGCAAAAGAAAAAAGACTTTAAAATGCTTCTCACTCCTACAAAGATCCTTGACAGTGGCTATATTGAAGAAATGAATCACGAACTAACTAGTATCCTAAAAGAAAATTAAATTAAAACTTGAGATTATAAAATTGCCCTGACTTCTATATGAATGCTATTTAAAATAATTTTATAATTAGATGTAAGGAATTTAGCAAAAAAAAAAAAAAAAAAAAGGCAAAAAATAGAATAATAAATAATTTTTTGAAACTATTACATGCCAGTCATTATCTTTATAAGCTTGCTGACATTCTAGCTTATATCAGCATTAGTATGTCTTTTCATGCATTAATATGTTTGATAAGTTTTATTGATTCAACTGCCTGTTCTTCCTAATGACTATTCTTCCTAATATGGGCAGTGACCAGCTTCCAGCCTTCATGTATAAATGGATCCTTGACTAACTGCTTGACAGAGGTCTAAGTCCACCTGTGCCTCCCCTTCAGTGGAGTTTTGAGACTCCTGAGACTGCAGCAGTTCCCAGAATAGCCTACTTCACTCTCACTCATTGTCATCAATGCTTCACAGCCTGCTCACTCTCTTCCGTAGCTCCTTCACCTGACAATACAGCTCAGCAACAACAGCACACCTTCTGCAACAGGAATGATTGTCAGCCCAGAGAGACATCAGGCATACTGGGCAACCTGAGATCTAGAGAGCTGCATCTACTATCAGAAGGTCTGGCTGGAGGCCTCTGACATGGCTGGTGCAGTGGACAGGAGAATGAATTCTGCAGCCTGCCAAAACCAGTGATGAGACTGCTGATGAAAAGACCTCTTTGTGACCTTTGTCAAAAAAATTCTGGGTCTTGTTGCTGCCTCTGTTAAACGCTCCCAGATGGTGAGAGACAAGCCCTCCCTGTTGCACAAACCTGAGCAAGCTTCTGCACCATGCTCTGTTTGCCTGCTCTGTTCACCACATTCCCGGTCACTCGTACTCCCTATAGGCCCCATATAAGGGACTGGCAGCTGCTGTCAGTGTTGCCTTGGCTCACATTAAGGCACCACCCTGGGGACAGCTGCTGTCTCCATGGGGGTCTCAGTGCTCCCCTGCATTTTCCCTGGCTCTAGAAGTTTGCTGTGCTTGCTGTGAAATTCACCTCTGCTCCACTGCAGGATGTGCCTGCACTGGAGCTGTTCAGCTCAGCAAATGACAGTTCATGGCTGTGTTTAAATGTTAAAAGAAGTTAGAAGGCAAATAAAATCCCAGTGTTTTATCTAGCCCACATTTACAACAATCTATAGCTGCTGTGTATGCAGTTGATAACATTGGTTGAGCACCCTTTCACCAGAATACAGAAGTGACAGAAGCACCTTTGTAAGAGCTCTCTTTGTTTCATGCTTTACTCTCTCAACATACTGGTGTCTGCAGTTGTTTCTTTCACATATTCTCATTCCCCTCCTCTCTGGCTCCAGTTGTTCTGGTGCAATAACTTTTTTCCCTTAAGGTGCTGTCACAGAGGTGCTACTGCTGTTGGTGATCAGGTCTGCCTTGGGGCTGTCTGGCTTTGCCTCTACTGGACATGGGATAAGCTTCTGGCAGCTTCTCAGAGAAGCCCCCCCTGAAGTCTCTCTGCTACCAAAATCCAGCCACACACACCCAATATACACACATAAGGTACTTGCTGGATTCTTAAAAAGATTGTAAAAATATCTTAGTCCTATCATTTGAAGAGGTCATGTGAGTGACAATACAGATACAAAATGTGCCTATAGTTTTTTGACCAGAAAAAAAAAATGAAAGGAACAAACTGTGAAGTCTTTCAGAGTCACTTTTCATTAATTAGAAGCACACACAAAGTTCAATTTGGGTTAGTTTTTATTTCTGTCTTGTTTTTGTTTGTGGGTTTTTTTTGTTATTGTTTTGTTTTTGTTGGTTAGGCATTTTTGTTTGTTTATTTTGCTTTTAATCTTCTCAGACCTAGCTACCATATTATTTTAGGTATATTACTGGACATAAGTTTACAAATTGTTGTACGCCTACTGCACTTCCTATCTTCTTCAATGAATGAATGTTTTTATTTCATGGTACTCTGCACCATTTTACAGAAATTAAGTACACTATATGTTATACATATATCTAATAAACCAGGGCTTCACTACTCCATGCAGCTTATTTTCAATCTCCTTTCAATTTTATTATTATTATTGTTATCATTATTGTTATTATTATTCTTATTATTGCAATTTAAATATTATGTCTGATTTGAGCTGGAAGCATAGGAAGTCTCTTAATTTCAGAAAAGTTTGCAGAATGCAGACCTCTTACCCGTTTCCTGATAATGCATATCATTCAGATGTAGAACCAAGGTGCAGAATCCTAATGCTGCATTAATCTTCCATCTCAAGAGCTATTCATGTTGTGTATCTTGTTACACATACATACTATCATTCAGTGTGCTGAAATACTCTATTAAAAGGATAAACTTATGAAAAAGATCTGTCACAAGGTATAAAGTGAATGATATTTTACCTCTAATTTTCTTGCAAGCTGGACTCCAAATCATTATTGATTTTTGATTTGCAAAATAAATAATTTTAGTGACATTTTAAATCCATTAGAACCATGGTGGAAAGCAATTATATAGTGGCACTTCAGAATAAGTACTATTATTTTCTACTTTTTTTATTAGAATTATTTTAGAACAGATTAATATTTATTTAGAAAGAGTACATCTGATGTTGATCATACAAATATTTTTAGTAACAAAAATAAATATGGGGAAAGAAAAGTAGAAAATTTTGGATTAAAACCAGGCAATTTTGAATTTTTAAAAAGATTTTAACAAATTGAAATAAAGTTTGTAAATAAGTACAGGACTTTTTCTGAAAAATATGTTAGTCCCATATGTGTGCACTCTTTGAGGATATTGGTGTGAAGTTTTAGGGACTATATTACCATTGAAATTATTTTTTTCTGGCCTTCTGAATATCTTTCCGAGTGGACCAATTTTTAATTTTTTTTTTTAATATCATAAAATGGGAAACATTGCAAATTTACATTAATCAAAGTATAGTTTGATATAAATTTAACTTAATTATGAAGACTAGATTTCATTCCATATAGAGACATTGTCTGCAGTCATACAATGTTTTCTGTCCTTGTTATTCTACATGTTCCTGCAAGTTTATGGGAATATCTATGCATTAGGGGTTACATAAATTTAGCAGCACATTCAGTACTTCTCAGGGAGCACTCAGAGATCATTACACAATGGGGTTTTTGTGATTCTTCTGGCCATGCTACGAAATTTATATTCATTCACATTTGACCGTGGGAGTCCCATCACCAACCAATAATGCCAGTACACTAAACCCCATCATAACTAATCTGCAAGTTTTTCTTATTTGTCACACAAGAACTATGCATTACCCATCTCATAGGAAATCCATAAATATATTCCCGTGTCTTTAAGTAAGATAACATTTTTTTTTCATTTTTTTTTACTAACACTTTTTTTTTTCACTTACAATACAGGAGTTTTTAAACAGTCTATAGCAGTTCTATAATGATCTATTAAAATTCAGTGGTTTAGCTCATTATTTGGAGAACCTATAATTAAAAAAAAACCAACCAAAAAACAACCAACCAACCAACCAACCAACCAACCAAAAACATTCTTTCCTCCCCTAACACTTATAAAAATATTTCTGATTCATCTAGGGTAAAAAAATTAGGAAGATATAAATTTAAGCGTGATGAGAGGTATAAATCACCTTCCTATCAATGTAAAGATTTTATAGCAGCATTTCCAAATTAAAAAGCCTGACATTTATACAATAATGTATGCATAATTTCCCACTTGTATGTCACATGCTTGAGATGAAAATAATTTTTAAACACAAGGGTAGAGAAATATTTGCCAATGTCACTAAAAATGTAGAGGAAAAAAGTGTAGAAAGCAATTTAGAATTTTCTAGTGTACATAACATTCAGTAACTAATGCTCATTTTCACATGGAGTAGGGGAAAGAGGTAACAATTCCTTCTGAAAGATAGAGAGATATTCTAGGTAGAGAAACTTTTTCACTGATTTAATCACTACCATTGCTCATTGACCACCAAAACAGTTGGACCCATTCTTGCAGGACCACAATGTCCTGTATATCTGATAGATGGTGTGACCAGAAGAACTTCAGTCACAGCAGGAAAGACACTGAACAAATTGTCAGCATGATTTACATACAACTTGTCAACAGCATCTGGGTTGCTGAGCAGAAGAATGATGGACAACAGATGTTTCTAGATATGTTCCCATCTGCCCTAGCTGAGTATACATCCCCTGTGGAACAGTGGGTTACAATGGCTTACCATTGTAATGAAAGAGCTCACCCTGCTTTGATTTTTGAAATTTGAACCTCCTTCCTATGAAATAAAATCTCTCCCAAAGTATAACTTAACCAACATACAATTACATACTAAATTATCACTGAGTATTGTTCAGTCTTACTACTACTCCTACTACAGAAAAATGACATGAATACCCAGAGATGGTTGAATCAAAATGGTGAGTAGTGATTATGGTACTTTCAGGCATCTAAACCATGTTTCAGGGATAGCTGTGCTTTTGACCTTTTAAACAAATCATTTCAAACAAATCCTGCCTAAACTAATAAATGCATAGCAAATAGATAGTTCGTGTCCCTAACAACTCTCTAGTTTTAATTAAAAAAAAAAAAGGATGAAAATATTATTTTCATTTTGCTCTCTTCAGAAGAAAACTTTATGCTTTTCCCAAAATTGGTCTTTATAATGTACATATATAATTATTAGTAAAAAATTCTAACTCTGTCTTTTAAATATATATACATATATATACATATGTATATGTATACATATATACATATATATTTACTTAGAAGTAGATTTTTGTGTATCTATACACATTTAGACACATATGGATAGATATGTATATGTATGAACCTATAAAAAAAAGAAAAATATTCCAGCTTAAAAGAACCTGTATTGTTATCATAGGTCATACTTGGAGTCATAGAGAGAATGATGAAAAATACATGACAGTGCAAAGAGAAACCATCATCAACATCTTTTTGAATACTGCCTGCTATGGCCTTGTCTCAGTCCTCATAACTGCCTAAAGTTTCTCTAAGCTGATTGGTATTGTTTTCTGTCATGTAACAGATATATAGCACTCTGATATATATATGTATATTATGTATATAGAAAATCAAAATGTCAAGTGATAAAATTACTAAGTATTCAAGAAAGAGAGAACAGAAATTAAGCATTTTGAAAATATTATCTTGACGTAATAGTTCCATGGAGTTAGTTAAACTACATGTTTTCTTTGGAAACAGAGTTGATATTGAAAATTCCCTTCACCTGCTATCTGTTACTGTTCAATCAGGCCAGTTATAGACAGTTTATGGAACCCAGTCCATAAAGTGCTGGTGACTGAAACATGAAGGGGTGGTATGTTACTGTAATCCATTGTGTGAAAAAACTGAATATTTTCAGTGGGAGTAAAAGTTGAAAAAAGTAAACAAGCATCACAAAAGCTAGTTATAGATAATTATTGCTGAGTAAAAAAAATGGAATATTTATTAAGTAAAATGATTCCAATATTCCACAGAATGCATTAAAATTAGACCATGTCTCTGTAATACAGCACCCTGCTCCACTTAAGGAGATTTTTTTCCTTAATTATGTAGCTTTTATGACTATTTTTACTTGCAGTGGAAGTACAAATTTAAGAAACCCCCTCCTTCTACAGAATATGAGAACAATATTCAGTACTTGATTTTTCTTAGAGAAACAAATTTGAACTTACAAGTTTACAAAAACAACAGAGAAGTAAAGGAAACATTTCTGTGAAATAATACTGACATCTACTAGACCACTTTTAGAAGATGATTGTAAAAGAGGTACAGTTTCAAATGAGGGAATGTTAATGTAAAATAAAGCTGTCCATTTATTAAGGGGATTACACTCATATTACACTCATATTACACTCAGTATTAGCTAAGTAGTTATGGTCTTTAAGAAAAGTGGTCAAAATGTTGCTTCTCATACATTTGAAATAGAGAACAACAGATAAATAGTAATTGGAAATCAAGAATGTAAGACAAATGTTTTAATCTCAGAATAGAAGTAAATTCCTGAGCAATGTATGTTAACTGGTAGGCAAATAATAACATACCTAGCAAGGTCAAATGAACATACCATTCATTGGAAAATGCATTATAAAGCTATGTAGTAAATGACATTGTTATTTACAAAATCTAATCCTGCATTGCAAAACACATAGCAGGAGTATGATTAATATATTCAAAACAAATTTACTTAAAAATACTGAACATTTTACTTGGAAGGAGTAAACAATTTGCACTTGTCTCCACTGCCTTTAAACACCATCCTCTTATTTTTGTCCTCAAGGACACACAGTCTACAGAGTAAGTATATTTCAGCAGAAAAAAAAATACTGTGTACTGGGTCTGGCTGGGATGGAGTTAAGTTTTTTTCATAGCAGCCCATATGGTGCTGTGCTTTGTGGCAAAAACTTGATAACACACCAGTATTTTGGCTCAACAATCTTTATACAGCATCAAGGCCTTCTTTCTTCCCGCTTTTTGAACCAAAAACATGCAGATTTGATGACAAGAGGTCAGGAAGGGACACGGACAGGACAGCTGATCCAAATTGTCTACAGGGATATTCCAAATCATAAAATGTTGTGCGCAGCAGCAAAAATTGGGAAAAGGAGAAGGAAGGCAGGACTTCAAAGCTCTGCTCCTTTTCCAAGAAACATTTACAGGTGCAGAGTCCCTGGTTCCCAGAAGTGGCTGGACATCTGCCTCCTGATGGGAAATAGTGAATCAATTCCTTATTTTGTTTTGCTTGCAAAGACAGTTTTTTCATTCTTTATTAAACTGTCATTTTCCCAACCCATGACCTATCCCTTTCCTTTGATTTTCATCCCAGCCCAATGGAGAAGAGAGTGATCAGGAGGTGGTGAGGGTTTTTGGCCACTGGCCAGGTTCAACTCACTTCTCAGATAAGAATAAGGAAAAATTAGAACTTATACTTTTATCACTCTATTTTTTTTTTAATATTTACTATATCTTCAGCTTCAACTGAAAATTGTGTAGGGTTTAAATCTACAATCGTAAATGACAAGTGTCTCTCTTTATTATGTCTAAAAATTTCTCTCTGGGATTAAGCTAAATTAAACAACTCATGTACATAAAAGCAATATGCTACATCTGTGCATTAAAATAAAATAAAATTAAAAAAAAAAAAGGCTTGGGGATCAGTAGAAAAAGTTGTAGCTGTTTTGTATTTCCATGGGTCCACAAAACATTTGCATTCAATGTAGATCTAATATAGCAGCTAAGAAAAAAATGGAAATTGCTTATTTTTATAGTAAAGCTTGGATGGCAAGCAGTAATGTCAGCTATAAATTAGATCCTAGAGTTGCAGATGATGGAAAAATGGAGATAAGTGTGTAAAAAATTAGCACTTCCTTCCGAAGATTATTTCACCTCCTCCTGTCAGCTGCATTTCCTGAGAAAACATCTCTTGCTCACTTATTATACACTCAATTTAACTACTCACTATATGACAAATCAATGCAAATTGCACTTTTTCTGGCAATACCACAATTTATGATCCATCAGAATATTATTCCAGGATTGACATGACTAGTTGCACTCATTCACTTGATGTCATGTTTGGTGCATACTGGTCTACAGATCCTAGACTTTCAGGAAGTCAGTCATGGAGATAGAAATGGAGAACTGACAACAAAAGGAGTTGGATGATGGGACAGGAAATGTGTGTGGGAAAACATAATTTATGTGTAGGAATTAGAACAAAGAAGGCAGTAGCTTAAGACATCCAGAAATGGACGTAATTATAAAATATTTCCAACAGCACCTAGCACCACTATCTCTGATCCAAACCAAACAACTACCTGGTATTACCTGGAAATCTAATGAACAATACAAGACTAGAAGGGCAAATATGGTGGAGTATCTTGCAGTAGCCATTTGAAGGGTTGCTAGAGAGGAACACAGTTTATTCTGTTTCACCTGATGGCAAAAATGCAAAACCCTTCCAGAACAAAGGGCTTCATGCTCAGCAGTGTGTGCACTGGTGTTGTGACTGTTCTAGGGATCCTTCCCCAGCTCTCTTCTGGATGCAGATAATGTTCCTCAGCCTTAACTGAGATCCTTGTCCAGTCTGTTCTGCCATTCCTCGTCCTCTACTTGATTAGCAACCTGATGTGAGTCATTACCAGATTTAATCAATTTGTTGACAGTCTCCCCTTGACAAAACAGTTTTCCCTTAAATGGAGACAGCTTGTTGGTTAGAATGGAGGTCAGCAATAGAGCCTTTACAGCAACAGCTCTCTTCTGCTAGCTCTGAACTATCCCCTTTCTGAGCTGCTTCTAAAGACTGGTCTGGAAAAAAAAATGCAGCAAAGAAGCAAAAGGCTCCATGTATTAAGTGCAAGTACTAACTTGGTAAACATCCATACAAAATATTGATGACAATAGCTCAGAATCCATCCAGATGGACATCAGTGATGACAGGTGTCCCTCAGGAGTGTGTTTTGGGACCGGTGTTATTTAATATCTCTATCAATGGCATAGACAAAGGGACAAAGTGCACCCTCAACAAATTTGCAGATGACCCCAAGTTGAGGGGTGCAGGTGACACACCTCAAACATGGGATGCCATCCAGAGGGATCTGGCCAATCTTGAGAATTGTGCCCAAGGAATCACGAGGTTCAACAAGGCCAAGTGCACACTGCTGTAGCTTGGTCAGGTCAACCCAGAGTCAAGACAGGCTGGGGGATGAACAAATCCATAGCAGTTCTGCAAAGACTTGGTGGTGCTGGTGGGTGAGAGGCTGGACAGGAACTGGTGCTCCCACCCCAGAAGGCAAACTGTATCCTGGGCTGAATCAGAAGCATCGTGGCCAGCAGGGCAAGGGAGGAGGTTCTGCCCCTCTACTCTGCTCTGCTGAGAGCCCACCTGGAGTGCTGTGTCCAGTCCGGGGTCCCCAGCAAGGGGCTAAAAGAAATCTGAAGAGGAGCTGTTTATAAGGGCATGTAGTGATAGAACAAGGGGCAGTGACTTCAAACTGAGAGTAGGTTTAGATTAGATACTGGAAAGAAACTCTGCATTGTGAGGGTGGTGAGGCACTGGTTGTCCAGAGAAGTTGTCAGTGTCCCATTCCTAAATGTGTTCAAGGCCAGGTTAGATGGGGCTTTGAGCAACCTGGGTCCCTGCCCATAGCAGGAGAATTCAAAGTAGATGATCTTGTATGTTCTTCAAACCCAACCCATTCTATAATTAAACTTCATAAACAGAATTCTGCAGTTTTCCACAATATATTCCACTGATATTGATAAAGATATAAAGTAAAGCAGGAAAGACACAGAAGAGAGCAAATATCTGCCAAATCCATGAAACTGCTGATATAGCTTAAACAGGCATTTTGCTGCATCCTCATATCTCTCAAAAATACATTGTTGATTTTTAGCTTTTTAAATAGGAGCTAAAATAAATCACTTGTGATATTTGAAAATGTGGAGTAGAAACATTTCCGACATTTCAATTTACAGAAGAAGTAAACCATCATGCACAAAATATTTCAGTGTATTATTAAATTGCTCACTTATGTCCATTTGCTAGACAACAAAAACATTTAAAATGATAAAGCAGCATGTAACATTATTAGGTCAAAAAGCATAATTTTCTACATGGCATTTTACATGCAGTTGTAAAATCTGTCATGCCTTAATTATCAGTGACCTCTCCAGTAGCCTGAAAAATCACATGACTGAGGTGGGCATGGAAAACTACACATCTGCATATATAGATAATTGTGCCTTTTGATCACTACATGGAACAGTGTAATAAAATTTAATTTATTTACAATCAGTTTACCTCAAGTTTGACTGGTGAACTTGAAACTAAAAAGAAGTACATGGTTCATTTATATTTCAATCCAAAGCAGGGGTAGGATGGCAGGAGTAAATGATCATTCAGGAAAGATAATGCTGAGTGACACTGCACAGAAATTAGATAAACAAGGCAGAGACAAGAAAAAAAAATACATACTATGGTTTAAGTCTGCAAAAATTCTGATCCTTTCACTGAACCCCACTGTCAAATGTTAGTCTTTCAGCACAACTAAAAATTTATGTTTGTGAACCACTACCTTAAAGTAAATAACAAATATATAATTTTAAGTATTTTTCTGCAAACTCCAGTTACATCCTACCTCAAAGTATTTTAGGATTTCTTCATTTGCTTTTTTGATTTTTTAATACAAAACAAGTCTTGACTTTTTAAATAAGTTTGCATTAAGCACTTAAGATTGAGATAGATGATGTTAGTATTCAGACTACCTGCTGAAATGTACTTAAACTTACTATTAAGTAAGAGCATTAAATAGTAATGCTCCTCAACACTAGAAACTTTCACTTTTATCAGATCATTGTAAAACCATTCTCCAAAATCTTTATGTACACTGCCCCCAGGAAAAAGCCTCTGTCTGTGTCTCTACAGTTCTTATTCCTCGAGTGCTTATCATATTTCAAGTTCAAACACAGAAGTATTCTCTTTTCTAGTCCTAATGTTATTTTAAAGTGATATGAGCAGGATGCAATCCTGGTGTGTGAATTTCAGTGTCAGCTGAATTTCAGCTTTTAGGGTTTTGCCATGCTGCCATATATTATCTGATAATATATTCATTTAATTCCTGAAAAATATTGTAAATTATTCATATTCCTGTTGCAGAGTTCTTCAAATAACACTCCAATTTTGGTTTCTTTTTCTGTTGTCAGAGTTGAAGTTTCTATACTGAATTTCAACCATTTTTTCATTAGCTTTCACAGGGATAATATTATCAAAATCCCTCTAGTACTCTTTTAGGGTTTCTTCTTCATAGATTATGAAAGATGTGCTCTAAGTAACATGACAAAACCAAACAATTCTTCCTCTGCATATCTGTTCTTAAAACTTCCTTTTAATTCTGCTGGTTATTTCTATTAAGGAGCAGAAATGAGCACCCCAACACTGGAAAACAGTGAGGCATCAGTTATTCATAAACAGTTGTACCAAAGAGTATTTGAACTTTTTTTTTTTTTTTATTTGCTTCCTTAGATTGCCATACGATGACCCAGGCTGGTTTTGGGTTTGCTTTCAATAATGTACTACTGAAATAAAATAGCTCTGACTAAATAAAATTGAGGTGAGTGGCTCTTTTTCCTACTGTACCACTGTGAAGTTAAAACCTAGACTCCCTGGAAGATTTTAACATGTTGTTCTCATTTTATTCAGTTACTCTCATTTCAACAATATTTGTTAAGCATAATATTTACCTTGCATAATTTTTTTGCTTGTGTAGTCCCATCAGTGAAAGCACAGTATTTTGTCACGTGCAAGTTCAGTTCTAAGAGCAGAATCATTCAGGCTTTAGTCACAAGTTTTCTTCTGTGATTTATTATATTAATAAAAATGTTGATTACACGCTCTCTTTATGTTCTATGGTATATTTTAACACCTTCAAGGGAGGAAAAAACACCTTAACACTTTATCCACTAGTGCTACCCAGATGTCTTTTCTCATTTGTACTGCATTCAGGTTTAAAGAAATTAAATTCTTGTTTTTGCTAGAAAATCTTTTGGAAATGGCAAAGACAACAGGATTGGCCATAAGAGACATCACCTATATCCTGGCAGAAACACCGATTTTAAAGAGTTTTTTGTGAAACTACTGCATTCCATTACAGACCTGTTTATTTTTAATAATCTCTGTTCGTGTCAAGTAGTTACTTGAAGAAATGACTTTCAAGGTTAATTATACAGATCATGTTTATTTTTCCATTCTTTAATGTGGTCTTTAAATAGTTTTTACAGGGTTTTAAAGGAAGTGTGTCCAGTAGTAAATCTTAGAATTTTGCAAATGATAATCTTAAATGCAAGATACAGTAAATGATGTCTTTTTTTCATTTATCTTTGAAACTAATTTCTTCAGCATACTACTTGATATGTGAACAGAAACCAAAAAAAGCAAACCTTTCCACCAGACCACTTCATGCATTTAAAATCTTGCTATTTTCTTCCTGATCAAGACTTCTACTCATTAGGTTAAAAAACTTAAATTAGTGCATGCCTACATTACTTGTCAGAGTTTCTAACTTCCTCTTTTTTTTTCCATATTTCCCAATAGATTGTCCATTATCCTTTGTTGAAAATGCAAGGTTATAAATGTGTATCATATTCATATATGATTCATATCATATCAGAACAAGATGAAGTTATTGACTCCGGAATAAGATTTGAAATTGAATTCTAAGAAGATATAGTACAGTAACCTCTGTTGAATAAAATTACCTCATGGGTCGGCATCCTTTTCATCCAGGAAGAGGCAACTCCATTAATAATTTAATAATGAATTATGTAAGGATGTATCTAATTCTGATTTATTAAAAAAAATAATCCTCACATTATTCTTTGTCTTAAAGATTGCCTGATAGAATTATTTAATATTTTTTCCATCAACATTCTAGGCTTGGCATACTAAATGAATGTATTTTTATAATGTAGGTATATTAGTGGCATTTTAATTACAAAAAATTAACTCTGCTTATAGATGCCAAGACAAAACTGTTGTATGTTACATGGTGGAGAATGCTTATAACTACAACATTGAAAAGTAATTGTTTACTAGACCTGAGTTAATTCATGAGTTAATTATCACGATAGTATTTATTCAATTCATTTACATACAATGTAAGTGGTAGCTTTTGTACTGCTCTAAGCCTTCTTATGAGCCTAATTGTGTCCCAAAGACTTATAAAATCATTCATGTTTCAGCTTTATATGCACAAATAACTCATGGTTCTCCTGAGTAAAAAGCTGTGGGTATTTTGTGGAGATTTTTTCAGATACTTACTATGAAGCTTATTCCAGGTATGTACTTCTACAAGCATGAATAACAAAGGGATTTTGTGGTATTCGCACCCTTTCTATTAAAAACATGATAATTGTTTCTAACCAATTATTTTCATACTTTCAGGACATGATTTTTTCATTAGAAATTTTATCTTGTTTAATATTGACAATTTGTTGGTTATTGTTGAATCTAGAAATAAAATCTTCTCCCTCACATATCACATCTGAGTTTGTACCAAACCATGCAGGAAGGTAAATAGTAATAGAAGCACTGTAGTAATTTCAATTTTGCTTAGCTATGTTGTATACATTTCCCCAGCCAACCACTTGGCATCATTTCTGAGTGTTCTTTTACTGAAAATGTCATTGGAAAAATGGTTAGAGCGTGCTTGCAGGTATTCTCCAAGAGCACTATACATTTTTTCATTTAATGAGAAAAAAAAAAAAAATAAAATCCTACTTTCTTTTGTGCAAGGTCAACAAGCCTTTAGCTACTGTCTGGAAAACTAATTCTTCAGTGTGACCTTAACTAGTGTTACATGCTTTGTTTAGCAACCTTATGAAGGATCATAGAACAAGATCAAAAGAAAAAAAGGTCTGTCAACAAGGAGTACATGAAAACAAAAGCTTTAAATCTACACAGAGCAGAGTGCCAACACTATTAGAAGAAAACTTTTTTTTTTTTTTAAGTGCCAACACTATTAGAAGAAAAGTTTTTGTGATAAATAATTGTATTTCCCTCCCTCTCACTTGAAAGCACTTGGCTTTGTCAAAACAAGAGTACAATATATTTGTACTCCTGGAATTTTTTTTCTTCTGCAGTTAATCTGTCTGCCTTCTGTGATATATTTGTTTTGTAAAAAATACATTTCACATGAAAGTTAGAGCAAATTAAGGATATCAGCATTGCATCAAGTTGGCTTAACAGAAGAAATGCAGAATTCATGCCATTTCATTAACAATCATGAGTCTGAAGCAGGTATCATTAAGTTCTGCTGAGAGCTAAAAACCTGCCAGCTAAGAGGGAACACAGATGTGTGAGTGGTGCATTTTGCTCACATCTCAACTAAAGGAGTACAAATAGTCTGGTATATTATCAGTGTGCAGTAAACATTATAATGACCACATTCTTGCTGAGAAGAGGAATTCAGAGAAAAATGAGCCATCACAGTTCAAGTAAATGGATTAACTCTAATAGTGGATACTGAAAGCATTATTTTCTTTTAAATATGCCAGAGGTAAAGCTTTTGAGTATTGAGAGTCATTAAATCAAATTAAAATGACTTATCTCATATGAACTGACCTCTAAATCATTACACTGGCAATAAAAAAAGAGAAAAAAAGAAAATAAAAAAAGGTAAAACTCTTGGTGTTAATTTAGCCCTTTGGCTAAGTAGCAATTCAACAAGCCTCAAAGGGTTGTCTTCAGCATCTTTATCATGTAATTGGAAGATGAGGACAGAATCTTTACTTTTTCCTTTCCTCCTGCCAGTAACAAGGGAACACAACTGCAAGCTTAAATGTTGTATCAAGGAAACAGTTATTCTTGCTTCAAATTTCCAACTGCAAAGATATTTGCAAGTTCTTCATTGCGGTCTTGACCTTGTTTATTTGCACTTATCTGCTGATTTTTTTCTCTAGATGATAATGCAGGTAATAAAATATTAAAGAAATAGTCTTATGTTCAAGTCACAGCTGGAGGAAGAACATTTAAGCTCTGAAGCCTTTTTCAAACTACACCAGAAGTGACATTTTAGAAGACCTCCTTTCAAGAGTAATTGTGGGATGTATAAGCTTTGAGATTCAACTGCCATGGCTCAAATTGCTGAAAATCTTTAAAGTTAAGTTGCATGTTTTTTAACATTTCCAAATTTCAAGGAGAAATAAACACCACATAAAACCAGAAAGCCTGGGATTTGGAAATATGATGGAATGGCAGGGGATTGGATGCATATAATTACTACTAAGAGAACATTTTTGCCATCTGAGATGGAAAAACCTGCAGTTTAAAACCTTTTATTCATTGAAAGCTGTGCCGTATCCTAAACCAGAATTTAAGTTCTACCTTAATTTCAGTAATATAATACTGAAGTAGTTGTTTTAAGATCTAGACTCAAACACTTTTTTCATCCAAAATTAGTTTATTTAACTTTCATATAAAGTTTTTGTTTTCATTTGGTCCATAAGATTTAAAAATTGATTCTTAACCTGGACTCATTTGCTGCTTAAGAGGTTGCTAGCTGAAATGTATGCTAAAAAAGTTTTTAATCTTTGGACAGGATAAAGAGTCATACTGTAAATGGTATAAATTTGCATACAATCATATTGTATGAAAAATTGACTCTTTTTTTTCCTTATCCATGAATTAAAGCTGTAGTAGCAATGTGATAGTCCCTTACCAGTACATGCCATGCAGTCTGGATACAGCATCTGCATGAACTTGTTAGATTGTCTAATTTCTGTCAGTATACTCCTCAATCATCAAAATATATTTGAATACCTTAGTCCATTAGAATGAAATTTTATTTTCATTTAATCATTTAAGAGCAATTCCAAAGTAACTGACATTTTATTAACCAAGAGGCTGAAAAGTGTATTCTGATTAATACTAACTAGTAAGAAGATAAAAAAGAACATATGACTGACCATTCTCATACATTTTGTCACTTTGACAGTATTTTTGAATTTTAAGTAAAGCAATCAAATACAATGGCAACAAAAATTACTAGCAAGGAATCTAAAACATTGATCTGAATTTTAACAAACGCAGGTTCTGTCCAGTTTGTTAAATTACTACTTGGAATATTCATCATAAAAAGGCATGAGGACTGGATTACTGGATTCAAATAGGTAGTTATTGTGTCTGTATACCCTCTTTACATATTTGATTGAAAACATTATTTTTCCTGTTGCATTCTGACTTCATTGACATCTAACAGCAAAAGCAAGGAATGCTACTTTAACTTTTAATTTTTAAGTGCTGGACAAGTGATGGACAGGTTATTCAATGAATTGTAACAGGCCAAACTATAATTCAGATTTATTTTTAACAATCACAGAAAAAATGGATTTTTTTATTGTTTATCTTGAACTTCTTTACAACCTTATAGCATGTTGTTTGTTCAAGGAAGGGTGGTATCCTTTTGCTTTCTTAGTAAGTCTGGGAGGATCACAATACTGATGAAAGTGCTCACTAGAGCATATATATGATCCCTAATAAAATACAGCAGGATGGAACAATTTTGCAATAAAATATAGCAAGATAGAACAATTTTGCTTATTACATTGTATAAGAGATTTCTTTATAACTCTAGAAGATCACATATTTCATTTTCCAGCTCCTCAAGTACAAATACACTTTCCTTCATTTCTCTCCTACTGTGACATCTGACAGACTCATGCTGTGACCCAACATCAGTAATAACTTCTTCCCTCCAGACATTTCTCCTAGGCTACTTCACTTCCATGCATATGTTTCCATTGCTTCTTTCTGCTCTAACAAATTTCTGATCATCCACTTGTATTAAATCTCAGTTTCCAATATTCAAATTATTTTTACCTTTTTATTCCTCTCCCTAAAACCAAGACTATTTTTCCTCTTTTCCTTCCACCTAAAAAGTCCCACTTCTATTTTTTTTCCTTGTATATCTCAATTTCATCTCCTCCCTGTGGTTTTCCCTGAAGGTTCAGACCTCTGCTTCTTTACATGAGCACTTCTCATGACTTTTGGTTTTGTTTTGTTTTTAATTAAAGAATAGAGCCTTTTTTTTTTTTTTTCCTCTCACTCCAGAGAACTTTAGTAATTTTGAGGAAAGACCTAAGCTAGAAAGCCAGTGAACTGGTTGGTACTGTCAAAAGAGAGAAGAAAATGAAACTCTTTACAAAGGAGTGTCAAAATTAAACTGAAAACAAAGCAAAGGAAAATCCCCAAATATTTAAGGTACTGAAGTACTGAAGACTTGTCATGGTTTAGCATAGCTAAGCACCACACAGCCACTCACTCACTCCTCATCTGGAGGGAGAGAATTGGAAGGAAAAAAGTGAGAAAACTCATGGGTTGAGATAAAGGCAGTTTAATAGGGAAAGCAAAAGTTGTGCATAAAAGCAAAGCAAAACAAGGCATTAATTTAATACCTCCCACAGGCAGGCAGGTGTTCAGCCATCCCCAGGAAAACATGATTCCACCCTGCATAACAGCTGATTGGAAAAACAAAAACCATAGCTTTGAATATCATCCTTTTCCTTTTTATTCCTCCAGCTGTATATGCTGAAACTGATGTCAGACGGTCTGGAGTATCCCTTGGGTAAGTTGGGGTCACCTGTCCCAACAGTGACCCCTCACAAAGTCTTATGTGCTCACAGCCTGATCACTGGTGGGTGGGGTAAGAGGCACAAAAGGCCTTAACTCATATGCAGAGTTTAGTTACTGCTCAGCAGTAACTAAAGCATCCCTGTGTTATCAACAGTTTTCAGAATAAATAAAAAATACAGCACCATGCTATAAATTAGGTCTATCCCAAGCCAAAGCCAGCACAAGAACTTAGACTCTTTCTGTTCCTTGGTCCAGTTCCCTCCATGGCCATAAACATTTACCAGCTTAGAAGAGGAAAAACATCCAACTTTTTTCCGTGCAATTGGATCCATAGTCTAATGTAGGATAGTTCTCACCAATTCAATAGTTTCCCTTGTTTAGCTTTTACAAGAAAAAGAAGCATTTATAATTACACTGAGAAAATACATACTGACAAATTCTAAGTAGCAAATATTTTTTTCAATAATTTCACCATTAAAAATCCAACAGACAAATAAAACCCCAGGAGTGTTTTGTCTCATACTGTAAAGGAGACAAAATTAAGACATTATAATTTTATCTCTCAGATGCCCTGAAAATGAGTCAGATACTGTAAGCAACTTTTTCAGGATATGCAGATGTTCATCAGAGATTTAGGCACTGTCCTGGGTAAAGCAAGAAAATGGGGTGCAGTTTCTGGCACTGTTTAATTCCATGCCAGCCATATCATTGCTTGGGGGTGTGGCTCTGGGAGGAAGACGCTGGTGTTGGGAAATGGCAGATGCCAGAGCTGAAAGGAGGATGTGCACAGTTTTTGCCTGGCTCAGGGGAGAGGATCCAGGATTGTGCTTCTGCTGCCGTACCGGAGAGCAGCAGTGGGGCCTGAGCCCTGCTGGACTTCACCAGAATGGCTCATTATTCAGACAAACTGGCTTCCAGGTTTGGGGTTGTTCCTGCTTCCTGTTGTATTTGGACAGGCAGTGGTGGTGGGGAAGTTAAATTTCTGAAGCTTCTCTTTTTGCCATATTGCCTTTGTTGGAGACCACACTGGGTGCAGCTTGGGAGAACGTTCAGTGGGGAGTACCCTCTTGTGGGTAAAACACCCTTTCTCTCTTCTGTACAATAAATTGTTACTCCAATTTATAATCTCTCCTTGTGTCCCTCCATTACTGGAAGGGGTGAGGGAAAGGGAACATCTTGAGTGGGCTTAATTTTCCAGACTGGTTTCAAATCAACACAGGCATCTACTGTTTCCTATTTTCCATCACTGAACTTTCTCTTTTCAGGAGATCAGTGGATTTATGAAAAAAACTAACCTCAATTACAAAGCCTGGATCACAGGTGAGACAACAGTTCACCTGACAGCTAGAGTGAGGCCAAATTAAACAAAATATTAATATTATATTTTTGTTTATTTTTCATATGGAAACCTTTGAAAAGATGAGCAACAGAAGAAGCTACAGGATGATTACATTCATTAGGATTTTGTGTGTATGCCTAAATTGCGTATTCCTCATCCAAAAATTCCTTTGAGACACCTCAACCAAAAAATAAAAGGAACAGGCACCTGAATAGGAACAAGTATCCTGCCTTATCAAGCACCACTCATTGAAAATTTATTTAATTCCATCTTATATTTACTGCCAATGCATTACTGCTTATTTGTATTCAGGACTGCCTTTCACAGTGTGTTGAATAGAAAAATCTAACCAGAGATGGAACAGTAAGCAGGTGAAAAATACTTTTCAGTCTATTCTAGATACAACCCTTTCCCTCCTCCCCTTCATAATTATCATATTTTATTAGCATATTAACAACAGTTGAAAATAAATTCCTGAAGAATAAAAATTATTACTACTTTATAGCACCATGCATACACATATTACTTATGCAGCGTTAAAACGTTGAGAAACCCAAAAACAGCTAATCAAGTTGTGATGTCATTCATAGGTACAGGTCTGCTGACATCCAGCAGGGTAATCATGGGAAAAAAAAGATATGTGGGATTTGATGCCACATTAAGACATATATATGCTGAAGTTGAATGTGCAAGGACATCAGCTGAGGTAGAGAAACTACTAAACTTTTCATGTTTTAATTTACATGTCCAGGTTCATAAATGTTTTATTGAATTTCATGAAATTGTCTGTGATTCTGAAAAACCCTAAATTTGGCAAAGACACATATGACCCTTATGTATCTTCGCCTAGCAAAGATATATGATGTTCCACTGCACTTCTTGCCTCTGTACTCGGCACATTAAAAAAGATTAGCACTCTGCTTCTCACCTGAGACAAATAGGAAATTCTCACAAGCAAGGAAGACCTAAAATCATCGATTTCTGAGAAAGTTATCTCCTTTTTTTTTTTTTTTTTTAAGATAGACCAGAGTTTCTATTCATAGTGGTTGTGAAGAAACCCTGTAAAAGCATGAAATGAGCTGTTATTGCTGCAGCTGCTGTCAAAACTTGAAAGCTCTGGAATCGCTTCATAATGTTACTGTTTATAGGAATTGTGTTTTAGTTTACATCTAAGAAATTAAGATATGTAATGAACTTCACAGAACCTAAGGACTTCTTGGTTACTCTGGACTCATTCCCTCTCTGAGTTCATGGTGGGGGGGCATGCTTCTTCCTCATGATAAGGCTGAGGGAGCCAGGCACAGGAAGGCTTCCCACCTGTGGGCACCACTTCTGTCCCCATAGAACAGAAAGCTAAAATATCGAGCTGAATTGACTGTGCATCTGAACAGGTTTCTATGGGAACTGAAGAACCACGGTAGACAAAAAAACAAAGAAAACAGCATCTGTCAGAGTGAGATGAGTTAATGAGGCAACTGCTGTGACCATGTAGAGATTTAGCCCAGGGACAGAGAGTCCAAGAAGGATCAGGGAGGGGAGAAATTCTTAGGAGACATCCATGTTCAAATAATCATTGCCAAGAAGTCATAAAATATGCCAGGGCATGAAAAGAAATTACTGCAATTACTGCAACTGTGGAAAGCAGAGGCTGAACAGAAAAGCTATTTGCTTAAAGAAGAGATTAATTACAAGTTAGGATGCACAGTCTGTGTACAATTCAGGTTAGAGGAGATGATAATGGTGAGGATAGGAGGGGAAGCAGAATTAAAATAGAGTAAATATAACCAATTCAGAAGGACTGTGTAGTGAACTAATGGGAAGATGTACAATATGAAGAATGAATTACTCAAAAGACATGAATTGCAAAGAAGAATGAGAGTATTTCATTAGCTATTGTATATATCATTTTTATTAAGACTGTCTTGTAGGCAGTTGTAGACTGGATCACTGAAGAAAAAATATCTAAGGACTAAAAAAGCTACATCCAAACAAGTGAAAACAAGTGAAAAAGCCTTCAGAAACAGCTTTTTTTTTTTTTTTTTTTTTTTTTTTTTTTTTTTTTTTTTTTTTCCCCAAAACATGGAAAATTCAACAATTTTTTTTTCTGTATCTGGAAAATTTCTTAACTCCTTCTAAATATCAGCACTTTCAAATATGATCTTGCATTTTTCTAGCTAAAGATTTGTCTCCTAGAGTAATTCCCTTTGGTATTCTCAGCCTCAGCTTTTGTTAACAGACAGAATAAATTCTCTACAATGAAAGGCATCGGCCCAATGAATTTGGGCTTTATACCAAAACAAGAAGGTGAATTTACCTCACCAGTGATACCTGTTAACAGCAAAGGAAACAATCAACAAAAGTCACCACAAGATTTCAAAAGAGAGAAATATGTCACATCACATCCCTGGAGAGGGGAAGGCTAAGAGAATTGGGTTTGTCCAGCCTGGAAAAGAGAAATAGTCAGGGTGACCTAATTGTCACCTTCCAGTAACTGAAGGGAGCCTATGAGGAACATGGAGAGGGACTTTTATCAAGGGCAAGTAGTCATAGGACAGGGGAAATGGTTTCAAATGGAAAGAGGGCAGGTTTGGATTAGATATTTCTATCTATTTTTTTTTTTAATCTAATTCTTTACTGTGAAGGCAAGGAGAAACTGGAACAGGTTGCCCAGGGAAGCTGTGAATGACCCATTCCTAAATATGTTCAAGACCAGTCTGTCTGCAGCTCTGAGCAACCCAGACTAGTGAAAACTTCCCCCATCCATGGCAGGGGGGTGGGAACACCCTATTAACCCAAACCAGTCTAGGATTATGTAATTTTTAAGGTCCCTTTCAGCCCAAGCCAATCTGTGATTATATTATTCTATAAAGATTTAACGTTCTAGACTAACCTGTGTGAAGTACGATTTCTGCGTGAATATGTTTACTTCATTAGCCCTCCCTCCCTCCTTGAAATGCATCAATGTGTTTTCTTTTTAACACCAATACATCTTTGCAGACATAATGTGTGCAGCACAGTTTTTAAGTTTTTAAATATAAGTTTTTAATGTAAATTTTATTAAAAACAGTTTTTAATGCATACGAATGATACACTACATCACCAGATATTTAAACCAGAAAAGACTTTCCTGTTTCTTCTCTTCTCTCAAGATTTTAAGCAGACTAGTAAAATAAAAACTTGCCACTATTACTTTACTACACAATGCTCACAGATATCTGATACTCGTGATATTTTCCCCATGTGACAGAGCTATTTTTGTTGTCTTCCTTTTTACTGTTACTACTTTAACTTCAATTCACCTGCCACTTCTCTTGAACAGGAAGAGAGGGAAGGGGAAGATTCTTTCTGAGATGGTAGTCAAGAGTTCTGATACAGCTTTTAAATGAAGGAAAGTGTTATTGAAAGAGCACTATATGACTAGCAGCCATTACTCGACAAAGTTATTCTGTCAGTTGATGATGATGGGCTTTATTCATTGCTCTAAGGTTAATTATACTGCCTTTGATGAAATGAAAAAAAAAAATTCTAAAGGACATGTTGCTAGCAAACAACTCAAAATCTATTTCTTCTGCTGAAATGTCAATAACCTTTCAGGACTTGCATTATTTTTACAGGAACAGAGATGGCATCGCTTTTGAACGCATCACTGCTTGATATGTCAATCAAACTATCCTCTATTATTGTGTATTTATTGTGTATTTAAAAAAAAAAAAAAGTCAAAAAATCATGAGATAGTTGTGTTTTTGCATTATAACTCAACCAAACTTGTGAAATTGAAGGGAAAAACATTGAAGGTTTCCGTAAGGTTTTTGCTGTAAATTCCAGGATAACTCCTAAAATAACAGTTCTAAATCTGAACTAGCATGAGAAAAAGAAAATGAAAATCAATCTGGAAGAGACTGACTTTTGAAAAAGGAAATAATTGCAACTGTGCTAGTAAAATAAAAATGGGATATTAATATTAAAACTTGGGTCTAACCATTTCTTTGCAATAAAATATAGGTCATTTAGCAGAAGAACTTCTACAGTGGAATAAAACCCCAGACAATGGAGAAAAGCACATGGATTGCAAGTCTAGTAATGGGATTTAGAGCACATAGGTTATGATGTCATGAGTTCAAATTGAGTTCAATTTAGAATGGGCCCAAGTAGAGACCTTTTTTAACTTGTGTGCAAAAAAATATAACAATATTGTATCACTTTATACTGGATATTATAACTCAAAAAGCTCAAGCCACACATACAAAATAAACCTCAAACCAACCAAAACCACGAAGCCCACACCTGATATAGTGCAGACATCTCACTCAAAGGCTTATGCAATATATAAAAAAAAATGCAGCCTTTTGAACACTCCATGGTCTCGCTATACTGTAATTCTCATTTTGTTTTGAAAAGATCAGCTTCTGAAAAAAAAAATAGTTGTTATTGTTTTAAAGACAGTGTTGCATCAATACTTAGTCCCTATTCCTCACCATCTGATCACCAGCATTTCTATGATGTTAAATTCAATGCATTAGTGACTGTTGGATTTAAGATCATAGTTGTTGAAATGAGTTAAGCAAGACAGGAATATGCCAGATGACTGCAAGCAGGTTATAAAAAAAATCAAAACTTTGCCTAGGTACTGATCAAAATAGAATTTGATGAATACACAGACAGTAATTCCTATTTTTGAAAAGTAAAATGATTTTTAATATAGAAAGGGAAGAATGAAATCCAAGTATTACACTGTATTAAAAATTCACTGGAATTGAACTATGAAGCAGGTTTTTTTTTTGGAATTGCTGATTTTATCTGTTGGTTATGATAGGTCCCAAAGAAAACATCATTTCTGTTTCAGGCTCTTAAGAGTTTTCCTGGAAAAATGAATAGGTCTTATATATAATTTTAGAGTCTAGATCTCAAGTACAAGCAATCAGCAGCATTATTCTCAATAACAACTATGTTTTTATTATTCAAATTAGGCACTAAATAGATTGCTTTTTCAAAGATTTTTAACATTTAACATTAAATCTGCTAGGTAAACAGAAGATACATTCACTGCAAAATTACAGAGGTTTGAATGTTTTCTGAGATTCTGGTTAACTGGAGCCTTTGTATCTGAAGCCCTTACATGCTCAGAAGGAAAATGCACCTTAAATTATCAATGCAATTTTCACTCAATCTGTCAGATGCGGATCTTTTTTTCTTTAATAAGTTGTCTAAAGTATCTTGCAGGCTGTGTTATTCCTCTTTGATGTTACTTCAAGTGAGGAAGATTAAAGTCTAGCTTGGATTTATCACCGATGACATTTCTGTGACTTTGGTCCCTCAATCCTTTATGATGGGAAAATGTCAGAACAAAGTCATCACAAATTATGTAATGTCACTCCACCTAAGCCACAGTGCCAAATAAGCTGATGAAGCACACTGTTGTGGAGTCTATATCCTTCCATACTGCACATTTACAGCTACACGCCTTTGATTTATAATTCTCTTGAGGTGATGAAATTCAGAAGCACCAAACCATTTTGGACTGATCATTCTATATCCTGAGTGATATCTTGATCCTTTAATATACTGGATAACCTCAGTTTCTGAAGTGTAATTCCCTTCTTTAGTCTTTCAAGATTCATTAAGTAAGTTGTAGAAACAGGGAAGAATCAAGCAGGAATTAAGAAATAAATGTTCTCTGTTTGCAAATTTTATGGGGATGCAGTTAAAATTTTAACTGTCAGTTATGAGAGTCAACAGAGGGCAGTTTATCACCCAAATGGTGAAGAAGGTAAACAAATGTCTACATTCAGTTTCAAAACCAGCAATAGGGAGACAGCTGTGGATAGTTTTCCACAGACAGCATTGCATTTTTAGTCTAATTCCATAGCCTGACTCTCTGTTCAACTCCTCATCATAGAAGCCCATGTTTTCCCTGAGTGATACAGGATGGTTTTTCAACTCTTGTGCCTAAATGAGTTATAGAGAATGTATAGTTTTCTACTCTATTTCTAAACATTAGTGGAAGTAGTTCTCTGAGAGCAGCAGCATGGCAGTAGTTTTCTAGAGATG
Organism: Phylloscopus collybita; assembly: GCA_027886175.1. Lineage (NCBI taxonomy): Eukaryota > Metazoa > Chordata > Aves > Passeriformes > Phylloscopidae > Phylloscopus > Phylloscopus collybita. The sequence continues at coordinate 78,527,569 of JAJNNQ010000075.1, read as the reverse complement.
TAATGTGGCAGAGTGCCACTACACACCATTGGAAGAAGGTTCTGGGACACAAATCAACTCAGGGTAGATCAGAAAAACAAAACCAAAAGTAAACCAAAACCTAAAGATGCTCATGTGTGTGGGCATAAAGAAGAGAGAGATTGTTACAGACTACTGAAGATTTAAAAAAATGGCAACATGGAAGTTCCATTGGCATTCTGGTTGCCTTGGAATGACTTATGACAGTTTTATGGCAACTGGTCATACACAGATCCCGATTCCTTAAGCTATCATAAAGGAATGAGTATTAGGAAAAGCTATCATAAAGGAATAAAGTATTGGGTCCTTTTCCAGCAAAAATATGAAAGCACCAACAGAAGGAGGATGGGAAAAAAGAGATTGACAGAGAAAGTTTTGTGAGTCATTATTCATTTCCTCTTTTTCATGTAACAAACTACCTATCAGAGCTGCCAATATAAAGAAAACCTTCTGGGGACAGGGAGAACTATTTCAAAATGAGCAATCAAATTATCAGAGTCTCTCCACTGTAAAGCTTTAGTGGATGACTAACTGCAGCCTTCTGCTCATTACTTCTCTCAAAAGATGAATTGAGGTCCTTTGTATTTTCTGGTAACTGAAGTTTCCGTTTTGCCTTTTCTATTTTTAAAAAGTAGTTACAGATGAAGAGAAAATGTGCTGTAGTAATAGAACCACATCAGGAAATATCCTCCTCAGCTGCTGTTCAGAAACATTTGAAATGCCTTCTAATAGAATGCTGCTTGTCCCATAACATTTGTAAGTGACTGTGCTTCAAATGCAAATTTCTTCATTACATTGAATTGCATTAAATTTTCTAAGTGCTCTCTGCACATATCCCCTAAAAACAATCTGCTGAGAAAATAAGATGATGTGGTACAAAGATATGCATCCATTAGATAATACCTGAAAATAGCTTTATAAACATATTTCATTTTAGTTGCTATTTAATGATTTAGTTTTAGTGGGTAGCTTATGGATTCAGCCATTCCAGTGCAATGAACTAGAATCATCTTCAGAGCTAGAAACTTTATTAGTTTGATTATTATGCCAAATATGATGAGAACATGTAGATTTATAAAACCAGAAAAAAGTTTCAGTCCATTGACTATGCCCTTTTTCAGCCTTTAAAGGCATTAATCAGGACATCTCAGCACTGTTAACAGCAGTGCTCTTCCCACAGAGTACCTTACTAATATTTTTGGTAGCAGATGATACTATGCAGATACTTTCTGAAAATATTCAATTTCTAACTTTGGGATGAGACAACAAAACTCAGACCGAAAACACTCATGCTCATTAAAGATTCCTTTACAACCTATTCAAAAAAACAGAGTTGTTAGAATGGGTTATAAAATCCCAATACCCCTAATAATATCGTAGTTGTCTAAGTTCACTAGAAATGCAAACAGATAAAGTTGCCTTCATGGATTGCTTAGAACTACTGTGCATTTCTGCTCATGCCATCAACAAAACTGCACCTCACACACAACTTTACACAAGGCTACTGGTGAGAACGTATTAATTAAATTCAACCCTAGGCTGCATTTTTTTTCCTAGACAAGCCTCTACAACTACATTTCCTTTGAGTACAAATCTAATTCCCAGTTCAATTAGTCAACCATAATATGTATACAAGAAAAGATGGATAACCATTGCATACTTAGACTGCTTGGCAGAGATTGTGCTAATCCAATAACAAGAAAAATTATATGGGCTTAAAATCACAGTTTGACCAGAAACACTACAGTGGCAGACTATTTTCCTGTGTTTGCCTAAATCTTGTCTTTAATTTATTTACAAGTATGTATACAAGAACTGACCAATCACACGCCTTTTTTTATGTTGCAAAAACATTACATTAAATTATTTTAAACTTTATTTTAAATTTTATAGTTATATTAAAAATAAACTACAAAAATTAACCACTCAAGCCACCAGCATATTAATATTGCTACAAAAACAGTGACAAAATCCCCCATTCATTTATCCTCTAGTTGTGCACGCTTTGGGGAACTGGAGTGAGTATTTTGCAATGACAACGGTGGTATTTCTACAAGACTTTAAGTACCCATCTGTGTGGTAATGGACAAACATGCCATTTCTTTCAGAGCTGCAGCATAACAGGCCTTACTTAATTCCATGCTCACTATCTTCTGGAATGTCCTTTCCTCACCCTCCTCCTATGCCCTAATTCCTAGTTCTCCTTGTTCAGTGGCCAAGTCCCTGAAAGCGCTGTGAAACAGGCAATAGAACTGTTGTTGAGCCAGAAACTGCAAAGAAACAGTACTTCTGCACATCAGCTGCTAACATTAGTTTCCATATGGACTTTCTTACTCCTAGACACCTGACTTGTTTCCATGCAGTGCAGCAACTTCTGTGAACTTGCTAATGCAATTTTTGTGCATGCAGTCTTCTGGAACTAACTTATTTTCCCATGTGAGCACCATAAAAACATTTTAGATCACTTATCTTCAAAAAAAAAAAAAAAAAGAATAAACCCCAGTAATTTTAATAAAAATAATGTTTCATATACTGACTGACTCAGTATATATTGTAGAATAGATGAGTTCTTTCACATGCAAATTTTTTACCTAGTTACCTTGAGACATAATGCCTTAAAATAATTGAATAAAACCCTGGTTGCTGGGGAGCAATCACTCTGCTTCAGAGTGAGTGGCAATTTCTCAAATATCAAGAGAAAACCTGAAACAGATAGCATATGACAAACAGATAGAAGTAGGGAATTGTTAAGAGGAGAGATCTCCTGGATAGGGGTTTATATTTTTATGATAGATGACAGGTAACACAATGACAACAACAAGTAATGCCTTTTTTGAGTCACTAAAATATTGTCATGAATGCAGGCTAAACTATTGCTCTTTGATGGCCTAGAAGTAAAGAATCACAAAGTGGATGCTGTCAAAACCTGCAATTACTCCATGCCCTCAAGTATTGAGAAATACAGGACAATGGTGAAATTTTAATTGTTTAAATATTTTTTTTAGAATTTTTCAAATATATGTCTTTCCAAAGCAGAGTTTAGTAATTTAACATATCCCAAAGAAATTTTTATAGTATTTTAAAGTAAAAATAGATGGTGTGTACATAGCTAGTACGCAGGGATACCTGTGCTGAACATTTACCCTACACCAGTAGCAGGGATATCTTGTTGAACATTTGACTGTTTCTTGGCACACCCCTGTGTATTCTAAAAAATCTCTTGATTTACCCTCAGGGTCAGGAAATAATTCTGACAGAAAAGAGATCAAAGACGTGGTTGCAGTGACAGGGAGGTTGCACTTGTTTCACACCAGTAAACAGTAGACATAACTCCTCCTTTTCTCTTTTTTATAGATTAGTGCTTGTTTGTATAAGCCAATGTATTTTTCTTATACTCTAGGACAGCATATAAAAGCAGTGTTTAAAGCGAACTCTTGCTGAACAAAATTACAGATACTATGTTATTTACAGCTCTGTTATTTTTCCCCCATTCAGGTGTCACCATCACACATCTTACCAGAGAAGAAAAGAAAATTTTACTGGAGAAACTAAGAATGCATGAGCATACAACTTGCTAATTTTCCTCACATTTTAGAGAGACCAAAACTAGGTACTGTTAACAGTACCTAGTTAACAGTACCTAGAAACTAGGTACTGTTAGCAACAAATCTATTACTTTCTACTCCCTTTTGGACAGTGTGCTTTTTGGTAATTGTATTATGGAACCTGGGTTTAGAGAAAAAGCTGGAAAAACAGACAATACTTTCCTAAAAACTAACTTTGAGAAAAGGCATGTTTCACATGTGGAAGCAACAGAAAAACTGAGCACTGAATGATGTAAGGATATTATGTAAATGTTTTGTTCCCTGAAAACTGTTAAGTATTTTCTCTGAACATTTTGGTGTTTCTTTTTCTCTGCCCTCTAAAAAGTGGTCTGTAATTCTTCTTGAATACAATAATTTTGCACAAAAGCCTGTCAATATTTCAAAACACATTCTTTAGACTCCTTGTAGTTATTCTTGGGGAGCCTATTAAAAACATCAATAGCTTCCTGTACCATCACAAAGATCCAGAGTTTAGCGATTACAGGAACTGTGGGTTTGGTTAGTGGTAGTGAATGGAAAATTATACTTTGGACACAGAAGTACAAAGGAGTTTGCATGGGATATTACTGCATGAAATAGTGGCAAGTGTAGCAATCAATATCCATTCCAACAATATTTCAGTCACGATGCCTTTCTGCAGCTGAAGAGATTCTAGAAAATATGTTCCCTGGCTGCCCTGTTTAAAAGCTGATGTGAATATTATGTCTAATTCAAAGAGCATTGCAAACTATATGATTGAATTTTCATTACTGTGTGTGGAATGAATATTGCCAAATACTGATTTTGAAATGCTGGCAATATATTACTTAAATTATTAGTGTCATTTCACATTCACAAATAATCTAGAAAGACAATGTTACACAAATCTCACAAAAAGGAATCTTAATTTCAAGTTTTATTCTCCTTTCAGAAAAAAAAAAAAAAAAAAGAAGAATCAGTTGTCCTGTATCCCAAGCTTTGCCTCACTTATTGTCTTTTCCTCACACATACCTTTATTCAGACAAACCTAGTTATGCACAAGAAAAGTGATAAGCAAAGGAGTAAATATATAGTAAATTTTCATTTTATTAAAAAGAACATTTACATTGCTTAAAAAATTAAGTACCTTTTTTTCCCCCATTTATGTAAATATAGGTTTAGACTAGACAAAACCCTAAAAGTTTGAATTTTGTATACCAACGATGTGTAAATTGAGAAGAAATAACTGAAGGCTCCAAAGCAGTTTCTTCACCTTGTTTCACCCTGTCATTCTCTGGGATGCAATTCCAAAAAGTGATTCATTTGTAGATTTTGATATATGGCTTAACTATCTTTCAAAAGTTAATAAGCAGTTAAACAGCTTCAGGAAGTGATAGAAAACTAGGATTTCCTCTGACTTTTCTTCTGACTATAAGTTATAAACGCATTTCAAAGAAAGATATTTCTGATCTGTGTCATAAAATAAAGTTTTAGCAGAGGCTTTTAAGACTGTTTTCTACAAAATATTTTTTATTGCCTTATTTTCATGACTTAACATGGACCTTGGGGGTCTACACACCCATGCATGCATACCCAGCTGGGGTAGTGGAAGAATTTAGTAAGATAAAGTTAGTGACTAAACTAGGTAATTTGTCCTGAAAGACCTTCTGTTTACTTACACGACTGAAACAAAGCTTGCCGAAACCTGCCATCTAGAGGAAAACATTTACACTCCTGTCCCATTCAGACCAAATCTTTAAGGCTACAAAAATTCTGCATAATTACTGTGGCTTCTTTGTACTCTGTAAACTTAAATGTATTGTATTTTCTCTTTGAGTTACAAGTCCCTGATTCTACTTTTTCTGCTTCAGTTCAATAAACCTTGCTGTCCTGAGCAACACCTTAGCAGTGAGTGACCAAAGAAAACAGCAGTGTAATACCTCGAGGGAATATAAAGTCTGGCAGTCAGATGGGCACTGTAGTTAAAGTCAGTATGGAAATACAGAAAACAGTGATTATGTACAACGAATATGTACACTCCCTCTATGAGAGGGAAGGCAGTGTTTCAAGCTGGGTGAGGTATTTCCAACTAACAAGTCTTATTCAGAAGAAAACAGAGAATTAGAAGTATAAAACTAGTTACTTTTTTCACAAGTCCAAAATAAAGTTAGAAATCTGCAACATAACTATATATGTATATGAGATTTGAAGAGAGAGACAAAACAATACTAGGTAAAAGAAGACATTTCATAAATACATGCACGGCTCTCTGAGTATTTCAGGAATTCCTTTAAAGAAAGACACTATCTCTGGAAGAAGAACTGCAAGCTCCTAATAGAAGGGAGAATGTTTTAGAAAAACAGCTCGACCTCCAGCCTGTCTCTGGCAAGAGAAGAGAGTAGCTGCCCTGGTGGAAGTAGGTCATAAGCTGTCTCTTGTCTCCATGAGAAGCAAGGCCTGAATCCATTTACATACTGTTTAGCTGATGGTCTCTCAAAGCATCAATTAACTGTCAATTAGCTAAAGAACAAGTGTTCTAAATAATTCAGAATGCAGCTGTTTGCCTAGAAATTAGCAGTTTATGCAGTGAAAAAATACTCAAAAAAATTTAAATTATGGCAGTATGACACATTGTTACATAATGCCTCTCATTAACTCCCAAGAATATGAATACAATGTGTTTGGCATTTGTATCACCTTTCAATAGCTCTCAAAAATGAAAGTCTTCTGGATATGAGAATAAATCACTGCAAAATACAGAAATGACAAGATATTTCTAATTTCAGTGCTTTTAAGCTCATAATGCTCTCAAAGAAATTTCTTATTGATTAGCCTAAAATGCATTTACTAATAATTAGCCATAAGATAAAATACTACACTATAAAACAGTGGGAAACTAAAGAGATCTGGAAATAGACACCTACTTTGTTTCAGACTCTTATTCTCAGAATACGTCAAAAAACCCTTTACATTAAAGTCTTTATTTGAAGTAAGAATACAACTGGTAGTGTTGTCTTTGTTTACAGACAAATAGTTTACAGAAAACATAGACTGTTTTTAAATAACATGCCATATTTTTCCATTTTAATTTTCACTTATTAATGTTTTTTACTATATCTGTGTAATGTAGCTGTAGATGTAGATGTATATCTGTAGATGTAGCTGTGGACCAAAACTCAAACTCTGGATATCAGACAGCCAAAGTTTTTTGATTTCAAATATTGTGAGAATACATATCAACTGCAAATAATAAGACTAAGCGGAGACATTTGGGTTTGGTGTATTCCAGTTCAAACTGTACTAAATTTAAGGTATTTGAATTAAAGATTAGAGTGGTCAGCAGAAATTGGAAAGGGTGTAGGGGCTATGGAAGAGACCACAGCACTATATAATTTCAAGGCAACTCTTGCTGCCTGCAGAAATACTCCAGTTTCAACAGCTGGTGCAACACTGGATCTCAATTCCACCTTTTCCTTCACTGGCTCTGTCTTCTGCTCGCATGTTCTGCTTGCTCCCATGATCTAACTCAATACTGTGTTCTTAATGCAATGTGCACCATTTATTTTGGGTTTCCACATATTAATGAGGCAGGTACTATACAATTACACCTCAGATGATTCTCTTCTGCATGTGAGTAATTAGCTTCTCCACTTGTCCTCTAAGAAAACGTTAAGGCAAATTCAATAACAATTAACAGCTGTTCTGTATTCCATTCAGTTATGAGCCACAGCAATACTGCTGTACTGCTTATCACATTTTGCTTCTCTGTTTTTTCATTACTCCAATAATTTTCCAATAACAATGCATTTTTATTCTTCATTCTTTACACTGCAAATCTTATTGGGTGTTTGGTTTTCCATTAAATAATTTTTGTTCCTTATTACTCTCTTGCTTCAGATTTCAGCTTTGTCCTCTCTGTCCTCTCACATGTTCTCTTGCAATGTGACCCTGTGTTATTTCATTTGACTCCAACCTGACCTTTTAACTCCTATTTGCCATCTGAATTTTCCTGTCCTGTATTACCTTTCTTCCATTGTAGAAACACTGTTGTTTTTTCTCTGTATATGATCTTCATTTACTTTTCTCAGAAAAGAAAATACCAGAACTTAGAATATCTCTAGATCTTAGTGTTAGTAGAATTGTCTCATGTCATTATTTGATATATTAACTGCCCTACATGGGAAATTTACTATGGCCATTAACAATTACACGATCAATATATTTTGTCTTTTCAGCTTTTCTGTGTCCTTGTTATGCAATACTTGTTGCAAGGACAAAGGATCTGCATTTGCCTGCTTAATCCACTTAATGCAGGGCTAACATTTTGTCAGCACTCAGGTATGCACCTCTATTGTGCTTATTGTTAACTGAAAACAGAAAAATCAGGAAAGTTTTCCTAAATGGTGGCTCACATGGGGGACAGAAGAAACACCTCATACAGCCAAAACATCCCATCATTAGAGAGACAATGAGCTCAGATCTTTGCACCAGCTAATGATGGAGTACTGCCTGAACATCTACAATTCCTAGCACTGAGCAAAGCATGAACACGGATCTTCCCCTTCCCGCAGCAGAACAAAATCCCTCATTACTCCGTTTCCACAAGGAAGGAACATATTTAGGAGAATCTGTCTGACAGATCTTAGTTTCTGGTCCTTCATCTCTGTCTCTGGTGTGCTTCCATCGTTGCACTCTGTTCTCAAATCCTCCTCTTCTCCAGCTATCAGATGGGTGTCCTCAAACCTCTTTTCTTTTTTTTTTCAGCCACCTGTCATCTTACAACTGTCTTCAACACCTCTCAACCATTTTAGTCACCTCTTTCATCTAATTCTCTTTTCTCCATAGAGGCTTTCATGCAAAATGTTTTTAAAAAATATTTAATGTTTTCTCTGAAGTTCCTGCTCAGAATGTTTCCTCCTCAATCCACAGTCAAACAAATAGAGAATCTTTGATGCAGACTATGAAAAGAAATCCACACAGTCAAGATCACATGCCAATGTAAAATGTCTGAGTGTTGTCAGCTTGCCTCACATTGGTAATTGCATCACCCTACTCCTGACACAACAGCCTTCTACATGGCAAATTTAGCCTATGGACATAAAGAAATATAATGCTCTCTTTCCCCCAGAATATATCTGAGAAATAAAAACATCTATCTTTTGAAATTAACAGCACAACCTTATCCAAATATATTGGTTTGAAACTGTATGTTAACAGTACTTGCTTTGGTGGTGAGTCAAGTTTTCAGTACTATACATCACAAGTGACTTACTAGCAGCAAAACAAAAATTGCATCACTGCTTCTTCATTTTGTCGGAGGATCAGACACGAAAGCAATCTGTCTTCCACAATTTTTTTGCTCCTTCTGGAAAATAAATGCAAGTTTTTGTAGAGACTATATGCCAGCAAAAACAATCTATCCTACTAACCCTGAACATCCAAGAAGGGATGTTCTGGAGCCACCCAGCTTTTTATGACATATCCGTAACCAAGTTAGAAAAGGGCTGAGCAATGGGCTGTACACCTGCTCTGAGGCTGGGTTTGGACCTGCACACTTCTTCAGAGAGGTCCCAGCTAACAGGAAGCTTGCTGAAGCTCCTTGAATCCAAGCTTCTTGGATTTCAGTAAAGCTTTCAATACCATCTCTCACAGTAACCTTCCAGACACAGTGCCCAGCACACATCTGGATGAACACATCGCGTGATGGGTGGGCAACTGGCTCATGGGTTGGACACAAAGGGTTGTAGTGAATGGGGTGACATCTGGCTGGTGACTTGTCACTAGTGGGGTTCTGCATGCGTCCATCCTCATTCCCTTGGTCTTCAGCATCTTCAAAAATATCTTGGACACAGCATGGAAAGGGATACTAATCAAGTTGGCAGACAATACAAAACTGGGAGGAAATGCTGACTCCCTTGAAAGCAGTGAGGCCCTGCAGAGGGACCTTGACAAATCAGAGGGCTGGACAATCACCAACTGTAAAGTTCAACAAGGGAAAGTGCTGGGTTCTGCACCTGGGATGGGGCAACCCTGGAGACTGGGGAAGAAGAGGCTGGAAGGGATTTGGGAATCCTGGCTGATGGCAAATTGAATCTGAGCCAGCAGTGCCCTGGCAGCCAGGAGGGCCAAACCTGTCCTGGGGCATCAGGCACAGCATGGCCAGCCAGGCAAGAGAGGGGATTGTCCTGCTCTGCTCTGAGCTGGGGCAGCCTCACCTCGAGAGTTGGGTGCAATTTGGGGGCTGCAATGTAAGAAAGACATTGAGCTCTTAGAGAGCATCCAAAGGAAGGCAGTGAATATGGTGAGGGGCCTTGAGGGGAAGCCTGTTGACAGGAAGCTGAGGTCACTTGGTCTGTTCATCCTGGACAAGAGGAGACTGAGGGGAGATTCCATTGCAGCCTACAACTTCCTAGTGAGGGGACGAGGAGGGGCAGGCACTGATCTTTTCACTTGGTGACCTGTGACAGGACCTGAGGGAATGGCCTGAGGTTGTGTCAGGAGAGGTTTAAGTTGGATATTAGAAGAGGTTTCCTCATCCAGAGGGTGGCTGGGCACTGGAACAGGCTCCCCAGTTCAAGAAGCATTTGGACAATGCTCTCAGGCACTTGGTGTGACTCTGGGGGATGGTGCTGTGCAGGGCCAGGAGTTGGACTCAGTGATCCTTGTGTGTCCCATCCAACTCAGCATATTCTGTGATTATGTCATTCTGCTCCAAGAGTCCAAATAATCAGTAGTGTGGATAATGACAGACGTGAAAAGAGCACAGCCTTGTTTTCTTTTTTTGTTTATCTGACAGAAAATACTTATTCTCTTCAACTGAAAATATTTGATCAATGCAGAACACAATTTCAGAACTTGAATTTCAGGTGTGGATGATTGGTGCTAATTTTTATAGATGTTGCAAATGCAAATTGGTTTTGAGATGGTGTCTGGCTGCAAACATGCATTTTGTTACATGTAACAGATTCTGCTAATCTTCAAAGCAATTAATTGAGAATCTTTTAGCCCTAGCCATTAAACATATTGCTCAGTCTCACAGGCAGGCAAATATATGGATACATAATTCTCTCTAGATGAATGCTTTCAGATGTGTAAGTTTTGACATGCTGGAAGAATAAATATCTAAATTTATTCTAAATATTAATTTAGAATTAATAAATTATTTAAATTAATTTATAATTAAATCTAACTATATCACATCCTCTGGGAAAATCCAACAATAAAGTGGACTGTTAAAAACTCCACTGGGAGCAATGGGTGGTAGGACCATCAAACACCGAGATACACATTTAGCAAAGGCCACTTAGCATTAGAGAATCTGCCAATTGGTCTGGCCCTGCCCAATCAAAACTGAGAGGTATAGGGTTCTCTAATACATGCTAAATTATAGACTGGGGAAAACACTCTGGGTTATTCCTGCCTCAGGCAAAGGCAAATCCATCTGTGGGATTACTTTTGCTCAAGGGCCTGGGTACTATTGGTGAATAATGCAGGAGTCTGGTGTATACCTCTAGGGAATTTGATTTTGGGCAAGAAGAGTTGTTCATTGTTAAGCTGTAAAATGTTAATTGCTATGTAACATTGCATATCATTACTTCCATTACTTCCATATGCCATATTAAGAGTATTACAGTAAAAATAACCCAGATTAATGAAGAACCAATTTTGATGGAGCTGGACAAGTGCAACAGTGATGGAATAAGAACTGACTTCAGCTTGCAACAATCCAACATCACAGACCATCTGCCCTGCCCTGAAATTTTATGACTGATGAAGTCCAAAGTCATGGACTAAAGGAACTCAACAGACTTTAGCAGGATAACCAACATATACTAAGCGGAAAATATTGTGTGTATATATTAAAAGACTGGAAAGGTGATGATCATTACCTGGCATGTAGAGAAAAATGGGATGTGGGCATGATGTAAATTATATAGAAGAAGGGATGGATACTGCTCTGATTTCAACTACGATAGAGTTACTTTTCTTCCTAACAGCTGGCATGGTGTTGTGTTTTAGATTAGTAGAACAATAACATTCTTCTACTAATCTAAATTGTGCTTACACTACATTGATACCACTTCTTTTTTTTTCTTCCTTTCTTCATTCAGCTGGATAAACAAATATTTCAAACTTTTAAAAAACTTGTCCAAATTTTAAACTTTCATATATAACATTAATTTACACCTCTTCAAAATGTTCTAACATTAAATGCTTAAACCAAAATACCATCCGGCTCTAATAAATATTAATAAATGAAAGTTTTGTGAAAAATAATAAAAATATAATTATATTATATAATTAATTAAATTAATTAAGCATTTAAACCCATCAAATTTTCCTTATGAAAATTTGATCTTCATAAGGACATACATCCTTGTGAATATTAATGCATAACTCGTCTACTACTGCATCGTTGAGTAGTTTTAAAATGTACATGATGTGCTATATTGTGGCCTTCTGTTCAGTTTGTGATCAAATACCAAACTCATGTTCTAGAAAATAAGTTATAAGAGAGACTGTAAAGAATTAACAATATGTGCAAAATACTCACATTTTGAAAACACTAGAAAATTTATGGTTTCTAATGCCATTTTTTTCTGTCAGATGTAGAGGCTAGTTTTAAATTATTTTTCTCTGTTGTGTTATCCATAGATACACTACCAATGATGAAAATGAAAATTCATCTCTATGAATTCTGCTGAAGTCCAGATAATAAAGTACATAAGAATCTGCTTTCAGATATTAACACATTTGATCTTTGACAATCATAGGAAAACTGATATGTTAAATAACTTTTAATTTTTTTTTAGTAAAAAAAGTGCTGCTTTCAAGAGGAAAAAGAATAGCAATGCAGGTGAGCGATCAGCACTGTAACGTAAAGAAGAAATTAGAACTTCTTCTTCCTACTGTTCTATTGAGTTCTTAATTGGTCAGTGGGAGGAATATGAATTGGCAGTAGGAAACACATACATGCCTTACAGACTCAGTTTTGGGGTAGCAGGGTTGAAACACAGTGCCATATGCAAGGGTATGGTTTTTGTATTTGGTTGCTATGCACAAAGCCAAGAATTTTATCACACATGTAAGCATGCAGCTCACGTAAATTATCACATTTCTATATAAAACAATTCACATGATACAGTGGAAAAGAACTCTGAATTGGTATGTGGTTTGGTGGTAACTCCTTGTCTTATTGCATGGCGCAACAATGATCAAAACATTTGTGTTCCTTGTGCACAGGAAGCAAGAATGACAAGGTGAAGGAAAGGCTGTTTCCTTCTAGTTTCAATATGCTATTTTTAATGTAGGTTAATCTTATACTATTTTAGCTCTCCAATCGAGTAGCAGTATTACACATGTGTAGCAATGTGTACATCCCAACTCTTCATCTTATTTACTAGTCAATTTCCTCCTTTTCCCCATGACAACTTTGCTGTTTCTGTGCTTTTCTCATGCTTCTTACCCATTTGTTTGAGAGCATTTTTTTGTGCAGGTTATCCAAATATTGTGTTATATAAAGGAATGTAGGGTATGTCTGGTTTAGAAATCATTATCTAGTATTTTCTGTTCCTTACTGAACTGTTTGCACTAGCTCTTCGCACAAAGATCCCATGTTCAAGGTTGCTGTATTGATTTTCAAAGCACTACATGCTTTGAATCTTGACTGTTTGAAAGATCCTTGCTCCCTCTCCTGCAATTTCTTTGCTCCATTGAAAACCAGAATGTAAGGGCAAACATTTTCTGTCATCTGGGGAAAATAGAGAATTAGGCTAAAAATTCAGAACCCAGCACAAAGAGCAGCCCTAACCTAGTCTATCTTCAAAACAAAATGTGAAGCCTGCATCTTTCAATTGAGATGCAACACCTCATCTTTACACTATCACTATCACTCTATACTGTGTTCAGTGTCTTCTTGCTAGTTTAGAAGTCAGGTTTTTGAAAGCAGGAGAGTTTTGGGTTTTTTTGGTTTTTTTTTTTCCTTTGTTTCGGGGTTTTTGTTTGGTTGGTTTTGCTTTTTTGAAGAACAGCTAGACAATTATGAAATCTGGGCTACTCTCATAATAATAATAGGAATACTGAAAACAGTGCTTTTTGCAAGCCAAAAATTCAATAAAATGTTTTCTGTGGAACATATTAAAAATGCAGTATTTGATGTATAAAGTAGTCAAGTGCACAAATCAACTTCTCTGGGAAAGCTACATGCCTAAATCAATGACAGGATTCCACAGACATAAAATACATGTAGATTTTTCCTCTGGACAGACATACTGTTTCAGGTTTTCTTAAGCATTGTGGCTCATAATTTCATTTAAACTTCTTCATCAAATTTGCTGACTGGTGATCAGAACACTGTGAAGAATGGAGATGCAAGAAAAGCTGACAGTATGGATAAGCTACATAAAAATTAAAATTAATTACAAAACTTCTTTTTGTGTAGTATAATACATAGTCTCTGCAAACTGGTCAAATTTCTGTGTGAGTTATGATCAGATTGGAAAAAAGTTCAGCTAAAATGAGGGCATTAGGTAGTCCTGTAATTATTTCAATATGATGTAGACTATTTAATGCAGTAGATATATTTCATCCCTAGACAATTCTTAAGTGAATTTTTCATGGATATATTCCCATAATCATAGACTTAACAAGCATACCAAAATTGAAGATTCAAGAATATAGTAACTTTCATAAGGGGATTAGAGATTTCTGAAAAGCTTTTTGTTAGAGATAACACCATTGGTTTTCTCCTATTCAAATTCTGCTGCATTTGCTTAAACTGAAAATGTCAGATATTAAAGCAATTATTTTTTCCTTATTCAGCAACATGGGCACTCCAAAGACTGTGAAACTTGAAGAAAAAGAAAGTGGTGGTTGAAAACCACAGAAAATCAAAATGCAGAATATAAGAAAACAGCTGTTATTACTGGTGGGAAGGTGTTAGTCTTCCACAAGAGATGAAGTCTCAGAGGATGAAATGTAGAGAGCAAATTCACATACTGTTTAAATCAGTGTGAAGATCTTGTCACATACTCTTTTACAAAATCTTATCATAACGTTGTCCACATTCTACTTCTGGGACTTCAGTTCACCAGTCATTCATTTAAAACATCCTTAATCAGCTTTTCTTAGTGTTCTACGTTCAGTATTACCTATCTTCAACTGTTCCTCACTTGTTTTTTCTGATTCAATTGTTGTTTTGGTATGTCTTTATCTCTTTTCATAGAACCATCACATCATAGAATGGCTGGGCTCGGAAGGGACCCTAAAGTTCATCTAGTATCACCCTCCCTGCCATGAACAGAGACCCTCCATTAGACAAGGCCAATCAAAACCCTGTCCAAACTATCCTTAAACACTCCCAGGCATGGGGTACCCACAGCTTCTCTGGACAAATTATTCCAGTGCCTCACCACCCTCACAGTAAAGAATTTTATCCCAATATCTATTCTAATCCTACTCTCTTTCAGTGTGAAGCCATTCCCCTTTGTCACTGTCCTGTTACTACATGCCGTTGTAAATAGTCTCTCTACCTCTTTCTTGCAGGCTTTCTTCAGGCACTGGAAGACCACAGTAAGATCACCCCAAGGGCTTATCTTCCTTTAAATCCATTGTCCTGGTTTGGGACAGATTTGGGAGGGATACCAGCATCATAAAGTCACTCCAGGACATCCATCTACTTTATAAGCTTTGCTTTCCTCAAGTAAAAGATACCCTCTAAAGAAAGACATGTGGAGGTAACTGTCACTTTATGAATTCACCAGTTGAAAGATTTCATTCTTCTCTTCAAAGAAGCAAAAGCCTTAATTTGAAGATTTAATGACTCTGACATGATAATTGCTCGACACACAATACTTGATTGAGCTACATGTAGGTCAGAGGAGATCTCAAAATTTCAAACAATTATACTAGTACTAATTTCTGTTCCATATTATGCATTTATATCAGGTTGCACATATACAATTCTAGCTGCATACTAGGATGCTTAAATCTTCTTTGTCATGAAAGCTTTATTTCCCCTTTCCTCATTTAAACAGCGTACTACTAAACTTTTGTTACTGTGATGTAGGAGTTCCAATTGCTGTTCAAGATGACAATCAGGTCAATATCTCCATGGAAATTTGAGATAATGGAGTCTCTTCACAGCAGTACAATTATGTGAGTCAATAGATTTAATAGTCAAACTGCTAGTCCATTGAGACAGTATGCTTTTCATTAGCTTTTCTCCCCACCCCAAACATGGCAAGAGATTTACAGCTAGACATATATTTCAACTAATTAGTGACTTTACAGAACCGTGAGAACATGAAGGAATACATAAAATGCTACACAAAAAAAAACTTCTTAGAAGCAATGGACAAAAATTGAACATAAGTAACAGTTTATTTAGTATTTTAAATACCTCAAGATCTTCTCCTCTCAGCTGATCAAAGCAAAACTTCCCAAAATTTAACTTTGTTATCTTATTTTTGAGAGACCTAAGGAAATGTGTTGTGATAAAACTATTGATTAGTTATGGAAGATTGGAAACCACACACTAGAGAGAATATTAGAGTAGAAGTTTTCTTTCTGTCATACACAGAACTCCAAGCTACAGTTTTAGAGGATTGCATGCAAGGAAACCAACAAAAGCAACTTTAAAAAATAAACACTGGCATTATCAGGATTATTCTGAAGAACGTAATCATAAACTGGAACTGCTAGAGCTTCAAGTGGGTGATATACATTCACATTGGTTATGGAAGAGGAAAAGTTATTTTAGCAGAAAAAAATAGAATTAAGTGATAAAGATGGCTCTAACTAATAGTATTTTACCAGCCCAAACTAAGGAGCATTACCAGTCTTTACAGATAGACAATGACTGTGATGCCAGTTTGTTTCCTTTTATATGTTTTCTATATTCTTCACACATATATTGGTAGCTGTGTGGCTGACTGTATCAGTATCTAGTTTTCCCAGTACTTTTCCATGGCCTTTCCCTAAGCAGAAAGAGAAAACAAATTCCAGAGCTACAAGCCTTTGGGGGTACAAGGCCCCTATCCTATCTTGGTTCTTCCAGGGAACCAAGGCCAAGAACAACCCTTCAATATACATTTTCATGGACTAAGTACAGCTGGTGCTGAAGCGGGGGTTCCCGAGAAGAGGCTTGACCTGGGGGGAATTGCATCACCCCTTGTTCTCCTAATTGGTGCTTTTTATCAATTATGCTAATTTCCTAAAACTTATAAATGTATACTCATCCCTGTAGGGGTGGCTTTTTGTAGGCATCTTTCCATCTTTCCATAGGCCCTCATTAAGGATCCTCTTTTATATTATCTCCTTGATAAAATTATCTTGAGTTTTATTTCCAGGCTGGGAAAAAGACAACTGATGCTACTAAAAGAAGTTTCCAAGGACCTGAAATGCAGATATATGTAGTTATCAAGATAGATACTGAGCTCTCTAAACATTAGCATTCCAAAATGTACCAATTGTAGTAACCACAAATTTGAAATTACAGAATGAATCCCTTGTATTCAAAGGGGGAGGGAAAGAATCACAAGTTGTTCTCCTGCCCTTGAGTCAAACTGGTCTCCAGAGAAATAATCATTGGTGATGGTGCACACAGTGATAAAATGCAGTCTTCAGAGCTTTTCTATTAGTATTTGCCACATTATTTACCTTGTGTTCCCTATGTGCCAAGACAAGCACACTTAATTTTTTATTCTTGCAAAACCTAAGCATTCTGTAATTGAAAAAACCCAAAAAACCAAAAACTAAAACACAAACAAAAAACAAGACCAGTAACAGCATGCATTCTCTTGTCATATTACAATCATTCATTTTCTTCTTTCAAATAAAGAAACTGAATACTTTCAAATTTGGAAACTGTATTTATCCTGCACATTTGACATTATTAGTGAAAGAAAAAGAAATTTTATGGAAACACTCTTTACATTTTCACTTCCTTTTTGAAATCCAGTGTAATAATATGCTTCATTAGTATCTTTCTATGTCAAGTTTGGCACCTAATTTTTCAGCCCTGGATACACAAAGAAACCAAAACATGGTGGTGAAGAACAAATGGGATAAAATTAGCTTGAATGAAGGGAAGAAAAATGAGGCCAAAAGAGACCTGTCCAGTGATACACTTGAATTACTTTATGATACATTTCTGAATATCATAGCAAGATTTCAAATACTAAGCATAGTGTTAAAATGAGTATCTAATACATGAAGATCTACTGCAGATATTGCTGTCCCAGTCAGTCTTGTAAGCCAAGCCATGTGGTCTGTCATTCCTAAAGGAAAAGGAATGTCTGTTCAGGTGTAATATTTTTATCGTTACATATCTGCACCTGCTCAGGCTTTTGGAAACAAACACCACGGGTAAATAATATTTTTTTAGTAATCATTTACTGGAAATTGGGCATGGAAACTTTAGATTTGTTACTACTGTTTCACATATTTGTTTTTCTTGTGGTAAATAGACATATTTCCCAGACCTAAACCATGCCATTCTCACACCATCCCAGTAGACTTTTTATACAAAGAGAATAATGTCATCAAAATTAAATAAATGGGTTATTTGAGGTTAGGGAGGCATGCACATGTATGCATATAGAAAGGTATATATGTTTTATAACATAAGGGGCAATCTAGAGAAAAAAAAAAGATTGGAAAATTTGTTATTCGATCCAGATTTGCAGTAATATGAAAAGATAACATATCTAGGAATTTCTCTTACAATGGTGAATTAGAAGTACTCGTGTTCTGAGCAGACTGATACTGCTTACAAAGCTTAATTAACCTTCAGACCATTCTAATTTTACATGACAGCAACTTTAAATGAAGAAAACTTTACTTAAACCTAGCTGAACCTGAAAGAGACATGAGATATTGTAAGATAAGAGTTTTTCTTGGTAACTATGTTCCACACCTTAGTAAAAAGGGGATGACTTACTGTGGCCAGCAACACAAATACATATATAAATATATATGTATATATATATTATTCTCAGTTTATTATTTCAAGAGAAAAAGTTTGAATCTAAACATAAAATCAGGAGGACCTTCCCTCTGTGTTAGAAAAAAAACTTGAAGCCCATAAATGCCGGTGAAATAGCTTAGGCAGCAAAATCTGGAAATATTAGCCAAAACACTTATTTCATGTAATTTTCATGTAAGCTAAACTGTATGATTATGAACGTTTTCCTAAAAATGAAATGAATTTTAGAATTAGCTTCAGAATAATTTCCAAATTCAGCATGGGCAAATAGAGATAAGGAAAACATAAGATGTAGATTAATATAAAAATAAATCCTACCATTTACCTTGAGAGTTTGATTAAGCAAAGTGCATCCTCAGTTGAAACTTGGGAAGATTTCAACCAAGAGTGTGCAGAAGCTGGTTTGCTGAATGCCCGAAACCTCTGTGCCATCTGCATACCATGCAGGAAAAAAAAAAACAGATGCTACAGCATGACTGTCTTAAAAGCAAAAACTATTTGTTATATAAATGGTGATAATAAACTTTGAATTGAATTTTCTTCAGCTTAGAGCTAGATTTAGGTGTTTTTTCATATAAAATCTTTTGGTTCACTGGCATTAATTTGGTTTTATTTTAAGTTAGGACAGTTTGTATAGTCATACAGAAAATGTAGATGAGACAGTTCAGTTTCCAGGACTTTTCATTAGAAAA
Source organism: Phylloscopus collybita (assembly GCA_027886175.1). Taxonomy (NCBI): domain Eukaryota; kingdom Metazoa; phylum Chordata; class Aves; order Passeriformes; family Phylloscopidae; genus Phylloscopus; species Phylloscopus collybita. The sequence continues at coordinate 78,508,310 of JAJNNQ010000075.1, read as the reverse complement.
AGTAAGCTGTGGATAATGATGTTTGTATCCAAGATAATGCTAGCAGACACCACATAATCGTATAAAGAACTAAAACATAATATTTGTGCCACATGAAAATTGTTGTTGGATAAACAAAAATCTCTCCCAGTAAAGTTATTCATGCTTTTTGCTTTGTTTTAATGTGGATAGGTAGTGGGAAAGGGAATAACACTCTAAAAATTCTACTGCATCCTATTTGAATATAATTTATTCTTATTAAGCCATTTCAAAATTACACTAATTTATCATGAGCAGAAGTCAGCCCTGCATGTATATTATTGCAGAAAACTTGCAATTCCATATCTGTCTGGAGAAAATGTCCTTGAATAATTAAACATCTGAACTCTTTGATTGGAGAAAACAATGTCACAAAGGGAAGAGAAGAAGAACAGGCTTTTCTGAAACAAGGAAAAATACTAATTTGCAAAGGAAAATATAAGGCTAATCACAATCTTAAACACCAAAAATATTCAAAGACATAGACTTTGGGATTTGAATAGTTTATTTTGCTAAATCAAACCCATACTTTTTCTAGATGTCTTGGGATTTGCTCCTCACAATACAGTCTTGAGGTTTCAGCATGTTTGATTTGTCCATATATAATCAAAGATCATATTATATAAATCCCAATACAGAACCTGACTACTTAAAGGAACCATTATCATTGCCTGAATAATGAGTAATAGCCTATAAAGTCAAATTTCTGTTTCTCTTTTTTCCTCTTATCAGAGAAATGCAATCTGAACATCTATCAGAACTAATTGCAACACACTCATATTATTAGCTGTAAGATCAGCTGCAAGCTTAAGCAATGCAATTCTATTCAACTTGCCATTAGCTTTTGTTTTTATTGTAGTTTTAAATAATCAAGATTAGCTGGCAGCAGACACTATCACTGACAACTGTTGAAAAGAAATCAAATTATGATAGATTCTTTAACTAATGAATTAATTCAAACTGACTTCGATCTGATATGGCCATGAGATCTGCCAGCCTGCAGAATGACTGTAAATTATAGATGCCATGGACACAAAACTAATAAATAAATCACACCAGTAAATCAAACAGAGGTAAGTTTGCAATAACAAATTAGGGTTTGGGAAAGAAATACTGAGAACTTTGCCAAATCTACTTTTTGTGGAATATCTTAAGAGCACAGAAATACATAACAATTTTAAAAAAGAAAATAATCTGCAGACTGCTATGATTAGAAGGAATTATTGCTAATAATAGAATAATATATATATAGTCTTACTGAGGTAACTGTTGTTCTTCCAGATGCAGCAATAATGGGTACTGTTGTAGGTTTACAGACATTGTGCATGCATGAACTCTCCAGTCTTAGGTTTGTTCTGTATCTTTTGAACCTTCATGTTTCTTTTTAGCTGAGTGCACACCAGCCCAGCCATGAACTGAAAGACATGGTGAATTCTGAAGGCAGGGGTAATATGAAAGACGCCCAAGGCAGCGATCACTTTGATCACAGCTCACAGCTTCCTTCTGTCACACAAATAATTTGAAAAAGAACCCAAACATTAATAATTTGTTGGTCTCTGCAGAATTAAGGTATTGGTTTGTGAGTTTATGGATTTTATGTGTATTAAGGTATTTTATGTGAGTTTATGGATTCTTCACAACTTTTAGGGATTGGACTATCCTTATTAAATGAAATCTATATGGCAGCTCTACAACTGTCCAAAGATCATCCATTTTTTCTTACTAAGCCACTAACAAACAAAAGAATGGGTTTTGCATAGTAGGGTTGAATGAGAATAAGCAGAAGAATTGCTGGAGGTAGATATCACTTCAATATCAAATTAGGAAGGCAAGGGACAAAAGTAGATCAGGGAACATCCAAGAACAAGGAGCCAAACACAGGCTGAATACTGAAACTTCCATTACCCTTATGCCCTTTAGTTGCTACAGCTATAGCAGGGATGGGCTTTATTTTATGCTCATGTGAAAGCATCAGGGGCACATGCATTTCAAATATAGTAACAATTTGGATTTTATGGATAAGGTATACACCCTGTCAAAGAAGACACACATAAGCATTTATTATAGACATAGAAATAAATAAATAATTACATTTATTAGTGAAATATACTATCTAGTTCGGAAGATTTAGGAAGAAGTAAAATTTTTCTTTTTTCCTTTGTAAAAAAAGCAAAATCACTAATAGTGAAGCGATAGGCAAGGACATAATTTCCCATTAAGTACATTAACAAATAAAAATAGACTGTTATACTTTACTTCACACAAATATAATTTACTGTTTTGTTATTGAGCAAGAAGAGAGATCACCACAGAACATACACAAATTCACAGATCTACAGAAAACCTGAAGATTTGGCCATTTTTGCTTTGGATTATGCTTTTTAGTTTTGTCATTTCAATCTTTGAATATTCTGCTAGTTTCTTAATTTATTGTACACCTTACAAGGTTCTTTAAAAATCTTAGCTTTCCAATTACTTCCTCTTCACTAAAGGGAGGCTACATTTTTTCATACATTTATTGTCTCCCAGAAAGCCCTTAGCACCTGTAAAATCTCCATATAACTCCGAACTGTCATTGAATATTGTCACAATTATATATGAATAGTTATTCAGCGAGGAATTTGGAGATCAAGAACACATCCTTATGACCACATTGATTAATCAAAATTTAGAGAAGCAAATGTCATTTGCATTTGAACAAATATTACCTTTCCTGCACTGTTTGATCAGCCCCTCTAACTAGATGTCAAGTAGCTCATTTTCCCAGACTGATTTTAGGTTAAAGGTATTCTTTCATCCACTCATACAAAATTATGTCTGTAATCTTTACCTCTACTTTTCTTAATTATATGAAGTAAACATACGGATAAAAGAAAAAAAACAAAACCCCACAACTGAGCCTATACTGAAAGTCATCCTTTACCAGACTCCACCAATCAGTGGAATGTATTAACATGGATTCTTAAAATAGGCAACACCTCACTTAAAGAATTATGAATGTTTGATCAAATGACATTGCTAGGAGCACTTTCAAAAGTCACATTCATATACTGACCCATGAAAGGTATATATGCAATAATCTGAGAAAAAAAGGCACAGTTCTCATTTATTATTTTGTAGATTTATGCTGTTAGCAAAGCATTTTGAAAGAGTTAACTAGCTGACAGCTTTTACATCAAAACCTACATTAGGTCTTTTTTATATTGCAAATGAAAAAAGATAGCCCTTCGTTTCTTGCTTGCATAATTTTTGTGAACGTACTGACATCACATAAAGAGTCTTGATTTACAGGGTTCCATTTTTGTACTACATTTCTAAAAATCAGATTTAATTTCAAACAAGCTACTTCAGACCATCTAAATCCATTTCTTTACAAACAAACAAAAATCTTAATGTATCTTTTCTGTTCAAGGTTATGCACACATTTTCCTGAAATGTAATTTTGCTTCCCCCTAAGACAGGTGAGTACAGACTAGTAGGTAGTTCCTAAATTCCTCTTTAATAAATTTTATTTATGCCATTACAACTATATGAGCCCAGATTGAAAGTAAACCTCAAATCCAGTATCATTCACTGAGGAGTAAATTTTTATCTGAAAAAAAAAATCACAATTTTACAAAAAAAGTCTGCTTTAACCTTTCATTTATATAAAAAAACTCAGAATTTTACAGAATTAACATCACATTAGAATTACACTTCAAATGAAACTCTTCTCTGTTGTTTGAAGGGTCATTCAGAAGGTTCTATTTATGATGAACCGAAAGAACTTTTGGGTTTGAGTTACTCACAGGACTTCAGGAAATAAGTTTAATTAAAGACTTTGACACCAAAATCCCTCCAAATGAAGGCACTTAAAGTAAGTATAATTACATATCTTTATTGAAGTGCAAAATAACAGTGTTTAAAATTTAATCTCAGTGTGCCCTCAGATAAGATGTCTTCCTTTTTAGATCCACCCCCAAAGAAGTTGCTCCACTCTCTAGACTTTTTTGCAAGTGTCTCAGTGGTGCCTAAATTTTTTAGCTTTTATGTATTCTTCATGTATTTGTAGCTTTTTATACTGTTAAGTTCCTATGTATAACTTCTACTGCTTTTCCAGCTTTCTTTCCCAAAGTGAACAGACACACATTGATGCATTCCTAAAATTTAGTTTATTCTTGTCTATTAGTTCAGCAAAGAATTTTTATTTTATATTATAGCACTATTTATAATAGTGCTAAGGTAGGAGATTGGGCAGAGAGCTCCAATGGGCCAGAAGTCAGGGGGGAAATTACTTAACCAACTGTTCCTCTTATGGGACATTGGCTGGATATTCTAATTGCCCAATCTTATAAAATTGTACTAATCTGACTTGGGGTGTGTTTTTTGCCATATTATGTACCTGAAGGCTTTCAAATAAACTTTTGCTTTTATATTATCATTCTAACATTGTCTGGAATGTTAGCATTCTATTTCCATTGCCAGGCATCATAGTTTGTACTTACAGTATGGTGTTTCTGCTTATCAAGTCACTTACCTTCCCTGGAGCATTTGCTTTCCCTGAGAACAGCTCATAAATCCCCACTTGCGCCATCTCCTGAGGTTTCAGGCTGAGCCAGAAGACAGCGGCTAGGGCAGGGCAACAGGCAGTCTGTCTGTTACCTACATCCAGATGTTGTGTTCCTTAAAAAAAAAAAAATATATATAGCAGACTGGGGGAATTAAACAAGCAAATACAACCCCAGCTGCACGTACAAGACTTTCATGCAGGTTTTTGTTAGGCCTTTGCAGCATTCATTAGACAGAAGAATTAGTTTTATTTCAGAATCTCAGCATTCAGCAGCAGCATCCTGAGTAACTGCCTAACAGAAGGTATCTAACAGATGCTTCAATTAAAACCACTGTTAACTAATACAGAGTAATCCAAATTATCTTACTGTGTGGTGGTCTCTAGGCCATCCACAGAAGATGATTCACTCCCTCGGAGAGTACGGACCCCCTAAGCTGCAGAGATTCCCCTTCAGGAGGTCGCCTTGGGAGATTTCCTTGAAGCTCAGGGTGAGCAAACGTGCTTCAACCCATCTGCAGCCCCTAGGCTGTCTCCGTTTGCAAGGACTCACCTTTGGGAAATCTCTTTGAGAATGTTCCTTGTGGCTGAAGGGGAGAAAAAAATACTTCAACCCACAAGCCTTTGCAGTTCTATGTTAATGTTTCATATCCCATTGGTTATTCCCCTCATTCCTGGTTTTTACCCCTCCTGATTGGTTCTTTTTGGAACCTTCCCCTGGTTGGTCCCTTTCCCAACTCCTTTCTCCACTGGCCAAGTTGTGACACTGTGCCCCTAGCCACCATATAATCCTTCTCCCCTGGGATCAGGGGGTTCTTTCCCTGTGGACTTCCTGGAATACAGAAGCTTTCCTGGAGACCAGAAAAACCCCCTCTCACTGCTTTTACTCCTGCGTCACCCAGGGTGGCAAACGTGGCTCTGCTGCACAGGCAGCTGCACAAAGAGCAAATCACTGCACTTGATAGTGCACCTAAAAGCTGATCACTTTGCACCTAAGGGTGCACAAAGAGCAAATCACTCTCTGCCTGAGAGTGCCTGTGTCTCCATCAATCTAGGTGTCTTTTTAAAGACGTTTCTAGCGAGGAAAGTTGTGGCACCTTCCCCACCGGACCGGACCGTGACATCACAGAGTTAAATATCTCTATCAAATATCCTGTGGAGAGCATCCAAAAGTTTGGGGTTTTTTAATCAATTATCTATGAAGTTAATCAGTATAATATGCATTTTAGTGCAACCTGTTGACTTAACTATTTTTATTTCTCCTAATTCTTGAATATTGTTTTAAGCACCTGAGTCTCAGTTATTCCATCTGTCCCAATATGCATGTTTGTGTGCAAGAACAGATTTAGATCTAAAGATCATAGGGTACCCCATATCTTATCCTAGGCCAAATGAGACATTCCTCATCCCTATCACAGCAAATAAGAATCAATAAAACAAGACAATACCAGTTCACAAAAAAAACCCTCTCCATCCACAAAGGAAGGACATTTTGTTCAAAGTCATGACAATGACATTAAATGCATCATGGAAAATTGAACAAGGACCTCAAGATAGGTAAAATGCATTTCCTCCTCATTGGGCAGATGGAACTAATGTTGATTCTATTCACAATAAATTTTTAGACCTTTTAAAAAAGATAGTAAATATATTGAAAGATGTAATATTGGCCATATATATTGGAGATGTGGAACAAAGGTACATATTGTAGAAAAGCAATAAAGAGAAGATCGCCACTGTTATTCATGGACACGCTTCCATTAAGTGGTGCTGGGCTGCCATGTAAGAATTGAGTCACAGATTCTTCCCATTTTCAGCTTTTTATTCAAAAATTCCCAAATAGTCCTGCTTTGTCATCAGAAAAGTAGAAAGGAGAACAAAGCTTCTTTAAATATCTTCCTATGAATTGTGACTGTAAACCCAAGGCAGGTGGTCCCATATGTACATAGGGAGATATCAAGAAGTTCTGAGGCAACTGTGAGCATCCTCTTCACACTTTTCCTTTCTGATAACTCCCTTCAGCCAGAACTGCCTATGAACTTCCTCTGCCATAGGAATTGTCCCAAATTAGCCCTTCTTTAATGAAATGAATTCTGTACAAATTGTCTCTGTAATTTCTAAGAATCATTACATTCTTTCACTTCAATAATAATGAAGCCATACCATATATCCCTCTGAAATGCCTCTGGCTTATTATTTCAAGATATGAAGATAGGTAACGAATAATCCCAAAATAAGCAAGTTCTTAAAAGAAAGAAAACTCAGGCCATTCACAAAACCTTTTCATGTAGCCATCCAATAACAGTGAAATAGAAATTTCAGCCATAGTAATTCACTGTGTAGTCATTAAATGGGGTTTTTTTTGCCTTCTCTGTTCCAAGGGAGTCATAAGATTTGCTCATCAATGTATTCTATCTGATTCTTCAAGATATGAACCTTTAGGACAAAATATCCTGCATATAATTAGAACCCATAGGAATATGCTTATTTTAATTGCTATAGCCTTATCACTAAAAATAAGGCCAGAGCAAATTTTAAAAAGGTTTCCTCTAATTTTCCTTAAATTATGCTTTCAGAACTGGCATTGTACACTCATAGATATCTGCAGATTTACTTCACTTTTACTTGTATAAGCTAAAAATATTTTTTTCTGTTTTCATTAAGCGTAGTTCCTACTTGTATGACATATATTATATACTTGGAAATTGAAATAGATTCCTGAATTGTTTTCTTAGTTCTGAGGTGGATCCTGAAAGATTTGACATGACAATGAATAGGGACAATATAAAATAAGGAGGCAGTTATTTGACTGTTGTTTGATACTGATGCATCTATAGGCAGGCTGTAACCATATGTATCTGCATTATGTGTGTCTGAGAAAAGCTATGTAAAAAATTATTAGTTGTATGGAAGCTGTACTGAAATGGCACTGGAAGCAATATCTACATAGTGGAATCTGTACAGCACATGCCTCAGTGTGTTTCTGTAGGTATTCAACCTCTGTGCAAGGCAAATATTCACTTCAAAGACATATTCACTTCCTGACTGACTAAATATTCCCTCTTTTCCTCCCTTGCACACCAGCTGCTGTCATTCATAGCAGAAGCATCAGCTGTAGCTGTAAACTGTCATCACATCTGGAACATTAAATACTTGTGAGTCTGATTCACAGTTAGCTGTTAGCTCCTTTTCATTCCTAACTTTAGAAATACTCTGAATTTTCGGCAACCAAACCCAGGCATTCTCACACACAAACTCTTCTTTTAGCTGCCCCTTTGAATTTCTTTTCTTTTCCAAATGTCCTTTTTGCTGATGTTTAGTCACAAAACTTACCTAACTCCTATTCAGAAGGGCAGTCTGTTTATGTGATGTGAGGGGAATGGGCACTTCATTTTTGATGTAATGCAGTCAGAATATGCTTTTTGTCTGTTTCCCAACTTTTCCCTTATTATTCATAATACTGCCTGCATTTTTCGTCTTTGCTAACAGGAAACAGTGTTTGGACTACAGTGTTTTCACAGTGGTTTCCACACTTCTTTCCTAAGTAATGGCAGCAACCAACATGTTAAACATTAGGAATTTTTTTATCACTGTACTTTAAAGTGTAGTCAGCAAAACTGAATTCAACCTATTATTTGGTATAGTCAGTCACTTGGTATCATACCATTCTATAAGATTTTGTTCCAGCTTTTAATTTCATATGACTTGTGAATATGCTCAGATTCACAGTCCCCTTTACTACACACAGCTACCCTGCTTTTTCTTGTGGAAAGGTATCAGGGGTTCTTAACACCTTTTTCACCTGTCTTTCATTATGGTATAAATCCATGAGAAAATATACCCTCCTAAGTAAAAGAGGTTGATTGATACAGCATAAGAGAAACATGTAAGGCTCCTAGAGTAAAATTACCCAAAAAAATGAATATATCTATTTTTAAATAATCTTATCAGTATCTAAATGACTTCCAATGACAATGGCTGTTTTGGGATTCACAATTTGTTGACTCTTCCCAGATACATGGTTACATATTTGGCTAAAGAGTCATATTATTTATTGAAGCTTCTATCTGTTTTTCCTGTGTACAAATCAATCAGTTCTAGCCAGTTTATCTACTCTTACTGGTTTAAAATATTAATACATTTCTCTAAAATCTTCTTAAATTCATATATGATATCTTTCTCTATTACATTTCCTTCTTTTTCAAGGTAATTGGCTTGTAACTCATTTGTACTGAATCCCAAAACTGTTATGGCAAAAGTTATGCTGGAATCAGAAGCCAGATTGGCATTTATAGAATCAAAATTACCTCAAATATGAATGAAATGTCCACAATGTAAAAGTATGCTAACTTTTAAATCACCTTATATAAAACAATATTGTGTGGAAAGTTTCTAAGTCAAGCACTCAAAACTTCAGAAATGCTAATTTATTCCTAGTGCATGCACATTTTACTTTATCATTTATTACCTGATATGTGACAGTTTGTGTTTGTTTGGGGTTTTTTTGTTTTTTTTTTTTTTTTTTTTCAAGGCTCCTGTCTTGTTCCATCTTCTTCATTTTTTTTTCTATTTTCCACATTCACTGTCAATCTTTAAGACTTATTTGAAGTATTTCACTGGACACAAAAAAAGCATAAAAACACCTTACAAATATTTGCTTAATGTTATTACTATACCTTGAGAATTTTTCATTTACAATACATGTACTTTCACATAACCCTACAAGGAAAAGTTATATTATTAACCTTTTATGTTCCTTGAAAGATGCATTGGGTGACAAATCATTTTAAAACTCCTCAGCAGCAAGAGGAAATCCAAAGAAAACCAGTAAATTATTCAGTGGTAACAGAAATCTGATTATAGGTTACCTGAAGGTAAAATATGAAGCTCTTGGTAGGTCTTTTTGTTTTTCCTTTTATTTTAGTTTTGAAAAAGACTAATTACATGACTAAAATTAACATTTTCAGCACAGCTGAAAGATTTCTTCTGCTGATGATGAGATGAAATTTTACTTTGCCAGGATAAAGGATGGATGGCTTCTTCTCAGTGAATTACTGATTCCAGCCTTTCTTTTTTTCCCCGCTTGGAAACTTCTTTGAAGAAAATAAATAAGCAAACAGAAGCAAAAGAACTTAGAAGAATGGATCTGCCTTCTAAAGATTCACAAAATGGATTTACACCAGAGATGAACACTCAGCTGAAAGAAGTTCATCTGAAGTGATAGCTGGTCACTAGTATTTGTAACCCTCAGAAACTAGTTCACCAGAATTACTCTAAATTCCTTCAGATTTCTTAACGGCAAAGAATCAGCAAGAGAAGTCAAGAGTTCAAAGTCAAGAGTCAAGAGTTGAGTTTATCTCCACTTTAAAAATATGTAAATTTCAGGAGAGAGAATTTCATGGTATGTCATATACAAGAGTCTCAGAGAGAGAAAGGAAAGGGTGCAGCCTCTTGACAATTTGCACTATGGCTCCTAATGGGACAGTACAAGACTGGAAAGATCTGTGCAAAGGCTGGAACAAAAGGGCATGACCAAAACCCTTGCAAAGAATACCTTTTTCTTAAAAGTCTTGTAAAGTCAAATACTCAGTTTTGGGAAAATGTGAAGAAGACCTTGACTCTGGAATAATAAGCTTCATCCATTGGTTAAAGGAAATACATTTAGAAGCGTCCTCTATTACATCCATCTCTTATCTGTACCTGAATCTAAATCACAGACATTCAAAGCAGGTAATTAACATAACTGAAAGAAATAAAGGAGAAAGAACATAAACCACAGTATTAAAAGAATGGTGTATAGACTGTTTACCTAAAGTAAATTTTCTCTGATCAGCTGGAAACCATGAAAATTGCCAAAAATTACTTTATAAACCTTTGAGATTCTCTCACAGCTGTTATCAGTTAAGCTTTAGAACCAACAAGGAGTAAGCCCAGAGGAAGACAAATATTTACAGGAGAAGGAGAAAAGGACACAAGGCACTACAAAACAGGCAGCTTAACAAAAGCTGGAAAACTACTAGAGAATAAATCTTGGTGGTTTGGGAAGAAATAGGTGCAGTGTATTTCAAATACAAGAAAGATTTCTATCCTATGAGAATCTCTGAAGGACAATGGAGTGGTATATTTAAAATGAAAATACGTACATTGTGGGAACAAAATTAAGTATGGAAACGCTCAAAACTCTCATGAATAATCTTTCTTGACTTGTATGGTTTTATCAGGCAAGGTTCTGCCAACATAGGTCTTGTAACCTCTGGTATTCAGTGTAGTAATGAAAAGGAGAAAGGAGCAGAAAATATTTATGTTTGCAAATGGAAATTCCTAAATTTGGAAGAAGAGGGTCAAAATGGAACACTATTTGTTTAAAATAAGATGCAACTATATGTAGATAAGAACAAACAACAGTCATTAATTAGCAAGGGTGTGAAGTAGATGGATAGTTTTTTTTAAAAAAGAGGAGCAGAGTTTGAAATTAATTACTCAAGCTCAGCATGAATCAAGATATAGAATTACTTCATATTATGATACATAAAATACAGTGTTATAGAAGAAGTTGTCTGGGTAATTGTCTTTCAAGAAATTTATGTAAAGTTCAGAGGACAAACAATTGGCTATGTTAAGGTCTATTCCAAAGTTTTTCATCTTTAATTACCTCCGTTTTAATGATGGAAGTTAAAAAAATAGGATTCCCTGAGAAGAAATGGGAAAGACATTGAAATGTCAGATGAGAATCTCACTCCCTTAGAGAAGCTTTAAAGGATCATCCTTAGTGCAGTGTTGGTCAAATAAATAATCTGCTTAAGCCTATCACTCCTCACTAAGTTAATGATGCACCTTAGTTTTGACAAAGGTTTTCAGACTGCTTCATGTAAAAAGAAGCTAATTTTCAAAATTCAACTAGGATCTAGAATATGAAATTTGAGAATTTTATGTTCTCTTTTTTGTGTCTGGAGATTTTATAAAGATAAAATGAGAACATTTTTATAGAACCAGAAAAAAAAAAACAAAACAAAAAAACAAAACAAACCAAAACAAAACCAAAAACCACACACCACAAAAACATCTTCCAGAGAGAGTTTCCCATTTTCCTGTTTGCAGAAGGACTTACTTCTCTAGATACTAAGTTCAGCAAAAATCTAACTTATCACACACAGGATTTTTTTTTTTTTCCTAGGGGAAAATATATATAACCTTAATGGTTAAGTATTGGTCTGACAACTCCTTGTAAATATGTCATTTTGGAGCTTTCACCTTGCTCCATTTGCATAATGCTCAGACTACCAGATTAATCTCTGAAGTAAGAATGAGAAAACTTGATAATATTGAGTGCCCAAGACTTCCACACTAGAGGAATAAGAGAAAGAAAATTAAATGTCAATATTTGTTCATGAAATCATTATGAGAAATTTCTGTGGTACTCTTTCATGGTACCTCGTCGCTACTAAAAAAACCTTTTAATCAGATTTAAATGTAGCATATTAAATAATGTATTATGCTTTTTCAAAATATTTCTCTAGGCTTCACTAAAGAGTTAAATAAAATAAGGGAAGGTGTATGCAATAGTCTCTGTGATTCAATTGCCCTCTTATTCTGTCCATGGGTAATTTGAATTAAAAATGGCATTAAAAAGGTGATTTAAACAATACCTAATCTTACCTCATTGTTACTTTCACTGTTATTTGATGTAAAAAAATAGATTTTCTTGGAAAAACTTGCTAACTCCAGACATGGTTTCTGAAGTATTTATTACTGTAAGCGAACTGCAGAATGTTTTTGAACATTCTTTCACAGTATGGAAGTTTCTAAAGACAGAACTCAGTAGTTTCTAATTGTACAATTCAGACAATAATATTTCATAAACATCTATCTCCATTTTATAGGAGTTAAAACCTACATATCTTGAAAGAAGTGAGGTATTTATGTTACTGCGGGAGACCAAATGATGCTCGTGAATTCTCTTTGATCTACTTAATGCAATGTGGTGTTGGTTTTGTTTTTGTTTTCAAAATCAAGACTATCAGTTTTTTAATTATTCAGATAAGTGAAACATTGTTATGATTAATAACATAAACATTTCATTGATTTTTTTTGTCACTATCCAAAATCAATTACAAAAACTTATTCTTAATAACTATAGGGCTTTTTCAATTCCTACTGAATTATCAGACTTCTTTTCACTGAATGAAAAGAGAGACTCGATAGATTATGTCAGTAGATAGATTATGCCAGTTCCTACATTTATCATATTTATGATTATTTCAGTTCTCAAGACTTCTTTTTTGAGTTAAAATAGTTAAGAGTCATAGATACAATTTTCCCCTCCAAACTAGGAAAACTGTGTCTGGTATAAAATAAAATAAATATTCCTAGTTCTTGTCAAAACAAACAGAAGGGATGTTCTGATACCTCTCCTTTGAATCTGAATTACTACTGATAAGACTACGATTTGAAAAGTTCTTTCACACAGAAGCTTAATAAAATGTTTTTAAAATAGATTAGAGTTAATTTTTCAATCTTGTGGACAAAAAAAAAAAAAAAAAAAAAAAAAAAAAAAAAAAAAAAAGTTTACTCCTTATTATATTACACAAATCTTTGAGTCATTTTAAGTTGCTGGACCATGAAATGGCACACTTTGGACTTCTTTTGGAAGTCATTCTTTCCACAAAGAAAGTGACTTCTTAAAGTAATAGTGACAGCTTAATAAGAATTGGCATTTTTGAAAGAAGCCTAAAGGTAAAGTCGTTCAAAATTAATGACACAGTTCATTCAAACAATCCTAAATCTTCTAGATTTCTATGATGAACTACAATTTTCAGCACTGTTTGTCTCTAGCCTCTCAAATACCAGGCATAACTTACAACCTGCTCATTCCATTTCTAATTCTTCAAACTCTTTGGTGATACTCTTTTCTGAAGATTTTCCTATCTGGGCTTTTATTATATACACTATGGCACGTCAATCCAAATTTTACCTGGTGAGAAGATTAAGGGTTAACCTTGGCCATGAATCTGATGTTGTACACCTGAACTTTGGGAAACACAAAAAAACCCTGGGAAAAGTCAAGGAGTAAGAAAAAAAAGGGAAAAGTGGTCATTTTAATCTATGGAAAACTTTGAGAGATTTTAAAAGAAAGTATACATACTGAGAGTTAAGAAGCAGGGAATTTGGAGTTTCCATCAGAGTCTGAGACTCAATGTGCATCATGTTTTTAAAGGTGATTTGGACAAAAATCTTTTAAGTACACTGTTGTTTCAGTGGGTACCTTGAGCCACTGGAAAGTGCACAACAATTTCTGTTGCACACATTTTTATAATTTCTATATTCTGAATTTCTGATTTCTGGTCACAATATGAAATGAAATAATCTTAAAAAAAATAAAGGGGGGGGGGAAATAATTTCTTTTATGTACTAAACCTTTATGAAAGCCATTTCTACTGTTATTCATCAGTGATAAGTATATCCTACCTGTCAAAACAGCATCTAAATATTTCATTTTTATTTATATCCTGTGAATCAAGAAAAGAAGTGTTTCAGATTATAGCTGTTAGCATGGGCTAGCCAGGGTTATTTAGAAATACTCTAACTAAACAAGTTGGCATAGCTGTTTCTTCATACATCTCTAAACACAGATATATATACAGAGAAAATGAAAAACTTATCTTTTATATATCTAAGGAGACTCTTCTTTCTTCTCTCTCTCTTTTTTTTTTTCCTTAAACATGCATTCTGTCTTTTTGAATTTTAAAGCAGTAACTAAAAATGTTGCTTGGTAGTGATAAAGCATATTTTAATTTCATGTGACTCAGGTCCTAAAGAGAATTCTGACAAGAAATATTCATTCAGATTTTTATTTTATCACTCAGGAACTCAAGAAAAGAGTGCCATGGTCTACACAGTAGAGAAAACCTACATGCATGGGATAGATCAATATTTTACATAGATACATTAAAATTAAGTGTAAGCTGTGTATTTCAGAAGAATAGCAACAGACCAATATGAAAAATGTGGAACATCACAGGAGAGTCCCAGAGGTTCACACTTCAATCGTTCCTAATAGATAGCAGTCGCCAAGATTATTTGGGGCTGCAATATGGGACACAAAAGTATTGATTAGGAGAACTTTGGGTTTTGTTCAGCCCAAAGAAGGAAAGTCTAAAGAGGATCTTACTGCTGTCTTTAGCTTCAGTGTATGGCTGCAGAGAAATTGGAAATAGCATTTTCTTGGCGATACACAATTTTGTCCTTGGCCAAAGAAGGTCAATGTGTAAAATTGCAATGACTGATATCCCAGTTGGATGTTCAAAAAAGTAATTGACAATGCCTGTCAAACACCAGAACAGGTTACTCAGGGAGATCTGAGGAAACCTGAGCCACCCGACTGAACTAAAAAGCCATACTCAGCATCAAAGTCAACCTTATTATGAGCAGTGGGTCTGACTAGATGATTTAGGGAGATACCTTCCAATTTTATCTACTCTCTAATTCTAGTCTACAATACACACATCTCGTTTTCCATTTCCTGCATTCCTTACTCAAATTTTCTGAATACTACTCCTACATCTTTCTGCTTTCTCACAGAAACCCCAGACATGAAGCCAGAGCAGTAACTGTATCAAAATGGACAAATGTCTTGGTTTGAGGCAATTTAAAGGAGAACACTCTAGAATGAATTGCCTCTCTTCATAGGTTCAACCAATCCCCTTCCACCATTAAGGAATGAATACAAGCAGATGTAAGTGAAAAAATATCAGTTGACTAACAAGTGAAACAGCAACCGTCAAGAAATAACAGCAAATAACCATCAGATACAAAACTGCTGGGTTTGCCCCAAGGCAGTCTCTCTGAGATGAATAAAACCAACAAAAGAGGACCAAAAAAGGAAAAGCCTCTGCCTGCACTGCTTCTACTCTATAGCAAGAAACCAAGACCCAAACCAAGTGGCCAGAGAGAGCTCTGCCTAAGGCAAAGAAGAAAAACAAGTGAAGCAAAATTCATGCAGCAAAAGACTCAAGCTGCCTGCCAGAGCAGACTACAAAAGCAGTGATACCGTCCCTGATCTTGCCACTTTTTTTTCTGGTGACACTGCAGGTCTTTAAAGACACAGCAGCAATTTTGAGGTATAGATGTCTGCGGAATACAATGACTTCTTGGGTTACTCCAGGGAACCAAAGTAATACAAAATAGTAAACCTGTGATTCCTGTACCTAGTTTTGTATAATGATCAGAAATAGTTGTGATTACTGACTACAGGCAGACAGCAATCCAATGCATTTTTCAGATTGAGCTTGTCATCTGTTCTGACACTTTGCACAAAGTGAATTACCTGCAGTATTTCACATTTCAATATGCATGTAAAATGTATACATAACTTAAATTTTTTTCAAGGCTGTATTAGTGTCCTCCCTGGAAACAGGATGAAAAGAATGACAAAAAGCTAGAAAATGTTACTGCTTTTAGTTGTACAGAAGTAGAAAATCAATTACAAGTACAGCAACCTAGCACAGCACAGCACTATGAGGTTTGAAACAAATTTGAGGGTGTATTTCAGAACTGATAAGAATAATTTCTCATACTGATTTTAATATTACAGTTCATGCATTACATCAGAATATAGAGTTATATGTGTATTTTGTACACTGTTCTATAACCGTATAAAATATTTATAGCAAAGACCCTATATCTTCCATAATGAATCATCACAACAGTGGAATTTAGAAATACTTTTTATTAAAAACTCAGCTTTGAAGGTACTGATTGAGTCAAATGTTATTTTCCTTTTTAAAATCTAATATGTATGTTCTGAGATTGGTTTAGCATATTAGGTTATATTAATGTAAGATTACTCGAGAAGTTGTGCATTTTTTAACCTCCCATGTGGAAAATTTTATGCATATTATTTGTAAATGTGAAAGCCTCAGGAGCAGGGCTGCATTAGCAGATTCTGTTGCAAAGGTATCCTCAATAATTTACAAACCAACAAAGGCAGAATTGGATATAAATTGTTTCTGGCATGTTAAAGTCTAAAGTAAATGCAGAGAGCACCATCTTCTGGAGTCAATGAAGCACTGACACTCTTTACAGTGAAAGCAGAGCATTGAGTTTCAGTTAAATAAATGTTTATATATGCAACACGCTTAGCAAATTGTTCTGTGAGCAGAGTAACTAATGCAGCATGGTTTCAAATGGACTCCTGTTCTGTGTCTCACAGCAGAAATTCTTCCTGTCCTTGCCAGCTCTCTCTGCGTCACTAGGGCCTGCTTTTCTCTGCAGTGTGATACACAGCCCTCTTCACAGAAGCTCCTTCAAAGAAAGGTTTCTTTTCACTGGACAGCTACTACTCACACTCTGGTTAATTCAGAGCTACGTGTGAACTCAGCCAGTTCACGTGCTGTTTGGCAAAATGTTGGCTGTTTCTTGGAGCAGTTAAAGGACTGAAAAATTTGCTGGAACTGTCTAACAAATTAAAAAGCTGCTGGGAGTTGAACAAGAAATTGAGGCTGATGGAGTTTTATCAGGTTATTAGTCCAAAAACAGTTGGCATAAAGCAGGTAAGCTGTACCCAATTAAAAAGGAAAGCTGATATACCAATTAGCAGTTTTGCTGAAAAGGACTTGGGGCCCTGGGAAAAAAGCTGATCGTGGGCCAGCAATGTGTCGGTGCAGCAAAAGCAGCCAAAAGCATCCTGGACTACTGTAGGAGCATTGCTGCCAGCAGGTTAATGGAGGAGATTCCTCCCCTCTGCTTAGCCCTGGTGAGGCACATTTGCAGTGCTATGTCTAGATCTGGGCTCCCTTGCTCTGAACACGTTGTGGCTAGTGTACTAATTGGGACAGAATTACTTTTTTTGATAGCAGTCTATACAGAGCTAGGTTTAGATCTGGGGTCAACACAGTGTTGATAACATACAAGTGTTGTAGCTGTTTTCAGCTGTTGCTGAGCACTGCTTGCACAGTAATGAGGCTTTTTCTGTTTCTCGCTCTACCCTCTCCCTCCCCAGCAGATAGCCTGGGGGTGAATAAAAGGTTAGAAGGGAACACATCAGGACAGCAGACTTGAATGGACAAAGAGATATTCCATGCAATATAACTTCTCATTCAGCAACAAAACTATGGGGATGGTGGTACTTTTTTCAAGGTAGCCATCACTTAGAGACTGACTGGGCATCAGTATGCTGATGGAAGTTAGTGATTGCTTGCCTCTGCATAATTTTTTTATTTTTATTTCTATTTATTCACCTATTAAACTGTCTCAACATATAAATTTTCTCCTCTTTGCCCTTTCAATTATTTCTTCCATCCTGCTGGGGATGGATGAATGAGAAAAGGAATGTAGGCTTAGCTGCCAGCAAGGTTAAACTCCTTCAACGAGGTAATCTGCAGAGGGACCTTCTGGTGCCTCAGCTATTCTGTTTCTAAAATACCTACAAATAGAGCTAACTTGCCACAGGATTACTCTCTACAATACTATATTTCTTTCTGATTTGAAAAAAAACATTTAAAAGTGAAAATTGGTACTCCATGCACATTCTTTATCTCGTCCATCATGTTTTACACCTATGAATTAATGACAAAGATGAACTTTATTCCTTTGCACCAAATGTTGAAGACCCCATATGAAGAATCTCTTGCTTAATCTGTCAGTTTAACTCTTACATTGTTTTGTATTTAACGCCACATTAGCAACAGCTTACAAAGTGCAGCATTCTCTACCACAACACCCAGGTACACAAGCCCATAAATTCTCTGTTTCTGTCTAAAATTCTTAAGTTTAAAAGGAGGAACAAATTTTTCAATCTAAAGTAGATTTCAATTTGCAAAACAAGTCAATTCTTGCACAACTATATTTGAGCATAATTTTCTTCACATTTTATCATACAGCATAGTTGCTTTTAACTGGATGACAGTGTTATTACAGTGTTATTACTATGTCTTCTTGCTCTGTTGAGCTATGAACATGCAATTGGCTACAAGTTAGTTTCAGATTTATCTTCTCCATTAGAGGTCAGCAGAAGACCATTTATCTATACAGGATCTGAATGGTTCCCATTTCCTCGAAATTTGAGGTCATTAAGTCATTAAGCCAGTCACAAAAAAAAAATGAATTTGACTTTATGGGTCAGAAAAAGCTAAGGCTTAAAGTTCACAATAGCTATTGCCAGTTCCATGTGGAATAGTTTCATTGTAGAATCATTGTAGGCAAATTTAGATCACTTAAAAATGTGGAATGTGAACTATTATGCCATGAAAATGAACAGCAACACAAACAGAAAGATTCATGTAGAGTAGACATACCTATAAGACCCTTCTTATGCAAACTGCAATGAAAACTCACAGTTTTGTTTTCTCTCCTCACATTTTCTGTACCACTGAAAAGTCACCTTTACTTAAGAGACCACCTAGATCAGAAGATTCCACCTCTTCCAGTTTTTTTTAAAGTATCCTTGTATAAAAAGAGCATTTCACTTTACTTTTCACAGAAGAATTTCTATAGTGCCAGGGCTCCTCCAAGTCTGAAGCTTGTAATGACCTTCAGACAGTCACTAAGAATGGACACTTCATAGGTGTCCAGTAAGCAAACATTGAGGAGTGAGAGTTATTTTTTAATTTAGCTGCTGTCCTAGGAACTGTACTATGTTTTCATTCCCATACTTAGTCACCAGTTTGGTTAGAACTGAGGAGTCCTTCTGGAATTATTCTGACAAGGATTTGTGAAGGAATGAGGTACTCATATGCATCAAGTTATTATAAATACTGAGTTGTTTACTCACAGTAAGGGTCACACTACCATGAACTCACCCACCATCAAGACTGAAAAAAGTTCAGTCTAATGAGCTCAGGAATGCACACAGGGAAACAGTTCTTAAAACACAACCCCCCCCCAACAGTATCTGAAAAATATGCTATTTGAGCAAAAAGTGACTATACTGAAAAAAAAAAAAATAAACAGAAATACCATGATACAGGAAAAAAATATCACCTTGCTCCAATTTTAATTTTTTTTTCTTACCTACCTCATGGATTTTTGTCATCAAAGTAGGCTTTTCTATAGACAGATCTCCTACATGAAATTTTCACAGTAGCAGATTCTCTACCAAGAGAAGAATTGAAGAATATTAAGCAGAGGTTCTCTAGTGAAAATAATCTAGAATGCAATTTCCAAGTCTGAGAAAAAGAAAAAAAATTCTTTTGAGGATTATCAAATGGCTTCAACTGGTTGAGGCCACAATTACTAGAAAAAGAGTAATATCCAGGCAATTTCGCAAAAGGGTTTATCATTTCTAGAAAATAAATTTTAAAGTAATTTTCCTTTTCTCCTTCGATACATTCTAATACAAAAATTATCATCTTCACATGAAATCTTGCATACCAGCTTTTGGTGAGTTATTTCTTCCCTTACTTAAACACAGTAGGTAGCTTCCCTCTGTCTATACATGCATAAAAACATATTGTATAAATAATGATGATAAATTGATAAAAAATAAACTAAGTGATCAATAAATTAGTGATAAAATTGCACTTCCTCTGATAACTAAAACCTCTTCCTGAGCTCTGTTTTCAAGATTAAACCAATATGTATAAAACTGTAAAGATAAAAAAACTCCCAAACTTTCTACAGAAAGCAACTTCAGTTGTACGCTAAATGTTAGCATACTCCAAGATTTCATAAATGCAAAGCCAAAGAGAAACAAGATAAAAATCTGCATCTTAGAAATGTGACTTATCATAGAACTGCAGCACAAACCCTCCTGCCCCCCCAAAAACCCCCAAAACAAACAAACAAAAAACACGCCCACAAAACAAACAAAAAGTAACTATGTTGCTGTAGGTTGTGGGAGAAGAAAGTATAACTGCCTGCTTGTTTCAGAATACTGAAAGCAGTTCCCTTCCTTAAAACACTTAAAGAAAACACTTAAAAGCATATTCACAAGTTTTCAGAATGCCTCAATGTATTTTCTAGGCAGAAGAACATGAAAATACACTAAACTGTAAAATTTCTCTGAAACAATCTAATCTAGGTGATATTTTTTTCTCTTTCTCTAAAGGAAATGAGACTTTAAGAGGGGACACACCAATGTGGAACAACAGACAAGTTTCACTGCATCTTTACATGAGTATAGCAATGGGACTCAGGAGCCTGAAAAAGATCCATGACACTTGTTTTTGTATAATGAGCACAGAAAACACTTTCAAAGGTCAGATTTCTTTAGAATACAAACCAGATTACTCAGCTTTTTATTTAAACCTAAAGTAACTAGCTTATAATGGTCCACTCAGAATCTTTTTGCTGACAAAAGGTATACACTCGAGAAAATCCCAAACATCAGCAGCCTATGTAAAGCATTAGTAAATTAACAAAACCACAGCAGTTAAGATTGGTCCAGTAACACTATTATTTACAGTCCAGCTGCCACAGTAAACCCTCTTTAATAATATCATCTTCAAAAACACCAAAGAACAACTACTAGTACTGACCTCTTATTGCTGGTACTAAGATCACCTTTGCACTGCCCGTCTGGATCCTCCTGCCAGCAGTGTCTTGGGTTATGGAACCAAAACTGTGTATCCTATTTCATTTGCTGAAAGCAGTTGGAGAATTGTTCTTCTTTACTCTGGGAGGACGTGGGTGGATGCCTTCTGATAATAGGCCAACTGTCAAAACTCCGTAGGGCATCGTTTCTTATCTCTGTCACCACTGTCCACCCTCCAGGGGGATATTTTCTGCTAATGGACCATTAACACATCCTCAGAATAGACTATCCACATTACATCATCCTATTGTGAGATGCTCCACCCAGTGGGGGGAGCCAACCATTCCTACCTGGATAAAACTGAGACACAGGAAAACAGAAATTATCCAGCTTCACCTGATTCCTGGAGGAAGACTGGACTCCTTCTCACCACCACTGGACCCTTCTCATCAGTACCTGGACCCTTGTTCTACAGGATCATCTCTACTCCACCACAACCACATCTGCCACTCCAGGAGGACTCACTTTTGGACTGCTTCCAACACCCTGACCAACAGGGTGTCAGGTTGTAGCTCTGACTCTGTCAGGGTTTTCCAAAATTGTTGTTTATTTGCTGGTTTGGTTGGGTGGTTTTGTTTTTTCTACTACATTTGTATTGTTAATACTCCTAGTAAAGAACTGTTATTCCTATTCCCAAATCTTTGCCTGAAAGCCCGTAATTGCAAAATTATAATTTGGCAGGGGATGAGGGGTTTACATTCCCCATTCTAAGGGAAACCCCAGTTTCCCTGGCAGATACCTGTCTTTCCAAACCAAGACAACAGTTCAGTCTTCCTGTTGTTTACAACAGCCCTGGGGAGGAGGCAGAGGACATCACACTCAAAGTCTTTGCCAGAAGAGGTTCACAATTAGGGTTTTTTTTCCTGTTGCCTGGCAGAGTGTCAGTGATCTTTTGCTTGGCCTTGGACTTGTTTGGGTTTATATCTACACTTTTCCTCAACACAGCCCACACCTCTGCTGGTACTACGCACACCTAGCTCACACTGGGGAGGTGAGAGTCCCCCACCCCCAGCAGCTGGGGTGGCCACCAGCAGCCAGACCAGGGCCAGACTCTGTCCCCACAGGTCCCAGGCCACCACAGGCCTTCTGCTAATGACGACAAAATCATATGCATGCAGATCCCACGCTGCCACTCTGCTCCTGAGGGACACCACTACAACCACAGGGTCCCAGTGGTGCTTTACCTTGGCATGAGCCCTGCTCTCAGACACTCTATCTTCTATTATAGGTTCATGGGAGCCTCTCATACCATGTTTTGTTTAAGTCTACTTCTGCCAGTTATTCTGAGTGTTTAGCATTGCAATGACTCCTGAAGACTTCGAAGAAAGAAGATTTAACTTTAGAGCAAAATGGATGCCTGTTGCAAAGGAAATACAACTGAACCATAAAATGCAGATTTCCCCAGGGAAAAAAAAACAAAACACACACCCCCAAAACAAACAAACAAACAAACAAACAAACAAACAAAAACCCAAAAAACCCACAAACAAACAAACAAAAAACCCAACCCCCCCCCCAAAAAAAACCACCAAAACCAAAAAACCAAACCAAAAAACAAACAAACAAAAAACCAACAAAAAACCAACAAACAGACCACACACCAAAATATATATAGACCACACAACAAAATAAACAAAATATATAAAACAATATTTACTTGAGTAAATATATTAGATAGTCACATTTTCACTCCTTCTCAGAGAAAAAAAAAATAGGGGTTTTACAGACTCACAGACATGAATTGATCAAGTAACTTCTCTTTTGGAGGCAAAAAGGGAAGCCTATGATTACTTGCCATCTTTTTAAGGTCAGCAGCTTATTTGCAGTGAAGAAAATAAATTTACAACATAAATTTATCTTCTGAGGAAAATAATTGCAACTAACAGAAAAACAAGAAAAACTGAAGGCAAAACTGTAGCCTGATTAATGCAGACTAAATTCTCTGGTGGAAAGCATCATGTGTTTCATGAGGCAATACGAGGCTGTAATTGCTGTGTTTGTGAAATCGTAGATGAAAGAGAATTGCTTTTTATATCCATTTCATTTATTTTTTGAAACATGAAATATTTGTTTAGTATTGTTCTATGGTAGATTACGTTCCATCATCTTCCCATATTTCTAGTCTTAGTCTGACTCAGATGTATTTTACTTGAATGCTGCTAAAATAATTGTAATAGAAAGAAATAAGGAAACAAACAACTCCCTCCATATAATTTCACTGTAAATCATCATATTGGGGGAGTGGGGTGGGGTGGGGTGGGGGAAAACCCCCAAACAAACTATCAAAATCACATCAAGAATAAAGATAAACATCTAAAGTAATTTCATATATTTACCAGAAAACCTGGTATTTTTGAAAAGCCCATAAAAATTTATAAGAGGACTGTGCTCCATTCCAGCACTCTCAGAAAATAAAACCCAGTGTGCATGCATGCACTAACATCAGTGATTAGACAAACCCCTATGACAATTACTATGTTTTGACACAACAATAAGTTGCTTTATAACTGCCGCCAGCACCTTTTTTCTATTTCTTCATGACCTTTCCCCATGGTTAAATAAACACAATGGTATCCCAAAGAGTAAACTATAAATTACAAACCCCAAAATTTTTCGGTTGTATTGGGATCCCAACTGTGTAAAGCAACATTACTACACACCTATGAAAGTTTTATTTTAGTCTCAATTAAAAAATAAAATGAAAAGAGAAGTTTCTCAAACTAGTACAGAAAGGTAGCACTGGTCTGATGCAACACGGTAATACTACCGATTATTAATACTACACGGTAATTACAACAAAAGCACAACATGCTAAATCATCATCATTGTGCATACTAGCCTAAGTTATATCAGTCTGTCTGCTTGCATTCATCTCTCACAGAAAATAGCCCAAATGCCACCTGTTTTATGAGGCTGAATATACACTTCTGTGACAGAAGATTTCTTCAGCAATTTACAAAATGTTTCTCACTGATTATATTATGGAGAGCACCATCATCATATTTCTGTTCCACTGGCAGGAGGATAAGTTTCAGACAAGCCTGTCTGCCTGGCAGAATTATTTTGCTAGTTATACTGGGCTTGCTGTTGCTAGAAAAAAAAATGATCTTTTCTGCAATTCTGTGTTTGCATTAAAGCATTATTAATTTCATGGCCTTAGATATGCAAAAATTGCAAGGACTCTGAGATGCACTCTTCTGTGCTAATACAGCAACAACTGATTTAATCCTCTGAAAACTGTTTTTTAAAGTCAAACAATTTTTCAGACCTATACTATCCACATCACACAAACTGCAAGACAGAAAACAAGCCATATTAATACATGAGAGTTAGATCCTAGCTATCCAGCTACATTCAGTCAAGCCTTTCACCAGTGATGCTGCAGGATTTGGCCTGACATTAATATCTGACTGGTCTATGTTTACTTGTTTCCAATGAATCTCTACTCTCCATTATGTATGTAGCTGTTTCTTTGGAATTCTAACCCTTAACTATAACAGACTTGGTATGCACAACAGCAGCCTGATAAACAGTATCTCTTCTATATGTTTGCTTCTTGTTGTGTGCTTTATTCTTTCAAGAGGAGTGACCAGAAAATGTAGATGTGTGAAAGAGGGTGGTGATATTCCTGGGGTTAATGAATATGCACCAGAGGAGATGTTTCCATGCTGCCAATTACAGCAAGCAGTCATTGCACAGGCAGCCAGACTGAAGTTCACACAAAGACATAGGGAGGCTGCTGTGGGGACAGGACAAAAAAATCAAGAGAGGATTTTGTAGAATTTGCAGTAACCCAGACACATTCTGTACAGACTGAAGTTAGGCCTAAAAGCACGGTCCACCTTGCAGTGATCCATGAATAGGCAGGGAGCTGTGTATATAGATAGACATTTTGTTCTAATATGTTACATAATCATCCTACTAGAAATTGCAAATATGGCAGTTTATAAGCTGAAAAATTGCAGGGTTTTGTCTCAAGATATTTTGGGGCTCCATTGAAGTACTACTGAAAACTCTGGAATGATTGATTTGTAACATCTGACTAACTCCTTTTTTTCTGTTAAAATTATACTACATAAGTATATATGGTATCTATAAGTATATATTCATTTATATAAGTATATATTCATTTCATATAATATGAAAATATACCTAATATAATATATATAATATATATTATATGTTATATATCATATCTCTAAAAGATATATGAATATACATAATATATTAATATATCCTTAATATATAAGTATATATTCATTTTGGTGTAGTTTTATATGGTATATAAAGCTACACCAAAATGAATAGGTATCATCATTCACCCACAGTTGTCTCATATTCCTCATTTCTTTTCCCAGGAATATACCCAGAAGATAACATTCTGTGCCACACCTGCAGGGAGATGGGCTGGTTCAGCCTCAAGAGAGATGACTGAGAGGGGGCCTCATTCAAGTGTATAAGTGTCTGAAGGGAGGGTGTCAAACAGATGGAGTCAGGCTCTCCTTGGAGGGCCAAACAATAGGGAAAGAGGCAGGAGGATGTTCCTCCTGAACATGAGGAAGAACTTCTTTACTGTGCAAGTGACCAAGCACTGGAGCAGATTGCCCAGAGAGGTTGTGGAGTCTCCCTCCTTGGAGATGTTCAAGAACCATCTGGACACAATCCTGTGTCACGTGCTCTAGAATGACCCTGCTTGAGCAGGGAGGCTGGACCAGATGACCCACTGGGGTCCCTTCCAACCTGACCCAGACTGTGATTCTATGATTCTATGACTTAGGTGTCTATGTCTTAACTACTCCCTTGTCCATATAACTTATTTTTTCCTTAGACATTTCTGAACAAACTTATCAAAGTTCCCAACGTTCTCACTCCTGTTATACCTACAAAATATACAGATTACATAACTCTTCCAGAATTTTATTTCTACCAGTTCAGTGTAAACCTAAAACTAATTCATTTCTCTAAAGAGAAACGACCTTTCCACTTCCCCAGCCTGCACAAAAGCAGCAGAAATCCATATTGACTGCAGGAGAAGGAAGGATCTGAGTCCTTGTGAAAGAGTTTAAGAAAGCCAAACGTCTGGTGGGACAGGAAAGAACAGAGCTAAGGGTTATGGGAGAGACAGAAAACACAGGGCTGGGCATTTATAAAGCATGTTAGCATGTCCTTTCTATTAAGGACTGAAATTTTTCATGGCCATATCTACTAACTATTCAAGACATCAATACAGGCTACTAGAAAACAGCTTCAAATACAACATGCCACTATCTAAAGTAACACATGGAGGGTCTGGAACTTACTCATCACATTACTGACTGTTATTAAACACTCTGCGTTACTCATCTAAGTGGTGAGTATCAATGCACATTTAGTCATTGGAAACAGAATATTTTTATTTGATTTTCACAGCTGAGTGTATCTGTACTTCAGAATTTTTGCTTTTATTTATGTAAATCATGTACAATTCCTCCTCAGAACAGAATACCATCACAGTTCTCTAACCAGAGCAAGCCAAAATTCAAAGAATATTTCTCTTTTCTTAACCTATGCACTCTATCAAGTAAGGTTACTAATAATTTCTATCTATCTACAGAATGTGCAATCAGCATTTAAGTTGATGGTTGAGTAGCACAAGAGGCAAGAACTCTCAAGGCTGAGAATGTTCCTGAACTACCCTTGTGTATTAAAAAGCTTAGTGTCTCACTATACGCTGAAAACAGAATAAAGGCTGAAGTTTTGATTTTCATGTTGATATTCATAGGTGTATATGCTTTAAAACTTTGTATTTTATGTATAAAACTTATAAAAGCACTAGTACTAGCATGCAACAAACTAAAGCCATGATTTATGTGACTCCTATACTAAAAGAATAACAGAAAAATCTGAGAGCAATGGTTTTCAGTGTCTTGGAATTTTAGAAATATCCAATTGGTATATGATAACCAAACACTGATTTTTTAATGCACTGATTACAGGATGATTTCTATACATGTTTTAAATATATTTTGCAGGAGTTTGTAAATTGATCTTAGATAAAAAGAGATCAAAGGAGAGAACTGGAATCCTTCATGATGTGATATGCATGTATTTTTTTCTTCACAGTTCACAGTAGAACACTAACCCTCAGATGGTAAGATTGTTTTTTTCTGATTCAGGTTCTTAGCTCTGTAATAAGTGCATGCTTTTCTTTGTTTCAGATACTTTTAATGCTATCTCTCAATCAGTGCTGCTATCAAATTTTTAATAACCAATTATTCTTCTTTTCATTGTAATAATTTAGTAAATAAATAGATAACATTTTACTGAGCAAACACTCTAACATAGCTCCAAATTCTGAGCTGACAGAGATGCTCTTTATATAAAGAAATCATTTTAGGTCAACAATATTTCTTCATCTTTTAGCTCAAACAAGAGGCATTGCATGCTTAGGAGTACAGAACAATCTCTGCCTTATGGATTTAAAAGGCAAGAGTAGCTGATTCCCACCCCCCACTCCCCCCAATACTCGTGTTTTGATACTCCTCCATTAATTTTAAGAATTTTCTTCTTATCGCAAAATCTACATTGCTCTGTTTCTACACCTGCTCGTAGAATCTATCCTATTTTGGACATTTTCCTTTTCAACATTACCTAAACCCAAATAATATTATTGCCTTGGCTGAAGACGGAGAAGGAATTGCTATTAGAACAGGAACGTCTTTAATTTAAAATTGTTTTTTCTCTAAGGACTCCAAGTGTTACAAATGGTGCTTGGTGTTTGTGGATTAGAGGGTTTTCTTGATGGTGGTAGTTGGTTGGGGTATACATATCTTCCATGACTGTAGGACAAATACATGTGATTAATTCAGATATGTGTACTTTTTCCTCTGGGAACTCGGTTCCTTGCTTAAAATACTTTAAGGTGCTCACAAAGAACAGCGAAGCATGTGTTTCTTCATAACTTCTATACTGAAATATAAAATTTATAGGCCTTAAAGAATGCAGTGTTTCACCACTTCCTTGGTAAGTGCCTGAAGGGCAGGCAGAACATTTTGCCTAACATGCCTTTTTCTTTCTCTCTGTAAATCTATGGATTTATTTCTGTCATAATTGCAAATATGAAGCTTGTTGTAAAATAATACCATTTTTAAAACTTGACACTAAAAAATCTTTGCAAGCATAGTGATAGATTTGCTGCTAACAAGCAAATGAGTATTGCAGGAAGAAACAAAAATAATGTAGTGAGAACTGCAAGAAACAAAAACCTTGCATGTTTTTCTGCTGCTTCCCTACTCCCTGTGCAGTACATAAATCTACATTACCATTTAGTGCCCTGTGGTGCTGAATATTGTAGGTTGATGGAACATAATGTTGAAGAATTGTCAGACAAAGTAGAACTAAATGATTCTATGACCTTTTGGTGACATGACACCACAAGATGGTGAAAAATTTGCATGCAAGCTGAAAGGCTTTGTAAAAGTTACTCAAATGTATTCATGTGACATAGTTTTGTATTTAAATCTACTATTCCTTTAAAGAATTCTTTGTTGTCTTTCATGTTAAAACAAACCCCAAAACACATAAGTGTAGAACAATAAAACCCCTAACCAACCTTTGTTAGGAGATCTGAATTACAAATAAAAAATCCATTTGAAAACTATTGCATACTCAGAATTCTACATTTTTATCCTTATTTAATTATAGTTTGCATTATATTAGAGCAAGAATTTATTTTCATATCTTAAAAGACAGAGGACTTTTGTTTGTTTTTATTAAAAAAAGCTAGTATACTGCTTGTCATTTAAATGAACAAAATAATGAATTGCAAATGGAGAGAACTTAGTGAAGAATGAGACAATTTAGTAAAATATTTATACATGCCACACATTCTTCCTGATAAGGTTGAGTGTAAATGTGACATTTTAAAATGTGTGAATAGTGAAAACTAAATCAATCATAAGTAATTTATCACTTAGTAATGAAATTTAATGTTTGTCTTCATTCTCATTCTTATTTTAAAAACTTTTGTCCCTCTAATTAAATGCTTTGAGTCACACCATCCTACTTTTTCAAGAAAAATATTGTTTTTCTCAATTACATCTGACCTGGATAGGGATCTGTTCCTCTATAATAAAAATATGTTTTAATAAAATAATAACCCAGCTTCAGTCATTGATATATCACAGTGTTTTTATTTAATTCCTCAGCACTTGGCCCATTTAACTCTTTTCCACTAGGTTTATACTTTGCAGCCATGTTAGGTAACCAGACAAAAAAGACTGTGGTCTCCAGCTTCACAATCCCATTCTAAACTTTTCTCCTGCTTGGGCTTTTGCTTTGAAGCATTGGTTAGACTATATGCTCACTTTTGGGTTTTATGTTGTTTGAAGTTTCCCAACTTGTATTCTTTTCATTTATTCATCCATATTACCTACACAAATGTCTTACATTTTATACTTCAATAATATTAAAGGCATCTTGTATTGTTTTTGTACAGAAATCAATTTACAATTTCGTACAGAAATACTTTCCCTATCCCCATTGCCACCCAAAAGCAAGCAAACAAACAAAAACATACCATCACATGATCAGGAATTTCAAGGTTGTGTGCACATACTGGATCAATAAAAGAATATTATGTCTGTATAAACAAAATTAATCTTAACTGCAGTTTTATTGCCCAGAAACTGTTCTCTGCTAACTCGGGAAATTTGCATACATGTATGCATGTATGCATGTTCTTGATTAAACATACTAAATATGACATCTTCTTCAGGGCATGCATTTTGAAAAAGTTTGTCTCACAGGTCCTTCTGAGGGGAACAGCAGTTTTAATGTTTCAGCAAACTGCCTTTTTATCAAAGGTGATGGTGGTGTGGAAAAAAACCCCAGAATACAACTCAGATGGGGTGAGGACAGTGGCAGTGTGTTTGTTACTGCAGCTACAGGAGAGAACACAGAGCAGCAGCAATGTGTCACACTGCTGATATGAATTTTCCTCTTATGGGTCATAGTTTATACACACCTTTAGGATGTACAATCTATTCTGCACCAATACTGTGTCAGATAAGCAGGACATGGTAAATAGCAACAGGATTGAAATCCTCCTGATAAGGAGCACAGCATACAGACTGACAGGAATAATCAACCTCTTCCTTAAGAAAGTTGTGCTGGTCTTGTTGGCAAGATCATTAGCTGAAAATGTTTCTTAACTAGTGAGATCTGCAAAGACCCCAAGAGAGGCCTTCACTCTCTTGCTTCCACAAAAGAAAATTGTATCAGAGAATAGCAGAATGGTTTGAACTGGAAGGGGCCTTAAATGCAGAAGCACTGAGTTACTAATCTTTTCACCAGTAAGCAAGATCATCGTTGCATAGTTTTGGCTGGTGCCAGGCATTTAAAATAAATGCACCCTGTGGTCAAGTTTATTTTCCTAAGGTAAGAATGCACCTTCCATGAAGGTATTGCTCATCAGCAAAGGGGAATGCATTTCTATTTGGTCAAGTGGAAGTCACATAAAACAATAACAGAGGTTTTAGAAAGGTAAAACCCAAAAGGGTAGGAGAATCCTATGTATTTCCCTCAGACAATATACCAGATTTCACATCAAAGTTTGAGGGTTTAAATAACCAGAAATTCCGCTCAGAATGGAAATAAGTTATTGATTGTTGGGTTATTCTGGTATGGATGATTTCTTAATGGTAATTCTCTTACTGGGAAGAAAGTTTACTTCTTGAAAGTTTTTATGGGACAGTCAATCCAGTTTCTTTCCATTTCAGTTGACGTGCCTGTCTGAACCTACTGACTGACTCTAAGAATCAGTAATAGCAGGCTGAGGTCCCTTTGCTATAGTTGCAAATCATACTTCTCAAACCTGCCTTTTGCAACACAACATCCCTCACCTCCACTGCATATGCATTTTCCTTCTGATCTGTGAACTACAAACAGAATCAAAGGAAGGTGGTTAAATGCTCCAAAAACTGTATGTAGACTGCTTTGGTACAGTGGTCAATAATCCCTAACTCAGCCTTGGGTTTCTCACCCAGCTTTACATGTGACATTTCCTGTATCTTTGTCCTTTTCAGAAGCTGCTCAATAGTATGTTGTGTTATACCATGCCCAAATGGCAATTCCCTCTAAATTTTTGTAGAATTTCCTTTGGGATCATTAATATTAAAATGCCGAGGAATGGGGGTTTTTTTGTTTGTTGTTTTTTTTTTCTTTTTTTTTTTTTAATTAGAATTATATTTCAAGCAGTATAACTCAGAAAATCAACCACTAAAAAGAAGTTTTCGGATATTAAAGACAAAGCTTCTTCCAAACTGATAAGGCTCAGAAAAGTTGATTTTTATGTACAGACTAACATAGCTGCGGGTGAGGGAGAGGCTGTTGCAGCACACAGGAGAACACAAAAACTGCTATGACAGCGTAACAATAGGTGCCTACTGTTCTTCTGTTCTTTTGAGCATGTATGTACCTACATTTACACGACATCTTTGTAATTTGGTACATAGTACTCCCCAAGAAGCCAGGTTAGCAAATAAGATAATGGCTTCAGCATAAAAGTACAAGACAATTTCATATCTACAGGGAAGATTTTCCAATTCAATTATTAGATTGAATCTATAGGTTTTTTTAGTATATATTTTTCTTGGTTTAAAATCTTATTAAAGCATTTACTGAATATGAAGAGGCAAGGAAAATCCCTACATGAGAGGAACGTGCAAAAGAGGCAAAACAAAAAAGGACCATCAAGTGACAGTGTCAAGGGACATAGTAAAACACAAGGAAGAGATAAATATATATATGTGTGTCAAAGCACTGGTAAGAAATAAGCTGTTGTTACTGAGCTACTAAGTAGTTTGAGATTACCCAAACTTGGAAGCAAAGTGACTCCATAGGTCCTTAATCCTCTTCAGAAATTACATTTATTTACAAAACTAACTAGCTTATCTACTTCAATTAGTCTCTCTCAGACAGGCATTCTTTACTATCATATATTTATATTAGAGATTATGGCAACATTTCCTAGTCTAATTCAGCTTTGAATACCAACAAATAGATATAAATAATAATAATTAGAAAACCTTTGGATTTGTTTAAGAGCTATTCACGGTTAAGTGGGCTTTTTTGTTTGTTTTTAAATACAACTTTGTGCTAAGCATTTAAAAATATATAGACATAAGAGATCCTCTCTAACAATTTATCTGGCAATTTATACTTCCATAAAACATTCCAGGGTGCCCATTACTGTATGATAACAGCATGCATGCTAAACTCATTGTAGGTGAGCTGTGTTAATATTATGCTTCAACATCACACCCTGGGGTGTCTTATTGCTTACATGATGGAAAGGTCAAACATTTACAGCTTACCATCATGTTTCATAGAACAGTTTTACATTGCCACTCTCTGTTACCTCATCTTTTCAGGAAAAGTGTTTGCAAGATAAAATAATGAACGTAATTCAATTAAAATAGCTTTCTCAGAGTGCTAACCTGCAGCATAATCTTGAAGTTCCTTGGGTAAGGTCACATCCTTTGCATACAGTGCTAACACATACACATACTGATACATAAATTATGCATCAGTAGAAAATCCAGCAAAGGACTTGATCAACAATTAACTGGATATTAATTTTTTTAACAAAATTAAAGGATGGAATATGGCAGAGGTTGATATATTTAATGAAAATATATTAACCTTAAGAAAGAACAGAGCTGCATTGGGTGGGAAACAGAGTTTTAGGTCAGCATCAGTGTCTCATTACACACCTCAGCTGTTTTAGGACAGAGACTATCATCCTGAGAAAATTTCTGGGTAATAAAAGAGTACAGAGGAGCGGAGTATAAGAATCTGCCATCATACATGCAGCATGATTATTCCATCAGTAACTATATATTTGTGCTATCCATAACTGTTAATCTAGTAACATCATAGAAGCATTTGAGTTGGAAAAGATCCTTAAGATCATCAAAGTCCAGCCTTTGACTCAACACTGCAAAGCCCACCACTAAAACATGTGACACTGAGTGCCACATCTACATATCTTTTTAAAAGTTTGACATGGTGACTCAATCACTTCCCTAGGAGCCTATCCTAATACTTGGAAACTCTTCTGGTAAAGATTTTTTTTTGTCCTGCTATCCAGTCTAAACCTCCCTAGTGCAACTTGAGGCCATTTCCTTGCTTGTTACTTGGGAGAAGAGACCAACCTCCACCTTGCTACAACCTTTCAGGTAGAAAGTGATAAACATAATTTGCCTTGTTGAAAAATGGACCTTGATGATCCAACCTGTCCAAATCCTTCTGCAGAGCCTTCCTATCCTCCAGCAGATCAAAACTTCGAGCCAGCTTGGTGTCATCTGCAAACTTACCCAGCATGCACTTGATCTCTTAATTCAGGTCATCAGTAAAACTATTAAACAGGATTAGCCCAGATACTGAGACCTGGGGAACAACACTTGTGACCATCCACCAGCTGATCCATTCACCATTATTCTTTGGAATCAATCATTCTGCCATTTTTTTCCCCAGTGAACAATGTATCTGTTCAAGCAATGAGCAACAAATTTCTCCTGGAAATGCTGTGGAAAACCATGTTAAAACTTTCTTAAAGTCCAGGTAGATAACATTCAATGCCTTTCCTTCATTCACTGCGATGCCGTGTCATAGAAGGAGGACATAGAAGGAGGACAGGTTGATCAAGGAGGACCTGCCTTTCCTAAATTCATGCTGGTTGTGCCTTTGCCCCAGCTGTACTGTGTGTGTCATGTAGTGGCACTCAAGATGACATGCTCTGTGACCTTCTCTGACCTTCTGACTGGGGTCAGACAGACAGGCCTGTCTTTTCTTCACAGAAGTTGAAGGCTCCCAGGGGGTCTCTCTATTTCTCTCAGGTTTCCCTTGTTTGTGAAACTCCCCTGCACACCATGCTTCAGCACTCTTCTGCAGATTTTGCCAGCACTAGAGCCAGCATGCAAAAGGAGGATTTTTGGTATTTCTTGCTCTACTTAACCTGCTTTTGATTAATTCAACTTGTCTCTCACAGCAGCTCTATATACCATGAAGACTGAGATTGCTCAAAACATCATACCACCTGAATACAACTTCCACTTTTATGTGGACTCAACAATCTTCAAGTGGTCATACAGGAATCTATCATGAAAAACTAAATGTAAATTTAAAAAGTAGCAATTTAAATGCTCTGGTTCTCTCAGCACCTCTGCTCTCATCCCAGAACAAAAGAATTTTCTTCAGTTATGGAGAGGGAATACTGCTTTTGCAGGCATCTAGCATTATTCATTTTAAGGTATTGAAGCTTTTCTAGAAACCAATGGACCCTTTTCATTAACCTACTTTTCCTGAAGTTGTAAGATTAATCATGTCAAGATGTCCTGCATCTCTGTAGAATTCCTGGAAGGTTGCTGAGGAAGGCCGTAGATACAAACTGCTTCCTAGATGTTCCTGAAACTGACTTTTCCTCTGCAAGTAACACCTTTTCAGCATTAGATTCTCAGCCTGGCCTATAAGATACTACTTCTGAAGTCTGAATACCATTAACAGAAAACAATCTTACATAAACCAAAAAAAAAAAAACCCTAAAAAATTCAAAATCCCAAAAAGCACAAAAAAACAAAAGCACAAACAAACTTCCTCTGCCAGCATGGATTTAAAATTCTAAAATGGTGTATATTTTATACAACACTGTGTTTAATGTATCATTTAAGCCTGGGAATTTTAAAATTTTTGGGGTTTTGTGTCCTTCATCAGGTATTTCAGTGAAAAGTAATTATACTGTGTACATACATAAGTAAGAAAAGAAAGAAGAAAAAACTTTTTATTTGACATATCTTTCTGATTCTTCTTTTGACTCCAAATTTGGAGTGCTCAGAGATGCTTGAAATGAACAGACCACAAATGCTGCTGCAGGCTTTCTAAGACAATAAATTATTACTACCATTTTTAAAATAATTCATCGGTAAAATAGAATTTCTTTTTCACATCTAAAAGGAAATAATTCTTTTGCCTGGTACACAGAAATAAAAGGATGTTTTACTATTTCTCTTAGTTTTCATGCCTCTCTGAAGGTTAGGCAGGCTACTACTACCCTGAGACCTGCAGAAATCAGAATTTCCATTCTTTTGGCTAATGTGTTCTCTTCTCAAGACAAGGTTTCAAACAGAAACTGGAATGAAGGTGCTTCGAGCATTGCTCACAAAATAAAGCAGATATTTATGAATGAATCTTATAAACATTTTTTCAATAAATAAAAAATATATGTGCAGACAGTCATATCCCACTATAGTGTTGGGGTTTTTTCTAATTTTAATATAGACAACATAAGAAAAGTGAATTGCAGAAGTGAATCCAGATAACTCTCTTCTTCCAACACCACACAAATATTTCTTTCTCTCAACACTTAAAGCTGAGGGCTTCATGCTTTAAACATCTAGCTCTCACTTTGATTTACCCTACAAAAAAACCCCTAAACAAATAAACAAACAAAAACCCCAAAGAACTATAAGTAATTGCAAATATGCATTTAGTCTTTCAAGTACTTTTTGAAAACTCCACTTACTTTATCCATTACTTAAGTTCTTTTGGAAATATGCCTTGTGCAGTGGTATCAGTGATCCATGACTACACTGCAAAATAGACTTCCAATGAAGAAAAAAAGACCTTCAAATGCTGGAATTCATGCACTTCTAATTAAACATTTTAAAATTTTTATAACATTCAAGAATGAGGCCACATTTTAATCAAACAAGTGCACTCTGAAATTTGTACCAGCTAGAAGCATGCTACATGCAGTAGATACAGTGTGATACATCAATCACACTGCCTTTGATACTGTCTTCAAATATATTGCTCTCTTCAAAAAAGCCATATGGCCAATTGTGAATTGCATAAAGCCATGGAAGCTACAGATCTGAGACTTATATTGAAATCATCTTTTCTTCCTGTGATGGGCTGACCTTAGGTAGAAGCCAGGTGTGACCCAAGCAGCTCTATTACATCCCTTTCTCAGCTGAACACGGGAGGGAAAATAAAATGGGAAAAAAACCCTCCAAACCTTGGTATAGGATAAGGAAATCTACTAAAAAAAAAAATGAAAACTGGCATACACACAAGCAAAGAAGAAGAGATGAAAGGTTTTAGTCTCCATGTTCCATCAGCAAGCTATGTCTAGCGACCCCCTGGGAAGCAGGGTTCCTGCATGCATAGCAATTGCTCTGGAAGGTGAGTGTTGTAAACAGTGAATGCCCTCACTTCCTTCTCCTTTCCTTAGCTTTTATATCTGAGCTGACAGTCATACAGAATGGAATACCCCTTCAGTTAATTTGGGTCAGCTGGCCTGGTCGTGTCCCCTCCAAGGATCTTGCCCACCCCCAGCCCCTTGATGTGGGGAATGCTAGGAGACAGAGCTGATGCTCTGTCAGTGCTGCTCAGCAGTACTCAAAACTCTGGTGTGTTATCAACACTTTTCCAGCCACCAGTGCAGAGAGCAGCACTGTGAGGGCTGCTGCAGGAAAATGATCTCCATCTCAGCCAAACCCAAATACACTTCCTTGATTCAACAGACAAATCAGTATGACACACCAGGAAATTTTTGGAGTATTAGTTTTGTCAGCTAGTATTTTGCAGTCAAAATTCCAGATACTTTTTAAGTGGTAGAATGCAAATAACCTCAACAATTGTTTCCAAATAGTCAATTATATCCTCTTCTACTGTACGTAAGTATCTAATGTATTCTCAAAAGTCTCCTCTCAGTCTTTGGTATCAACATCAATGCTTCTCAAAATAAGAGAATTAGATGATACTTATGGCCCATTTCCCACTACGGGAGAAATTTCCAAGCCTTTCAGAGAAGCTGAAGGTCAAGTTGTGGAGGACAGGCACGAGCATGTTTTGTCTCAAACATTCTGACTGTTGTGACAGGAAAGTTGTGATTGGAAGAGAGGTCCCACAGATTCAGGGCAGCATTGTTCTGAGCCAGCTTCCTTTTCTGCCTTGGGACTTGTGCTCCTGCATGTTCCCTCCCACCCTGACTCACTTCCTGAAAGGCTCAAAAGAGCTGGCTGCACATGCATGAATGAAATTACATGAAAACTCTAGTTTACAACAGAGGCATGTACCAGGGTGGCTTCATCTCTTTTCCCTCTCTTTCTCTTTCCTTGTCTTGCTACCACAACTTCAGACCATCCATGCAGTAGGACCATCATAGGCTCTAAGAATTGATGATCTTCTTTATCCTCTTTCTTTCTTTCTTTTCCACCATTATTTCTCTCCTCTTTTCCTTTGTCAGCATGAAGTGTTAGTACAATATTCCCATATTTGGTACCAAAGTTTGTTGTGGGAGTTGGAAATATTTGGAAGTGTGCTGTGGCTCATTAGCCAGCACCTTTGAGAAAAGGTGTATTGTAGATTGTGAGCCAGCACCTTTGAGAAGTTTATTGTGGGAATTGAGACCTTATTGAATTCTAGTATGAAAAATCAGGGTTTGTTAGCTGCCACTTTTGTGAATTGCGTTGTAAAATTCAAGGGCTGGTTAGCAAGTACATTTGAGCCTAAAACAGTGGGCTGGTTGCTGGAGGTAAGGTGACTGTACAATAAAAGCATAAGAGTTTCCTGACACATGGACTAGTGTCTTTGTTCAGCCTGAGAACTGATAACAAATGTCACACCCAGTACCAAGCAGGTTGTGACACAAGTAGCATCCACTACAATAGTGTTGATACAAAAGAGCTGAAGTCACAGCAATCCTTATAAAGGTAACAACTATAAAAGAAGATACAATGCTCATCTTTTGGGTGTTTTTGGTTGTGTAATATGCTAACTAAACAGAAGAAGTGCAAGGAGGAAAATAACATTTTTTCTTATAATCTGGAGACATACATTACTAAGGAAGAGACAGCAAATCCAAAGATGAGCAATGACAATGTTGCAGGAATTCAAAAGGAGAAAAACTCCATGCTTTTAAGTATATGAGGGATGCTCAGTAATCAGGAGGTTGCACAAATTTTCTGATATCTGTAATCATTTCTCCACAAAGAAAAACTACAATATATAAAATGAACATATCACCTTGGTACTCATATAACTGAAAAAAATAATCCTTGGCAAAAGGTAGTCAAGTAAAGGTACTGCATCTGGGGAAAGAATGAAGAATATGGGTAGCAGTAAGCTGTAACAGAGAAAAAGTTCTGCTAATTAGAATTAAGTGGCAAGTGGCAATTTAAAAGTTTAAATAATTGGGCACAGAATTTCAAGGCAAATTAACAAAGCATATGAGACATTTTTCTACAGATAAATAACAATGATGTTGTTCCCATCAAGAATTTTAACTCCACATTTCTACAAAAACCAAACCAAACCAAACAAACAAACAAAAACCAAAACAAAAACAAAAACAAAAGCCAAACAAACAAACAAAACCCAAAACCAAACCAAACCAAAAAATTGGAATACTGGGAGGAGAAATTGCTTACCTTTATGGAATCTAGAACCTATTCAAAAATACTAACACCTTCCCAGCCTTTATAAGGTATTAAAATAATATTTGCATTTCAACTGCATTTAAGCTGGCCACTGATTCTGCAGTGGAAATGAATTTCTCAGTTAAGACACTGTTTGAGAATGCAATGAGAAATTAGATGGCATCAGAAAAGAGAGAGGGCAAGAAAGAGAGAACCACACATCCAGTCTTTCAGAAGATTGACTAATACCACTTGTCATAGAGATGTTGAAAAATCATACTCAAAGTACTAAATAGATCCATGTTTAAATGAACATGCTCAAAGTGCTTAAGCAAATAAAGAAAACAGTTCTTGGGCTTGAGAAGTTCTTTTGTCATATACCTACCATTATCAGAATCCCTAATAACACAGAAAAGGGTAGTCACAACTGGGTCTTATTTTAAAATTTCCCTCACTGAATGTTTTTTGTCATAGTCATTTTGAAAGTGTAAAATTTGAAGTATTATTTCTGGGTGTCAATCATACAATAAAGCTGAGTTGTGCATGTGAAAATATATATTCAGTACTTAAAAAGAGGGATATAGAATTGTGTTTAGAGATCTTTTAAAGCAACAAAATCATAACAAATATACTATAGGTAAATTGTAACACTGTAACCACAGGGCAGAGAAATAAAAAAAAAAAAACCCAAAAAGTAAATTTAGAAAAATAGTAAATTTTGGGCTGCCCATTTGTAAAATGTCTGAAGAAAATATTCCTACTCCATAGCTGGGATTCCTACATCATATTGATAAATACCATTGTCAATGAAGAAGAAATCACTGGTGACCTACTTTGGAGAAAAGCAACGTTAGAATGACTTATTTAATATCTTCATAAAACTCACAGAAAAGACAGAATGAGCCACCAGGTTTGCAATGACATAGAATTAGAGGGAATACTCAATGCCCTTAAGGTCATGCAGAGGAACCTTGACAGGCTAGAGAAATGGACCAAGAGGAATCTCATGAATTTCAAGATCAAATACCAGGTGCTGCCCCTGGGCAGAAAGCCCTGGTGCAAAGGCACAGGGAGATGTCTGCCTGCCTGCCTGGGACCATGTCTGAGGACAGGGACCTGGGGGCCTCAGCAGACACAAGCTGAACATGAGCTGGCAGTGAGGGCTGCCAAGATGGCCAGTAGCATTCTGGAAACCATGCATCAATGCATTGCTAGGACACCAAGAAAAAGGATTACCCACCTCGCTTCAGCACTTTTGAGAGCACATCTGGATAGCATGTCCAGCTGACAAGGACTGGGTTCAGCCGTGGTCTTCCAAGCACCTTACAGCTGAAGCACTTGCCATGTGAGGAGTGGCTGAGGCTCTAGGACATGAACAGCTTGGCTTACCAGAAACTATGAGCAGCTTTTAGTATCTAGGAGGACTGAGAAGATGCAGTCAGACTTTTTATGAAGGGGGATAAGTTGTAGGGTCATGTAAACAGTAAGGAGATATGCAAAAACAAATAATAAATTTTCTTACAGGCTTCATATAGTTTTAAGATATCAAAACTAAAAAAAAAATATTCTGAAATATTACCTTGTATTTTTGAATGCACACATTATTTTTTTCTTTAAAAAGTTGGTATTCTCCCCGAATTATTAAAAATTTTTACAAAAAAAACCCCACAGTGGTACTAGAAAGCAGAAGGAAGACACAATGCATAAATGCATTCTTCAGTGATTCAAGAAGCAGAAGTAGGCAGTTGTGCTCTTCACTTTTCATCACGCAATCAGTAGTACTCTTCAGTTTTTCTTATGTGTTAACTTTATGCTTGCTCTTCTAGATGCTGATATTGCTTTCCTCCTCAATTTATCTGTCTCGTCCTTTACTCTCAGAAAGTCTTTTATTCCCTCATATCAAATCAACTGATGGTTACTGATGCGGCAACCAGTTTTCTCCCTCTATTTCACAGATAAAATCGAGACAGTCAGAAAGGAATTACTGTGATGCAAGGACAGAAAAGACATTTTGCTGTCTTGATTTGATACCAAAGCCCTTTGCATTTTTTTCTGAAGATGAAGTAGTTCATTTTAGAAACAGAAGTTTATTTCATAAGTATATTTTTCAAAGGCAGTCAGTTAGCATTCCATTGTTTCATGAAGGTTAAAATTTCAAACCACTGATTATTAGTGTTATTTTCTCTTGCAGCTCTTTAAAAATATCAATTTAAATGACATGTTAATATCTTAACATAAAAAGTGTTTTAAAAGTAGCTCAGTTTTCATATTTCCTAGCAGGAGCATGGTCCTGCTTTATAGCCTATGGCTATAAGAACAGAAGAGCACAGGAAGGTAACCTGATTATAACAAAATACTTGTGGAAAGTAGATTTCATCATTTTGGTTATAAACGTCACAAAAACATTGAGTATTCAACCCACTTTTAAAAATAGAAACAGTAGTCAACAAAAACTAGCTACTTTAGCAGGACAGGCTTCAGAATTGAAAATGAGACATTATTCTTGGCCCAAAATAATCATGTACCTTAATTTTTTTTATTAGTACAAGTCTAGTATTGATTTAAATACATTTACTCTGAAATGATGCCCTTTTAACTAAATTAAAAATACAGTGAATTTATAAGTTCCTTAAGAGCTCCCTGCAGAATTCAGCTTTCTGAAGAGCCTTTGTGAATACACCAAAATTTAGTTTACAGCAATCATAAAAAATGTTGAGAAGCACTATACATTCTCTGCTAACATAACAAGAAAATGTTTTGTCACAGCCACTGCCGTCACTCAACATGAAGCATTAATGCTTACTTAAAATGAAAGGACTCAGGAATTTGTATGAGTTCTCAGCATTGTTAATGACAGATAAAACCCAGAAGTGTTTCATGCACACACTGAATAATGTGACAAAGACATACTAATGAAGAGGCAGATGAATACAAAAAACTCCTTTTTAATCCAGCGGAATTCGATGCAGAACTAATGGAAAAAACAGACTTGATAATTTTTGAATATTTTTGTTGTTGTTGTTCATTCATTAAGATGTGGCATTGAACAATAAAGTTTTTGGCTAAGGAAAGCCTAAGTACAGGTTTCATTTGAACTTAAATGGCATGCAAAAACTAGCAGTGCTAGAAAAGATTTGTTCCCTGTGTTCTCACACATTCCTCCTCTTGTAATCTCCCTATGTCTGCTGATTAATATTTCAGCACATTTATCATTCTACACCACACATCACCTCGAGAAGCGCTGAAACTGTCCTGCAAGTTGATGACTTGGAAAGGCTGATCTAAAACAGAGACTGGACAGAGCTAGTGAATAAAGTAGATATTTATTGAAAGGCCTTTAGGATACACCTTGGGCAGGACAAGAGCTTGACCAGGGCTACACCCAAGCTGTATTTAGAATGGTCACAAAATGGACAACCGATCAAACCGATCATTTTATAAGTTTTGGTCCATTTCCATATTGGGGTCCAACCACAGCTCCAGGCTGTGAGGTCCCGTGCTTCTTGTTTCTCTCTTCAGTCCACCATTGTTTATGCTTTTGGGCCTGAAAGTTGTCCTTGGTCTTCAGCAGGAAAAGAATTTGTTTTGTCTACCTACTCTGTGAAGAGAGCTTACTAACACCTAATATGAGGCTCAGAACTACACCCCTAGGCAGCACAGAATCAGAAAAACGTGAAAGCTAAAACTTAAGGCATCAGAGTGACATGGGCTAAATGACAGCCTGGTGAACAGTGTTCCTCTTGAATGAGGGACAGCAAGAAAGGAGTAGTCTGGACTGGAGTAGCCACCACAGAGGGAAAAGCATTTTCACCAGACTACACAGTCTGTGAGTCTACAAAGACTCACATAAGCTGTAACAATCTATTATACTTGGCAAAAATATCCAAAATTTTCTCTGCAAAGTTCTGAAATAGACCTTGAAAGTCCAGGCGTGTGTGTGTAAAAACAGGGAAAAGAGGAAAGAAAAAAATGAGAAGATGTTTATAACCTTTTCTAAAAAATTATTAAAAACATAATTTGCAACTTCAGAGGGATTTTAGAGGTTTTTATATTAAAAAAGTATTTGTATCATATGTTAGTGCTTAGGTGCCAGTGGCAGCCCTGGGGGTCTGCCAAGGTGGGCCCTGTGTGGAACAGCTGAGGCTAAATCCCCAGCAGAGATGTCCCTGCAGCCCCTGGTGGGGCAGATATCTGCACTCTGGCCTGTGGAGGACCCCAAGCTGGAGCAGGTGGCTGTTCCCTGAAAGATGCATCCTGAGGAAAGACCCAAACAATTATTGTGTGTAGCTAATAACATGCTAATAACATCATTATTTCTCTTAATGAGCCAAATAGCATGTTCCTGCATACTTTTTGTAAAACTTTCTGGGGGAGTTTGTAAAGATGACCATTATACTCTAATAAAGTAATATTAAAGCATTTTACTCCAGGTCTCATGTGAAAAGATAAAAACTTGAACCTCAAAGGATTACCCCTTCTATCCCCCAAAGGCTTAACTCTCTACCTGAGTGCATTCAGTACTCAGAAAACTGTGACAGACAGTAATCTTTTATCCCAGTATCTAAAGACAATCCCCCTCCCTCCAGAGATGGAAGGAATTTTAAACATTTCTCTTCAACCTTTCATTTTGAAGCACTACCTTTAATTATTCTGTTCCAGAACAGCTTTGGATACTTTGCTGTTTTCCACAGTCATGGCATTTTGATTCAAGTTTATCACACCTCCTAGATTCCAACAGCAACATCAAAGGAAAGCAAGTAAATTTTGCATTTGCATATGGACAGTGAGATTTCAGAGAACAGCTGGGTGTACTCAACAGTAAATGGATTATACTCATTTGCAGACACA
Source organism: Phylloscopus collybita (assembly GCA_027886175.1). Lineage (NCBI taxonomy): Eukaryota > Metazoa > Chordata > Aves > Passeriformes > Phylloscopidae > Phylloscopus > Phylloscopus collybita. Next base: position 78,464,911 of record JAJNNQ010000075.1, on the reverse strand, counting down.
AATATTTCTATTTAAGTATGAAGCCCAAACTCACAATTTATTCAGGAAAACTAGGTTACCTACAGCAACTATTACTGAACTCTAAATTTTAAGTGAAGGCCTCACAAAATTTGCCTAATGCACAGTGATTTTTTTTCCTTGGGTTTGTATATTTTTTTATTTCAATGTACATAGAAATAAGAAAATTTAAGAACATGCCATAAAAAGCAGACATATATAATTTACCTTCTAAATTAATTATAAAAGCATCTGAGACCCTTACTTGTTTTCCTTTAAAGGAAACAAACAAAAAAGATTTTCCTCCCTACAAGTTCCATTAAGGTGTTAAAAGCATTAACAGGGATCAGAAGATACTACTGAATTATCAACTGCAATGTAATCAAATAGTTCCTAAGTCTGAAAATATCTGAAGGGAAAAGAGTTGAAATACTAGTGTATCAAGAGCAAAAATTTAGAGGGGTTTGTTTCTATCCATGAAAAGATAGCTCCTGGATGCATAGCTGTTGCAAAATCAAGGTTGAATAAAGAACAGCTACATCAAAAAGAACAAGTCCCACAGGTAAAGACTCTTTCACAGATTGTACAGGCACTTGGCCATCAAAGGGGAAAGGACGCTGTATGACACTTGATTATGCAAACTCTTCCCAAGTTCTATAGAAGAAGTGCAGCTATTTCAGTTCAGTACAAGTGAAATCAGGAACACCCTACGAAGACTAGTGAATAAATAGGATAACATACCTAATTATGATAGTGATGAAATCACTTTAATTAAGATGGTATTGAAGAAATAAAGTAGACACGTAGTCACATCTGACTGGTGTATATTCATACCACTTAAAGGCTGGATAGATAATTATAAAATATAAGCACATAAGTATGGCAACATACAGCCAATTCCTCATTTAGTGTGATTTTGTGTTCTTAAATGAATAATTCTCAGTGCAATCTATTTACAAATAATTTGAAAATTTCAAGCAATATTAGCCAGAAATACCCAATAGGATGAAACTGAATAGCCCAGAAAAGTCTATTACAGTTTATGTCTATTTTTAGATCTTTGCAGAAGTACAAACAAATCCTACATGCAGTTCTTATCTTATTGGTTACTATTTGGAAAGTCCCATATGTTTCCATCACCTAAACAAAATTATAAAATCCCTTTATCATCTATGATCCAATTTGTCTGGATTTGATTTTTTTTTTTTTTAATATTGTACAGACTGGCTATTGTTCTTCCACAGGTAGAAGCCAAGTTTAGTGATCCTCAGCAGAAATAAAATGAAGACTAAGTGGAGGCCACGGTATTTATGTTTGCTCCCACACTTCTTCACATTTCTTGTCTGAGCTCAGGGCAAAGAAAATCAATCAGGTCTGTCAGCTCACTGCTCTTTGATACAGCTCGGTAACTACTTGATAGTGACTTTCTGTCTGGAGTCCTGACTACCCTCTCAGTTAAGCATTGTGCACTCCTGAAGCAGAAGCAGATTAAGCACGATATATTTGACATTTTCTTCTGTATTATATTTATGTGGCAAGGTTTTGACAGTGAAGAGGGCTGCAGGGGTGACTTCTGTGAGAGGAGGATAGCTAAAGCTCAGCTAATCAGCAGTGGTGGTAACACTTTTACACTTTTTTTTTTTTCCCCAAGAAAAATATTTTTAAAAAGAGTAAAATATTCTGTACAGCTGCTACAAAAGAAGATTGAGAAAAACATGACAGAAACAACTGGATAAACTCTGAAGTGAGTGGAGAAAGAGTGGGGGAAGAAAGTCTACTCAGTGGAGCACGGATTCCTCTGCAACTCTCAGAGAACACAGCAATGTTGAATTGTCCCTCTGCAGCCTGTGAAGGCCCATGTCAGAGCAAATATCTACCTTATATTCTGTGTGATTGACACCATATGGAACAGGGATACAGTGTGAAGAGGAAGGAGTGATGGGGACAAAGTGTTAATAACTGACCAGAACCTCCTATCCTTCACTGTGTTGCCTGGGGAGGGGGAGAAGGTAGAATAATTAAGAGTGAAGTTGAGTCTGGGAGGAAGGAGGATGGGAAGAGACATTTGGGTTGTGTTTTTGTTTCTCACTACTCTATTATTAATGGGCAATAAATTAAATTAATTTCCCCAAGCTGAATCTTTTAACCCAAAACAGTAATCTCCCTGTCCTGAGAAACCATGAACTTTTTCACTGTATTTTCTCCCTCTGTTGAGGAGTGGACATTAAAAGAGCAGGTTGGTGGGCATCTGACAGGCAGCCAAGATTAACCCACCACAGCTTTCCTTGAACCAAGGCATAGGAATACACATAACCTGTGACAGTACATAAGCTTTTGTTAACACTGTAATGTCACAAAGTATAAACAGTAGGCAACCACAAAAACAAAGAGGGACTTGTGGGATAGTTGTTCAAACAAGGTACAGGAAATCATGTACATACTAAAATCTGAACGATCAGAACGAAGGATGAGTGAAAACATATGTGGTAAAACATTGTTCAGAAAATTGTCTGGGGCAGCCAGAACGATCCTGCAGAACAGAGGAGGGAAACGGATGACAAATGACTCCAGAATGAGTACTGCCTCCAAAAGATTAAGCTATGTCAGAAGCAGATAGATTCTCCCTATTTTTCTCTGTAGGAAACTGAGGAACATAAACAATAGACACTGGAAAGGTGAGGAATAAAGTAATAGCCCACAGCAGTTCTCTTATTGGGAGCTCTCAAGCCTCATTACTTTTATCTCTGCAGCTAAACCCACCAACGACCACAGCCATCAGAGCTAACTTTATGGCAACAACTCCCTGAAGTAATATCCTCTTATGTCATTGTAGGCAAAGTCTTTAAAGGACCATTTGTGTTCTATATGGAATGGCAACAATGGATACTGCATAGGAACTAATTATTAGCAATATTTATTAATAATTAATGACAGTTTTGTTTTTGTTCTGAAGTTTGAAACTCTCCTGAATTATCAGTCTTCTAAACAACCTAAAGAGAGTGATCTTTGACATGTATATAGATAGGCACACATTCAGTTGCAAAAACTGCACAAATCCCAGATTAACTCTTTTTGAGAATTAAACAGAAAGTTGGTGTGTTCAGTATTACATCATACACCTCAAAGAGTAAAACATTTTCGTACATAATTCTTCAGAGAAGATATTCTGAAGTAGAATATCAAGGCCTACCTTTTCCTGTACTCCCCCAAAAAACAAAAACCAAACCAACAACAACAAAAATCAAAAAGATAAAACCCTCAGAAAACCCCAAAACAACATTTCAGCAATAGCAACAACTGGTCTCCAGGTTTCAGCGTGGGACCTAGCTGCTGCTATGAAGTGTATAGTGTTGGGAAAACATCCATGTTTCTTCTTGTAGCTCTCTAATTATCTGCTTGTGTTTTAGTGATGTAGCTCCTTGGTTCACAAGATAGGCCGACATGCATATGATGAAGTGAATTTTTTCTAGAGTGTCAGATATAGTTACAAAGGTTCTGAAAAGCAAAGCAGATGTGTAATACTATCCTGTAATACAGCAAACATGCTACAAGGAATACATTATATCCTTTCTCTTAACATTAAACATGCAGTGTATACTCTAGTTGTGACAAGCAAATCTCATTGAAGCTTTAGAACATGTCATACAGGGGAAAAAATCATACTCTATTGAAATTCATTTAGCTGAGAGCCTGAGGAGATCCCTCCTGTAGGGAACAGGATATGCCAGTCATATTACTGAATACCTCAATCCAAGCACAGTTTTTAATTGCAGCACCTCTTTACAATTATTCAGGGTCTAACACCATTTAGGATCCTTACTAGAGCTGTACCACAGATCCTGCTGCATTAGATGAATGGCCTACTTGTCAGAGACATAGTTACTAATGAAAAAAACCTCCTCTACTTTATCCTTTTGAGCACTACCTCATTCTCAGATGGGAATTTTAAATAACTGTCTTCCATCTGAGATATTAAAGTTAAATAAAGGACAGGTAACATGTCAGTACTTGCTGAACAGGGTCTAAAAGTCAGTATGCTGGTTTTGGCTGAGGTAGAGTCAATTTCATTCACAGTGGCTGGTGTGGGGCTGTGATTTTTACTTGTGCTGAACACAGGGTTGATAATACAGAGATGTTCTTGTTATTGCTCTGAAGAGCTCACTCAGATCCAAGGACTTTTCTGCTTTCCCTATTGCCATGCTGGTGAGGAAGCTGGGGATGCTTGGGAGGTTGGGAGGAGACACAGCCAGAAGAGGTGACCCAAACTGACCAAAGGGATATTCTGTATCACATATTATGCTCGTTACATAAAGTATGGGGAAGAAGCGGGAAATGGGGAGCAGTTGGAGTGATGCTGTTTGTCTTCCCAAGTCACTGTTACATGTGATAGGGCCCTGCTCTCCTGGAGATGGCTGAACAGCTGCCTGCCTATGGGATGCATGGGCAATGAATTAACTCCTTGTTTTGCTTTGCTTGTGCGCATGGCTTTTGCTTTCCCTCTTAAACTGTTTTTACCTCCACCCATGAGTTCTCTAGCTTTTACCCTTCTGATTCTCTCCCAGTTTTACTGGTGGGGGAGTGAGCTAGTGGCTTCTTGGAACTTGTCTACACTGCAGGCTGGAATTAAGCCACAACAGTTAGGCTTTCATTTGCAGAAGATCAAGATTGCCCTCAAATTTAAGGTAAAAATATCTTCTGTTGTTAAACATGACCAAGGTATCTGGGTACAGAAATGCCAAAGTGATTTTATTTAAGAGAAGTAGAGGATCTATATTTTTATGGGAGTGATATAATCACAGATAATTCCATATTATTGAATTAATTGGTCAGTATTTATGGGAATACTACCTAAATTAAAAAAAAAGAAACAACCAAAAAAACCCAACCCCCCCAAAACAAACAAACAAACAAACAAACAAAAAGACAAACAAAACAAAACAAAAACCAAAACCAACCAAACAAAAAAAACCACCCCACAACATAATGCTGAAATATTTAGTATATAATTTTATGCAAGATATCTGTACTTCTATTCAGTAAATCTGTATATATTCTTGTAGTGGCAAAGACTAACAAGTACTGATGTATCTTGTTCCTATAGGCAGCAGTTCTTATGCTTCTTCCTCATCTGCCATCAACCATCTAACCAGAGATGTCATTAGGATGTGCAGTGACCTTATCATATATAATGAAAAGAAGTATCCTTATGATCCTTAAGTTACACCCCCTTTCCCCTCCAAAAAAAACCAAACCTCTGCAAACCCCACCCCCCAACCTCAAAAACACAAACATATAAAAACACCCCCCAAACCCTGGTAAGTTTAACAAAACTACCACAGACTATGAGGATAAGCCTGATGCTGATTAGCCCACCAGTTTTCCAAGTGGCTTTACTGATCCCAGTGTGCCTGATATTTCTTTTACAGCACAATAGGATGTCTCAGCTGGCAGTCTTTGTAAGTTATTACTAGCTGATGAGCACAGATATGATGATGGTGCCAGAAAGGAAGAGTGAAACACTAAGTAAAACTGAACAAACACTGATGAAAAGGTAAGGGAACAAGTTCAAAGAAAATTAGGCAGGGTACCTAACATGAAAATGCCTGAAGTCTGATAGACGCAGAAGTTTGTCCTTAGCTTGGAAGCATAATTACTGTCTACTGGTTAGAGTATGAAGCATATAAAAAAAAAAGTCTTTTCAGCCATAAAAGTTAAGATGAAGAAATAAAATAGTACTATACTTCTGATTTTGTCTTCATTACTAAAAATAAAGGGGAATTACACCTTAAAATAACCCAACTTTTTAAAGTCCAAATCTCTGAACCACTGGTAAACTCCACTAGAAGGACTGTAAAGTTAAAATTGCACACCACACCCTACCAACCCCCAAGTATTTGAAATGAAGTGTCACTGCCACAGACAAGACTGGAAAACATTTTTTTGAGGACAGCTTTATCCTATTTTGCCGTATAGTTTTCTCGTCTCAGCCTACTCATTACTCCTTTCTTTAGCACTGCTGGGAAAAATATAGGAAAAATTACACTTCTTATATAATTTTATTATTATATTTAACATCCAATAAATAAAATGACTGCACTTTGCTGCACTGAAAATTCCATTTATTCTCAAGAGGACTGCTCTTATGCCTTGCCTTCCAAAATGAAATCCATGTTTTTACAAATTGTTTGGCTTGTTGATTAGTTATGTACAAGTTTAGTACAAGTATCAGGCGTAGTTAGACTGCACACAGCTTCACTGTACCTACTGGTTGACAGTTCAATATATTCTTTCATGACTGCATTCTCTGCAGGAGTTAGTGATCAAGTGCTTATTCAAATACTATCAGACTTATAGCAAAACACTTCATTTAATGAAAGGCTTTACTGTCATTTCAGACTCATGTCCTCCACTGCACATTTTCCTTATATGTGCCCCTTTAGATTTCTCTCTTCATACATTAAGGCCCTGTGTGAAGTCTCAGAGATTATGAATCCTCCTACTTTATCTCTTAACAGAGGTGTGAAGTATTTATGTTAGATGCCATCTGCTTCTTTGCTTCAATATCTCCAGAATACTGGGATTCAGAGCAATACTAGATAAACTTTATGGTTTTCGCTTATATTAAATCATATTATTTTGTTTATGAAGCTGTAGAATAGTCACGGATGAATGACATAGATAACTGCTATAACTAAAAATATAAAGATAACAAGCTAAGTTTATGCTGAAATGTCATTCAGCTTATAGCAACATCAAACAGCATCAGAACACTCATCAAAATAGAATTTATATTACCAAGTGTCTGCCAAGACAAAAGAAAGTAAACAGAGTTGGCCTGACAAGCCAGAAAACTAAGAGAGTCAGAAAAATAACAGACCAGATTTTACCACCAAAACCCAGTAACCAAGAAGTGTGATCTTATGGTAAAGGATATGCTGTTAACTAACTTCAAATATATTAAGTTCAGCAAACCAGCTTACTGATCCAAATAAAATTGGTAATTTACAAAAAAAAAAAAAAAAAAAAAAAAAAAAAGAAAAGTAAAAAAGTACTGAGAATTGTTATAATTGTTATGAGGAAGGTCATCTGACAGAAGCCAGGTCTGAATTTCCAGGACAGCACAGCAGCAAATTTCTGCCAGCTTTAGCAGCATGATTGCAAGTAACAAGCAGAAAGCCTCTTGTGATCCACACATGAAACATATTAATACTGGAGGGTCATAGAGAAAAAAGCCCAGCAACTGGAATGGTAACAAAAAGAAGTTTATGCTGAGCTTGAAGAATTTTGAAATGCTTTGGATTTAGAACACACAACCCACTCTCTTACAGAGAATGCTTTAAAGGGGTGTTTAGAGGATAAAAAGGTAATGGGTGGCAGAATGCTTACTTGATGAATGAGAGGATTCTGTCCATTGACGTACAAAAGGAAAACTCTGTAATGTAATACAAATTAAGACAACACTCTAGATCACTGTCATTTTCTTGTGGGAAGGATCCAGGTTGCCTATGGGTGAACATCCATAGGCATAAAATGGCATAAAATTAACTGAATTAGGATCAAAAGAGGAATATATTTTTTTTAATGAGAGAAAACAATGCAAATAAACTCAAGTATTTCCCTTCTATTTTAGAGATATTAACCTACAAAAGACATCTAAGGATTCAGAAAACCCTGACCAAAAAATGCTCCAAAAGGATAGGAAAAAAAATTAATCAAACATCTGAGTATTCCTGTGGTTTACTAAATTGCCTTTAAAGATGTGATTTTTTTAAATGGCTGTTTAGTCAAGAAGGAATTTATTTAAATAGTCTTAAGAAATAATATATTAAATCCAATAGTTTCAGGCTGAGAAACAACCTTTAAACTTCTGAACTAGTTGAGTTCTGTCATTAAATGATTCATTGGTACCTATTTGTCTTGGTTTAGAAAGACAGGTTTCTGCCAGGGAAACTGGGGTTCCCCTAGAATGGAGAATGCAAACCCCTCACCTCCGCCAAATTATAATTTTGCAATCAAGGGCTCTCAGGCCTTGATTTTGGGGATAGAAATAACAGTTCTTTACTAGGAATATTAACAATACAAATGTAATAGGAAACAAAACCACCCAACCAAACAAGCAAATAAACAAATAAACAACAATTTTGGAAAACCCTGACAGAGTCAGAGCCACAACCTGACACCCTGTGATTCAGGGTGTTGAAAGCAGTCCAAAAGTACAGTCCTTCTGAAGTGGCAGACGTGATTCTGTTGGAGCAGGGATGATTCTGTGGAAAAGCAGATCCAGGGGCGGTGAGGAGGGGGTCTGGTGATGATGAGGAGGGGGTCCAGGAATGGTGAGATGAGGTCCGGTCTTCCTCCAGGAAAAAATCGGGTGAAAAAATTAGCCGCTCTCCTGTCTGTGAGTCTCCCTTTATCCAGACAAACTGCCTGCTCCCCCCACCCACTGCCAGGGGATGAGGTGTATCTCACAATAGGGTAATAGAAATGCAGATGCACTGCTGGGGGGGGGGGAAGTTACAGGCTGGGAAGGTGCTAATGGCCTATTAAGATGAGGCGTCAGGCCTTCAAACAAATGGAATTTTTAATTTTTTTTTAATTTCCTAACTTGCCCATTATATAAAAATTACTTATATTAATCCAGAGAACAGAACTGCTTTCATATTCCTTCAAGCCTATGACACATGTGGGAAGGGTTTCCATCCTGGATGATTGGGAGCATGCAGTATTGTCTATGAGCCATAACAAAACCAGGATATTTTTGTTGTTGTTGTTGCTGTTGCTGTTTTGTTTGTTTGTGTAGTGAAAGTTGTTATCTTCAGTATGATTGTGTAAAAAGTACTGCTGTACTCCCTATTTAGGTTGTACTATTAAGACAAAATAGGAAACAGGTGAAGAAAGATAGAAACCAAGCACAAAAAACTTGGAGCTTGCAGTGTGTATTAAAAATCTGAGTTCAAAGGTTCTGCACACTGGTGAATTTTCAATAGCAGCTTGCACAGACCTTTGAGCACTTTATTGTACTAACTTGGCTTGTCCTTGTGAACCAGCCCATCACCACCATTATTTCCAGCATATATAATGATAACAGATATTCCTCACATTGCTTGTAACTAAATAATACAATTCCTGAGACTGGCAACTCTCTTATGAGCTCTGTGGTTTTACCACTCAACTCTTAAATCCCTTGCAGGAGAAGCATTGACTCCCTTAAACAGCCCTCTAGAAAGCACAGCTTAACTTTAACAAAACCCATGAAACTTTTAGCAATTAATTGCTTAAGCATTGTTTCTTATAAAACTATATAGTATCTCTTCTGGCCCAAAATATTCTAGACAGTGGTATTATCACACCTTTTCCAGTACTAAACAAGTATTACTTATCTACTTGGCTAATATTGAAATATGAGGCAATCAAGAACTGTAAAACACCCAGCTAAGCATAGAAGCAAAGATAAATGCAAGTTACACAACCAAAAAGGGTTGAAGCACATAAACAGAAGTTTTGCAGCTTCTATTTCTGTAAAGAGTATAACTTTTCATCACTAAATTTTTGCATGAATATATGAAGTGCCAGAATAATCAAATTGTTTACTCAAGTAAAAAACACATATAACTCAAGTATGATTGCTACATGCCATTTCCCATAGAAGATGGATTTTTCCCTGTAGTCTTAACTAAAAGAAGTAATAATTATAAAATAAATTCTCATTTTGATGGAGGCAGAAGGACAGCAAGACAAAAATCAGACTGGGGGTTTTGCCCAGCTTTTCAAAGACAGTTGGATAACACAGAACAACTTACAGTTTTCTTCTTTTCTACCATGGCTGTTACAATCTCATTGAAGAGTATGGAAGCATAATCTTTATTCTTATGAAATTAATTTAAAATTAAAGCATGAAAGAGTGAATGGAGGGTCCACATGACACACACAAAAAAAGAATTTTTGAATGGGGTTCTTGACATAAATCTCTTATAACCCTACAGTAAATATTGACATTGAGATAATAATTCAGGGGTAATTTTTAAGATCATAGCTGCTTAAAACTGTTAAAGGTTAGAAACCATTAAAAACTTAACAGTGTAAGTTGGAGAAATAGGAAGACAACTGTTCTTTCTGTAGCTAAAACCACAAACAAAGTAAAAAAAAAAAAAGAGGTAATATGGATTTTCAAATGCAGTTATTTTTTGAGAAAAATTACATTATGCCCAACGTTAAAATGTTAGGTGTTGTTTCAGGGGTACAGACAGAAACCACATCAACATCTCTGACTGCCATTTAATAAACTGTAGTTTCTCTGAACATCCTTTCAGCCACCTACTAAGGGCCTTGCATGTAATCTAATGAAAACTCTGGATGATCATTTTTGTTGAATTATTTAAATGAAATAGGGTAAAATTAAAACTGAGTTTAATGCCATCTTCTTTGAAGTGAAAAATACATCAATTTGAGTAAAGCTAAACAGTGAAGGATGAAATACTACTGGGCAATCAGTTTGAGAGAGGCTTTGAATACTAAAGATTCACCTTTCATTTCGCAAAGGCTAACAAGTCTGAAGAATAGAACTGTTCAAACTGTAATAGAAGGTCTCAAGCTATCACAAGGAGTATTAAAATAGCGTAAGTATTTTTAATTTCATTATGGAATTATGGATCGGGAAAAAAAGAAATAAAACTTACAGAGTACCATAATATTTTTGCTTTACCTGCAAACTTCCTCTCTGTAGATACAAAATTAAACAGCTTGCTAATGCTCCAGTGGCCACTAGATGTCAACGCAGTCTAACAATATGATGCCTGAGTTTAGCTTTTAAATGAGGTGCAAAGCAATAGACTTGAAGCTGTCTTTCTAACACACATTTGTATTGGTGTATGCTCACGTAAATGTATACTACTTGGCTCCATACAAAATGCAATCCAATCCAATCCAAAATCCAATCTACTTAATGTAGTGGCAGAATGGTAATAATCCACACACATCAACACTTCCAAGTTCACAAAGACACATGTAGCTAGTTGTAAATATAATTTTTGAGTATCATCTAAGCTTCCAGCAGGTGTCAAAATAAGCTGATCTTCCTTGCCTTGCTAACTAGTGAACCATACTCCATGCTCACATTCAACTGGGAAAAGGCTTGAATAATTCTTCCTCTTCCTACTTTAAGATCTGTGCCATTTTATGCAATATAAGTCATTGAGAAGAGATTTTCTATGACCTACATAGTGTATGCAAATGGACTCTTTCAGTTTCCATGCTTTCTTTCTTGGGCACTTTGCTTCTTTATGACATATTTGTGTGTCTCTGAGAGACAGAGCTGAAGCTTATTTTTACTTCTGTGCTAATCAGGGAAACTGGGAGGAAGAGGAAAAAAAAAAAGCTGTGCACTCCTTCATTCTGACAGGAAAGGGGAAGCTCAAACTTACATTGCTGAGAACGAGAAAATTAATGACCCTTTTTCTCTTTGAAGTTCATTGGCCTAAATATCAAGATGAGCAAACACTGATGACAGTCTCTCACTCACAGTTGCACCAATTTAAGTCATATCAAACCACTCCAGATCTACCTGATGTTAACAGATGCCACAAATGTTTATCAACCTAAATAAGGAGGACACAAAGACTACCCAGTACCTGTCCTATCTCCCTCCACTTTTTGCTAACTTGTTTATAAATCATGGATATTATGAACAAAATTATTCCATCCTGCAACAGATTGAGTTAAAGACTGGCAGATTTTCCTATCTGGAACTCTAAGTATTTATATAGACACTTTTAAACATGCAGTTAGTAAATAAAAACCCAGAAGAATTTTGTAATACTTCTAAAACTGGCATTATGACTTTGGTACTCAACCACGGCTCTTTCAAAGAAAAGCAGAGTAAAAACTCTGGGATCCAAATTGTCTAAATGCTACCAACTCTGTTAAAAAAATTCATAGTACATTATGATTTCTTTTAATTGTGAAAAGATTAGCATATTCATGCTAATATATTTGGCTATAAATATAAATATTTACTACCAAAGATCTCAGTCCTCAATTTTTAAAGACAACTTAGAATGATAGGCTGTGTAAACAACAGTGCATATGCAACTTTCAAACAATGAATGAAAATGTGGGTCATAAATTTCTTTCTTTCTGGACTTTGGAATAGTAAGATATCAGATGAAGTTCAGAAGAGTACACTTCAAAGGAAACTCCTCTTTTTCTTTCCCGAGTTGTTTCAGCAACTAATCTGATTAATAAGATTTCTTTGGGGCAGAAACACATGCAAATATAGAAGAATCCTCAGAACTCTAGGGCAGATATCAGGAAAAAGCATCCCGTAACCTAGGAGAGACAAAACAAAAAAATTGCTTTGAATCTACTGAGTGATCAGGTTTTTTTCTTCTTTCTTAATTGCTGGTGAAGTTAAAGCCAGGTAAGTCCCACTTATCTATTACAGCTTTTAAACCTCTCAATTTGCTCCATAGAGCCCAACAGTATTCAGCTATCTGTCCAAAGTTATTTTTGCTATGATCATCATAACATGAAAGACAGCCACATTGACTCTCTTTTTCCTATACTGCTCTGGGCTCACAATATGTGGTCTTTGCTCTTTGGTCCATTTCAGTAGTGGTAAAGTAAAAACAAACAACACTCTTTCTGCTCCCACCTTAAGACAGAATGGTTTGCACTGGCATACTAATTATATGCATTCAGAGCACTCTTCCATGTACAGTTGTTTCAAATTAATGCAAAGCATCAGATTTTGGAAGCTGGGACCAAAATGTCTAAGACAAAAAAAAAATCCCTACAATCTGAAACCTCCTCAGTTATGAACACAATTAATTAATTTAGTAACAAGGTGTCCTTTAAACAGCTCAGACCACTTTGTGGGGCTTTGAGTTTTCTCCAGTTAAAACTGAAGATGTAGTTTCATGAAAGTTGTACCTCAATATTACAAGTACCTAAAGTTACTAAAAAGAAAAAAAAATAAAGTTACACTAGCATGAAGTAAAGTATCTCCAAGATAAAAAAGAATAAAGAATAAAGGATTTTGAAATTTCTCATTGCAATGCATTTACTTTAGCAACCTTGAGGGTGAAGGTTTCAATAAACAATATATGAACAGCTTCTCAGAATACACATTGATTTTAAAAGAGAAAACACTGATAATCACAGCACAAGAGATTTCCTTCCCTAAAAGAAAATTGGAAAATGTGGCAGAGAGGAAGAAAATAAAAATAAACCCAAGAAAAACAAACAAGCATCCCCAAAAGCCTCTTAAAAGTGAACAGTAGGAAGAATGAACCTATTTAAGCACCTCAAAGATGATGACAAGGACTGGAAGAAGAGAAAAGGAGGCAGACATGAAAAGCAGTGGTTATTGCAGCAGCTGGTATTTTCTAAAGATGACAGAACGTTTTTCCCTTTCATGACAATCCTGTGACTATAGAGGGTTACCCATCAGCATCTCCTACCTGTTGGTATTTGTACTCCTATGTCAGAAGAATTTTGTTCTTGCCAAATGGAAGGGCAAACCTGTCAGTAGTGTAGATTCAGCTTCAGAGGCAGCTGTAACACCCAGAAAAGAGTGCCATCTTGTTGGCTTGAAATTCAGTTGGTCTTTGCTCTTCCATTGTAACACAGTTGGTCAGAGCTCTGGAAGTCTGTGAAAGGAAGATCCATTTATATACAAACATACATACTTGTATATATATATATATATATATATATACATACTTGTAGATATATTTTTCCAGTAACACCATCTCCTTAGAGCAAAGACCTTACACAGTGTTGATAAACTTACACCCCAAGGTATAATTTCCATCTTCAGTCACAGACAAAATCACTGTTCTGTTATGTATGTTTACACACAGGGGAAAAAGCAGAATGGATTAAAATTTCCCTGCTACATCCATAAGAAAGGCTAAGCTCTGTAAATTCTCTCTGCTGCTTAATTGCCTCTCTCTAAATCACTAGACTGTATGTGATTTTTCACTTGCTGTATATAATTTCTGAATGACCAAGGCTGGCAGATCAGCTTTCATTTTTATATGTGCTAACAATTTTATGCATGCATGTGTGTATATCAGTCAACCCATAAAGTAATTGGGACAAAGACGTTATTATTTTAATTATATTGTAAAAGGCTAATTTTATATCCATGTAAAAAGAACTGCTGAATTTCTCAAATAGCCATAGAGCATTGCATAATCCCTAGCAATTAGTTTCATCAGGCAATAAATCTTTCATCAGCAAAATGGTACATAGTACCAGGAATGCAGCATTGGAGAACAACGAGATGAGGTGTGTGGTGTGGAAAAACAAAACAAACAAACAAACAAACAAACAAACACACCCCTTCCAAAACAAAAACAAAACCAGACAAAAATCAACACCACAAACAAACACATATATTTCTGGTACAAATCCAAAGCAAGGTTATAAAAATCAAGTCATTTACTCCAGTCTGTCTGAGAACCATCTATTTTACCATGTAAAGTAGATTACAATGTGATTCTTTTAACCTGCACAGTGTCTATAAACTTCCTATATTTTTATTGCTATGAATAGTAAGAGCAAATATGACTACCAATACTTAATACTTGTTTTTTTTTTGCTTGTGTTCATGGTCCCAGTGCATGTGAACCACAAAGTACTGCAGGCAGATTGCCAGAAGGTAGTCAAAAAACCTCTCCCTCTTTCCTCTCCCCGTTGCTTCTCGCTATCAGCAAACAGGTCTCAAACAGACCTAGACAGCCTCCCAAGAAGGAAACTTCCAACATCCTAGTGCACATCACATGGAAAGGTAATGCAGTCATATCAGCAGAAAACACCTGTCTGTCAAAAAGAGCTATTCAGACTGGCATAAGGTCTGATAAATCTTCCATAACAACAAATTAGAATTCTTACAGCATAAATAAAACTCCTCTTTTCAATTCCTGTTCTTCTCAGACTGTCAGTTTTTGAGCTAAGATTCTTTTCTGTAAGGCTGTCTGAAAATTTTCTTTTAAAGATATGCAACTGCTTTACTCTAATTGGTCTCTTGATGAAAGTGTTACATGGGCAAGGGAACTCCACACCTAGCAAAAGAAAAAACCTACCCATATTCCAGAGTTATGCCAGGCAACTTTGTTCAGAGCCAGCAGGATGGGATCATACAATCAGGTTTCATTTGCTTTTGCTATGTTAAAAATCTTAGAAAATTGGGCTGCATAGTCATCACACCTCGTTTTTGGTACTCATGGTTTTTAAAGAATAAGACCACCTTGTACTCCCTCCTAGTCCCCATTCTTCTTTTTCTAAAAGCCTCAGGAAAAAAAATAGGTTTAAGATGAAAGGCAAGAAAGACTAGTTGTCAAGAGGCTAAGGTTGTCTCAGTGTCTCTTACTCATTATTTACCTGTCACTGAAAGACTAAACAAGAAACACAGGCATGAAAATGCTCAATCTGACTCACCCATATGAGTTTTATATTTTATGTTTATAAAGAACAGTATGAGGGAGTTCAATCAAAATGAGCTGTAAGTTCTGCTACACATCACTGGATATATTTAAGGAGGTTGCTATCATAGTGGGATAGAAAAGGATTCAATAACTCAAAACTCCAACAGATGATACTATGGTTTATTTTTGAAATTTCTTCTGAAAGCACAAACCAATTACCACCTGAAATGGTTTGGAAGAAACTTTATTTAAGGTAATTATTTTTTCTTATGGGCTTTTTTTTTTTCCTTCTCTTTTCTGTGAAGGAGCTCCATGAGCTCCATCATTACAGATAGAGAAGACCAGCCTAAATTGCTACTGGTGTTACCTGTGGCTTACATGGCCTCATTATGCAAGAGGTCAGCATGGATTTTTTTCTGAAACCAACAAAATACTGTGAGTTTTTCCTGCTTGGATTTTGTATGATAAATTTAGGATTGGCCAGCTTAGAAGTGTGACAGCTGTGAAACTGACATCAAAGTATTCAAGAAAATGAAATGCAAACAATTTGAAAGGCTCAGGATTTTCAGCTACCTTTTAAGAACTCTGTTTTGTTTGCTTTTGACATCTTTACTTACCATCACATGTTTAAAGACCAATGCCTAGTACACTTCCATGAAAGATTCTTTGTAAAAAATCAGTATCTGTGCTGTGTCAATTACAGGAAAGATCTGCAGTGCAGAAAAATGTGAGGAAAAATACTGACAACTGTGAAAATTTGGAGTGTCAATCGGAAGGTAAGTAAATATACTGCTATTCCATTAAATATTAATAACCACAAAACTAAGTTACAGGAAGATAATTAATCAAGTTATATCAAAATCATGATGAATACAAATATGCGTAGTTTAGCTTACCTCAGGGGAACGAGATTGATTTGTTCCTCTTGAGAATCCATCTCCAAGTATAGGAACATAAGGATGTCAGAAAATGGTTGTGAATATAAGCCTAAACCTTGCCGGACTCTTTAATTACTTCCTACCATGTAAATTTTTATTATGGATTTACGGAATTCCTTGTTATTTGCGGGTGCTTCCTGTCTGTCCGAGGTCATCCACTTGATAGACTATTCTCAAGGAAGATGCTAAATATTTTTAACTTTAACAAGCAAACAAACAAAACCTGAAACCCAAACATTTAGATATCAACAGTTTGAATTGAACAAGGGATTACTAAGAAAATCAAAATCTAGAAAGCTAGATACAGCAAGAAATTGGGAATATTACTCTGAACAACTGGTCACGCTTGTAATGTTCTATTGTAGAAGCTCTTGCTGTCTAAGACCAAAGCTGATTTGACTGAATGTTTTCCTGTAGATTGCCTTGTGCTATCTTGACATACAGAAAAAAGAATCATAAAAAAAAAGTTAATTGAAAAATAAACTCCTATACTTTAAATTATTTAAATATTTGTTCTACCCCAGTGGCAAGAACACCTCTCCCACCCTGGCTGGTACCTCGTGGCCCCAGTTGTGGCAGGTACACAATTACGTCTCTTCCTCCTCCTTCATGCCTCCCACAGTGAAGGGAATAAGAAGTGAAAATACCCTTGGTCAGCAGGTTGGACCTGCCAGTGAGAGGCTTCAGCCCAGAGGAATTTCCGGACCGTGACTGTGTACAATAATGGGCCCCAAACCAACCAGGTTATAAATGGGGCCTCTCACAGAAATCATGTGCAGTTTTCTTTGGAAGAGCAGTTCTGTGAAGGGAAACTTCCCCTTGGGGCTGGGATGCACTCAAGGAGACTTCCAGGTACTGAATGCCTTCATCTCGTTGCCAGCTGAGTGGCTATTTCCAATGGGCGTCTGTGAGTGATCCTTTGACCTTTCCGGTGAGATGAACCCACTTTCTGGGTACTCCTGAGGGAGAGGCCTCCCAGGGATGTATGAGTGCAGGTGCACTTTGGGTTATTGTTCTTGTCCTTGCAGGAGCAATATCTCTAACTGGTAATACTGAGCTTGTAACTGTTACGGAGTATAACCAAAGTTCCCCTTCTGTTTGTTAGTTTTAGCCACTGGTTTTTGGTTGCAAATTTATGTTCGAGTGTGTTACCTTTGTGAAGTTCTTCTTGTGTATGTCCATGACAATACCCTTTATAAAATGGCAGAAATTTCTTTTAAGGATCCTGCATTTGAGTGTTACATATATGGAAGTATATATGTACATATATATACATATATGGAAGTAATGCTTTGAATTTCTTTAGAATCAATAAGACAAACTACCACGACAAATTAAACAATGACTACAATTTTGTCCCTTGTCTCATAGGGTCACAAAGTTACCATAGAGATAGAACACATCTCTTGTGAGGAAAGGCCAATAGGAATGGGATTGTTCAGCCTGAATAAGAGATGGCAGCCTTCCAGTACCTGAAAGGGACCTACAAGAAAGCTGGGGAGGATCTTTTTACAAGCATGTAGTGATAGGACAAGGGGAAAGGGCTTCAAATTAAAAGAATTGTTGAGCTATGTGTCCTAGGTTACAATGTAAAATTGTGCCCAAGGTATGTATTCTATCCCCATGAGCTGCTGGAGCCAAGGTGGGGCAGTGTTTTCCTTATCTTCTGTTAACGAGCCCAACAATGCCTTCCCGGAAGACGTTATCTCTGTTTAATGGGCCATCAAGGATCCATTTGCATGACTGATAGGATGAAATCATACCATTGTGAGATGCTCTGCCCAGGGGGAGGAGCCAAGCATTCCCACCTGGATATAATCCAGGGTTTGAGACCTCACAGGCAGCTTTTTATCCACTGGACTCCCAGAGGAGACAAGAGCTACCAGATGGAATCACTGCTTTGACAAGAACATCTCATCTGGTTCCACTGGATTCCTGGAGGGAATCTCACCATCACTGGACCCTTCTCTCTCAGGATCATCTCTACTCCAACAGAACCACACCTGCCGCTCCAGGAGGACTTACCTTTGGACTGCTTCAAACACGCTGACCAACAGGGTGTAAGGTTGTATTGTTCCATTTATTTTATTTTACTTTTTTTTCCTCTCTTCTCCTATTAAATTGTATCTCTGACTGGGAGTCTCACTGGTTTTGTTTTCAAACCAGCACACTATGACTGGGGGTTCAGTAGTTTGTCATAGTGAAGAAAAGGTGCATTTCCAAAGTAATTTCTTTCCTTGTATAATCAGCTAAGATCTGAGCTATCTGTGTAGAAGAGATCACTGCTTTAAAGCTCCAGAAACATTGTTGCTGGAATGGGAGATTCCAGCAGTTTTCTTTATTAGTACTCTTAGTCAGGAGTTTCTGAAGTATACTCACATGTTAAGTACAAACTTAACAGCTACCTCAAGGCTACAAGAAGTTCAAAGAAGTACAAGATGCTTAGAGGCAATGTCAAAAACACCTTGGAGAACCTAATTCCTAGAATGATTGGGGAGTGAAAAGAATATACTTGAAAATACTAGAGAAGAAAATGCTTCTAGGTGTGACTATCCAGCACAGAGGAGCATGTTCTTTGGGTTTTTTATGCCTGCTTCACAGTGCAACTACCCACCACTCTTGGACTAAGAGGTGGTTGCTGTGACTTCGGGTGGAGAATAGCCTTCCAGCCCAAGCTTCTCCAGAAGACCTTGGAATTGACCTTTTCATCACAAAAGCTTTACTGATAAAATACCTATTACATGGCACATTTATTTTCCTTTTAAAACTATAATTCAAATCATACAGATGAGATTATTACCTATTAGGAGCAATTAACCATTTGCCAATGACTAGTAGTGCATCTATTAATTACAAATACAAGCAAAAGAAAATCACAAAGAGCAGTAAATTTCTGATTCGATCATGGTTAGTAGTTTAGTCCAGATTTTGGGGCATTCAGACAATGCTGGAGGAAGAGTAAGAAATCCATGTCTGAGTGAATCTGCAATACAGATGAAATTAACCTTCTGCTAAGATCCTGGATTGTAATGGAAGAATAATATCCTGAGGACACCTAAAATTGTCAGATTTTGCCACTAATCTAAAGGAAAAACTCTGGCTTTCCAGAGAGACCTACACTTTTTTAACTGTTGTCTGATGGACTGAGATACTCTGAAAGACAGCAAAGCAGGTTTTGGATATTGGCACAGGATTTGAAGTTCAAGGATTTCCCATTTAGTCATGGGTACATCAGATGGGTCAAATAAAAGTACAGAACTTCTCGAGACAGAAAATGTCATACTAATGTATCCCTTTAAAAGAACAAGGAAGGAATATGTGACATGGGGACTTCATGCCTTTGTAGCCTACCATACCACTCTTGAAAAGGAGGGTGCCAAAATTTGGGAGGGTAACTAGTAATCCGTTTCTTTTATAATAGACCAGTAGTCATAATAACCAGGCTGTTTTAAAGGGACACATATTAGATGCTACATTTAATTATCATGTAGGGCTGCTCTGTCAGATGGAGCAGCTGACAAACATAATACTGTGGTCAGAGACTTTAATAACAGAAATACAATGGACCTGCTGTTGAAGGTGTCATTGCCATAAAACAATGAGAAACACTGCCACTTCTCAGTTATTTCCTTTTTTAAATTATTATTTGGGGGTTTTGTTTTGTTTTGTTGTTGTTGTCCTGAAGAGAAGTTAATATTTTGAATCTCATTGTAAGCAAATGTATTGCAAACATTCAAACTCAGAATACTAAAGCATCTGGTAGATGCTAAAGCATCTGTATCTGTCAAACAATTACACAAAATGAAAACGTGGACCTTATTACTGTGTTCTGTTTCCAGTGGAATTTAGGTTTAGATATTTTCTGTTGTAATCCACTTGGGAGAAGTACTGATAGGTTTTTACTACCTGCATTTACTTCAGTCTGAAAGGAATGTGTTGATGTAAAGAATTTGGAAGAGAAGAACACTCTACTCCCTCTCAAAAAGAGTCTGATATGCTCAATTCTTTATCTTTTGAAGTTGTATTCAGGTGATTAGCACCAGTGGTCCACCTTTCAGAGTGAATATATTTTATTCTTTCGTATTTGTGAATCCAAACCCAGAATACTTAAAGACGCAGAGTGCATTTATTTCTCAGAAAGAGCAAAAGAAGATTTTTAAAAGGTACTCATTTGTCTAACACCTCTTTGCCTTTTAGAAGCTGACTGTAGTGATTACATCAAATTAACATACTTAGTTAATAGAACTAATTATTAACATAAGCCATATTCATATGCACCTTCACTCCTATTCGATCCAATTTCTGAGAACCTATGACTCCACACAGAAAATTAAGCAAACTTATTAAAAATGTTTAATAAATAAAAAAATAATTAATGTGTGGAAACACATTGAATGTACTCCATGCTGCACATATAAACGGGAAAAAAAATCTCGATACAATAGACGCTGAACAGGAGATACAGTGGATAATAATTCTTTTGAAGACCTCTAGAAATGAAATATCTGATATTTGGAAAGCAAGAAATAAAATATCCCAAGATCATGCAGACATGAATATTTACAAATACCAGTTTTTTAACAGAGTTTTTTAACTCTTTTTAACCAGTTTTTTAACATCTGTAATGAGTGCTCTGGACTATAAAGAAACAGAAAAAGAAATACTACTTTGTATTGTACCTAAAAATCTTAAGTATTGCTTAACAATCTCAAAAGAGTTTGGATCTTTAACTGAAGAGACCTTCTAACAGATAACAAACATTTTACCCCAACTTGAAATTTTTGTCACAGAACTACTACATATTCCTTTGCAATGTTTGTGAAATGCTGTCTTTCACTTTTATTACTAATATAGACTTCCCACTTTAAACCAGAAATCAAACTACATTCTCCAGTCTTGCCCAGTCTGTGTCTCAGTAACATGGAATTATGCTGAACTCTCTTTTTCCTTCTTCCTTTCTCCTATGCACCTATTTAATGGTGTATTCCAGTCTCTAGGAGACTTGTATCCACACAGATTTTATCTCCATCACTGCGGTGGGGAGGAAGGCAATTATTCAACAAATAAATATTTTATTATTTTCTAGACAAATAAGCACAATTCTAAGACAGATGAATGTGTAAATTGGTATTTAAGTAGCATTACAATGTTTATACCTCAGTCAAAAATTGCCAGTCAACATCTTTTTTTGCTATCAGTAATAATAAGCAAAAAATGTAAGTTTTGAACTCTTGGCTTTTCTTTTGATGTATATGCCTACCTCAAGGAAGTACATATCTTCTTAAATGGATTAAAAGAACCCCAAACAACAAAACTTACTGTCCTCTCGGTTGAAGTGTAACCAACAAACTTGCAAATAAGCTACCTTTTAGAAATCTGTTCTGAAATTAATTTCATTCTATACCTTCTTTCTATACCTGTGAGATTGAGAGTGAAGCTCAGAATCTCTAATTGCATCTCAGAAAGAGAGGAGTGCTGCTGGTGGTGCTCAAGGAATTTAATATCAGGAATTCTGTGTTCAAGGATTTCACCTAATAATACTTCAGAACTACACCAAGCTTATACAACACTTGCTAACGTATTTCTGACAGGTGATTTACTTGTTTAAACCCACAGGAACAAATAAGACAATTATTATGCCCTAATTATAGTCAAATTTCAGTGTAGATATTTTTATTTACCTTGTCATATTTGTCTTTGTCATGAGAAATGTTTTAAAGTCCTCATCTTCTTGTCTTTGTAAATTTTATATCTCTTTACAGATTACCAAAATTGAAATACAAGGTAATCAGATATGGTAATAGATGTCAAAATTAAATATTTGGTTTATAAATAATGAGTTCTCAGCATATATGACAGGTAAGTGCAATTATAAAATGGGAGAATATGAGAATTATCAATAACAATTTACATTCTTCAGGCAGCCAGTTGTACACTTAGTGATCAGCAAGAAATAATTCTATGATTACATCCGGTTTGAAAATGCCTTGCTAGATTTTTAATAGGGTCTCCGAAGCTGACTGAGAACTATTATTTCATTGATTTCTCTTTATTTTCAAAGTGTTAGGAAAAGATTCCTTTGTCACCTGTACTATATTTGGCTAGTAATTAAGACTAAAGACTTAAATTTCTTCATAGCTGCTCATATGGGGCTGTGTTTTGGATTTGTAATCTAAAAAGTATTGATAATACACTGACGTTTTATCCACTGCTAAGCACTACTTACACACCATCAAGGTGTTTTATACTTCTCACACCATCCCACCAGCAAGGAAGCTGGAGGTGCACCAGAAACTGGGACCTTCTTGTGCACTGGAACAGCTGATCCTAACTGACCAAAGGGTTATTCCATACCAGATGATGGTGTCCTGGTTTCATCTGGGGTGGAGTTAATTTTCTTCTTAGTAGCTGGTACAGTGCTTTGGTTCATAATCAGAACTGTTGATAACACATAGATGTTCTGGTTACTTTGATGTTTAAATACTGCTTACTCTGAATAAAAGACTTTTCAATGTCTCATATGCACAAGGAGTTGTGAAGGAACATTGATGGGAGTCCTCCTTTCCTGGAGCTGGCTGCTGCCTTGTTTGACTTTGCTTGCGTATGACTTTTGCTTTCCTTATTAAACTGTCTTTATCTCAACCCATGAGTTTTCTCACTTATACCTTTGCAGTTCTTTCCCCCATCCTTTTGGGTTGGAGTAAGTCAGTTGCTCTGTTAAACCACTTAATTGCCAGATGGGGTTAAACCATGACATCACCTATAATTTTCTGGACATTCAAACAACTAGAAACTATATGCTTCTGTGCATTTTGCTTCACCTGTGATTTTTTTCTCCAGAATCAGAAGCATCACATAGAAATAGAAATTTGAATAAGGACTACATCTATTCATTCGTATTTATTTAAGGATTTTGGTTCACAGTTGATTTTAATCTGATTATCTGGTTGTGCCACACTTTGCCCTAGAGTACTCAGTGAAAGTGCATGTCAGATATCAGAATATAGCCAAATATGTCCCGATGGTGTCATAGAGCACACATAGTCCACACATAGAGAACAGGTAGTCCAAATAGAGAATACTGAGTCAGAAAAAACATGGAAGAGAGTTCACTAAAGGATCTGCTACCCTGCAAACCATCCTGAGAAGACAACATCAGCTTCTTGGAGCAATTTTATAAACCCTGACACAACAGTTGAAATTGTGTGTGTTATCCTAATCTCTCTTTTCCTGAGAGAAATGTCATGACATAAGTCTCTCTTACTTGACTTTAAAAAAACATTCTTGATAAGGATAAGGCTATCTGCTCCACATTTTTGCTGTACTCAATTCATGTCACATTCAAGGATTTATGATTTTCATAAATACCATTACCATCTTCTGTCATTTGAGCTCTTTGTTCTTCCACCTACACTGCTCCTGTCCCCTCTAATGCCAATACAAAATGGCTCATTCAGAATTGGTGTCATGAACCTTGCTACTCAACATCTTTTAAAAAAAGGGACTACTCATGAAAACCACAGAAATTCAGCAACAGTAGCACCCAGTAGTGATTTATTAAAAATATGAATATCGATCTAATACCGATATCCAACTGAGACGGACAAAAACTCTCTAACAGTTTGAAGTTAGAAAGTGTATGTTTATTGCAGTGCTGGGCAGCATGTGGGATAGCTCCCCAAAAGCACACCGCGCCTTACAGAAAATCACAAAGCTATTTTATTTACAAAACTGTTGAATATCCAAAGTACAAATGCATATTCATAACTCTGGTACATCCCATTCCCCGCTTTGTATGGTAATTAGCAAAAAAACAATTAAGCATGCGTAGTTTGTCCTTTGAAATGGGTCGGTGGTCTCATTTAAGAGGAGTGGGTTTAAAGTGAGGAAGTAAAATGACTCTTCATCGCTCTGATCTTTCCACCTTTTCAATGCAAATGGTGACAAATGGGTGTTGGTAGAATTCCCATTTCCTTAGGTACAGTGACTTTCAATAAGTTTCAGGATTGGGGAGTCTCTGTAATTGTCCTGTGTCCCTAAGCCTATTTATCAGGTTCTCTATTTATTGTTTCAAGCACAGCTGAGCAAACATAAGGTTGACAAGCAATCAGTTATTTGGAAAAAGTTAACTCAAGCTTAATCTTCCTTAGCTAACTACAAAGCTCTTAATTAACTTCGACAACCATAAGGCTTATTTCTAACTAAAATCTTAATTTCTTTAAATTCCTATATTCTTTAAAATCTATGTCTCAGTAGCACCCAAACTGGGGCCCAAGCTGGATTGCAGCAAGCACTTAGGCAATCTAAAGACAAGATGTGCCTGGACAGAACATGGCTTTTGATTTGTGAATGACAGCACACTGTTGCACCAGTCCTTGCTAGGAAAACAGAAACATGGCAAATGCAAGGCAAGAAGTATTTGAATGCACAACTCCAACACAGAGATTCTGTTGCACTTAAACTGGCAATTTATACAACATCCTGCCCATGTTGTTAGTACTAGTGAACTATGAAAACCAAACAAATAAATTGTTGTTTTATTCCTTAAAACCTGTTATTATTGAGGCTTAGTCTTTTATTGAATTCTGTTTAAGTGTTTTGCCAGTTGATCTTTTTTTAGGAGACCTTAAGATGATCATTGTTACTGTTGTACTTAAATAAATGACTGAAGGTTTGAGAGTGCCATAAAATACTCATAGGGAAGAAAAAGTATTGCTAAGAGTACAGCCTAGATAGACTTTGTGAAGAAAAAGTAGTAAAAGGCATGTAGAAATTTAGCATCAATCAAAAAGTTTGTGAACAGAAAAAAAATTTTTGAGATATGTGAGAAAATTTGGACAAACATGGTTGCTTTTACAAACGATAAAAATACACTTTCTCTGTGGAAATATTTTAATTGCACATCAGCAGTATCAAAGTTAGATCAGCTCTGAATAAAACATACACCTTGAACAAGTTTTGTCCCAACAGGTATTTAAAATTGTTTGAAGTGGAAGCATTTAAGATCCCATCTGATATTCCCACACAAATTTTAAAGTACTATAGATATTCAAATAACTTTTCGCATAAAAGTTCAAGGAAGAGATAATTTGAAGGATAAAACCCCAGAAAAATTATTTTTAGATTTGTAGTAATTGTGATATATAAACACTATCAGAAGACAAGTGAACTAGCAAAATGCATGTTTGCACTCTAGGTATATATTTACATATATAAAAAGGCCCAAATATAATTTGCTTAAAAATTGAGGTGCAAGGGAAAGACTATTTGAGAAATCATTCTATTACAATCTATTAGGGATTTTTAAAGTCAAAACATAATAATCTCCTCCTCGCATATAAAAATCTGTCTGAAAAAATTAATTTCCTGTTTAGATGACAACAAATGCTTCACAAACACCTCAACATTGATTTGCACAGCTTCTGCCAAAGGCTTGAGATTTGCAAACCTCATGAAGTTCGACTTCATGGTAAAGCTCAGCTTCAAGGTCAAGTGCAAGATCCTGAACCTGGGCAAGGGTAATCCTAGACATGAATACAGATTGAGAGAACTCACTGAAAGGAGGTCTGAGTAGAAGGATTTTTGGGTTCTAGTGGACAAAAACCTTGCATGAGCCAACAACGTGCGGTCCTGGCCCAGAAAGCCAAACGTGTCCTGGGCTGCATCCAAAGCAGTGTGGGCAGCAGGGCCAGGGAGGGGATTCTGCCTCTGCTCAGATTGCTGAGACCCCACCTGCAGTGCTGCATCCAGCTCTGGAGTCTCCAGGACAGGAAGGGCATTGACCTTTTGGAGCAAGCCCAGAGGGAGAGACAACAAGATGATCAGAGGACTGGAACACCTCTCATACAAGGAAAGCCTGAGAGAATTGGGATTTTTCAGCCTGAAGAAGAGATGGCAATCTTCCAGTACCTGGACGGGGCCTACGAGAGAGCTGGGGAGGAGCTTTTTACAAGCAAGTAGTGGGAGGCCAAGGGGGAAAGGCTTTAAACTGAAAGAAAGTAGGTGTAGATTAAATATTAGTAACACATTCTTTACTATGAGGGTGGTGAAGAAGTGGAACAGGTTGCCCAGAGAAGTTGTGGATGCCCCATCCACAGAAGTGGTCAAGGCCAGGTTGGATGGGGCTCTGAGCAATTCAGTCCAGTAAAAGATGTCCCTGCCCACGGCAGGGAGGTTGGAATTAGTTGAAGTCTGAGATCCCTTCCAACCCAAACCATTCTTTAATAAACCCAGCTTAGCTGAAGCTAGAACTGATGTGAATAGCCTAAGGATGAAGAAATGAGGAAACATCTGCATCTGCAGTATTTCAAAGGGCTATTTTTTTGACAATTTAATATTCTTGCAACACACAGTGCATTTGATCGGAATAACCAAACTAGATTTTCTGCCTTCTCTATTAGTTCCCTTTTTGCCTATTTTAAACAGCATAAAAATAGTTTCTCATATGGATAGTTCTTAAATTACATGGAATTTTATAGAGAGGCTAATACTTTTTTAGCTCACTTCACTCACACTTTGTTATCCAAATTATATCAAGGCAAGATGATTCTAAACTAAGATCTGACTCATCATTTGATCAAGTGGTTAAAAACATATTGAACTTTTAAAAGTAGCTATTGCTCAAGAAAACATTAAGAGTGATATTTATACTACTATTCCTTTAAAATATAATCATTACACATGAAAGTCAGCTTTTATCTACAACAGATGCAATTTGTACTCCAAAAGGAAATTAGTCAAGCCACTAAAATGTACATAGGAAAAGCCATCTGCACAGATAAGGATTTTTTCATTTAAGTGATCACAAAAATGACAGCCCCTGAAGTGTCTTTGTGCACATCAAGAATTATCACAGACTTGTTCAATCATGCTCTGCAATGCTGAACAATATACTTGTTTTTATATGAACCAATAAGATCTATGGTTTGTGTTTAGTACTCATTTTAAAAGGTACTAAAGCAGAGCCAATCATTGCACATAAGATGAAGTGATAGTTTAGGAAGAAAATGTGATGAAATGCTAACAAAAATGGGTCTTTGTTAACCACAAGGTGATAAGAAAAATACTTCAACAATAAGTAAGGTATCAATTTGTCAAAACTAAATTATAAGAGCTGTTGAACTGGAACCTAATACATGGCTAATAGTAAATGTGACAGGGAAAATAGTGTCTTCTATTATACTGTTAGAGATATGTCAGAAATTTCATTGCTTTTTCAACATTATTGGATGAATGCAGATAAACAAAATAAATTGCAGCATTTTCTACGATTTCCTTAGATTGTTTGTCTATCTCTGCTTCAGTTTGTTACACCTACTCAGCACAATCTTAGTAAACTTTTGACCAATGGGACTATTTCACCCAGCCTTGACAAAGCAATAAGGACCACAAACGAGAATCATATTCCCACAGGCTTTGTAGAGACAGAGCAAACTTCTGCAGTTGGAAATGCAAGAAGAATGCAGCTATCACATATTGTTTGTCAAGAGACATTGGCCAGAAGGACATGCTGATCTACAGTGGCAAAGCCATTCTTGTCCTCTGTCTGATGGTAGATGTTGCAAGTTTGAGGAACAGCTAGGATTCAATGAAGAGAATCAAGGGACAAAACCCTAGATTATGTAGAGTACCCATTGAAAATGGGGTGTTATTAGTTGAGCTGTTTTTAAAGGATGTTCTGTCTGCTAGGATGTGAATATACTGCAACTGACCTTGACAAAACAAGGTTTGTGGAAGAAGGAATGCTTTTGAGGGAGCAGAAGGCATGGCATTAAAGTATAAATCATGTGAGAGATTCATATATCCTGAAGTACTACCATAAACCAGATGTAAAAAATACCTTGTTTACTGCTTCCAACAGTGGAGGAAGAAGAACACATTAGGGGGTGCAAAATTAATGAAATTTCAGAAATCCTTTGTCATTTCATTTGCATTAGGTTCTCACTGTAGTTGTTCACTTTGATCTTCTTAAACAAGAAGTTCAGTTTGAAAATGATGCCTTAGACTAAAAGGCAGTTTTAAAAAAAGTGAAGGGGAAATAACATGCACACTAGCAAAAAACAAATTCTAAGCAGAGGAAAACTATTCATTTACAGAGGAAAATATTACACATTAACCTACTTTAAAAACTGCTTTTAAATCAAATTGACAATGGAAAAGTTGCCATCCTCAGTGTTATAATTATGAAACAGACATCACTAACTATGCTGAAGTGAAATACAAAGCCTGTAATAAAAGTACACTATCTGAAATTTTTAAACATTTCCTTCCAAATTATTCTTTTCAGTTCAGCAAGAGAGGACCCAATTTGAGAGAAAGCAATTTTGTCACACAAGCCAAAATTCATTCCTGAGTGGAACTTGCCAAAATATTATCAGCTGAGACAACTGGTAGGTACTTATCAACTTTCTGCTGTCAGTTCTAGCAATGCCAAGTCTGTTAGTAATTTAAATATTTCCTAACATAGGAACCGATCCACTAATTCTAAACACCCAAACATCTCTTATGGATTTATCACAGTAGTCACAATTGCATTAGATCACATCCAGTGTCTGAACAGTCATGCATTTCAATGTTATATACAGAAATAATTGATAGAATATTTTCCTGCCTCGACAATTAATTCATGTTACTAATACATGCAGACAATCCTTTGATGGAATGTAATTTCATCTCATTTCCCAAAACATTTTGAAAGATATATATATATATGTATAAAAAAAAGTTTGGGGTCTTCTTCAGTAGGTAGAAGTAACCATTCAAAATCTATCATTATCAACTGGATTGTTGCTACTAAGTTCCTTTACTCTGATGGTGGCCAATTCCTACTAGACAGAGAAGCAAACAGGCTTAGCCTCATTCCAGACCCTATTGCCAAGAACAGCCTTTCAAATGCTACTGTGCTCCTTGAGATCTAGAGGTGTAACTTTCTCTTCAGATCCCTGCTTAAAACGTTCTGCTGCCCACAGAGAGGTTTAATTACTTGTCTATCAAGGAACCCAGCCTTGACAAAGCTCTGATGTAAAACCGCATGACCCTAGCTCAGGCTCCATTAAAACTTTAAATAGTGAGAAAAAAAATGTCAAAATGTTTGGAGACAAATAAGTTAAAACTCCAGACAGAGGCTGAAATTACTGAGATAGGATCATTAGTAGATAAAAGATGCAAGAGGAGAAGCAAAACCAGGGTATGGTATAAAATAATTGAAAGAAATGGGGAGGCTAGTTGGGAAACATTTGGCCAAGTCATCACCATCACACCTAGTGGAAGAGAGCAACTCAGAAATGTTGAGAACTCTGGAGACAGACCTTCCAATCCAGTCAAATGGATGCAATAAAACCTCTTTAGATAACCTACTGCTGGTGGTGAACAAAGAAATGATTAACAAAACAGCTCATTAACCAGGGCCAGGAGCAACAGTGGGCAAAGCCAATCCTCCACAAAAGAGCCCTCTGAGCTCTGCTCACACAAGTGACACAGATGCCCAGACAGACCTCGTTAGAAACACAGTGGAACCATGGTACCAGCTATGGGGTGTGCCTTGTTCTTGTACCATTACCCCAGAGCAGCAGTGGAAGTGAGCACCGCTATGGGAGTAATGCCCAGGCAGAGGAACTTCTTTGATTAGAGCTCCGGGAGGAGGTGAGTAGTTTGAAGGGTTCAGAAGACAGACTTATGGAATCACACTCTATCTTCCCCGGGACAAGCCCAGCAGAGACACAGGATGTATGATATGGAGGATTCTGTATTCTGCCTCCCCATAGCTGGACATGGTGGCTTAAGGAATAGGGGGAAACAGCAATAAGTTCCTGCCCTGAGCAGAGAACATATCTCCTCTGTGGCTACCCCACCTTCCCAAATGCCTTTGCACAGTAAATATGAGGGTCTGCAAATGGACTTGAACGATGATGAAGATGATAGTCCATTTAGGGTGGAGTAGTTGCCATGGTTACATTGGCCTATACCCTGTTTCAAAATCATTTCCATAAGGAAAAAAGGACAGGTCAGATCCAAGCTTGGGATATTTTGTAACTCTATCTGAAAATGTATGAACACGGTGGCCTAAAAGAGGGGTGGCAGCACAGTGTCCTCGAATCCACACTCGGTCCAACCTATTACATCAATGGGAGAAATGCTAAGGTGTTCAATATATTTATAATCAATTATTTAATCAAAACATTACCTATCATTCAACTAGTTTTGTACACATACCGAGTCCTCTAAATGGACACTCCCAAGACATTCTAATTTGAAACTTTGATGCAGGATCTGAAGCTGAAACCTTCTCTCTAGCTGACACAGTTCCCAATTCTATGAACATGAGAAAAGCACATTGCAAAGAAAATGTTCTATCCGAATTTTATGCTATCTCATTTCATAATATGTAAAAGAGCAGGTCTCAAAGAAATCCAAGCAACTTTCAAGGAAGAGTCTCATGATGGGATGTTGAATGTAATACATGCTATGGAGCTAAGAATTGATAGTCTAGTACATGTTTTAAGAGATGAATAACAGAAATTATTAGTCTATGTACAACTCAAGTAGTTCAAATTACTACAAGATAGCATTGGAATGATACATTTTTTTTTTCTTCAGAAAAAACAACAGTGTCTCCACCCCTCTGTTCTGGTGGTTTTTCTCACCCTTCAGGGCTCCTCTACCTCCTAAATGGAGCATTCCAGTCCTAAGTAACAAAATTGGAGGTAATTGTGAAAAGGCATCATGCTCCTCAGGTCTCTACTGGGAGAGACTCTGTGTTTACTATCTATGAAAGGAATTTCCTCCTCCTCAGCCCTAAGCCTGTGTAGGTTTATTTTCATATCTTTCCTCAGAAACTCTTTGCAGCCTTTTCCAGGTACCCTGTACAGCATGGCTTATACTTCCTGGTCACCTCCAGCCTGGAAAAGCTCAGGCTAAATTGATCATGCAGCAATGACCACTACTGTCACAGCATCAGCACAACTGGTGTTGCACAGCCCCCTCACCCCAAAGATAGAAGAGTCACCCCCAACAGCCAGGACAGCCAATGCCACCCTCACAGGGCCCATGTCCCACAGAGCCCCGATTCTGCCTGCCAGGGTTCTGGGGAATTAGCAGGATTGTGCTAGTCATGGCAGAAAATTCAACATTGGCTCTGTTTTTTGTGCAGACCCCACACTTCTGTTTTGTTCTTAAGAAGCATTACAGATTTCCTGCAATCTCAGTGGTGTCATAACTTGACAAGAGCACTGTCTGTAGCCATTTCCTGTGTGGCATCACAGCCAGCACATTTTTAAATTGTGCTTTAAAGCTTATTTCTTACTAAACCTTTTCACCAAAACAAAATTCCTGGACTTGTAACATTTATAGAAGCCTTGTGGAAGGAAAGAGGAAATTAAGCTTTCTCCTTTGAGGCAGACAAAGAAGTGAATTTGTAGGAGTGTAACTCCTACATTAGGCACAAGATATTGTGCAATGTGTCAAGAACACTGTTCCTGTGTAATTTTTTAGCATTTTCAATACCTTCAAGAGCTATTTAAGAAGTATTTCTTTTTTATAGTTAAACGTCCTAACACAAATGGATTTATATAGAGTAACTAGTATTTTCAAGTGTTTTTAGAGACTATTTTAATACTGGGGGCCATTGGGAAAAAAAAAAAAAAGACAAAGCAAAAGAAAAAAAACAAGTGTCACTGAATACAGTTTTTGACAAGTTTAGGGACTCAAAGCTGCTTTTTTGGTGCCAGTATCAGGCACAAAATATATTGCTAGGAGTTTAAACTAATGTTCTCTGACTACAGGAAATGCAATACCCTTTTATCTCTGGGTAGCTTGTGAAAATTATTCTATGACTTCAGTACCCCTAACAAGCCCTCTGAACAACCATCACCACAAACCAATTTTGAAACTAGTTTGCAGCAAATCTCAAATTACAATTTAATAGTTATCCCAAATAATAATAATAATAATAATAATAATAATAATAATAATAATAATAATAAATAACCCCAAACCAGAAAAACTAAAAACAAACAAACCAACCCACCAAACCAAACAAACAGCCTGCAGTAAGCTACATAGAAACTTTTAGGACTAGGGAGGTGGTAAGTGAAAAATCTGAGGTCTTTCAAAGATGCTTTGTTTACAAACATCGTTGTAATGGGTTTTATAAAAAGAGTCTAGAAGGCTACAGTAAATATTTTACAAAACAGGTCTCATAACGCTGAATCTTTAATAAAAGATGCTTGACAGACACTGAGCTCCATTTTTTAATTACTTTTCAGTGCAATCCACGGCAAGGTGCCGGCGCTGGGGCTGTGCCGGGGCTGCCCGGGCCGGCCCCAGGCGGTGCCAGCGGCTGCAGCGGCCCCAGCGCAGGGCACGGCTGAGCCCCTCAGCCCCGGGCGGGCGGGACAGAGCCCCGGGGAAAGCCTGGGCAAGGGAGGGCAAAACGCTGCCCGGCAGCCAGGGCTGAGCCAGGGGAACGCAGCCAGAAACAGCCCTGCCAGCCCCGAGGGGACAGCGGGAGCAGGGACGGGGGAGCAGAGACCCGGCAGGGACGGCCCTGCGGCCCTGGGAAGGCCCCAGGCTGAAGAGAAAATGTGAGAGGGAAGAAATAGCAGAGAGGAGCTGCTGTGGACTGACCGCAGCCTCCAATTTCCCACTCCCCTGCGCTGCTCACTGCAGGGGAGGAGGTAGAGGAGAGAGGAACCAGAAATGTACGAGTGGAGTTGAGCAGCGAGAGGTTTTTTTGGTCTTTGTTTCACACGACCCAGCTCTATTTTAATGGTCAATACATTTGTTTGTTTGTTTGTTTATTTATTTATTTATTTATTTATTCCCCAAATTGAGTCTGTTTTATCAGTGATGGCAAGTGGTGAGTTTCCTGTCTTAATCTTGGTGTACCACATTTTCAATCCTCTCTCTGGTTGAGGAGGGGGACGGGGAGAGCTGTTGGGTGGGATCTTGCTGATAGCCAAGGTCAGTCCACCACATCAACAAAGCTACTGCAAGGCAGCAATGTTTTTGCACACTAAACGGTGCATTGCAATCCATTCTCATAGTCTGGGCTGCCACAATCACACAGAAATTACATAAAGCTAAGTAATATGAACTCTGACCCTTTTCTCTCTCTGATCTCACAAAAAAAAAATAGCATTTGTAATAACTCAAAGGTGATGTATAACATATCTAATTCAGGTACTGTATAGTGCAATAGCTTAAGGGCTATAAGACTGGAAACCTTCAAGTGTTCTCAGCATTAGCAAGCAATTTCCAGGAGGTTATTTCTAGGGAATTTAACAACCATAAGATAAACTACTTTGATTTTAATTTATCATTTATTCAAGTAGAACCAGACAGCAATAACACAACCTGAAGAAAGAGTAGGGTAAGTGGTGTCCAAGCAAAGGGAATGAAAATCCTTTATCATCTGTGACACTGTAAGACTTAGGAAACCATCAGAGAAGTAGTTTTCCTTTCTTCTTGAAATAAATATTAGAAGTAAAGCTATGCAACAGTAAATGAATATCTAAAGATAGAACAGGGGAAGAAGAGTGCAGGGTGAAAACTACCCTATATGATGCATATACATCTATGCATAGAATAGTTGAAACACATCTGTAAAGGATAACTTACCTACTTGCTTAATAATAAGAACCTGGAAAGCCTGGAAACACTCTAGCTTTTTAATTACTTTGGACTTTTTAAAATATCAACACGGAGCTTCATAAGATGCACCTTTCCAAAGGAATTGTAAAATTTTCCATCACTGAATGGAGTTACTTGGCTAGCATAATCTGTAGATTGACTTGAGTTTTAATTACAGCTTGTGAATATTCAGAATTCTAGAATGGATTATAATGCTTTTTAATTAACTGTTTCTGTGGACAATACAGTAATCACAATTTTACTCACTGGTGAAATAATAATTTTATGCTATTAGTTATGTTAGTTCCATTCTTAAGAAGGAGGGAAATACGTATGTCTGTTTACTCACATATAGCCCTTTCCACTTTATGTGCCTTGGGATTTCTAGAAAAATTCCATGTACCAAAGCAAGAGAAAAAAAAGTCAATTATATAACTCAGATTAATAGCTATTCATTTAATAAAATGAGACACTGAATGTAATGAAGGAAATGGATACTTTTTTCCCTCTAAAACAAAAGAAAATTAATCAAACCAAAAAAATTTTCACTGAAAAAAAAAACAAAAACAAAAGCAAAAAACCCAACCCAACCCAAACCAAAAAAAGAAAACAAACAAAAAAACCCAAAAAAACCAAAAACACAACAAAACACCAAAACTTGACAAACAATAAACCCCTAACCCCCCAAAAACCTGAAACAATAAGTAGCTGTAGACTGGAGTGCTGGATAGTTTACAATGTCACTAGGAAACAGAGTCTATTATAATTTTCTACATGTACTTCTTTGCAAAATACAATTGCCCTATCACTGGTGCCAAAGGGAAGATTTCAAAAAAAGGACATAAATCAGCTATGTTGAAAGTTGAAAGGTTGGAAAAGAAATATCACAAAGAGTGTTGCCAGTGACTAGGGAAACAAATGACAATTTTAGAGTATTTATAAACACTTGGAATAATATATGAAAAGAGGTTTTGAAGACTGCTGATGGGAATTAATCAAAATTAATTCCTAAGTTATATAATCCACATCTATTCCTCCTGATTTGAAAAAAAAATGCATGGAAGGGACTTAAGAAAAGACTACATCTTCAAAAGAGGAAGAAAATGCTGAAGGCAGCAAGTATGGAACTCTGTCAGGCACTTTCAAGTTTTAGTATCTCACATGCATGGGAGATAATTCAGCAAAGAACATATAGCTTATTGCTCATTAAAAATATGTCACAAACAGAAACAACTCCAAAGATTCCAAGTCTATACACAGCCACTGATTTTGTAATGGGCTATTTCTAATTTTGTAACGGGTATAAAGGAAAGTAGTGATTAAAAATGCATGTTTGAGCTGCTGAGATGTACTTCAGCAGTGATATTTGGACTAATCTCCAGAGGAAAAAAGCTTCTGATTCAGAGGTATTTGCCTCTGATCTTGAACAAGTCAAGTCATCATTTTCCCATTTTAATTAATCACTTGCATGTATTTGATTTTCTATCTTGAAAATTATGTTTGGATTGATTGCTACAAAGCACTAGAAGTATTTACATTAAGATTCAAAAGAAAATTATGAAAGATGATATTAGATATCAAAATACTTATAGAATCAAACTTTAATCTCTTTAAGCCTCTGAAAAATATAACAAGTTATAACTGCATGTTTGCTACTGCAAAATGCAGGCTTATTAAAATTAAAGAAATGCGCTAACAAGTCTGAGAAACTAAGGTCTAAATTAAGTTTTTGAAAAGGACTAGACAGACTATTCCAATTTTATTTAATCTTACCGGTGTAAATGAAGACTTCTTACAACTCTGATCTTTACCTTCTCCTATCACTTCTTCTCCCAGCTGCAAAGTTAAGATTAAAGAAAAGACTTTTCACCTCTATGAATGTTTAGATTTTTTTTCAGAAAAAATAATTTTTTAAAATATCTGTGACAAAGTAAACAAATGTATTTATTTATTTATTTCCACTCAATAATTACACTTGAACAAGCCACATCCTTGGCATCTCTATTTTTTCCATTTGAGTAGAAAAACACAAAGATATGATTCATAGTGGATGTTTCTTAAATATCTTTTGATTCTGTACTTGAGAATTCTGACTTTCTGTCTTCTGACATCTGCTGAGACCTAGTGTTGTGAAAATCTCTGCTGAACTGCCTCCTTCTTTGAGTCCTTCATATTTGTCCAGTGCTGATGGAGAATCAGAATCTTCATCTCCCCAGCAACAGGGAAGCCCTGCAATACACACAGCTTACTGTTTATTCACTGACTGTCATCTGTATCCCTGGGATTCCACCAAACAGCCTTTGTGCAGAGTATTCAAATGCAGGATGCTAGCAGATACTTAGCTCACATTCATGGTGCTATGCTGAAGTAATGAGAATCAGGCCCCTAATTTAGAGCAGCTCCACCAGGACTTCTAGCTCAGAATAGTGTAGATTTTTTTTCCTCCGCAAACTCTATGTAATTTACTCCTGACATCAAAGAATTATTTAGAGGACAGATTTGTCCTTATTTTTCAGCTACACTACAAACCCAAAGTAAAGGCCTGTGTCAGGCCACTCCTAAAGAATACAGTTATTTTGATACCTGATCTAGGCACTGAATTTACTTTAGAACTGCCAAACAGTGTAAAAACCTTAAAAGAATGTAGAAAAACAGTTCCAAATTTTATAATAGAAAAAAGTCAAAAGTTGGGTAATTTGATTAATAAATTCAAGGTAAAATGAGTTCCACCCAAAAGCTGCCTGCAAACTTAGGAGACCAGTTTGCCCAGCTGTCAGGTGCTTCAAGATGGAAATCTTAAAGGTACAGGAGCAGGCCATCCTCATGGTTGAACTTCCAGCTTTGTCTGGGACTCAGTGAGAAAAAAGAGTGTATCACCTCTGGAAGAAGGGGCAGGTAAGTCAGTCAGACTACAAGGATATTGTGAGGTTATGTGGGGAGAAATTTAAAAGGGTCAAAGGCCAACTGGAATTTAATCTGGCCACTGCTGTAAAAGACAAGAAGAACTTTTTATGCAAGTACATCAGCAACAGAATGAAGGAGAATCTCCATACTTTACTCGATGTGGAGTGAAATATAATACAAAGGATGAGGGAAAGGCTGAGGTAGTTAATGCCTTCTTTTTCTCAATCTTTAATAGCCAGAACAATTGCCTTTCAGGTATCCGGTCTCCTGAGCTGAGAGCAGCATGAAGCCCTCACCATCCAGGAGGGAATGGCCAGCAACCTTCTAGGCAACTTAAACCCACACAAGTCCATGGGGCTGGATGGGTTCACCTGAGAGTACTCAGGGGACTGTCAGAGTCCCAGCTGTCAGGAGGTTAGCAAATGAGGTGTCCATCTACAAGAGCCAGAAGTACAATCTGAGGAATACAGACCTGGAGTCTGATCTCAGTGCTAGGGGAGGTCATGGAGCAGATCATCTTGAGTGCCATCATGCAATATGTACAGGACAGTTGCTGTTCAGGCCCAGCCAGCATGGGTTTAGGAAAGGAAGGTCCTTGACCAAGTTGTTCCATTTCTATGACAAGGTGACCTGCCTAGTGAATGAAGGAAAGGCTGTGGGTATTGTCAACTTGGACTTTAGTGAAGCTTTTGACACTGTTTCACGCAGAATTCTTTTGAAGAAAATTACTTCCTATAGTGTGGAGGAGTGTACTCTTGTCTGGGAAAAAAAATGACTGGATGGCCAAGTCTAGAGGGTGGTGGTAAATGGAATTATATCCAGCTGGCAGCTGGTGGGATTCCCCAAGGCTCAGTACTGGGGCCAGTCCTGTTTAACATCTTTGATGGTCTGGACAGGGGAGATCTAGTGCACACTCAGTCAGTTTGCAGAGGACGTCAAGATAGGTGGGAGTGTTGATCTGCTGGAGAGTAGGAAGGTTCTGCAGAGGGATCTGGACACGCTGGATTGATGGCTCAAGTCACGTAGTGTAAGGTTGAACAAAGGCCAGATCCTGCACTTGGGCTGCAAAAATCCCATGCAGCACTGCAGGCTTGGAAAAGAGTAGCTGGCAAACTGCCTGATAGAAAAGGTGCTGGTCAACAGCCAGCTGAACATGATCTAGACGTGCCCAGTTAGCCAAGAACGCTGATGGGATCCTGGACTATATCAGCAGTAGTGTGACCAGCAGCACCAGGGCAGTGATTGCCCCTCTGTACTCAGCACTGGTGAGGCTGCAACTCAAGTCCTGTGCTTTGGGCTCCTCACTCCGCAGAGCAAGCTATGTGTATTTGGGGTCCCTCACTCCAAGAAACACACTGAGCATCTGGAGCATGTCCAGAGAAGGGCAATGGAGCTGGGTAAGGATCTGGAGCACAAACCCTATGAGGAGTGGTTGAGGGAACTGGGGTTGTTCAGCCTGGAGAAAAGGAGGCTCAGAGGAGACCTTATCATTGCCTGAAAAAGATGTTGCAGCCAGGTGAGGTATAAATCTTTTCTCCCGGGCAACAAGTGATAGAACAAGAGAAAATGGCTTCAAGTTGTACCAGAGAAAGTTTAGATTGGATACTAGGAAAAACATTTTTGTGGAAAGGGTTGTCAGGCAGCAGCCTTAAGAAAGGATGCTGAGGACGTCTAACAGCTGCTGTAAAGCTTAGCTATAGCAAGTACTGCATCCTCCTGGGAGTCTCTCTGCAAAGAATTACTGTTTCCAGAAATATTTTGGCTGAAGACAGTCAGCATCTCACCAGTATGACAACATTCTCCGTTAATAAATATTTATTATCCTTGACCTAGACT
Organism: Phylloscopus collybita; assembly: GCA_027886175.1. Lineage (NCBI taxonomy): Eukaryota > Metazoa > Chordata > Aves > Passeriformes > Phylloscopidae > Phylloscopus > Phylloscopus collybita. The sequence continues at coordinate 78,426,180 of JAJNNQ010000075.1, read as the reverse complement.
TCCACCTAAACTGCATTTTGCTCTTTTGATGCCATGTTTAGTAAGTGAACTCTGATAATGAACCTCTCAGAAGGAAGCTGTATAACGAAATAGGAGAGCAAAAATGAATGACGGCATTCAGTTGCCAGTAACAGAAATTAAACTGATGTAAAGACTGACTAGACAATGAAAAAAAAATCTGCCCTTTAAGGTTTGTTCTGCTTTTCTTATTGTCATGCTGGTTCAATTACTTAATCTACCAGTCCACACCATTGAAAGAAAACTGAATTTAAAAAAATTGAGAAGGTTTAACTGCACTGTTTTCAGTTGATAAACGAAGCTTAAGTGGTCACTTGCGCATTTCAGGTAGTACTCTCACAGCAATGCATTATTTCCCCTCAGAGATTTCATTCAGAGTTAAAGATGACAGCAGATGTCACAAAGAACATTTGCTTGTGTGAAATCTAAACACACCATAGTCCACTTCTAAAAGCCCCAAAATAACTAAGCCCTTTCTCTTCTGAAAGACAGAATTTCTATTCACTCAGATAATCTGTTTTTCTTTGAAATTCTATTCCCTTTTCTAAGGTCGTGAATTACAACAGGTGGAAAATATAAATCCATGCATTCACTACTGAAGTGAGAGTTACCATACTCTGCATCAGCAAATGCATGCTTCCATCTGACATGATGTATGACGTTGAGTACAGGGATTGCATCCTGACACAATTAATTTATCCAGAGCTTTGATGCCCATGTAGACATATCTTGACTTGAGTGTTCACCCTTCATAGTGATCTCTGCTGGGAGAACTCAGCAGCCTGGAAAAAAATCCCAGACTTTCTGACTATACTGAAGTCATCCAGCCAAAACCCAAGAAATTAGAGGTCACCTATGGAAAATGTGACCTTAAACTTAAAGCTTCTCAGTTTAAAAAAACATGAAAAAGGGTAAGTAGCTATCCCTATAAAAATTTTGGGGCCCTGTATCCCAGTAAAAGTGACTCAAGCCTCTCCAGACTGAGACAGGACTATGTAATACTGTTTACTGACTATGTAATGCTGGCCCTGCTTCCCATATCAGTCAGAAAGAGAGGTGAATTGCCATAAAGCAGACCAAAATAGACCTCCAAGTTAAGAAAGAAAGTGGTGATACTGAGACCATGCTTTTACTGGCAGAGGAAAGAAAGCAAGCCCCACTACAAACATCACATGCATTCTGGCAAGGACTTGTGGTACTTCTCCATGCTTCTCCTCAAGACAGTGTGAATGACCAGCATGAAAAAAAACACAGGGGCACTGGCAGGTTGAACATAACAGCAGCAAAGAGACAAAGAAACACGCACCCCACCCCCCCATCCCGTAATATTAATAGGTCTTTTCTGTATTAAATAGTTAGGTGGGAGTGTTGGACTGTTAAAAAAACAACTGACTAACAATAAATTATTGGCTATACATTGGCTTTACCCTTTTGACCACAAGATGATTTTGAGTGAGATGGTTCTTAACAATGAAAACTTCTGGGTGAGCATTGCTGTGACCAGTATACTTCTATAAAGGTCAAGGCATGCAGAACAGGGGATGGAGAAGTTTTATAATATTGGCTTAATTAAGATTGATATTGTAGCTGTGCATTAGAACTCATCCTCATCTTCATCCTCAGTAGATAAATACTCCTCCAAATACTCCAAAATACCCTTATATCTGCTTCCTTGCCAAGGTGATACCCACCACCATCCCCCCCCGCCCCAAACCTTCTTAGCCTCCTTTCATGCAGCCTCCATTATTTTATTTGAGTCAGGATTTCTGATCACAACCTTCCTGTAAAAATAAATGTTTAGTTTTGAATTCTACAATTATCTGTGTTAAAAAATCAGGAGATCTGCAACCATATCTTACCTAAGAAATATGCTTAGAGATCTTCTGTGAAACTAGTACATTTAAATGTTTCTATGCAGCTTATGAAGCTTGAAAACAGAAATAATTTTTGTATTAGAATAAGCTGTGATTGTAAATAATGATAAAAGCATAGTTAAGTAATCAAAAACTCCTTTGATTGCTTAATTAATTTATACATAATACCTCTTGTGCGACTAGTGCTAAGAAAATGTTCAAACTCTTATTTTTCCATGTCAGAACTAATTTAAAACAGCATACTGTCAATATATTGCTGCTTTGTTTTTTTAGAATGGTATCATACCTATGCCTCCTAAACAGTATTAGAGTGTCTCATGAGAGTTTAAAAAATAAAAACTATTATTGTGAAGTCTTCCCTCAACCTACGAATGATTGAATTAGATCATATTTTGCAACCTTTTCATTCCCAGGCAATTAAATTATTTTTCACCTCAATTGTTTCTTACAAACTCCTGCACCCACCCTCCCTTTCACCCCCTTGAAACTGCAAATTCCATTTCAGAAGAGGGAGCATAGGAGACTTGGGTGCATAGCAAAAGATATCGACAATAGAAAATACCTTATGATGAAGAAAGCACAGTAGAAGAAAAGCTGTGAGTCTGTTCTGCTGAATTTTAGATAATCTGAGAAACAAAGTTCTCAATACAGGCTTATCAAAGTTTTTTACTTTTGTATTATTGTTTTCTAAAGTGAATTTCAAGCAAAGATGAGAAAAAGAGAAAGTTTGTGTATTGTGGCTGTGATACAAAAAGTACTCTTTGTTTATCTGTTTGTTTTAATCCATGACTTATTCAGTTTGACCTGCAAGGTATAATGGTAAATTATTTCATTCAGCGAAATTTTATCTCCAAGGATAACCATGAAGCAGAGTACACAGATCAAAACAGACCAGTGGGGTCACCATAGACATATCTAGAAAAAAAGATTAAATTAGAGTGCAATAGTTTCATTAAACTAAATTTTGGGAGAAAATTATTCTAGTTCAGGAACATTTGTATTATATTCCAAGGGAATCAAGTCTAATTCAAACAGCTTAATTTCAAATTTATAAAGTGCTACAAAATTTTAATACCTATTTGATTTTCAGTAGATAAAACAGAGTAAAGGCTCTGAAAAATGAACTTTCCAGTTGCTATAAATTCATTAAAAATTAGATGGGGACTCTGAAAAATAAGGGGAAATTAATTTATTTTAATATTTTATTGATAAAATATTACTAGGTGTTATATGTGATGTTTGGAGCATTCAAAAAACCTCAAATGTTCCATCTTTACAAAGGAAGACTTGTATAAAATCACTCAGACAGAGAGATGGAAAACTGAAAAACACTCCCATTCAATTATTCAATTGTCTTTTGATTTCATTTTAATAGCTCAAAAGTTAAATTACATACAGATCTGGTGTTTTTTCTTTTGTGTGTGTTCTTAGAAACAGTGCAAGAACAGCCCCAAATACAGCTCAGTTGAGAGCTGAATCATCTGACCACATACTTAGGTGCCTTAACATGAATTTAACTGTCAAAATATTTGGAGAAGGAGAGAGAGAGAGAATGGCATTGCAAAATGAAGCTGACTAAATTGGCAAAATTAAAAAAATAATGGGATGTATGAAAAGGGGTTATACCTGAAATTTCACCCTTATTTCAGATATGGATGCAAACTGAATCAAGTGACTTCTTGAATCTGGGAATCACAGCCCTAATCTCCTCCTATAAATTCTTTGGTCTGCATTATCTGACTGCTTAGTCCCTGTCTCTCAAAAGAAAAAAGTTCAATGGCTAGGAACTGATTCATCCAGTTTCTATGGTTTGGAAATGCTGAGGATCAAATATCATGAGGGTTTTATATGTTTTAGTACATATAGTCAAAAAAACTGTCCATCCCTCAAGCTGTGTCATGGAGTACAAGATGTACAAAGCTGAAAAGAAAAGGCATGATAATGTCCCACTGTGTGGCACCTTACTTCCTTTGCCAATGGAAGATACATACAGTATATTTGTATTTTATCTGATAGCACTGTCTAGTAGTTCTTTCATGTAAACCTGCTAACAGTCTGCAATCAAGGGAGAAAACAAGATCCTTTTCCCTTCCAAACACTCTGCCATCTAAGAGAACTATCTACTGAAACCAATGCAGTGTAAAATAAAGGAAGGAAGGAAGGAAGGAAGGAAGGAAGGAAGGAAGGAAGGAAGGAAGGAAGGAAGGAAGGAAGGAAGGAAGGAAGGGAGTTCATGCAGTTTGCATACAAAAGAGTTTTTTAAGTTTTTTAAGAGGACTACCAAAAATTTCTTATTGAATGTAAGGATGTCTTCCTCATTATCTTTCCACCCACTAATAAAATTGTTTTTGTTGTTGATTTAGAAATTACCTGGAGAGCTAACATAGTGCTAGAAGAAGATCTATATTTCCTGCAATAAGGCATTGCAGTAATGATAATCACGCCTCATATGTCAGCGAACTTAAAAAAATCTTTTTCAATAACCATAATCTTCAAACTCCAATGTATCCTTCTCAAAGGCATCTCAATGGCTTTAAACATTTATATTTCAGTTCACACTATGAAATACTTCTCACATACCTAGAACAAAAATAATAACAATGAAGAAGAATTTGTATGGCTGGAAATAAAAGCTCATGACTGAAAAATGTGAGGAAAATCTGACCATATTTAGAAGAGTGCTTTTGATTTTCTGTCAGCTTTGAGCAACATCAAGGATTTCTGAAGTTATGTTCTTTAGGGTTAATAGGTAAAGAAGATGAAGTGCTTTATTTCTTTCATCCCCTCATCAATTAATTACTTTATTTCTTAAAATATCAGAGGTTAAAACAACAAAAAAAAAGCCTTTTCCTGAAAATTCTGCTACTGTGATGGCATCACAAAGTAAAGTGAGTCATAACATGAAAAGCCTCTACCTATCATCATACAGTAATGACAAAGTGGAAACTGTGAATAATGTAGAATACACTTTTCCTATAAAGAATCAGGATGGTAGCAATCAAAGTATTATTACACTCTGATCTTTGAATCCAAATTCAAATTAATTCACCATCAGAAGTCTGTCAAGGTCTTCCTGCATTTCTTGTAAGTCACAGAGCAGAGGAGCTTTGTTCTCAGTCACAATCTTTTTTTTTTTTTTTTTTCTGGAAGAGCTGCATTTTGTTTTCACATTTTCCCAGCAAGTACATCATGATACTTGGTATTTCATGTCTGATTTCATCTGTATGTTGGCTCACAGATCATCCTGACAGATTCTCACGTACTTTTTCTTGTGAGAAAAGTGTTTTAAACAGCCCCTGTTCTTGCTTCTGTCTTTGAGTTGTAACTCGGTTTTCCTGAAAATGTCTAGTGTTACACAGTGTTGTACTTAATGTCGTACGTAAACCTACAATTAAAATACATGCCTCAAAAATTTTGATATCCAGAAAAGGTCAATGGACTGTTAAAGGAAAAACCAGTGCTTACCCAAACTCCAAGAAATCATCCTCAGTTTGAAATAGAGGGCTTCTTTGCACAGATATTTTAGGTTCATTCTTGTCACTCCCGTATCGTAGCCTTAAAATCATAACAAGTTACTCCTGATGCAAGATAGCAGAGCAGGCTTTCTCTTCCAATATCTAAGCCAAAGGGACCAAGAGTTTCTATAGCTGTTTTTCAAACACTTTTTTTTTTTTTTTTTTTTTTTTTTTTTTGTATTGGTTAACAAGAGCATGAATTCTTCAACTGTTTTCAGGAGGTAAACAAATAAGATCAGGTAAACCTAGTTAGTAGACAGAGGAAGGTAATGACACCCTTCAAGTATGTATGCTGTTGCTGTTACTGAACAACACACTCCACCAAAAAAAAAAAAAAAAAAAAAATTAAATTAAGAAAAAATCTCAAGTGGAACACGAAAGAGCATCAAAAACACAGAGATATGAGAAATTTATCCCCAAGCACCCTCTGACTCTGTGAAACCAAAGGTGGTGATCATTATTTGCTGATAAAACTCCAGACATGAAATCCTGCTTTGGAGCATAGCTAGAAGCAGATTTTTCAGGACTTAAAACATACTTGTTTTTGATAGAATTTAAAAAAAACTCCATGAACCTGCAAATGTCAAGAGAACTTAAGCACATGACTATATTAAAAAAAAAAAGTTTCAAAGAATGACAAAGTTTATAAAAAATACTTTTCTTCGCATTTTCTGCATTTGCTTACAGTAATGCCTGCTCTGCAGAGTGAGCTCTTGTACAGGGAGCCTATGTGCCCCACTAATGATTAACACAACATACAACCTAGAAGCAGATCTACACCTCCAGATCCAGCAGTCATTTGTGGGGCCTAAGCTCAACCTTAGTATTAGATACTGATATCCAGAATCTGATATCCTTGCCCTTTTATTTTTGCTGGGTCAAAACAATGCAATTTCTCCTCTTAAACTCCACTACATGCTTATTCAACCTGGTTTCTACTTTCTACTTTGACTCCTATTTTCAAGATTTAAAGATCAGAGGTTTTAAAGTCTCTGGGCTTCTGTTAATGAAAATATGTAATTCCCAATCTCCTAAAATGCAGCAGATAACGTAACAGACCATGGTAAAAATAGACAAGGAGCAAAAAATATTATGACAGACAGGCTCTTTTATGAAATAGGGCAACATGGTTATTTTAGTGAATTCTGTATATATATACACATCCAATACTATACAGTTCATACTATCAATTATGTGACATGTCAAGCTAGGAGTTTCCAAAAGCTATTCCTTTGTTCAACTCCTCTTCAGAGTTTATTCTACCAGTGGTTAAGAAAGATCCTGATAACACCCTTGCAGGAAGTCAGCTCATCTCAAGAATAAGACTCAAGGTTATGATCTAGATCAAAAGCATCACAATGAAGTCTATAGCTGCTTTCATTATTTTGAAAAGGCATTCTTCCTCCTAAATGTCAGGCTTCTGTAGAAAGATCCCATCTGAAGTAGGGGCAAAGAATGATGTGGCTCCACTACAGATGGGGTCCTGACTATTACGAATAATCATAGCGTTACACTGAAATCTTTGGGAGTGCTCTAACCTTGCTCCAAGAGAAGACTGTTTTTCCCTCCTATGGATAAATACTTTAGTATTTAACTGCATTAGAGATAAATGGATGAACGTTTATTTGCAGACATTTTGCTGCACTCACAGACTATATTATTTCCTACTTCCAGCTCTCATTCAAGCATTCAGCACAAGCCCCTCTTCAGCTGCAGGTGCCACTTGGCAATGAGTACTTCACGCCTCAAGTTATAACAAAAGTGCCAGCAGTCTTCATTTTCCTTCCTACTTGATTCAGAAATCACTCATTGTAGAACAAATAACTGACCTGCCTCCACTTCATGTGTACTGAATCCAGACCTGGCAGTTAGCTCCAAACACCATGCGCAGAGCCAGCCTCAAATTTCTTCCAAAATAATTACACTTTTCATAACATTAGATTATGTCAAAGTTCTGATTAACATGAGAACAGAGGGGAAAAATGTTTGATGTCTCCTCTATATGTTGAAAATCTACTCAGATTCTATTCTAAAATTTGAAGATAATGATGCCTGATTTGAGACTTCATACAGTACAATTTAGTAAACAAACTTGGGAAATCAGGCACTTTGCCAGCCATAGTCACAGGCAAATACTTGAGCTGTAATTCCATTTGCGGCTTTTTCATGGATCTAATTGTATACTTACAGATATCACTGAAAATCATTCACATTACCTTAGACTAAAATATTATCAGGTCTTAGAAATTAGGCTCACTGACATCTCATCATTAAAGTGGATGTTCTAACAAAAAAACTCATCAGAGTCAAGTGATTTAAAAGATTTCTGCTGTTTGGGGCTTATAGTAAGATAAAATCCCATGAAAGAATGAAAAAGCACTATGCCATTAGTGATGATGCATCTCAAATGAGATTTAAGTGCAAGACTTTCAGATCCTTTTGTTGCTAAAACCCCCATGTCATCACTTTCAGGAGTTATAAAGCTTCAGCTCCCTGCAAAAACTGCCTCTATTCCATTAATTTACATTTGAATAAATTTTCCTCTGCTTTTCAATTATATGTAACACTCATTGCTTTTCTTAAAAGCTTTTATAACGTTGCAGTCAGCAATTGCTCCACTGTATTGTCAGAGACAGCTGTCCTACAGAGGTAAATGAAATGGTATTTGCCCGTAACAGCATTAGGATCATTTGGGAGGCAAAGTGCTAAAATGCACTGCTATCCTTCTCTCATAATTCATGAGAGACATATTTTCACATTTACACTACTTCAAGTCATATTCCCTACTCATTTACCATTGTAAATCCAACTTGCATATTTAAAAAGGAAAAATGTGCAGAGCACAATACAGTATTCACTAAATGTGACATAAAAATGAATAATTACCATTTCTCATTAATTTTCAGTATTTGCTATACTAGAAAACAATAAGCAATTGCATCTGGAAATGCTGTATTTCTCCATGTTTAGTAAAAATGTCTGTACTAATTTTCTGAGCTATTTAAATTCAGTATTTTCTACTCAGTCTTACTTCATGGTGAAGGAAAAACTAATTTAGAAGAAGGGAAGGGAGCAATGATTATTTGTAACAGTTCCCTTGGAGGCAAAGAAATGCTTACAGTATCATGTGAGTAGATCAATGATCTTGTGGCTAAGGTAAACTAGTGGCACACTCTAGCTGAGGAGAATACCTGAGTGACAGTCCTCCACTTGCCCTGGAGTCAGATATTGGCATTAGCATTGCCTGGAATTTCTGTCTGATAACAGATGTCACCTCATGAACTTTTGGGAATTGGCAGGAAAATTAATCCAGCTGGAGGTTCTGTTCTTACATTTTTAATGTGGGAAATGTTAAATTATCTGAGAAAAGTGAAGACAATTTACATACAATGAATGAGACTTAGCTGTGTTGCTCTCTGACTTAACTGATCTTCATAATATTGAGCAATAAATCACCCTGTGGAAGTGAGCCTTTCTTCCTAAACTGTAAATACTTGTGGAATGACAAACATTGTCTTGGGTTTTTGCCTTTCTGTGTCTGCAGTGTATGCAGCTATAATTCATTCCTTCACATTTATGAAGAGAAATTTCTATTGTTAAAATCAGAAGGTTCACTTAGCAGCACTATTCTTCCACAGACTCCAAAAGGAGCATCTAGTGATCAGCTCAGTTGTGGACAACTAACATTTCATCTGATGATTCCCACCATAGGAATCAATATTCTCTAATTTATTTAAGCATTGACTTCTCTCATCTGCTTCTGGTTTTTGATTATCAGAGAACTGGATATATTAAAAAAAGAGTGCTTAACTTTGATATGTTTGGGTTTTGCTTGCACATCATCCTCTCAACTGCATTCCCAGAGAAACAGCAACTGTTATTAACACTTTCCAAAAATGCTCATATATATTCTCTCAGTGGAGCTATTTTCTCAAATACCTCAAGAACCAGCTAACATTTTTGATAGGTAATGACCAATACTCTGAATACAGAATTCATACAGCTCCTAGTCTTTATAATGAATGGATACAGGGCAGCTAATATACCTTCTCTATTGCTGTGTTCTCACAGACTATGGAGAAAAAGTATAGGGGTTTCACCTAAATATCTTTTCATCCCCTTTTCCCAGCAAAGTTCCAAAACATGTATAACCAATTACATTGCAATTATTGCGGGTAGCTAATATTCTGCATTTAGCCATTAGATGTTTTACAAAATAATCTCCTTAAAATAAAAATCACACTTGTTTCATTTTTAGCTATAATCAGCCAAGAAAACTGGTGGCTCACCTGTGACTGTAGAGTTTTGTATTTATATGTAAGATCATCAGCTCTTCTGGGTCATTCTCTTGGTTATAACAAATGGATAAACAGCAAAACTATGTCAGAGATATTTAATCCCCAAATACGGGGAGAGGAACTCCCTGGAATGTCCATGACAAATCATAGTCATGCCTTATGTCTTTCTCATGGCAATTTCTCAGACATTCATTGATCTTGGTCAGCAACTCATTTACCTGTATTCCAACTTTTTAACCAACTGGACCCTACCACTTGGGTGGATCATTTTTCTTTATCCTGTTCAAAATCTCAAAATGAATTCTCACTGTGAGTTATTTATGACTCTTGTTAGTCCAAGTAAAATTAAAAAAAAAATACACTCATTCAATAGCCATTATCTTTGAGTAAATTAGAGATGCCCTAACATTATAAAGATTGTCAGGAGATTTGTTAGACCTAATTTTCCCACCAGAAGTAAGTCAAAACAGAAGTGTTCTTCTGTATATTCAACCAGGGCATCCCATTGTGTGTTGCCACAAAGGCACTTAGAATATGGTAGCTGCAGAATCAGAACTTCACCACTCAAGGAAATAATTTTCCAACTTTATTTTCTGTGCTGAAGCGGGATAGTGGGTGGACATCAATTTGTGCTCTATGAGAAGTACATCCTCTCTGTACTGACCACATTCACCAAAACCAGGGTCCCTGGATCATTTTTGTTTGGTACCCTAGGCTCAGGAAGCAAGACTCCAGCTGGTTGACATGGCCACATCTTGGCTGATGGCCTAGCCTTTACATTTAGTAGGCCTTTGGCTCATCCTTCTGCATCAGGCTGGATACATAGATAAGTTCCACCCACCAAAGAGTTACTCTTTTCAGTGGTTTGCTTTCTACCTCAGGAGGTCACCAGTAGCCTCATTGTTCTTATCACTCCAAGCCTATCTCTGATTTTCTGTAGGTAATTTATCTGGGTTAGTACCACATTCCATTCTACCTCAAAAGGGCAACATGGGTGTAAAGCTACAATTTTGTCTGTCCTTTTTTATTACTTTTCTATGCCCACCCAGACCATTGCAGGAGGACAGATGTAGGCTGTGTATTTTGGGTGAGCTACACACACACATCCTGCTCAAATGTACTTGGTTCATTTTCACAGCACACACCAGTCATCTAAGGAGTTTCAACTGGGCAGATGTAGCCAAGCCCTTGCTTATCTGAGTGATGCTTTCAATAGACTTTATCCCACGACACTCATTTGTGAGCTCCTGGGGAAAAAGAATCAATTAATAAAGAATTAAGCACAGAGGAGCAGAGAACTGTACTACCAAGCAGGTGTCTCTACAATGCATATGGATTCAGATGTCACCATTTATAGGGCATCCCCTCTAAAGAATAAATGGTTCTATACCAATCCAATCCTTGATAAAGACAATCCACTAAACAGGAAAATTTGAATGACTCATGATTTTCATCACTGCCGTGATTATAATTGATTATAATTCTTTCTGCCTTTCACTACTTTCCTGGAAAGAAAAATGTCTGAAATTGGCAATTTCAAAACTCCTTTCAGAGATGGGAAGCATTACTTTTACTGTATTTGGAGGCAGTTGTTATTTAATTTGTAAGTTGGCTATGGAGAAGATGACTACTTTTTGCCATGAAATAAATCAAAATAAATTTACCATACATTCAGTATAGATAATCTGCTCTATAAAAATTGCCTGCTTTTTTGCTTGTAATTTTGCCTTAATTCTTATATTCTTCCATCTAAAAGTAGCAAGAGACCTTGAATTTATGTGTATTATGTGAGAATTTGGTGAATGTCATCCATTTCCTTTCAGTGTGCTCAACCAGTGAAATACTAATGAGGCAGCAAGTTATACCTAACAATATATATCAGATGTATCAAATGAAGGTTAAAGAAATTATGAATAAAATATCTTTGAGCTTAATATTCTTATAGTGTCTCATGAAGCAAAAATTGCCAAAAACATTGAAATCTGCATTATTAACTCCCAACCTCCTGGGACCCATGTAGTGCTCATATTCTGCACAGGCTGCCATCACACATCAATTGCCTTATATGGTATTTGGTCTTAACATCCTGTAAATTTAAAATATAACTGGCCCTATATGAAAAGCTATTTCTGTAATTCCAAGACATTTGTATTCCATTGCAAAGTGCCAGTTCAATACAAAAAAGGACGTGTATGTCATTACGCACCAGCTGCCTCATCTAGCTATTTGCAATTGCAAAATATAAAAAAGCTCTTTATTAAATATGCAAAAATGAGATTAGAATCTGGACAGTTTTATGCTGAAAAGAATCTTTCTGGCAACTGCAGAAGAGCTATGTACTTTTAAGGATTTCTATCCAGGGTACTGACTGGAAAGGTCATTTTTAGAGGTCTCTGCTTGCTTTGAAACATAAGTGGTCTCTGTTCTGGTGTCTTTATTAGATATTTTGTGCATGGCCAGGGAAACAAAATGTGCTGAGAACACCAGGAGAAAAGAAAGAAGGGCAAGAAAAGACATAATATAGTACCCATCCCCGTAACCTAAATTTCCCATCTCCCACCATCAAACATCAAACCATGAATCCAAAGCCTTTTCCTTTTTCAAGCTGGGGTTTGTGAGGCAGTATGAAGGAGAATTTATAGAATAGGTATATGGAAATTCAAAACAGGTTTGAAAGGACTAAATGTCATTGAATTATAAATTATTATGACATCATATTGCCACTATAAAATCCTGATAGCAAACTTTATGTTTTAGTCCACCATGTGGTGTCATATGGTTTTAGCATCTGGTCATTCTTCACTTTATTACAGGAATTTATGATATAATCCATAATACACAAATTCATAATTATTTGACGAGAGTATGTGAAGCCCAAACAGATGTTGTGCATCCATTTAGAATGTAGAAAGAAACATTAGTTTGCAAACATGCTGTGGTTCTGGAGGTCTAACAGAGTTGCAGATTTATAAATGGGCACTTCCATTTTGCTATCAGCTGCTGGGTGCTACCCCCTTTGAACAGTGACTGATGACCTATAGGATTTGATCACAAGAAGTGTAGTTGCAATATTATTCACATACTGATAGCAACTATCATTTAAAAACAGAAACACATGCTACAAGATGATCTTTGACTCTTTTAATCACCAAGATTTTTTTTGTTGTCTTAATGTACTAAGGGTAATATTTGTGTGGTACATATGGAGTTAAGACCTCCCTGAATTGACTGATTTCTTGAAACAAAGAAATATAGCTCAGCATGAAGCTATCGAGTTTTTTCAGAGTAAGTAACCAGTCTCCTCCAGGTGAGGAAAAGAACACCATCTAGTGAGCATTCATGGGTTTCACCTGGTAAAACATTGAGGCAGTGAAAAGGCAAACAAACAAAAACATTTTATTGTAAATAATTCAGCACTGAAGTAAATTTAGGCTCAGAAGAAAAGAAGTTTAACATGCTCTGCAATGGAAAGCCCTGTTACATCAAAATAGATTAAATTTTGTAAAACGAGTTATGGGTTATGCTGTTCCATGTTGAAATAAACAAGTTAATGTGGCATTATGAGTTTTTGTTTTTGAGAAACACAGAAACAAGTGTAATATGTTGGTTTGAATAACTGATCAAGAAACATTTATACTTGTCCTGCAATGGTGATTGTTTCCAGCAATTACCCGAGGAAGATGGGACAAGCACAGAAATTGACACAAAACAATCCATAATGAAGACTACCACCACATATCAAGTAATTTTTATTAATGAGTTAAATACAATTGCTTAACCATTATTACACACAAGGAGACATATACGCAACACCAACTATAATGTGATATTCTATTAATTGTATTTGCACAAATTTGATATTATATATATTTTTATAGATGTATTTATGTACGCCATTAGGTGACTGGGATGAAAAACCAAACAGATAAAAAGCATTTTACAGAAATAACCACTACCAGACATACCTATCAGAACCGTTACATAGTGCATCAAAAATATGCATTAGTTCAGTATAAAAAAAATAAACCAATATGTTCCAAGAATTTTTTGGTAGCTATCTTCAAATTTTGAAAATGTATTGTTAACATTGTACTGCTTTGTGAAGAAAACTGCTGATTAAGTCCAGTAATATACTCTTCAAGATGTTTTTTTTTACCTCTTACATTAGTAATACTTCTTATACCATGTGATTATTACATTTGATCTTCATTTAAGACTTTCAAAAGTTTTACTCAGCATCTTAATACTCTCAGCTAAAGTGATCTCTTAGAAAGCTATTTAAACCACAAAGTGCTGGGTTTTACTAAAAAAGAACTAAAGAGATTTTTAGCAAAAGAATTAAAATTATCTAAACAAAAACTGCTATGCCTTTCTCAAATAATTTCATCTTTCCATTTATTTCAAAGCACTTTCCAATTGCAATGCAAATATCTACTATATCCTCAGCTGCCCTGTGATATCCGCCCACATTATATAATTTCAAAGCAAGGTATAATTTCAAAGCAGATTTTTCGTGATTTCTCCTGTGTAGCCCTTTAATTTTGGAGGATTTCCTTCTTACATTGACTCATTATCCACTCTATCATCTTTTCTCTAATGTCAGTAGAAATTTTGGAAACAATCACGCTGCTGAAATGTTCAGCCTAAGGTCTTTGATGATGACTAATGCTATCAGAGAGCCCCTTTAACCTCTCTCATTCACATATATCTTCTGTTCTGTGTATCTCTGTGTCTCTGATCCTGTGTTGTCTGTATGGCAGCTGCGAGTTCTCTGGAGCTGCTTGTTTAGCATGAAAGGCACAGAACAATGGCATTATGGCTGGGAATGGTGTTGCTGGAGGTTCTGACTCTGCACCTATGTAGGAGTACTCCCTTTCCTGTGTTGCAAGAGCACAAGCTTTGCTGTATTTTTTTTTTCCTCTCTTCAACCACCTGCCACCTTCCTCTCTCAAAATTCTTCCCTAACTGCATATCACATCTTTCATATTTGTATTTTGGTATTATCTTTCATATATTTTATATTTGCTTTGGAAACATAAACCTGAAAACTTGACCAGAGGCAGGCAGATAGGAAAGAGTGGGGTGAATTGTTAACTGGGAAAATCTTTTGGTCCTGTGGACTTAAGAAAAAAAGAATAATCAAACTGATAAGCTGAGATTTATCAGGTTTATGGAGCTTTATTAACTGAGGTTTAAAAAGTGCCAGTATTCCTCAAAATCCATTATCTGTTTCTACTGAAATACTGCAATACTACCCCCAGAAAATGACATTATTCCTTCTGAGATTTGATGCCATCAGAAATCCCTGTAAGAACTATTAGTTTTGTGTTGGCTATAGGGCTACATTGAGATCATCAGATACCAATAATAATTGTATCTTTCCCCTAGGATTTCTTCAAATCAGTATGTCAAATTGATAACTAGAAAATTGTTTGTTTCAGCAGAAATCAAAAGACAAAAATTAACATTTTCCGTTTTTCTAATTAAGGAAGCACTGATAAAAAAGTAAACATTTCTAAAACCAAGACTGGCAGAGAAACTATTTGCAAATGGGCTTAACAATGAAGCCATCTTTGAAAATGCTTTTTTAAATTAATCATCACATTTACATAAATATTTTTATACATATCCCATAACACATTTAAAGTACTTTTGTCTGCTGACTAAAACATCGCTGTAAATTCCACATGCAGTGTATCATGAAGAAGAAAATTACCTGAAAAAGATTCAAAACTTTATTTTAATTGAAATATTTTCTCACAAATGTCTTATCAGCTCTAATCACCATTCCACCATAGATACCAAATTATCTTGTCACTGAATTCCAATTCTCTAATTTCAATCAACTGATAGAAACTAATTGTGTTCTTCAGTATCAAAGACTAATCTTTTCAGATCTTGCTAAACCTAAATTATTAGTCATTGGTACTAAACTACATGCACAGGGTTTAGGGCCATTCTCTTTGAATGGACCAACATTTTCTTCAAAATGTTATAAGAATTACAGGCTCCAAAAGAGTTCTCTGTAAAATAATTTTCCAATATTAGGGTAATTTTGTTCCTGAATAAAACAAGGAACATGACAGTCAAAAGAAGAATATTACAGTGAGAGCCTTTCAATATTTGACAGCAGATATCTACCACCCACAACTAACTGGAGACAGCATGAAATTACCTCTTGGGTGTTTTTTTCAGATCATTTAAGAAAGCTTAGTTTTCAAAATTTAATATAAAAATTATCAGAAAGTTTGGATGGAAGCCATATACTCAAGGATTCTGATCCATTCCTGTTACCACTTATAAAGGCCTGGGTTATTACACTGACAAATCCAAGTACAGCTTCAAGAGCTGTCATTGAATAAATCAGGAAAGATTATCATTACACAGGGACTTGCTAACAAAACAGCTGGATGTAGAAAAGGGACAAGAGGGCCAGTCTATTTGTAAAAGACACCTTGCTGATGCAAGGTGATTGGCCCATACTTTTTGAAAATTTTTTGTACATAAAGAAATAAATGTAAATTCCATTGAGGCTGTGTAGGCTCATAAAAAATGTAACAAAAACCCCTCAGCTGTGCTACGGAGTGCTGCAGACACTATGGTTTTGATAACACAAAACAGATCAAAATCCAAGCTGCCTAAACAGCAACTCCAAATAGACCATGTGGGAATTTTGGCTTGTACAAATGCACAATGTTGTGTGCCTTGGCTGCTTGCATTCAGAGCCATCTGTGAAGCAGGCAGAAAGCCTTATTGCAACTTAACATGCCAGTGTCACAAGAGCTCCAGTGCCAGCCTAAGAGAACTTTAGATAGGGAATCTGCATTGCTGCCCTAAGTGCTGTCTGTCCTGCACAAAGCAACATTTCTTTGCTAGTCTAGATAAAGCAATGGATAGACTTTGGATGAGCATTACAATAGATGGTATGCATATGAATTGGAATTGGATGGGATAGGCTGGGATGGACTGGAATGGTGTGGGCTGAATGGTATACACATGTATTCCAATATACACAGAATGTATATATTGTGTGTTTAAGCACACACCTGCAAAGCATACATATTTTTATGATCAAGGAACATTTCTAAATTTTAAGGTCACTTGGGCAACTAAGAAAATCTTCACTGTAATTATCCTACAGAAAATTAGTATATGTGCCAAAAATTACAAAAACCACATAGCTTATGTATGTTTCATTAGTATGTTAAAAATTCTTGGTGCAAATGGGTACCTGTGATCTTTGGATATGGTTATCTGAAAATATCACCACTGACATGTGATTTAAAACATACATATCATATATGATATCATATGATATGAAAACCTTAGGTTTCTTTCAAGTGCTGCCAGAATTTTGCCTTTCTGAAAAGTATACCTTTGCAGTACGGTTGACAGAATGAAAATACATTATATAAAAAAATATCACTAATCATGTAGTTTTAACTGTATGCTAAATCACAAATTAGGCCAATTTTATACTGGATTTTAATGAGAAAGCATTCTGTGCTTTTATATGTGTACTATTTGGAGAACATGGTGTACTGATTTTAAGTTATAGCTCAGTGTTTTAATAACAAACCTCCCAGGTAAAATATCAGTAATCAGAAAAATGCAAAAGCCAACAGCATTCTTTAACTCTTACAACAAAAAAAAAGATCATGACACAGATCACATGAACTATTATTGAGAACAGATAAATCAATATTGTGACCTGCAACCGTTAATAGATAAAAAGACCTTCCAGTACACTCTGGTCAATATATTATTATCACAAACTCTTCAAGCCCCATATTAGGCACCAAAAAGGACTGTCATGGCTTAACTCCAGCTGGCACCCCACACAGGCACTCGTTTACTTCTTCTCAGTGGGATGAGGGAGAGAATCAGAAGAGTAAATATGAGAAAACTCATGGGTTGAGATAAGGACAGTTTGATCAGGAAAGTTAAAAAAAAAAAAAAAAGCATACAAGCAAAGCAAAAATCAGAATTCATTCACCATTTCCCATGGGCAGGAAAGCAGGGCTCCATGATACAGAGTGTTTACTTGGGAGAAAAACACCATCACTTCAAATGTCCCCTCTTCCCTCCTCTTCTCCCAGCTTCCGTCCCTCACCCTTGTGCACCCCCAGCCTCCTCACAGGGGAGGTGCTGTGAGGGGCAGAAAAGACCTTGATGCTGTGTAAGCCCTGCTCTGCAATAATGGAAGATCTCCATGTTATCAACACTGCCTTTAGCACAAACTGAAAACAGAGCACCATACCCAGCTATGAAGAAAATTAACTCTATCCCAGTGAAAACCAGCATATGTGGTTTATAAATTTGTTTCAGCTATCATATTCAACAAAATATTCAGGATTATTAAAGAAATTCCTGGAAAAGGCCTGTATTAAGCTAAGAAACAGTTACCATGAGACTTGTTTTTTTCTTCATAATCTCTCATATTTAAAAGATTTTTACTTTTTTTCCTTAGCCATTGATCTGTATCTTTTTATTTAATTGTACTTCTTAGATACAATTTTATAACTGTTTCATTTGGCTGTTTTTAAACAAATGCTGATGATGTTTGTATCACATCAGACACTCTTACAGTGAAACAACTTTTGTGAGTTCATTTTAAATTTTACTTCAGCACCATAAATAGGAAAGGATTGACTAAATGATAGCTGCCTAATACTTTTGTTAGCTGCTGGAAGTCACACAGAATGAAAACCAGAGTTGTATCAACCAATATGCCTATTTGAATCAGCCAATTATATAGCTAATGTATCTATTAGCAATATTACTAACCCCAGACAAAGGAGCAGTTCTACAGGATGTCTGTCTCTCTACACTGTCCCAGGGGGATTATCTGATTGCTGATTATGCAGGACATGAACCATAATTTACCATATATTTGCCTGCGGTATTGTGGGAGATCTGTATTCAGGTAGCAGGAATATTACAAGCAGTTTGGTGCTGGAAACAGAACTAACTTTAAAAAGCACATTCATTGTCAGGAGAATTGCTGAGGGCTTGAGTTAGTCAAGAGCACTATGAGGGACAGCCTGAAAATGAGGCTGAGTCAGGCTGAGGTTCAGGGGAAGGGCAGCAGAAGCCTGCCAGGAGCTAAGCTGGCTAACCAGTTAACATTTATTCTACAATTTAATTCTACAATCTAGGTAAGGGAGGAATCAAACAAAAAGCCAGCTGAGAGGGAACTGATTTGTTCACTAGAGAGATTAAAAAAGGTAGGGGAATTAGAGAAAGCTGTATCTGGAATCAGGAGAGATAACAATGGAACAATTAAACAAACAAACAAACAAACAAACACCAACAAAACAAAAAGCCCTTGCATATTTACATGATTTCCACCATTCAATCAGATGGCAGGTGAGCTCTAGCTTTTTAAATGATAACTTGGATTATCCTGCTCTAGCAAAACTTTACATTTATTTATTATCTTTTCTGAATTTTTAATTAAATAGGACAAATGGAATAACATTGGCATGGACAAAAGAAGGTCTTGATCCAAAAAACATGACAAATTTTATCCAGTAAGCAACAGCATATTGATGACAAAATCCTTCTGCTCCAGGTATATGGCCTTTCCAACAAATGTGCCAGTATATGCTGGGTAAATGAAACCCATATATTACCATTTGTTTTAGTTCTCCTGTCTTGATAAACTGCATTTATTTAAATGTTTGAGTGGCCTATTCATTAGCAGGTGCTGCAAATGCTTGCTGTTCCAAATGGTAATGCAAAAATTATAACTTTTTCTAACTATGCTCACATAAGGATGTATAAGCTGGATAAAATATGTGATGTTCAGGACCAGTCATTCAAAGGAGACAGACTAGTTGCCACCCTAGATCTAACAGTTTCTAGTTCTCTCTAGATTTGTGTCACATAGTTACTGACTTTGGTGTCTCAGAAAGGCCTTAGCTATGAATGAAGCTTTTCCCCAGGTTAAGTCTTTGTAAAAGAACAGGCTGTTAATTTTTGTGGATTCTTTTTCATCTGTTAACACCATGTCCTCGAGCTGCAATTTTTCCTTTACTCAGCTTTCCAATTTAACAAAATGTTAAAGAGTTATTTCCAAGATCTTGGCACTCTTGAAAAGTGTTGTTTCTTCAGCAAGTTCAAAAGGTAGAGGAAGAAGTTTTCCAACATGCATAAAAAATGTACAGAGATTACATTATTCTTGTATTTAGAGAAAAAGAGCACATGCACACAGTCTTGAATGAGAAGCTGCCCTCAAAAATCCACACTGCTTAAAATTTATGCTTGCAGTAATATTTGGATTGATTTAATAATAGAAAACATTTTAAAGTTTTAAACTGTCTGCAGGAAAAACCTTTCACCTTAATTTGTAATAATAAAAATACCATAGAATGAATATTTTTATTATAAAAGAATAAACTGATAAATTGCTTTCATGGCTATTTAAATGCTGAATTGAAATTTAGTATTCAGTAAGCTTGAAAAACCTACCAACTACCTTGCACATTTCCTGTCAACCTGACACCTCTCGGTGTTACAGCCTGATAAATAATTGTTTTGTTATTTGTCATACCACAGCTGTGTCTTAGTCTAAGTCCTGCACTTGGGAAGCTCTTCAGCCTGTAACATTCAGGTCAGCCTTGTTGGGAGCAGCTGCTGTGAGGGCAGCACTTACAGCAGCAGCTATGAGTGGAGGCAAGGACTTTGGGGAGGCCTTGGTGGGCTTGCAAAGAAGCAGTGTGGCAGGAATGGGCCAGTGGGAAGGGTCATGCTGTCTGCAGTGTAGCTGTGGGAGCATGGTGGCAAGGTGCTGGTCAGCTGGCAGGACTAGGCAGGGTGCCTTGGAGGCTGCTGGTGCTGCTGCTTGTGGTTGCTGCTCTCAGTTTGGATAGAAACTGCAGGCTCTGCTGCCAGTTCTGGGCTTTGCCTGATGTGCAGGCTGCTGCTGGGAGCCATAGACTGAAACACTGGAGCTGAGGGATGGTGGGGAGGCAGAGCCACTGTGACTGCAGTTAGTGAAGAGAGGCACACAGGGCCTGCCATTGCTGCTCAGGACTGTGCAGGACCACATGGAGACAGCGCAGTGATGGTCTTAGCGTGCCACAAGGCACAAGTCCCAACGCTGACTGATGCTAATTGCTCTGACACAGAGAAGACTCTGGCCACTGCTTGGATTTCATGCTGCAAATATGGCCTGGGGCCTCTTCTGTGGGAGGTGTGCTCTGACCAAGGCACTGAGCTGCTGGATGAAAGAGTAGTAGGGAGAGCTGAGAGACTGCACAGCATCGGGGAGTTTGAAGAAGGTACTGAAAGCACCATTTTCAGGAAAGCTGCAGAGGCAAGAGCCTGATCTATACAAGGCAAGGAGACAGAAGCAGCAGCTGATAAGCAGGTTCAAACAGGTGAAGGAGAAAGACTTCAGACAGAATAGGCTGTTACTTCCAGCAGGAACATCTCCTTCTCCACCTGCAAATCTACAACTTGAGCATAAATCTAGTGCACTGGGTGTTGGTTAATGATGAAGCAGACCCACTGAGGGATCTTTCAGAGTAAGCTGAGCCCAAACAGGTTTAAAAAAGCATGTGGTGGTTATAAGAGAGCCTTTCCTAAGGGGATGAAAGCAGCGATCTGGAAACGTGACCTGATTTTTTAGGCTATTTCTTGCTTACCAGTATCTCAGATCTGAGATGTTGCAAAAAAAAAAAAAAGTCAAGGCTTACCTAGCCCTTGGACTAACACCCCTTGCTTCTTTTTCCAGAGTGATAGAAGGGTAACCCAAAGTGCACCAAGGGTTCTTCAGAGCCCAAGGGATGCAGTGTAAGGTAAGGCAGGCAGGTGATGACTGTCTTTCCAGTAAGGGGGGAAAGGCTCCAGCAGAAGGTCACTCCTTCAGGAAGGCAACACAGGCCTGATGTTGGAAGCAATGCTTTGGCTTCTATGATCACATTGCTCTGTGAGCAATGAGCACTACTGTGTAGGGATGGGATATCTGGCAGTGAGGCAGGAGTGTCTTTGCCAACTTGCTAATGTAGTGACAAATGCTTTAAACGATGTATGTTGGGTAGTGTGTTCCTAAACTGAGGAGAAGTGAGGGCACAAGTGGCAAAATAAATCTATCTCAGCAGCAACGTTGCAGGGGATGTTCTTTAACCTGGAGAGACATGGGCTATTACTTGGGGCCCAAGTCAAATACCTGTATAAAAATGGATTTAGTATAGGGAAGAAACAGGATGAGTAATAAGTCTAAGCAAAGTTGCAGAGCTATAATGTCACTGGGATTATGAAGACAAGATAGGATATCTCTCTATAGTGCAGCATTGCAGTGGATGGATAAAGGTGGGAAGGTGAGGAGGAGATTGTGTTTCATACCAAGGAGTGGTTCAAACGTGCAAAGCTGCCTTGGAGTCAGAGAGAAAGTAGTAGAAAACTAGTGAGTAGGAGATAAGGATCAGAAGACAGACTAGCACAGGTGATGATAAGACCACTGGATCCAGAGAAAATGGATGAGGCCCGCTTTAGATGGCTGTAGAAAACCAGGTCCTGGTACGCATGGTAGGCTTAAATCTTCCTACTCTGCTGTAAGGAGACTAGAGCTGGTGCAAGCAATCTGTGAGAATTCCAGAATTTGTTGAAGGGAATTTTTGACACAGGTGATCAATCTACTGATTAGAGAAAGTGCTCTGTTGGACCTGCTGCTCACAAAAAATGAAAAAGCATTGAATAAATTCAATACTTGGTTACCACAGCCATGGGACTAGAGTTTCAGGTCCTGAGAGATATAAGCAAGAGACACAGTAGGATTACTGGATTTCAGGAGAACAGATATTCAGGACCTTTTTGGTACAATCCCAAGAGAATTTGTCCTAAAGAGAAAGAAGCTAGGAAACCTGTTTGATTTTTCAAGGAGAGTATCTTCAAAGCACAAGGATTAATTTTACATAGGTCTACAATTCTAATTTTGAAAATCCGATCAGATATATATATATTTTAGCTGGAAATAGGAGCAGGAACCATTTTTTTTAATCTATCATACCTACTAAATCTTTTTCATGGCTTCATTAGAAAGCATAAAACTTCTTTTATCACAATTTAAAGCTTTTTGTTAATGATATTAGGGAAATTTATTCTTTCTTTCATTGTTATACCCTTCCTGTAGTATGTCTGTCCTACTTCATATTTAAATTTCTTGAGTTCACACCAAGCCATCTTTGAATATGTAAATTCAACAGTATAAATGGAAGTCTGCATGACGTTAATATGCTAACTACTAAAATAACATTTTATTATACTAGTAAAACAGAATAAACAGCCACAGATCCATGCTAAGCTTAGCAATTGCCTGACCTTTATGTAAAAAAAAAATAGTTTCAGATTAAATTATTTATGACCTGATTTTTATGTTAACAAGCTCTCTTTCTTACTTATTTTTGGATTTTTTTTTTAGTTTGTTTGTTTGTTTGATGCTGCTAGTGTGCGATAGTTTTGGCTTCTTAGGTTCTAAAAAGCTTTAATGTGAGAAAGATGTATTCTTACAAAGAATACAATTCCAGTTTTAATATTGACCCTCAAATTATTCCAATTATTTTGAAGACAATAACATTTATTTATGCAACCCAATCCTTCAGTTTATATATCTTAAGAGGCTGGGGAAGATATTCGGTGTCCTGAAAGATTTTATTATAGGATTGAACAAGATGCTTTTACATCTGACTGTGTGGGAAATGGATCTACATAAAAGGTTTTAAGACATCTCTAATCCCAAGTAGTCATCATCTTTTTCATTTTCCCTTCCATAAAAAGACCATTAGCAAACCCAAAGATATTATAACCTAGCACTCCTGTTATCGCTTTTTCCCCTTCTTCTCTCTTACAACCTGAGAAAGCAGGCATAAGAGCCCAGACAGAACTCAGCACCAGACAGCTGATATTCTATTTACTTCACACAAAGCTAGGCAAGCTATCTTCTTACTAACTAGTTAGAAATTTGAATATGCGCTTATAACAGGGAGTGGGATATTACATGGTATATTTTGTTCTTGCAAATTCTTATACCCAGCAAGTATCAGTTATGATTATCTTCCACCACTTTCATTAGTAAATTAGAGAGAATTATGTCTCTCAAAATAGGCCAGATCTAAGGCTGAGGTTCTTCACAAGTTATTTAAAAATTCCTTGAAGCTCTGGAATCTTTGCTAACCCAGACAAAGACCTGACTCATAGGGTCTCTAATCCAGTGTAAAATACATCCTAAAATCTGTTCCATGTATTGAAAGCAAAATTACAGCAAATTGTCTCTTTGTTAAAGTTTAAATGATGCAAATCCATAACACAGATTAGAAAGAAAAACATGCCTGTGAAAATTTGTAATCCCCAAAATTTTGCCAGGTTTTCCAATGTTCACAAGCCTATAAGAACATTTGATCTATCACACAAAAATACTCCCTCAAACTATGTCATATGTCATATCCATGTTCATTATTTTAAAACATTGATGAGAATTCTGAGTTTACTGAAATGTTTCATGATATATACATCTCCTGGCAGTTTTCCTGCCACTCTGTGATGGATTAACCCTGGCTGGATACCAGGTGACCACCGAAGTTGCTTTGCCACTCCTCTCTTCAGCTGGGCTATGGAAAGAAAACATAATGATGAGCTCACAGCTTGAGATAAAGATAGGAAGAGATCATTTGGCAATTTTCATCATGGGCAAAATAGATTTAACTTGGCAAAATTAGTTTAATTTATTATCAACCAAATCAGAGTAGGATAATGAGAATTAAAAACTAAATCTTAAAACATCTTCTGCCCTCCCCTCTCTTCTTCCCAGGCTTAATTTCACTCATGAATTACCTACCTCCATCCCCTTGTAGTGGTGCATTCATCCCACGTTTCTGTGCTGCTACTTCCTCTGTAGGGAGAGGACTCCTCACACTCTTCCCCTGATCCTGTGTGGGGTCCTTCCCATGGGAGACAGTCCTCCAGAAACTTCTCCAGCATGTCCTTCTTACAGGTTTCAGTTCTTCATGAATTGTTCCAGCATGGGTCCCTTCCATGAGGTGAAGTCCTTCAAGGACAGGCTGCTCCAAAGTGGGTCCCACGTGAGGTCATAGGTCCTAACAGCAAACCTGCTCCAGTGGGGGCTCCTCTCTCCATAGGGCCAAGCTTCCCATGGGGTTACAGTCTCCTTTTGACATCCATTGCACCACCACGGACCCTCATGGACTGTGGGGGCACAACTGCCTCATCATGGACCTCAGCAAGGGCTGCAGGGGAATCTGCTCCAGCCCATGGAGCACCACCTTCTCCTCCTCCTCCTCCTCCTTCTGCACTGACCTTGGTGGTTGCAGAGTTGCTTTTCTTACATATTCTCACTCTTCTCTCTGGATGCCATTGTGCACGTTTTTTATCCATTCTTAAATAAGTTAACCCAGAGGTGCTTCCACTGGCACTGATGGGCTTGGCTTTGGCAGTGGCAGGTCCTTCCTGCAGCCAGCTGGCATTGGCTCTGTCACACACGGACAAAGCTTCTAGCAGCTTCAGAGTGCATCCGTCTGTCTGTCTGTCTATTTTTCAGCTATATATCTACCTTAACAATCTGTCTCAGATCACTACTTCCTATGTTATTTTACAGAAAGTCAGGACAAGGTATAGGACAGAGGTAATGCATTATTTAAACCAGAAAATATAATTGGAAAACTCAGACAACTTTGCAGGAACGCTATTTTTTTCCTCAGGTCTAAAATAGATTCAAATTTTGAGGCTAGGTACCAAGTGTGTATTCTTTAGGTCATCATCTCTGAAACAAAATATACTTGATATATCTATGAGTGTAAGAAAAAGAACTGGAGGAGAATGCAAGAGACAGATAGAGAGAGAAAGATATGGAGACCTGATAAGTAGTTATTCCTCTGGGGCAGGGGAGAAGTAGTTCATAAACTGTGGAATACAAAAAGATTAATGAGCTTGGGACTTGTTGAGGGCTTTGAGACTGTGTTACAAAACCATTATCTTTACTGAAGTTGTGGGGATTGGTTACCAGTAGAGCTATGAAATTTTATTTCAAAGTTTGTTCTTGTAAAAGGTTTTGGGTTTGAGAAACAGGACCAAGAGACTGGAGATTGAGCTATCTTCTAAGAAACTTCCTGCTCTGGAAGTTGAGTGGTTTTTGTTCTTCACTGATTACCTGTCCAGATACATTGATGTAGAGAGGGATGTCTTAGTTTTACCCATGTAGTTACTCTGAGATGACTGTTCACAATATAAGGCATATATTGGATTCCCAGAAGTACAAGTATAGAAATGTGACTGTTCTGCTTTAGATGGTTAGCTGTCATCTCTTGTCACAGTGCTAAATGTATGCACCCCATGAAGAAATGTCCTTGTTTTTTTCAGTATACTTAAGACTGGAAGGATTGGATTCTGATGGCAGATGGGGCCTGGACACTCCTTGGAAGCAGTGATGCAAGTTATGCAGAAAAAAGGGATTTGTGTGGCCCAACCATCTTTCAATGAAATATAATATGCAACTTCCTATACTGTTACATAATTTCAATATACATGGAATAACAGCAACCAATCCAAGTAAAAATGTATGAGAAATAGAAAAGGACTCATTTTGAACAAGTATGAGACTACCTTCAGTGTAAATGGTGCAGTTTGCAATCTTCTGAGGAGTTATCAAAACCTAGTGAATGACCAACATATTCTCAGAATAAAAAGCCTAGGATATTTGTAATGATAGATATAAATATGCAATGTAATGGGATAAAGAAAACAATTTCAGCAGTGATTCAGCCATTGGTTATTATTATCAATAGATTGTTCATTTCAAAATATTTAACAAAATCCAATATATAACTTACCATTTTTTCTAAAACAATCTCTGCAAAAGAAATAGTAGAATGATGAAAAAGCCCCCCAACCAAAGTACCAAACAACACTAATTTAAAAAAAAAATCCACTTAAACAAAAAAGCCTCCTCAGACTGTATTTTGTTAAAACAGATTTTTTCTGCTAGAACATAGATAAGTCATCTATCAGAAACACAAATTAATTTTTTATTAGAAAACATACATGAAAAGTAAAAGAATTAAAGAAACTTAAAATTTTCTTTATAAACCTTTAAAAATGGCTATTTCACATTTGTCATTTTCAGACCAAATTGAAAAGTTTTTAATGGATAGTTCAATAATTCTACATCTTAAAAATATTGCAGATTTTGTCACTATTTACTGAAAACTAAGTTTGGACTTTAGGGAGAAGATTTTATGTATCTCAAACATTTATTATAAAAACTAAGTGTTTAAATACTATATGAGAAGAAAGTCAAGGAAATACAGAGGTGGGTGCATGCATGTGTAAAATAAACTCTGAAAACTTTTTTCTGACCACAGCTCTAAAATTCTGCTTTGTAACAGGGACCTGGAATTTGGGACATTTCTCAAACATACCCACATGTTCCCGTGAGGAACGTGTGTCTTCCCATCCCTGTGAAAATCCCTGTGAATTCAATCAGCATATGAACCCTTCACACCCAGCAGATACTTTTCAGAGCTTAGCAGAGAAAACCACTAAACCACAAGGGACTTCTTTTACAATGACTGTGGGCTTTTACTGAGCCCACATCAGCCCAAAGCTGGAAGGACAGCCTTGAAGTTTCCTGTACCAGTTGGTCCTGGTCTGTGGAGATTGAAATAAAACACAGAAATAGTCTATATATTTTCTTTGCCTGTTATCAGAGAGCAATGCAAGACTGCAGAAAGATCAACCTTAATTAGGACACAGAAGGAATGATACAGATATCTGAAGAGTCTAATGCTGCTGTAGAGGCTATGAAGTGGTGCTACTCAGATTTCAGAAGGGCATGTCTCCTGTAGATCCTGCATTGTATCTGCCAGTTTCATGCAGATATGTCAGATACTGCAGAATTTCTAAAAGGGTATGTTTAGACACCTGAAACTGCCAGAATCTGATAAAAACAGAAAATGGAAGAATGGCAAATAAATTCTGGAAATGGGACAAAAAGCACACAAATTGTTTTAAAACTACCAGTTATTTCATAGTGCACTAAGAATAGTCAAGGATTAGGAGTGAACTGAAAGGTACTGGGGTATTAGAGGAGCAAATTGGGAAACTTTGCAAAGACAGAAAGCCACTAGTACAGAATTCAGGAAAAAAAAATTAACAAACCAAAACCAACCAACCAACCAAATCACAGCAAAAAAAAAAAAAGCAAACAAACAAACAAACAAAACCCCAAAACCAAATAAGAACAAACAAACACCCAAACAACAACAACAACAAAACAACCTGGGAATAAAAGGTTCCAGATTGTGATAAGAAGTCTACAGGAAACAAACAAACAAACAAACAACCCCCCCCCCAACATGATAAGCAGTGTTCAAGACAGAGGGGAAGCTAAGGAGCCTGAGGTTAACAATGTGGGTAAGGTACAAGTAAGCAAATATTTGAGCTGTAAGGCAAATTTGGTTATGAGGCAGAAATATGGAGGAGAGTCTTGCAGTGGAATTTGAAAATAGTGGGGAAGAGGCTAACAACGCAAATCATGGTTTTGTGAGACGTGAATTCGAGAGAGGTTTGTGTCCAGGAGTTACGTGTCCTAAATGTATTCACCATCAAAGTATCCTGATAAATCTGACATCTTGCTTACCTGGAATAAACACAAGTATTACATTTTCAAGTTCAACTTTTTTATGCTAGATGGGAATCAGCATTGGGGAAAAAATACTTTACTCATGCTAAGTAGAAAATAGTCTTCATTTGATTAAAGCCCAATCCAGTGACAATTCTTTCTGTTTATACAAGTTCATCAATTAACTATGAGTTGTTTTGATTGTAGAGTTAAATGCTATTTTCTGTACAAAGAGAGACATCCATATATTCCTTGTGCTCAAAAGTGGCAGGCATACTAAAATTACACTATTAGCACAAAATATTTTGTTGTTCACAAACTGAATTTCAAAATTGTTTGAAATAAAAACATACTGGCAGGATGTTTTGAGGAATTTTAGACATGGTAGTCATTGTTACTTCTGCGCTCAATAATTTCTAGTTTTGAATCCAAAATAATCCAAAAATTTATTGTGTTTTTAAAATTTTTATATTCTATTCAGTCAAAAAAAAATTCAGAATTTTTGCTGCATCTGAAGTATAATAATAAATAAGAGAATCTGAAAATCTTGCTTAATAAAATTCTAAGACTTGGTCATTTGCTACCATGCATTTTTTTTGTTATTTTTAACTTATTTCATCTTATTGAGAAATACAACTGCTTTTAAAGTGGATATTTCTAAAAACTATTTGTTAAAACAGAGCATTCTTTACCTGATAAAATAAGGGTGTATAACTTGTATAGGTGCAATCAGATTAGAAATGCTTTTATATTTTCAAACTGCTTTCCTATACTTGTCATAAAATTAAGGAAGATAAATCCATGTCTTGAGATCTGAACACAGAGATGAAAAATTACAACCCTTCTGAAATAATGTTCTCATCTCTTTACAATGATTTTTAATTATTCAGTTTTAATGATTCATTTTATACAGGTTACATTTTTGGAGTTCTAGTCTCTATGATTTTACTCTAAACTTTAAACTTAAAAATGTTTTGGTTGATTTCATTTACACCACACATTTTATAGAAATAAATTAGATGTTATATAAAAAATGTTTACTCAGAGTGTAGTGAGGCACTGGATTATTTTGTCCAGAGAAGTTGTGTAAGTTGTGGCTGTCTCATTCCTGGGAGACTTCATGGCCAGGTTGGATGAGCAACCTGGTCTAGGGAGGTCGGTAGCAACTAGAAGGTCTTAAGGTCTCTTCTACCCAAGACTTTCTATGAGTCTATAAATTCATTATTTGTGTTAACAGCAGAAGAGGTACAATATCAGTTCCTTCCTTCCATATGTAAATATGTCTTCGTGGAACTAATCTGCTAGGCTTTGAAATTAAAAAGTAGCACCTTGTCAAAGAATAGATAAGTAAGTACATACTTTTGAGACCTATTTAATCAGGTTTTTCCCAAACATTATTAATAACCTTTAAAACCAAATACTCATTGTGAACAAACAATCTGATTTGTGTTTAGTTGCCTTCTGGAGATTTTAATCATTTTATCATTTTCCTCAAACAGAGCCTCTTGGATTTTATATTTGACAGGCCAAATAATGACTACAAAATTGAGTTTTTAAGATGTTTATAATGACTTTTTATGTAGAGATAAAATAGAAGGCCAACATGAATGCTATAAATAATAACACAGATTTATTGTAACATTCCAGATATTAAATATTGTTTGTGTATTTTCAAAATAAGATATTAACAATGAAATTTCAATGAAGTTCAAAAATATGTTTGTGGAATATCTAATTTTTAAGAAAATTTAATTAAAATGAAATTACTGCCTAAACCAATGCTGCAAGTGAATACTAAGGTCATCTTGGAATAATATCCAAGTTATCATTAATTTTTATTGTCAAGGAATAATTTTTGCAGAGACTTTATGTTTGAAAATTCTTGGTTTGTTGCATTTTTGGAAAGCTTATTTTGATTAATCATGCTTTAAATACAGTTCATATTATTAATCTAACAAACATAGCTGGCTGTAGGTAATCATTTATACTTAAAAAATGCTACTTCATGTATTATTTAAGAATCTATCAACAGTTCACCATCAAAAAGTAAATTTACAGTATCTGAAGTGTTGAACATAAAGAAATTTCAGAAAATCCAAATTTCTTGAGCATGTCTAGAGTTAGGTAGTGTACACACAGTCGTATTATTTCTTCCCATAACTGGCACATGTAAGTTTGAGTAACACTACAGCAATCTCATTTGTCATTTCTAAGGTGTATAGGGTGGGATCAGTATGAGAGAAATATTCAGGAAGAGTCAATATTGTACAAGACACTATATATGTCATAGGTGTTGAAAGATAAACTCCATGTTTACCATCAAAATAATCTGATATTGGTATCAAGTCACAATCAGTCTTCAGAGAAAGAAGACATTCAATTATGAAACTTCAGGCAAATCAGATCTGCCATCTTTTTGTGCTCAAGTCAGTAAATCCAAAATTTACAGACAATAATCAGAGAAGATTATGTTACGTAGTACAATCTGCAAAATCTACAAGATCTACAAAAATTACAAATCATTTGAAACTATCAATAAACTTGCATGCCAGAGCCCATAAAAAGTATCTGGCTCAACAGCTACTGTCCTACTCTTTTTCATTCCTAAATTATGGAGGATCACCAAGGTTCTAGATGCTATTTTAATACAATTTAACTAACACTTTTGCTGTAAATTCTAATCCATTTTCTGTGCATTTCTTTATGAATTAATTAATAATTTTAAGCTGAACCTAAATGACATTCTAAGGAGCAGGGGTCACAGGTAAACGAAAGTAATAGTAAAGACTGATGAAGAATTTTCTTAAAGGACTGGCTGTCAAGTAATTTCTAATAAAAATAAACAAATGAAGTAAAATATTCCCATATAACTGAAATCAAATGTGCACGATAGAAGACTGATCCACAGTGGTAATTACCTCATTCTTTCAGGGCCCAACAGCTAAACATAATGAGATGAAACCAAGTATGTAAAAAAAAATCAGTCGATGTTATTTAAAAATTGCTTCTGTTAAGGTTGAAATAATTCCAAGGTGATTTCCCAAGAGAGGTGACCTTCACAGCTCTTCTACAGGTAATAGTCATGAAACAGTAAAAACAGAAATCTAGTCTCAAACCTAAGAGAGACTGAGACTAAGATTTCATCTTTTCTCTTTGAAAGAGAACTTGCTGGCAAAAAAAGCCAAAGTGCCTGTAATTATATTAAAATTAATTGCATTGACCACATATATCTTTCTAGGTTTTATCTGTGCAGCAAGAGGTCTGCTGAGTAATAAACCAGATAATGAGATTTTTAATATGTGAAAGTATATTGCCAGGTAAATAATTCTTGCTGATTATATGGTTTCTTATAAATGGAATTAACATTCCAAGATCTCAGTTTTATTTCTTTCCATTAAACACAATATGCATCAGAGTTTATTAGCTATTTTTAAATAGTTACTGAAGCTTAATCTAAAATGATAGAATCATGGCATCAGAGGATAAAACAGTGATATTTAGTATAAGTAAGTTTGGCACTTTAAAGAACAGATAGAAGCAACTGTTTTTTAAAAGCTTCTAAAATGTTATCTAGGACAATAGCATACCATCTCAACTAGTGTGGACACCAGTGTTTACCAAGGCATCTACATAAACCAGCAAAAATCACTATATAAGTATGAAGATAAATTATTGTAGTGTGGATAAAAAAATCAATGATATCTGATAGCTATAGTTTACATGAACAGAAATGGTTAATAATGTGTGATTCAGGAAAAAAATGTTTCTGGATTTTTTGTTTAACAGTACAGAATGAATGGAATATCGTAGATATTTAAATTCAACAAATTATTCTTATTAACACAAGAAGGAAGAATAAATTAAAAAAAAAAAGATGATAACAAAATTAAGCTTCCAGAGTGAATATTGACAGTTAAAAATTATGCATGTAGCAGTAACACATATAAATAATATGAAATTACAGGAAATCTGAATAGTTTTATGGTAAAAGAGTTACAGCTCAACATTCGGATGTTTTTTTAAATGTTTACGTTGCATAAATGTTAAAAAGGTTTCCATCCAGACCAGTTGAGTTGAAGCTGAAAAGCATACCATGAAAAGTGTTTCACTGATTGATGAAATACCAAAACTAATCACAACTTTAGGCCATAAACATTTTGCTTTTCTCTCTTACCCTCACCTCTTCCCACATCACTCAGTGAGGAGCCCGATTTTCATCTGTAGTTGCAGTACTTAGGGAGGAAGTGACTCTTATATTGCTAAATTTGCCTAAATGATTTCTTGGGATATGAAGATGTGTGACCACACAGCGCTTCTTCAACCTAGCAAAGGAGAGCAGGCAAGGAAATCCAGAGTGCCCTGAGTGTGACTGATACAAGTGACTCCTCCAAAGACAGATCTGCACCCTCCTTCCTGCCAGCCTGCTGTACCACCCTGACTGTGTAAGTCACTGCACACCTGGACATTAATTAGCCCAGTATCAGGGAATTACTGGATTTCTTGGGGGTTTTAACCTAGATAATTGTACTACTGAAATTACTTGTATTTATTACTTTATTTAGAGATTTTTTCCCCCCCTAAAACTGTTAGTCTGATTTTTGATGCATTATCATATGCAAAACCCATACCTTGGCAGGGTTATGTTAGGCCCCTACTTCTTCTCAGGATCTCCTAGGCAAAACATGGAGTTCTAACCACTTAAATTTATTTTTTTAAAGATTAATCATGAAATTAATGATGCCTCTGTTACAGCAAGCTATGCTTCCAGCTTTCCTTCTGAAGTCCACAGAAAAGTCATCAGCATAAATATTTTATTAAGACAGAATAGATAATATGACATATAAATCTTAATTTGAATATAGCTACAGGTGAAGTCATCCATCTAGAAACAAGACACATAGACCAGATCTACACTATAAGTAACATAAATGTAACTTTGAAAAGGTAAGAGTGAATAAATAACTGAACACGACTTCTCAGTGACATGGTCTGATCAAGACAGTTCAGGTTGTTCATATTGCTGGCAAAATAATGCAGTCTTGGAACAATCTTAAAACAGAAGTTTATGCAATTTACACACTTGATATGTAAATATAGAGGCACCATCACCAGTTTAAGTATTCAGACTTCAAAAGGATGTTATAAAAATTAAAAGGGTTTAGGAAAGAGGTGGAATTAATTGAAATACAGAGATTTAAACAAAATAGTTGTGAACTGAAAAATTTAACACATTCATTATACTGAATCTATCCAAAAAGAGAATCTGTAGATGAGAATTTACTGGAAGTATTTCTGATACTAAAAATACGTATATATTTTTCAAAAAAGCTGTGTAACACGATTTTGTGACAGAGAAAATCAGTTATAAAACATTGTTCTTGCATTTCATCTTAATGACAATGAGGATAAGGAACACTTGTTCCTTGCTTGGCCTTGTATTCTTCCTTCCTTAAAGCAATTAATTTTTCTCTCTTTTTTTTGAAAAGGTTTTTCACTCAAGTAAAAATCAGACACAATGTGAACACTCTGATCCATGATTTGTTTTATATACAAAAAAAAAGTTTAGACAATTTTTAATTATTTATGATGTGTTTATTTTGCAAACAGAATTTGAAATGGGAATACAACCAGAACAGCCAGTTCAAAATATCACCGAAGACATTTTTCCCAAGAATTTAGATTCAGATCAAAGCTCTTAAATGGATCTCAAACAGTCTCTCTGCCTAAACACCAGAAAACACAGGTGATAATTTTTTAAAAAAACCCAAACAAACAAACATACACTAAAACAAACAAACAAAAAACAACACCACAAAAAAACACCTTAATCTAGTTTTAACGTGGAAGATAGGAAAGAAACAGAGACTAATTCCTGAATTTTTCTATGGAATGTAATATTCTTAAATGTTTTGACATTATCTCGTGTCAGGTTGGGTTGTTTCTTTTTTTAATGCATTTTTTAATATCTGGTATGGAATATACAGTCATGCTATTGGACATAGGCATTTAGAAAACATTTTTCTTATAACTATCAAAAGAAACAATGAACTTGATTTCAAATAAAAGGTTTGTTTTTTTCGAATCCTTATTTTTGAGTGGAAAACTGATTTTGAGCAAGCATGGCTTTTGTTAGTTTAAATCAAAATTGCATGCTTTAAGATATTTGCTATTTCAAATAATTTATTTTAATACTCAGATATCACAACTATATTAGTAATCCCCAACAATTAATTGGATATATTTATTGATTAAATAAAACAAATGAATTTATTTATTGGTCAAATGAAACTTCTACTTAGAACATTTGTCTTTAGTTCTGCAAAATATAAGCTAGAAGGGACTTCAAAGCAAAGAGATTGGGAAGACAATTCACATTTGACCATGCTGAAAGAAGAACGTGCTTCTAATTATGTCACTTAGCTCAGCTGGAATACATGAACTTAAATTCAGTTCATTATTCTTGGACAACAGGAAATAGAATTTTAGTTAAGAGCACTAATTAAAAACAAAAAAGAGTGTAATTCAACACAGTGGAAATGAAGCCAGTGTTGTGTACTTACAGAGGATACTGTGCAGTAGGAAAAGAGCATTAAACATTATAAATACCTACTGCCTATTAACATCCACAACAGAGACTTTATATAATTATTGTTCAACTGCAGCCTCCTACAATGACTGTTAAATTAACTAGGACATCTTTAAAAAAAAAGCTAATCCCTACCCCAGGATATAGTTTTGACTTAAAGACCTTTTAGTGGTATTACCAAAGATCAATCATTATTATTCAAGTAACAAAAGCAGTCTTTCTTTGAAAACAATTGATCTCTTACTTTTGGACAAACACAGTTTTCTTTCAGAACTGTTGGAATTCCACAGAAGAAAAACAGTCAAATTCAGGTTTTATGATACTAAGAATTAGTAAAAAACATATCTAAATATATGAAGAACAGTAGCTGCAACTCATATTTTATTGAATCATAGACTGATAACCAGCTGCTACAGAATTGCAGCACAGTACCCTGGGAAGGTAAATATTAATGGCCCAAAGAAGACAATGTCTAGCTCAGACTCTCATTTCTCTTGCTGGCATAGTGCTGTCATATATATGGCCTCTGGCTGCCTCCTAAAATGAAAACTCCTCACAACAGCTTTCTGCTACAAAATGCATGGGAGTTTTTTGACATATTTTCAGTTTTAATTTTGAATAGAAATCAAGCATTCACTTCAAGCTGTATGCATGTAGAAGGGTTCCCTCAAATTTAGCTGTTGATTCAAGCACTGCAGCCTTGAATCTACAACCCACAAAAATTGAAAATAAAATATGCAAAGAAAGAAAGCACTGTAAAATGTGTCCTGCAAAAAAGGCTATCAAAATATTCACATCCTAAATTGCCAAAGACTAAGTACTTCTGTCATCTGACAGCACTCCTGGAACTCTTGTAAAAACATAATTGTACCAGATGTAAAGCAGATGAAATATGTATTTTCATCAATTTAACAAAATAGAGAATAAAAATGTAATAGGTTTTACTCATTTTGTTTCCTAGCATTGATCAAAGCCAGTAACTGCTTGCCAAAAAAAGGAGAACAAGACAGATGATTTTGTTCTTCCTGTACTTTTTCCACATTAAGGAGTATTTCTGCATGTCTTCTTATTTTCAATTTTCATGAATCACATTAATTCAGATATCTACATCTGTCATTCAGATGTAGAATACTATGTCGTTACTATAAACAGCTAGAAAGTCAAGATCCATTTTCATAGTTAATATAGTTAATTTGGGGGGTTTGTTTGGGTTCTTTTTTTCATTTCACTGCTTACCATGATAAATGACACGTGTGGCCTATCCTCTGCTTCTGGCATGCCACTGTGACTAGTTGCTCTTAGTTTTGTATTGTTTCTTTGCTACCTATAAATTCAGGTGGCTTCATTCTGAAACTTATTTTGATGCTGAAACCAAAGGAGAAGGCAGAGATATTTAGTCAAAGGAGTGCTAGAGAGTTACATCTTATAGTCACATATAAAAAATATTCTTGGATGAGCATGGTAAAATCCAGTTCTGTCTCACAAGTACCACCTTTTTTCTCAATGCTGTTGACTGAATCTAAACTCTGGCCACATACATACGTAGCACACGTATCTCCAGATGTCTACTTTTCAATAGTCTGGTCAGAAGAAAATACAATAGAAGTGAAATTCATTAGAGAAATAAAGCAACCTATGAAACTTAGAAGAAGATCATGAATAGCTATAGTAACAGGCGGAGAAAAATTCTATAACCAAGAAGTACTGTAAAAATTGAATGATTGAAGACATCTTAATAACTTCTTTCTAACCTGTTCTCATACTAAGCTGCTTGCTAACAGAACAAACATTACTATCAATAAAATATGGTTTGAATAATAAGTCCTGGTGTGATTATCATATTATTACCCTGTTAATGTTGAGTAGCAAAAAGAATTACTGCAATTAGCAAGACCTATACATGCTTGTAGCTAGCTCCTTGGACATGGACATGAAGACTCATAATGCTGAAAACCAGTGACATCTGCTATGCTTTTCAAGCCAACAGTAGCTAAGCATAGAAGTTTTATTAGTAACACTTATGAACTCTATTCCACAAGTTATTGGACAGAATATTATATTAATATAAAAGTGTCCTATGGCAATAAAATGTCAAATTTTACCCCAGGTACTAGGGAACATACGTACCATATGCACGAGTAACAGGAAAACAAGGGAGTTTTGGCCTTCCTCAGAGCTATAATTGCAGTGTTAGCACATGGAATCGATGCTAAGAAAAAAACAAACCAAACCAAACCAAACCAAACCAAAACAAAACATAGTTTTCAGAGGGAAAATTTCTTAATCAAATACAATGGATACCAAGAAACAAGTCATCATAGAGGGGAAAACACCACCAAAAAAACCACTCCAAATTAACTCAAAAAACTAAGCACAAGCAAGATGGCAGATGGGATATAGCAAAAATGTTGGTACTGAATTAAGTATGCAAACTCAAATTTGTATCTTGAAACTTTTGCCGTGATTTTTCTCAAGTCAGAATGCATATGAAGCAGGGCATGGTAAAAAGGTACAATGAGCAGTAATGAGAACAAGATATCATATTTAAATCAATTCTTAAGAAATTCAGAGAAAGACTACTGGAGGAAATAGGAGTGGTCTGTAACTTCTAGCTATGGTGACCATATTTAATCTATAGAGCAATCTAAATATAATGGGACTGGAGAATGGAAAATGTGGAAATTCTTTCAAAGGACCACCTCCAAAACCTCAAATGAGTAAGACTGATGCCTTACTCTTTTTTTCCTTTTCCAATTCCCTAAGGCATTTAACTTGCTGAAAACAACAAGTAATGTGTGAGACAAGTTAGCAGAAACTGTAAGAAAAATATAACTGGTGGATCCTTGCATAAATACGACAAGTTGAGGAATAGTCAACATGATTGCTATGAAGGATAGCCCTGACATTCTTTAGCTGAATCTTCTGCTCAAAGCAGGATCAGATATGAGGTCAGACCAGGGAATTCAGTCAGTGAGTGCATGGACAAGATAGGATCATTAGATATAATTTTTGATTTTAAGGAATCACTTAGCAAGTTCATTTATCAGTCTTATGATAAGAAAAGAGCCATAAGATGAAAGATCTTGCAGAGAGGATAAGTAATTAGTTAAGAGCTTGATTTGGATAGTATAAGCAGATGGTTGATTTTTTACAAAAGGCTATTTAGAGATATCAGTGTCACAACCAATGTTAATAACCAATATTAAAAGTTTGTATGAATCACCTGGTAAGGAAGACAAGGGGTGAGGTGATTCTGATGGTCTCAAATTATTCATTTTATTAAATATGAGAGCTAACAATAGGTGCATACAGACTTTCAGAGGATCCTCCTT
This sequence comes from Phylloscopus collybita, assembly GCA_027886175.1. Classification (NCBI taxonomy): domain Eukaryota; kingdom Metazoa; phylum Chordata; class Aves; order Passeriformes; family Phylloscopidae; genus Phylloscopus; species Phylloscopus collybita. Next base: position 78,387,920 of record JAJNNQ010000075.1, on the reverse strand, counting down.
TTGAGGGCTGGTACCTGCCACACTGAAAATGGGATGTAATGAGCAGCTCTCTCCACATTCTGGACCCTTTCTCATGCCTTTATAAAAGAAATTATGCTGAAAAAGTGACAAAAAAGAGAAAAGTAGTTCCTGATTTCTTGTTTTACGGAGCATAGGACAAGATGGACAAGGTAAAGACAGAGACCAAAAAGGTCTAACTTATCTGGAAAATAGGTTTTATGGCAAAAAAGATAAAGTTCTTCCCTTTCAAGCATGAACTAATCTTTCCAAATTGTCACTCAATGAGCTATAATGCAACTCTATGAAAGATTTACTTTGCAACTTATTTCAAGCATAATTTCCACTATGTTCTGAATTAGCCAGAGAAGGTAAGAGGTTCATTACCTGCTGGGTTGTAGGAGAGCACTTCCTGAAGTCTGCTAATTTCCTACTATTTCTACTAGGTTCTCTGAACTTCATATTTACTTCATAAAACCCCACTAAGAGAAAAGGCATAGAAAATTTGCCTATTTGTACGTCCCTTTTTGTGACACTTAACCTCTCACCCTGCAAAAGGAGAGACCAATCAGCTGATTCATGCTCTGATAAAAGATAAGAAGTATGTGGTCCATGCATTTGTTCCTTGTGCATGCTGCCAGCTCAACTAATTTCCTCCTTCCTTTTGCATGGAAAAAAGGTGTTGAGTAAGGAAAAATGAGGCAACAGTGACTGTGCTAAGCTACTTTGCAATAGAAGTGGGGAAGTGGGAACTTCTGTATGGAAAGAACTTTGATTTTTGGTAGTTTGGTTGTTTTTCTTCCCCCAACAAGCACTCAGGGCCCTGTGCTGACTAACAAGCTTTACTGTCTGTGACTATTCTCCCCTGCAGCCTCCCTTCAGCCCTGCCCATGGGCCCAGGAGCCCATTTTTGCTCAGCCTGAGGACTGAACTCTTTTGTAGGTGGGCCTGTCTCTGGCCTGTTTCCAAACTGTTGTTTGGATTTCCTGGATTGACTTAGGACATGGCTTGTTACCTTGCTTCATTTGATACTCTCTGGACTCTTGATGGGGACCTGTTGCTGTCACTGCCCTACTCTCATGCAGCTCAAGTGCTTTGGGATAGTTCAGGGACTGTCTCGCCTGTGCTGGGGTGAGCCGGGCTCCCAGCACACCTTTTAGGAGCAACTCTTGCAGCTCCCTGACACAAATAATGGTGCTTTCCTTTTCCAATTTCCTGAGGCAATTAACTTGCTGAAAATAACTTCAGAAAAAAAAGGAAGGCCTAGAAGAGTAGGTTATGTTTCCTCTGCCTGCTAGCCACTCTTCTAGGATCAAAATTGTCACTGCTTCCTTTCCTGCTGACAGAGAGCTCTTTGAAATTTAAGGTTGCAATCAAGAGGGGAAGAAAAGCATTGCAGTGTCATAACTAATCACATCACTTCTTATACTGATTTAGTTTAATCCTTCATCTTCTAAGGAATGCCATTGTATGAGTTTTTACAAGCAGAGGACTATATGCTCTCTTTCAATAGAACTCTTATTAGAGCGAGAGGTGTATAGACAAAAAGGAATTGTATTTATGCAAATAATATAGTCCTAAAACAGAGAAACAGGTTTATGGTTGAATAAGTATCATTAATGGCAATCAAAAGCAATCAGTTAATGCATTGTCTTTTAGCTCTAAAAAAAAGATACTAACATTTGAGTATCCAATAGGTTCTTGACAGTTCTAGCAGAGTACTTTAAGGTCCTCTGTCCAACACCAAGATTACTTGTGCTATTTATAATCAACTAGCTCTTCCTCTTCTTTCAGTGTAAAAGAAACTGCCCAGTCCCACCTCGTTTGTTTCCAATATATCATTATCATTTTTGCAGCCTTTATTTTGAGAAGTTATAATTTTTCCCTTCTGTCAAGGAGAGAGTGGCGTACTTTACTCACTAGAGAGAAGCAACGATATATTTTATAGATATAAGACAACAGTTCAATGGCAAATTGGTTAATGGTTTAATAAGATTTAATGGCAGGGTATACTTGATTGTTCACTGCCTAGAAGACAAGGTCAGACAATACTGTTAGGGAGATCATCCTGTTGAGCCATGGGGTTCAGAAAGGACATCCCTGAGTTCTAAACTTTTTCCCAGAGTTCCCTACAGAGCGGAGTTTAGGTGCATCTGAATGCAGACCTAGTGCCAGTTTGGTCAGTGCTTTATACCTAAAGGATTACGTATGCGCAATCAATACTTTATATCACTTTATTAAGAATTCAAAGTTTCAGCACACTTATTCCTATGTCATTTCCTGAGTATCTGAAAAAATAAGGATTCTCTCAATCTCAAGGATTGACCTAGATGTAGGAGTCCAGGGTATTCCCTCTGGACATCCTGGCCAAAAGAAGCCTGAACAAAACCCTGTACAGGGGGGTTTAAAACCTGTACAGGGGGGTCTGGGATTTGTACAGGCGGGTTGCAGACCCTGGCATGGGCCCCAGACAGACAAGGGATTCAACTATAGTCCATGGGAAAGATTGCCAACATTATGGGAGGAATTGCAAACCCTCCAAGATAGTGGAAAATAATAATATTTGTACACTTGGGGTTTTAGAATAGGGATGACCAGAGACAAGATGGAGGATTCTGGGCATTACCTAGAGTCTTCTCCTTCTTCTTCATCTCCATTTTGTGCAGTGGTGATAACATGAAGTAGATTTAGAGGGATTGGGTCAAAGTAGAAGACACCTGTCTAGTATCAAGTATATGTATTGGTTCACAATTGTAAATAAAGTGCACGTAATTATCTGTATTTAAGATGACGAGCTGGGGCAGGTGGTCAGCCATCACCTGTTGCCCGTGCTGTCCAGATCTTGGCAGAGCTCAGAGAAAAGTATAGAGATAAGATAAAATAAACAAGGAGAGAAACCTTGAAAAAGAACATCTAAGGCTCCTCGTCATTTCTGTGAACGGCTCGAGGCTCTCCAAAAGACAAAGGGCCAAAACCACCCTCATTCTCGGGAAGCAGAGACCCTGAGACCTAGAAAGACAACCCAATTCAAGAGGAGATGCTGGCCTGCAGCCTGCTAGGCTGTTCACTGTTTATGGAACAAGATGGCTGACTTATAGTCACACTTCCACACCAGACATATTTTGGATGGTGCTTGCTCAGCTAGCCCTCAGCTATTGTGTTGCTACCTGTCTCCCCAGAGCCCAACTGAAGGCAGCTGCAGCCACCACGATCAGCATGACTTCTCCTCAAGCAGAAAGGGGGCTGGGGTAGCACACCACCACACCTTCTTGTCTCTTGATATAAAAGCAGTCCTTTTTTCTAATAATTCTTTTGAGCACTTGTTGCTGTTTGAATAACCCTGGTGAAAAAGAACTCCAGTATAATGGAATCTGATGAAGTTTATAATAAAGTTGTACTTTTCAAAGTGATTGGATTAATATCTCAGTAGGTACAATTCAGAAAATCATGTTACACTTTATTTAGAGGCGACTGTGTGACATATTCTGTGCGTACTGCAGTTAATCCTTTATCAGAAATCCATCTTGCCAAGAGCAGTATTGCTAAACCTGAAGATTTACTTAACATTTTCTGGAGGGGGGTTGAAGGAAAAGAAGAGCTGGCTTCCACTTACTGTTTATACAGGTGAAGCAAGAATTGGTAACTTTTAGGGTCAATAGTGCCTGAAGAGGAAGAAGATGAAAGAATAGCAAGAATACATGAGAAAGTATCTGGAGGAAAGAAGGAAACAAATGAAAGAAGTTAGAAGTTAGAAAAGGTGGACATGTCAAGAGCAAGATCAGCAAAAATTTTGTAAGTGGAAAGTTGAATATGCCAAAGAGAGATATTTTGTCCCAGCTACTTCTACACAATAGGTCAATAAAGCCAAATTCTTTCACCCCAAGGCTCCCCTCTTCTCACTACAGGAGAATTTTGGGCTCAATAAACTCTGCTCAAGCACTATGGACAGAAAAACTGCTATAAAGATTTGTATCAGTAAGGAATAACCATTATATATTCTAATTTGCTTCAGTGGATCAAGTTGTTTCTTGATTCAATTCCATCATTATAGTTGGTGTATTTTAAGAAGTAAGATACAATATTACCCTGTTTACAACAGAATTTGGGTTTTGTATTTTTTTTCTTTAGTTCACTTCATGGTCAGTTACGTCTCTTCCTCCAAATGGATCTTATAGTTGATTGCCACTGACCGCCGATGGCCTCTCTGATGGCCACTCCGGTGCAGTGACCTTCCCCGGTGAGACCATCCCAGAATGGGCATCTCGGGCTTCCGAGGGACACAGGCACTCAGCAGTGATAGCTCTTTTGTGAGGCTGTTTGTGGCAGCTGGCTCCGGCAGCTCCTTCAGGCGACACAGGAGCAAAGCAGGAGGCAGGCGTCCAGTCTGGAAGATCCTTTATTCAGCAGGAACCGGCGACTGAATGCCACTGAAGGGCTCAGGGTGTGGGATTATATAGGGTTTGGGATAGGCGGGGCTAGCAACTGGGACCAATCACAGGGAGGATGGAGAAAACAACCAATCGGGGAGAGCATCCAAAACGCACCAATCAGGGAAGGGGAAAAACTAGGAACTGGGGAAACAACCAATGCGGGGTAACAAATTAACATAAAGCCTCGAGGGCTCATGGGGTGAAGCATCGTGCTCTCCCTAACTAAAGGAACAGTCTGCCAAGGAGACTTCTCTGTGGTGAGGTTTGCCATTGCGAATACAGCTTATATGCTGTGATGTCTCTGTGGGAGTGCAAGCTCCCTTGTGGTAACTTCAGGGGTTACCACAGTTGATGACTGTTCACCTTGCATATTATAACTTTGTGCAGAATCATTCTTATACCCTTTCATTTGCACCTCGGACTTCACCAAAATTGAATTTTGGAGGATTTTTTTCTTGGCAGGCCATTTATTATTCTCTAATTAATTTAGTTTATCTGCATAACTTTCACTATTTTCTTGTAAAAAGAAAGTTTGCCTTCCAGCTTTGCAATCAGGAAGAGACATGAGACATTTGGTAAACTACAAAAGAACTTACTGATAGAGCTGAGAAGATGAAACATGAAAGAATATTCTCAGTTTGAAAGAATGATGAAAGAAATACAGTTCTATCCGAAAACTCAACAGAATTTCCTAAACTGGAACAGAAAGAGCCGAAATGACAGTGTACTATTTTTTCCTAAATTAATATTCTAAAATATTGTCCCCCTGTACTCAGCACTGCTGAAGCCTCACCTCGAGCACTGCATCCATTTCTGGTCCCCTCACTTTGAGAAAGACAATGAGTGATGAAAAGGGCAATGAAATAGGTGAAGGGTCTGCAGAGTGATTCCCATGAGGAGCAGCTGAGGGAGCCGGGGTTGCTCAGCCTGGAGAAAAGAAGGCTCAGGAGTGACTGTATCCCTCTCTACAACTGCCTGAGAGCAGGTTGTAACCAAGTGAGAGTGATCTCTTCTCCCAGACAACCAGCAACAGGATGAGAGGACCAAAGATACTCAAGCTATGCCAGAGGAGGTTCCGGTTGGACACCAGGAGGAATTTCTTCACAGAAGCACTTGTTAAACATTGGGATGGACTGCCCAGACAGGTGGTGCAGTCATCATCCCTGGAGGTGTTCAAGGAATGAATTTGGCATTTAGTGCCATGATATAGTTGACAAGGTGGCTTTTGGCCAAGGATTGGACTCAATGATCTCAGTACTCTTTTCCAATCAATTGATTCTATGGTGCTGGAAAAGTCTTTTACTCTTTGTATTACCATGACTATATTTTTTTCTGTTTTCAATGGTGATACACAGATGTTGCATTTGAAGAAAAATTGCATTATATGCATAGAGGTAAAAACAACTTAATCTACTTTTGAGTGTGTGTCAATACAGTGCAAGACAGAACGAAGTTTCATCTGTACCTGTAACACTAAGAGTTATTACATTCATGCAATATGTGACATTCTAATACTGTAGTGGTGGAACTGAGCTTTCAAGCAGTGAGAAGTCCAGCCATACCACGTCTGGAGAATGAATTAAGGACAAGTTTGCATACATTTGAACTACACTGCCTGTTTAGAAATCTTCATTAATGCAGAAGTAGTTGCTCAGCCAAAAGTATTTGCTTCCTTTTTGCATGTGAGAACCTGCATTTGTGATACAATGTTTGATTTAAAATAGGTATTGATTTTCTTAAACACGAGAGTTTTAAAAAGTCAACAAATTCAATTGGTTGAAGGATTTTTTTTTTATTCCACAGTTTCAGTTATCACTAAATAAACCTTCATTATTCATGCAGTTGTATAGTGTGTCCATGAAATTAAGTAAAAGGTCAAGCTGCTACTTTCTCTGTCTCTTAGCATCACTGACAGTTCACTTACTTGTGGCAACTTCAAAGATGTTGCCAGTAAATCAAGACTGATGAAAGAGTAGGGTCAGCATTACTCTGCTGGCAGCACAATGTTTGCTACCCACACTACCTAACAGCCTAGGCATTTGGTTTGATTGTATCAACACACTAAGAAACCAGAAGAGAAAACATTTTCATATTACTAACATAAAAGAAAATGAAAGATTGATGTGCTTTGGTTGCTTTAGAATTAGTTGAATAAATGAAGTTTTGCGTCATATTGTACTACATTTTTGTAAAACAGTTCTTATAGAAAATAGTAAAAACACATCCTGAGAACAAATACTGTTATAATTCTAAAATTAAGTTGTGTTCAAATGAAACAAAAAGAAAATAATTAGGCAGTCACATCATATGTCTCTTGCTATCAGCATTTTAGTGTTGTACAAAACTTCTTTGCAATTAGAGTTTATCAAAAGGCACTGCCAAATCAACAGAAAACACTATTTTGTATTGTATGCTACAGAAAAGTCATGAGGGAAAATTAATTCCTTCTTTATCTCATTTGCACTGAAGCATATAGCAAAGGCCTGCTTGCTGGGTTGCCTTTCCTCTGTAAACCTAAGGGAAGAGATCACAAAACTAGATTATTATAAAGCAGAAATATAGACTGAGTATTTGTAAACTGCATAGACACACATTGCAAAGGATGCAACATGCATCCTTTTTTTTTTTTTTTTTTTTTTTTTCCCCTAGGACTATATTTTATACTATTTTATACTATTTTTATACTAAATACTGAAAAATACCTTGCAGACATCTAGTCTAAAATATTTTATTTTGTGATGTCCGAATTACCTTGCTTCTGTTAAAAGTCAAAAGTACCTTTACTCACCCTCAGGTTATAAATGACAAGATAACAATCAGGGGATGGGATTACTGTTTCTTCCATTTTGTTTCTTCCAGTGTTCCTTTGCTTGATTCCTTCCTCCCATCAAAATCAGTTCCTTCCATTGCTGAACAAAAATCCTATTGAACTCCTTCATGCCAAGTGATACCCTGAACTCCTACTTGCCTTGACACCAAATTTCCTCCCTCAAAACTCATTAAACATACTATTTCCAAGCATTGCCACAAATTCCTCTTTTCCAACTCAGTCTAAGGCAGTAGTTCACACATGTAGAACCTATAAAATATAGCCATTTAACAACATTATAACAAAAGAGAAAAAGCCAAGAGGTTGCTGAAAATTCCTTTTTCAGCTGTGCCAAGTTTCACTGTCTAACATGCAAGTAAGACAGCATGCAGAATGTCATTCCTGGCTGCATCTCCTGACAAAGTTTCATGTATTCATAAGAAATGCAGGTATAAATGTACATCAAGTTCTTCTTAGTACAAAAAAAAGAAAAATTAAAAAGTGCATTGGGGTTAAAGCCCAGTGTATGTTATATTATAATTTTGGATTTCATGGTTTTCTAATTTCACATCTTACACTAGGAAGGTAGACTATAACTTTGTAGTACAGAATTCTTTAATAGAAATAATCTCTATCCTTCAGCCAGGCCACCCTCAACTCCCACATTTTTTCAAAAAAACTAATTGTCAGATTTCACAGAAGAACTGGAAATAGAACTGGGATGAAACTCAGGCAATGTAGGTGAAAATGCACAGCCAGGTCAACCAACCAAAAGCATTTTTGGCATTCATATAATAACCTTGCATGCTTAGCATCCTGCTCCTGCCCTGGTAATGCCATTCTGCCAAACAAAACCTAAAAATCCTGATGTCCCTCACTCCACTTTTATCTCAAACAGTTTTGTAATCTATGGTGCATTTAGTCACCTTCTGAAAGCTGCTTCACACAAATTCAAGTTCCACATTTTCTTTATATTTTCCTGGTAATTCCTGCAGGCCTCCAAGTTTAGCAGTACCTTTAGCACATAACCACCCATGTCTCCCTGTGCTTCTGCTGAGCCTCCTTCCACAGTCATGCTCTGAAAAAATGTTATGAGCTCTAACTCTGCATTTCTGTGATACAGCAAAAAACAAGGACACAGATATTCACTGTCTACATGCATGTTTAATCTCCATGATCTTCTCTGAATTATCACCATCCTAAATTATGTGACTATGGAAAATCAGGTGCTGTATTTCATCTTGTAGTAATTTCTATGTAATAGTGCTGTCCAGAGAAGTTATACTGCTCTGCTCAAAATCTCACACTCCACTTACCTAAGTAAACCCTATGTGTCATAGCTGCTTATTTTTGTTGGGCAAACACAATCTTTTTTAAAGTACCACTAGACTGCTGGAACTGAGCCACTTATAAGCATTTATGCTTTTATACCAGTGTGATATCATGAACATAGCCAACATAGTTCTGTGTCATACTATTTTCTAAATAAATCTTATCACAGCTTACTTATAATTAGGATATATTTCCATCACTTGAAATCTTTAGACTATGGCTGGATATATATACCACAAGCATATCAGAAGTTAAAACTTCACTATGGAAACAACTGGTTTTAGTTATTTGAGCTGAACTATGGAATACATGATGAACTCATATGACCTTTTGTCTTTAAATTCTCTGAATTTCTGAGAAATTATTTCTGCATGCAAACATTACTTAAGAGAGAAGTATAATTTACTAGCAGCTAACAAAGAATTACTTTATTCACCATCTTATCACTTTCATTATTTTTTCAGTATATGTTCCTGCTGCATTTCCATTTTCTTAATCACCATGCTTAAATATTTGGGGAGGAAAAATGCTATGAGAACTCAGATGTGACTTCACTTCAGATCAGTGCTAAATTCCTATGAAAAACAATTTCATTTTGTAGCCAGACCAAATGCTTCATCAGATTTTTCAGAACACTGTTTTTCACCAAGCCATCAACCACCAAAGATTTTCAGCTGAACATGATATTGGGATCTAAAACACAAATCTGCAAATGATACAAAATTGGAAGGCTGATTGAAACACCAGATGAGTGTGCTGCCTTTCAGCAAAACCCAGCAAGCTGGAGAAATGTTGTTCAGCAAGGGGAAATACCAAGTCCTGTACCCTGGGCAGTAGCAGCATGCACCAGTACATGCTGGAGGTTAACACGCTGGAAAGCAGATTGGCAGAAAAGGACCTGATGGTGCTGTTGGACAACAAATTGACCCTCAGCCAGCAGTGCCCCTCTGTGGCAATGAAAGTCTACAGTATTTGGGGATGCATTAGGAAAAGCATCACCAGTGAGTCAAGGGATAGGTTCCTTCCACCCTAGTCAGCTCTGGCTGAGACCACACATTGACTGCAGAGTCCACTTCTGTTCAGACCAAGTAGGCATGGACTTCTCTCTGAAAAAACAATAATGGGCTTCCTGAAATAAGTCCAGCACAGGTCCATAAAGGTGATGAAGAAATGAAGAGCACCAATGATATAAAGGTAGACAGAGAGTTAAGACTGTTAACTTGGAGATGTAAAGTATCAGAGGGATTTTATCATTGTGTGTAGTACCTGTTATGGGGAGAATAAAGAAGATGCAATCAGACTTTTCAGAGGTACCCATTGAATGTGCAAGAGGGAAAGGGCACAAATCAAACCAAGAAATTCCATTTCTGCAAGAACAAACCACTTTTTTTTCCTGTTGTTTTCTTTACTTACATGAGTTTGATTTGTTATGGTCAAGGTAGTGGAACAGTGGGGTGGGTTGCCCTGAGAATCTCTGTCTGTGAAGATATTCAAAACCCAAGTAAACCATATCTTGAAAAACGTGCTCTGGAAGACTGCTTTGAGCAGAGCATTGGACTAAATAATGTACAGAGGTTCCTTCCAACCTCGGTTATTCTGTGAAATCAAGCAAAAAGTAATTTCTCAGGTAGCGATCAGAGTTCCTGGAAGCCAAAGGGCTTGGTGAACACTATTTCTTCCTTCTCCACTTGAGTTTCCTCATCTAATGCAAGCATGCATTAACATAAACAAAAATACATAAATTATCATCCAACCCCCTAAAAAGAAAGCTATGTAGGACAGAAGGGCAACATATTGTTTTGTATAGCAGAATGTGATCAGATGTTTTGATGATAAGCATGGCATAAAAATCTACCTAAACCAGAGTTTAATCCCTTTCACTTAATTCTATCTGATTTTAAATATAATGATGAAAATAAGGAAAGTGCTTTCTATTTTAGGTTACTAAATGTATTTACTGTTAAAATGTTATAGATTTTGCTTCATGCCTTTATAAAAATTGAGCTGTGACAATACAAAGACTAGGGATCCCAAATGCAAACATCTCCTTTGAAATCTTGACAGAAGTTGTGCTTTTACTAATGAGGATTTGTTAAGAAAAGCTGAGCTCTTCAAAGAAATGTTTCCAGAAAAAAAAAAAAGAGCAATTTCCTTTTATTTGCTTTGAAGAATGCTCATTGCATACTCTCATATCCTGGATTGTGTATCCAGGTCTAACAATCAATCAAAACTGTTGTACTCAAGACTGTTATTTGCAATTTCAAGAATTGTTTTGTTTTGGGTTTCTTGTCTGAAAATAGTTCAGACTTCACTTCTGGAAGAAAAACACTGCTGTAGAATGCATTAACATCTTGATTTTCCACGTGTTTGCTCACTTTTACATATCTAAGCTAGGTATAGGAAAAACAAGGATATATAGACTTGATATGTTTATCAAGATATGATTATCAAAATTTTCATGAGTCAACTGGAAGTGCAGTAATATATCTCTAAGAATTCCTGGTACATATAAATAAAACAAATCATATAGGGCACAATGCAAAACAACAGGAAAGCAGTACACATGAAAGCATTTATGGCTTATTCAAAGTAATGCAGAGTCAAAAATCTGTATAAACACCAAGCTTGAAAGAAAGTTTAATCCTCTGTTTCTCTTTTCTATAACGTGAAAAATAAAACCAGAATTTAAAGACCAATATATATGACCTTACTGGAAAAAAAAAAAGTATGTTTATGTTATAAGGTTTTTTTATTATTATTTATTTTTTGAATACTTTCCTTTAAAGATTTATCAGTACAGTCATCTTCAGAGGATATTTTCATGAAAGAGCTTTTAAAAGAAAATATGCACATTTTAATTTTTATTTTAGTGATCATACAATATGATTTTAAATGAAAGCCGTTGACTGCATTTTGTTCACAAGGACTGAATTCAGGAGGAGAGGGAGAAACCAGAGAGGAAAATATAATTACACTTCTCTAAGATCAGCATACAAAGTAACTTCCGTGTGATTGAAGTGGCAAAGTAAATTGCTACACAGTTAATTGTGCAGATGTTTGAAATATTATAAATTTTAATTTTCCCAAGATATTAAATAACTCAAAACAAAACAAGAAGACATTGTATTTTTTTTTTTTTTTTTTTTTTTTTTTTTTTTTTTTTTTTTTTTTTCCCAGGCAGTTCTAAAGCAATTTTTCTTCTTCGTGTTTGTACTTTAATGAAACTAAGCCCTGTGAAATTCTGGTATTTATTTTGATGGGACAATTTGTGCTTCCTTCACATCATGCATAAGCTAATGTTGGCTTTCTTATCTAGGTCTCATTGCTTTGCATAAATTTTGCTCCAAGCATTATCATCTTATCTATTTGACCTTTATTAAAACTATTGTAGGGTAAGTCTTACCAGTCTTTAGGAAGATTGGTTTTTGCCATGTTTATCCCTTGTCCCTAGATATTTCTAGCCCATTTTATTGAAGTAGATTTATGAGTATTATCCCTGTTTAGTTTTAACATCTCTATTGCAGGCTAGTTGTGGGTTCGCAGGCATGCTCACTTCTTTTGGTACACATCTTTGGATAAATTTTGGATCCTGCAAATGCCTTCTGTTGTAATAATATCACTTCAAAATTGAAAATCATTTTAGTCCTGAACTAGGAAATATTTTGTTCACCAAGCTAACATGATTGCAGTCTTCCTCCTTTTCATTGTCAATACAAAGAAAGGCTGTACTTTACAACTTTTATCATCTGACCTCTTCATTGCTACACACCCTATTTTGATTATAACACATAACAAAGGATAGTATATAAGCTAAAAATTAGGACTTTGATGTTCAGCTAATAATAAATGTTCTATAAACACTTCAGAGGGATCATACTTAAATCTATCAAAACATATGTGTGTCCTATGGCAAGTTTAGGAAGATGGGAATTTGTCTTTATCTAGTATTTCTACATTTGCTTTTAATAATTCTCTCTCACCCTCTCACTTCAAAATGCTTTCTATATTCTGCCTAAGTTTGCTGACAGAGTATAAGCTTCTGGACAAACTTACTGTTCTAGAACCAGTATGGCATCTAAGAGGACAGATCATTAGCACAAGAAGGCTAATAGGTTTAGCCATCACCTGTCTTGCATTTAAGTCTTCCTGGCCTTCATGCCCCTCTGTTTTCCTGGCTGATTGCCATACTCTCTTCTCACAAGAGCAAGGGAAGCTGATTAGGGGCTGATTCTGCTTAAAAAACAACAACAACAACAAACCAACCAACCAAACAAAAAAAAACCCACACAAAAAAAAAACCCAAACCAAAAAAAAACCCCAAAAAACAACCCAGCTGTGCTCTGTTCTCTGTGTTACTCTGTTGCCTCAGCTCCCTGATACAGCCAATAAAGTGTCTGCCTTGGCATTATTAAAAGAAGTGGGAAATGTGCAGGGAACTGTAATGGGTCAGAGTCAGCCAGGAACAGCAGGTTTTGGCAGTGCTGCGTAAATGCAAGTCAGGTGGCATTTTTGAGAGTAGTTACTATGGAAACCAAAGAAGTGTTACTTTCATGAAGTTTTATCACTTGGAGTTATGCAAGTGTACCTCCACCAATATCTCCCTCCTCATCTTTGTGGAGAAAAGCAAGCACCATTAAAAATAAATTTACTGAATGTAACATGGCTGTTTGCACAGAGTTCCCACTCAGAGACAGACTGTAAATTATTTCTCTGAAGAATACATTAGTGTTTTGTGACTAATAGGCTATTTAAATTTTAACTTCTACTGGAAGAGTCACAGCTATGAATTCTTGTGCCTAATGTACTTGGTTGTAGACATAACCAGACTTAAACTTGTAGCCACATATCAATTCCTCCTCAGACCGTGCACTCCTCATCCTTAGCTCTGGTGAGTAAGTATGGCTGTTGTCAGCAGCCCTGAGCCACGCCTGGGCTACCAGACTACCAGCCCACAGCCCACCCATGCAGCCCCCATGCTCATGGGGTCAGGGGTCTACAGGGCCTGATGGCACTGGCAGTGCATGGCAGGAGGGACTCTCATCTCCCTGGGGTGAGCCAGGGCTGTGTGGTGACCACAGTGGCACCTCCTGCCATGCTGAAGTAAATGTGGGCCATCCCAGGGCTGAGGAGGAAGAACCTCCTGACACCAGAAGATTTCAGTGTGCTGGTGCCTTGGGGCAGCTACACCCACCTGCCCCTGGTGGGGACCAGGAGATGGATCCCTGTGAGGGTGAGCATCCTGCCAGGGGAGAGGGGAAGGGATTGAAGGGTGGAAAAATGCAATCCATATTCTGTACTGAATGAGACTTCTCTCATTCGTTAGGTAACTTGGACTTTTAGGTTGCTGAAGGACTGATAAAAATTTTAGATCTCTCTCCAGATATATGTACACAAACATGTAAATATATGTACTTTATGTACACAAAGGCATATATTAATGATATACATATTTACCCTATTTTAAGATTCTTTCATTCAACAGAACTCCTGATTTGAGCCAGATTATCATTTTACACCCAGAAACCCCATGAAGTCTTCACTCCTGATGTCCTTACAGGGCTTGAGATACATGAGAGAAAAAAAAAAAAATCAGTTGCCAATAACCACACTCCACTTTTCTTTTTAACTGATTTAGTCACAGTGAAGAATACATCCTTGTAAATGTAGTCTTAACACTGCATCAAGAAATAATAAAAATAATCTATAAATATGCACACCCTACATGCATCCTAACCCTTCATAGGAACAGGTGCTTTATGTGTATTAGTCCTTTCTTGCTCACCGTATGTTCAATTCCATAGGAAGAAAATCTTGTTGCCTATGCCACAAGAGAGACACAGCACACTCCCAGCATCTGGCTGATTTGGAAACTGAAATTTTGCATTGTGCTGGAGTGTTTTGTCCCAAGTCAGCCTAAACTCATAAAAACTGAATGTACCTAATAGAATAGATATTGTCTCCGGGAGAGATATAACTCCACACTGTTAGAAATCCAGTCCTTCAAAACATCTTTAAAATGTATCTGATTATCAGAAGAATTTTTTACTTTGTAATTATTGTAAATAATTCTCTCAGGCTGTGTCTGTACAGAAAGCAGTAGTCCAAGAAGAAATCCCAGGAGTCTAGACAAAATTCAGACCCTGCTTCTCATTGCCTCTGGGTTTTGTAGGGACCATCGCCACTCTGCATATTCCACACCACTCTGAATCTCATGGGGAAGACCTATGGCCTTTGAAAAACGATTTCTTTTTTTGCTATTTCTGTTGTAAGGGCTTGAAATTCTTTTAGAGTATTATCCTGGCATCATTATGTTAAATAGCATTTCGGAGTTGTGTGATATGTATTCTGTCCCTTGGAATTTGGAGTGAGAAGTATTTGAGGGGCTATAAAGCCCACTGAGAGCATTGGAGAAGCATAACAGCAGAGAGCTAAACATGGTGTGGCTGTATTCATGTTACCCACAGGGGTACGCTTACAGATACCTCGAGCAGACCATCCCCCAAAAACATGATTAGATTTTTCTTGTAAGGAATTATTTGGCTAGTTCTGAAAGGTAACTTTGAAGAAATACGCATGTAGACTCATAATAAGCATACCAAGACAATCTTGGAAGGTAAATTATCGGGGAAAAAAAATAGCACAACTTAAAAGTAGATACTTTTATTTCCCAAGATGACAAACCAAAAGAAGGAAAAAATAGCTGCCTGAGTTCTGAGCATCAAATCTATAGTCTCTCATCAGAAGTTATGAAGAATTAAAGGCCTGAGGTAGGAGATATCACTGTAGGTGCAGAGACCACTGAAAGTGTGATGAGAGCAAAAAAATATATATTCAACTAGATTATTATACTTTACAGATATGAAAAAACTAAATTGTAGGAATCCCTGCCAGTAATATAACATTGGATATTTCCTATATCTTATGCACTCCAATAGAAGGGATTTCTGAAAATACTGATGAAGTTTGGTTTGGTTTAAACATTGCATACAAAGGTAGCTATAAAGATAATTGGTTTAAAACCCCCAACCTAGCAACATATGAAGCGGTATTATGGAGCAGCTCTAGTATGTGAAATTACAGTTGTAGTTATATGCATCTTTAGAGCAAGTTTTTAAATATATTTTTAGAATAGTTTGATTTTTAATTAATATAATAAATTTGTCACAGTAATTTTCAATTAAATGTTCTCATGACACATTCACCTTAAACTCTGTTGGAAGGAAAGGGTATTAGGAGGAAAACTTGTAACTACTGTGAAAATCTAATTTAACTTGTATCAAGAGTTGTTTTCTACTCATTTTTTAAATGCAACAGGAATGAGAGGCAAATTAATTTTGTCACTTTTTTGTAAAATATAGATACACTCATACTTGATACCTTAATCACTAATTAGATCAATTTTTCTACTATTCGAAGTGGCTGGCTTCTAGTACTCTCTGGCTATATATTCAAAAGAGCAGAGGCAAAGAAAAGAAATATCAACATTCAACATATAGATAGAAATTTAGAGAGTGGGGGACATTACAATCTCTTTGCTATACAATTAAGAGAAGTCTCCTTGTGAGATTCCACAAATTAATCTGTTACTGCAAGATGTTCCATATTTGAATGTACTGACACAGTTGCCTTAAAAAAACAAAAACAAAAACAAAAACAAACAAAAAACCCCCCAAAAAACAAAAAAAAAACACACAAAAAAAAAAAAAAAAACAAAAAAAACAAAAAAAAAACAAACCCAAAAAAACAACAAAACCCCAAAAACCTACAGCAATCACCATAATTAAGTAAATAAATACCTTAAACAGAAAACCACAGCTGGTCTTTGAAAATATGATCTGAATTTTTCAGGGCTGCAGTCTTGATCCTCAGAAGTTTTCTTTTTACCTTGTGTTTAGTTAACACTGCAGTCATGGAAACTTCAAGCACCTGTACTTGTTCCTCAGAACCACGTTTAATAGTCTGTAAAAGGCATGTCATGATTTTTAATTTCTAATCTGCTCTGCATTTCACCAATATTCTTCATGGCTAATGTGTCACCCTGCCTCCCCTTTGCTCTGCAGCCCCTGATCTGTGAAACTGGTGTTCAGAGCAACAGCTGCTTCAGGTTTCCTTGGAGCAGATCCCTGTCGGTACTAACCTCTGATTCCACAGCATGTAAACTCCATGTTACAAGGTCACAGACTTCTTCCATTCCTTTTCCATTCACTACTGTGAAACTTAGCTGTTTTGATTTTTCTAATATTTTCTGCAATTTTGCAAGCATATACAGTACGCCTACGGTCATAGTCCACCACAAAATGCAGCTTTATTGTTTAAATGGTGAAGGATCTTACTGTGGAGTTTTAAACAGCAAAGAAAGGAAGAGAAGTTGGTCAGACCTTCTTTCAGTATTTCCTTTCTTGTGGAAACACACGGAGGAAAATACATGGATTCCGAGATATTTAGCGAAAGCTGTGTGCTTGGCTGACAGACAAACCCTTCAAGAATAAAAAAGATAAGCCAGAAATACACTTGTAAGCAGTGCTAGTATTGGAGACGACTCCTTTATGAAGTGAAATGGCCTAACTAAAGGAACTCCAGTTGGCATTAAGTTAGAGAGAAGTTTCTTCCAGATCGGTTACATCAGATAGAGTACTGTTTGTTAGCTGAGAAATGAGGAGTGGACAGCCTTGTGCTGGTAAAGGAGCATGGGCCTCCCTGCAAAGATCTCTGTAGTTTTACTGGACTGTGAAGATAGCTCTCAAGAGACCTTTGTAGTTTGGATTTAGAATTCTAACACTTTTACAGATGGAGGAAAAATTAGTCCCTTTGCTCCTTAAATCTATGATCTCGATAAACAATTTCAGGATATTATGTGTTACAGAAAGCTTATATTTTCTTCCTTGACACTTTCCTGCTTTTAGACTTTTCTGCAAATATCCAGCTTAGTTTGATGCAAAAACACTCTCTGCCTTTTATCACAAATCACACATTATTCTCAAGCTCCTGCATGGTTATTTTTCTTAAGAGAAAACATGCTGTTAATTTTGTTCAAGGAACAGTTGCTAAATGATTATTATTTCCTACAGATTATATCATCTCTTAACAGCAAATCGCTTCTTCACAACAAGTTAATAAAATGCAAAAGAAGGCATCCAAGTTCCATTTAAAATAAACAGTGAATCTATTAAAATCTAAAAAGGCTTTAAAAAGTATCTGTAGTCTCATCTGTCAAAAAGGATGGTGCATAATATTGTGGGAAAGCTGATGGAGTTTTTTCCCCAATCTGTACATCCATAAGGCTCTATGAATGCTTTAAGGCAGCATAATTCAGCACTGCTGCTGGAGGGAGTAGAAGCACCATGAACTCTAAAGGGCACTTAATCCACTGGTAAGTTTTAGCCCTGCCACAAAGGTTTGCTGCACTTGAAAGCTTAGTGCGATGCAAAATGGCATGGACTAATTGGATCATCATTCTTTTCAGTGGAAATTGATGCTTTATCATCAACTTCATGCTTGTAAAATTCTTAGGAATGTTGTGATCTTGAAAATAACCTCTTAGTTTTGATTATGCTTGAATCAAAGCTGCATCCTCTAAATTCTGTAACTTAAAAAAAGCATAATTTCTTTCTCTAAGAAATTTATCTTCCCACAAAAATTCAATGATGATTTGTAGTTATAGAGTTCTCCTTGTCTTTTTCCTATGAAACTGTTCACTTCTTCATGGCAAACTGAGAACCTGTGTTGAGGGATCATTGGTGTGTTTGTAGGTGTGGAAAAAATATCTTTATAATGAAGTGATTTTTAGAGATCAGGTGTTGGGATAATGAACTGTGTTTCTTATAGGAATTTAATATACTTTTTCTATTTATGAGTTATTTCAGCTGTACTAGAGATTCAGGGACAGTAGGTAGAAAGAACAAGGCACACCAGAACAATTGAAAAGAGGTGGGAAAAACAGTGTGGAGACATGAGCTACAGGAGAGACATTCTCCAATGCACATAAGGCCTGCAGGTGACTCACAAATGCTCAGACAACTATGACTCTCACGCTGCATTTTATGTAGATAGTGTCAGCTCCTTGCAGATATGAAAGTCAGTTGCTGATTTCTCTCATTGTGGCACCAATCCAAGTCAGATATACTGATTTTCATGCAATTTCTTCATGCTCAGAGCAATAAGACTAGAAGTTAGATTCTTGTGTAAAGGTGCAGACTAACTCGATTATTGCTCAAGATTTTAATTTTCCTTCCTTTTCACTTCTGAAGGTGGCAGACATGTAAAGGCAGGAGGAGGGAAAGATTGTTTTTACTTTAAAACATAGTTAGAAAATGCCATATAGGCTAAAAATAGCTCAAAAATATGAACTCCATGGATGTGCTAATGCCCCTGTTAAGTCAATATGTTTTGAGATGTTGAGTCAATATGTTTTGAGATAAGTGGATAATAAATAAGTTATGAAACTATTTTCCCCAGGAATTCTTTGCACTTTTCCATATAGTTTTTTTTGTACAGGTGGTCGCAGATGAAATTGCCTGAGATAAGATGTCTATGCAGGACTGAATCACAGGTTTTTGTGGATCAAAAGTTACTTCCCAAGTTAATGACACAATATAATGTACTATATAATTCCCACCCCTCAAGAAACTGCAGTCTCACTTCTGAACACTGGTGACTTATATCCTTGGAAGCCCCCCGTTCAGTTTCTTTGAGGTAAATTCAAGGTTGTTTTTCCACAGTTTCAGAAAATTTCCAGCAACTCTATAAGCAAACAAATGGAAAGCAATTTTGTACAGACATTTCCCTGCCCACGAGGCCATTTCTTCTTCCTAACTTCAACCCATTTGTGCTGATTAATAGCTCAAAGGTCTTTTTTACTAAGCAAAAATTAATTCCTTCTGAGGGAGGCAGATCATATTCAGCCTCCCACAATGTCATATTCAATAGGGGACAGCTATAAGCTAGAAGAAGGTAATTATGTTATTCCCTTAAAAGTGGGAGTCCTCTAAAAATTGAAACAATGGCTGTGCAGAGCAGAACATCTCTAGGTGACTGTGAATGTATATGGACTCATTCTCTTTTAAAAATAAACCTCTGTACAAAGAGCTAGTTCAGTTCCTTTAAGCTTATGTAAGAGTTTTTTGGTGGAAACTTTGTGCTTAGCCTCAGCAGATCCCCTAACATAAATAAAGTTCTGAGTAATGTTGCCTTTAAATGTTGCATTTAGGTGGGGAAATTGTACTGGATTATAAGAACAAGATTATATCTGCAAAGTAGGAGGCAGTAGCACTAGCGTGGAAATAAATGGTCGAGTTGTATCAAATAAAGGATAAATACAGCTTTGCTAAGCACTGTCATAGAGCCACTCAGGCTGCTCAGTGGAAATGTTTTTAGAGTCCAAGCTGCAGGAACACAAGACAGATTGACTGCTGATGGCAGACTCCTGTAATAAACTGGGACGGAAATAAACACATGGGCAAATATCAGAGGCTACGTTTTAGTTGCAGGTGAAGATTCTGCTTCCTGCTACCCAGAAATTCTGCTGGTCCAGACACAACAGACAGAGAAATAGAAAAATTACGTGGAAAGAAAAAATCCAGCTAAAGACAAAAACTAATGCTTCCTTAAAATAATATGCTTGTGTGTATGATTTAGGCTACAGGTATATAAGTACTCTATAGGCTAGAGTACTTGTGGTGCACAGTGACTTGTCTTAATGAAGATAAGCGTAGGACACGCCTGGAAGATATTTTATGTTTTTTGTCTGAGAAGTAAATGCAACAAAAGAACATAAAACAGTAGAATTTGTACCTGGCTTTTATTACACATTTCATTACTTTAACTATAAGGTTGCTGAGAGGTTCTTATAATACCCTGTTAAAAGGTAATGTTTGCCAGGTATCCACCAGGAAGGTAAGAATATGGGAGGTTTAGAAGTTCTAAAATATTCTTGCTAGAATTTCACCCACTATATCTGAGGTCTGTGATGTTTTGCATTTAATTTCCGGTAATATGGGACAGAATTGTGAACCCACTATTTTCTAAATTGTTTTTAGGTTTTTGGGTTTTGGGGTTTTTTTTTTTTTTTTGGAGGGGGGGCGGGGTTGGGGTTTGTTTTGTTTTGTGTTTTGGGGTTTTTTTTCTAGGAGAATAGAGTTAGTAATATCAATCATGAATAGTCATCTCTGCAAATAAGAACAAATTGCATCTTCTAAACACATTATCTTCTTGCATTATCTTAATTTATATAATATTTAATTTATAGAAGTATATACATAAAAAAAAAAAATCATGAAAGATGAGAATTTTATCTTATATAGAAACAAGAAAATGGACTGTATGGGATATATTCTAAAGTGATTTGAATAAATCACTATTGTATAGAACTTTGAGGGAGAAATAAACATAAAACAATGACTTTTTTTTTCCCTTGAACAATGACCATTATTATCAGAACCATTCAGGCCACATTTTCACTTGGAAAAAAAACCCCATACAATCTATGGGAGAAAATCCCATCTGTTCGGAGCAGGTCTGACATAAAGAGGAGGGGTAGGACCATGTGTTTAAGCAAACTGTACTTCAGGTAATACAACTACATGGAAGATCAGCTGCTACTACAGTAGTAGGAAATCAAGTCACGAGCCCTGGCAAATTGTAGTAACTATAGATGTGTTACAGCAGAAACAATATATCATAATGCTGTTTGCTATTTTAAGACTGGGTATATTTAACTGATTCCTGTATTTAACATCTGAATCCCAGCTGTGCACAGCAAGTCTTTATATCATCAAATGAAAAGATTTTGACAAGTTCTATCTTGCTAGTACCAAAGAATGATCATGGAATGATGCAACTTGAATTTTACTTGGTATTATATTGGTTCTGACCTAGATAGCCACAAAGCATTTGAAGGATACATGAAAACAAGATTTAAAAATGATTGCATTCCAGGTTGCTGCATCCATGAGGGATCAAAGGCTAATCCCGCCTTTAGCTGCTTAGAATACAACCAAAATCCAAGTGTCAAATTTCTTCACACAGTAGCAGTATGTCTTTCACATTGGTGAAAATTCTAACTCGTATATTCCGTTATATAAGCCATACTTCTTTTAAGCAGCAATTCTTGATAAAAAAAAAAAAAAAAAAAAAAAAAAAAAAAAAAAAAGGCCTGTGGTAAAACTTTTATGTACAAATGAATCCCATTAATAAAGAGACTGCCTGTTTCTCATGACAAGATGAGACATGTACTGTGCAAGATCTGTTTCCCACATTGTAAGCTTTATCACAAGTCTGGCTCTAAGCAGTTGCATTATTTTCCATGTCACTAAAATTAAATAAAAATGTTAAGAAGAGCTGCCAACTGTGAAAACAAATCCAAATAAAAAATTAAACACCCAAACATGATTTACTGTTTCATGTGGCAAAACATTATTAGAACAATAAGAAAGCAGTCTGTCTGATAGTTTTTTTTTACTGTGCACATACGTAGTGTAATTCATCAGTAAGAGCAGTCAATTTTCTCTTTCTGCATCTTCCCTTTTCTCCACAAAAACCCCACCAGAAAAAAATTAAACACTTAACCTGAGAAATCAGAAAAATTGAACTTATTTTAAGTCAGTTGCATTGTCATCAGTGTTTTCTATGCTGAGGATAGTAACTGATATCTGCTCATTTCTAGCTAAAAAGTGCATCTTCCTCATGTGGGAAAAGGTGCAGTAAAGTAGGAGTAGAGCTACATGGCTTAGAGGGCACAAATTTATGAAATTTAGCACATATACAAAATAGTAGAATATACATACAAATATAATTTTTATTTTCATCCATGATGTGCTTACAGAAAGATTGTGGTCCTACCCAAATTATAACAAACCAATGCAGTTTAACCTACGCATAAGGAATAGATATGGATTCAAATAAATTGAAATCAGAGGTGAATGTCAAGCACATAAGCTTACTTTCACTTCTAATGTCATTGAGGTTCATCAAAAATTGTATGCCACCTTACATTGTGTGTATAAAAGACTGTGCTGAGTATTTTCATAAACTGAATAATTGATGCATACAAATCAACTACTACCACTACTACTACTTTAGTCCTACTTTGCAATCTTTTATTACACTCTTTTTTTTTTTTTTTGTGACAAAGAGGTAGTTTGTTCATTGAGAAAATAATGTTGCCTCTTTTCTACGTTTGTCGTGTTGAGATTCTGAATGTAAAGCAGAACTGAAAAGATTTGGCTGTGACGGTTCTGGCTTCTTTTTCTGCCAAGGTGAGGACTAATAGCACGAGCGATGAATTTCTCATTCGGATTTAGATGTTTATTAATTCTTATCTATATTGCAATCTCACAAGCTGTGAGTTCTGCAGTACCTCTAGGTAACAACGTGCAAAATGGAGTACCTCTCTATCTCTACAAGGTCTTTTCAAGGACAATCTGTCCAATTGTGAAATGCCAACTAATTAATTTTTAACTTTAAACCCAATAACCACTTGAACTTCGCAATGCGGACTTCATTAACCAATTACAGAAAACCATCCAAACCCATGAAGAATAAGTTGAAAAAAGAACAACTAATCTCCACTCTAAAGTCTCCACCTTGCCCCATATATATCACTATAAACTAAAATCTTAAACTCTAATTTTTCACTCTGTGGTATTACACAATTCTATTCAAACTATACACCCAAAACAGAAAGCCTAAAATTCTGTTTCCAGAATTCCAACATTTGGCCACTGATTTTCAAATTCTGGACTTGTAGAGAAGAAATAGTGCTCTCTCAGCACATGTTCCTCAGAGATGTCTACAAAGATACTATGATATTACCTAATGGAATGTATCCTCTACAGCGACCTAGGACACTAAGTCATAGAATATATACACCTTGGCATGCCTGAGACTGCCATGCATGAACTTGACAGTGAGAAGAGGTCACAGTTAGCTTCCAGAATCATTTACATACATAGCAGTACCAGTTGGGAAAGGGTAGTCTTGTTCTTCAACTGGCAACAATTATCTGAAATGGACATGAGGAGGAAAATAATGAATGTGAGTTCTGCTAAATGAACAGTTCAAGTGTCTCCTAGTTTTTCTTTGCTTCCCTAGTGGCTTTTTTTTCCCCTGCAGTCAGGAAGAGGCTGGATATTATTAAACCCTAGCAATATGTGTCCATTCTGTCCTCTGCCAAAAAAAAGCAATAAAAAGATGCCTGTCTAACCTTTTCTATCTTGAGGTGAATCTTTTCTTCACTACCTTTGCTATGAGAGATCCAATAACAGCATAAATTCTTCAGGCACTGTTCCTTTTTAATGATCAAAATAGTTATTCCAAAACTTTGTCTTTTGCACTTGGAAAGGGCAAATGGAATTAGGATTCAGATAAAAGTTCAGGGACTACAGGTTAAACTAGTGGTTTTTTTTTTCCTCCTGCTCTCAACTACTTTTATAATTTTTATCTATGCAGAATGCATAATGCATCCATGAAGAGATGATAAAAGCAAAACTGCTAGAAATAAAGAGGTGTATTAACCCTAGTAAGCAATCTGAGAAAAGAAGGGACCACTACAAAAACTGGTAGGCAGCTGTCTGGCAATCTCTTCTGTGAACTATAGCTGAAGTGATTACATCTTTTCTAGAGGATAACTTCAAGGACATAGATCACTCTTCCTTGTGAAGTGAGAGTATGGTGCAGCGTTTTTTGTCATCCTAGGTACCTAATATCCAGGCTTTGTTAATGCCTGATAAGGCTTGTTTTCCTTTCTAAATTTAACTTTCTAACATTTTTAACATACCTAGAGTCAGTAAAACATCAACAGTTTATTATCTATAGTATTTTGATTGCATGTTGAGATTTGCCAGTTCTAACCAACCTAAACATAGTGCCTAAACTTGTCCTTATCTTTGTGCATATCCAGAATACTTACAATGCTAAATATTTATGTAATTTGTTCCACTTTGTAGTGAAATTAGAGCATTCCATGATTTGATCCCCTCCATGTCTCCAGAAGAGCCCATAATCAGGACAGAGCGACATCCAACCACACCGGTAAACAAGTTTCCAAAAGATGTAGATATCTGTAAAGATTGCTTTTAACAGCATGGGCAACATCCATGCAAATCATTAAAATTGTTCATTGCTCATTCACAATCCTTTTCAGGGAATAAATTTGTAGCAAAATAACAGGACATCTTCCTTATTTCTTCTCTTCTTTGTTGTAATTTTAAGCAACATTGCACTGGATGACAGATTCTTCTGAAGAAATTTTCTTCAACCTTCCACTCTCTATTACAGCAAGGCCACAGTCTGTAGCACTGCCTCAACTGTGTTATTATTCTTTAATGCCAATTCAGCTCTGTGATTTCTTCACAACACCACAGGAAAGAGAGTTTTCCTCAATTTTCTGACTAAGAAGGAAACAGCAATATGTATCAGAAAAGAAAAAAAATCATTAGTTTCATCATTAATAAATTTATGTCAAAATAAAATGTTAAAAGATTAATTGTTTTGAAAACAACAAATATTCATCACTTAAGCAGCACACTAGGTATAAAGACCTAGTTCTTCTGCTACCTGAAGAATAGATTTCTCTAGATAGGATTTTTTACCACAGAGTTAAACTATTAAGTCATTTGGCAGCTCAGTGTTTTCTTGTATGAGTGACTTTTATTTATGATGTAAAACATGTTCTAAAGGAGTTAAAGTTTTCCTTACTGCTAGTGCTAAAACCCTTATCTCACAAAATATGTTTTACATTTATTTCATTCCTTGTATATAAGAGTATTCAAAACTAAACTTTGAGATACTAAGTTTCCTCTGATATCCTGAGTTTGCATAATGTGTTTTTTATGAGTTGCTATATAAATTTTGGTACGTCATGTACCTTTTGCCTTATCCCCCTGAGTTCATTAATTTCATTGCAGCTGTCCCTATACAAGAGAAAGTAATGTTGAACATGATGTAGTTTCCAAGCAGTCATCATTTTGATTTCTAGTCATGTAGTTAAAGACTACCTAAAGAAGGTCACTTCTGTGATAGTGTCTAAGCAATCAGTCATCCTATACCACACCTTACCACTGGAAACTACTACAGTTTGCTTTTAAATCAGGGGAAGAAAACCATGGCAGTTTTTATAAGACTATTTTTTTTTAATTAGCCCATCTGTGTTTCTGTGTATGTACTTTCTACTGTATTGCAAATTTAGTGTATTTTGGTTGTAATGAAATGGATATTATCAAAGCTGCTTCAGGTAAGGAAAGAAATTATCTTATGCCTTCATCAAAACGACCTCACTATTCTGTTTTTATAGGGAAAAAAATCCATATTTAAATTTAAAACCTATATTCTGTGTTTGGAAAATATTATTTTGAAAATATCCCAGTCTTAATCAAGTCACACTAAGTTGTGTTAGTTGGAAATCTGAACAAAATATTTTTTGTGCTGTTCATAAATATAAATTCAATTTAAACCATTTTCTTTTTCTTGAAATAAAAAGAAAATTGAAAATATTTTAAACCTTTTACACATATCAAATTGAGGCTAACTTATTTAAACATAACTGCTACATGTCTTCAGAAATCTTTTACATAATTTTACTCACTGTTTAGAGTCTTCTAACCTCTTTACCCATAAAAAAGAAAAAAAAAAAAAAAGTGGTCCTTGGAAATTAGGTATTTAAAATATTGAATAATGTCTAACCACAATGGATCTCAAAGGCATTTAATTCCCTGTACAGTCATTTGCAGGAAATGTGCATTTATGTTACATTTTTTAAATTATGCTCTTTCCTGTGACAGCTAATGAAGACAATGCTATAGGCATGATTTACTTTCACTCTGAGTTAACTTGTCCAGGATAATGATTTAGAAATCAATTTTTTTTTCTTAATATCCTGAAAAACATTAAATGGTTATTATGAAAGCAGAATACAGTGAAAAGTAAAAAAAAAAAAAAAAAAAGACACAGCCCTATTATTATCTAACAACATACTGCTTGCTCCATAGCATGATTAAAAATATGACAAAATATATCTAAGTATTAGTGGTTTCTACTAAAACCTAGTTTTAAATGTCAAAATATTCAAAACGAATCTACATATCATAACAGACTACACTTTTCTTCTGTGTCTGCATTTGAGTAATTAAATTTTACAGTTTTTTATTCAGTAGCATCTGCTTCATATTTCTGCACTGTAGTTAAGCTATCAATTTTTGGCAGTGTAATAACCCTGTTGAGTCAATAGCTACTGTTTGCTCTGACATTATTGACTCAGCAGCAAGTTCATTGTTTTGCTTGTTTTTACAGTACATGCAGTTCATACACATGACCACTTTTAGCCGATAGAGCATATTAATAAAATATATACTTCACTGGATCTATTAGAGACCTCAGTGTCTCCACTGAGTGGACACCCAAAGAAAAACTTTTTATAAAACCATAACTGGAGATAGCCTTAAAGTACACCAAGCAATACAGCACTGCTGCCATATCTTGGGCTTGAATACCTCTTTAAACTGGGTCAGGTGCTATTTGTCCTGTTTCAAGGAAACTGTTCCTTCAGTTGTTCCCAACCCATAGCCTCCACACACTTAAGTGATCTAAAATTGTAGAATCACAGGATAGTTTGGCTTGGAGAGAACCTTCAAAGTTCATCTAATTCTGAACCTGCTCCCAGTGGCAGGGACACCTTCCACTAGACCAGGTTGCTCAAAGCCCTATCCAGACTGTCCTTACACCATCAAGGACATCCGTAACTTCTCTGGGCATCTGCTTCCGTTGTGTCACCATTCTCGTTGTAAAAAATTTCTTTCCTCTATCTAATCTAAATCTATCCTTTTTCAGAATAAAATTATTATTATTATTATTATTATTATTATTATTACTTGTCTTATTGCTACAAGTCCTTGTAAAAAGACTGTCCCTATCTTTTTTGTGTCCCCTCCCTCCTTAGGTACTGAAAGGCATCTATAAGGTCTCCCAAGAGCCTTCTCCAAACACCAGTTCTCTCAGCCTGTCTTCATAGGGGAGGGTTCTATCTCTCTTATCATTGCTGTGGCCCTCCTCTGGACCTGCTCTAATAGGACCACATCTTTCTTATCTTGGGGACCCTGCAGCCAAATGCAGTACTCCTGGTTGGGTCTCACCAGAATGGAGAAGAAGGACAAAATCCCCTTTCTCGCTCTGCTGCTGCACTGCTTTTGATGCAGCCCAGGATACACGTGGCTTTCTGGGTTGTAACTATCCATTGCCAGTCCATGTCCAATTTTTCATCCACCAGCTTCCTGAAGTCCTTCTTTACAGGCCTGTTCTCAATCCCTAGTCCCTCAGCCTCAATTGATAGCAGTTATTTTCCTGTTCTGACAGCCAGACTTTGCTCTAGGACTTGTAAAATTTTATGAGGTTCACATGACCTTCACTCCTCAAGTCAATCAAATTCCCTCTGGATGGCACTCCTTCCTTCAAGCAAATCATATGTGCCACTCAGCTTGGTGTCACCTCCAAACTTGCTGAGGTTGCACTCTATCTCACTGTCTGTGGCATTAATAGAGATATTGGATAGTATCATACCTAATATGGACCCTGAGGAGCAGTACTTGTTAGTGAGCTCTATTGAGCCATTGATTGCAACTCTTTGGGTATGGCAAATTTCTTATGCATCTAACAGTCCACCTATCAAACCTGTACCTTGTCAACTTACTCACAAGGCTGTTGTTGGAGCCCATGTCAAAGGCCTTATGGAAGTCAGCAGGTGGCATTTGTTGTTCTTCTCTTAGCCACCAATGCAGAGTCAGTCCATCATTAGTGTGAGTAAACACCATGATGTTGGTGAAGCACGATTTGCCATTTGTGAAGCCGTGCTGGCTCTCTTTAATCACCTCCCTGTAATCTATATGCATTTGCACAGCTTTCAAGAGGATCTGCTCCATGCTGTCATTGAGGCTGACAGGTTTGTTTTCTCCAGAATCCTCCTTTCTACCTCTTATCAGAAAACAGAGTCAGAGTGATATTCTGTAATTGGCTTCAGATTTTTTTCCTTTAAGTACAGTGATTTCTCATTGCATTGTATCTTGCTGAGCAATGTACATAGAGCTAATAAAAAATCCACTAAACAAAAGGTGTCTTGCTGCACAAATGTTCTTAGACATCTAAAATTTGCCCTCAGCATGTCAAACCACAATTGTGTCTTTTCTGAATTACTGGAAAATCTGTGCAAGTGAGTGCATCTCTGTGAGGAAAATATGCTGTGTCATTCAAATTATTTGGAGGGAAGAGAAGCAAAACCACGTATTTTCTTTAATTTCTGTTCAGTTGTTTAAAGCAATAAATTGTGTAGTTTCTGCAGGTGAAAGAAAGCACTATTACCCTCCTCTGGCAGTAAATTAAATTAATAGAGCTTACCATTCAGGTCTAAGTGAAATTACAATCCATGTTTCAACAGAAATCCATCAAAACCAGAACTACAAACTGGCCAAAAAATATATAAAAATCTTTGACATATATAAAAATTATTTTTACTTTTGCAGAAATGTTTATAGTTACAGAGAGATAGCCATACTGAGAATGTGGGAGAACAAAAATGTTGCTACTATGCTAAACTTTATGCATTTTACGTTTGGCAGGGCTACTGAGCAGTTTCTGATATGTCTTAGGTAGAGAAGGAAAAAGGAAAGAAGAAAGAACAGGCATAGAGTATTTGCTCCCCTGCATATCTAGGTCAAGTTCTTGCTGCCTAGGCTCCCAAGTGTTTTGAAAGATGTTATAGCACCATTAATTTCACTAATCACACAAAAGATAAATGGGTCAGACACAGGTGGCCAACTGCCCGGGCCAGCTGTCCATGGCCAGCTTTGGGGATAACATGCTTTAGGTCTTGCTCAGTTTTTACTTCCACAACACAAATGGGAAGGCATCCCATTCATCTTCCTTCATTCCAGACACAGTCCCTCCAGGATCAGCTAACAGGGGTTTGACTCCATCTTTCCTCAGCAGCAAAATTACATTGTAGGAGTACGGCCAGATCACTACAACTGCAAAACAAATTAACACTGATCACAGTTACATTAATACATAGATGACTAGACAATTTTGCATACTGACATCTGAACCCTAGATATGAGAGAAAATAAGAATTCAGTTCACAGTGTTAAAGGACACATTGCATTTCTTATCTGAGTAAAGATTCTGGAGGTCAAGCCTTTGTCTTATTTGCTATTGTATATGAACAGAAGTGCAGTATTGTGGATATTTCTTGTTGGAACTTTTTTCTGCAAATTCTGTAATAAATTAGCAAATGGTCAACGTACC
Source organism: Phylloscopus collybita (assembly GCA_027886175.1). NCBI lineage: Eukaryota > Metazoa > Chordata > Aves > Passeriformes > Phylloscopidae > Phylloscopus > Phylloscopus collybita. Next base: position 78,358,070 of record JAJNNQ010000075.1, on the reverse strand, counting down.
CATTACACATTTGTGTTTTGAATGTTTCAAAATTACTTTCTTTTCTGACCAGTGTCTAATTCAGACAAGTATATTTTTAATAAGACAGGTCTCAATGTCTAAGTAATTAATATAAAGCAAATTAATTTAATTATTAAATTACATTAACAAAGTTACTAATATAAAGGAAATATAGGCTTTTTTAATACAATCAGAGAATTAATTCTCAACCTCCCCTACAGTTAGCAAACTAGTACAGCTATCCTACCTCCACTCAGCTTCAGTTTTGCATGAAGCTAGTAAAAAACTAACTTTTTCAGGCATTCATCTCTATCAAACTTGGAAAAAATAAGTAAATGGTTCTGAAATATTTGGGAGTGACAGAAGAAACTGGCTATGACTAAGTGGCAGACACACTGAGGAAGCCAGTTAAAGAAAAGTTAAATACAAGTCTCAGAACTTGACAGTAACTGCATTTTATATAAGCGGGTTATTGAATACAAAGCACTTCTCAGGAGGTTTCTTTTAGAAATAAACACTGATGCTGACTGTAACAAAGAGCTTAAAAGATTAACAAATATATCCAGTTCTGCATTAAGAGATTGCAATTTAAATTTAATTCTTTGTAGACTTCAGCTTGTTAGTATGGACTTAATACAGCTTTGCATTGAATAATCATGCTTTAACGCAAAAAGCAAAAAACATGTTTCATATTAAATTATATTTAATGACAAGACTATGTCCTGTCAAACCCTGAAATTGGTGGATCACATAACCAAAAAAATACATAATGCAGCAAGGAAAACTTTCCAGTGTGAGGTCAGCAATAGTTAGGGGTGCTTTTTGATCCAGTAAGGAAAGATTAACGTAGCATTGGCTATATCTGCTTAGCATAGAATTAATCAGATAATCAGAGTAAAGCTGCAACTTTCTTCTTTGGTTTTGTTATGAAATGGAAAACTTTTTATGATCCAATGTTTCAGAGATTTTGAGAGCCACCTCAAGAATTTCTGTCATGACAAACTACTTCATATTAAAAAAAAAGTTACTTGCACTTGAAATGAAAGGAGTGTAAAGTATGCTGATCATATATACCTTAAATAATGAAATAAGAAAGGACTTCCTGATAACAGAACTTAAATTTTGTTTTAATTACTACCTTTTAATCCCTACAACCCACATACATTGATTTTGAATTGCACTATCCATTTATGTGCAAAATACATCAATCATCCATCTTGCCTGTGTGTATACTTTGAACTTATATACAGGTGTGTTTGGTTTAGGAAGACAGGTGTTTGCCAGGGAAAGCTGGAGTTTCCCTTGCAATGGAGAATGTAAACCCCCTCCCTCCAAATTATTATAATTTTACAATTAAGGGCTTTCAGACAAAGATTTGGGAATAAGAATAACAGTTATTTACTAGGAATATTAAAAATACAAACACAGTAATACAAAAAAACCAAGTAAACAAACAAACAAAAATCCTAGAAACCCTAACAGAGTCAGATATAAGACCTGACACCCTTTTGGTCAGGGTGTTGGAAACAGTCCAAATCATTCCTCCTGGAGGAACAGATGTGGTTCTGTTGGAGTAGAGACGATCCTGTAGAAAAGGGTCCAGTGGTGGCAAGATGGGTCCAGTCTTCACAGAATCACAGAATTTCTAGGTTGGAAGAGACCTTCAATATCATCAAGTCCAACCCATGCTCTAACACCTCAACTAGACCATGGCACCAAGTGGTCATCCAGACCCTTTTTAAACACATCCAGGGATGGTGACTCTACCATCTCCCCAGGCAGGCCATTCCAGTACTTTATCACTCTTTCTGTGAAAACTTTTTCCTTGTTCTGTCTGTTGTTGCCTGGAGAAAGAGAGCAACCCCAGCTGACTACAACCACCCTTCAGGAAGTTGTAGAGAGTGACAAGGTCAGCCCTGAGTCTCCTTTTCTCCAGGCTAAACAACCCCAGCTCCCTCAGTCATTCCTCACAGGGTTTGTGTTCCAAGCCCCTCACCAGCCTCGTTGCCTCCTCTGGACACGCTCAAGCATCTCAATGTCCTTCCTGAACTGAGGGGCCCAGAACTGGACACAGCACTCAAGGTGTGGCCTCACCAGAGCCCAGTACAGGGGAAGAATGACCTCCCTGCTCCTGCTGGCCACACTATTCCTTATACAGGCCAGGATGTCATTGGCCTTCTTGGTCACCAAGGAACATTGCTCAGTGGAAAACAGGCTACCCAGTGTTCCTGAGTCTCGGTTTTATCTAGCTAGGAACTGTTGGCTCCCTGCACTGGGTGGAGCATCTCACAATGGGATGATGTAATGTTTTAAGTCATGTGGTGAGCCTTAATGGCCCATTAACAGCAGATATCACCCAGAGGGAGGATGGGTTGGGGAAGAGATAAGGAACATAGCTCCACCTGGTTTTAACAGCTTGCCCATTATCAGAAGGCATCTGCCTCCTGGAGTTACAAGGAATGGGTTATACAAGAGATAAAGAAAAACACATCCCCAACTAGTTTCAACAGATGGAAAAAAAGAATAAACATATTTTTGGTTACATAACCCATGATGAGGTGAAAAAATGTTCCCCAGTCAAGAGAACTTTTAATTAGAACATATTTCTTAATGTCTTAATTTCAGATTTGTTCCTCTAAAACATAAAGGGTGATTATTAGCCTATGTTTTGCATAGACTGTTCTGCTTTAATTTAGTGTGATTGCCTTTAAGCTTCTCTTTATTCATCTCCTACTTTTTTTTTAACAAGTTCTTGCTTTTTAGCTTGGATTTTAAGATGAATGTTGCCAGTTTATATGAAAACTAAATACTACCTCTTATTCCTTTCAATAAAATTTGAAGAATATAGTTCAGGCCTCTTCTGCAGCGTAGGTAAAACTTTAACCTGCCCCAAACTAGAATTATGGTGTCACCATTGCTGTCAGAACCACTTGATTGAATATTATGAAAAATAAAATAAAAAATTTCTACCATAATATCTAACGTCACAAAAGAACCTGCAGAGTTTTTAAAATGGTATACAATTCAAATTCGTTTCTGTTATAGATGAAGTACATTGTACATAGTTGTTTTGTTTTATTTTGCCTTGCATTCCTTTGTATTCTGGAGTGCTATGCTGTTTTGCTACTAGTTTTTAAAACATGTTGTTAAGGGTTTCTTCAGAAACTGCATTAAAACTCAGTTGCATACTCTGTTTCTTTGGTATGTAAATCAAACCCTAAATATCTCTGTCCGGCTAGTGCTCAAGAGCAATATGTTTATTGCAGATCACACGTGTGCAACCAGCTTCCCTTTTGGTTAGTAGACCTATGCATTTATTAGCTCATATGGTCAGTATTTAAGGCCCCTGGACTTGTTATGATTAGCAAGCAGTACTTTCTGATTTAATTATCATTTATAATAATTCATTCACTATAAGATATTCTGTAGAATAAATAAATGTTTACATTTATAATTCCAAAATGTTGATGGTATATGGAAATTCTGCTTCACATATAGACCATGATGGTTACTATCAATTCTACAGCTGATTGTAATATTCATATTGTTTTCAGATCATATAAATTATTTCCTTGTTTCTGTGTTCCTACATCATCCAAATAAATTAGGAAGCATTCCAAATAGACCAATTGTGAAGTGATAGTTTATTATATAAGTATGTATATAAGTATTATATAAGTAGATGACAAGAATCAAATGCAAGTATTTCTCTAGGTCATAAAATTTTTAAAAAAAACCCACAGAAATACTTTGATTTTTTTTCTTTTAAAGCATGAGATATATATCAACAGAACTTTGCTTTATATACAGTCTTGTGTATATAGTGGGAATAGCTGGCCAAAGTGAAACCTCATGCTATCATTCTGCCTTGCTTAAAGCTGCAAGTACTCAAATGCTTGTGTTAACACATAAATAACATAGGCTTATTTTCCAATCTGTTATCACTTGAAAATTATCTTTTTTTTTCCAATAAATATTCATCATTTACAGATTAAGTAGCATACTTAATTCTTTAGGAATCATTAGTATTCTCATTATTTTACCTTTTTTTTTTTTTTTTTTTTTTTTTTTTTTTTTTTTTTTTTATTCTTCACTTGTTTTCTTAATTTCCATTAGAGGCAGTGATGTTGTACAATGTTCTCAACATCAAGTAACCCAGCATGATCTATCTCACTATTAAGACAATCTCTTTTGTTGTTCTGGTCTCTCTTGAGCTTCTAGAGTACTGTTTTCAGAGCACAACATTTGTGCAACCTGCAGGCTTCTATGTCATATAGGCTGTGCAGTTTTCCTACTACAACACCAAGACAGAATTCCTAGTGAATGAATAGGGGCACAGAAGAAAGATTATTTAAAAGGTTTAAGACTGTATGTAGCATGGCTTTTTTCTACCATCACTATTTTCCCTAAACATCAATAAAAACTAGGGAAGTGAGAGGGTGAATAAAATTCAAACACTTATGGAACAAGAAAATGAGAAAATGAGAACCCTAAGGGATTACTATTAGTTGAAAATGTACGGATATCTTCTCATCGATTTGTACAAGATTCAAAATGTCTGGACCTTACTAAGCTGGAAATTCTGTAAAAGGCCTGAATCAGGAAGATGGTACCTGACAGAACAGACTAAAATTGCTATGAAATCCTCAGAGCACTCCTAAAATGTGATTTTGCATCTACTGGCAAAGATGAAACTCAACATCTGCTTTTTTTGACAGGTTACATCAAAATAGAATTTAAAAAATTTTAAAAAAATCTGGCTTTAAAGTGAATAAATATCGGTGGACTGGATATCTTCTTTGAAAAGCTACTTGATGTTATCTCTTTTTTTTTTTTAATGGTACTAATTTCCACATAAATTGTGTCCAAGAATTGTTATTTATTGATTTTTCCCCTTTGATAATGTGTTGGGGTTTTTTCTTTGTTTTTGTGGCTTTTTTTGCCACAGAAACTTAAACCAACATACTTTTTTTTCCCATGCCTGATAAAAGCACCTACCAGTATTTACAATAGCATAATCATATTAGAAGAAAAGATTAAAATTGTGGTTTAATTTTCTGAGTCAAGTGTCAAATTTGAAGGCATGTTTCAAATACCATTTAAATAAAACAAACACAAACTCTTTCCCCCCTTATTTTAAGCCACCCTAGCAAGAGTTATATAGAAAAACATGTCCCATCTTTACACTCGGATCTGGTACTAACAAATGAATTTAAGACAATTAAATCTTCTCATGGTAAGTTCTCAGGGCGTGTTAAATCTGCTTCAAATATTCTGAAAATAATAATCTGTTCCTCAGTAAATACCAAACAATCTGGCAAGAACCTAAAACATAATGTGGTACTGAGAACAAACTCTTTTGTGGTTGTTCTATTTCCTTTCCAACACATGCCACTTACATTACATACAGTATCACAGAGATGGCATAATTAACTTATGCTGACACAGGGGTGTTACCTTTGATTATCCTCAAAAAGCACTAAAAGTTGAAGCCCATGCAGTGTTTCACCACCTGCACTGTGAGCTCAAAACCAGGCCTGTTTAACAGCAATATTGTGTTTTCTGAAAAACTGCAGAGGAAATTAGGAAGAAAATACACAGGGAAGGGCATAAAGGGCAATGTGATTTTTAATTTTGTAAGCTCCTTTTTTCCAGTTTTGTGTTTAAGTAAGATGCCAGATAGTTACTACTAGCAAAAATGACATGAGAAACCCAAACTGAAAAGTAATTTAAGCCTGAAGTAAATTGTACTAGTGGAATAAGGAGTTCTTTGGGTTAGACCTCAAAAACCCCTCAAAGGGTTATCCAAAGGGTATTCTCGGGCTCTTAGCAGTAATAAGTGTCTGAGGTCACCTTCATGTTAAGCTTTTTGTGATTTTCCTTGCCAAAATGTTGAGCGAAACCTAGAAGAAGAAATATTGCAAAATTTACTCTGTTGATACTCTTGATTTCTTTGGGAGAAAAGTGTCAAGTGCTATGAACAAAATTACAGTATTTATCTTATTAAAAAAGGTACTATAATAAATTTTAGAGAGCCAATTTCATCGAAAGCGATTTATTTGCCAGCGAAATTTTCGGACAGCGAAATCAACAAAGCTCACAATCAAGGAAGCAGTGCCGGCACTGGGTGAAATCACTAATGCAGCCTCTGTCGCACTGTATTACACGAGTTTCAGGAAGTGTGCCTTGTGCTGCTGGTTTTTATACAGTGTTTCGCTGTACAGTATGTGATCTCAGTCCTGTCTGAGGTACATATTCATGTATCTTTGTTTCCCTGTTGCCGACCTTGCTGAATAGATTTCTGGGCAGGGAGATGCCCCTGAGTAGATTTACTGGAATTGGGCTTTAGGATTCACCATCTTGACTGATAAGATACATATCAGTTGCTAATTGCTGGGTCGTTCATCTCCTCCCAGCTGCACCCTCTTTTTTTCTGCTAATGTGGTTTCCTCCTGTGCTGGCAGTGATGTCACAATCTTTTCAGGACAAGTTTTTCAAGGTGTTTGTGACTTTGGCTTTAAAGTTACAGTGTAGATTTTTATAAAACATATTTACCATAAAACTGAATTACATATTTATCACATCACACAAACATTATGAAAACATGAATTACCATCTATCACAGGTACTATCAGTAGTTCTGGAGTTTTGGCTTTTATTCTGTGGCACTAAAATGGATAATCAGTGGTTATAATTACCCACTCTGAAGTTTACCAAGGACACAAGGCTCCTCTTTGCAATAGCAGCTGCTGAGGTTCATCTGCAAATTCATCTGCAATAAAAGATGTGTGGAGCAGATCCAAGAAAAGTGCAGTGCTTAGTAATGACTTCTAAGTAGTTACAGGTATGGCTATATTGGCAAAAATAAAATACTAGAAAAATGTGTTATCCACAGAGATTTTTGAAATCAAAGATATTTATGTTATTTCATTTCTATATTGGTTTAATTTAACCTCCTTTATCAACCTTATTAATCTTCCAGTGGTAGTGATAAAAATATGCCAAGCGAATTAGTTATAAACCATTGTATTAAATATACAAATCTGTTAAATATTAGTTACGTATATGTGGGGAATGTTGGCTTCTGGGAGGGAGGGAGGGAGGGAGGAAGGAAGGAAGGAAGGAAGGAAGGAAGGAAGGAAGGAAGGAAGGAAGGAAGGAAGGAAGGAAGGAAGGAAGGAAGGAAGGAAGGAAGGAAGGAAGGAAGGAAGGAAGGAATTCTAAAAAATATTTTTTTACATTCACTATTTAGATGAGATGCAGCCTTGAATTCTATTATAAAAGTAATTTTTATTGAAATTATTGAACATTTTCAATATTTACTATTTCAATAACTATTGAAAAGTAAACACAGTTGGTTTTGACAGTTTTGAATAGCCAGTGGCAGAGTCCCAAAAAATGAAAAAGCTTAGAGAAGCTTGTTGTACAATATCAACTTTTTTTTTCTCTCTCTCTACTACTCTACCTTTTCTGTGCTGCGTCTTTCGGGCACTGTTATAGTTTTACTTTTTCTACCACTTATCTTGAAATAGGAAAGCATTGGATAATACATAAACAATATCTAAATACAATACATATTATCTTTTTAAAAATCCCCATCACAACATAATGCAAGCTGAACTGGAATGATCACGTTTGAGGCGATGCTGGAGAAACCCCTGCTAGCCTACACTCCCCAGCACTGTGCCAAGAGCGGCCACTCCTGCACTGAGTCGGGCTCGGGGCTCAGGAGCAGAGCTGCTGAATCTGGCAGCCGTGAGGCTGCTCTCAAACACCTCTCAGTTGTGAGGTGCCGTGGATTGGGGCAAAGAACAAGGAGAGGGTGTCTCATGAGCTTCTCAAAGGATTTATTCCCCAAGCAGGGCAGTGAGGAGAAAACTGAAAAGCCCAAGTGTGCATGGTCTTTAAATGGGGGAGGAACAGGGGGAGGATACAATTCTTCATCCAATCAGGGATATAATGGGGAGGGAATATAGGAGGAACTCAAAATATGACAACCTATAGGGAAGGCAAGGGGAGTGGAAAGGGTCACATGGAGCAATGGGACATTGAAGAATAGGGGAATTTCCAGGGTAGGGTTTAGGCAGGGGGTTAGGGACAACAAGGATTGACAAGGATCACTCTGGAACTAAGGGCAGGGATTAGGGAAGATTGACATAATGTGAAGGAGGTAAAAGGTGGGTCTAGGGATTGAATGACAGCTGGGCAAGGGAGGAGAAAACCTGGGGTAAAACCAAATATATCAGGGGGAAAACAGGAACAAACCATTCAAAAGGGTTTACAAAAATATGTGTAAAGAAAAACACACCACCATAGATGCTAGGCTTAGGGGGGGTGGGGGGGGTGGGGTGTAGTTTTTTGCAAAATGGGTTTTCTAGTCCCTTTTAAGTTTAAGAAGGTTTCTGAAACTCTGTCTTAAAAAAAAAAAAAATCTCTCCAAAAGCATCAGAGACTGTTGTTTTTGTTTAAATTGAGAATGTCTGGATTGGCTGTCTGGACCAAGTTGCTGATAAGGATTTGCCTGTCATTCTGGGTATTTGTCTGAACCTGACTACCAGCATCAAAGTGCCCTTTTTGTCTCATCCATGTGCTGTGGGATGGGACTGTTCCTGATGAGGCACCTGCTTCCTTCTATCTTGCTGTCACCTTTGGCTCCTTTCTTCCTTCTTCTCAGAGAGCAACTGCTCTTGCTGTCACTTTACTGGGTCATGCTCTACAGATTGTCAATGAGAAGATGTTTGAAGCTCCTTTCTTACGAGGATCTTTTAAAGAAGACCATGCATATATTGTGAGTCAGATCTCCCAAATCTTGATACGTGATCAGTTCCTGTCTGGCAGAAGTTTCCATTGTAAGGAACTTTGCAATGAGGTCTTCACCTGGATGACAAAAATCTCCCAAAACACATCTTTGCTGAATTCTCAGTTTTGTGTCCCATGGACCAATGGGACCATGTATGTTCTATTGCTGTTGATAAACTGTGTACAAAACACCTCATGCCTGAAGTATGTTCAGAAGGCCATCCTAGGTGACCATTTCTGCATCTGCAGGAGTAATTTCTAAAGCTTATTTAGAATTACTTAACCTAATTTAAGCTTAAACTTAAATCTATTCTGCAATAAGAACTGCCTCAGAGACTTTCTGGAGCAACCACATTTGTCATCTCAGATGTTAATCAATACATGGAAACACATGGATAGTCACTGTGAACTGGCCAAGTGCACAACAGAGATAATTACCTGGATGCCTTGAATTCTCTACCCCTTGCAGCTATTCCTGGCTCTTGCTGGTGAAATGCTCTCTAGTACAGCTGAGTAAATCCCCTTGTCTTGAGACAAGGGGATTTAGCCACTGGGATCACTTCAGCAGAAATTGGCCAGAGGTTTCTTTGTTCAGCAAGGGAATTGTTGACTGAGTGGACATGGGCATAACCATGATATCTACCTATACGACAATTGCAGGACAAACATGAATTTCATATCTATATAATATTTTTAACTTAAATTCTTCAGATCTTGCCACAACCAGATGGGAGCTTTGCAATATTAAAAACAAAACAAAACAAAACACAAACAACAAAACAACAACAAAATACCCCACTAATTTTGTGATCGTTATGAATGTTTCCTGTCTAAAACCAAACAGCTTTCATTAATACAAAATAGAGAAGAACTTTTGGCCCCTTTATCATTAGGACAAATTAGAGAGATGGGCAATCACTAATTGTTTGAAATTTAATAAAGACAAGTTCTGAATTCTACCCCAGGACATAGCAACCCTAGATATGTGGCTAGACTGGGGAATGAGATGCTGGAGAACAGTGCTGCAGAAAGGGACCTGGGGGTCCTGGCCGATGGCAAATTGACCATGAGTCAGCAGTGCCCGGGCAGCCAGGAGGGCCAAGCCTGTCCTGGGGGGCATCAGGCACAGCATGGCCAGCCAGGCAAGGGAGGGGATTGTCCTGCTCTGCTCTGGGCTGGGGCAGCCTCCCCATGAGTCCAATGTGCAGATTTGGGTGCCACAGTATAAAAAAGACATTGAGCTCCTAGAGAGTATCTAAAGGAGAGCAACAAAGATGGTAAAGGGCCTGGAGGGGAAGCTGTATGAGGAGCAGCTGAAGACACTTGGTCTGTTCAGCCTGGAGGAGACTGAGGGGAGACCATATTGTGGTCCATCTCAAGCTCTTCCTAGTGGTGTCGTCTTTTGTTGTTGGAAGTTTCAACTGCTCTTGCTGCTGTTAATTCATAAGAAAAGACCACAATATGAGATTCTTGATAAGAAATGGGATTATTTCTGCCCTTTGTTAGCAGTGATTTTTGCGAAAAAGTCAGAATTCTTGTGAAAATAACTACTTGGAGAGGAAAAAAAGACGAATCAGTGAAAGATTTTACAGGCTTCTACAATTTTCCTTAAAATATTGTCATAGGTGTCCATCACAAATGTATGTATGCTAACAAAGTTTATTTTTTTCCATTTTCCAGTGGAAAAAATAAATTGAGATATAGAATTCTTTAAACAACTATGTGACAAAGAGACTTTTTTTTTTTTTTTTTGCTTTCTGTCAAGGAAACTGAACAAAAGAGAAGTACTTATTTTTTTAAGGGAAAAAAAACCAGAACTACCTTCACAGGCATAATTTTCACCAGAAGAAAAATAAAGGTTGTACCAGTCCCCTAGTCCATTCTCTTTTATTCCTCTCACACAGATGAGTCACGTTCTCATTGCATGCTTGAAAATCCTCACTTACACCTCCACAGGTCTCTTAATAAGTAGGCTCTTTTCATAAACTTTACACTGTATAAGGCAATCTAATGCATCTTTTCATAAAAACAGGCATCACAACATTTTATAAAAAAAATCATCTAGTCCAGTGGAAAAGTTTCTGTTTCAGAATGAGACTACAAAGTCAAAATTACTCTCCAAATCTAGCCCAAAGGAAAATGACAGAAAAAGCAGCATATTCAGCCCACTTTTCCACTGTTTCTCTTTCTTTCCTCCACTTCCTCAGTTCCAAATGAGCACCTTTTTCATGGTTTTTAGAAGCTATGGAGTATTCCATCACATGTCAGGAAAAGCTACATGAAAGCTGTAGCAGTCAGCTTTTAGTAAGCAGTCTGAAAAGTTTCTGGGGAAATAATTAATGAAGGCAGAAAGAAAGCTAAGAAAGGGAAGTCTGAACTACTTGGAGCTAATCTATTACTGGAAAGTGTCAGCAGCAGCAAAAGTGTTATCTACTGTCTGCAGCAGGACTGTGGATACATGTCATGCCTAGATTCCGACTTTACTTACCCTAGGACTCCTCTCAAGGGTTGGAAGCCATTTGGCTTTATTACTGTGATTAAATCAATGTTCTTTAAATTATTTAGATCTTTAATTTCTGGCCACTGTAGTCAGAATGGATCCTATGATCTCAAAAGACTAGGCAAAAACTGAATTTTGAAATCAGAAGAATAAAATCATATGAAAGAAATATGAATTTTGGGAGCAGAATGACAATTGATAAATCTTTCTCCTTTCTACCCGCCTAAGGGACAAGGCTTTCGTTTTCCCTGGAGGAGGTATTCATTAGGGTTATACCAACAATAGTCTGCAGGACTGAAATTCAAAACCCATTGTATTCACACCAATTCCAAGGAGATGTTGCTATGCTCACTGTACTAGCAGCATGTTGCTATTCTGGGGAAATCCAAACTTCTGTCAAAAAATTGGTGCAAGGCTGTTTGCAGTGGCAGCAGGACTGATAGGAGTGCCTGCTAATGAGGGCATTTTCTTACCCTCAGAAAGCTACCTGGGAGAAGTATTTGTCTACTGCAATAATGTCAACCCAATCTGCAATAATGTCAACCCAGTTTCAGTCAAAAGGAGCAGGACTTTTCTGCCATTCAAGCAAAAGATTAAAATCAGTTTTAATTTTGTTAACATATACAGCATTTCCTGGAAGACAAAGAGTAAATTATGAGGTGAATTTATGAGCTTAATAAATACCTCTCTCTTTTTTCTTAATTTTTTCATGAAGTAAAATGGTTTATATTTATGGGTAATCAATTCTTTAACATATTAACTTAATTGCTGTTTCAATGCCATTTGGTTGTAATTTGTGCAACCTTATTCAAAGCAGTTGAAAGGGAAGTTTAAAAATCTGTATCTCAATTATAGTTCTAAAAATAATGCTGAAGGCCATGTGTCATTCAGTTTGAGGTTAATACAAGTAAATTTAAGTTTTGACAAGTTGGATTGCCCATGTGCACACAAGGTCTCTAAACCTTGTGTTCCTGACATTCCTGGGTCCAACTTTTCCTTTTAAATGTTACTGTCTGCTGAGATTTCATAGTTTATCTTAGACATCTCCCCCAGGATACATATGATACAGATACAGACCATAAGGGAGGTTCACATCGTCCTTCAGCAGTAGACAGAACCAGACAACACATTGGAAGAGCTGAAGTAGCACTTGCTGCCCAGCTGAGGAAATAGAGCCGAGTTCCTGATAGAGACTCAATGCAATGGCAGCCTCTGCAGTGACTGACAACTGTCTTGAGAAAGCTGCATGACAGGACTGGAGGTAAAGTTCAACGGGGGTCGGATCAAAGAAAGGGTTGTGAGTTTAAGAGTGCATTTGGGAACAAATTGGGAAATAAATACTTGCTGACTAGGTAGAACGCCCCTCCACAGGATTGTGGATGACACTGAATTGGAAAAATGGGTCTGGAGCGTTGGACTGCTGTGTAAAGGGGCTTAAGCAGAAGATATGATATGACAGAAATTTGATAAAGTGTTAAAATGGTAAACACCAAGTCCTGCGTCATGACCATAACAACCAAAAAAACACCCAGTACTGGCTGGACATCAAGTGAGCAGAAAGCAGTTTGGTAGAAGAGAGGGGTCCTGGCAGGCAGCAAATCAATATGAGCCACCAGTATGCCCTTGCAGCAAAGAAGGGCAGCAGTGCCTTGGGCTGTGTTAGGAGGAGTCTTGCCAGCAGGTCCAGAGAAGTGATTTATTGCCTGCCTCCCTTTGACATTTGTGACACTACATCTGGAGTACTGTACCCAGTCTTGGTCTCCTCACATGAAAAAGACATTGATGTGCTGGAGCCCAACCAGAAAATGTTTACCAAGGAAATTAGATCATTTGACATTTGACATATGACATATGAGGAGGGACCAACAGATGAATTTGGTCTTAGCAAGAGAGGTTAAGAGGGAGGTCACATAAATACCTTTAGCAAGCTAGTGGAAGCATACAGAGAGCCAGACTCTCCTAGAATGAGGCACAGTGCACACAGTTTACGACATGGGAAAGTCTAAATATATAAAAGGAAATCTATTTTCATTATGAGGGTGGTTAAATTGGCTTCCCAGAGAGCTTGCAGAATGTCTGTCTGTGAATATATTCAAAACTTGACAGGATAAAGCCCTAATTTACATGGTGTAAATTGGCTCATTTTGAGCAAGAGTTTGGACAAGATGACTTCCAGAGGTTTCTTCCAACCTAAGTTATTTTGCTGTTAATGATTCTATAAAAACAAACAAAAAAACAACCAAACAAACAAAAAACACAAGCCCACAAAACAAAAAAAAAAGTGAAATGTTGATGAAACACAAGTAAAATAAAATAAACTGTTCCCTCTGCATATGCTATTTTTATGCAAAGACCACTATATTCAATGACATGATTCTAAAATTAACAAGTATCTCAAAACCAGAAAAAAATTGCATTTTTCCCATCTATTGTACCTATTTAAATCTATCAGGTATATACATTTGCATTTTGCAAGACAGAAAGAACAGAGAAACACTCTTTCAAGCACAGTCCATAATAGATGGGGATTATACAACTGTTAATTGAGTTGACAAGCATATATTTAGAAATTATCCTAAACTTTTCAAAGGGATGCAGCTTCATTTTCACTATAATGCAACAGGGGAAAAGGGCTTAAGAGAGAAATGCAGGAAAAACAGACCTCAGCTGTGGCTCATCAGGAGCAGAGATCAATATATCTATGAAAAACTGTACTGAATTGCTGATAAGTGACGTGCTGATAGATTTCAAGTATCTGGTCTCATCATCACTACTTTCTTGCATAACTGGATTACTCTTTTGGACCTCTCCCTCTTTTCCAAGTTTAGCTGGCATACAACTATAGTACACAAATAAAAATACATATAGTATTTGTATAGTTGAACCATAGTTCATCTCTCCAAACAATCCTGATCTCTTAGTTATTGTAAATTCACAAAACAAAAATATTGAAATGAGGTAACTGCCTCCATAGAAAAAGAATATATTGTACAAGTTAAGAGAATTCGGTATTTCTGTCAGATTTAAAGAACTCTGAATTCTATATAACACTAGTTAGATATATAAAGATAACCATATTTGTCTTAGTTAAGTGACAGTTTAAAAAATATCTCCTTAATATCATTCTTAAAATTCCCAAGATTATTCATTTTTATGCATATAAAATTCTTTGCATTTTTAGGAAGACAAGTGGCAATAAGATTTTTTGTATCTCCTTAAAGAATTTGTGCAGAGTTACAAATTCTTTTTAGCTTTGTAGAATTTTAAAGTTGCATGTTCTTTCACACTTTGCAATTTGTCTTTCCATTTACTAAAAATCTCAATGCTCTTACTAAGAAACAATTTACAAAGAATTTTACTGTATCTTGTAAAGAATTTTGCAGCCCTATCTTATGGCACTTTTATCCCTGTTTTAAATGCATTATGTATCTTCTCCCATGGGACATTAAAGTGGCTGAAATTTGCCATAGATCCTAAGCAAAAGGAAGTACATAAACAAGGAGAAGGTTGCCTGTTAACGTGTTGAAGAGAGAGAGAAGTGCATGCTATTGTCCTCATGGAGGACCAAAACAAAGTCATGGGGTTTTGAAATAAAATGCAAATACTGAGTAAATGCAGATAAGAGTTTCAGGCAGGCAGTAGATTGCATGCTGTCAGAAGGAATGTGAAATCCTTGCTTTTATCCAACTCAAACTGGAACCCAAAGAAAAGTAGAGTAATTTTCAATGTTACTTAGCAAAGCCTATTTTAGCAGATGATAAAGGCAAAGCTTGGAGCCACACATTATATTTCCACAGCTTTACTCCACTGAATATAAATTGTGTTTAATGGCTTTATTTCACACATATTCCAATTGACTTAGGGGCATGGCCTGCAAACAAAATGGCAGTACTGACTTAATAGTCTTTCATCTCATGCTCCTCTTAGCCACTAGGACTCAATTTAATCATCTCACCTCATTGTCCAAGAGAAATATTATCACACACAGAAAAAAATTGCTGTCTAGGCTGCACATTGAAGATCAGTATTCATCACACAATGCAGAATGGTAAGATCAGATTCAAGAGGAAACTCCAGCACTCCAAATTAATTTGTAATGAGTTTTTAGATACAGAGCAGAGTTATTATTGGCTCTCCTCAGTCAAAGTTTTGAAGACGAAAAATATATTTGCCAAGGTAGACTTACTGATTGGTAAGCCAAAGTCAGGGAACTCACTGAATATGAAGGACCATCTATACATGGTATAAAATTACCTAAGCATTGTTTGCAAAAGGAAATTTTTTCTTTTAAAATTCCTGTGGGAAATTCTGAGACTTAGAGAAGGCATGGTTTCTGACATAGGCTTTATGCATAACACCTATGGTATGTTAAACACTGTAAAAACAGTAATTACAGGAAAAAAAAAAAACAACAAAACAATTAAAATTACTGGCTCATCTAAAGAAAATTAAAATCCTGCTGCTGAAAGAGATAATATTCCAAAGTTCATTTTAGTGAAGTAATTTAATTTCACATGTTGGATAACTTAAACTTTGTAAATAATATGTATGCAGGGGAAAAATGGTAATTTCCCAATAACTATGTTTTCTAGTTGAAGTGGCAGCAAATTTTATTTATGAAACTATTATGTTGTTTCTGGATTATTACCCAAAAATCAAGTTTCTCTAAAAATCTTTCCACACAACTGTAAAGGCCTCTGGAATACACTCACAAATAAAGAAAAATTACATTCTATAACCACCAAAAAACTGAACTTAATATAAGCAAAAAAACCTACAAAATTAATTTTAATTAATTTGTGATTTCAAATATGTTTACTCAAGCACAAGCAGAAAATACAGTTTTATATTAATTTTGTGCTTCCTTCCAACCTACTATTCCAACCTTGACATCTACTGGGAAAGTAGCACAATGAGACTCCTGGAATGCATGTGGGATAACTTGCTAAGCCGGGTAATAAATAAACAGACCTACCATGGGGGAGGTAATAGTGGATGTCATGGTCACCAACACAGGTGAGCTAACTGGGAATGTTAAGGATGGAGGCAGCCTGGGCTGCAATGTCATGTGCTGGTGGAGTTCACAGTCATGAAGACTATGAATGAAGAGTAAAGTTAGGCCACTGAACTATAGAAAAGCAGACTCCCAGCTTTTCAAGGAGATAGTCAGTAGGACACTCTGTGAAGCTGCCATCAAGGGCAAAGGAACAGAGCAGAGCCGGCAGATTTTTAAGGAAGTTGTCCATAGAATGCAAAAGCTATGATCCCCAGATGTAAGAAATCAGGCAAGGAGGTCAAGAGACCAGCATGTCTGAGTTGGCACCTGCTGGTTGAATTAAAGGGCAACAAGCAAATACACAGGTAGTGAAAGAAAAGACAAGTACGCTGGGGAGAGTGTAGGAATGCAGTCTGGTTTTGTAGCGATGAGGCGAGGAAGGGAAAAACAAAGCTTGAGCTGAACCTGGCAAGGGAAAAAAATAATTAACAAGGAAGGCTTCTACACGTATGTCAGGTAGAAAAGGAAGATCAGAGAAGGTGTACTGCCACAATAAACAAGGCTGCCAAACTGGTACAGATGAAAAGGTTGAGATACTCAACATCTCTTTTTTTGCTTCAGTCTCCATATCTCTTGAGTGAGTGGACACAAGACATGGACAGGAGAGCAGAATGCTTCCCACTGTAAGTCAATATCGGGTTCACGACCACTGGAGAATCTGATTGTACATCCCTCCATGGAACCTAAAAGAGGTGCATCCCAGAGTCTGAAGGAGCTGGCTGATGTACATGTTAAGCCTCTGTCCATGGTTTTTGAAAAGTTGTGGCAGTCACGTAAAGACCCAGGTGACTGGAAAACGGGAAACATTGCACCCATCTTTAAAAAAGTGTAGAAGGGAGGGAACTACCAACCTGTCAGTTTCACTTCTGTGACTGGGAAGATAATGGAACAGATACTATCCTAAGGCATGTGGAACACAGGGAGGTGATTCTAGACAGCCAGCATGGCTTTACTGTGGGCAAGCCTTGACTGACCAACTTAGTAGTCTCCTATGATGGAGATTTCATCTGTCTAGATTTCTGTAAGTACTTTGGCATGGTCCCCACAACATCCTTCTCTGTAAATTGGAGAGAGATGGATTTGATGGATGGACAGTTTGGTGGATAAGAACTTGGTTGAGTGGTTACATCCAGAAGGTAGTGGTCAGTGGCTCTATGTCCAGATGTAGACCTGTGACAAGTGATGCCCCTCAGGGATCTGTGTTAGGGCCAGATCATGGGCCCTAATTATTGATTAATATCTTCACAACATAGAAAAGGGATCAAGGGCATGCTCAGCAAATTTGTAGATGACACCAAGCTGAGTAGTGCAGTTGACATTCCTGCTATCCAGAGGGATAACAGGTGAACTTGAAAAATGTGCCCATGAAAACCTCATAAAATTTAACAAGTTCAAGTGCAAAGTGCTGCATCTGAGTCAAGACAACCCCCAAAATCATAATGAGCTGGCAGATGAACAGATTGAGAACAGCCCTGCTGAAAAGGACTTGGGGGTGCTGGTGGATGAGGGACAGGACATGACCCAGCCATGTGCGCTCACAACTCGGAAACTAAACGTGTCCTGGGCTGCATCCAAAGCAGAGTGTGCAGCAGGAAAAGGGAGGGGATTCTGCCCCTCTGCTCTCCTGAGACCCCACCTCAAGAGCTGCATGTAGCTCGAGAGGTTTGGAACTAGATGGTCCCTTCCAAAGCAGGTTATTATTCTATGATTCATTTTTACTTTATCCTGAATTACAGTTCCTGAAGTTGTGTAAGAATCAAATGTAAGAAAACTCAAAGCAAAAATTTTGGAACAGACATTTTGTTTTAAAGAAAAATGTTTTCAGTCACTCATACCCATTCCCTCATGTGCTTTACTTATTCATTCTTTTATACTAGTACCCAGAGGTATGTATTCAATCACCATTACTTGAGATGATGCAGTAGGTAAGTTTGCCGGCTGTTAAGTCATCTCTTAGTTTCTTCTTCACTGGCGACAATGAACTGTTTTTGGTTAAAATATTACGTATTTCCTATGAGTTAACAGTTTATATGGCATGATATTTCATCCCCAAGGCCTTCTATCCCCCACTTCACTCCCTATAAATCTTAATGCAAGGTTGGTGCCCATAGCCTTATTTTCCATTCCTTGTGATTAAAGTCTCTTTTTTGGTTGAAACGACAAGAAGAGGAATCACACTTGCAAGTTCCCATCCATCTTCTGTAAGAGTGTAGATCTTCTACTGAAAATTCATATGTACTGTAGTCTTGTTGCAAATTTATAATGCATGAAGAGAATTATGGCCTTTTTTACTTAAACCTATTGACACAAGTTTGTTCTACACAGGAAGTATTTTGAACACAGTTAAAGCATATGGCATCTGTAACAAACCAGTTTAATAGGAGAGGAGTAAAGAGAACTAATTCTCTGTGAATAAAATAGAAAGAACTTTGAAGGTTCTAAATACTCTCCCCCAAAAAAGAGGGAAAAACCAAACGAGATTAAATGTTCATGCCAAAAAAAGTGATATATTTTTATTTAATAACAAATGAGGAAAGGAAAAAGAGAGAAGTAGAGAAAAGTTAGAAAAAGCTAAGTTTACTTTAAAAGCATAGGCTAGGTCACCACCGCTCTGTGCTACCTTTGTTGTTGCTGAGACAATGTAGCAGGGAGAGAAGCAGTTTTTGCCTTTTTCTCTTTTTTGCAGTTTGAAGCGTCTCACCTGCCCCCTCCGATCTGGGGAGCAGTTTGTCTGGGATGCAGCAGCCCATCCTCTGGAGCGCAGGTGCAGAGCCCGCTGGTGCAGAGCCCGCTGGTGCGGCCGAACCTCGGTGCCCTGGCGGTGCTCTCACCGCGGGACACAGGAGCAGGGCAGGAGTTCCACAGCTCACTCGGGACCTGGTCCAGGGCTGCAGCATCGGGGGGTTCTCCCCAGGCAGGCAGTGCCAGCTCACGGGGCCTCAGGGTGTCTCACAGCAGGCCATGGTGCGGGTGGGGAGAAGGCAAAGGTCAGGGATTCTGCTCCTTGCTTTCCCCTCCACGTTTTGCACCAGTTCCGCCTTCCTTTTTATGGACCTCAAGGCGGGCTACTCACAGCCCATCCCACACTGTTTTCAGGTGTTCAAGAGTATTTATGATAAGCAGACATAATGACAAAACACTTTTTGAGGACTTTCCATTGTTATCAGGCTCTTAACTGCATCTTAACCACAGATTTGTTGCCTCAAAAAATCTTTGTGTGTTAGAAATCTGTCAATTGTATTCTTCTGGGTGCTTTGAATATTATTAAATTATGATAAAAAGCAGGTCTGCTACTTAGTTCTGGCCTTTAAAAACCATAGACATGTAGAACTGGAGAAGGCTGAAACGATATACTGCTTCCATGGGCACAATGTTTTACCATCCAAGTCTGTTCTGGTGCCTGTCTTTTCAGTATCAACTTCCTAATACTTCTGTCTTTCTTGTTCCAGACTCTGCAAAATTCTTTTTTATATTCTTGTGATACAGTGAGGACTAGGAAGAACTATTTCTTTCTAAAAGTCAATGGAGCACATTCTCTTCACTGAGAAGAGACTCACTATTAGGTAATTGGACTAAGGAAAAAAAAAACAAACTAAGGAAATAAAAAACTAGACAGCTATACTTCAAAGCTCTAATTGACTCAGCAGTTTTGCTACAATCATCTAAGCATTTTGGAAGATATGTATACCTTAATTCTTTTCTTTTCTTTTCTTTTCTTTTCTTTTCTTTTCTTTTCTTTTCTTTTCTTTTCTTTTCTTTTCTGAAAAAAAACCAAACAAAACCAGTTATCTTTTGTATCTCACAGCATTTCCTATTCTGTCATTCTCCTACCCTATTTGTCTCAGCTAGTCATTTATGTGTTTTTCATAAAAGGTAATGCTATATACTAAAGAGAGTATGATGTTAGCAAAACTGACAAGAAGGGAAGAATTTCATTACTTATAAGGTGAAGTACATCCTGTAACTCAGCTTTATATTTGCCTTTTTATTTTTCTTTCCTTTATTATATTGAATCATTGATGTGATTTTCAGTCCTTTAAATCTATAGACAGATATTTTCTATTTTTGTATCTCTCAATCTTATTTTACCTCCTACTTTATATTATATTGCTTTTCTTTTTTTTTTTTGTTAACTTGATCTTATTAAATTGGAGTCAAGAGTGGTTTTGACAAGCTGATTCAGATCTGTCTTTGAAAGTGTTTACTCTTCCGATTTATGTGGTATCTGCAAAATGTCAAGGAGCATTTCACACTCTGTTGTCTGAATCATTCATGAAAACAGTGATTTGAACTGAGTCCATCCCGAGCCTTTGCAAGGATCTCACATCATATGTTCACACAGCCTGAGTGAATGTCAAATTTCTGTTAGCTGAATAAGACCTGTTGTGCACTCATCTTATAGTGGTTTTTATCTAGGTTGTTGAACATCTTTTATTGCACTGAAAAATACTGGAGAGCAGCATGATTTTAGAGAACAGATAGATGTCAAGTGGCTGTGCTTTCTTCAAGGGACTGGACATTATGAGTGGACTCGTTTTTTCTTCAGTGCTTGTGAAGGCACAGCCCTTATCCTATGCCTTTTATCATGTCTTTTACTGGCTTATTTTATGCATGTGATTAACTGATATCATCTGACATTTCCCTTCCTCACCTGCTCCAGTACTTTTCTTTATACCTTGTGAAGTTCTATAATATAAGCTATAACAACCAGTCAAGTACATCTTCTAACAAAAGGTTATCTACAGAATTTAACTTCAAAACTTGCTTATAAAAACAGTGCTTGAACCACAGTAGTGGATTTTTTTCAAGACTTGATTCCAGTGCTGTCCTTTCTTTGGTAACCCAAGTCACTCTAGCTAGCCTAAAACTTAGGATTGTGAGGTCTATACATGTATGTATCTGCAGAAGTCTGTGTACACATGCATATATTTATATAACATTTATATGTACATGTGTACATGTACAAACCCATACCACAGAATCACAGCATAACAGAATATTCTGAGTTGGAAGGGACTCATTAAGATTATCAAAGTCCAATTCCTGTCCCTGCACAAGAATCACACCATGTGCCAGAGACTATTCTTCAAATGCTTGAGTCTTGAATTCTACCAGACTTAGTGCTGTGACCACTTCCCTAGAGACTTTGTTCCAGTGTCTTACCATTCTCTAGGTGAGGAACCTTTTGTCTAAAATCCAACGTAAACCTCCTCTGACACAACTTCAGGCAGTACCCTTAGGTCCTGTCACTGGCCAAAGAAAAAGATCCATTCCTGCCCCTCCTCTTCCTCTCATAAGAAAACTGTAGACTGCAATGAGGTCTTCTCTTCTCCAGGCTGAACAGACCAAGTGACCTTAGCTTCTCCTTATACAGCTTCCCCTCAAGGCCTTCACCATCTTCACAGCCCTTCTTTGGACACTCTCTAAAAGCTTAATTGTCTTTTCTATAGTGTGGCACCCAAAACTTCCCCCAGCACTGGAGGTGAGGCCGCCCCATCTCAGAGCAGAGCAGGACAATCCCCTCCCTTGCCCAGCTGGTCATGTTGTGCCTGATGCCCCCAGGACAGGCTTGGCCCTCCTGGCTGCCAGGGCACTGCTGGCTCAGATTCAACTTGCATTTGACAAGGACCCCCAGGTCCCTTTCCATGGCACTGCTTTCCAGCCTCTCATTCCCCAGTCTGTCTGCACATCCAGGGTTGTCCCATCCCAGGTACAAAATCTGGCACTTTCCCTTGTTAGACCTCATATGGTTGATGATAGCCCTGATCTCTATTGAGGTGTCTCTGCCTTGAAGGGAATCAGCAGCTCCTCCCGATTTTGTATCATATGCAAAATTACTTAGTATCCTTTCAAGTCCTATGTCCAGGTTGCTTAGGTAGATTATAAGTATATATGTATAAAAATAGGCATACATATTTGTATGGTTAAGGGTTCTCTTTTCCTAACCAATTTTCAATGAAGATATTTCCCTTTCAAACTCTTAGGCTTTGTATTAACAGCACAACTCTATTTCAAAGTAAAAAACTAATATATTAAAAAATATAATTACAAATAATAAAAATCTCAGGTGGTTGGGTAGAACTGCAATTTTGTTAGATGTCAAGAAAAAACAGTGTCTTGTGTAAAGTTTTAGGTTTCAGAATTTAATTGATTAGGATAGAATATCACATTATACTATATCTGATATTTGTAACTCTTCACATGCTCTGATTCTGTTTTCTTCCTCTTTCTCCTGGCTGTCTTTTATTCATTGCACTAAACTCTGGTTATTAGATGATTCACAAGAACACTATTCTTTGCTTTCTTCTTGTTAAATTAATTGTATTTGACTTAAGTAACTGTAACTATCAACTTATCAGGTACATTTGTTGGCCTGTTTTTTAGGAATAGGCTATGGCTTGTTAAGTTCTGCCCTGTGGTGATTCATTTTTCCTAAATGATTCTGTTCTCCTCCAAAATGTATAGTTCATTACCCAGTTGTTGTAAACCAACCCCTTAAGTTGCCATTCATTGTAACCCGATTGTTACCCAACCCCTCGTCCCCTCAGCATCCCATTGGTCCAAGCCTTGGATCTGCCCCCTCGCTGGAAAGCCCTTTTAAGCTGAGGAGATGAGGTGGAAGGCCTCTTGCCTGCTCCTGCCTGCTCCTCATCCCTTCCCCCTCTCTCCTCTGGGAGCCATGCTGCTCCCACCTGGTGTGGGACCCCCAAATAAACCCTGTCTAATCTACACCCTGAGAAGCTGTGTCGTGCCTTGCCTGCCTGTGTGCTGCCATTAGCTGCTACAGGCTGCCAAGAGAATCCTCCCGGAAAGCTCTGGTAAGGCTCCTGTACCTCACCTCCTCTCCAAGACCCAGAAACACTTGTTGCCAGTTCTCCTGCAGCTGCTAGCCAGGCAGGAAGAAAAGCAGGAGAGAGCAACACTGCCCCATATGATTGTTGATCAAAATTGTTATTATCAGTTGATGTAATAATAATTTACACTATAACCCAGAGGGCTGCTGCAGCATACATGTTAGATCGCTATTTGCATCAATTATTCTCCTTCCATAAAATAATTATAAAACTTTTAAAGTCATATGTCATTAAACTGACTGGTGGGAACAGGTGTTCCAGAGTTTTTTGACGTTCAGAAGGGTCTGCATATTACGTGTGTCAATGGAGTAATCTTCCCCTTTGGATTATCATCCTGAAGTTACATTGTTGGTTTGCCCTGAAGTGATCACAACTATCTGTTACCACATCACATTGGACCCTTCAAATTGTGACTTTTATGATCCCATTAGTGGCATGGCAAGTTCAGAGTGGATTTTACCTTGTTCTGGATGAATTCTGTTGTTAATCTTGGCTGAGCTATGAATGAGCCATTTTGCTTAACAATTAATACAAAAAAAAAAATCTAGGTGTTATTTTTTATGATACTTCAAAAAATAATCTCAGCCTCCTTGTGATTACAGGTAAAATGCATTTTCTAACCACAGATTCAGTTAAGCCTAAGTTCAAAACCTGCAACAAACAAACACCTTCACTGAAATCAGAGGACACAGACAGAAAATAGTTTAGTGGTTGAGCTCAGGAAAGCCAAGGCCTACTTTTTGCTTTTATACTGTGTTGTGCAGTAATTTCATCCCTTATGTTAGCATGTATTACACATCCTCAATATTGTTTAAGTCTTTTGTTCAGGCTGAGCCTATAGGGCTGTATTTTTCTGGCTTCCCTACGAGGTCTCATGTGTGTAAAAAGCTTTATTAAAGTAAAGCGATCTCATCTTCTACTTCCTTCTTATCCATTATACTAAAAGTTACTGTGTCAAAGAAGGAAATTAGATGGTTTTGACATGATTTACTCTTGAGAGAGCTGTGTTGGCTGTTTTTCATCACCTTTTTATTTTCCTGTAGAGTGGTTATAAATTGGCTGTTTAATAACTTCTCCCAGTATCTTTGCACATACTGAAAGTACTGTGGCTAGTCAGTTGTTCCTCAGTTCTTCCTTTTCCTAGTGGAATGTAATGGCTTGCCCTTCCTCAGTCCCATGAGACCTCTCCCTTCTGCAAGATCTCAAAGGTAATGACTTTGATTCAGATACTACTTGGTTATTTTATTAAGTGCTCAAGTTTTTATTCCTTTCCTTCATCCTGGCCCATCTAATTGTATCAAATATATTTAAATACCTTTTACCATAATATTATATGATGTTTCTTTATTTCTAAGAATTTCCATTTATACTCAATAATTGTGACTTATTTGGTAGGTTATTTTTTTGATATTTTGATATTTTGCTATGCCATTCGTGCAATTTCAAAAACAGATGGACACTTCCGGGGGAAAAAAATAAAAGAAAAATTTAAAAACCCCACAAATTAACTTGTTTCAGGGACTTTCTTCCTTTCTTTTTCTTTATAGTTTTGAGCTTAAACCTCTTGTGACCATCACTACTATGTTACACCTTCTAATCCCCTGCCACCTCCTGTCAGTTGTAATTGAGGCTGGAGAAAGTTATTTCTTAAACTACCTCCCATTTCACATTCTCCCCATTGTATTCTCTTCTGAGAGAAAATTCTGTAAGACATTGTGTCTGTGTTCCTTTCTAACAGGTATTGGATAATTAACGTTTCCCTTTATCACTGGCACTCATTTTCTCTTGCCAAAAATATCTCATTTCCTGCCTGTGGTATAGTGGTTTAAAAGAATCTCTCATCATTACAAACCTTTGCTCTTTGCTGTCTATATTAATAAAACAAACAAACAAACAAATCACCACCAAAAACCTTAACCAAAAACAGTTTAGTCTATTGCCGTGTTTTTAGAACAAATATATATAAATATATATAAAACCTCCATTTTTAGTTGTATATTGGTCCTTTTAAATTCTAATCTGGGGTGTGTTTTTAAAATGTAGGAAAAAAATATTTATTAATTCCATAGAAAATGCTTCATTCTTGTACAAGTAAATACAACTTTTCATGTGCTTTGATCTTACAGTGACAAATGCAAATGAGATGGAGTAAACTTGTAGCACATGGCACCTCTAGTTACAGTAGTTTGTATATCTAATCCTAAATATACCTCATGATTTGAGTAAGTTCCAAGGTTAAAAGTCCTTAAATAGGGTAGCTGCTATTAATTGTCAGGACCTATTACTGGTGCATTTGTTTTTCCTGCACTGAAAAGTTCTTATAGGACAGAGAGGAGCACAACACTAGAGAAAAGATAGATACTAAGAAGTTTTTGTACAACTTCCTTTTAAGGTTTTTTGGTATTAATTATGTAAGTTTGACTGATAGTAATTTCTTATTTATTACTTCTTTTACTTATTAAAATCCCATATGCATGGTATATTTTTTTCTAATACATGAAAAAGTAATTGTTTCAACCTGAACAATTTAATTAGGAAATATCTGTCAGATCACATGTAATGTTCTATCTAAACTCCTTTCCAAGGAGTGTACACCTAGGTAAGCTGAGTCACATTTCTAAGGGTGAGAAATCCAGGCTTGGATGTAACTTTGTAGGATAAATTTTAGAAATTAAAACAAAGGGGGAGTTTTCCAAAATGTTAGTACATTTTGTCTGATTGCAACCTTCCCTTCCCTTCCCTCCCCTTCCATCTGCCTCTCCCTTTCCTTTTCCCTTCCCCTTCTCCCTTTCCTTTTCCCTTTTCCTTCTTTCCATTTGGGATAACTGTTATTAGGAAAAAATATTTTACTGACTTAATCTAACAAGAAATCATTTCTCTTAAAATGAATGGTATCAGCAGAACAGATTTGCCTCTCAGTTCTCTCTCTGTATGAACAGCATGTGTATGATGTCTTATGAAACTTGCTATAATTACATTCTAAATCTATCATTCACTTTAATATAAACAGACAGTTGGGGATTATAATATTAGGGGTAAAATAATGTGCTTTTCTAGATTTATCAGAACCAAATTGATTACTATATAGTTGACTACTATTTAAAATAATGTTGAATTAACTAGTTACTCTTTCTTATGATTACTCTTCATTTTGATTGAAACATAATAGTCATGTCATTTTAAACAGAATATCTAATGCTTAGCACCAGCATTAACAGCATTGTCACTAGCAAAGCAAAGTATTGCACAAGTCGTAACAAGATAAATTACATTTCCTATAGGGGATGTAGCAACCATAAACATACATTTCAGAAAAGTTTTGCAGCCACTTGAACTTAAGACTCTTCATATATTTTTAAAACATGATGATACTTTACTCCAGACCCTATTAAAAGAACGTCTTTCACTTGGAAAAACTGCAAAGAATGCATGCTTTCAAAATATGTTGTCAGGATACATTTGGCACTAAGAAATAAAGTATAAGTGTAATTTAGATGTGGGGAATTGTTTGAATAACATGAGCCCATTGTACCTGCATCCTACTCTCTCCTGTAAAGTGGGATGAACTGAACTTATGTCTCTGCTCTATATGTTTATAAGGCCAAAAAAGAGATATAGTTTTTTTCCTCGAGATTACTCTGTTGTATGTACTCAGTGTTCATGTTCTCATCACCATGAATTCCCATTGTGCACTATTCATCCAATTTTCCTTCCAGCAGCACCTAGGAAGGTGCAGAAAGGCCATGGTCAGGAGTTGATGCTCATATTGCCAAAGTTTGCCTGCTGAAAGAATTGTTTATTTGCACTTCCAAACATGTTTCTAAGACATTTGGCGTGTTCATAATATCTTACCAAAAATGTGTTTTCACAGTTATTCTATCTCAAAGACCTTCAACTATTCTGCTCTTAGAATTATCAAATTAATGCCTATTGATCCCTTGAGAAACAGTTAAACTAAGTATCAATACAAGATGAAAAAATTCTTAATATCGAAGCATGTTTTGGCAATTTTTGCTGACCAGAGCTATGTAGGGACAGAGTAGATGGTTTAAGAAAGTAAATAAAATAAAATTGTGTGTTTTCTGTACTGGGCAAGAGGCAGTAAGCAAATCTTATATTGCTTGTGTTCTTGACTGTATGTGATAGAAAGATGCCATCAGCTTAGTTGTCCTGAGAAGATGTTTTTGAAGGCAACCATTTTCTGATATTTTCCATCTTCCCTCAGTCTAAGATTCTACTAGGGTTGCTAACTGTGACCAAAACTGGCCCATTACTATCCTAAAACAGAATTTAAAAAAAAAAAAAAAAAACAAAAACTGATCTAGTATTAGCAAAAGGCATCAGGAAGTAACAGATATAGAGGAGAGAGATTATCTGCAGCTTCCCATGCATAAAGTGCACACACATACAAAGTCATTAGTCTTCCTACTTGAACTTCATTGCCTCAGACAAACCTGTACACCTGACTCTTGGCCTACACTTCTGCCAGAAGGATGACAACCATGAATTCTACACTTCAGCTGTTCTTGCTTGGAGTTTCTGCCTTGGCTGCTGGAGTAGGAAGCTACCTTACAGGCCTCTTCCAGTTAGTGGTTCAACACAACTGCCATCGGAGCAGGATCCAAGGCTAACTTGAGAGAGTGGCAAGTTTTCTGCCCTTCCCAGCAGCCTTTGGAGCACACCTAGGAGACAAATGTTACTTAGAATCATTCGCCTTAGACAGAGCTGAAAATGGGCTATGCTACCTGAGTCATCATCTGTGATTCATTATCACCTACAGCTTGCTATGGCTGCAGTAGCAGAACACTGCTTGCTTCCCTGGTGATTTCATATATAGATTTCATAGCTGAAATCTGTACCCATCAAGAGCCCAGAAAATGATTGTGTATTAGGAGGAGCCATCTCTCATCTGGAAAGGCTCCAAGAGGCATTTATACACAGCCAGACGTGGGCATATCACTCCTGTGGTACTGTGTACCTTTCTCTTTCCAGAGCACAAACCAAAATGTTCCCATGCTCTACCCTTCCCATGAAGGCAACAGCTCCAACCAGCAACAACAGAATCCTAGTCATGGCTGAGATGATTGAAGATAGAAACTTTCCATGTCCCAGCAGCACTCCTCAATCTGCTGTCAGATTTCTGTCTGTATAACCAAAGCACAGCTGGCACATAAGGGAATTTGGGAGTGTGTAGGAGTAGGCACAAGGACAAGGTTTGCAAGACATACAGCAAGGAGAGTAAGAATTGGTGCACCTGTGTACTTGCTGCTCTGAATGCTCCCTTCCCTATCTTTTTCCTGAGAATGTTCATTGCATGTCAGGAAGAAGAGAACAGGACTCCAGACACCAAAACTGGCAGAACTACAGCATGGCTACCTGTACACTGACAGTGAACCACCTGGTCCATTGGTAGTAGGAGGGCTGAGCCTTATTTCATTGTGGCTCCTCCAGGCCATGTAAACATAGCTGCTGATCTGAAAATTATGGATTACTTCTGGCAGTTGTTGGGTCTTCCTGGCTCATGGAACCACTGAAATAACTTCATCCTTCTTCCAATTGACTGTCAGTCCAGCTACAACAACTGGATCAAACACTGCAGCAATCAGCCCAATGGAGTTGAGACAGGACCACATCCTTGTTGCTTTTATTGACTGTTGGGGTTTTTTTATGGCAAAGAAGCCCAGTATCCAGTCAGCCTATTTTTGCCTTTGTTTTTCCATTGTAAGAGTAATTTTGCTAATGTGATAAATTAAGCAGTCTGGTGACACCTTGCCAAGTGCGTTCCCTCTTGTCTTCCCTGGGCCCTGCTGTGACACTGGTGTAGCAAGCCCCAGTCTAGGTGTGATAAATCAGAAGATGTCCAAGGCAAAGTAAGGCTTGCACTGGGAAGCAGCAGGTAATGGCCTGCTATCTGTTACCTCAAGAAGTCAGCAATGGAGTTGCTGAGAACATTGAAAACTCAGGGGTGTAATAAAGGGAGAGGCGGGAAAAGGTCTTGGGAAAGGGGAACAACTTCATCAAAGAATGCTTAGCAGTGCATGTGTAGAGTTCCTATGGGAACTGGAAGCAGAAGGCAGCACAGGCTAGCAGAGCTGGGGAAGAGGTGGGCAAATGTTTGTGCTACAAACCATTGAATACATTGATCTGATGCAGCAGAAAGGAAATTTACAAATCTACAGATGGATTAACTGCATATAACTCGGCAGTATAAGCAGAGTAGAAGCTTAGAAAAAAACCCCAGAATTTAACTTAGAACATTCACATGAAATCTGTCTAGCACAAAAAGCATATATTAAGTCAGCATAAAGGTCTAAGTAGGATTTGTGCATATGACAGCCTGATAGCGACCATTTGTGAGAAAGGACAGGTTTACAGATGTTTTCTTCTGAGATCTAGCAGTTTGGGGATTTCTTCAGCCCTACTATTGAATCTAATATGCAATGCTATTGCTATCATTCTTAAATTTGATTGTGTGGTATCTTTTAGGGTAGGATCAAATTTATTTGTTTGCTGAGAACCTGCTGTGACAATAAAAGTAATTTTGTTTATGAAAAGAAAAGCTTTCTGGTGTACCACCATCCTAAGTGGCCAGTAGCTTAGGTATTTTCAACTTGAATAATTTTATTGACATTTTAGTATTTTTTCTGGTCTATCCTAAGATATATAGATATGTATTTATGTATATATGTATGTATGTATATATATAATAGAGACTATTAAAAATGGAATTTCAGGAGTCCTCTACCTCCATTGAAGTTCATTGGCAGTTTATTTCTCAGCTGAAGTACGTTAAACTCTTTATCAGGATACAAAAGTGTAGAGTGATTAAATTTCATTAGCACATGCTTTAATCTACTTAGACTTGGTTGAATCCACTTATATCAAAAGATTTTTTCCAATCTAAATCATTCTATGATTCTATGTTTCCATGATTTTGTGATTCATTTCCAGGGCCAGGAGCTAAACTGAGTGCACACTGACTGTGTGCCAAGTCATTGCATCATTCTGGAACCCATATTGGTGCTGTTGCCTTTTGCCCAACCTGGAAATGAAACTCAAGATAATTTTAGTAATGAGGAAATATCCTTAAAAGGGTATGAGGGGATCTTTATTTGAAGGCCTTCAGGAGCAGTTATGGACAGATGTCCACAAAAACTCACCCCCTCCAGGGGTGAGTATATTTTTCTAGTTTTAGGAAATCAGCATAATTGATAAAAAGCATCAATTAGCAGGACAAGTGATGATGCAATTCCCCCCCAGGTCACGCCCCTTCTCTGTAGTCCCAACCTCAGCACTAGTTGTACTTTGTCCATGAGAATGTATCTCAAAGAGTTGGTCCTGGCCTTGGTTCCCAGGCAGAACCAAGACAGCACAGGGGCCTTGTACCCCTGGGGCTTGGAGCTTTAGAATTTTTTTTCTCTTTCTGCCTAGGGAAAAGCTATGGAAAAGTACTGGGAAAACTAGCCACTAATACAATGGGCTACAGAACTACAAATATATGTGTGAAGAATACAGAGATCATATATAAGAAAAAAAGACAAAACCCAAACCAGCATCAATGCCACAGACAGGAACTCGGCCTACTAGGAAGGACCAAGATAATTAGACAGTGTGGTTTACTGATGCTGTCTCACACTCAGTCAGCTCAGACCATCTGCAATAATCTATACGGATCTGTGCAGGTATATCCGTATATTCTTAAGTGCAGTAAAACATGTCATTTTTTTTTTTTGTTCACATTAAAATAATCTGAAGCTTAGAACTGAGAAAACACTGAAGTTTGGGTACTAATCTGGGTACTGCCTTCAGATTAGGAAACACTTGATTTTTTGTCTACTAATTTTCATACTTCTTCTGCATGTCTACCTGCTATCTGTGAAATGATGCCTAAAAATATTCTTATTCATACAAAATATTCATATAGATATAGATATATGCACTCCTATATACTCTTCTGTATAATAACTTTTTATTTTAACTTTCCAGCTTTAGGACCTAAATATTTTCTCTGGATGTATTGGCAAAAAAACCTACATCCCTATAACTACCTCCCCTTTTGTTACATTAGGAGATGTTAAGAATTTGACCAATAGGAAACTGTACAATTCTTCATGGACTTTTAGCTAGAAGATGAAGCTTCTAGAGGTGAAATATTAGTGTTTCAGGAAGACTAATTGACATCTGTGAAAATGCAGCCTCACTGAGTAGTGGCAGAAGGGAAATTATTAAAAATCCAACAAAGAGGAGAACCTGCAGTCAAGTCTTGTCACTTATGCTTCACTCTAGGGGGTTAAATGAAAATATTCAACATTACAGTGGTGCAGGAGCAAGTTAACCCACACTATCTCAGTTAGGGACTGCCAAAGAAATTTTATTTGGTGTAATAAGTCTCTGTATACACCTTTGGAAGTGTTGAGAACAAGTAGACACAATTGAACCATGTAGAAACTTGCATCGTTTTATGAATAGTTTGTCATAGACAGTGATTAGGTAGTGCTCTGTGAGGAAGAAGGTTATTCTAAAATGCCTTTAATAAAAAACAATTGGGCTTACACAGAGGACATCTAGGAAAGCAGAGTGTATAATAGACACTAGAACTTTAGCAGCTATTCTGGATTATTTATTGTAGAGGTGAATGTATAGCAGAAGAGTAACCAGTCTGCAGAAAGGGTGCAGTGATATAAGCTCCATTTTCAATCTATTTGGCAGCTAGCCTTGAGCTGTGATTACTTTTAAGGTTTCCAGTAAAAGTGGATAAATTAAGTACAGAAAAATTACTCAAAAATCAGTGAGAAAGTTATTCCAGGCAATGACAATACCTGCAGACTTTCTTACCACATTTGGTGACTTTTGCACCAATAAGTCCCACATCTAAAACTCATTTATATGTTGACCTTCATCAGAAGATATGTAAAGGCTATTCTTTCACCCAGAAAGTCTACAGGTTTTGAAAAATAATTGTGAATATAATTAATGAAGAAATTTAATCTAAAAATGAGAAGAAATTTAATCTAAAAATGAGTATTAAAGCACAAAATGGTCAAAGCATTTTGGTGTCTCATGCTGACCAGTTTCAAACGCAGTTTAGACTCTACAGAGAAGGATTTGTACAGGTACCTTCCAGCTCAGAGTAAATGGGAAGCCAATCACTTAATGAAAGTACTTTGAAAAATTGATACCCAGATGAGATAAGTTAGCAAAATATACCCATAAAATAGACACCTTTTTATTTGTGTATTTTACCATTAGAAAACCTGGCATCAAAGTTATACGTAAAGAAATCTGAAGCAGACCTTCGCTGCTTGAGATGCTAATTCTGTACCCAAACCAACCTTTTTAGACATTCATCTTGAAATTTACCTGACAGCCTGTAAATCAAAACCATAGCATATAGATGAGGTCCCAGTCTTACAACACCATGAACTAAATGGTGCATTACCTAGGTCTGCTTACCCTTATTCTGAGACATTATAGTGAAAATTCTTGCCTATGAGCAAATTGACTAATCAATAAACCATCTATTTGAAAACAGAAGCAAACCCCCTAAATTACATAGATTTTATTGATAACTACTTCTCTATTTGTGCATAAAATAAATATTATGCATTTTTAAATGACAGTAATATGTTTTATATTTGCTTGAAGATCTGATAACATTTGTAGTCCTATAGCAAAAAGTTGATCTTCCGTCATTGTATAATGTAAAAATTCACAGTGCCATGCACATTGAACAAAAAAATTCAAAGTAGTGTGTTTTGTTACCAACCATTGTTAGTCATAAAAGTATCACATACTGAAATGCAATCCTCATTACTTCTGTATGAAGTCACTGTTCCTAAACAAAGCCACAAGATTTTGTATGCATATCTGTTTTATTCATTAACATAAACACAAACATAAATAGCAATCATTTTATATCTGACTTGTGCCTAAAACTAGGACTGTACTATGATCACAGGGCTTTAATTATGGGTACTATCTCTTCTCATGAGAAACAGCACAGTGTGGTGCTATCTTACCACAGCATGATAGAAAGCCCAACAATAAAGATGGAAGAAGGAACTTGATGTTCTTTTATGTTACTGGTATAATAAGCAAGTGCTTTTTTGAATCAAAAGTGTGTTGGATATTAAAAAGGCTTTTCTTCTGCAGACCAGATTGTGCCTTATAACAACTGATATATATTTGATCATATATATATGATCATATATATATGATATATGATATATCATATATGTTGATGGTAGTGGTATAATATTTGCTGACATAAACAAAGTACAGTACTAAATTATCCCTTGTGAAATATAGCACAGCAGCCTGAACTAATCCCTCAGTTACAGGCTGCCTTCCTTCTTCTACTCCGAAAATAATTCACTAAAGCATCTGACTGATAACACAGTGGAAATGACATTACATATAATTGAACTAAAAGCTTTTGACTGCCTAAGTGGTGAGGAATTTCAGTGTCTACACCATCAGTTGATTGAGCCCTGCAATTACAGCTACTTGAATTGTCATGTTTGACCTCAAAATACATGTCCCATCTTTCAAGTGCTAGGCCTGGGCAGTCAGATGTGAGTATTCACCTTCACACATGTGTGGAGCTACCCTTCAGCCATTTCACATTCACAGAGTCACATAAATGTGGCTGCAGGTAACATGACTCCTCCTTGGATACTCTCACCTTCTCACAGACCTAAATTTATTTTCTTTCTTACTCTAGGGGCCCCTAAGCAGGAGTTATGTTAAGGCCACTCCAGATGGAGCTGGCAGAGTTTAGACATGTTCCTGTCCTTGGCTCTTCCCACACCTATTAGTTAATAGATTCCTACCTTGTCCTTGATGTCAGATTAGCCTTTGAATAGGGAAAGCTCTGTCTCACCCTCTGTATACTAGGATCATCACTAGACCAGCAGAACAGCACCTCCTTCCCATTTTAAATTCTATTGCAAAGTTTTCTGGTTTTATTTTATTTCAATAGCACACTGAGATTTTATAGCATGTTCTGCTTGCAATTCATATGTTAATTGTCTTTCAAATTGCCTGTTGTCAGAGGAATCAGCTGCTTTGCCAGGATTGTTGATTTGAGTTCAGTCTAAGGCCAGTACTTCTCTGTGCTGTGTTTATGAGATCGTTTTCCATAACCTATCCCCCATAATTTTCTTGCAAAGCCCTCAGATTTGCAAATGCATTTACTCCTTCAGATGTTTTGATACTTCTAATTAGTGTACATCTTTGACATT
The DNA here is from genome assembly GCA_027886175.1 of Phylloscopus collybita. NCBI lineage: Eukaryota > Metazoa > Chordata > Aves > Passeriformes > Phylloscopidae > Phylloscopus > Phylloscopus collybita. The sequence goes on along the minus strand of JAJNNQ010000075.1, from coordinate 78,323,618 downwards.
AAGCAATTGTCTTCAATTATGTTTCAGTTTTAGAAGTTTTTAAATTGCCCCTATGAAAGTGCACGGTAAAAAGAGATTAGCAATAAAGGTAATCCCAAGAATAGCAGACCCCAAAATGCATGGTGACAAGGTTTGTTAATTACTGAAGTGGAATTAGAGTGTATAATTAAGATTAAATTATCCAGTTCATAAACTGAAAATGTCAGAACATGGCCCTTTAAATACATCACTCATCTATTCTGTAATTCTTTTCCTCTAATTTTATAGCATATTAGTTGTCTCAGTAAATACCACCTGTGAGCTGAAAACTTTTTGTGTGAAGAAATTATTTATAAAAACAAAAGTGTTTTCTGTAACGTAGTTAAATTCCCTAGAAATGGTTTGGAAATTGCTTGCTAATGCTGAGAACACCTGAAAGGTTTCAGGTTTTTAGAGCCATTAGCAGTATTGCCTTATTAACTACCTTACTTCACACAGGTGTGAATGAACTGTGTTATACACTAGCTTTGAATTACTGCACATTCTAAAACTTTGCTCAATATTGGAGGGGAAAAAAAAAATGTTTTTTCAAGTTACACAGTATTACAACATTTATCTTGTGATTTTTTTGATAGCCCAGATTATGAGAATGGACTGCCATACTTCGTTTAGTATGCAAAAACATTGCTGCCCTCTACCACTGGCAGCCGATTTTGTTAATGTGGTGGGATGACCTTGGCCATCTGCAAGACCCCACTAAGCTGCTCTCTCAGTCTCTCTCCTCTAGGGAGGACCAGGGAAATGGGAATGCTTGTTGGTCAAGATGAGGACAGGGACATGAATGGCCAGTTATTTTGATGGGGAAAAGCAGACTCAAATTGGGGAAAAGTAATTCAATATATTGCCCATTAAAACAGAGCTGGATGTTTCACAGAAAAAATCACAACTATTCTTTGCTGAAAAAAGGAGAGAGGCTGGGATATGAAGTATAGAATTACAAGAGTAATTTGTGCATTAGGTGTCCTATTTGTATTAGATATTAGGTTACTCCACAGCCTTCACTTTTCCAGGTCGAAAAATCACAGTTTTCTCAGCCTTTCTTCATAGCACATGAGCTCCATCCATTTAATCACCTTGGTGGACCCTCATCTGGGCTGGCTCCAATATTTCAATGTCTCTCCTGTGCTGGGGGCCCCAGAGCTGGATGCAGCACTGCAGGTGGGGTCTTACCAGTGCAGAGCAGAGGGGCAGAATCCTCTCCCTGGCCCTGCTGCCCAGACTGCTTTTGGTGCAGTCCAGGATACAGTTTGCCTTTCTGGGCTGGGAGTGCTCATCGCTGGGTCATGTCCAGCTTTTCATCCACCAGCACCCCCAAATCCTCAGCAGGGCTGCTCTCAATCTGTTCATCCCACAGCCCGTGTAGATTCCATCAGGGGATGGGATACAAATTGGTTGGCCTTTCTTTTCTGACCCATGTACTTATAGAATCCCTTCTTGCCATTCTTAATATCCCTTGTCAAGTTCCATTCCATCTGTGTCTTGGCTTCTCTGATCTCATTCCTACATATCCAAACTCTATTCTTGTACTTCCCACAAAGAATCTGTCGCTGCTTTCTTTACTTACTTTCTTACTTCTTTCTTATTTCTCAATTTGAGCAGCAGGTCCTTGCTCAGCCATTTCAGTTTCCTGCCTGCCTTGATTTCTTATGCATGGGAATGGACAGCTCTTGCACTCCAAGTGTCCTTAATCTTACTAAAGTGTCCTTATTTGTAATAAAAGTTATGTAACATGAAATATTTTTGCACATTATTAATTTTCCTTTTCACTGTTTATCTATACATCCTTTCCCACTTTGCATATCAGTAGGTAAGACTAATCTTGCCATATGCTACATATGAAGTTCATTGTACCTGTGTGAGCAGCCTTACTGATTTCAGTGGAACAGCTTCTCTCTGTAAAATATCCTAAATGTATACACTTCTGAGATTTAAGTCCAAGTATTTATATTTGGATTCTACATAGGAAGAAAATGAACCAAAGGAAAACGAATTCCTTCTTTAATATTTCCCACAGTTTCACGGGAAATTTTGTTGTTGTTTTTGTTTGTTTGTTTTTGTTGTTGGGTTGTTTTGTTTTGTTTTGCAATGCATACAATAGAACCATAATGACAGTAGCTCCTTAGACACATACATCCGCATGTCTCCATAAACTTGCACTGTGTAATTGTTGTAATTTTAAAATAAACCTGGCCAATTATTCTTTTATATAATCAAGAAATTGAACCACAATATTATTGTTATAGATACAAAAAAGGGGAGTTGAAACTTTTTAATTTGTGTCGGTATACTCTCTGTGTGTTTCGATTTCCGTTCCTAACCATGTTTATTTTTCAACTAGTTCTGAGTTGTTACAAATACTTACTGTTGCAATGTTGTTTGGGTAGTTGTTAGATAGTGTTGCAGTGTTTAGTTAGGAATGTTTGTGGAAGTTTTGTGTGGCTGCATCCCCGAATGCAGTTAAAGGGATAATACCAGAGAAAGGGGGAATATTCTCCCCTCCCCCAGGTAACCCAGAGACTGAGATCACAACCCAGCACTTTCATTGGAGAACACAACCACCCAATCAAAACACGGCGGGAAGAAATGATTGGTGTAGAAAGCACCCTGGTAAGGACCAATGAGAGCCCGAAGAATGCACCAATCATGTAAAGGATCCAAAACAGACCAATCCCTGAGGGGACTGAGACTATAAAAGGGACTGACCATGCTCAGTGGGGTATTCGCTCTCATGAAGGAACTGTTCTGAGGGGTGCGCATGTTTTTGGTTACTCTGACTTGCCATGAGGGGCTGGGACTAGCTCAGCCCCTTGCTCCTGTAGAAGCTTTATAACAATAAACAATTGGCCTTTCCTTTTTTTACCACCTTTGGATTTATGGCCTCATCATTAATCTTGGAACATTGTATCACTATGATTTATCACATGAATGATGCTTTAGGAAAGATGTTCGTAAGTGGAAATATAAACACTAGGATACATAAAATTAGTCTGTATGATCAGTTCTCTCAATTTCTGTATCAGATCATAGTGAAGATTGCAGCTACATTCCTTAGAAACATAGTCTGTAACATTTTTGTCTGAAAATGACAAATTAAAACTTTACAGAGGCCTCAAATGAGTTTTAAAAAGTCTCACTAAGTGGATGGTTATACACTTTGGGATTGTATCTTTCCTAATGGATTGTGAACACGATAAATCAACCTAAGGAATGTTTCAAGTATCTGTAGTAATTTTCATCAGTTGAAAGATTCAGAGGTACTTCATGGATAGACTTGTTTCCCTTCTGTATTTTAATTGTGCACTAATAATGTGTTAGGTTATAATCTAGGGATAATTTCCCTAATTGATTTTTTAAAGTTGCAACCATTCCGTATCCAAAACATCAGATGTTTTTAGAAAAAAAAAAATAAATCTAATTACAAAAAAAATCCTCTGCACCATATGACTTTTCTTAAACAATCAAATGATAATCAGATAATGTTTAAGCTTTATTGAGTGATTTTCCCCCAGTAATCTTTCAGTGCTCATCAACAATAAATTATGGAGAAAATGCTATTTGGATTGATAGTGGTTTTAATCCTTATTTTGTAAGCCAAATTACTTATTTTACCTTTTTGCACTAAAGAATATATTTGGAAAAGCAGAAATCTCTATATTTACTGAGTTAATGGCTTTCTCAACTCTACTTTTCATGATACTCTGCGGGAAATAGCAGATTTTATGTATGGCATCTGATGGTGCTGGCTTAATTTGCAGATAGCCTGCTTGGAAACCTTAATTTTTGAAGATCTATTACACCTTCTTTTTGAAATCATCCTGCATAACATGACTAACCCCATATATTTTTGTTTTCCTGTGGAAAACTGGGTAAGGAAAATAATATTCTGATGAAGTATCTGCCTATTTTTGAGCCAATAGTCAGCTATACAGGCATAGCTAAGGTTTGAGGAGTATGACTTGCTGAAAAATTAAGAAGAGCGTATAAACATCAGATGTGACATTCAGCATTTTTCTAAAATCCAGTGATCTTCTCCAGTTGTCCTGCTCTTCGGGAACCACGGAACATATGAATTCTGTGACAGTCATAATAAAAGGAAACTATGGCCTTCTGTACACTAGCTCTGGGGTTTTTATTCCCAGGAGATATAACTGGGAAGTGATGACTAGTTGGCCTAAAGAACAAAGTGTTTTCTACAACACTGTCTAGATGCTGCAAAAGACGTGGAGCCAAAACATGGGCATTCCAGAAGAAAAAAGTGAGAAGAAATTTTGTGAAAAGAGAGGGAAAACAGATAAACAAAACCATAAAAAAACCCTCACTCTAAATGCAAAGTTTTAAATAAAAATGCCCAAAAACTATGAAAATTGGATGGCAATTACTTGTTTCAGTTTGGCTGGAACATACTACTCTTAAAAATTACCTAAACAATTATGTAACTGTAATATTCAGTCAGATGTAGACATAGAATTGCTTGCAGCAGTATTCCAATACTACTCCAAATAGAAGTTTTGAGAGGAGGGGAGTTTATTTTTGCCCTCAATTTTATCTCGTTGTTTAATGTTTGTTTCAAAGGAAAGCAACTCCACAAATATAGTTTGTAATGGATGTTAACCTTTTTATTTTTAGATATGTAGCAATGTAGGAATGTGACAACCTATGTCTATTTCAATAATAGATGTAAGTATAGCAATCTACCCAAATGAATATCTAGCTATCGTGTCTCATGAGGAGAACACTGACCTTTGTCTTCCTGTGTCTTACTGGAAGAAAAGTAAATATTGACCCCTTCAGTTAATGCCTGTAAACTAGTAAATGCTCCATGGAACGCTATATCAATGTCACCAGCCAGCTAAACTAGCCATACAGAATCTTGGACAAACATCTCTATCACCAGTTTCAAACATCTATTTCATACTGAGTAATGTATTTTTGTGTATTTGGAAGTCCATAGTCAATATTTAATCTACGTTTTTTGAGAAGTGCATTTAAGTGGCAAAATTTCTGTCTGCTATTTTTGATAAAAGCACCTTTTTTTTTTTTTTCTGAAAATTAGTGCTTTTTTAAAAGGCACATGTGCTACAGACTCAAACTTTAACTTCTGAATTGTTTCCAAATGCAGTTTCAATTAAATTATCTGGTTTAGGTATATAATACTTTTAAAATCACAGGAGAAATCTGTCATCATAACCTTTGTTTGTAACTGTTAAATATAAACTAGAAAACAAACAAACCAGCCTGAAAATGGTGTTCATGACATTACATAACTGTAGGGAAATTAAATAATAACAGGTGTCGTTACGTTTGGAAGTAGGTTTGGATTTAGAGCAAATTATCTCAAAAGTTCACACCTGCAAAAGAGACCCCAGCCAAAATCCTAACCCATTTATTTGAAGCCTAAGTCAATAAATGACTGCATCCTGAAATTCAATGGACCAAGCACATTTCCAGCTTCACCCAAGACTAAAAGGTTTATATAAATGAACCCTGGTCTGTGATAGCTACGCCTCTCTAAAGTTCCATAAACTCTAAAAAGTATATTTTTGCATCCTAACTCTTCTGACATTTTTACTTCTGAGAAAGACAGTATATGCACTTTGGAATATGATTTGTTCAACTGGATTTTTGCTACTGCAAGTTTGATGAGACACATGTTTCTTCAAATTGGCAGAACACTAAATAACTGATTTCTGTATAACAGTGCCCTGGCTGGATTATTTCAATGTGATTCCTGCTTTACTTTGACATATTTTTATGGTAGTTATTTTTGGTTAATAATCCACTTTTAAACTGCTTTCCAGAAACACTACTCTTATAATAAAGTTCAGTTTTTCAAAGCTCTACAGTGTATGGCTTTATTTCCTGAAGAAAATAATACTAAACATTTTTTTTAAGTCTTGATTTCATAATTACTATAAAGTTTTTGTAATTTTTTCCTTAATTTTATAGTGCCCTTATTTGACTTCCCTGTTAATTCAGCCTGTAAATCTGCTGTCAGAGCAGTTTTCCTGTCATTATTTGAGTATGAAACTTACTGTTTTCTTCCAGAATCATTTGGCACCAGGATAAACAATTTTGTTGGGGTCTTACAGACTGCACATGGTTGGGAGCTTATAAATTGAACTGGATTGTGAAGTGTATTCTTTAAGCATGGCTTCTGAAGGACTACTCAGAGTTCAGTATCATTTTATAATAATTGAATTGAAACCTTTGCCAGTGAGCTGAGTGTTGTAGCCAGCATTATTGACACAGAGCTATGCATATTACAAATTGCAATTGACAGAAATTGTTCCTTGCTGTTAAGTTTTGGAAAATGGATATTAGATTTCCTTGTGAAGTAGAATGGGAGAATGAAGAAGATGCAGTGGTTAAAAGAAACACTTCTAAGGATGAAGAGTTCCTTTGAGGACAGTCACTTGTCAAAGAAAAAGAAATAGTGTGATTATTGCATTATGCAGCTGTAGAGTTTTGGTGGTTCTTTTCTTTTAATGGGACAGGGTAGAGTTTTTATTAATGACTTGGGCTTGATTTTGCCTTCAGGAAACTTTTTTGGATGTAATTAATGAGCATAGAGATGGGGAAATGAAATCTACAAGCTTTATTTTTCCTTTTGGTTCACTTAGGTGATATTTTTACCAGAAATTAGGCAAATTTTATGTTTTCATTCCACATACATCACTTTGAAGTTAATGTTACCTCACTTTAGAGGTAAGGACTGGTCTATATTGAAAACTGCATTCTTTTGGAAAAAAATGGGGCTTTTTTTGAACATAACAAACAATGTAGCAAAAGTTATTCAAGAAAATATATAAACCAGAAACTTGACAAAGAGTAATATATATATTTCTCCTTTAGAAAAAAACAAAACCTGAATTCTTTCTAACCTTATATTAAATGCAAGAGAATTCTTAACCATAAAATAGCGTTCTTATCCAGACTGAGTTTTTTTATGACACACTGAAGTTCTGTGTAACTTTTTAGGTAAGTTGAAGTCCCTTGAAAATATTTTCAAAGCTGAAGTGCTGACATAATCTTAACTACAGCACTGTAATCATACAATAATTAAATTTTCTAAAAAACCAAATAATTTATCTCAACAAAACAAAACTAAGTAAAAATAATGTATCTGTATTTCCATTCCTGAAGGGATAGCTAAGTTTTGGGTTCTGCCAAAGTACATTATTTTCCTTGAGGTTTACTCTGCATAAGGGAAACTGAAGATTTTTTTGTTTTGTTTTCAAGTAATGGTGTTCAATTTCTACTAAGAGCATTGCATATTAGCCTGTCAAGGAAAAGCACCACCTAGCAGCTCCAGGTATCTTTCTTTTATGAGTTTCTACCAATGTATATATGCCATTAAGATGGGCCATTCTGATGTAGTCATGTTTATCTGTGTGTCTGCCTGTGCACTGCACAATTATGTTGCTGTATACCAGACTTTTGATTTCATGGGTAGCACAGAAATTTACATATAAAGTGGCTTTTTTCCTGCTCACCTCAGTGATAAGTGTTACATTTTTAACACATAGCAGTTTGTTTAAAATTCTGTTCCAGTTCTCAGGATACATTTTCCTGCAAGGTATCTTATTTCTTCAGATGAAGAAGGACAAGATATTATATGTGCTGAGTATTTTAGAACTACTTTTTCTAAGTCATTGATTTTGTTTACCATTATACTCTTACCCATTTCTATTTGGAGCTGAAAGAATTCTCCTTTATATTCTGACATAAGGATGTATCATTTTGAAGTAGGATAACCAGATCTCAGGCAAGAGCCATGCAGTTGAAAACACTGGGGCATCTAACAGCACAGTGGTTTGAACCATGAAGAATTATACTTTACTGTAGGCAAGCACAGAGGAAGGATTAAACTGAAATCTATTGTTTTCTTGGGATGTAACGCATTGTTGTAGTTTAACTGCAGCCAGCAGCCAAGCCCCACTCACTCCCCCACAAGTAGGATTGAACAGAGATCAGAAGGATAAAGCTGGAGAACCCAAGGGTAGAGATAAAGACAGTTTAAGAGGGAAAGCAAAAGTTGTGCACACAAGCAAGGCGAAAACAAGGAATTAATTCACTGACTCCCAAGGGCAGGCAGGTGTTCAGCCATCTCCAGGAAAGCAGGGCACCATCATGTGTAACAGTGACCTGGGAAGACAAACAACCATCATTCAAAACGTTCTCCCATTCCTCCTACTTCCCCCCAGTTTATATACTGAGCATGAGTTCACATGGTCTAGAACATTGCTTTGGTCATTTTGGGTGACATGTTCTGGCTGTGTCTCCTCCCAAGTCCTAAGCATCCAAAAATTCCTCACCAGCAGGGCAGTGCAAAAAGCAAAAAAAGGCATTGGCTCTGTGAAAGCCCTACTCAGCAATAGGAAAAACATCTCTGTATTATCAACTCTGTGTTCGGCAAAAACTACAGCCCCATACCAGCCACTGTGGTAGTTAGCTCTACCCCACCCAAAACCAGCATATGCATATGTATGCATATGTATGCATGCACCTCTAATAATCACTGGTTCTTCATCTTCTGCTGTTTCTCTTTGCACTCTGACATCTGGCTCCTTGTTTGTTTGTTGATACTCATGGAGAATGCAGCAGAATAGGTGGTACTGAATAGGTGCTTAATAAATATTCCTGCACAATGAGACAAGAAAGAATACTAGGAGAGGAAGAAAAGAAGGAAATACATGGGAAGAACAATTAATCTGTAGGGTATTACCTGCTAATTAGAATGGGAAAGAATTACCACTGCAACAGAAATCACCGTTCTGAGATGTTTGTATCTTAGGCTTGTAAGCCTGCCTGGTACAAATTAGAGTTTGTTGTTATCCTGAAGACTCAAGCTTAGCTGAGTGTTCAAGCTGTTAATTAATCATCACATCTTTTTTCTAATGTCTGGGGCTTGAATCTGTAATAAATAGTAGTAGAAGCAAATTTTCTATCAAATCAATGATAAAAAACTATTGCCTTTATGAAAAAAAAAAAAAAGTTTTCCAGATGAACAATTTGAAATTGCTGAGAAAAGCTAATAGAATAACTGGGTTCTGTGCAATGACATTTGTCCACACACTGAGAGTATTACAGGTGTTTAATGCTTTCAGGTGGAAGAGAAGAAAAATAAGGGAACTGGTGTGTTCATTATACTGTATATTGAAGCAAAACATCAACGACTCATTTATTTATTGTACATGTATGCATGTATATAGTTCCTTTTTCTGTAGTCTGCTTGGGCTGTATATGAAACAGTTCAAATTTTCACAGCTGAAGTATAATCTCCAAAACTTATATATGAAAAAAAAGTTTTCTAGGCTGATAACAATTCAGGCCATATTTAAGCAGCTGTAGTCTTATTGTGCTAGTTTGAAAGCAAAACCAGTGAGAGAGTCCAAGTCAGAAAAATAATTTATTAGGAGGAAAAAAGTAAAATAAAATAAAAGTGATAGTACAAAAGATCACTGACAGTGTCAGAATACAGCCTGACACCCTGTTAGTTAGGGTGGTGGTAGCAGTCCAGATGAAGTGGTCTTGTTCAAGAAGTGATCCAGTAGAAAGGTCTGGTAGCTCTTGTCCTCTGGGAATCCAGTGGGTAAAGGCTGCTGTGCTGTCCCAAATCCCAGATTATATCCAGGTGGGAATGCTTGGCTTCTCCACCTGGACGGAGCATCTCACAGTGGGCTGATATCATTCTATGAGTCATGTAATGGGTCCTTGATTGCCCAGAGAGAGCTCCCAGAGGGAGTTACCTGTGAGTCATGCAGCGAGGCATTGATGGCCAATTAACAGAGGACAGCCCAGAGGGAGGGGGCAAGGGACACACTGCCCCACCTGGCTTCAACAGCTCATGAGGATGGTGATAGAATACATACTTTGGGCACATCTTACATTGGACTTGGACTCTTATATATATAGTAAGAAAATTATGTTGAATTCCAGAACATTTTTATGGAAAAGAGCAGAAACAGAATGCAGAGGAAAGTTTTTAGGCCATGTTTTTGGAGACAGACACTGTCTGCTGATGAAAGTTCTCAGAAAATAATTGTAGAAATAGATATAGAAGTGGTTTCATTTGCTGAAAGCGGCATTTTAATTAGAATATACTGATTTCCTTTTGTCGACATTCCAAATAGTCAAGCTCCTATCAGCAGGTTCCTTTATGCAGTAAACTTCTAAATACTTGGGCAAACTTCCGACAACTTGGGCAATCATACGACATAAGAAGCCCTGTTCAGGTATATAATTGTGTGAAAATTAAAATTACCATGTACTTGGAATAAACCTTCTTTAAGCTGGAATGTTGAGAAACCACAGTGTGGTCAGTTCAGATCTCAGTGGGAATGATGAAAAGACTGTCTTTGATGTGTAACTAATTCAGGTCTCTGAATGGCTGGAGGAAGAAAACAGAACTCTTCTCCTGCTCCTCTGGCTTATATTTCACCACAATGCATCACCAAATGGAATCAACAGCATTCAATAAGAACAAGCAAATGGCTGGGATGGTAATTAGACCTGTGTTACTACTGCTGTAAGGTGTCACTCCACATTTAGTGTTGATGAAGGTCACAGGATGGCACAGTGGTCTATTACCTCCCTCAAAAATATGTATTCAAAGAAGGAAAATTTGAATATCTGTAACTTCAATCTTAAAATTCATTTTTTTTCCTCTTCATTGCTTTGATTGACAAAATTCCCATTTTCCGAAATGTAAATTTCACTCTAACTAGAACAGAAATTCAAAACAGAGTATAGACTTTAGAAGTATATCATTAGAGCTAAAAATAGAAACTAATGCTACCTTTTTGTCACTCCTACACTCACATAATAATAATTTAATAGCTGAACTATATTATCACCTTCTTGCCTAGTCATGCCATGTCCTGCATCTTTCTCTAAAACTAGTGATAATTCTGAAAAAGCTTTTGCATTTCTTGAAACCAATATCCTTTCACTTTACAGGGCAGAAAAGACTTTTGCTGTTCAAGTGGAAAGTATATTACATTGTTTTCTAAAAGTTTTAAACACCTACGTTTTTAATATAACTGTAACTTCTGGTTAGTAGAACTCAAAAGTAAGTTTGTTTCCAAAGAATTTCAGCCAAAGCCTATCTTGAAGACTTATGTACATAAAGAACACTAGCAGAGAACTATGCCACTTTTTTTCTGCTCAGTTATCTGAAAAATGTATTGGGAACATGTAAGAAATGCAAAGAAAAGACCATGACAGACTGGGATTTGTAGACATAAAAGCTGATGACTGTCATCCATAAAAATAACCCTAAAGTAATAAGTAAAGGAATCACAAAAGAGAAAAAGACATTAATAATAAAGTCTCTACTGCCAAGTTCCACAGTTTATTTTTTTTTCCAAATATTACAATTCAAAAGCTAACTTGAATTGTCCTTCTGGACATGTAAAAGCACAACTTCGTCATTAACATTATGTAATATGTCATAGGCAGAACCCTTGCCATGTTCATTATATGAAAATAATCTTAGTCCTTTTGACATTTACTTTGTGTGTCACCTAATTTTGAGAGAGAAATGTGACAAAGAAACAAGGGACTGAAATGTCTAGCCGTACATGATGTCTCTGACATACTATTCAACAGCAAGCTTGTGGAAGGGCCATAGTCTGTCATTTTCACACTAAAATACTAAAAAATTCACAGTAAGCCATTTTGGTCACAAATTAGTAGTGTAAGTTAAAAAGAGCTAGAATCAAATCAAATCAAATCAAATCAAAGAATCATCTAAGCAAGTAATGCAGATTCTGCATGCAGTGAGTCTTCAGACAGTCATTTATCACCATATGCCAAGACACATAAAGAGGCAGAAAGAGAAATTAAAGCATGGTGGGAGACTCCACCTTATCCCCCTTCCTCTTCCTCTGCTGTACATGTGGCAAACATAACACTGGGATGGGATACAGTGGAAAAGGTTTTAAATTTGCTGATTGTTTCAAAGAACAGCAGTATAGGGAGCCTGCAAGAGGACGTGCAATCTGTGATTTGGTGCCAAGCAGTGTCCAGGCTGTCAGTAAAGATTTTATTGTTAAGGAGTAACTATTTAACAATGATTGTCGTAATATTTAGCATCCTCACAGAACTTGCAAAAGCCAGTAGGTCCATTGAAAAGTAACCCATGTAAAAATAAAGACACTTTTAAGGAAGAAACTGAAGAGAAAAGCTAAAGGGATGAAATCCTTATAGGTTTTGTGGCCATTATTGAAGGTTACCTTCCAAAAAATGCAGCACTGATGAATACAAAAATAAAGGTGCTTTAGCCAAAAGATAAGGAAAATCATTAGACATAAGAAAATGTCTCCCATCTCTAAAGAGCTGAAGAGAGCTTTTTCAGAAAGAAAATAAAAAATATGTGGAACCTTGGCAAAAAGAGATTTAATATGAAATTAATCCAAAAGATTTTGAAAAGCAATTGACATAGAAATTAACATAAACAGCAATACCTTCCTCAGACAGGAAAATAAAAAACACATTTAGCAAGTCTGCTCATTTAGTTGCAGATCAGGCTGTTAAAGAGTGCCTAGACCTGTACAGAAAAGTTAAAATTGTTCAAGAGCTAACACTATGAAAGAATGACAGCAATTCACATGCTAGAACTCATCATAGCAGATGGCTCAGCGGAGGATAAGTCTGAAATTGAGGAGGATATGGAACAAGTTGATAGCATGAACACTCACAAGTCAGCAAGACTGGAATGGTATTTACTTTCTAACAGAACTTAGGTGTAGAGCAGATAAATTACTAATAGTATTTTTAAGCAGGAGTTTATCAGTTTCCTTGCTACCATGCTAGGGTAGAAAATGTAGCACTGACTTTAAAAAAAAAAGTTCTAGAAAGAGGTGTAGCAAAGTACAGATCTATCATCTTCACATCAGTATTAAACCAGTTAAATAATAATAAAAAAATATATTAAGTAGTTAGCATATGGATCTGCATACTCTGTCTGAGAATGGATTTTTTCTAAGAAGGCGTCCCAAACTCTTAAAAGTTTTCTGACCGAATTATCAAAAATGAAGATAGGATATATCTTCATATATCCTATCCAAAATGACTCATATATCCCCCAAAATGACTTTTCAAACAGTTTTATAAATTTTATAAAATGTGTCCCAAAGCTAGTTTAGCCACTTCTGCTTTATAAAACCATTGTTTTTGAAAGAAATCCTAAATAGTGACTATCCTAAAATAAGGATAACTTCAAAATTAATTCCCCAAATGTAACAAGGATATTATTTAAACCTAGAGAAAATAAACTAAGAGGAATGTTCATCTCTTTCATCTTTTCATTATGCATTTCAAAGACTTAGGGTAATGACATCCAAATTTTCAGACATGAAGAATGTTAGAACTTAAACCCATTTCTTCTCTGAATTCCATCTTGGGTTTGGTTCTGGGGTGTTTTTTTTGTTTGGTTGGGTTTTTTCCCAACGTAATCTAGGTTTCTGCTTCTTTCTTAAATGCAAATACTAATTTCTGTTTGGACCTATTGTTATACAAAAACACAAATGTCAGAGAAAAGTCTACTTACATCTGACAAAGAAAATCCTTCTGACAAGGAAATTCTAGTGACAAGCAAAGCTGTCCTGTATGGCAATTGTACAGACAATTATAGCAGTCGTAATGAAGCATATCATTACAATGCATACTAAAAACGAGGAGCTTGGGTATCTTTAAGATGCCTATTGTTTATGTTGAAAATGGCTTTTTAGAAGTACTTCCTGTCTTTTATGTGTGCAATTGCAATAACTCAGTGGAAAAATACAAATGTTAAATTGTGCGCTTGCTATATCTTTTTTATTTTAATTTTTTCGTTTTTGTTTTTTTTTTTTTTTGTTTTTGTTTTTGTTGGGGGAGAGGTTTGTTTGTTTGGGTTTTTCTTTTATAAAAACCGCACATCTTCAAACAAAATTTATTAAATAAATGGCTTTTTTTTTTTTTTTTTTTTTTTTTAGCTGCACTCTAAATTAAATTTGCATTGCAGGAATATTTAGGTCACCTCAACAGGTGAAAGTAAGTGTCTGGAGCCAAGAACAGAATTTAATCAGACTGTGCACACTGTTGACAGATTATGTTTAACTGCATTTTTCTGATGAAGAAAAATCTTTGGATAGACTTTTGAAACATACTTTAGTGAAGATTAAAGTGCCTCATTATATTAAGATAATTAGAGGTTCCAGCTGTTAGTAAATCAAGAGAGAATCTCAGCAATTTTCAGTGCAACAGTTGGTACTTCCTTTGGCTTCGTCTCCAGTTAAAGAATGTTCATTATTGCATACAGATGTTCAGCCTTCACAACTTTCTTTTTCTGATATAATGAGCTTATTAGTTTATTCCACTGGAGCTTAGAGAATACCATTAGTGATCGGTTTTGTCAAAATATTCATCATGGGCATTGTAATAAGCCTACCTGTCTTTCTTGTTTTCCTACTGCGTGGTGTTGATTGCATCAACTCATAGCTCCTACAGTCTGTCTATTTTATGCTATGAGGATATTAAGAAAACATTTGAATTTTCTCTCCTTCAGACTACCAATCCTTTTGTTCTGTGCATTATCAAAGCCCACAGCAGTACTTTAAAGTCATTGCTGCAAAGTCGCTGTGCTATGGAAGTTGTAGATACCAGACATTGGCATCAGAGGTATCAGCTACTACAGCAATTTTAAGGTGCCCTGCTGTTTCTCAGACATCAGTTAAGCCTGGGTGAAGGAGGATTTCAAGTGACATATACAATATTCTTCTGTTATGAGCTCTGTATTGAGAAACAGATGAAAATATTATCCTGTAACAGGATGAAGCATGGAAGAGTCATCAACTTCTGTCAGTGCTACTATAATTTTATAAATTTTAAGTGTCAGAATTTTATAACTGTCTTCTACTGTTTAAAAATAAACAAGGATGAATGCAGGTGTATTGGTTTTGCCTAGCCTGGTTTTGGTAGTAGTGGGGGGAACTACAGGGGTGGCCTCTGTGAAAAGATGCTAGAAGCTTCTTCCATGTCCTGCAGAGCCAATCCCTGATGGCTCCAAAGATGGATGTGCACCTGGTCAACACTGGGCCAATCAGAGATTGTGGTAATACCTCTGTGGTAACATATTTAAGAAGAAATCAAAACAAAAAGTTGTTGTGCAGTTTTAATTGTGGCCAGAGAAGAGCTGAGTGAGAACATGTGCGGACAACATGGCGGCACCAAGGTCAGTGGGGAAGGAGGGGCAGGAGGTGCTCCAGGCAGCAGGTCTGGGATTCCCCACCCGCAGCCTGTGGAGGAGCTCTACACTGGAGCAGCTGATGCCTGGAGGGGGCTTCGATCCAGTGGGAGACTCAGTGGAGAGAGAGAGCTCTGCTTCCAGGCTGGAGCAGCCTGTCCTGGAAGGACTGTATCCTGTGAAGAGCGACTGATGCTGCAGCAGTTTTGGGAGGACTGTCTGCCTGTGGGAGGGACTCACATTGCAGCAGTTCACAGGGAGCTGCTGCTTGTGAGATGGAGTCACATCAGGTAAGTTCATGGAGAACTGTCTCCTGTGGGAGGGACCCCACGGTGCAGCAGGAGGACTCCTCTCCCTGAACAGCAGAAAACCTTGGGTGATGAACTGATCATAACCCCTATTTCCTATCTCCTTGTGCTGCTGGGGTAAGAGACAGGACTGGGAAGGAGGCAGGGGTGGGAAGAAGGTGTTGTTGAGAGCTTATTTTACTTCTTATTATCCTGCTCTGATTTTGTTAGTGTAATAAATTCAATGCATATTGTAGGAGTCCAGGGTGTTCCTTTGGAAACCCTGGACAAGCAGAAACCTGTACAGGGGGGTTTAAACCTGTACAGGGGGGTCTGAGATATGTACAGGGGGGTTGCAGACCCTGGCATGGACCCCAGACAGGCAAGGGTCTCGATTATAGTCCATGGGAAAAATTACCAACACTATGGGAAGAATTGTAAGGCCTTGAAAGTAGTAGAAAGTATTAATATTTTCACATTAGGGGTTTTAAGATAAGAAGGACCAGAGACAAGATGGAGGATTCTGGGCGTTACCCTAGAGTCTTCTCCTTCTTCTTTGTCTCCATTTTGCACAGTGGTGATGACATGAAGTAGATTTAGAGTGATTGGGTCAAAGTAGAAAACACCTGTTTAGTGTCAAGTGCATGCATTGTGTCACAATTGTAAATAATGTACACGCAATTATCTGTATATAAGATGACGAGCTGTGGGCAGGCGGGCAGTCGTCGCCTGTTGCCCGTGCTGTCCAGACCTTGGTAGAGCTCAGAGAAAAGTGTAGAGATAAGATAAAATAAACAAGGAGGAAGACCTTGAAAAAGAACATCTGAAGACTCCTCGTCTTTTCCGTGGGTGGCTTGGGGCTCCTGAAAGACAAAGGGCAGTGCCCACCCTCATTCTCGGTCACCAGAGACCCCAAGACATATCTCTAATTAAACCCGTTTTGCCTGTGACAGTATTTGACGAGCAATTTTTCCTGGTCCTCATCTCAACCCATGAACCCTCCATTAAATTTTCACTCATCTGTCCAGTCCCAAAAGAGGAGTGAGTGAGAGGCTTTGCTGGGTGTCTGGTACTGGGCCAGTGTCAACGCACTACAACAGGCTGTTCAGAAATTTAATTAACATATTGTGTAATTTTCAGGTATCGGTTGTGAACATGGATACATCCTTCACTGGAAATGAGCCTGTAAGTCTTTGATGTAATTTTGTGAGATGTTTTTACAGATGAGACTGCAATAAAAATAGCTTTCATACCTGTCCTGGTTTCAGCTATGCACACACATGCAGCTTGAACTTATGCTGAGAGGCACACTGGATCAAATGTTCACTTCTGAACTATGCAGCTAAACTTTATAATCTGTGAAAAGAAAGGGAGGCTCAAAGTGCATAACTGATCTTAATCTAAAGAAAATGTTTGAAAGAGGTGATAAGATTCATGGCCTAAAATTACGAATTTCATTTTATTGACTGAAAAACTGAAGCAGCACTGTCAGATACAGATTCATACAGAGAAGATGCTGAAATACTGAGAAAGAGATTAATTCCCAAAACCAGAGAATCAGTTCTCTTACATTCTGTTTTGAGCACAGCACTTCAGCTGCAGTTCTTGTGATTGAACTATTTCAAAATGTTGAGCCACAGTTACCCTCCAGCTATTCTTTTTTTGGACATTAAATATACTACTTAGCTAGGAGAAAACAAAGAACTTGCTCCTTGTCATGTGATAAAATAACAGCCCAGAGTCAATGAGAATTATGTATGCTTAATGAAACATTTAAGTATTTACATGGACTTTCTAAATCCATTTTTTAGAGTCTTATGAATACCAGTGACTGGTAGGTCTTTTTGAAAATAAGAGCTGTTATATAAAGAGTAGCTTACACGTTGGGATTCTTGCGAACTGTTGCACTATACTATAGTAGTGTACTATACACTATTATAGTAGTGTACTATACGCTACTATAGTAGTGCACTATACTAGTGTACTATACTTTACAAAGGCACTAATGAAATAGAAAGCAATTAATTAAAAAAAAAAGCAAGCTAAATATTTAATTTCTCAACACAATACTAATTATTTTCTGGCACTTATTGCTACAAGCTATGACTAACGCAAAGTCTGTAGCATTAAAGGATTAATTCTTCATATTACTGAGGATACACCCTTAGATAAGAGAAATCCTCCCCAGGAAGAGGAGATAAAATCTTCATGTTTCCAAGCATAAGGAAGAGATTTTCTGTGTGGTTGGATTAAATTTCCAGGCAGGTTTGCCTGCCACTTAGCTAACATGATGATAAAGACTGCTTCCTACCTTTGCTGACACCTAAATTTTGATTAATGTCATATTAGAGAACTTTTAATATAACCTTAGTCACAACCTAATTTTATCTTCTTGTTTACCAAACACAGGGAAGTTCTTTTTCTTTCTTTGAATCAGTTATGAGCACTTAGTGTTGAACAAAATCTTCAACATATGAGCCATCAGATCTGGCATGGATATTACTAGATTTTTGGCAAACTAATTCATACTATGCTGAAAACTGTAAGAGGTGCATTCTTTAGAACATAATCTGCTTGGGTTCACTTCTGATTAAAACTTCTCTGTGATCTTTATTAAATTAATCAACTAGAATTTAATATACTCTATTTTAGCCCTTTAAGAAAATCCAAACACTTAGTTTTTTGCAGGCTGGTAACTTATCTGTCTCAAACTTTAAAGGTCAGGGTGGTGGAGGTTTTCTTCTGCTGAAAACTAGGAGTCATTGTTTAATCAGAATTTTTATTAGTATTTTATTAGTATTATGTCATTATTTTTAAAAAAAAAATTTAAAAAATGAGAGAAGACATGTCTGTGCATACCAACATCATCTTCTAACAAGCTCAGAATTTATCAGTCAAGTCCAATACTGAGCTCAGAATACCCCAGCCAAGCCTGAAATGTAGCCAAGATTGGCTACACTGAAAATTCCCCACAGTATTATTTCTCACCTTTTAGCTTTTTAAATGTCATATGTAGTTGATGACATTAAGCTTCTACTCATTCTGTGGGCCTTCATGTTCTTCTTTTGGAAACAAACAGTACACCTGACACCAAACATCACACAGTTGAATGATCAAAGATGATTGTTGTTGATAAGCAAAACCAAGGAGGATTAAAGAAAGCTGAAAACATGCTAGAGTGTAATTTTATTTTTAAATAATACAAATATATGCAAAGTGAACATTACAATGGCTTTTAAACCTGAAATAGCTTGTAAGCTTGACACAGTGTGATCTAAAATCCGTACACGTAAATCTAAGCTATAGCTTAACAGTTGCTGTCTTCATGCAGAATTAATGGTTTGGGACCTTTTTACTTTATATTTTCTTGGTTCATTTACTTTGCAAAGTATGACATACACAAATCCCATTCTCCTAAATAGATGCATATCTGCATGGTATTTCAGTATCATATTATAGTGAGAGGATGACTGCAACTTTTGTGGCAATTACTTCTGGCAGTTCGGCAGGAGTATAGAAACAATTAGGAATACATTAATTGAAGATGTGAGCTTCTCTGAAATTAATGTCCTTTCAGTGAATTTGTTGTACTTGTTGTTCCTATAGATAGCAAACATGAGATGGAAGGATAGCCAAAAGTCAGAAATGCTGTAAGACAAAGATTTGTTTTCATTTAAACCATGATAATAGACACTTCTGGAGAATAATATCTGCAATCAGTTTTCTTGCTTGGATGTCAACATGAAAGCATCACTATGCGATATTCAAGTATCTGTCATCCACCAGCTTGGAGGATTTTGATTTGGTTTACTGGGAAAACCCTGATGGATTCAGCATGTCTACAGTACTCTTCTCTAAGTAGGTCTGATTTATCCTGAATTTCACAGTGAATATTCTGGGTTTGGGTTTTTTCTGGGTTTTCTGTGTGGTGTGTTTTTTTGTTTGTTTGTTGTCTTTTTTTCCCTTCATATTATAGTTCCTATTTGCTGGCTTGATTTATGAGAACATTGGAGAGACCTGGATACTCTGACAATGCTTGATGTAATTGTTCAGTGTTTGAGAGATTGGTCAATTTGTTTTAACGCAGTAAAAATTCTATCATTAAACTCTAAAAAGACTTTTCACTACTGTTATGTAAGTTACTCTGGATTCCTATAGAATTTGCAGAGTCAGGAAGAATGAAGTAATGGTCAGTGTTTTGATTTTCTTAAGCTGTTGTTTGGTTAAGTCTTACTATGATGCATTTCACTTGTTAGTACTTAGATATATTTTCACATATCAGGTTTGATAAAGTCAGTTATCTTTTAACTGGTTCCTGTAATATTTGTTCACCTCTGCACATACATGAAATAGGTTTGTTTTTTTTTTTGTATAATATTAAAGCATTAATATTATATGGTTCTTCTTCCATGAAGTATTCAAACAACTTTCAAAATGCAATATATTTTTTAAAAAGACTGCCAATATCTGGAAAAAACACCTTGGAAATTGGGAACAAGATGGGATGCATTTCCAATTTCTGTCATGTGCAAAAACATTAGACTATGACTTAATAGTAGCTTATACCATGATAGCAGCTTAACAAAGTTTTGATTTATATTTAGTTTATTAATTGGGGATACAGGATAAACAGTGAGAGGTCAAAGTTTGCAGGTGACAGTAAAGATGGTTGTTAAGCCAGAAAGAAAATATAAGGAAGCTGAGGGAGTAAATTAAGCCAATGTGTAGTATCATACTGGAAGAAATTAAGTGTCTATGAAGGCAATGCAATTGTAGAAGGTGGTGACACCCTGTAACTACACAACTGCTACAGATTTCAAAATTAAATACACACACTCCAGAAAGTGATCTGGTTACTAAAGCAGAAAACGCACTATAGGCTGACCAATGAGCAATTTCAATTCAAAAGTAAAATCAAAATGCTTAATAGGGACATTAAGTCTCTAACTCTGTTATTTACATAGGAAGCAATATAGGGTATCTCATATCAGAGATCTCTCAAATTGCTCTGAAAGACTCACTATGAATATGATGAGCAGTGAGTGAGGTAGTGTTTATAATTTTTTTTTTATTACAGGGAAGGAGATGTATAAGAAGTAGCATGATAAGAATGCAAACTCAGAAACAGCTTGGAGAAGTTAAACTGGATGGAGGATAGAAGAACAATGAGGTGGCGATCTACTATTCAGTTTGCAGGCTACTTCCTTTATTTATCTAAAATAACATCTTTAAATTCGGGGTGATTGTGCATTTACGGAGATTTTAAATTTTGTAGGTATTACAACGTAAACTTAATTGAGCTGTAAAGGAGCATAGGAACAGAATCTGAGAGAGTTATGGAGGTGTTTAAGGTGTGAACTACACAGGTATGAATTAAAACTCAAACTGCTAGAAGTAAAAGGCACAAGTAGATTTTGGTTGGATCAGGGTGTCAGTACGTCTATTAGCATAGATACAGGTTTGGCCGCCAGGGCTCTCAATTTATAGATGCCTTAGATACAGGTCTAAGCTCTTAACCAGGCACCATTTTCAGGCATTTTACTTCATGCTATGCATTTGAGCAAACAATCACATTCCAGGCAAGCAGGCTGTGGCAGAATTCAGCACAAAAAATTGAGCAGCCTGAATAGATACACTCACTCCAATCAAGAGTTCTTTTAAGATATCTGTCCAGTAAACAAGGAAACCACTTTAAACCTGCATTAATGTGGTACTTTGTCTGAAATAACCCGATCACTTGCCTGTATTTTGTGTACCATGTCACTCTATAGATTAGCTGACTGTAAAAATACTTCTCTGGAATAAAACTCAACATGCCTTAGAATGGTATTTGAGTTTAATGTGAAAATCAGTTGATTAGTAGTCTGGAGAAAACAGTACATTTATGTTCCATTAATTCCACAAGCTCTTCATCTGCTTTCCAGAAAAAAAAAAAAAAAAACAAAACACGTTTTTTCATCTCAGAACTAAAATTTTGTGCTGTAAGTAAATAAGAGTAATCAAAATCCATGGCTGAATTTAAAAGTTATATTTCCCTTAACCCCTCTCCAGTCATAAACAAATTCAATAGAATACTCTTCCTCCTTTATAAACATGTTTTAAAATTTTATTTATCACAGGTCATTGATACTGTTTGCCAGCCATGAACATTGGGCCATTATTTTCCTCTTGCTATGCACCATTGGTTTATATGTCTTCTAAAATGCAAAGCAATTAAGAACTATTGAAACATCACATGAAAAAGAAAGATTTTATGAATAATGGAATAAGGGAAGTGATCACACATCCTAAGATTTTAGCATTCTATTTTTATCTCATAGCTCAATAAATCAAGCTGTGGTAAAAAAAATCTTTAATGCCTAGAAACACTTGTAACAGCATCTGTTGTTCATGTATTAGTAACAAAATAAAATTTTGGTTTAGAACATAAGATCTAGATGTGCCTGAAATGTGGAAAGAAATAAGAAAGAGGTTTTACTTGATGATAGACAGGATCATCAGTTTGTTTGTTTGCATTATTGTAAGATACTTTCAGACATTAGGTGATCTGAGACAGTTGATAATCTCATTTAGAGATTGGTTTGTTTGTTTTTTTTCCATTGAATCTTCAGTATGGCCTCCAAGGAGTACAGCAAAAAAAGAAAAAAATATATATATCTACCATTTTTGTCTTAGCTTGCTTCCTTTTCACTAGGTTCTGACATTTGTTTTTATTCTACATGAAAACTTAATTTCTGTTCTCTTTATGACGTGAAAGATAACATATGATCTGAGTCAAGTTTTGACATACAATCCACTTTACATCTCATTATGACTTCAAAGTTATAAAAAATCAAAAGAAGCTTCAGATGAATCAAACGTTTGTAGTTGAAAGGTTAAATATGTTCTTATTTAAAGAGCAAAATGTGAGTCATCTTACTAGAACCGAGAATTTCATTTTACGGATGTTATAAATTAGTACTGTGCCAACAACTGTGCCATTGCTTCCTTACTATCAACTTCATTTCCCCTCTTTTTATTTTTAAATTTCAGTGAAAACATGTAATAGAAATACAGGGACTAGTTAAAAGAGCAATGAAATTGTTATCAGTATTGTCTTTTAAACAGTTGACACATGTATCATGTCTCATGTATCATACATCACTCCTCTGAAACTTGTCTTCAGTACCTAGAAAAAGCTGCTGAAGATTACTTACTGTTGCATACTCAGAAAATATACTTCAGTTATTATTTTTTGCTGAAACAGATATTTTCATGTAATGCACATTCACTAATATCTTCTGAATTTTAACAAAGATTTGATCCCTCTGTTTTCCTTGATGCAAGGATTATTGTGTCCTAGGGGTATTATACTTATTCATAGAATATTAAGAAGAGACTTCATTTTCTTCATCTGGGTGTCAAAATAAGGTTAAATAGTATCATTCTACAAGATGATGCAGACCAGTTTTTCAGGGAAAGCTTTCCTGTGAACAGTCTGGCCAATATCTTTTGGATATAAGCTAGCCTTGAGCATGAAAGTACATAAATGACAGTTTCTATTTCCTTTCAGATACTGAACTAAGACTTTTCTGGATAAGAAAGTCTTTAAAAGTCTATTATTATAATAAAGCTTGTACTAATTTAGCTCAGTATTTTGAACTTGAATTTTGGATTAGTTTTCAAGTGTGTGATTTGAGGTTTATAACTGTGCTGTATCCAGTAAAACATGCATAGAGATCCTTGAGAAATGGCCCAGTATTAGTTTTCTTTTTTCTCTCAGAGGTGTAAGGTCAAATGCTCATTCTAAGAGAGCAACACAGGCCAGTAGGAGTCACCACTTCATCTGGTTGGTGATTGCCCAGCCCTCTAGCTTGTCCACATGTTTCTGCAGGGCCTCCCTGCCCTCAAGGGCCCTTGTCAACAGCTCCAGTGCCCAAGTCATTTATGATGATGTTGATGAGCACAGACCTGAGAATGGAGCCCTGCTGAACCCCATTAGTGACAGAGTTGATGTCACCCCATTTACTAAAACATTTTGTACCGAGGCTGCGAGCCAGTTGCTCACCCATAGCATGACGTGTTTATCCAGCTGTGTGCTGGGCATTTAGTCCAGAAGGATGCTCTGAGAGACAACATGGAAAGCTTTACTGAAATCCAAAAAGAGTATATCAGCTGCAACTTCCTTGCCTCTAAACAGCAGAGACAAGGATTTGATGGCTGGACCACTCAGTGGAGAAAGAATTGGCTGGATGATTATACATAAAAAGTTGCAGTTAACTGCTCGATGCCCAGGTGGAGACCAGTGACAATTACTGTTCCCTCAGGGACGTGAACAGTACTATTGAGGTAGAAGTTCTTTACTGTGAGGGTGGTGAGACAGTGGAGTTACCCAAAAAAGTTGCGGATGTCTCATCCTTAGAAGTGTTCAAGGACAGGTCTAGTAAGACTTTGAGCAATCTGGTCTTTTGGAATGTTCCCTGTCTGTGGCAGCTGGGATGGAAGTGGGTGATTTGTAAGGTCCTTTTTAATTAATATATTATTTGCAGAAACAAGAAGACTACTGCATAGGAGTCAGAGGTAGTATATAATCAGCTTTAGCTGAGGGATTTAGGGGAATGGAGAAGATAGTTGGTAATTATGTCACTGTATTCTATTATTATAGTTACCATCTTTATGTAGCAAGTTAGTGCTTCCTAGGAAAAAAGCTTTTTATTTGTGATTTCAGTATGTTTTGGAGAGTGATCGAGTAAGAATTGAATGGACACACTCTTGTGCTTAAATTTCCAACAGATTTGCTGACTCGAATCTTGCAAAGGGGCAAAACGAGGGGCTTTGTGGTGATTAGTTGTCATCTCTAGCAAAACCATGACAGGTGATTTAAAAAATATATGAAACATCTTGCAAAAAATGGAAGCCATACAGTTGACCTAGGTGGGATAACAAAATCACATCTAAAGAAAATTAATATGATCCACAGAAAAGTGACAGGAAAATTAAACATATTTAGTTCCCATTATAGGGAAGGACAATTTCATCATCATCTTTATAGCCTATGTAGGCTCTTTTTGCCTTGCACAGTTCAGCATTACTTCACTACACAGATGTTCATTTTATGTTACAAGTTTTGTGGCAGTCAGTCAAGGATTAGCGATAAACAAGATGCACTAGCGCAGAAAATGTTTTTTTACTGAGAACTCACTTGGAAACATCCAACTAATCTATAGTTTGCAAAGGTTTGCAAATAGCATGTTTGTGTCCAGGCAGGGCAGAAGCACACAAGTACAGATTTGCCTATGTAATGATATAGTCTTCATATCCAGTGGTTTTACTGTGCTTAATTTGCAAGCACTTTTGGTATATATTTGATTATTGTTCCCAGCAGTATTACAAATATAACAAGCAAACTCTCCTGAGTTCTCTTACAAATAAGAAAGCTCTTACTTAAAGATATTTTAAAGAACAAGACTTGTTCTGGGGGCTTCAGGCCCTTGTATAATTCTCTGAGGACATTCTGCTAAGCAGCCACTAATAGGATCTTACTCCTCTTTCCATGTTAGTCTTGGGAAAAATCATGTGCTCAGGGTTGTAGGTAAGGGTGGGGAGTTGACCTTGGATGCTCATATTCCCACCCAGATCATGTTGCAAGCAAATGTTTTAATGAAGAATTCATACTAACCGAAGTTCTATAAAATTGTGGAGGGTAGGCTGTGGCCAGATGCCAGATCCCCATCCAGACACTGTCTCACTTTTATTCTTACACAGTATGGGGAGGAATAAGATGGGAGTTTGTGGGGCAAGGCAACTACCATCATGGACAAAGCAGACTCAACTGAGAAAATTGATTCCATTTGTTTCTAGTTAAAAACAAAGTAGAGCAGTGAGAAAAGGGTGAAAAATCTTCCCTCCAGTCCCCCTTCTTCCTAGGCTTACCTTCACTGTTCCATTCCCCGCTGCTCGGGTGGGGAATGCGGTCAGCCTACAGATCCTTCCTCCTCGCACATTTCGCTGCTCCAGCCTGGGGCCTCCCCAGGGGCCGCAGGGCCGTCCCTGCCCCGCCGGGCTCTCTCCCTGGCCGCAGGGCCGTCCCTGCCGGGTCTCTGCTCCCCCGTCCCTGCTCCCGCTGTCCCCTCGGGGCTGGCAGGGCTGTTTCTGGCTGCGTTCCCCTGGCTCAGCCCTGGCTGCCGGGCAGCGTTTTGCCCTCCCTTGCCCAGGCTTTCCCCGGGGCTCTGTCCCGCCCGCCCGTGGCTGAGGGGCTCAGCCGTGCCCTGCGCTGGGGCCGCTGCAGCCGCTGGCACCGCCTGGGGCCGGCCCGGGCAGCCCCGGCACAGCCCCAGCGCTGCCGCCGCCGCCGGGACAGCTCGGCCCGCCAAGGACGTGGCAAATTACCTTCGTTTGCCTTCTTAAAAAGAAATATTTTAAAGTGTATAAATATTTTACGTCATTGTGTTGCCTATGCGTACCTTTCACTGTGGAATATTTGTCTGAAAGGAATGCGCTGGGGACCAGCCGTACTCGGTATCGCCGTGCCACCCCAAAAGCTCGAAGCACAGAGCTAACGTTCTGCAGTATTCATGCTTGGTGACACGGTATAGATGAAACAAATGTTGAAGATTAAAAGCACTGCATCTGACTTCCATCTGTGGGAAATTCTCCCTGAGCTCCTGATCCATCCCGTAGGTTCAGTCTACCGGATTCTGCATAGTGCTGTGGAAACTGATGGAAAACTGCCGTGAGACGAGCCATAGGTCCTTGATCATACTTACCAGAAAGAATTCAGGTCACGAGCTTTCATTGATTCCTTTCTCTGTATCTCAAAATATATTATGAATTTTGATGTAGTTATTTAGAACCTAGATGTAGTTATTAACATGCAGGGACAGTAGAATTGGTGGGCTCAATAAAGCATAAATGTTTTCCAGAAGCTGTTTGTTTGTAAGTCCTCTCAAACTACACTCTTGTCTTAGAGAAACAGAGATGAAACTGAGAATTATTGATAAATTCAATTAAAAAAATAAAAAAGTTATTTCCTGTACAGAATACCAAATGTGTACTGACTGTGTGGAATAAACATTGCTTTCAATAAATGTTTGTTTAAGCAGCATAAAATTTCATGCTTTCATTGCAAAATGCCTACACTTGGCAAACTTTTTAAAAAATAATTTTGAACCTTAATAGAAACAAGTGTGCTAGTGAAGTTTTAATATGCAAAGAGATGCTGGAGGTTAAGATAAGAGCATACTGTTTTTCATTGAGATCATTGCCTCTTTTTTTCAATTGAAACAAAAAGCCATGAAAGGTTCACGTTGTCTATTATTGTATCGGTTTTTTGGTCTTGTTTCATGTGTTTTAAAAGTCACTGAGACTAATATAAGACCTTAACCTTACATTGTGGTTGTGGTTGAATTCTATGGTTATGTATAGTTAGAAAATAATAAGCTTTATAATGCACAGGTAGTGAATATTTGTTCTTTAAAATTTATTTCTTTCTGGAATTCTCTTGGGAATGACTCCATAACAAAAGGCATGGTCTCCAACTTGAGGTCTTTGTGACTGTCACAGTCCTCTGGATTAAAACTGTGTAGGTCAGTGTATGCCCATGTTAACTCTAAAAAAAGCTGGTTTAGACAGCTGTGTTTGTCTACAGAAGATTTTTGTCCAAAGGAATAATCTCTATGAAAAGCTGTAGTTTATATCATCAAAAGTCCATCAAGACACTTGTCAGTTTTCCATGATAAAGAACATTTAGCTCCTTTATAGTTAATGGCTAACAGGAAGAGTATGGAAGTGGATGAGTTCTCCTGCAAAACCAGATTAATCTTTTATGGATCCATTCCATGTGTTCTGGTCCCTTTGGCTCCGTGTACCTACTAACTGCTTAATGCCTGCTAAATGTTAAATGTAGAAGAGAGTTCCAGGGTCTGCTGTATTTCAGAAAATTGTGAGATACATCTGGGATGAAGGACAAATATTTTATTTGTGTTAGATGGGAAACAGTTCTCAGGGGCCTTTTCCAGATTTTAAATCACACATTTTCTTTTATTATGATAAAAATGGAATGTACTTGGCTATTATTTTTTCCTGCCTTTCAGGATTTTTCTTTGTGTCTCTATCAAGCACGCAATGTGTATGGATGTAGGGAGAAAATAATATTTTCACCTTTTGTCTGAAAAAATACTTGTATTGGCATAAGTGAAGAGGCAATTTAAAATGTAGATGTGGGGTATTATATTGGTTTTGGCTGAGATAGAGTTAAACTTGTTCATGGTAACTTGTATGTGGCTGTGTCTTGCTGAAAAAGGTGTTGATAACCAAGTGGTTGATAACTCACTGGTTTTGTTACTGCTGAGAAGAGCTTACACAGCAGCAAGACCTTTTCTGCTCCTCAGACCACCCTTCCAGCGGGCTGGCTGGGGGTGCAGGGAAGCTGGGAGGGGACACATTTGGGGCAGCTGATCACAACTGACTAAAAGGTCACGCTCAGCTTATAAAATTGTGGGGCAAATTGAGGGGTGGGTAGTGCTGAGGAATTAGCTGGGCATTGGTCAGTTGGTGGTAAGGCATTATTTTCATTTCCATCACTTTCTTGGGTTTTATTTTCTTCTCTTCAGTACTTTTTTCCTGTTTTCCTTTTTTTTTTTTTTCTTTTTTTTTTCTTTCTTTTTTTTTTTTAATAATATCAATTTTTAATTATTAAGCTCGTTTTAAGTCAACTCAATTTTCTCATTTTCAGCCTTCTAATTCTCTCCCCCATTCCACTTGGGGGTGAAGGGGACAGTGAACGAGGGGCTTTGTGGTGCTTAGTTGTCATCTCTAGCAAAACCATGACAGGTGATTTAAAAAATATATGAAACATTGGCTTTCTAGCTGCCAGATGCATTTTTCAGGGATTATTTAGTCTCTTTGGATTCAGAAGTCTTTTGAGATTAAAATGCAATCTCAAAAATACACTGTAGCCGTGATCAGATTCTTTGCAATCAGATTGTTTGGGGTTTTAAGTCAGTACTGCTCATATCAACTCTGTTAAGTCAGTCTTAGTTTGCCACAAGAAAAAACATGATTGAGCACAATATGTACTTTGGTTGCTGGTCTAGTCCCAAACAGGCAAAAGAGATAACCCAGCTTTCATATGTGGATATTTAACTTCTGGTAATTCAAGATGTTGCTCAGATTTGCTGAGCTGCTAAGTTTATTGCCTGGACAGTGTGAGGCATATTCATAATTAAAATGTATACAGTACTGTACTGTTGAAAGTAAAATACTTTAACATAAGAAATGAAAATTAATAAAGAGTTGGGGGATTTTGCTGGGGTGTTCTTGAACATATGTAGGTGAAAAAACCTATTCCTGTGTACTGAAAAAAAATCCTGAAACAAATCAACCCCCTGAAAAATCTACTTTGGGAAAAAATTTCTTATACTTCAAAACAAATATATAACCACTGGAATTTTGAAAAGATTCTTGTCTGCCTCAGTGACAAAATACATTTGACTGTATACAGAGGACCAGATTTTATTAATGGCTGTATTTGAAACAAAATATGTGATTACATACAATTTTCTCTTTAATTATATGTCTTTCACATCATTAATTTAACAGCTACCTCATTAAAATAATAGCTACTATTCCTTGGTGAGAAGATTTTAGCAAACTTTAGAGAGAAGCTGAGCCTGATCAGAGTTTTGGAAATTTTAATTGGGAGTGGCTTTGATCACCATTCTGAGTCTTTTGAAACTAGAGATATTTCAGCTGCTTTCATTTACTCTGTTAGATACGTGAGTTATCGGCGTGAATAACAAATATTCCATGGTCATCTAACTAGAGCATGAAATACTTCAGTATAGATGATCTGCTCACTTTTCATTTCCTCTTGTAGCTTGATGAATTCAAACAGCTTCAGTGCTGCCCTCTAAGCCTTGCAAGAGCTGGGCCTTTCATTTCTGCAATGCATTTTTCAGTTACAGATCACTACAAATATCAGGAGTCTTATCAACTCCATGATAATGTCAATGATTAAAAAAAGAGAAAGCAGGCAATAATAAAGAATTGTTAAAGGTAACAAATATCCTTCTGTGAATGCTGTCTTTAAATTATCCATTTTAATTTTCACTGTAATATCTGTGATCAAATATTTTATTTGATTTAGAATTTTTTAATTCTCTGTTAAAAATTAGACATTTCAGTGAAGTGTTTGTGTTTTCTGTCACTCAAATTGTCTGATATTTAACCTATTGATACAAATTAGTTGCATGATATTGAAAGTGAATATACTTACACAATATAAAAACTTAGTACCTACCTCTGAAAAGAAAATACCTCTCAAGACTACTGACTCAGGCAAAGGTTGGCCTTCATGATACAGAACTGTCTTCACATATTTAAACCATTGCACACCATATGCCTTATCCATACCTGAAATGGTTGGTAGGACTTCTTCTGCCATGCTGATAACAAAATACTCTGCCCAAGCTAGAAAGGTAAATGGAGACCATATATAATACAGTCAGACTTCAGCTGAAGTCGAATTCAGCTACAGAGAGCTGGTAGCACCAGTTACAGCAGATAGATTTCTGCCAATAAAACTCCAACATTGAATAGATTGTGCAAAGCCTGGAAATTGAACTGTCCAAGATTTGCATAGATTTTCCTCATATATCTAGGCCTAAGGGCAACAACCTTTAACTTATTATATGAATAGAACTGCAAATTTCATAACAAAAGTAAATGTATTTATAATTGGGTTGGTCATCTGTTAATTTAAAATATGGGATATTCTAGTCACTTTGTAAAGAAGTAATAATCAGATCTTATTTAAGCTGATAAAGTGACAGAATTCAGCAATTGCAAAACTTGTAAGACTTCTCCATTACCTTGAAAAATAATTAATTTCTATTTTGTGTATTCGTCTTTTGTGTTTGTTTTATATAAACACCAAGTGTTTTGATTGTGTAAATGTTCTCAGAGAAATCAATATACATATACATATATGTGCAGCACATATCAACACAATCCATCCACAAAATTATGACCAAAATGAAATATTAGTATGTAATTGAGTTTGAGTTATCCTTGGTTATTCAGCTATATGTTGTTTCTTGCAGAACATTTAAAGTATTTGGAGTATTTTTTAAAGCATCCCGCTGCTTGAAGAATGACAAGTAATCGAACTTTCTATTGGAATAGGTCAAAGTAAGTTTTGTCATTGTAAGTACATTTTTCATTTTTAAGGCTTAGAATAATAGAATAAACTGCATGTTTGTTAGTTTATCCATAATAAGTTGTGAGCATTTTTAAAAAATTGATTTCTGGGAAGGACTGTGTATTCCTAAGCCTGGTTTGGTAAAAGTAATAGCTCTCTAAATAAACTGCTGAACTCCTGAAAGAATACAGAGCAATAAGCCCAAAAATATGAAAGGACTGGATGCTCATACTCAGAAACAGATCAATATTTAATGCAACTTCCAGAACATTCACAGTACTCTGAAGAAAAAATAATTGTTAGACTCAACACATGTATTATGTTTTAGTACAGAATGTCCTAGACCTGCCACAATTACTGTATGTTTGAAATCAGACTCTGCCATTGTTCTCTAGAACATCTGCTTGAAAAATAGCCCCGTTGTCAGCAGGGGTGAAATCTTGTCTGTCCAATTTAACACAATCTCTATATGAGTCTGAATTGGAAGCCTAATTAGAGTGTACCTGGAACACAGGCTTGTGCCTTTGTCACACAGGCTGTGTGCCTAAAGTTAGGAAGCAATGGGAGTATTTGTACAGTGCAACTGTAAAGTCTACTGAAATACTGTTAGAGACTCTGATATGCAAAAAATTGGAAATAGGGATTTTGATAGATTGAAAGAAAGTCACTGTCACTAGAAAAAGTATTTTTACACTTGTAATAAAATTTATGCACTTGGAAACTTTTGATCCAACCATGGATTAGGATATCAAACACTTCTGAAGTCCATTTGTATTTAGATCTAGAAATACTTAACCTGTCTCTTGCTCTTAGAAGTTTATCTGTAGATGTTTTAGATCTTTAAATCTGATACAGGTTTTCACTGTCCATTTGCATGATTTTCACTAATAGCTTTTTTTGCTATTATAGTAAAAATGATTATGTTAAATCTTACATTCTACCCTAAGTAAAACCTTTAATAGTTTCTCAGAAGGAATCTGATCACCAGTGGTACCTAAAAGAATGTCAACAGACAATATAAACAGAAGAAGAGTGGAAAGGAACTGAAACACAATGTTGAGCACATTTTTTTTTGTCTTTTTTTCTGGTTTGATAGCTGAATTTGACCTTGTTTTAAAGAAATTTGGCTGAAGATGGGTCAGCACTGGGAAAAAAGTAAAATATAAGATATGAAAAAAATCATTTGGGGGCTGAGAGATCATGCAGTTTATACATTCAAGGAAGATGTTTCATTTGGGAAGTGAGATGTTTGCCAAGGAAACAAATACCTAGAAAATAAAAATCTGTCAGAGGCAAATCCGAGTGTTAGGATTTAGAAGTTATTTAGACCCTGAAGAAAAATCATATTTGTGGTTGATGTAGGAATAAAAGGGAAGGCAGAAGAGAACTCAGAAATAAAATAGAAGGGAAGATTTCTTTATTAGGGAAAAAAATTATTTGCATACCTGAAATACAGTTACTGTAGCATTTTGTCATGGTGTTGGTACTCTTGGCAAGATTGGTGTTCTGTTTCTGTTGGTTTGTTTTTAAGTAATAGGTTTGCTTTAATAAGGCTCTTCCAGATTGTTTGGGATTGACTTTATTAGGACACACGTGCCAGCCTCTACACTGTGTGATGAAGAATGATAGAATGCTTTCAAGTGGAACTGAGTGTATCAGGCTTTGAGACACAGCTTCTACATAAAAGTGAGTTATTTGATTAGAGAGTCACTAAATCAAACCTGAAACCACAGTCTATGGAGACATATGTCTTGAGCTACCTAGCTTCTATAAAATCCGACACAGATATTTTAAATGCTGTTTCAGGTTAGGAAATAAATCCATTTATGCTAATCATTTCCAGATGACTTACATAGTACTTAATGGTGTATAAATAGCACTGTTGAAGGTGCACTTGGTAAATGTGAGGAGTTTTTAGATTCCAGAAATTTGTATTTCAGATAATCACAGCTTACAGGGATCCATTCAAAAAGTCTGCTAAGGCCAGTTCCCCTGACTTTTGGTAAATTTTTTTTCACTATTTGAATTCCAAAACTACTAGTTGTTTCTTATTCAGGTGAAGAAAAAAAAAAAAAAAAAGACCTGAAAGTCAGCAGATTTTTTTTTTTTTTTGCTCCTAGTGGAATAAGGATGTTTCCAGAAATATTCAGAATAGTTGTCTTTTTGTGTAATGTTCTTTGTCCTTTCTTCAGTACCTATTCTGTCAGTGATCCAGTTCAGAGAGACTTTTTAGTTGATAAGTTCAATGAATGTAACTTTTAATATCAATGTACTTGTGTCAATAAATGTGTCAACATTTATTGTTTTCCATGACGAAATATTAATCCTAGCTAATCCATCAAAATTGAACACTTAATAGTCTCTCCTGATTTACAGGTTTTTTTTCTAACAATACCAATAAAGCTTTTATCTTCATACTACTGGACTTTAAAGATTACAGTATAAATCACAAGATAAATATTTTTGGGGTAGATTGACTATTCCAGGTGATTATCTTAGCCTGTGATGGATGCAAATATATTGATTTTAAGATCATATATCTCTGTAAGAATGAAAACAATTGTTGTGTTGCGTATCTTTTCCTGGCCCAGCCTGGTGTTCAGCTTGGGCTCCCGGCAGCTCTGATACGCTACAACAATACCTGTTGGTGGGGTCTTGATCCTACAGGCAGTTTGGCTCACACTCTCATGGCTGTGGTAGAAAAAGGGGACTCTCCAAGGCTTTCAGGAAACAGAGGCTTTTTTGGGGGGTCAGGGAATCCCCCAGCCTCAGTCCAGTGCCTCAGAGAGAGACCCCGAACTTGGGCTGCAGGGCATTTTTGTACAGGACAGTTTGGGAGGTGGGTACAAATTATTCAAACCAATAAAACAATCCAAACACTACCTGCCAGCTAAGTTACCTAAACTCTAACAAATCCACAACAGGTTTAGGAGTGGTCTCAAGGGGGTCCTGCCAACCAGTGGCTGGAACTCTTGGACCTTGAAGATAAGATTTCCATGATGGACAAAGGGAAAAATTATGCATAACACAGGGATGAAACAAGAAAAGAACCAAGAGAGAAGAGTCTCCAGGCAGAGACTCAAGTTGTCTTAGAAACCCTTATCAGACTATGATAAGAATACATTCTAGGACAAGAGGCCCTTTCAAGGTATGTAAACTACACTAAACTTACAATATAAAAAACTATACTATATTCATAACTAAAGCTTATAAAACATTTCTTGCAAACCCACAAACAATTACCACATACTGTGAATGGGAAAAATTAAAACCTGCTTAATTTCTTTTTTTCAAGTGAACATGTAACTCCTCCCATTGACTTTGCAAAAACAGTTGCCTTGAAACATCTGACTATTCTATTCAATCTTCTGTATTGTTCAATTTGTTTCGGTCAGACAAATAGAGCATACAGTCAAGATTTAATTTCTTTATTCACTGAATCTGTATGAGTGTAATACTTCTATGGAATACCTGGATAAGCTAATGTGAAGTGAGAGTCAGGCTTTCACTCAGGTGCACATTTGAATGCTCAAGAACATCTACAGAATGTGGCAAATAGCACTGCTTAAATAAAAAGGATTGACATACATTACATGATTGGAACATTATTTCACTGCCAATATATTTAACTTTCTCAAAGGATTAATTCTGACAGACTACTTTGGCTAGAGACAAAACAGGTACATTTGATTAGCTAAAATATTTTGGTATGTGTCAGCTGAGCAGTTAGTGACTTTTATTTCTTTCAAATGATACATTAATCTGTCACCTACCTCAAAACCCCTTAATTATTACTCATTCTAACTCTTGATTTTGCTTATTTTTTTTTCTGAATTTTGTTATGTACATTTCATAATCTAAAGTGCTGGAAGAAGAGACAGAAGAAATTATGGCCAGATTCTCAGACTTAGCACTTCATCCAAGGTGTGGTTTAATCAGTTTCAATGGAATTATTTGTGGAAGAGAGCACTAATATAATCAGAGTAAGAATGTGAACCTCCTGTAATAAATCTGATGGTGATTTGCCAACAGCTATCTGTGTCGTCGTTGTGCCTTACAGAAAAACAAAACAAATTACCATCTGTTACTGAAGAAAAGAGGCATATAACAGGCAAGTCTGCTATTAGAATAGGATATGTCCCTCCTAACCCTGCTTCTTGCTATCAGTAAGCAGTAGTGGGTGGAGTGTGCAGAACAGATAAAATATCAGGTATTTGATGATTATGATACGAATATATTTAGAAACATGGTAAAATCTGAAACACAGCCAAATAGGAGTTTATTTTCCTTAAAAACATGAGTTCCTCCAAGTGAAATTGTAATATAATTTCCATACTTTCTGAAAAACTCATCTTTAAAATGTTGAGACGGTCATGAATTAGCAGGTGGATGTAACATGATCTTCTCTGATCAGGCCCCTGGTGCTCAGTCTGACCAAGCTTTATCATTGCCTTTGTGGAATCTCATTCCACAGGTATCCCTTTTCCTCTGCTGCTTCTCTAAAGTTTGTCCTTGGCAAACCAGATGGGCTTTAACCCATAGGCCTCTTATGGCATTCAGCACTAGGAAAATATTCATTGTGGTATCAATTAATGAAATAAGAAGGAAGCCTCTTCTAATTCAGTTAGCTCAGAAAACAAGATATGTTGGTCAAATAGAATTACTTAAAGGTGTCTCAGAGAAAAAAATTGGGTCTGTGCCTTTTTTTTTTCTTATGAAATATAAACAAGACCAGAAAATTTGTTATTTATCTTTGAATAAATGTTGATTATATGCTCCTTGAGTATTAAAAAAAACCCCAACAAATTAATCTCTTCCTTGGAACATTTTGAAGGCAAACTAGTTAATACCTTTGAGTAATGGGCAGCATTTTTTAATGTCAAACATCATGTAAAGAAGAGTAAGAATGTTCTCATGTCACTGACATGAGTCATGCATAGGCATGACTATTGGACAGTTATTACCTGGTACTTTTGCAGACAAACCCGTGCACAACATTGGTTGTAGAATATTTTTAATCAGAACCTGGCAATCATATTGATCATGGAAGAAAGACTGACAGTGAATAAGCTTTGCAAAAACTATACATAAAAGGTCTGAAATTCTCCAAAAATTGAAGTGAGACTTCAAACTTCTCCTTTGGTCATACTGCTGAAGACACAATTCAGCTAGCAAGGACAAGTTAAAAAACACAGAGGTATAGGTAAATTACCTTCTAGTGTTCGCAGCCAGCC
Source organism: Phylloscopus collybita (assembly GCA_027886175.1). NCBI lineage: Eukaryota > Metazoa > Chordata > Aves > Passeriformes > Phylloscopidae > Phylloscopus > Phylloscopus collybita. Next base: position 78,287,654 of record JAJNNQ010000075.1, on the reverse strand, counting down.
TGGAAACTAGTCCATAGCTGGTATAATAATTTACATGCTTACTTCTCAGCTAACCTGAAAGCATTTCCAATTGATTTTAGAGTGTTGAAGTCTATGTCCTCATATTCTCTGTGCTATCAACATCTACAGCATTTCAGGACTAGGAGCAATAAAGGTATCATTGCCATATTTTGTGAGGCAATAATAATGACCCTAGCGAAGTTAAAAGGAGGAGACATTAAAAAAGGAAGGATATACAACCAAGAGTGTAATCATGACCATTTTTTTCCTTATCCTGACTGAAGGAGTATCTTTCTGTGAGCAGGCAGATTTAGAAATAGTTCCTATGAAAGAGGAAGGTAAAGAAAAGGGTAGTGTGTGATAACAACTACTCTCTTACTCTAAAGGGAACATTGTCAGCTGGATGGAAAAGGTGAAGATTACCATCTCATAAATTCTTAAAGACTCTCATTTTCTCCAGTGTTGTCACAAAACTCCTCTCTATTTGTTGAATAAGGAAATTACAACTTTAAGTCACTGGAAGCTGTCACTGCCAGCAAGGATGCCAGTTACATTTTTGGAACAGTCTCTTACTACACCATCTGGATGTCTTTAGTACAAAGTCCAAACATGAAATCACATGGGGCCACGTTTGTAACAGACATACTTATTTGAGAATAGGAAAAATTTTACAATATTTATGTAGTGGGTTTTTTTTCCTCCATAAGAAATACTTGACTAAATCCTTAATAATATACCAAATAAACTGGATTTCTTATCTTTTCATAACTCAGTTCTTAATCTGATCTTTCTCATAGATTTTTAGTAGGACATGGGATACAGATGACAAGATGTTGCATCGTGGTTTTAATGTTGTGAGGCATGCAGAGAATAACCAGGGATTGCTTCCTTATTTTTTCCAGTGTGACACCTGTACTCTCTACACTGCAGTCTTACTTTCATATTTACATAAATGTTAAGTATTTTATTGTCTGGTAGTAAATTTCTTGCTTACATCTTCAAAATACACCCTTTTCACCTTCTAGAGGTATACAAGGAAAATACATGTTCAAAGCAAATACTCATTTAATTTGAAACTTTTTGCTGAAATCTTACCAACACTTTTCAAAGTGTTGACTGTTGATAATGAAAAGTAGGAATCTGTGGCTTTGCAGTCTTGAAGACTTCAGTCTTCAAAGTAGTTGAATACTTGATGACTGAGGCTCTGTTACAATCACATGTTGCAACAGCAGTTTTTGCAATAACTTGTAGCTTGTGCAGCTTCCATGCTCAGCATCTGTTCTGAGGTTGGGCTAAATAGGCGTGAATGTTAATTCACTATGATGGGGTATTCCTGCTAAATTTTTTAGTTATGTAAGCAGGATCACAATTTTTCTTAGTTCTACCTCTTACCTGTATTCTTTCCATATACAAAACCAGAAAGAATAAAACATTATAAACTTAATTTCACTGTTTAACTTTATCTTCATTATAAATTCCAAATTAACTCTCACTTAGGTAAATAGTTCTATTATGAAGTCAGCATAAAAATTTAAAGAGACTTCGGATTTTTCTGTATGTTTGTATTTCATATTAAATATTTGGTGGTTAATACAATTGGCACGATTGGGCCTTTAAGCAGAAAGCACTCCTACCTCTGAGATATTTTCATTGCTGTAACTATAATCAAAGTATTGTATATATTTGTGGTTTTTTTCCTTGGGAAAATACAATCTTAAAAATATATGAGGCTTTTTGGTGAGATATAGTTCACTAATAAGTCCTGGAAATAAAATCACATACGGGCTTTCTTAAACCGAAAGACATTAAGCTTTCTGGAAGACATATTTCCTCTGGGTGGTTTCCAGGTTATTTCAGTTTTTCTTGTTTCAAGTAATCAAATGTCAGTGCATAACATGGTGTGCAGTTTCATGTACAAACTTAAATGTTACCCTCAAATGTGGTCCAAGCCTGTGTATAGAGGGAGACTATATTCTTCAGCTAAGTCCTCACTTTGCAAAAAATAATATTTCAGTCTGTGCATTACCATAGTTCCTTTGAAATTGATGTACTTATATCCACGAAGACAATAAGACAAAAGGAGAAATTGTGTAGCTGCTTGCAATGTGACAGGATGCTTTATGAAGCAATAGGATATAGCAATATGTTACTCAAATAAAGCTATTTCTGTGGCTAATTCTGACAAAACCAGAAGAAATGAGATTTGCAGATTTGTGCTTTAACAGCAGTGTAATTTTGTTTCAGAATCGCAATCTTGAATTGCCAGTGAATCCTACTGTGCCAGTAGAATTTTCAGTTTTACTGAAATTGCACTTTAGGAAAAAAAAATAGGAACCCGGAAAATTACCTTTGCATGCAGTCAACATTACTTATCTTTAGAAAAAAGGATCAGAATATTTTTTGATACATTTGCTACATGGGTATTGAACTTACAACTGAATGTTTTGTGTAAGGAATGGAAAATAAATTCTTGGCTTTCATGTCCTCTAGCTCCTCCCTTTGTTCCTCTTTCACGTTAGATTGCATTAACATCATAGCTTATGAGAAACAATGGAAAAGTGGATCTCTGCCTCATTTGTTAACTTTTTTATGATGACTGAGCACTAGTGGAGTATCTGGAAGTATCAGTTATATAATAAGATTATATGATAAAGGTGTTTAAAAGAAATGCAGTGTATTTTGAGAACAAGAATTATTTCAATGCCATAACATTTCTTCCCAAGCAGAGAAGGTGATGTGTTTGTAATTGTGCTTTTTTATGTTTTACTTCTGGTTTCTGACTGCTTCAGCAGCTATCATCTACAAGCTGGATGTCAACAGATAAGTTCTCCGTTACTTTCAGTACTTTCCAACCTCATATATTGGCAAAATAAGCTGTGTAAAAAAATATATCAAGTCAGGAAATTTCTTCAAAATGGTATTTTCAAAGTCCTTAAGTTATAGACACAAAAATAATTACCTGTGGTTTTCAATGTCAAATAAAATGAATGGGTAGGACCAGCAGATGCTAAGCACCCCTGAAAAATCAGTCTATCAATCTCAGTGTCCATTGCCTTCCAGAAATGTAAAACAGGAATAACAGAAATGCCCTACAAGTTGATAGACTTATGCATAATTCACTGAAATTTCTAAGATGCTCAGATACTATGGTGATGAATACTTACAGCTACAATGGTAAATAATAGAAGTAAGCAGAACTAATTATTAATTTATGTGATGTTATTTCTCTTTTCACTTGTGTCTGCTGAAAAAGACTAAAAATTAGATGAGTTTGAACAGCAAAATAACTGGTATTATTCTTCTTGAAAAATGTAGCATACGGAATTTAAAAGCCAAATCTAAAATGTTTGTGGCTATGTGAAAACCCAATTTTGTCTTCTTAAATGTGTAGACAATTTCAGTTAATAGTGCTGATAGCTGTGAATTTCAGTTATTAGATACACATTAACAAAATAAATGTACACATCATTAATTTTTAATTTTAATTTTAGTCTCCTACTTTATGTTACATAAAAGGCAGAAGCTGAAGAGATTTACTTCTGTTTAGTCTCTGCTTAAATTTTATGTGCAGTATCAAATCAAAATCTTCTTGTGTTTTCTTCTCCAGGAAAAATCCATGTTATTTGGAAGACATTCTCTCAGGTTTCACTTTTTGTGCCATCTTTTCATACTTTCGTTTCAGTGAAAATGTCTTTAGAAGAATTGAAGCATGGAAGAGTAAAGTTCCCATTCCCACCACTAAAAAAAAGGCTTTGAAGTACTATGCCATCACTGAACAGTACCAGGCTGGACTTGGAAATAAGGCATGGCACCTGAATGGTGAGAGATGTGGACCAGATACACACAGTATGATTATGTCCTTTTTCACCTCTTCTACTTCAAATGCCACTTTCACGTTTTGCACTAGTCACAAAAACAGGGTCCTCACTTCCAGCACTTTTCTTTCTTCCTGTCTTGAGTGTCCATCATCCTCCCTGACAGCCTCGGACAAATGAAGTCATCTTACCTCTAACAACATAGATAATTTACATTAGCTGAAATGGAATTAATCAAATTGCTAGGGTAATACTAGTTGACTTTCCCACCTTTCAGTTTCTTCTCTGATGCCTTAAGTTTTAGCTTTCATATTTTCCAGATTCTGTACCGCATTGGTACTGAACTTCATATGGAGTGTTAGCAAGTTCTCTTCACAATTAGATTAGACAAAACAATCCTCTTCCAGCCTGAGAACCAAGGTCACTGTTGCAGCTTCAGGACCTAAAAAGTATAAAGAAAAGCAAACTGGGGGGAGCAGAACTGGGAAAATGTGACTTCATTACCTGAAATTCTAATTGGACCCTAATATGTAAATCAACCCTAATATGCAAGTAGACCAAACTCAAAAAAGAGTGAAAATGTGTGACCCATTGTCCATCCCACCCAGGCTTCTGTACTGCCCAAGGTGTATGCTTTGAAGGCCTTTTTAATAAATACCTGCTTTATTTTTTTGCTCTGTCTAACCTCTGTTCTAGGTAGCCTCTCTAGGCATCACTCTCATGGTATGACTGATCTTTTATCACCTTTCCTCTGGGCTAATAAGTTGATCTTGAGTGAAAAGTGCAGAATTCTCTGGCTGAATAGTCTGGCAGCAACTTCAGTGTTTTAGTGCAAAAGGTCAGATACTCTTGACTTTGGAGTGTGATGTATTTCTGTTTACCTTTGGCTTCAGCTATAGCTGGCTTCCTTTTTTGTTGTGGCAGATTACATCAAATTTGTAGCACTAAATGTCTGCAAGTATATTATCACTAATCATATAAATTATGTGAAAATATTTTGTCTTTTCACAATGAAGGAAAAATGATCTCAGCAAGTATGCTCTTTAGAATAGTAGCCATCATTCTATAAGGGTTGTTTCCCAGCTTGCAACATTTTAGAGCAACTATAATAGCTTAAAAGACATTAGATCTTACTTGTGGGAAAACATGCAAGTATCTCTACTCATTCTGAACCTCTAGTCTTCAGTTTTGGCTGTTTCTATGTGAATAACATTTCCCTTGTGAGTTTGCTTCTATCTATATTTCAGTAACAGAGATGGGCCACTCAGCATTTGGTTTAGTGGGTTGACATCCTCTAATGGAACTGACTCCTTTCTGCTGTGTGTCAGAGAGAAAAAAAAAAGGCAGGTGATAAGATTCATGGGTTGATTAAAAAAATATAAATAAAAAATGTCTAAAAGGTGAAACAAAAGGTACCTGTGAAAGGAGAGGACAAAAGGAATAATTTCCTTCTTCCCACAAGTGGACAGAGGTCTAACCACTTCATGGAAAGCAGGATTTCAGAATGTGTAACAGTTACTTGGAAAGAAAATGCTTCCCTGCTGTTTTGTTTGTTTGTTTTTGGGTTTTTATTCCTTAAGCTTTTATTGCTGAACACAACATCATAAGGTACAGAATATTTCTTGATCATTTGATGCATTTGTGTCCTCCCAGCCTCTTGCTCACCTCCAGCATACTCACAGGGGAAGCAGAGTTGGAAGAAGGAGAAAACCTTGACTCTGTTCAAGTACTATTGAACCATAGCCAAAACACTGATGTGTTATCAACACTGTTTAGTCACAAGTCAAAGCACCATGCTGGCTGCTGAGAGGAAAGTTACTTCCATCCCAGCCAGGCCCGGAATGGGTGTGGACCAGCAGAAGGCTCACTGGTTCTTTCTCTTTCCCTATGACAGTTCTGGGTTGATGCTTGCTGCATTAAAAGGCAAATAGGACATGAAATTTCAGAACAATTTTCTTTTTCAGTCCCTGCTCTTAAAATAATTTTATTTCACCTTGGAGACTGAAGCATTGGGAATGGCAGGGGAGATATTTGCAAGATAGTATCTTCAGTAAGTACTCCGTGCTCTCTGGAATAGTTTTCAAGAACCATTGCTCTAGCATAGTGCCACAGAATGTAAGCAACTACCAGATAAGTAGCATTTCATTTGACATTTTCAGTTCTCTGTGTATCATTAAATTGTAGGTACAAAGTAGTAACATTCATTAAAGAACAGTGTCACTTCCCAGCACAGAGCCAGGGCTCCATTTCAGAATCATATCAATGAGAGAGATCACCAGCTGGAGACTGTCAAACCACAGAGGAGTCAGATGGGGTATTTTATTACAGCAAGGTGTCTTCCACTTGTCTGTCATCTAGAGAGTGTGGATTGACTATAGCATGAAATAAAATACTAGAAATTTTAAATGCACAATGGCTGCTGCAAATTTAAATTATGTTAAAAATCAAAAAGTGAAAGACCACATAGCTAGGTGAAAACTAAAACTGAAATTGTTGTCAACCTTTTGGATGGCTCTTCATTTGGTACTGTATGAAGTTTGTGTGCATGAGTTTTGTTAGTGGGGCGGCAACAGGAAAGACGTCAGTGAGACAGGTACAGAAGTTTCTGCCATGTCTGGCAGAGCCAGTGCCAGCTCCAGAACAGACCCACTCCTGTTGGAGTGGCCAAGCCAGTCAGAGGTGGTGATAGCACCTCTGGGGTTACATATCTAAGAAGTAAAAAGAGAAAAGTTATTGAGCAATTTTAGTTGTGGCCAGGGGTGTGGTAAGAACATGTGAGAGGACCAGCTCTCCACACACCAAAGTGCAGAAGGAGGGGGAGGAGGTGCAGAGTCCCCTGCACAGCCCACGGTGCAGACCATGGTGAGGCAGATGTGCCCCTGCAACCCTTGGAGATCCATGGGGATGCAGAGATCCACCTGCAGCCTGTAGAGAAGACTCACACTGGAGAAGGTGGATTCCTGAGAGGAAGTTGAGACCCTGTGGGGGACCTGCAGACCCCTGGAGAGAGGATCCCATGCTGGAGACATTTTCCTGGTAGGATTTGTGATTTTTTGGGGTACCCACACAGAAGCTGGCTGTGCCTGAAGGACTGCATCCTGTGGAAGAATGACCCATGTATGCAGCAGTCTGGGAAGAACTGTTGCCTGTGGGAGAAGTTAATGGAAAACTGTCTCCTGTAGTAAGGGATCTCATGCCAAAGCAGTGGAAGGACTCCTCTCCCTGAGCAGTGACAGAAGAAATGTGTGATGAATTGGCCACAGCTGTGGCCCCATTCCCTGCCTCCCTGCACTACTGGTGGGGAGGAGGTAGTTCTGGGGAGTGGGGCGGAGTCAGGGGGAAGATTTTTAAGACGTATTTTCTTCTCTTTATCCTGGTCTGATTTTGTTGGTTATAAATTAACAATTAACACCCCCAAGTTCAGCCTGTTCTCTGACTGTAATCAACGAGTGATTTCTCCCTGTCCTGATTTCCACTTTTGACCCTTTAACTGTATTTTCTGTCCCCTGCTCAGTTGCAGAAGGAGATGATAAGGCAGCTTTTGTGGGTAGCTGGCATCCAGCCAGGGTCCATGCACCATAGTCTTTTTGGTGCTGGAAACTGGGAATGATACAGGGACCTTTAGGGACCTTTTAGTCTGTCTAGATATTCTGATAAAGAATAAAATACGATAAAATATTCATCCTTTATATATTGAGTTAACCACATGACAAATTTCATTTACACCATTTGCAAAGTTTAAAGTTAGACTGGTCTCTAAACATAAAATTGTTAAGCATTTTCTTTTTGTTCCTGTCTTCCCCTGTTTGTCTGTCTCCCAAATCCATACCGTACTTTACCTCTTCCAAAAGAATTAACGGCTCTTAGGTTTGTCAGCTAAACTTCACAGACAATTTAACAAGCTACTTATTACAAATCTTCTTAGAGAAAATCTTGTTTAAAATTACATAGTTTGCATTTGAATGTATAATGCTGAAGTAATGTTAGTTTACAGGTCTATAGGAATACGAATAATACCAAAAAATAAATGTAAGCTGTGCAATGAACATCCCCTCATTTTCATGAAGAAAAAGCTGCAGTTTAAAGATCAACTGTTGACAGAAACATGGTTTCTGATCAAACAGCTGGAAGAAATCCTGAGTTAAAAGATGTCATTTGTTAAGCATCTTACAAGAAATAGCCATACACTTGCATAGCTAATCCAAGTTACTGATCTTCAAAAAGACATGGCAACATAACACATGGGCTGTAACTTGTTAAAATGTCCATAAATCATTATGACATGAATAATAAACTTAGCTAAATGCATGGTTGTCAGTTCTATAGGATTAAAAGGCATTTGAAGGGTTTAATTTAAAGGGTTCACATAAATATCCCTAGGGCCTCACATTAATGCACAAGTTATTTTGCAAATTTGCTTTTTAAATTGCCATTGACAGCAGAAAGAGAATTTTTTTTTTCTTTTGGATAAAACCCTTATGCAAATGCCATAAAGCCTTCATGCCATGGTGACTAAGACTAGATCTAATGAAGAAATTTATCTCCTACAATTTAGTTCCTACAATGTTTTAATGCTTAGCCCCTCCTCATTAACAGAAGTCCAGAAAGAGGTACTGAGTTTGCTACAAATAAATAGGGCATTCAGATTCCACACTATGCATTTGAAAATCTAGGTGTTCATCCGAGAATTTTGGTTGGTTTTCATTCACTCTAAAACAACAAGATGACAAGATGCTAGGAAAATTGATCAGACAAAGTTGTTCAGGGCTTTATCCTGAAAACCTTGAAAATCTTCAAGGATGGGAACAGCACAGCCTCTCTGGACTGCCTCTTCAACTGCTTGGCTGTCTTCAGGGTGAAAAGGAGTTTCCTTACTAATTACTGCTTTTCTCTGTGCTTGCTGTCTCTCATTTCCCCACTGTGCACCACAGCAAAGGTGACTCCATCTTGTTGATAAACTATACAGAGGCACCAGAAGGCTGCATTTATTTCCACCCAAGGCCATTTCTCCTCCAAGCTGAACAACCCTGGTCCCTCAGACTCTCCTCACAGGAAAAGTGTCACAGACCTCAGCCAACTTGAGGGCCCTCCACCCCTCCTGTGCTGGAGGGATCTCACAGCTTGGAGTATACAGATGGGAACTTAGGAGTGCTGAGCAGAGGGGGATAGTCCTTCCCCTCAGTGTCCTGGCTGTGTCCCTGTGAATAACCCCCAGGACACTGTTGGCCATCTCTGCACCTGGGCACACTGCTGGCTTATGCTCAGCTGGTAGTTTCCAGGGCCTCCAGGTTCTTTCCATCCATCTGTGCCCACGCTCCCTTGCCAAGGGAAGCACTGACTTTGTTGTAAAGTTCAATACTATGAATTGACTGAAATACACCTAGTATTACTTCTGAAAAGACTGAGAATGAAAATAAGATCATTAAATCCCCAGATGAACCAGCAATCCATCACTGCTACATGTTCTAGCTAGCAGAGTATTGAACTGCAATCACATACTTTCTGAATTTTTGGTGTGGTGCCCTAATTCTGTCTAAATCCCATTTTAGATTAATGTATCTTTTACTAAATTATTATTGATAGCTTCTAAATATATGGTCTTATAGAAAAACATTCTCTAGGCCCTGTTATGTTCAAACCTATTCCAGCACTGCACTGTTCTTAGTTTAAATCAAGTCTTCTAGGATGTTTCCTTTGTTGTTGTTTTATGGTTGTGTTTGTCTAACAGTGTTGGTTTTCCTCAGACAGTTTCCTGGCAAGGCAATGAGTCTGGTCCACCTCAGCTATCAATAAATGAGCATGAAGCACTTCTGCATGCACTCTAAAAGCAAAGTACACTGCTGGGATTTACTTTCCAAAGGAAATTTATTTCTGGAGTTATCCAGAAACAAACAGATATATATACTGCCACTGTTCAAAGAAATAAAAAAATCTGAAAATTTATTAATTTTCATAACCAGTTTTAAAGCAAATATTAGGAGCGAGATAGCCTTTCAAAATGAATCTAAAATTCTTTTTTGCTTAAATTAAAATCATCTGGCTGTCATTGTGTTCAAATACCGTACAATGTAAATTAAAATTCTCTAAATCCATAGAAATCTGGCAGTAAAATTATGTATCTCTCTTCTAATGGCTAATAGAACATTGAACTGTGGCCTTAGTACGAATTTTATTAATACTTACTCTAGATTTTCTTTAGAGGGAGCATTTTTTTTTACTTACAAACTAATTTGGGAGCTGTAACAACATTGAGTAAGTTTGAGGGTTTTTGTAGGTTTTGCTGGTTTGTTTTGTTGGGTTTTTTAAGGTGAAGGTAAATGTTCAAGGGTGTTCTCTGAGAGGACTTTACAAAGAAAAGAAAGATGGAATAGAATGAAATGCTGGGACCAGAAAATGTCATAAGGAATGTCTTCTTTGTTCATTATTTTTAGCAATTATTTTGTTCTCTTCTTGCCATCTACAGAAAAATCCTGGAAGCTTTTAAGGTATTTGTTGTATCTTGCATTGAAAATGAAAAATGGTAGACTGGTCCAGAAATTTTCAAGGAAAACAGATATTTCAGTACCTGCTTTTTTCTTTGTAATTTTTTTTTTTTTTTAACTGATGGCATCTGACAATTCCTGAGCTTAGGATACTAAATGAAAGCAATTGAAACTTTATCAAAGTCTTTGCAAGATCTGTTGAAGTGTTATAAAGAATGACCAGGTTTTTGTCACTACTCTTTCCATAATGAGATTTTGGTTACAGATGTGGAATTTTAAAAATCAATATAATGTGGAATACTCGAACAGGCTAGTGTCAAATCAAGAAAAAATTATGAACAAAGAAAATGGGATTTAAATCTTCAAATAAAAATAACCTAATAAATCATCAAGTGAATGGCATATTCAGATTAAAAAGGAGATGAAGGAAATCCTTCAAAAAAGAAAAATCTCCAAATTTCAGTGGTCTAAATGTTTTTAAAATGTAGGCTAAGAGAATATTTTTACATAAGTGTTTGATACCATTGTAAACTAATACAAAAGCAATTAAAGATTTATTCAGTTTTTGATGCCAAGTTCACAAAGAACACGTATGTTTATTGTACTTACTTTTAAAAATATGTTTATTTAACCAGGAAATTAGGTGTCTAAATGTTTTACTTTTTTCCAATAGGTTCCTTGGCTGATGAAGCACCACTTCTTGTTCACCTATGCTTTGGATTTGACATAGGCTCTTGTGAAACTTGCTCTTTTTTTTTTTTTCTATATACAGGAAAAAAGTACTTACATATTTTTCTTACAGAAGTTTGAGTTGTTAATTTGTTACTTTTTTATTTGCTTATCTGTGTTTATTTAAGCAAAGCTGGCCCATGGGTTTGGAATTTTCTTTCCCCTACTTCAAGCTCATGTCAAATTACGATTTTGTAATGAAATTAAAATATTTTAATAAAATATTCATCTCCCTGTTCTCCTACTCTCCTACCAAATCTAGCATTGAACTTTTATTTTTAAAAGTGAAACTGGTTGTGTTGGTTTTACATGGACTGTTTTTTGGTAGCAGGGGGACCAAGGAGGTGGCTCCTGTGAGAAGCTGCTGGAAGCTTCCACCATGTCTGGCAGAGCCAGTCCCTGATGGCTCTGAAGATGGACATGCTGCTGGCCAAGGCTGGGCCAATTAGAGATGGTGGAAACATCTCTGTGATAACAAATTTAAGAAGAAAATTAAAAAAAAAAAGTCACAGGGTTTTTGCTTCTAGCCAGGGCAGAGGAGGAGGAGGTGAGAACGTGAGGGAAACCAGATGGGAACAACCAAGGTCAGATGAGAAGGAGAGGAAGGATGTGCTCCAGGCACTGGAGCTGAGATTCCTCTGCAGGCTGTGGTGAGACCATGGTGAGGCAGCTGTGCCCCTGCAGTCCCTGGGGATCCATGGGGGATGCAGGGATCCATGTACAGCCCATGGGGGAGGTGCCCATGCTGGAGTGGGTGGATGCCTGGAGGAGGCTGGGATCCAGTGGGAGACCCAGTGGAGAGAAGGGCCCTGCTCCCAGGCTGGAGCAGCCTGTCCCTGGAGGACTGCACCCTGTGGAAGGAGAGACCCACACCACAGCAGTTTTGTGAGGAGTGTGTGCCCGTGGGAGGGACTCACACTGCAGTAGGTGGGGTTTGGCTGCTGCTCATGAGAGTGGAACCACGTTGGAGAAGTTCACAGAGAACTGTCTAAGAAGAAATGCTACCAAGAAAAATTATTCCTGTTGAAGACATGCTGTGTGCTGTGATGTTTTTAATGTGTCATTCTGCCTTCTTTTTTTTTTCTTTTTTTTTTTTTTAACTTGGAAACACTGGGATTGGTTTGAATATATGATGGCTGAACAGACAGTCAACAGATGAACAACAGGACTGTGGGTGAGCGAGAGAATGAGAATGTAAAACTGTCTATTCAAATTAAGCACAATACATGCTACTCTTTTTATAGTCACAGTAAAACTGAAAAAAAATATTCTTTTCAGTGACTTCATTGGATTCATATATCACCAGCTGCTACTTTTCATTGACTCAACAATTCTGTGGATAGCTGTTGCTTCTACTTAGTGTCATGAACTTGAAATTTGCTGCTATATATGAAAGGAATTGTATTTGTTCTTAAATTTTATAATCACACTTTCTCTATCATGGGAACCTGTCATGACACCTTTAAAAAGCATTTAATTCTTTCTTTCATCCAGTATAATCTCTGAGATATCTGTTTATCTTCACTGAATTTTAACAAGTGTTTAAATTGAGTTTCAGATTAATCCAAAGCTTATATTTTGCAGAGATACTGTAAGCTCTTTGAATAATTATTTTTTCAGTTTAAATGGCTCTTAATGGTATTGTTTTAGCACAGAATGGTCATCAAAAAACATGTTATTTTTTGCTTGATATTCTGAGGTATCATGTTCTTACCTTTTCAGTAGAGTAAGGATGATCAGACAATTGATAAATTCTTATTACAGGTAGTGTAATATTTAGATGTCCTCCCATGTAAGTAACCTGCAGTGATATAACACAGAACAAAAACACACCGAATGAAAGAACCAATCATTGTTGAAAGTCAACAATGTTTTGCTCCTAGAAAGAAATTATTTCCTTCAAGAAGTATTCAAAATAGAAAATTTAATTAATTTGATAACTAAAGGATGTTATAAAAACAAACAACTCCTGCACACACTCTCACTAAATTAGCTTGCTTTGTGAGGTTTGCAAAAACATGTAAGGTCAAACTTGGTAGATTAGACTTTGGCCTGAATGCTTAAATCATGTCCCTGAGGGATTCACAAGATTTAATCACTTTGTATCTGGTGGTTATTTACTGCTATTTTTTCTCCTGTTGCTCTTTTGCTCGTTAGTAAACTGTTGTTTGTTTGTTTTTTTTTACTTATGCATTCCTTTTTGGTGGAAAGGGATTGGTTGAAACTAAGGGGAGATAACTCATTTTAGAGTGCCCACTTCCTAAATTGTCCTAAACCAAGAAAAGCATATTTTTTTTTTTCTGCTGAATCATTTGGTTTTTCCACGGGGAAAATGATTATAAAAATGAAGTTTCTCTGGTTACAGTTGTTGCGATGTGTGCTTGCTCTGGCCCCGGCCCGGTGTTCAGCCTGGGCCTCCCGGCAGCTCCCTGCACGCCTCAGCAAGTCACTTTGTGGGGGCTCGGTTCACACAGCTGGGTAACGCTGCCAAGGCTGGATCGAAGAAAGAGGGGACTCTCTCTCGAAGTTTCCAGGGAACAGAGACTTTATTCGGGGGAAAAGGGGTCAGGGAGATCCCCCCAGCCACCAGGCTGGTGCCTCTGGAGAGAGACCCCGAGCCTGGGGTGGTGGGCAGTTTAATACTACAATTCTGGGGTGGGTACTAAGTTACAGATACCAATAAAACAATCCAAATACATCATGCCAAACTAAGTCACTTAAGTTCTAACAAATCCAACACAGGTTCTGGGGTGGGCCAAGGGCAGTCCAGCAAAGTTAGTGGCTAAAATTACTGTACTTCAAAGATAAGGATGCTAAGATGGACAAGAGGGAAATTATGCATGACAGAGGGGGTGAGACAGGGGAGAACCAATAAAAGAAAGATTCTAAGCAGGGGCTAAAGCTGTCCTAGAAACTCTTATTGAAATACAAGAAAGTTACATACTAACACAAGAAATACATCCTAAAACAAAAGGGCTTTCTAGAGTTGTGCAAGCTATGCTAATACTTAACAATAAAACCCTTCATGCTGTATTCACAGCCAAGGCCTGCAAATTATTTTTTGCAGACTCACATACAGTTTTTTTAACTTCGCTCCTAAGTCCTCTTAAAAAGCCTCATTGAAGTTTTTTTTTTTTTTTTCTGCAGGATCAGATACTTTGACAGGACTGCCATAAACTTTTGTCTCCCTTCCCTTTTACACGTTATGGGATTTCTAGACATGTCTCCTTGTATGACAAAGAAGGAACTAATTCTCCAGTGAGTTACACATGAGAGGTCTGACATTCTCTGTGAAGGAATCCATTTTTGTAATTCTATTTCCTGCTCTGGGCAGCTAATGAGGGAAGACAAGACCTTATTTTAGATGAAACAGATCATCCAAGCTGACAGTATAATTTACTCTAACAAATAGGTCTTTTCCTGCAACTTATGTCAGAAACAACTCTTTTTTTTGTTCAGTTCACAAAGGAAAAAAACCAAACAGGTCACTATGTTTGTACATGACATTCAGATAAATGAGTATAAATATCATCTTAAAGAGTCATATAGACTGACAGCACTAGGATGAGTAGTGATCAGTACCTGTAGTTTCTTACATGGCACACTCTTATGGTTTCAAGGATTTCTCGTTAGTACAGCTTTTTCTGTCATCAATCACCTTTCTTACTGCCATATTCTCTGTCTTCCAAGCTATACATGTTGTTGTCATTACAGCTGGCCTTTATACTTCCTTCATATAGTGCTTGGTTTTATTTGTCTAATATTAAATTAAGACTTATGTATCTGTCATGCCCAATCAGCTTCATAATTTTGGAAAAGATTTCTCTGTATGAATGGCTGCCTGAAGTGAACATGAGAAATGGGATAGAATTTTAGAAGATATGAAGATATGTAATGTCTCCCACATTTGAAAAATGTGCTTATTTACTCTGATGTTTTATGTCATAGAGAGAAATAGTAATTAATTTTTTTTTCCACATGCTGTGATCTGTGCAGGCTATCTATATTCAAAGCACTCATTTTATATGTTGTGTTGTCATTGCTGAGTCTGTGAAATATTAATTTAGGAAGGAGGATGATTTTTTTTGGTATATAAATTGTTGGAATGCTTATTGCCACTGCTTCAGGGAATGTTTTCAAAATAATTATAAACAGAAACAAACAAGCAAAAAACAAAAGCAAACAAATAAACAAAAGCAAGCAAACAAACCCCCAAACCTGTATTTTTGCCACTCTCTTATTTTTCCATTCATGGTATGGTGAACAGCTGATTCCTGGTTCTCTCTGGTAACCTCAGAGGCTGAACTACAAATCAAAGCATGTAGGCATTGAAAAAAACACATGAATCTCAAACACCTTAAAATACATCATCCAGATATAGCGAAGTATCACATTAAGGAAATATCATGGTAAGGAGGAGGTAATTGTTTGACAACTATCTCTACATCACACCTCCTTATTATTTTCCAACTAAATTAAAGTGTAATTTATGAAGTAGACTAAAACATTTTTTTATACCTACTAGGTTGCATAATGCTAATGGTGTCAGAAAACTTCTTATGTCTCTGGTATTTGAAATACCCATTTTTTTCAGTGCTGATAATGGCTTTCAGATTACTGTTGTGACAGCCAGGTTTCTCCTGTCCCCCAGTGCTGTGTCATTAGCAGTAGGGTTAGTGCTTCCTGCTGTCTTTTAGTCACCTTCATCTGCAGAGTGGATTTGCAAATGTCCAAGTCACTTTAATTAGCTGTGTTACCTCTTTGGAGTGATGTCGAACAGCAGAGAACTGAGAATCACCAGTATTTTGCAGGCACATCTCCATGTCCCTGCGGGCTTACCAGGAATGTGATGGTAAAAAACACTATTTTAAAGGGTCTCACTTAAGAAATTATTTAAATGCAATATTCAACCTCATTCAATGAAGCTTCTCTGCTTCACTCTGAGTACAGTGTTTTCAGGAAAAGCTGAGACTTGATAGACACTGTTCTGTCAAATGATGTGCACTGTAGAAGAGGAACAAGAAAGTTATCTGCAGCTGCAGGCTGACAGACTGCATAGACAGCCCTAGCTATCCTGGCATTATAGTACAGTGCTGTGTGCTGACGTGGTGGAAAAGGGAACAACTGATAAAACCCCCATAATATAAATGTATTTGCTGTTTTTTAATAGAGTAATTTAATTCTTTATAATATAAACACATTTGCTAATTTAAGTCTAGCAATTTAAATCTGTATACACTTCAGTACACTTGGTTTTATAGGAATTTGCTGTGTTAACATTTATTATGTTCTGAGACCCCACAGCAACAAAAGCATTGAGGTAGAACTTTATATTTTCCTTAAAGTGAGGACACTGGGAGATATCAGAAAGCTTTCCATAATTAATGATGTTATATTGCAGCATATTTTATATTGAAATTAATTTTGAATTAAAAAACAAAGTCAGTTTTGCTGGTAGATACAGGTTCTGAAAGTCATTTCCTCCCTCTGCCTCAGTCTTACACATTGTAATTGGGAAAGTTATCGCCTCAAACTTGCTCTCATTTATCAAGTGTCAAGGGTGTCTTAGGCTGGTAAAGGCTTCACATAGTCATCACTGAGTCTTTAGGAAAGTCTGTTGGTTTTGTGTTTTTGTTTTGTTTTGTTTTTTTCTTATCAAAGTTTGGCTCACAGCTGCCCTTCTGCCACCTTAGAAAATTCCTGTCTCTCATGGGCAATGGTTTCCCTTCCTGTCTGGGATTTGGTGTGTTCATCTGGTCTCCAAGAAAGATCCAGCCTTATTCCACCTTCTTATAGTTGTGCCTTACCCAGTGTGCAGCATCAAGAACATGGTAAAGTCAGTCTTTCTACCTGTCTTTAGTCAAATATATCAGGAATTTAACATTAAGTCAACCACATTATTATCTTGATCATAGGAAGCAAGCCCATTTGTCCTCCTTTGACCTTAATGTTGTGATGAGGTAGCACAAAGAGCAGTGACTCCTAACTGAAGTGCATTCCTAAAATTTACAATAAATTGAAATAATTTTAAAGTCTGTCACATTTCTCTGTCATACATTTTCTTTACATACCCCACAACAAATCAGTCTTTATATAGAATACACTCAGAATATTTGGGGTTTTTTTGGGCATGAAGCAATAGCTCCCTTATTATTCTTGGCAACCTGAGTCCATGTCAGAGTACATCTTTTGGAAGCTTTGGATTTTCCTCATCAAGAGACAAAGGTCAGACATTCAATTTTTGCAAACCACATTTCTTTCTGTTATTGGAGCTCACAATAACAAATATTTAGAGATAAGGAACTATAAATGACCTAGAAGAAAAATTATTTCAAATGGAGCCCTCAGCCATGACAAGACTTTGAACAAATCAGACATTAATTAGTTCATTCAGTAGCTTTTGGGCTAAAAAAAAAAAGTTTCCTACATTGCACCTGGAAAGAATGTCCCTATCTGGAGCCTCTGTCAGAACATACCAGGGAAGACCTGAGGTTTACTCTAGGCTTTTGGAGTCAGGAATACAGATTTGAAGTCACTATACTCCAACTGAGGAGATACTGGTAGCTTACAAAAGGGTTTGAGCTGCTTCAGAAGTGATTGGTACTGAAGCACAACTCTTCCTGACACCTTAACTGCCAGTGCTGTGCTGGTTGTTCAAAGGAAGGGTCTCCTGTACAGATCATGCAACTGATGTTGCATAAATTGAGTTGCTCTGATCAAAAATAGGCTCAAATAATAATCCCCAATCATCCAGAAATCCTAGAAGTGAGGCCAGGAAGCAAAGACTTGGTAATGCCACCAGAGCACAGTGACCTGTGCTGAAGATGCCCCCGTGTGTAACAAATTACCAGAGAGGGAGAAGCAGGACCTTGATGGGTCCTGCTGTACTGTTGGAAAGCATCAGAGGTTGAAGGCGATTGTATGGAGTCCCCCACATCATGTCACAGAAGCTGCCGAAAGAGAAGGTGAATCAAGTCAGTTTGCAGAGGTGAAAGCCATCCATCTAGCTTTAGACATTGCTGACCAAGAAAAATGACTAGTATTCTATCTTTGTCCTGGCTCCTGGATGTTGGCAAATGCCCTGTGGGAGTGGTTACAGAAGCGGAAGCAGAGCAACTGCTAGCACAGAACTAAACCCCTTTGAGCTGTGGCAAAATATTGTTTCTTGGGTGAAGAACCTGGTTGCGGAGGAACATAATGTGGATGATCATGCACACAAGAGTTCAGCCACTGAAGAACATCAAAACAATCAGCAGGTAGATCAGGTTGCTAAGACTGAAGTGGCTTAAGTGGTTCTGGATTTGAAATATGAGTGACTTATTTCTAGCTCAGGGGGCCCATGACACTCCAGGCCATCAAGAAATAAATGCAACATATACATGGCCTGGTGATCAAGGGGCAGATTTTCACAGAATCACAGAATATTCTAAGTTGGAAGATCCACAAGGGTCATCAAGTCCAGCTGTTAAGTGAATGGCCCGTAGACAGACCAAAGCCATGACCTTGGTATTGTTAGCACTATGCTCTAACCAATTGAGCTACTTAGACTTAACCATGGACACCATGTTACAGGTTATCCATGAATGTGAAATGTTCTGTTATAAAGCCTCCCTAGTATGAAGGACAGTGGCTGAAACACGAATATATGAAGGCCTGGCAGATTGACTGTACCATATTCCTTCAAACCTGTGACCTCAAGTGCCACATGCTTACAATGGTGGAAGTAACAAACCAGATGGATGGAAGAATATCCTGTGCTACATCCCACTGCTTGGAACCATCCTGGTCTTTAAAAAGCAAGCCTTATAGTGACACATACCCATAAAGAATTGAGTCCAAAAACATGGATCATTTTTGAAACAACCTCATAAACACTTGAGCCAAAGAGCATGTCATTGAGTGAGTATATTTCATTCCCTACTATGCAGCAGCCTCTGGAAAGATTTCACAATACAGTGCACTATTAAAGACCACTCTGAGAATAATGGGTATGGGACCTTCAAGCCTTGGGATACACATTTAGCAAAAGCCACATGGTCAGTCAACAATAGAGGATCTAATGAGCCCTGCCCAATTAAAATTTCTATGTACTGTAGAAAAGGATAAAGTTTCTGTAGTGCATATTAAAAATATGCTGAGGAAAACAGTAAGAGTTATTCCTGCCTCAGACAAAGAAAAAACTATGCTTGGGATTGCTTTCACTCAAGGATATGAGTGCACTTTGTGGGCAATGCAGGAGGATGGGGAGGCCCATCGCTGTGCAGGACGTCTCACAGTGCCCAGCTCTGCCACTCTAGATTTGAAAATCTGAACCTGACTCCCTATCAATCACTACATTATTGGAGAAGAGACCTTCATTAAATCAGGCAAGTCCAGCAGTTATGGAATCAGAACTGGCTTCAGCTTTCAAAAATCCAACTCCATTTTTTTTCTGTCCTGAAAGACTGTTACACTTGCATCTAATAGAAAGCACTTTATAGACTGTTTGGTAATGAGTGTAGAAGAGAAGCAGTATAGGTGATTCATTTTTACATGCAATAATGAGAAGAGTAGAAGCTAATATATCCTCAGCTAATGACTTTTTTGTTTTCAGCACATGAAATATTATTTCATGTATATATTTCTGTCTCTGCAAAGCATCTAAATCTGCATTTGGATTGAGGGTTTTTTTATTACAAAAGTGAAATGTATTCTTCCATGTACAAGTTTTTGTGAGAAGCAGTGAGATGGATTGAAAATTAAAAATTCAGACATAAGAAGTCGAAGTACTTAGTTTACTTATTTTTCCCCATACATCATGCAGAGAGACTTACGGATAGGCTATGGCTACCAGAGTAGAAAACTAGTATTGGACAATAGAGATCGATTCCTAGATGTAAAATTCCATTAGGAATAAAGTGACACTTTTTTTTTCTTTGGGTAAATATTGTGAGTCAATCAGAAAAGGAGTCTGGCTCACTGAATTGCAATACAAGGGACCTTTGAAGTGTCCATAAAGATTTTTCATCACAGGAAATGTGATTTTGTTCCTGCTCTTATTCCTGCTTTTGTGAGTGCTGAAACCACTTAAACTTTCTCATGTCCTGCTCCGAGTGATACTTCAGTGTGTTAAATGAAGTACAGCTATTTTGGTGATAGATTATAAAGTCATGGATTTTTGAATAATTTTTGTTTTGTTTTGTTTTTTTGTTTTAAGCACTAATCAAAAATTTCATATGTGATAGAAAGAAGTGTGAAGAGTGGAAAGAGGAAATGGATCACAAGAAACAGAGTTGAAAATTGTAGAATTAAAACTAGGACTAGACAGCTAGTTTGAAGCTACACAAGTCCATACAGGAACATTGACTCGTATGGAGCACATCCCTCCCTTGGCCACTATCCTTTTCTGTTTCTTTGACTGTCATGGTTTAATCCCAGCCAGCAGCCAAGACCCATGCAGATGCTCACTCACCCACCCACTGGCAGGATTGGAGAGAGAATAGCAAGGGTAAAAGGTAGAAAATTTGTCGGTTGAGATAAAGACAGTTTAAGAGAGAAAGCAAATTTCGTGCACACAAGTAAAGCAAAACAAGGAATTATTTGCAGCTACCCATGGGCAGGCAGGTGTTCAGCCATCTCCAGGAGAGCAGAGCCCCATCACATGTTTCAGCGACTTGGGAAGGCAGACACCAACACTCCAAATGTCCCCCCATTCCTCCTACTTCCCCCAGTTTATATACTGAGCATGATGCCATACAGCCTAGAACATTGCTTTGGCCAGTTTGGGTCACCTGTCCTGGCTGTGTCTCCTCCCACATCCCAAGCACCCCAAGCACACTTGCCAGGAGGACAGTGTGAAAAGTAGAAAAGGCCTTGGCTCTGTGTGAGCCCTGCTCAGCAATAGCAAAAACATCTCTGTATTATCAACTCTGTGTTCAGCACAAATCAAAAACACAACCCCATACTAGCCACTTTGAAGACTGTTAACTCTATCCCAGCCAAAACCAGAACATTCTTACTCCTTGTGCCCTGTCAGGCTAATCTCAGCCTCCAATAGAGTCAGTTGTTTGAATCCCGCTGTCACTACAGGCAGGTCACTCATGAGTACAGAACAGCACTGTATTCACTGATAATTGTTGAAAATCCTGTCCTAGCTAGTAAAGTAAATTTTTATTTATTGGGGTTCAGGACCAATAGCTTTTTTTGGTAGGAATAGAATGCTGAAATTTATGATTTCCATAAAATAACTTCCATTTCACTCACAAATACAAATGTGTCTTGGTAGGATGGAGGTGTGAAAGTATATGGAAAAGAAGAAGGAATGTCCTGCAATAGAACTCTATTCTTTTAGCTTTTGAAGAAAGAAGAAATAAGTTTTAATAATAATCTGGCAATTTTGGCTCACATAGAATTTTTAAACAAACCTTATGTCTATTTTCAAAATCAGCAGTTCCAGGATCTTCATTTTTCTTTAAATATTATTGTTTTTAAAATCTACTCAACTCTGATCTTAATGGAGAAGTATTTTGCTAGCACAAAGTTTTCCAGTGGATCAGTTTAATCCTGTAAATCCTCAATATAGACAGGGCTTATTTCAGTACAAGTATACACTGCTGTGTTAGCAGTGTTGCAGTGAAGGCTACTTTAGGTAGAGCAAATAACCTCCCTAGAGCAGCAAAGAAAACCTGAGTTATAAAATTATTTTCCAAATATTCATGAAGAGAGTTTTGGGAACCCCTTCAAAGAGCTTTTCATCCCTCACCTGACATTCTGTGTAAAAAACTTTAATCTTGCTTAGGAGTAATAGGTAATTTGGCACCAAATGACCTTATCAAATTTTATCAAAAGGAAAAACAATACAACCAAATTCCCTCAAGTAATTTCTTGGAAGCACTTTTAATATAACGTTCAACCAGGGATTTTTTTTATCACTTTCTTTTAGCACAACTTTATCTGGGACCATGTTAAACTGATGCTAGAATACTTTCATCTACTTAACTCAAGCTTTCTCAGTTTTCACTTAAACATGTCATGTTCTATTTTTAAAAAAATCTTTAGAAATACATATAGAACGTTTCTGCTCTTTGTGCACCTTTTTTGATTTGTGTATAGAAGTAGCTGAAAGCTGATGAGTGCATGAGGGAAATTGTGCTTAACTAACCTGATTACCTTCTATGATGGACAATGGCTGGATAGATGAGGGAAGAACAGTGGATATTGTCTGCCTTGATTCCATTAAGGCTTTTGACACTCTCTCCCATGATACCCTCATAGACAAGCTCAGAGTGGGCAGTGGAGTGGATTGAGAACCAGCTGCGTGGCAGATCTCAGAGGGTTGTGATCAGTGGCACAGAGTCTGATTGGAGGCCTGTCAGTAGTGATGTCCCCCAGCCATCAGTGCTGGGCCCAGTTATTGTTTAACTTATTCACCTGTGAAGGGGAAAATGTGACAGAGAATATCAAACCTCAAATATTTAAACAGCTTTAGACAATTTAGGAAGATTTCCAGATGGAAAAAAAAAAAAAAAAAAAGATTGTAATGGAAGGATGTGCCCAATGTGCTTGTGCAAGCTAAGTTACTTGGTTTGTTCACTAAAAATCAGATTAATTTGTTCAGCTCATTTTTAGTAGTCCTTTGCATAGAGTTCTTGTTTATAAGACTGTAATGTTAAATAGTGCTTGAGTTAACATTTTCATCATTTCGGTCAGCTGAACAGCATTCCTGTTAGTTTTGTTTGTTTTGGGGTTTTTTTGTGGTGGGTTTTTTTTTTTTTTTTTTTTTTCAGATAGAGTGAGGGTAGTGAAACAGAATGTATTTGAGTAAATTTGAACTTTTGTGGAAAAGAAACTAGACATGTAACAGTAGGTGTTGGACTATGTGCTTAACTAAATCTTTTAAAGGAATGACCAACACATTTTTACAACACTTCAAATTAGGTAAAGATAGAATTACTAAAATAAAAGTTTGGATTCCAGTGGACCAAGTGTAATAACTTCTACTGAACAGTCTTTTCTATAATTCTTACGGTAAGGACAGCTGAGGATCTTTTTTTCTGAATATATGTTCATGTTACTTGGTTTTAAGTGTTTAGTTCAAAAATGGAACGCTAAACAAATATTTTCATAAAATCCTTAAAAAACTAGACACCAACATGAATTATGCATTATTTAAAGAATGCAACCCATCTTTATTATTGTAAATGGAGACTATTACATGTTTTTATTCTGCTGTCTTCTGTAAATTGTTTAAACTTCATGGATGTTTAATGAAACATCAAATTGATCAGTTTTGGATCAATGGAGCTAGTTGAAATATTTATTACTTTAAATAGCTTATCATATTTGATATTTGTTATATCTGGTACGAGATCAGAAGCCAAGTATCAGAAAAAAATACTGGAAGAGCTACTACTGTATAAATTCTGCCATGTTTACTTAGTCACACCCTAAGAGTGATACACAATTTAAGTCAAGTATTGGTCAAAATCCTTTGCACTAGTTTGCAGAATTTAAACTGATTTTCTCATTATGTCTTTGAAAATAGGCCCTCTTTCATAAGAGCAATGAACAAGAGAAGACCAACTCAAATAGACAGCTGAGAAGAAATTAAAATGCAAATAAAAATGAGCAGCTGATGAGCACAACATTTTTGAGATATTTTGAGGAAAAAATATATGCAACAACCTAGTTTGTATTCAGAGTATTTTGGTCTTGACCTCTTGGAAATAAAGAAATAAGAAGAGTAGGAGAATTGAACAAACCTGAGTAGGTGCTTGCATGGTCAATTGTTGTTGATGAGTAGAACACTGACTTTAAAAGTAAAGTGTGTTTACTTTTGCACCTGTAAATATAGAAATCCCAAGTAACTGCTGATGTCCCACTTTATCAATTTCTGCATACAGAATTTCTGGGATATTTTTTTGGAAGATGCTAAAAATCCTGGATTGTTTTTAGAGGCAAGGTGTCTTAATTATCAGTGTTATAAGAAGGTTTAAGTACTGATTGAAACAAATTAAACAAATTTAAAAGCTTTTAGAGATATTTCTTTTGGCCTGTTGAATCTGTAAATTCTAATTTTATTTTGTAAATTTATTCACATATAAATGGTTGTTAAATAGATGTATTCATGCTTAAAAGTGATCGTAGATCCATTGGTTCTATGGCAAAATTCACTGGCAAAAATATAATCATAGTTATTGCAAAGAACACACAAAAACACAGACTGTGCCTCTGTTACTCACTAGACCATGCTTTCAGAAAAAAACCCAAAGATCATGGTTTAATTAAGATTTATAAATCTACTCCATATAGAAACTAAGACTGTATTTATGAATTCAAATTATGTGTATGTCATTATTTGGAGAAAATCCACCACGTTCAATATAGAACAAATGAAAAAACCTGAGAACAGATGGATATGTCTTATGTACACAGTTTATACACAAATGTATAAATAACTATAGATACACTTGTATTAACATACATCTGTATGTATAGATATGTAAGTAGTTATGGGTGTATAGGTACGTATAAGCCTACATAAGGAGAAATAATGACAGAAGTAAAAATAAAGCAGAGAAAGAAGTAAATAAATCTGACATATATTGTAGTTTGTATCATTTGATAAGCTTCTGTGGTTAAGTCCTAAAGTGACTAGAATTAAAACAAAGCTCCCTCATTCCCCAGCAGAATCAAAATTCCAGCCTTTATGCTTGCATTCCTTGTACAATATCATTCACACCAGTAATTACAAAATTAACCCTTTGCATAATTCAGTTGAAGAAAAGGAAATACATATAGGATGCATTTTCTTCTGATCTTTGCTTGTTCCTTAAAACATGAATATAACTCAAGATCACAGAGATGTTTTAAGATAGAGCTCCTATTCATTGGTGAAATAGCTAATGAAGGAAAGCTAACACACTTTCACAGGTTTTCCTTCCTTAAATGTCTAACTTGGTCATATGCCAGACTTATATGAGGAGGAGTATTAAATCAAGAAAACGTTAGCATTCATGTATTCTAATTTGAAAGAAAAAATACCTCATTTAATAGTTAATTAGATTGTAAACTGAATAACCTTTGAGATCAATACCCAGATGTAACTGATCATGCTGCTGAAAATAAGGATTGAGAATAAGTGGGAGCTGAAGTATGATATATAAGAGAAAGGAGTAAAACTGATTTTTAATGAGAAGGAAGTTATTAGCTCATTATGGAAACAATGCAGGGGGGACTGGGTTACCATATGACTGTTGTATGAGTCAAATGGGGTGAATAAATTTGAGCTGTCAGTAGGTGACTGTAACAGAACTGCAGATAATACTAAGTAAAATATAGATTTAAATCCATGTAGGAATTGTCCATCATAGAAAAAATTATAGGAGGCAGTATCCATACTCTTCAAAAGTAATGCTACTATGACCAAATAAAACATTAACATTTTGTCATTTTGAACATGTGGTCATTATAAGGAGAGATTCCTAAGCAAAAGGATTCCATTTGTTACTGTGCTTCACATGCTGTTGTGGAAACTAATATTCTGAAAATATAACTTTGGTATTCTAATAAGGATTTTAACCCCATGGCACATTCAATTTTAAATTAGAAAAACTGATTGATTTTTTAGAACTCTCCCTCTTTGTTTGTTTGTTTGTTTTTTGTTTTTCATTGGTGAAAGCTAGAGAACTCCACAAAAAATTATTTAAAAAGTATAACTCCTATCTTGACTCCTGTTTTTTACTGAGAGAGTGAGAGTGATGGGGCACCAGAACAGGTTTCCCAGATACATGGGTGTACCATCCTTAAAAGTGTTCAAGGTCAGGATGTGCTTGACTTTGAGCAACCTCATCTAGTGGAAAATGTCTAGATCTTTAAGGTCCCTTCCAATGCAAACCACTCTTAGATTCAATGACTTACATGCGTTTGGATATATTACTGTGATTTACTTGTCAACAAATATTTTCCTTATCCTCAATTGCCAGTTGTCCAGTGGATTTCTACCTATTTCTCTTTTTGCACATCTTTTGTGCAAATTAATTCAGTAATATTAGAATACTTCATGTGGAAAAGGAGTCCTTTTTACCTTAAATTGTATTATTATATTGACAAGTGTCAGGATCCATCACATCTGTGTCACTTCTTTTTCCAAATGGAGTAGGTAGCACTTTAGAGTACCATGAAAAATAACTTGTTTCTAAAAAGGCTACAAAAAGATCATCATGAAAATTATTAATAAGGTACAAACCTTCATTTATCTAACAAAAGTAGCAGGGGGAAGTGAAAAAATAGATCATTGTGGAATTTTTAATCAAATGTAATGTATTTACCTCTGTCAGTCTGTCAAAGTACTTGTATTTTACAAGCAATTTATTCTGAGGAAAATAGTTTCACTCAGCATTTTAATATATACAAATTCAATGTGATGTAGGTGAGGTAAGTCTTAGCTGCTGTGGAGCTATTTTATTACCTTCTTCATTGTTTTGGGTTCCAGCATATGCTGTCCTCCATAAAAAGAAACTTGCCTATAGACATGACATCCTTTATTATTCTCAGAATATATAGAATTGTTTTAAATTTCTTTGTAGAAAAAGTAAGCAGCTTTTGAACATTTTGAAAACCACATCCTCTAACTGTTGGCCACAAAAATATAAATAGAAAGCAAGGTTTACATGTGGGCTACTAGAATATATGTGGAACAGAACCCTATGAATCTTTGAGATGATTAATGGGAAGAAATGATAGAATAAAAACCCACTGACTGAGGTAATGCTATTGATACAAAAATTAAAGACCTGGTTTACCATTAGTATTACTCCAGTTTTTCATTGGCACATCCCAATGAAGTCAATTGACTAAAGTTGATAAATGCTATCTCCATTAGTTTAGAAACATTTTAAAGAGGGGAGATTTTTCCTTTTTTCCAGTGCACAGAAAATACTGTAACTTCTATTTCTTCTAGTCTTATTAAAGCCCATTAACATTTTTGCCAATAAGTTAATAGTTTTAATTCAGTGTTTAAAATTAAGCAGTCTTGAATATTTTCTTACTACAATTTGTTTTCACCTGTGCTGGTTTTGGCTGGGGTGGAAGTAATTTTTGTCATAGTAGCTGCCTGGCATAGTGCTGTGTTTGGGATTTGTGTTGGAAACAGTGCATCTCTCAGTAGAGAGATGGTTTTGTCACTGCTGAGAGGTGTTTAGACAGAGTCAAGGCCTTTTCTGCTTGGGTAAAAGTTGAAGGGGACAGAGCTGGAACAGCTGATCCCAACTGCACAAAGGGCAGACTGTACTGTATGACATCATGCTTAGGGTTCAAAACTGGGGGAAGAATAAGGAAGGGGAGAACACGTTTGGGGCCATGGCATTTATCTTTTCAAGACACTGTTATGAGTGTCAGGGCCCAGCTTTCCTGGGATCACTGAGCACCTGCCTGCCCATGGGAAGCAATCAATTAATTCTTTGTTTATTTTGCTTGTGCGTGTGGCTTTTGATTTCACTGTTAAGCTCTCACTTTCAACCCATGAGTTTTCTCACTTTTACTCCTCCAGTACTCTTCTCCGTCCCACTGGGGACAAGTGAGTGAATGGCTGTGGGGCACAGTTGTCAGATTAGGTGAAACTACAGCATTATTTTACAGCATTGTAATATGCCAAAATTGTACATCTAAACAGTTGAGTGCAAGTAGTCCTACTCTTCTCATATGCTCTTGTAATTCATTATCTGGCACAATTAGCAAACTGATGACCTGAAGATAGGTGCTCGTGGTCTCAGATTTGGCATCAGAGTAAAGTAGTCTGACATGTACCAGACCCCATCTGACTAACAGAAGTACCCTTCCAAATAACAGGCCTTTTTTGCTACAGACTAATCTTTCACTCTGAAGAGAAAAATACCAAGCCTACTCAAAAGATGCAGAGTTAGGGAAAATTATGGGATAAGCTACATGATCATATACTTTTTCTTTTTAAAATTTCAAACATCCATCCAGCTTACTGAATGAACTAGAGGCTAAAGAGAATGAATAGGATTTATTACAGACTGTAATATTGTATATAGTACTTTTTGCAATAAATAATTGTAAAAGGGTGGTTACATATTATACCTTTACTAGGTCATAAGCACATAAGACCAATCATATCAGTTCAGACCAGATGCGCAGAAGCCCTCAATCCTATTTTCAAGAGTAAAATACATACTTAAGAAAAAGCATTAGGACAAATAAATAATATAATAACACTCTTCTAGACACCCAGCTTTTTTTTTTCTAATCTTAGTAACTTCTTGAACCAGAACTGCCATCTGTATGTAAATAGTCCTTGATTTTTTATTTTTGTTTTTAAATTTATTATAGGATTTCATCAAATCGTTTTTGCAGTTTTCAGAGTTCATAATAACATATGATAGGGAGTTTCATGGCTTCATTAGATTGTCCGTGAGGAATCACATTTTTCAGTCTATTTTGAATGTTACTTGGATTCATGTAATGACCTCTGGCATTGTTGTTAGGTGTGGAAGATAAAGTCACCTACAATTATCACAATTTTCTAGACTGCTATCTCTTCCTGCCTGAGTTATCCTTTATTTCTCTACATGGCAGCACTCTGGTGTATCCATCACACAAATATCTGCTGTTTCATCCCTGTGGCTATCATTGTTACATTCTTTGAGAATATCCCAGTTTTAGCATGCTCTTTTTCTGAGAGGGAAACACCAAAACTGCAGGAGATGTTCACGATAAAAGTGATACACAACTATCTCCAAGCCCAGGTTATATGGGGGTCTGAGAACCTGGTCAAGTAAAAGGCGCTCCTGTCTACAGCAGGGGGGTTGCAACTAGATGATCTTCGAGGTCCATTCCAATCAAAACCATTCTATGAAGGATAGCATTGTTTTCTCTTTTGTCCTCTATTCCTTCCAGGTTGATTTCTGACATGTGTTCACCTTCTGCCCAAGCTTTTCTTTATGAGTGTATTCTCCAGCTCAGAGGCAATCTTCTGTTACGTAAAATTAGGGTTCTCATTTTGAAAGTATGGCATTTCACATCCATCTATGTTGAAATGATTTGCCATTTTATTGCAGAATTTTCCATATTATGAGATCCTTTTGCAAACTGATCATGTTTGGGTAGCATGTTTTTTACCTTGAATTCAGTAGTCAGCAAATACTATGTCAGTAATTCTAATGTTTCCAGACTATTCTTACTGATGTGCTTAGTACAGACATTTGGCTTGATGGCTTGGCATCTCATAAAGCTCCCTAGAATCTTTTCTAATAATTGACAACCCATCATGCTGTCTTAGGGTAGGACAGGATTTGGCAGTTTGGAGAGGAATTTCTTATGAAGTCAGTATTCCAGGTGTTTGGTCCTCTGGGAGTTTTTGCCAATCAAATTCTGATCCCTGTGATTTATTACAGTTCTCACTAGCTTTTATTGAGTATCCTTTATCAGCAAGTTTTTAATTCAAGACAGAATTTCCCAAGGGCCGCCCATGTTCTGACATGAGTATTTCCCTTTCTGTTCCTTTTGTACTGTAGAAAATAAAAAAAATCTTTTTTTTTTTTTTTCAACATTTAGAAGTTGGTCTTCCTTCATTCTTATTTTCTTGTTTATTACAGTTTCACGTTTGAGTTGTTGCTGTACCAGTTCTCAAAACTACAGAATTTTGTTGATGATCTATAATGACCTCCTAGCAGAGTCTGCATATGCATCAAAAAGAAGTCTTTTCCTTTATCGACTACTTTTTATGTACAGAGTTTCTTTGTGCACTTGTATTAAACATAAAGCTAAAATAAACATGGAAAACCCATTGGGATACGGTAACTAACACCATTTGCAGGAGAAACAGAAAGGAAGAAAAGGATGAAGAGCTGCTTAAAGTGGTAATAATTTTGGTTTTGACAAATTTCTCTTGATGCATTTGATTTGGCTAAGGAACAGATTATTTAAACTGTCATTTCAGTCACTGTTCACAACTCAGTCTCTGTTCTTTATAAATGATGTGAACATTATGAGAACTTAAGAATGAAGCTGACACAAGGAGTTATATTCCTGAATTGGGCCAGTGAGTGAGAGGTGAGGACAAAGTTGAAAAAGTAGAAGTGGCCTCCCAGTGCTCAATCTACCACCACTGATGGCTCATGTTAACTGTTTTGGAAAGAGTGCACGGTTATTTTAAAAATGCTTTGTGTATTTTGTTCTGTTTTTAAATAAATATGTGCAATAGAAACTGGAAATTAATATAAATCTGTAAAACATATAACTGGTTTTTGAGTGATGATGCAGTCACATTAATACAGATCGATAATGAAAATACAGTAGAACAAATAAATAGGTTTTGGTCACAGACCACCTTTTTATAATGCCATTATTCCTTCTTTCACATGTGTAGACAAGTACTGAAAAACAGCCTTTGGTTTTCCCTCTGTTCTTGTCAGTATAATTGGGATGAACATCACCCACTCCTTTCTCCCTAAACACAGCAAAAACAATGCTGCTTGTTCTGGGTTACATTGTTTTGGTAGCAATAATGAGTGATTTGCTTGGGGGAAACTGTCAAGTCTCTGTGTAAATTATTAACAAACATATTTCTGTATTATTTATAAGACATTGAAAATACGATTTAATGATAATTTTAAATGATGGCTTTAGAAAACAATTGTTTCTTTACAGTTCATATTGAAACAAACAGTTTTCCATTTTATATAGGGAATATTTCACAGAATAGCAAAAAAACCCACAATTTTAATAGCATGGCTTTTGCATCTATCTCAATATTTTCTATCCCTTTATAAAGTAAACTTTTATTGTAACAGACACAAAAGGTCTGAGGACAGAGTAGTAATTCACTTAGTGTAAAATTAGCTTTACACTGAATGTAGCTGTAACTGTTTTTCTAATACTTGCAATTTAATAATCTTAAATTGTTCCTTCTTGATGAAAATCATGAAGAAGACACATGTATGTGATAAGTATTTCTCAAGTTCAAAAAAGCCCTGGGGAATACTACTTTAATGTTCAGGTGTTGAACACACTCTGCTCTTCTGCTGGACATCAGAGAGAGAGGATGGTCTCATAGTTAGGAACACTCTCTTCCACAGATACCTACCCTGAGCTTGGATGAATAAATAACCCTCTGTGTGCCTTGATGTTTCTGATTTAAAATAATTGTGTTGGTAACTTCTCTGCACGCATACAGTGTACCACTGTGCCCTTATTGATGGGATCACTGGTGTAATATTTTCACTGCAGCACAGCCTGACTCACATGTGGGACAAGGATGTTTGCATGAACTTATTTGAGAAAACCTGCTATAAAACTTTGGTAAAGAGAATCAAAAAACTATATCACTTATCTTAAAAAACTTTTTGAATCAAACTTCTTAATTTTACTCTGAGTTTGTTCACAACTTTAACAATTTCTTCCTCTATGTGTGCCACGTGCTTTCATGAATGCTTCCACAATTTCAGAACTACAATTAAACTCGTAGCTCTGATTCTTGATAGCAATAAGGTGAGATATCTTAATCCTAAAGTTTGAAAATAGGGTCTATTGTTGCTTAATGGTTTGCTGGACATTGTTCAGCAAACCATGAGGAAATATGTTATGTTAATTATTTCTTTAGATATAATTTTGCTTATGAATTATGTAATGATTCAAGGGTGTATATATATAATGAAAAACAATATTCAGTATAATTTATTCTTCAAAGTTTGTCTCTCTTAAAGTTTTTTCTTCATTGATGCACATTAGAAAGTGAAGAGAAAAACTCATTCACAAACACTAAAAATATGAAATTCTGTTTTGTTAATCACCTAACTGTTTTGAAATAAAGGGAGGTTAATTTTATTTTCAAGCAATATTTGGATTTTGGAAAGGCATCTTTTTGATCACATGGAGCAATATCAGCTCTTTTCTCCAGATTATTCGGTCTTAATTAACAGTCATGTAACTGCTGTGAAGCCAACATAGGAAATTCTTCTGTATTCAATCCAGCTGCATCAAGAAAGTGTGTCCAGACTCTTTCTATTACTTTCCCTCTTTTATTACTATTCCTACACAATTTCTAATGGGATTGTGTCAAATAATGGGCCAGCACAGACTGTATTGACAGTAATATAAGGAGACAACATCCTTTCACCAGATTGTGACTATTGATGATCTGGGTTGTATAGACAAAGGGTTTATAGTACTCTTATTTCCATCCATCCATTTCCTTTTTTTTTCAGGGCTGACTTTGTGCACAAAAGGATATGGCCAGGGTCCAGAATTTTGCAGCAATTTTCTGGCAGGCGATTTTGAGTAGCAGAGCGTGTTATGATATTTTTTGGGCTGTATGTCTTACACTTGGAGTAGAGGTATATAAATACTCTGAATATAAGCAGCAATTTAACAGCATGCTATTTCATTGCCTTATGTCATACTTCATTCTCCTTTTAAATGCAAGGACACAATACATGGAAGCCAGTCTGATGGACAGAACCATTAATCAAATATTTCTGCTGGATTTCT
Source organism: Phylloscopus collybita (assembly GCA_027886175.1). NCBI lineage: Eukaryota > Metazoa > Chordata > Aves > Passeriformes > Phylloscopidae > Phylloscopus > Phylloscopus collybita. Next base: position 78,255,139 of record JAJNNQ010000075.1, on the reverse strand, counting down.
GCTGGATTTCCCCTTCCCTCCACTAGAAAAATTATTCATAAGAGAGTTTGAGAAGTAAAAACTCAACTTGTTCACTAAAATAAAATTTCATACATTTTCACCTAGGACTGAATCTGAAGGTTCACAGGCTACTGAAAAAGATATACATAAATGATGATGCTGACTTTTTTAATACTAATGAGGTGAATGAAGCTATGAGAGAAGCTAATGAAAATATTTTTAATCCATTTGCTTGAAAGGCAATAAAAATTCTTGTTCCTTGGTGGAACAAAAGTGTAATACAGCTATTAAGAAATTGCAGGGAGACAGAGATCTAAATAAAGCTGAGACATCACATTTAGTATAAGGCTTAATGGCATATAAGAGTTTCAAAACATTATAAGGCTGGGAGAAAGTATATATTGGCATAAGTTTTATTCAAGTGTTAAATGAAATATAGTGTCGTCAAAACTGAGATGAAGAAAAGATCTACAATGCTAGGATAAGTAGAGGAGATAATTACATGAAAAATGTATTACTTTGTGAAATTTAAACTGTGATCATATATAATAGAAGGCTTTGTTGCAATGCATCTGTGGCGCCTTTTGATGCATTAGGACAGGAAAACATAATGATGTTTTGAGTGGCCAAAGAAGACACCCTGCTAGGAAGCAGATATGTCTGTATGTCAAAAATAGCTGCTAAATTTAATTCATTAAAACTCACCACTTTGGAGATGAGTGGTACATGGAGCATTTAACTTACAGGCATCTTTGATTCTGGCTTTATGACAGTAAGAAGATGAACATAAATGTTTTCCTTTAAAGGTGATCTTTCCAGTAAGTAGACATCCCTCAGCAGAAAAATGCTGGAAAACACTCCTACTCACCTTGCTTTCCTCTGAAAGACCTAGTGTTTTTATTCCTTCCACTCTTAGTGCATCTACATTAGCATTCTGGTTTGGATCAGGAGACATCTTTTGCTGTGGCTCTCCTGATTCATTCTCATATGATTTTGTTTTTAAAATTGAGTGATCTTGGAATTCATGAGATGTATTTATCTTCAGTGAAGATAAACCACAGATATGCATTGGGAGCCCACTGGTACACTGCATCCACAAATGAACATTCAGGCCATGGGAATAACCAGGATCAGTTTTACACACCCTCTGCCCTCCATACAGTGTGGATATTGGTCCTCAGTGTCAACTATTTTTCTTTATAAATCTGAGCTTATTTGCATGTTAGTTTCTGGCGTAGACGTAACCTTGGTGTTGAGTACTCATGATTTGAGGATGTGACAAAAAAGTAAAAGGTTTTAAAACACTGGCTTTTAGTAAGCACTAAGTCATAGCTAACGAAGAGGACTGTACAATATTTTTTGTTGTTTTATGAAAAAATCTCATTTAAAATTTTTTCTTAGTTACAGTCTACAGGAAAAGGGTTGATGTTGATTATATCCTTGAAACTTTTGACAAAAGAAGTCTTGTTTCATTAGTAAACCCCATCATTTTCCTCCCTCTCATTTTAACAAATGAACAAGCCTGGCAGAGGGAAGGCCTGTGCAATTTATCCTAGGGTTTTAGTAGTGATTTTATTTGCTAAACCTATTCAAACATTTGTTCTAAGTCTATTTAGAGCATGCCATATTGAACTAATACTGAATGGATGTCATTTGCATTAGTTTAGCGCATTGAACTAAACACGACATGAAGACCTCAGTGAAATCATTTTGTTTATAGATCATAACTGATTAATCTGTAGTAAATGGTAAAAGCTTATTTTGGTTCAGTAGACGGTTCTGAAAGACAACTAAAGTTCAAAAGTGATGTTTGAATGCCTTGTTAATTTGACCTTTATATGTATTTTATCTTGTTTGAGGAAAAAATGACGAGACAAGCAAAGACATCTCCTCATAAAACTACAAGAAAATTCTTATAATCACTTAATTTACTATATTTTTTTTTTCAAGTAACTATTTTCTATTTATCCAGTAGAGGGAAATTAAAGCGCTATGAAATTTTAAGTTAGGTTAAATCCTATGAGCCGTATGGGAAGCAAAAATCTCCCTGGTTAAAGAAAAGGAAACAGTCTTAGAAAAAAGTAATTAAACTGCAACTAAAGTACTTTCAGGAAACACAGATTAGTGAATCCCTTGAAGTAGAAAACATGCAATTTTGCATAACATTATGACTAGGTCTGATGATAAAAAGATAATGTAAACTTCTAATACAATCTAGGATTCATTATAAAAAATCCCCAAACATTTTTAAGAAGAGTCTTCAGGCATTCTCAAATTTTTAGATTTATGGATGCTTCTTTGAAATTCTAACTGTGACGCTTAAAAGTAGAAGATGAGCAAATAATTTAGCAAATGCATTTATGTAGTGTTCATACTAACTGTGGTGCTTAATTAATATCTTCTTTATATTGTGAACCCAAAACTGCCTCCAGGACTCGAGGTGAGACCACCCCAGTGCAGACCAGAGCAAAACAATCCTCTTCCTTTCCTGGCTGGCCATGCTGTGCCTGATGCCCCCCAGGACATGGTTGTCCCTCCTGGCTGCCAGGGCACTGCTGACTCAGATTCAACTTGCCATTGACCAGGATCCCCAGGTCCCTTTCTGCAGCATTATTTTTATCATTTCTTTTCCCAGTTTGTCTGTACATCAAGGGTTGTCACATCCCGGGTACAGAATCCAGCACTTTCTCCTCTTGGAATTTACATGGTTGGTGTTTGTCCAGCACTCTGATTTGTTGAGGCCTCTGCAGGGCCTCCTTGTTTTGGGGAGAGTCAACAGCTCCTCCCAGTTTTGTATCATCTGTGAACTTCCTTAGTTTCCCTTCCAGACTTGTTTCCAAGTTTTTTATGAGGATGTTGAAGAGCACTGGGCTGAGGCTGAAACCCTGCAGAACCCCACTAGTGACAGGTCACCAGTTGATGTCACCCCATTCACTACAGCCTTTTGCACTCGACACAATCTGAGCACAGCTCTGTGTTGGGAAGTCACCAAGCCTATGTGCTACGCACTGATGTTACATGGCAAAATCCTCCAGTTCTTTCCACAATAAATAGTAAAAGTGCTATTAAATTCATAGATATTGACCATAGAAAACTGGTGTATAAATATTCATGTAGGAGAATGCTTGCACAGCAAGACTTCCACCTTAAAGATCTGTCTTGGAGATGACCCAGTTATTGTATGCATTTCCATTCACATATGCCAACATTATTTTTTTTTCCATGCAAGCCACCATTGCTAGGCATCAAAATATCAGAACAAGTCTAGCTGTAATTTTTTAGTATCAGTTTTTACTATGTATATAGAGTTCTTGGCTCTTTATGGGTGTGTTGGAAGAAAACTTTTCTGCTGGTTGTCACTAAAGAAGCTATAGTTGACCTAACCTTCTGATGAAAACTTTTACAAGATATTATTGAATCTTATTTGCTACTAAAGCAGCTACATAAAAAATTTTTAAGAGCTAAATGCACACTGTTCTTATTTGAGAAGCTCAAGCTTTCATTATCTCTGTGCTTTTAGGTTGTCTTTCTCACCACTCATTTCATTTTAAGAAATCAGATTTAGCAGGCTATTACAACCCTTAGGTATTGTGGTTTACTTCTTCACTCATTTTGCCTTCTATATTTCATTATGCAAGTGTTTCTTTTTTGCTGCCCTGAAGGATTTCTTTTTCATTATCTTGACCAGAATTTGCTTATGTGTCCGTTTTTTGTTCATATTAAAAATTTATGGAAAAGTATTTTTAAATAAGAACAAACCATATAGCTCATCTCCAGAATCAGCACAGTGATGCTCTGCACATACACTGAAACATAAGAGACAAAAAAAGGAGATCTGAACGTAGTCACTGACACATAGGAAAGCATGGAATTAATTGGCAAAACATCGGGAAATAATTTAGTAACGTGATTTTTAATATAGGAAGGAAAAAAGGCCTAACATCATAGCTTTTCCCAGACAACCTGCAGGGTACAGCAATCTGTCACAACAGTAATGGAATATGCTAAATGCCAAGCCAAATGGTCAGCCCATCCCAACCCACATGACTTTTAAAAACCTTTTAAGCCGGGGACAAATGTACCTTCAGAAGATATCTACACAAAGTAGGTGCAAATATGATGTGTCACTCATTCTCTTTTTATATGAATTAAATTGTTTAAATTTTCAACACTTTACATCTCAGTTAAATTCACTGCCTGGAGATTATACAATGAAATATTGAATTGTGTTCTTTCTCTTATATATTCTGCATATTTGTCAGTCCATCTTTTCTTGTCATCCATACTGACAGTATTTTCATTTTTTTTCTTGAACATGCCAGTCCTTCTCTTCAACTCTATTTTTCCATAGGTTTCCATATCAGTTTCTTCAAATATTCAATGCTTAACATTCCATGAGTTTTTGGAAACTGTGCTGCTCAGGAACCAGAGGAGGTCAGCAAAAGTTGTCATCTGGTCTTTGATTACAAGGCACGGCGCACAGAGTGGCAGCAGGCTGGTGATCCTACAAGCTGACCCCTAAATCCTGATTACAAGGCAGCCATTTTGCTTAAAGAGCTCCATGATGGGCGATAAGGGTGGCTTCCTTAACTCATTTCAAAGCCACCCCTGTTGGAGCCTCACTTAACAGGTTTTCCCTGGAATATAATGCTACTGGTGACTGCACCAGTTGCATCAGACCTAGATCCACAATACTGGGTCCTACTTCAAAAGAGCATCCTTCTTCCCAGGAGATATTATTTCCAGGCAGGTCACTCTGAGTGGCCAAAGGGATGGAGTGAGACCTTGTGGGCAGAAAGCATACCCACAGAGAGGCAAGGGCCAGGTTGTTCATGGAGATCGGGCACCAGGTTGCCTGTGGTGACAGGAGGAAAGGCTGCTTTGGAAGAGGAGGGGGCTTGAGCAGCAGCAAATGCTTTTCTGCCACTAAGCCTGGGGGGAAAAAATGTCTGCATCTCTTTTGCTTCTTGTTGCCCTTCTGTGACCTAAATCCTACTGGCAGTACCTCTGATAATTTATTTACTTCTATTTTGGTTTAAAAGCAAAAAAGAAGCTCTGCATGGATTTAAGTAAAACTGCTATAAATGCCAATCCAAATGTTAACAATGCCAGCAGGTGCCTAAGACTCTTCAGAACTGGCCACTGGAAACTCATTTCTGTCAGCTCGGTACTGAGCAGGGAAGCAATGAGCTTCCTGATGTGTGGATACTCCTACATAATTTAGACTGTAAAAAATTCCTTTCTCAGTTTATTCCCCGTTTCAATTTGAGGTCCAGGGAAGCCAGTGTCATGCCACTTACTATGAAGCCTTTTCTTGTGCTAAATGTCTCTAAATCTATTCTCATCTTATCAATTTTATCCCATGCTACTTTTCATACTGTCATTTAATATTAGCAATACTTTAGAGAATGGCAACAGGCTCACTGTGGTATTGTACCAAAAGTGAAAAACACCCCTGAAGCCTGGAGAATAAATGTTTTCTTCTTACTCGATGATTTCTCTTTGTTTATTATGCATTTGAAATTACTGGGTCTGGGACTCACAGAAAAAAGGAAAAAAGGTGACAGGGGATGAAAACTTGAATACTTTTTCTGACAAAGCTATAAGAATGCCAGAGATTTTTCCAGACTGTTTATTATACTGGGTCCATCCTACTGTGTGGTAATTCCATTACTGAGAGCTTGAGACTCTTGTGCCGTATGGAATCAAATTATGAATAAGTAACACTGATCTCCAAGTCCTGTTCCTTGTCATTGTGAGTTTCCCTTTCTTACCTTTCAGGAAAGAATGATAGCTGAAGACAGGGGAGGCCTTTCAGTGGAGCATATACTTATAGCATATACTGGATGGAGAAACAAAGGTCACACAGACAAAATCATGTCTCTGTACACAGCTGCCTGACTTGACACAGGATTACTCCTGTTTCCAGTTGGACTCCAAAGTTCATCATCTGAAAGCAGCCTTTGGACTGCAGCAGCTGTGGTTCTGTATCAGCAGGACAGCTAAGAGTGGCATGATCATTTACATAATCCATGGTCATCCAAACCCTATAAAGTGACCTAAGAAGTTGCCGTAGAGGGAGCTAAAGCATGTCATATGTGATTATGTAACTGTTAACAGAGGCTTTGAGTTTATACAGACAATGAGGTTGCCTTGGGAGAACAGTGTGTCCCTAGCTGGGGAAAATATCTGTGATTGATAGCCAACTCTCTCTCTCTCCCCCCACCCTGCCCTGGACACAAACACTGTTATCCAGTTGGATCCCGGGCTCTTTATGAGGAGTAGCTCACTCTTCCTTTTACTTAGTATCATCATAATGTACTGAGACAGTGGGCATTTCCTGCAGAGAGGATTGCACATGGCAGCCAGCAACTTGTGAGGAAAGCAGGGCTCTCTTACACATAATGGTGGCTTGGGAAGGCAAATGTCCCAGCTCCAAATGCCCCCTGCTTTCCTCCTCCTTCATATGCTGAGCATGATGCCACAAGGTATGGAATTTTGGTATGCTTGGATTAACTTTCCTGTATGTATCCCCTCCCAGATTCTTGTGTACCAACAGCCTGTTTGCTACTGGGATTGTGTGAAAAGCAGAAAAGGCTTTGATGTTGTGCAAACACTTCTCAGCAATAACAAAAACATCCCTATGTTATCAACACTGTTTTCAACACAAATCTAAAACACACTCTCGTGCTGTCTACTATGATGAAAATTAATGATCCCAGCCAGACCAGGTACAGGAGTGCACACGTAGACCACCTAAGATACTAGCAGTCCACATAGCTTGCAAGATTTCTGGGCAATATGTGGCCTTTGGTACAGATCTGCTATATAAGTACTAGGTTTAAAAACACCAAATTTCTGGTAGAAAAGAAGCAGAAGAAACATGGAACAGAAAAAAAAAAAAAAAAAGAAACAGTGAAGAGGGAAAGTTAACAGCTAACTTCTGGCTTCAGTAGATTTGAAGTAGCAAAGAAGAGAAATATGTGTATTTCAAGATCACAGAAAGTTACATACCTTCAGAAAGCTGGATTAAAAGTACATGAAATATGCTATTATACAGCACCTACTTTAATATAACATAAGTAGAAAGCATAATGACTGCCACCTTCTCTCTTTTAAAGTTTTATGGACTTTTTTCTCATTTGGGCAAAGAGAATTTCCTGTGTGGTTTGAGAAGTGAGTAGTAGCATGAATGTATATGAATTTAATATGTATAATATTTGAAACATTAATGAATAGAGTTCACGAATCTTCATTGCCTAATTTCACAAATTCCTATTATAGAGTACTATAATAGTACTGAAAAAGATACACCTTGCAGATGCAAGCTTTTAATGGTGCCCTGTTTTTCTTGCAACAATTGTGTTTGACCAAGCTTTAATGAAACGAGAAATTGCTAAAGCTCTCACAGCCTTCACACTTGCCAATGTCCTTTCCATTTTGTGTAAGACCAAAACATGAATGAGCTGTAAGTCATGTAAGTCCACACAGAAAGTAAAATGAAAATACCACTTTGAAAAACTGACCTACAGATAACTTTCACACTAAGTTGCACCACATCATGACAATGTCAGATTTTCTGTCTTATAAAATCCAATAAAAAAACCCCCACAGAAGATCATCTACATTTTTCAACAATTCACAATGAGTCAATACAGCTGTCTTAGGCCTTATCTCAAAATCAGTAATGACAAAAAAAGTACTTAATTTTACACCAGCATCTGAATTTAAGAATCAGCAGAAATTCTATTTAACTTTCATATCATAAATGAGCATCTGCAAATATACACAATGTACAATAAATGGTCACTTAGGTCAATATCATCTAGAAAACACCGACACCGGCACTCTTGCAGTGAGTATGGTGTGAATGTGTCAGCTTGGCAGTGAAAGGTGGGCCTTTAAAGGTGTGGAGTAGGAGGATGCTTTATTCTCTCATTTCCCATCTTCTTTCTTCAAATATGCAACAGGTGGCTTTATTACTTTGGGTGCAAAAAAAAAAAAAAACCAAAAAACCCCATGCAGCCCTGAGTGGGTGCCTTTGCAAACAGAAATGTATTCAGACATGCCTTTGAAAATACGGAGGTTCAAATCTTCAAAGCACAACATCAAAGAGGTTATGAAAAAATGGCAAAGACTAAGTTTCAGAAACTAAAACCAAAGACTTATTCCCTGCTCTACATACTAAAATATGAATTCTTAACTAGAGAGGAAAGATCTGTAGTCCATTTACAAGAGACATCTGTTCTAGGAGGGCTGTGGGAAGGCCCAGCCCTAGGCAAATACGGCTGGAGAGAGTGTGGATGAAGTCCTGGAGGAAGAGGTCTGTTCCATGCACAGAGCATCTCTTGAGCAAGGCTGACAAAAGCATGCTAAGCCTTAGGCATTAAAGGAAAAATACTAGGAGAATTAACATCACCATCACCATTTCTGCCCTTTTTGCATTCTTTGTGGTAAGCGCTAACAGAGATTGTGCTAACTATTTTATCATGTGGCTTGAAAGTGACCTAAAACTTAGTGTGGCAAATCTGTAGTGAATCCTACCTACACTGATCTGTGAAACAGATTATCATTTCTGTCGTCTGAATAAATACAGTTAACTCTCATTTGTTCTCATAAAAAACATCAGATCAGTTAAGAAAAGGACACAACAACCTAAAACAAATAACTCAGAAATGCCCCAAATATACAAACATTAAAACCAGGTAAGCTTTAAAGGAATTGTTCTGAGACAGGCCCATTGAATCATAAAAATTCTTATATGTGTGAATCGAAGCCTTCTGTTCACTTTCTGCACTGTAGGCTAGGTCGTGGATTCATTTATGCACAATTGAAACAATTTCCTGTTTTAAAGCTGCTAACCTCTTTGATGCAAAAGGCAATTCATTGCATGCTAAAATAACAGTAACAAATAAATATAGCTTCACTGTAGTACTAATAGCTCTTTGTTGCCTGTTCACAATAAATTCCTGGTAAGCGTGAAACTTGTACTAAAAGATTACTTCCTCTGTTGCATCTGACACTGTTTATCACATCTGACAGTCTTTTGCCTCTACGAGATAAGTTTAAAACAGGAACAAAAAAGAACGTGAGGGAAAGAGTGAGTGACCTAATCTGTCTGGGAAAGCTGTGTAATTCTTTGTTCCATAAACTACTGAGAAAAAGGAGTATGTGTTCTCAGTGTGCTATTTCCTATTACAACTGAATGGACAGCTTACTTCCATCAAAAAATCTCATTCCCAAATTCTAGGTTGCAGATTTTTTTTTCCTAGTCTATGTCCTAAACCAATTCTGAAGCTTATGTGAACATAAAGTAGTTAATGAAATTTTCTACATTGGCAAAGGAACTAGCATGCACTCCTTAAAACAGAAAAGCCCCTTTTCCTGTGTTAGTTTTCTGCAATTTTACTGACTTAATCAGTTAAGCTTTAAATCAGGATAAAATCAGCAAAAGTAAGCGGACAAATGACTTCTATCTTTCAGAAGCAAGCTGTTTGTTTCTAATCATAAGAAGGAACCTCCATTCCTTTTCAAAACTTTGGATATCAATATGTGGTCCATTTAATGACTATATTGTATATACCTCCTAGCTGCTATTTTCAGTCCCAATTTCTTAAATTTTCCTAATATTTTGCTTTTACATTTAGTGAAAGATTTCTTTCTGAGAGGTTTCTGTTTCTTCACAGGAGTTTTAACTCCTCTCAAATTTCAGAAATATTTCTTTAATAAATCATGTAAAACTGTGGGAATTAATTTTTTATTTTTTTTCTAACTTGATTTCTAAGAAGCTAAAATGAAAGAAATAAGATGTATTCTTTTGAAGAACTGTTTAATTTGACTTTTGTTACCTATGAGCTAGTTGTGGAAAGTTATTAAGCATTGATGCCTAAATGATTTCTTTAATTAGTAGTGATAATTTTCCATGGTGAAATATGTCCTATTACTATTGATCATATTTAAGCATACTACATTGAATGAAAACTATTTCATTTTCTAAAGCCTTACTAACCTAGGTAAGTATTTTTAGAAATAATAATCACACACTTTAAAAGGTGTTTGTCATCTTCTTTGACCAAAAATCTTGTATGTGACAGGACATCTTTCAAAATTTCTCCAATTGCAAAGGTTTTGACTAAAATCTGAGTTTTTTGTAAGTGTTTGTAAAAAAAAAAAATGAATGCTTCATATTAGAAAAACCTTGACCCTATTTCACTGCTTTCCTTGTAAGGCAGGAAAAAAAGAAAAAAAAAGAAAAAAAAAAAGAAAAAAAAAAAAAAGTGGGGGGAAAAAGGCCCTTTTAGGGATAATGGTTTATGACTCATAAAATGCATATGTCCTGAACAAAAATTATCCATTCAGGACGCTTCTAGTCTCTTTTAAAGCACTCTTTAAAAAACCCATTTGTCTTAAAATTACTGAATTGTAGAGATAGAGATTACATCTGTGCTAAACTGTGTTGGATTTCATTTATTTTATTCTGCGAAAAAAATCCCATGTTTATAAAGGAGATGCACATACTGATTTCTACTGTGTTGACAAAATAACTTCTGTCTTTAAAATCTTTTGAGTTTTATACATTCATACAGTAGATAGGTCATTAAAAAAAAAGTTAGATGCTTTACCCAAAGAATAACTGAAAAACATTTTAAAAAATTAACTATGACAGTAGATATTAAAGGTTCACAGTAGAGTGCATATAACATATTTGCTGATTTATAGTCATGACTGTTCTGCTAATAGCTGAGACTCATCCAAATGTTGCAGAAAATTCTCACAGATTTCCTCTGAATAACTGCAACACATATCTTGATATCAGAGGACCAGTCAAAACATTTATATGGTTCTCTTCAAACATTTTGAGTACAAAGATAACTTTAAATATCCTAAAATTAACAAAAGATGTGTTTACACTTACATTTAACATTATTAGAGTATAATAGCTTTTTCTATTACTCTGTTTTCATTAGAAGGTAAAGCTTTGCCTGGCACCAGGTTAATTTTCAATTTTCTGTCTCTTACCCAAAGTCTGACTTTCAGAGATGCTGAGCATGAAAAAAATCTTGTTTTGTAGGACCAGAAATGCTCAACTGTTCCTCCAACACAGTAATTCAACTAAATTCACCAGTACTGAGACATCCAGAAAAAATAATCCTGTGGAAATGAGGTATTGAATTCCTTTTTCTCCTCCTTTATAATGAGCAGCACAAGTATTTTCTAGGGAATTTACAAGGTTCTATTAATTAATGCCTATTAATTTACTTAAAATCCCTGAAGAAAAGACGTTATGTAATTGCAAAATATTATTATTCCTCCTTCAAAGTATGACCTTTATTCCTCATTTTACAAGTAGAGCATTTTGTCTGCTTTTCTACTGGCTATATTCCAAAGTGGGAAGACTTTTAATTACCTGCTAGAGTGACAAGGGCCATTAGGCAGCTTTGGGTGCAGCTTCTCATTGAGAAACCAATGCTTCCAGCCTACAGAGGATTGTATGTGCCATCTAATGCACAGGAGTCAATTAAAAATCTGAAATGCAAGCTAAAGAAGAGAAGGACGAGCTGTGGTGACATTATGCTAATTGACTCCTGTAGTTGTAATGAAGTGAGTCATAGAGCAAAATTATAGGATTAGTGATACAGATGGATTGGAATCATGGAATTGTTCAGGTTAGAAAACACCTTTAAGATCACTGAGTCCAACCCTTATCCCATACTGCCAAGTCCACCACTAAACCATTTCCCAAAGTGCCACAATGTCATGAGTTATGTAACCAAAAAAAAAAAAAAAAAAAAAAAGTTTATTCTGTTTTCCATCTGTTGAAACCAGCTGAGGAGGTGTTTTTCTTTATCTCTTGTACAACCCATCCCTCATAACACGGGGGCGGGGGGTGGTTAATGGGCCAGCTGTTAAAACCAGGTGGGGGAATGTTCCTTATCTCTCCCACAACCCATCCTCCCTCCCGGGGGTTATCTGCTGTTAATGGGCCATTAAGGCTTATAGCATGACTGATAAAACATCATCCAGTTGTGAGATGCTCCACCCAGTGGGGGGGAGCCAACCATTCCTACCTGGATAAAAACTGAGACTCAGGAACATCAGGCACCCTTTTTTTCCACTGAATTCCAGAGGAAGACATGGCCCATATCATCACCACTAGACCCTTTCTACAGGGTCATCTCTACTCCAACAGAACCACATCTGTTTCTCCAGGAGGAATTATCTGGACTGCTTCTAATACCCTGACCAAAAGGGTCTCAGGTTGTAGCTCTGACTCTGCCAGGGTTTCTAGGATTTTTGTCTGTTTGTTTGCTTGGTTTTTCTTGTACTACTACATTTGTATTTTTATATTCCTAGTAAAGAACTGTTATTCCTATTTCCAAATCTTTGTCTGAAAGCCCTTAATTGCAATATGATAATAATTTGGAGAGAGGGGGTTTACATTCTCCATTGCAAGGGAAACTGCAGCTTTCCCTGGAAGACACCTGTCTTCCTAAACCAAGACACATGTCTACAAGTCTTTTCATAATACTAGGTGTGTACCGTTTCCAGTAAACCTTGTTTTGTTTATCTAACCTTTGATTAATGTTTATTTTACATGCTACTATTCCCTGCCAGGTATTGATTACTTTAATTGAACAGTGTTCTAGTATCTCAGCAAGATCACAAAAATCTGAGCATGTTTCTTGTACAAACAGGAACATTATTCATCATGATACTCATATTGACAATTATTTCTGTGTGTATTCTAGAACATATGGTTTTTGTCTTACCATTTCCTACTATACCGAAACACTCTGTGTGCATATGAATTGATTTTACTTGGTATCCATCAATACTCAAGAAAGAACTGAAATATGGGAGAAAACATTTCTTACCTTGATTTTTGGATACCTTCTCTGTATTTTTTTTTTCACAGTGATTCATGTTTAAACATACAGTATTGGTAAACAAAAAATCTGAAAATATGATTTGGTAAAGCATGAAGAGTATTTACTGCCTGGCCTGCATGATATTGTGTAGTAAGAACTAGAGGTATTACTGTACCTTTTCTTGTACCTATTTTACAGACTGGAGAGAATTTCTAGCCAAACATCAACTCCATTGACTCCATGCAATATTACACTCTGATGGAAATATTCATTACCAATTAACTAAAATTGAGCATGCTCAGACAATAATAATATGAGTCATTTAAATCACATTGATTTATAAGTATCTTTCCAAATATTGCTCACAACTATGAAGGAGGGTAAATGGGATGCAAATAGAATAATAAATCAATTGTTCTTGAGTAAACAGTCAAGTATAGAAAGGATAGCATTAAACAGAGGTTATCATAACTCTATTTTTCAAATGCAGATACTGAGAATGGATGAAGCTGGGAACTCCACAAACAACAAAACCAGCCTTTCCAAGAAACGTAGCAAATCTTTCAGCTGTATCGTAAACTTCAGCATAATCATGCCAGAAAATACCTAGTTACATCATGGCTATTTACTAGCCAGTTAAAATTTATAGAATCCTTCTTAAGTGGAATAGTAGTACGTGAGTTGTATTTTGACAATAGGTGAAGCAGTGGATGTTCTTTAAAAATTTGAGAATGATACTTAACCACAAAACAGAAGTGCAGCGTGCAGATATAACTTCAGTGAGAATGTAAACTACAGAAGAGGGTGAGTTAATGACTGCCAGAAACCACTGTCCTTACTTAATTCTTCCTAGCTGTTTCACTGTGGTACTCCCCTTCTGGAGCCTGCACCAAAAGGTGCGAGCTTCCATTACCAGAGGTTCTGCAAGGTGAGCCTTGCTTCTTTCTCCTTTGCCCCAGTAAAGTCCCCTTCATCCACTGTTCCTGCCTCTCATGGCCTCTTTTTGTGTGTGTGTTCTTTTCCTTTAAACTCATTTTTCATATTCCCACTTTCTTTCAATCTTCTCTCTTGGCTGAATCTCCACTAAAAGAGCTTTCTGTTAGGAGAAAGGGACTTTTCATAGTGGTACAAGGTGGAAACCAGGGAAAAGAAAACTCTGACCTATTTTCTCTGACCTAGCTATTTTAGAATGACTTCTGCTGGTCAACACAGCATGACGTTAGTCTGATTGGAGCTTGTACCTATTAATAGGACACAAAACAAAGTTTGTCACAGCTCAAGGTGTGTGATGCAGTCATTCTCTTATAGGAGGAAGAAATAAAACAAAGGATGCTTTTCTTTAATTCTTTTTGTTTGCTTGGTTTGGTTTGTTGATTTGTTGAGGGTATTTTTCTTAGTTTTGTTACGCTACTGCTTGGACCACTATAAGCTATTCTAATATTTTATTTCTGGTGTGGCTGGAGGTGTCTATTTATATTTGAAGGGCAGAACACTGCAGCTATACATTGACATAATACAGACCAGTTGCACATTCATCTCAACAGGACCTGGTAGGATGTTCAGCAGGAATGTCTTTGTGGGTTTTGGAAAATAACTGGTCATCCTGGCTGCACAAAGTATCAACACATAAGAATTATTAAGAAGATTGTACACTGAGTGATTGTTATTTCTTAAAATCTGGGAATAAATTCTTCTCTCCTGTTGAGAAACTGAAGAACTATTTGAATTTAACATCCCAGATAACACCTGGAAATGCTCATGTCACAGCTCAACTGATGGGACTGGATTATGTTCCATGGACAGGTCACAAACTGTAGCCATTTTCACCTGAAAAAATTTGTGTAAGCAGATTAAAAACTTTCTACCTAGCAGAGGAAGGGAGCACTCATTGCTAGTATATAAAGAACTTGACAACCCTCGCCTGTGCTGTCTGCATGCTGTTAATCCTGCACTCCAAGATTAAAATTGTAAAATAAATTCAGATTTCATGAAATAACACTTCTCTTTGGTTTAATTTAACAATCTTGATAATTGACTTAGTGGTAGGTCATAAATTATTAGATGGGAACATGCTTGTCTGCTTCAGGTATATTCAGTCTGCCACTAGGGATCTTTCTTTTCTGGACATACTATCAACTGCATTTTCTAAATGTAAAAAGTGTTAGCATCCCATTGAACACTACACCCGTCCTTAATCCAGCCCATAGGAGGTAAAGGACAAAAGCAGGAGGAATCACCACAGGAAAGCTTTGTCTAATTTGTGTTGAGTTGGATTCAGTATATGTGTTTGGGGGAAAGCTTCTGTTTGGTTTGGTGATTGGGAGTTTTTGTTGTTATTTTTAACCTCAGACAGCTGTTTGCTTTTGAAAGCACACTTGCAGGTCAATTTTGTCTACGTAGATTTGCTGTCACCAATCTCCACAGTTAGTGAGTCCCATCTGGATCTTGGTAGGACATCTAAATTTTTCATTTTATATTGTTTTTAATATATTTTGTTTCATTTTTTTTTATTTTATATTGTTTTCTTGAATCACAAATGGTCTTACTTCTGGGGTGACAGCATTTGTATCACTGCCCTTTCCTGCCTCCTATGTCCTTTATGAAATGTTTTAAATTCAGCTTTGCCTTTTACTATTCTCACAATTTTGCCGCTCACATAGAATAGTGAGAAATTCTGCAACAGGTTGGCAAAGGGTATCTAAATTAAGGCAGGAATGAGATTTCAGTGGGCAGATAGATTTCTGTGATAGAAGAGAAATAAGAATGAGGGAACTTTTTTTTGTCCATTCTCATCTGTTTTGAAATAAAAGTCATGCAGCCTTTGCATTGTACAAAAGAAGTGACTGTAAAGGACACACAGTATTTTTCGACAAAAAAAAAAAAATCAATTTATTTTCCTGCACAGGAGTTGTTAATGGCAATTGTTAGCACCTACATGGAATTCTATTTTTCTTCTTTCCAGGCATACTGAGCTACATTTCGACAGGAAATAAATAGCTTATTACTTTCTGGGTTAGAAAATAGCTGCTGTAGAGATTGTTGACTGGGTGGATGAGACTCCTCTCTATATGAAAAGAAATGACTTGTGTGTCATTATTCATTCCATTCTATCTGTATTAAATTATTTTAGATGTGTTTAATTAAGAAAGAGGCTCCTTTTCTCCAGTTATTTTTATATGTTGGAGGGCCTTTCTTTTCTAATGGAAATAACATTGGGGTCTTCTAAAGGAATCTTACTTCTCAAAAGTTAGCTAGTACAAAATCTGCCTCTTGCTCCTAAGTTGATTGCACATTAGTTAGGTATGGAAAGCTGAACACTATCCTTTTTGTAAAAAGAGCAAATAGATGAAGCAAGTGATCCTGCATTGGTATTTTCTAACTTTTTTTACATGCATGTCATAGCAAAAGCAGGAAAAAAAAGAATGGAAAACAAACAATATTTAAAAATATTTTTGTGGAGCCAAAAAATAACATCATTGGGTTTTTACCCAGATATGGAAACGCATTAAACAATATGCTCTGAAAAGGAATATCACCTTTGCTATAGACAAAGACTACTCACTAAATTATAAAACATAGTTCTTAACAGTTTTTGCCTGTAATTTGCATGGAATTTATATTCTTTAGGATTCTTTTGATATGATGCTGTTGTCATGTTTGAAACTGGTGTAACTGGAACATCCAAGACCTCATTTGAAACTGGCATTTTGGCACTCCAGTTCGTCATGACAGCAAACACAGAAGTGCTCGAGAATGACATCATGTAGCAATATGTTTCAGTTTAGAAATACTGTATTTTTTTAGCCCAGAGTTTGTTGCTGCCATTAGTATGTTTGAATGTTTTGCTGATCCACCTGGCCCACACTCACTCATGCATGTAAAAGCCATAAAAGGTTTTCTTGCCCCATATTGTTTTCTGCCCTTGGCAAACACCTGTTTATCCATATGGCAAAATAGGCCCTATCTGGACTAGTGCTTCTTAGGAATCATTATTTGACTCATTTAATGTCCCCCCTTTCCCCCTACCCCAGAAAAAAAAATCAAAGAAGAAACAAACAAACAAAAAAACTCAAAAAACCAAACCCCTACAGACTTAGTTAAATTACTTCATTTGTGATTAAAATAATTTGGAGGTTTTTTTATCTAATCTTTTTTTTTCCTAGACTCTCTTCTAATTTTTTTTCTTTGCAGCAATTGATAAATCTATTTGCCTTTACCAGAAGCGAAATTTCTCCATCCTGAAAGACCTGATTTTTTTGCAGTGCTCAAGTGTAACTCTTATAATGCTCTCTTAGCTACCTATATGCCTCATGATTTTTTTTATTTCACCCTGTTTCTTAATTTTTAACTTCTTTAATGTTGAAGAGCATTTACATGGCAAATAAACATTTAAATGAAGTTGGAAAAGACCTTGCTTGACTGCCACTGATTGCTCTTAGCTTTGCAGATCTTAGCTTATCTATAACATGGCACCACTTGCACCACAGCTGTCTTGTATAACGTGCTGGGACCTACAACTAATCACTTACTGCCACAAGTGCAGTGAAGAGATTGCTTGCTGGCATTTCTGGATTTACACAGCAAGGTGTGTGTGCAGGCTGCAGCACAGCTCAGTCTGTGAAATCCTCGGGAAAGACAGCAGCTCAATGGGAGCTACTGCTGCCTGAGCACTTCAAGCAGTCTGAAATGAGCAGTTCAGCCAGATGCTCAGGTCATGGCAGTTTCACCTTGAGGCTTACATGAACCTCCCTCTGCATCTAGAAGTTGTGTTTGGAGCATCTGGGAAATGGAGGAAGGCTCGAAATAAATGGGGTGTAAACATCTTTAGGTTAAATTAACTATCTCTGGCAATGATAAAACTTCAACTGTATAGACTGTTTCCACCACAGAGTATAAAGAGGAGGTAATAGCTCATGTGCAGATGTAAACAGCACTTGAGAGAGTGATAAAGCTTAGAAGGTAAGGTGATGCCAGCTCTGTGTTTCAACTGAAGACAAAAACGCCAGTTAGAGCCCATGGGAACATTTGTTAATTTTTAATTTTTTTAAGCAAAAAGGGGCCCTAAGATTACTCTTGCTTGGTAAATCTAAAGCTTCCTTATGCTCAATCTTAATGACGGTTTCCTGCTCCCTCCACTAGAGGAAATCTACTGGGGTTTAATCTGACACAGTGCTAAGGGGAGGAGGGGAAAGAAAAGTTGAGAGATCTTCACTAGAGGCTTTTGCCTAGTAAGCTGTTTCCAGGAGACCAGGTAAACTGGGACAGGCTCAGGCAATCCTAAGGGTGATGCAGAGGTAAAAAGGAATATGTAAGAGCATCAGACTCTGTTCCATTATGACTTCTACACTTTATTGAGAAGAGCCAGAAAAAAAAAAAAGCTAGCAAGTTATAAATAACTGAGACTGCTTTTAGGTGATACTGTATTGATTGCACAAAAAAAAAAAAAAAAGGGTTTTAGTTGTAAAGCAGCAGACTTTAATGAAGGCTCCATCTTAAATCACAGTATACTATGAAATCACTTCATATATGTTGCTAACAAAAGTCCTATGAGTAGTTCCCAAGTTTATAGCTATGGGATAGATCACTTGGTGGGTCATAAATTATCTAGAGCCAAATGCATAAAGAGGTGAAATTATATCACTGAACTACTGCAGGCATTATTAACAGTAACCAGAGTAACAGGAACACTGTCTGTGACCCCGGCTAACAGCCTAGGTTAACTGAGTCCCAGGCATTTCTGACAAAGCTCATCTGTCACATGAGTTGAGAATGATAGCGGTCCTGTTGCTGCAGAAAACTAAAACACTGCCAGTGCACAGCAGTGCACTGTGTCATTTATGTGCCTGACAGTGTTTAGAACATTTATTTACAGTTTATGGTGATGTACCAGGGTCTCAGATGGTTGCTGTCTTTGGAAGACTGGCTACAAGAACTGTTAGGTGAAGAAGGCATGGCATATCTGATCCCCAGTTCTGAGAAAGCAGAGTTAGAAATAGGAAGGTTAAAGAATGAATTGTCTTTATCTGTAGAACTGCCAGGTGCTAAAAGTCAACAACAGTCTTTCCTTTATCCTTTCAACCTTGAGGAGGAAATTAAAAGGAAAATGAGCCAGTTTTTCACTGATAAATCTCCTGACCACACAGGATCAGAGGGTCTGGTGCCTGAGGGGCCAGCTTGGTCCTGCTGGCACTTATCACCCTGACTGCCTGGGTGTGAATGGCTCTCACTTACCTGGGGCTGTGTGATACCACCTGCCCCAAGGGCAGGAGCAGCCAAGGAGTGACAAACACCAGCTCTGGGTGTCCCTAGGAGGGGGTCAGCCAGTGTGTGCTGGCCACACTGCCCTGGCTGCCTGGGGAGGGCAGTAGTGTTTACTGAGGGAACATAGAGAAAAAAAATACAAGCATATCCCAGTATTAAAAAGGAAGAAGCTTCTACCATGAACACCAGATTCTGCTTGAAGAAGACATCAGGATGCTGATGGTTGTTGCAAAAAGCCAGTGACAGCAAAGGCTCACAACTATGAAGCTGCACAGAAATGTAGGCATAAGAGCATGTATATATAAGAGTGTGAATAAAAATTTCCCCTCTGCTCTTAATTTCCTTAAGTTGCTGAAAACTAGGGGTTGTTGTAATTTTAATGAAGTGTGTATTTGGTCTCAGCTATCAGCACATGCCTAACATTTTTTTGTTCAATTGATTAATTATAACTAGTTCCGATACAAACAGTACTCCCCACCAAAGCACTTTGCAAAAGAGGTCGGTGTCATTTACTGCATTTTGCTGTCAGTGAAACTGAAGCAGAGAAGCTGACGGTTATGACTGTAGTCCCCTGGGTCACAACTAATCCATGCTGCCTAATCTTTTGGATACATATTGTGATTGAAATACAAAAAAAAAAAAAAAAAAACTTACTGCAAAAAGAGAAAGCTTTTTTTTAATATCAAAATAATTGACAAGTTTGTTAAGAATTATGTCCTGTTTGCTTTCTAAATTGTTAATAAATCAACTCTGAAACTAGAAAGACATAATAAAATCCAGAAACAATAAGTTGTAGTGGTGTTCAGCCTTAAAACTTGCATTTGGCAAACAATAAATCTTTGGGTTAAAAACAGCAATTTGATAGTTTGCTGTCAACCCTCCTATGAGTGCCAGCTAGTTACATAAACCAAAGTATTCAAAGCTGACTCAGCCTACAAAAACAAAATTCAAGTAGTTTTGAATTAGAATTGTATACAGAAGAGCAGCTTCCTTCCTAAGGTTATGGAATATATAACTGCATAGCTTTGCTTACTGCTAAAGCCAACTTTGTGCATCACATTTTCTTTAAAAAAAACTTGATTGTAGTATTGAAATCTTCATGATTATAGACTTAATGAGGGATTTTTCCTTTTTTCTTTTTGCTTGTTCCAAGTTTATTTGAGTTGGGGAAAAAATGGGAGATAGGGAATGACTGTGGATTTTACCAAAAATCTGTAATCTTCAGATTTTTTTTGGGGTAATTCCTTTATATGAAAGAAAAAAAAAAAAAATCCATCCCCACAGAAGTTTCCCTGAGAAGATATTTGGTTTGGTTTGGTTTTGTTGCAGTGAAATTGCTGGGTCTTTGTCAGCTGGAAACATTTTATTCCATTCCTCAGTGGCAGAGACAGCTGATGAACTAAAGTTATCTAAATAGAAGGGGGAAAGAAAACCATGAAGAAGTGGCTGATTTGTTTAGTTGTATCTGGAGGTAAATAAAGAGGAAAGGAATTCAGTGATTAGGACTTTAGTTTGAGTCTTTTCATTCTCCACTTTTGTATGTCTCATTGTCTCTCCTTGAGCATAGCATTCAATCACTTCTCCTTCAGTTTGTTTTTGAAGTAGAGATACTAGTATTCATCTACATCAGATACTACCAGAGAAATAAATAATATAGTAATTTATATACTACTATTTAACCATGCTTATACCACTATTTAATTACATTTATATATCACTATTAGGCCTCATAGAAACATCAGAAGACATGTAGGCATGTCAATATGTGTGGAAAAAACAGGCCTCATTGAGTATCTTCTTTCTTGCCAAAAGTATTATTTTCATATTTTTTACATTATAGTAGAATTAATGGGAAGAGTGTTGATTTAAAATTTTCGTGCTTTTCATTCCCACGTCCTTTTTTGGCGTCCCTTCCACAGACACAAAGCTGATATACAAAGGCAATCACATCAGTGTTTAGCATATGACCTAAGTGCATGCAGAAAAAATTCTTTAAATGGTATTCTGAACAAAATGTTTAGGCATTATCACAGAAAAAAAATTGAATTTATTAGTTTATCATAGAATCATGGGAAAAGAGAGTGCTAAGCACTGAAATGGACGTTAAAGATCATCTAGTCACATCCCCCTGCCGTGTGTAGGGGCACCTCCCCCTAGACCAGGCTGCTAATGCCTTATCCAGCTTGTCTTTGAACATAACCAAGGTTGGGGCAATGCATAATTTTTCCACACATAGTTTAAGTTAAGTTGAAGTTAAGAAAAATAAAAGAATTTTATGTTCAAATGCAGTTTAAATTGTATGCTAAAATTATATAGTTCTATCTATTTTTGTCTCTGACATGTCCCTGCAAAATCCATAATCCATGGGGACTGTCTTTGAACTCAGTGCAAAACTCTTTGTATGTGTAACTAAATACTGCTTACAACATTGTGTTTCTCTTATTCCCTTTTTATTCTGTTCTCTTTCCATAACTTTAAGTGTAATTCAGAATGATAGCACTTTTATTTTTCTCTATTATTTGTTTTTGGGTTTGGTTTTTTGTTTGTTTGTTTTCATGAGTTTGGGTTTTGTTTGTTTGGTTTTGTGTGTTTGTTTTTGTTGTTTGCTTTTTTTGTTTTTTAAAGTAAGCTAATAATGTGTAGGTTGTGGGTTTTTTCTTCTTTCAGACTAGGGTCAGAGCAAAAGGGCAGTATATAAACCGACATCAATTTTTCACAGCATGACCAATAAGTACTCTGGCAGAGACTCTTAGCGAGTGGTGTCCTGCACTGAGATGCCTTTCTGAATTATCAAGGTAATCTGTATCTTTTCAGAGTAACCTGCAGGGAGTAACATCATAAACCGGTGAAGTGCATCACAGGACAGTTATTTGTGCTGTAGAGCAATGGATTAACCCCACATAACAGGCTCTAGATGCATGTCATATTACTAAGCCACCAGCAGGAAACAATCAGACAAGGTTAAAGAGATTTCAATACAGTGGAAATAGTGAAAAAGTTAACAAGAGTAAAATAATAAGTTAACTCCTGGCACCTGTTTTCTCTCTTGTACTACAGCAACATTTCCATCTCTGATTATCTGGTTTTGGAAAAAAGAGCTTGAAACACCACCTAGGATGTTAATCCTAGCCTAAACACAGACATGGTGTCAAGAGCAATTCAGTTGCATCTTTGCACTTTAGTTGGTATATTGTAAAACATCTATGAAATAGAAGGTAAATGGAATCTTTCTTTCCAGTTTCTCTGTGGCCATTGCTTTAATGGCACAGCTATGTGTGGAGAAGTAGTCCATGCCCAAAATGATATAAACAAAATTTAAACACTAACAAGCTCCCATATTTTAATTTAACTTCCAGTCATTAGACTAAAATTTGAACCATAGTTATTAGGTTTACCCTTGTGACTGGGACACCAAACAGATATTTTAATTTTTGCGGAGTTTAAGCAATAGCTTAAAATTAGATTGGGAAAAAAAGGAAGCAGAGAAGGGGTGTAAAAAAAGTTCAAAGAGTAAAAGCTGCTTCTGGCAGTAAGTCAAATCTTGGTTAATCAGGACTTTGGCAGAGGCAGAGTCAGGAGTGAACAAGCACATGGCAGGTTTGTTTTGCCTGACAGGAAATCACAGCTTGATATACTCAAGTGTTTATTTTCCCTAAGGCAAGTGATTGCTTTGTCAAGTCTTGATTCATGCATGGCCTTCATCTGAAACATAATAATATTAGGAACAGTTATTTTGAAGTTTTGTTATCATTTTAGAATATATTTGCTGAGCTGATAAAGTTTCCTAAGTAATGTAACTACTTTCCTCAAATTTCTCATTCTTTTTTTTTTTTTTTTTTTAACGGAGAACTGCTAAAACTACACCCAAAACATTTATGCTTTTCCTGAAATGCATTTTGATTTCTTAAAGGTGTGAATTTATGTGGATTTTTCTCCCTAAATAGTTTAATTTATTTTAATATTGAATTTAATGTTGAATTTAATTTAATTTAATTTAATATTGAATTAATCATTGAATTAACAAATACAAGAAATGTTGAAAAAATACCTAAATATAATTTCCTTATCTGAATAAATAAGGAAAAACTGGATAAATACTTTTGTTATATCATATCTTTAGGTCATATCTTCATATTGAAAATCTCTAACCATAAATATCAGGGAAAAGATAATATTGTGGAAGTTTTTCTATTTTTCCCTTTACCTGCAGTGTTCATCCTTTTTATTTGTGTTTTGCTAACATAATTCTTTTAAATTACTTTCATCATTCAAGTCCACTCAGCTGAACCTCACATTGAAAACTTCAATCCACCTTGAAGGAAGTTGCAATTTCCTAGTAGGTAATCTGATCTCAACACTTACTAAAGAAATTCCCCAGAGCTGAACTAATTGTATAAGACTTTCTACAAGACAGTCTGTGAGAACTTCCCAGAAACACTGTTCTGTGACTTGATTAATTTCTGTCCTGCCTGATGAAGTACTTAAAAATGATCATAAATTTGAAGAAAGAAATATGATAGTGCAAAAATGGCCTGCAGCCATCTGTGATCTCATGACATGAATGAATTTAAGTAAGATCAGGGACTTCTAAGGAAAGCCTCATTCAATAATCCTCATTCTATACTGGGAAAGTAATCTATTTATCTGCTTAAATACATGACTTTCAAGAAAGTTTTGACCTAAAAGGGAGTGTGACAGAAGCAGCTAAATGCCTTTCTCCGTCCCATTCCCCACATTAGATTATGTGCTCCAGCTGTCATATCTACTACTTAAGAATGGGTTCAAAACTTATTTTGAAAAGAAAAGAAAATGGAAATTGGAAAGTAATTTTTCCTGTACTCGGCTTTTTATGTGCTTGTTCAACTGTCAGTCATTGTTTCTTCAATCTTACATCATGTTTTAATTCTTCTTGTTATTTCAAAAGTCTAGATAAAATAGGTGGAAAGAGAGTGTTTTAAGCACACCTAATATAATCTGATTTAGTTTTGTTCTCTGCTAGTCTGCTGCTTGATTAGGGACATGATGCTGTAAGATGCTTTTTTTCTTGGTTATTGATAGGAACCAGTCTTTTGGAAAGTGATTATGACCTGCCCTGAAAGTATGCAAGGCCTGGTTGGGGCCCTGGGAACCCTGGTCTAGTGGAAGGTGGCCCTGGCCATGGCAGGAGGGTTGGAACGAGATGATCCTTCAGGTCCCTTCCAATCCAAACCATTCTATGATTGTCTTGTTGCTGTATGTACCACAAGTACACATATGTTTTATGATAGGCTGGGCCAAGAAATTAAAAACAAACATGGAAGGAAGACACAGGAAAGGGTTTTCTCATCAGAAAGCTCATCATGGTTTGTTTATCAACTAGTGAAGTCAAAAAGAGGAAACAGGTACCACTTGGAAAAGTCCAAATCAAGGAGCAGGAAACTTGATGCATAGACGAGCCTGAAATCAGGACTCAAAACTCATTGAATGGTTTTATTTAGCATCAGTAAAATAGTCCTTAGCAGAAAATTTCATGTGCAGAATTAAAAAATGCAAGATACTATGTTGCATCCCTCCATGCCCTGACTCTTTCATAGTTTCTTGATAACAGCTACCATTAATCAGTGTCAGAACCAGTTTACTCTAGGCCAACTCATTTTTGTATTTATATATATATATTACTCTCATTGATATATATATATATGTATATATATGCTTTCATTTTTTTCTTAAAGAAAATTTCTAAATAACAGCGACAAGTAGACCCAGTTTTGTCCTCTGCATTATACAATGTAGGGGTCAAGAGTGCTAATGGGACATCAGTACATGTACAAAATAATTTTCATGTTGCAAAGAACCAGGATTTTACTATAATTTTTTTTTGAGGGGAAATCTGTGGTAGAAGTCAATACTCCATGTAAAAGAATGGTTATAGACAATTTTTTGACTTTCATAGACAGTGCACTTGTCAACCAGCAAAGGGAGAGGCTAAGGCATATAATTAGGCAGGTTAGTGGTGTGGCAGACAGTCACCCAGCAGAAGCTCTTTTAGGGGGCACCTGTGCAGTCATTTATAAGAAGATTTCCTGTCTGAAGTCAATAGGAGGTCTGAGTCCATCAGGGATTCAGAACAAGCTCATATAAGAAAGAGAAGAGACAGGAAGTCAAGTGTCTGTTGTTTGCTCACCAAGAAAGACCTAAGGGCAGGGAAGATCAATACAACTGAAGAACTGCAGTTAAGAGTTGGATTTATGAATTATTTCTCAGACTCTTCATCTTTGAAAGAAGAGAGAGAAAGTGTCCAATTTTCTTGTGTGAAGGGTGGTTGTTTTTTTTTATTTTTTTTTTTTTTCTTCTAGCAAATTTCAAACATGTAGGTAGCATTTTATTGATGCTAACGTTAAGAACTGGGGGATTTTTCAGAAGTATAGTTTTTACTAAGCCCTTTAATCTCTCATCTTTTTATCTCTCTCTTTTTGTTTTTTACCCCCAAACTAGCTCAAGGTCAAAAACTTAATCACATCTTCTTTTACCCAGTTGAACTTAAACCTAAGGATTCTTCCAAGGATCATTTCAGGGATCCCTCAACCCCATTTTAAATATGTATACAATTATACAGACTTTCTCAGTATATTAAACTTTGATAAACTTCTCTAAATGCATCTTCAACATGCAAAGCATAATGTGCCAGCATATTGTATTCATGTATACATTTATCTGTCTTTGTGTGTGTGGACATCTGTATTTGTCTGTGTGTGTGGACATTTGTGTGTATATAAAGTCATAAACATTTCTGATATCGTTTGGCTATTTGAGCTCCCCCAGATGTATAAGATATTTGTAAATTTAGAATATTTTAAAAACATGTCAAGAATTTTAATTAAAAGTCTATTTTCAATGAGTTTTAGACTTTCAAGCTAAAATTATTTTACTCTGCTTTGGCATCTTAGTAATCAGTGGAAATAGGAAGATACATACTCTGTAAATGCCAGGTTTTGTTTATAGGAGGAGCTTAGATGAACAGCCTAGACAAAACATTTTCGTTTTATAGCTGATATTAGTACTTTTGCAATTGCATTCATCTTGAAAATGGAACTACACATTTTTAAAATATGACATATTTATTTATAACATTAGTAGTGATATAGGCAATAAAACACACTCTATTATGAGTTACAAAATAATAGGTTTCCTTCATACATTGTTTTTGTTAATGTATTATCTCTACAATTGTAAACTCACATTTTATGATGTGCACCAATTCTAACTTGAGAACACTTGCCACTTCTCATTTAAGGAAAAGAGAATGAAAAAGAAATCTTAGACAAAAGGAAAAAATGCCAAGGAAAGGAGTGATAAAAATGTTCATTAAAAATATATTCATTTGGTAAATACTGGAGCCTGACAACAAGTTAAAGAAAAGATTATTTAATTATAATGATTTTTATACTTCACTATACTTCAGCAGTAAAAGAAAGAACAATAGAAATTAACAGCAAACATACCTTTGTTAACTTCTAAACATAATGGGTAATGGAGTAAAAACAAAATTTAAAAAAAAAGCTAGTTACTTTGTTAAGAGCAAGTAATTCCCTCCACCTTTTAATAGAGTGGCTCCTTGTAGGTATTTCTATGCAACTCAATAAACTTCTACCATTTTAACAGGCATAAACTTCATTGTTTTTAAGGAAAATTGAATCAATTCGTTCTTGAATTACACTGGTTTTAAGTAAAACAGTATTTTTCACTGGTCAAATGTGCATCCTATTCTACTTGTTTTTTGTTGTTTCTTTTCTTTTAATTCAATTATTATTCTAATACTATTTGTCTGTTGTAAACTTGCATTCTTAAGCTTTATTTCCTTTATGAAAGTTCAGAGTATTAGAAAATACTCTGGTAGCTATATCCAAAACCAAATGTGAATCCAAGTTTAACTCCCTTTGAAAGCCAAGATTTCATCAGTTTTATATTCCTGACTAGATTTACACTTTTGTCCACATTCTAAAGGATTATCTGAAGCAACCTCTCTTGGGAGGCACCTGCTGAAGCTGGTATATCTCAGATGACCTGAAGGCACAATTCCTTTCTTTTCAATCTAGTTTCTTCAGTTAATGGTGCTGATTTGATGTTGCCTTATAAATGTGTTTTACCCATGATCCTGAAGTTGTTATGCGCTATAAAGTCGCTATAAAGTATCTTGCAAACAAGATCTAGGATATTTGGAAAGTGTACTCGGTTGTTGCCTCTGTCTGATTTTGTTTATTTGTTTGTTGGTATAGAGTGGGATTACTGTGGGAGTGTTGTGGCACCAGCTAGTGAAAGAGAAAAGGAATTAAAAAAAAATTACATGTTTGCAGAAGAGCCAGTGAAATGGCAGGAAAGCAAGGTGCAGCAGCAGTTTTGTCCAGTTGAAGCAGAAGTAGCTGCACAAGTCCAAAAATGCAGGAATTGAACCATAGCCTCATAATGCCCTGCATGTTTATGTTCACATTCTTTATTAAAAATTGTTTGTGAGTAGGGAGAATTAGTTCTATATGTGCATAAAGTCCAGATTAAGCTCACCATGATGTGGCAGATCTAATCTACATTTTATTAGTGACTCCTGTAATGACCATGACCTATATTGCTGCAAAACAGCTCTTGCTAGAAACTTATATATATAAAAATGTGTGTGATAGTATAGACTCCTTCCAGATTTTATTGCAGAAGAATATGGTAGCTGGTCATAAAGTATAAGAAAAGGAAAATAACTTTCCAATTTTGTGTGATATTGAACACAGCAAAGCTATTCTTGCATCTCCAAATTATCTGTTACATTCTGGATGCAAATGCATGCATGTAGCTCTTTTCAATTTCACTGGAGCCTGACTCATTTAAGAAATGAGTATTATCCTGTGTACCAAATTTAGAGGCATTGGTGCAATGAACTGAATACTAAACAAGCATTGAATCCCGGCAATTTCTACATGCAAAGTGCCTGTAAAAATACTTCTTCTATGTCTGAATAACATAGGTAAATTTTTAAAAGAAACTTATCTCCTGTCTAAAAGTCTTATTCTAATAAAAGGATTTGTAGAATAACTCAAGTAATACAGTAAATCAGATAATAATCTTTATATTTATACCCAGGAAACCATTCCTGTATTATTTAACCTGGAAGTTTGACTGCTTCCATTTCTGTTTTCCTGCACTGTCACTAATTCATTATCCCAAAGTCAAGACTTCTGGCCCTCATCCATTATCCTATTCATATTCCCCTTTGTAATGCACTACTTTCAGAGGCATTGTGCCAGCACTGCTCACATTCAGTCTGAAAAACACCTTGGCTCAGCTGCAGAACAGATCCTGTGTGGCTGCTCATTGTTCTAGCAAAATATAGCTACTTACCACTCAGTTACTGACAGCAAAAGTCTGACTTTACTAAAGATTTGTACATTTTCCGTGTAGCTTTTGTGGGTTTGGCTCCTTGTTTTTACGGGGGTGGGGCGGAATTTTCCTCAGAGGCTTTGCTCCAAGACTACTGGAGTTTTGTGATATTTGTTGAGCTCACAAAAACCCAGTTTTGTTACTGTGAATTAGCACTTGGATTTTCATAATTTCCCTCCAACCTGAATTGATGTAGCTCTAAAGTATCCATGTTAGGATTTACAGCAGCCCAGTGAGGCAATTGTTCCTGGTGATGCAAATTATGACTATTTTTTTATGTAAAGACAGGAGAAGATAGGTTTATAAGTTCAGTGAAATTATTTAACAACCAAATTTTATTAATTAATTAGTCTCTTTTTAATATTGTTTCATCTCTTTCTATGAGTCACCTGTGTGTACATATCCATGCTTACCCGTGCCCACATTCAAGATATTTTTCCTCTCTACTGCATTACATAAATCTACATTCTAATCTATAGGTTTTCATTTGAATTAGGATATTTTGGTGTTTCTTATTTGTGTACTTTGGATGAATTCTAGTTTCGAGAGGTCACATCCATATTTTTGAATTAATATATGCTGAAGGATGAAAATATTGGACAATTGAAATTAAAACACATACCATTAAGAGAATGTGGTTTTGTGTGGGATTCTTTGGGAATTAATGTGATTTAAACATGGAGAAAGTTCTGCATTTCCCCCTGTAACTTTGCTAAAGTTCTAAGTTCTGAACATAGAAACGTTTCTAGTGATATTTTTGCAGAAATTAGATTTCTACCAACATTTTGGAGAATATCATTACCTGAAAGACAATGAAGTTTCTTTGTGAAAGCAGATCTTATTAATATGTTCAGCAATGACTCATCCCAAAATGTCTGATGTCAGATCTGACTGACCAACTCAAAGCAAGGGGAAAACAGAGGATTTGAAAAAAGGGAAGGAAACTAATTCTATTAATTGTTCACTTCTAAAAGGCCCAAGATGTTAGCACAAAAACATAGCCACTGAAGAATCCAGAAGAGTCCAGATACAGTCCTCCAAATCTCTCTTCTGACGCAAAATTGTAAAAAAGGTCCTGGCACTAACGCTTGTTCAACTGTCAGTACCATATAAATATGACTCATATTATATAAATAATATGCTAATCAAAATAATTTTGATACTTAATTCTCATATATTTCAGTGTGAAATATATTAAATAGATGTAACACTGCATTTTTAGCACCACATATGTCTATATTTATTTATTTATTTTTTAAACACAGCTGAAATTTTGATACTTGTCTTCCACCCAGATTCTATGGAAGGCGGAACAATTGCAAGGTGTAAGATGACTGAAAAATTATAGACAAGTGCAATCCTCCACCTCTATGATACCAAATTTAATATTAAATTGATTGAGTAACAGGCCAATTGGTGCACATTTCAAATGCATAATCTCTTCTGTTCCTAGATTTGGGATTAAGTAGATTACTTGTTGCGTTCTTTTGTCCAATCCTGTTGTAGAATTACAGTGAAATAAATGAGCAGTATTAACAAGAGCTAATCCTACAATTTGAGCTCTGCGATGCCAAGTTTTTGTCTAGCAGCTTAGTAATAATACATTTTCCATCCTATTTTATAGCTACAGTAATTGAATCACAGCGAGAGACAATCAATCCATGGGTTCAGGAAAAAAAATCTGTTAGGGCAACAAAATACAGTAGGGAAATGGAAGAGTAGGGTTTGCATAATGAAACAATACAATACAGTTTAATAGGTTTTAATCATTGTATTGGTTGTATTCTGCAGTGTAAATAAAAAAGAGAACCTCTATGTGATTGTCTTGAAACACACAGTGAAAACTGATTCCTTTAAGTTCTATCTGCAAATACTGGAATATCATGTCAAAAGAGGTCATGGCTTTTTCTGAAATATCTTGACTAGCATGATGAACTGTAATTTTGGACTCCTCTATGTGAGAACAAGAAGTGTGATCTAATAGTATGTAACAGCATGTGTTTTAGGAGTGGAGCTGAAGCCTAGACCCAGTAAGCCTCTCTGGTGGAAAGGCCACTTTCACCAGGGACCTCAAACCAATGGAGACACAGAGGAAAGGAGACGCCAAGGGGCCAGGGCATTAGGGAAGGGGGAACCAGGGCAAACCATGGTGTACAGAGTGCCATTGGGAGTTCTCTCTATCAGGCTGGGACGGTGACCCTATGATCTGTCCTGCCAAGGCCAGACCCTAGGTAATATGTCAAGGGGCTGCAGGGATTCCAAAACAGTCCTTTTTTTTTTTTTTTCCAAGTTGAATTGTACAGTGATTATTCATTTCCTTGCTCCTAGTATTTCTAAAATAACTACAGCACATGTAAAAATCTTTCTGTAGCTTTTTGCCACAGGTTGCCAGATTTCCAAATACATGAAAATACAATTTCAATACACAACAATATAGATCCCACTACAAAATAATATGGATACCAAGGCTCTTTGCAATTTTCTAGTCCTGTTCTCACTGTCTCAATTAAAAAAAGCAGAGGCACTTTGGAATTAGGAACAGTTTTCTTGTTTGATCTATGGTTGCATTTATGTACATAGGAAAATGTATTTCTACCAATCACGCTTGTTTGAAAATCATGAAACATCCCTAAAACAGCCTTACCTCACATTCTTCTCCAGTTCAAGGAAAAAAACCAGACCAAAAAAAAAAACAAAAAAAAAACCCAAAAAACACATAAAAAAACCCACCACAAACCCAAAAAAAAGCCCACAAAAACTCTAAACCTCTGCAATGATTAATGTCTTAAAAGTCAATGAAGTAATCCTGATGCTACAGCCAACTTCACTAGTCTTGGCAGAATAGATGTATTTACACCAGTTTAAACTGCAACTGCTCATAAAACTTTCACTTTTATGAAGATAAAACTATCCTGTGCATAAATATATGAAACGGTACTGAAATGCATTTTCAAATTGGGCTTAACTTAAAATATATATTCATTTTATATCAAGATTTGATTGGTTTAAAACGGTACACAATACTAGGGAATGAAAGAATGGCTGTGCTTCATTAAAGAAAAGTATTTTTGGTAACTGCCGCAGTCTTGCTAGCAATACTTGATAACATTAATATCCCCTAATGAAAATTGATTTTGTTTATGTACAGTCATAATAGATATGGCCACATAATTACTATGTGTTGACTGCTACTTATTAAATAATTATTATATTTTCTTCTGTAATTTATTTACCAGTGGGAAAAAAATCAAGTATGAAGCAGCATCTGTTTTCCAGTGAAGTTCTGCTTTGACTTAATTTCACAGCTGAGCAGGAAGGCGAACATGGAGCTTGAGTAACTTGCCCAAGGTCACCAAGACTGCAATCTGCCTTGATTTGAGCCAAGCACGAGTTATTTTTCATTCTTGTGTTCTAGACACTCAAAGCTGATGTGGTTTTAGTTCTCAACAGCTGTTCCTGAAGTTACCGAGAGGCCACAATCTTAGATTATTACATCAACCAATTTCTATGTATGGCAGCCAGGCAGGCCAAAATTCTTCCAGTTTGAATGTAAAGAAAAAAAGTACACATTTTCACTGTCTGCAAATTTTCCCTTCCCTTCCCTTCCCTTCCCTTCCCTTCCCTTCCCTTCCCTTCCCTTCCCTTCCCTTCCCTTCCCTTCCCTTCCCTTCCCTTCCCTTCCCTTCCCTTCCCAAACAGTAATACCTGTAGGAGAGCTGAAGCAGTAGAATAAAATCCATCAGGTTTTAATTGTAAGGCTGCAGCCTTACAATTGGTACTGCCCATTCTGCTTCTGTGATGCATGTCTTTGCTGTTAAGGCAGGCATAGCTCCTACTGCATCAGTTCCTGCAGCAGCACAGATTTCATCCAGATATATTAAAAAAGAGAAAAATAATTTGTTTTGCCTTGATGTGTTGGGCTGCAGATCACAGAGGTTTAGCAACCTATCTGTGAGACAATCAAATTTCTTAGCACGTTAATCTGGAAGATTGTGTGGTTTAGGTGGATCTTGAAAGAAGCCATCTCCTGACTCATCTTTTGATTCAGACATTTTCCTGACTCATCCTGGACAAAATACCCTCCAAGTGCCACTTGCACCTGCCCGTGCAAGTTGGAGTACACAGGTTGTTCTATTCTTCTACCCTGTATCTGTACAGGGGCAGTTTGCTGGATGCACTGGATCCAAGGAGAAAGGCTGTGTTGATATCTTTAGAGTGTATAATTTAAATCCAGCAGTTATGCTTTGATTGAGAAGACTGTTCTACATGACTTCCAGATTCTATTCCAGGCTAATTTTTTTTTTTGTTTGATCCTCTCATCCCTCCTGAAGACTGCCATAACACAAATAAAAGAACAGAGGATTCTTGAGATCAGAGAATAATAATGAAATAATCTGACTCTTTAGTCCTGGGAGACACTAGCATCATTACAAAGGGAAGATACTGGATTCTGCAAATGCTATGCAACCTAAAATGTGTGTACAATCCTCAAGTAATTTATGAGACTCTAGAGTTGCATGACTGAGTGAATGACTGCACATCTTCTCAGTGACTTAAGTTTTACATGTCTGCCTAAGCAGAGATTTCTATTATGATTTAAAGGCACCATATATTTATGTAAAAAGCATACCATGACATGATATGTGTATTATCTCTTCCCACTTGTCTGCTGAATAGAAATTTCTAGTTTTCTCTTACTGCTAAAGAAAAACATGTCGTAGCACACATTTTCTGGCTGCAGAAAGAAGAGTCTGTCTCTCCTTTTCCTTTCTTTGGAGGACTGGAAAGCTATAGCTGATGTCACTTCTATTGTTTGTTTTTCTAGTCTTTTCATAGCACCAGGCAATCACATATGTAAGGATTTGGATTCAGATATGAAGGCTCTTATTTGCAGGGTACTTTATTAATGGCAACTAAAAAAATGAAAAACATGACAAAGCAAATGGGTCTTAAATAACTTCAATTCACCATAGTGACCCACAGAAAAAGCCCACAACCAAAAGTTGATCTTAGAACCATTTACAGTCACAGAAATTTACTGTAGATTTGAGGTTAATATGCATACTTTGAAGAGATAACTGTAAAGATTTTTGTTTCAGAAAACTAAGCCTAATAAAGGATGTTTACAGCAGTACCCAGGTAATAGATTTTAGGAATGTGTTTTAAAATGTAGTGAAAGAGACAAATAAAATTGGGCAGTAGACTAAACGGGAATTTTATGTGGGTTCATGAAATTCAAAATTCTCTAGAAACCAACTAGGAATAATTTTAAAACCTATTTTCCTCTGTAAGAGGAAGACGACCACAGAAGCAGTGTCTACCATGCCAGCGCCTGGAAGTACAACTGCATAAAGCATTCCTCTTTTGGGGATGATGACTCCAGATCTCAGTTAAAGCTGCTGCAGGGTAATAATTAAAGTGTTTCTTGAAAAGTTCAGGTACTGCTGTGCCTAAGACTGCTATCATGAGAGGAACACTAAAAGATACTTCTAAGCAAGCAAAAGCATTGTTAAGTTCGGTTTTACTTAACATATTTCTTTAATATTTTGAAGACAATATATATGGGACAAAAGTAAGTTTCATAATACCACAACAAGGGAGTCTCACAAAATGGCTATGATGAAAAAAAAAAATGATACAAAGACAGAAAATAGAAATTAGAAATTCGTGGTATCACAATGGCTGGAATGACAGGGCTTGGAACCACAAGGTTCCAAGGAATAGGAAGATGTTCTTATGAACAACCTGAGATGAAATTTGGAGGACCATGGTATTACATGGAGAGGTAAAGACATTTGTCTTTCATTTTTCTTTCATGTTTCTTTCAAGTACCTCTTCATCCACATGCATCCACACCCTCTAATGCAGGATGCCTGAAATATTTTTAATACAGATAGCCCTTGGAAAATAATAATCGTAGTAACAGCCCAAAAAGTCCCAGATGGAAAAGTACGTGAAAAATCAAAATATTAATTTTTGGTATGGTGCCGAAAATAGAGGTAATCTAATATTTATAGCTATCATATATTCTATAAAAGTGTTTAAATAGCCATTGTCTTGACTCTATCACCCTTATATATGCAGTTCAATATCTTTGTCACTTAGATCTTTCTGAAAGCAACTGTGTATGAAAGAGCACCTAGGGTTTGTACAAGCTGGGAAAGCTAAATGAGAAATAACACAACAGACACCATGTTTGCCTAAATCTGTTGGAAGATTCAAGCAAGGAAAAACAAAACAAAACAAATTAAAATACTGTTAGAGAGATAGGTGACTAACTTGTGAGGGAACATTTTGCAAGAAGGTTGCACGTGTATGTAATGGCTGAAAGAAAACATGACATATTGTCTTAACAAAGTGTCAACTCCGAGGATTAAGAAACAATATTTAATGTAAGACTTGAAGAAAGAGGTAGGCATGGTAAAATGAAATCAGGTAGTGATTGCTGTGAGAAAAATTGTCACAGCAGCAGGATTTTTGGAGTATTCTCCAAAGGCATGGATTGTGGGTATCAAATAAAATATCTTAAAAACACTAAAAAAACATACCTTCAGGAACCATACCTAATTTTGCAGGAATTAATAGTCTAAAATATTCCCCATTTTTAACACATCATACTGACACATCCAGGTACAAGTCAGGAAGAACAGAAAAAGCATACTAGTGAATCCTTTGTGACAACTATAATTTTCCATCATATACTGCAGGAGTCCAGGGTGTTCCTCTGGAAACCCTGGGCAAACAGAAACCTGTACAGGGGGGTTTAAAACCTGTACAGGGGGGTCTGAGATATGTACAGGGGGGTTGCAGACCCTGGCATGGACCCCAGACAGGCAAGGGTCTCGATTATAGTCCATGGGAAAAATTACCAACATTATGGGAGGAATTGCAAGCCCTCTAAAGTAGTAGAAAGTATTAATATTTTCACATTAGGGGTTTTAAGATAAAGACCAGAGACAAGATGGAGGATTCTGGGCGTTACCCTAGAGTCTTCTCCTTCTTCTTTGTCTCCATTTTGCACAGTGGTGATGACATGAAGTAGATTTAGAGGGATTGGGTCAAAGTAGAAAACACCTGTTTAGTGTCAAGTGCATGCATTGGGTCACAATTGTAAATAATGTACACGCAATTATCTGTATATAAGATGACGAGCTGTGGGCAGGCGGGCAGTCATCGCCTGTTGCCCGTGCTGTCCAGACCTTGGTAGAGCTCAGAGAAAATGTAGAGATAAGATAAAATAAACAAAGAGAGAAACCTTGAAAAAGAACATCTGAAGACTCCTCGTCTTTTCTGTGGGTGGCTTGGGGCTCCTGAAAGACAAAGGGCAGTGCCCACCCTCATTCTCGGGGGCAAGCAGAGACCTCGAGAATATACATCTGCCACTTAAATAAATCCATGAGGGTCAGACTGTTCTCTCTTTTTGGTGAATGGTGAGGAAAAGATGCTGTGAAAAAGTAAATGGAGCTTTTATAGGCAGAGATTTATATGTCTCCTCCTCTGCAATCTGGTTCTTCAGTTACTGGTTTCCATTCTTAGCATGTAGGAGGATGAATTTAAAGGTCTCACTGAAATAGCTAAATTAACCTCCCAAGTTTAAGGGTAGTTTTGAGATCCATCATCTTTTGAACTCCATGGAATTTATACAAATGTTGAACTGTGGATTCCAGGCAACATTTTTTTCCCAAATTTTGTGTTGGATGTTATTCTCCCAGATAGGTATTTAAGGATCAAGAGTAAGTTGCCATTTTTTTCTCGCCAAAACTTTAGGAAATAAATCGGATGTTTTGATCTAAAGGCAGATGCTGTACTTCTGATATTTTTGCTATTACATATTTAATAGCTTGATGCCGGGAATGTGCAGCCCCAGCCACACCTGACACCTGTAGTGGAATGTTGCTGTAGTCACAAGAGCTGAATGAGTTTATTCCAACTGGGGACTATGTCCCTTACTACTAAAACTATTTCTTGCAGCTCTGCATTAGTATAAAACTTGGGAAGTTTCTTTTTCTTTTTTTGCCTTCTTCTTTTTTCTTTCTTTTTGGGGGAGTAGCAAAATTGTCACTGAATGAATGCTGAAGAGAGCAAGACTCAGAGATAAAGCAATTTATTTTTCTTGTGTCTAACCTGTTTGGTTACAGAGTTCAGTATCCAAGGGTCAGATCAGATCACATAACCTGTTGGGTAGGTTTACATAAGAGACAGTGCAGTCCAGTATCTGCATTGTTTATAAGTTGCTGCTGCCAAGCAGATTGCCATTTAAATTCAGGCAGTCAGTTGCTGCTACTGACTACTGTCATTAATACCATGGCTTTGAGCACTGTTTCACTGT
The DNA here is from genome assembly GCA_027886175.1 of Phylloscopus collybita. Classification (NCBI taxonomy): domain Eukaryota; kingdom Metazoa; phylum Chordata; class Aves; order Passeriformes; family Phylloscopidae; genus Phylloscopus; species Phylloscopus collybita. Next base: position 78,218,278 of record JAJNNQ010000075.1, on the reverse strand, counting down.
TGCAAATGTTTCTTAAATTAGCTTTTCTCTCTTCTGCTGTGTTCCTTTAAAAACAGCACGAGTGGGTCTTATTGGGAGTTTTGAGAGCAGCTGGCCTCCACGGCATTTATTAGTGGCAGGAAGCAGCAGAGTTTTGTGGGCTCCGACTGAGAAGTTAAATAGCTTCAAACATTTTCTATCAGCTTAAAGCAGTGTGCTCAATGGTGCAAGCACACACTTTGCTTCCTTTGCCTTAGAATCACCCTGGGACATCCACTCTGAAAGCAGATTTGAATGAGCTTGAAAATTCAAGATTGGCTTCATTGCCAATCTGTCAACAGACCCTAAAAATAATAATAAAAAAAAAATAAATAAAGTAACAACTCAGAAAAGGAAACTGCTTGGCACACTCCATGCCCTGCTCTGTCTCTTCTGACTGTCAACTATCAATATTTATATTCAGTGGGGTAAACCTGGCCAAATTAGAGACATAAGAGGGCACTGCTGAAATCAAAATTCTGTCACAACTCACAGTTGCTCTTGACTTTTGTTTCATTAAAAATTTAATTGGAACCAAACTGTGCAGTCACAAAGCTCATCAGTGCTTCCTGTTCACAACACTAAAGAATCAGATGCTCAAACATAGCAAATTAGTGAAGAGCATGTTTACATTCTGCTCCTTTATTACTGAAAATGATTATTTGATAAACAAAGAGGCACAGCCAGGAAGAAGCCAGCGTGTGCTGACAGATTTAGCAGGCCTTGGTGACTGCACCTACTACCTCTGTGTGGATCAAGAATGGTACCTCTATGAGTAGTCTTGAAGAACTGATAAATAAAAGAGAGCATCCAGCTGCCTCTGAGCTCCGTATTAACCTCAGGGCAGGAATGGTACGGGGCTCTGAGTCCATGCAGTCCTGGCAGTGTTGCTCTAAACCAGCAAGCTTTCTTACAAGCATGAAAGGGAAGCTTTTTTGCAGTACACAGAAAGAGCTCAGGGGACAACACACTGTTGCAGACAGGATCTTTACTGTGGTCACGGTGTGCTTCTCACACTGAGAGAATCACTTGCAGGTAGAGCAGATGTTCCTGTGTAGGAAGGCATATGATAGCACCATAACCTTACTACTTTAAAGCTTACCTGGTCCAGTCATTCTGTGTGGCTGTCCAGTGAAAATTAAACTAAGAACAATTTTTTTTTTTTTTTTTTTTTTTTTTTTTTTTTTTTTTTTTTTTTTTTTTATTTCTGAGGCTTTAAAAGATTAGGCTCTGCCTTGGGAATGAAGCTATTGCTGAGAGTCAGACAAGCTTTTAAATGGTTTAAAATGGTAAAACAGCTTGCAGCTGGAAGACAAAATAATAAAAATCTCTTAGGAAGGTAACAAATACCAAGAGTTCAAGAATGACAGAAAAAAATCTACATTTTTGTAAATGGCTTCTTAGCTGAGATCAGGACCTATATGAGAAATTGAAACTCAGGCAGGCAAAACTTAAACATACATGACTAAATAAAATAAGGAAAGAATAACAGTAATTTTATAGTCATCTGTGGAATTACTAATGGGGAATTCATTAGATGATGGATTTTTAATAAGAAAATGTTAATTTATAGGGATTAAAATTAATTACAATCCTGCTAGTTTTATTGCCAGTGGGATTGCTATGAAATTGTTGTACACTAAAAAATATACTTAAGGTACTTGGAAAGTCTTTTGTATTTGATTGAGAAGCCCTTAAATCTGCTTAATTGGGTCTGCTGAATCACAGAGGGAATATAGATTTAAACCCAGAGATAGTGGGAAACAATTGCAATTTATGTGGTTTCTATTTCCTCTTCAATAGGATTCAAATTATTTCAGTAATCTCTGCCTGCAGTTTGCACTTCGACTACCCCTGCATCAGAGCACCCACAGACTGCCTGCTGGGAAGCCCAGGCAGAGCCACAAGTGTCTCCTCCTGGCCGTTTGGCGTAGATGTCTTCATATTGATGTGTTCCCAGGCTCCAGCTCTGTCTCCTTGCCCTTATTGCTTGGTCTGAGCAGGTGCTATTCTTCCACTCTCCTTTATCAGTCTGTAAGTCCTTTGGAAAACCTGTGGTTTTGGGGTTTTTTTTTGTTTGTTTGTTTGTTTTTTGTTTTTTTTTGTTTTTTTTTTTTTTAATAATTACTTCACGTTAATTCTATGAAAACAGTTTCATTAGGTCACCTCACACCCGCCCACCCAGCCAGCTTTTAAAAATTTTATGGCTTTTCTATTTTTCTGGTTTAGGAATCGGTGGTTTTGTTGTCATTTAATTATTGATGACTTCAATAACACCTGCATTGGCAAGAGTGTTCTGTTACTCAATGCACTGGCTACAACACTTACTTTTACTCTTCTTTAGAGATTCCAGAACTGTTAAGAGAGAAGTGATCTGAGAGTGGCCATATAGGATACTTCTCTAATAAAATAAATCAATGAGAAATGCTCTTAAACTGATGAAAACAAGAGGTAATTATACTGGAGAAGTATCATGTCTGTTTTCCTACCATGAAGCAGCTTCAGCTTTACTCTCTTCATTTGTTCCACAGCCCATCATGGGGTGGTGTGTGGGTGGGTGGGTATTGCACAATGTACAGTAATTTAGATTTAGCTCTGAATCCACAAAAAATTCTTGCACTTGCATAACAAAACTGAAGGTCTGTCTTCCAATTGTACTGTACAACTAAAGCCTATGCAGCCGAGTTATTTCCCAAAGTGCTAATTACATGTTTCACACTCAGCTCATCTGTACGTATCTGTGATGTTACTGCTGCTCGAGGTAAAGCGAACAAGACTACGTTACTGTGTATATGTAAATATGGTGGTGTAACACCTTTATATTTTCCTACTTCATAAACAGATGGAGGTTGTGTGCGTTGGGCCGAGCTGTCCCGGCGGCGGCGGCAGCGCTGGGGCTGTGCCGGGGCTGCCCGGGCCGGCCCCAGGCGGTGCCAGCGGCTGCAGCGGCCCCAGCGCAGGGCACGGCTGAGCCCCTCAGCCACGGGCGGGCGGGACAGAGCCCCGGGGAAAGCCTGGGCAAGGGAGGGCAAAACGCTGCCCGGCAGCCAGGGCTGAGCCAGGGGAACGCAGCCAGAAACAGCCCTGCCAGCCCCGAGGGGACAGCGGGAGCAGGGACGGGGGAGCAGAGACCCGGCAGGGACGGCCCTGCGGCCAGGGAGAGAGCCCGGCGGGGCAGGGACGGCCCTGCGGCCAGGGAGAGAGCCCAGCGGGGCAGGGACGGCCCTGCGGCCAGGGAGAGAGCCCGGCGGGGCAGCTTTCGACACCATCTCTCACAGGATCCTTCTGGACACAATGCCCAGCACACAGCTGGATAAACACATCATGTGAGCAACTGGCTCATGGATTGGGCACAAAGGGTTATAAGGAATGGAGTGACGACGTTAGTTGGCGACCTGACAATAGTGGGGTTCCACCAGTGGAACCATCCTTGGCCCTGTGCTCTTCAACATATTAATAAATGATTTAGATGCAGAACTCAAGGGATTCTGAGCAAGTTTGCAGATCATACAAAGTTGGGAGCAGCTATTGACTCCCTGCAGGGACAGCTGGACGAATCAGAGGCTGGGCAATCACCAACCATATGAACTTTATGAAAGACAAGTGCCAGATTCTGCACCTGGGATGGGACAACCCCAGATGTACAGACAGATTGGGGAATGAGAGGCTGGAAAGCAACGCAGCAGAAAGGGACCTGGGGGTCCTGGTCAATGGCAAGTTGAACATGAGCCAGCAGTGCCTGGGCAGCCAGGAGGACCAAGCCTGTCCTGGGGGGCATCAGGCCCAGCATGGCCAGCCAGGCAAGGGAGGGGATTGTCCTGCTCTGCTCTGAGCTGGGGCAGCCTCACCTCAAGTGCTGGAGGCAGGTTTGGGTGCTGCAATATAAGAAAGGCATTAAGCTCTTAGAGAGCATGCAAAGGAGAGCAATAAGGATGTTAAAGAGCCTTGAAGGGAAGCTGCATGAGGAGTGTCTGAAGTCACTCGGCTGGTTCAGCCCAGAGGAGTCGGTGACTTTCTCGTGATGGGGAGGGGCAGACGCGGATCTCTTCTCTATGTTAACCAATTACAGGATCCAAGGCAATGCCCTGAGTTTGTGTCAGGGGGGTTTACCTGGATTTTAAAACAAGGTTCTTCAGCCAGAGGGTGTTTGGGCACGGGAACATCTCCCCAGGGAAGTGGTCAGAGAACCAACACTGACAGAGTTCAAGAAGCATTTGGACAATGCTCTCAGGCACTTGGTGTGGCTCTTGGGGATGGTGCTGTGCAGAGCTAGGATTTGGACTCAGTAATCCTTGTGGGTCCCTTCCAGCTCAGCATATTTCATGATTCTGTGATTTTTTGGTCTCAACCCACATGAGTTTTTCCATGTTATTTTTTTTCCCATGTCCTGTTGAGGGCAGTGAAGTAAGAACAGCTGTATGTGTGTGTGGCAGCCAGTCAAGGTCCACCCATGACTTTAATTTAAGAAAATTAAGTCTCAACATTTCTTTTCTTTTAAATGCTTCACTTAACAAAAACCAAAACAAACAAATCTCAAAAACACAAACAAACAAACAAACATAAAAAACCCCAACAACAACACAACCCTAAACCAATAAAAACACCAACAACAAACCATTATTGAGAACTATGCAGCATGCCAAATCTTGAGGTAGTGCCAGCTAAAATCAGATTTTGCAAAAATTATTAGGTTTGTTTTGTTTTGTTTTGTTTTGTCATAAATATGTCATAAATGGCATATTATTTTGTTTGAGATCATTCTTCTTTGAAGAACTGATTCCTTCCCTGTCTTTTCAAGTCTCTTTAAACAGAAGCAGGATGGAGTTAATAATCTGCCTTACTCCACCGTGGGAATATCCATGTGTAATAAATTAAGGGATTCCAGAACTTAACATATCTAGAATTTGGATGCCTTAAAGGACAGCTTAATCACTGTTAATATATGAATGAAAGCTCTAAATTGTCTCCTCCCAGACTTTATCCAGTTAGGTGAGCTATCACGAGATGAGGAAAACATTTTCCAGAACTAATATGGTGCTGAACTCATAAAGTTATAATTTTACTTTTTTTAAACTTTCCACTCAGAAAACTGCATTAAATCCAAGTTTACACTTATTTCCTCACAGTTTTGTAATGATCATACCCCTTGAATAACAAATGTTTTATTGCCATTTCAAATGAAAGGGGAATTGTTCCCTGTTTTCGTTAATTGCGTTGCTATAGCAGAAACCTGGTTTACTATTCTTTTATGCCCATCAGCTTAATAGAATATTAAATAGTTATTGACTTTGGAAGAGGTGAACCATCATGATTTATTGAGCTGAGAGGTAAATATTCATCAAGCAACTACAATTAAGCTTCTGCTTGTGCTCTTCATTTACAGAAAATGTAGGTGGTAAAAAGGGGCTTGTGAAATGTGAAAATAACTACATCATTAAAGCCCAATTACCAACTGATCTAAAGAGGATCTAAAGAATTGTAATTTGTAAGTCAACAATACAAAACTGACTTTTAATAAAAGTAATAATAAAAAACAAAACCAAAAAAATTTTCTTTCTACCTTTGCTATCTCTGACCATGTATTTGTAACTCCTGACAGGCCTAAGGATTATAAGGAAAAAGGTGAAAATCTTACAACATAAAGATACTGATTAATGTTTTTAAGCTGAAGCAATGAATTATTGCAAAGTTGACATCCTAAATTTTACTTTTTTGTTGGTTGGCATTTTTCTACCATCCCTAGTTCATTAAACGAGTAACTGCCAACATTTGTTTCTGTTTTACAACTCCATGAAAGTACAGAAATGATATATCACACCACATTTTTCCTCCTCCCTATGTATGTGTTCTGAAGCAAACAGTGCTGTTGGAGAGTTTGGATGCAAGAGATGTAATTGTCTACTAATTTAGATTTAAACTAAAACTGGAACATTATTGCAACCATCACCACTTCTGATTACAGAGAATGATCTGTCAACACATCTACAGAGCTAATGTTAAGTGTGATTTGAACTGAAAGAGACTGATTCAAGTCTTGCCATAAATCCTTCACATAATTATAAGCTTAATGAAAGGATGAGTGTAAAAGAAACAATATTAGTCATTTACAAGAAATTCGTGACTCACTTTACTGCTTATCATGTTGTTACAGAAATGCAGAAAGTAATTTAACCTATACAAAAGAAAACCTCAAAACAAACAAACAAACAAAAACTAAGAAATGAGGCTGGTAGGAGACTTCCATTGGCTATACCAGAGGGCAGGTATGCCCCAATCTATGTCCTGATCCTGCAAATGTGTGATATACAGTGGACAACTGTTATGCCCCAGTCCCTTTCTAAGGGAAGGTCTTTTGATTCACTTTGGATGGTGCATGGGAGAAACAACAAAATTCTCAGAAATTCTCAATAACAAAGATTTTCTTTTAAACTTTGGAATATTAAGGTAGAATAAATTACTTGGCAAATTTTAAAACAACATCCAGACAAAGTAAGGGACTTCACAAACTTTAACGAAGCAAGCTTAAACTTAGCCAACTTTATTTATCCAGACACAACAAAGCACTTACTAAGGCATTGGCTGGAATTTTTTTAGTCTGGCTTACAATATACTTCAAGCAGAAATTAGGAGAAGAAAGAGAGAAAGAAAGAAAACATAAGAGTAGAAAGACAGCACTGCTAATGGATCCAAGCACAAGACTTAATTGCTGCAATTTTGATATACATTGGTGGAAGTGATGGTTGCAGTCTTGATCTGTTGTGGGTGGGGGAAGCCCAGAAAACACAAAGTTGAGTGTGTTAATATGTGTTTAGATTAACATGGGAACATCCAGGGGATGTGCACTGCACTGTGGATCACGTGCAGTCCTCTGAGGTGGAAGGCCTCAGAAAGGAGTTGGGGGGGGGCTTATGACCCCTTCTAAGATATGACATTCCCTCTCACATCAGCTCAGTGGAGTTGAGCCAGTTATGCCCCATCAGAAGGGATGAACACCTTCAGGCCTGTGTGTGAATGTCCCAATATCTCCCCTGAGGTGGGGGAGTTTTATGACTGAGCCAGTTGGGTAAGGGAGGATGTTGGCATGACGAAAAGTACTATCCCACCTCCACAGTGTCTGCTTCTTATTGCCGGCCTCCCTTGCCTGGCTCAAACCCCAGTTTGTTGCTAAATAAAAGCTGCTTTGTCATGGTCATCCTCTGGTGATCACCTCCTCCGCACCCGCGCTGTTCCCTTGCACACTGTCAGCAAAGCACCTGCAGTTTTTGCAAATGGCCAATTGAGTTATTAACCATTAACATTTCAGTCTCACAGCCACACAACAGCTTACTCCCTGCTTGTGAACAATTTTTCCTCCAAAAGTTGGGAGCTGCACTTAGCACAGTTCCAAAATAAAGTTGAAACCAATTCAGGAGCTTGGAGGTACTCTTGAGTCCTTTCCTGAAGCAGGCAGTGTTTTCTGAGGTCAGAATATAGTTTTACCTCATAAAGAAGTGGAAACTACTGTTTCTTCTATCATGAGAATTATTAGGTCCATGGACACACTTTGACACTGAGCAAAGTGTCATGGGTTGTGAGCTTCAAATCAGGTAAATCACCTACTGTTTTTTTGCTGCAGAAATTTTGTTGACTCACAACTTTGATTATATTAAACAGAAGAAAGCACAAACAGGAATTTGTTACTATAGTTCCTCTGAAGCTCCATTTTAATTTTCTGATTCTGCATGTTTCATTAAATGTGTAGAAATGACAGTAATGACTTTATGGGACATTAATGCTAGAGTCTAATGCAATTCCTGGTACAGAAAATGTATACATCAAGAGCTTATATAATAAAATTGTTTCATTTTTGACATAATAATAATACATTTTAAATGCATTTAGAATGTACAGATTCATAATATAACAATTTTATATTGTTTGTGCAAATGCTTTTTGCCATGCTTAGAGGTTCATGCATACTAAGTGAAAAATCTTGCTTTAATGAGAAAAAAATATTTGTGGAAGATTTTTGAGCTAGGTAATTACAGAGGTGTACACCCTCTTCAAAGACCAGATTGTTTGCTTTCCACAAAAGAGCAAGACAGGAAATCAGAGTATTTTAGAGTATTTTATTTGAAGATGTAATTAAGTGGCTAACCCTTTCCTAAATATGTCCTTTTATGCTGCGAGCAATGTTTTCCACTCTGAGTTGCCTACAAAGTTCTAGGCCAGTGCATAATTTTTTGTCTGTGACTTAGAGGAAAAATAACCCCAAAAAACGAAAACAAAAGCAAAGAAGGAAAAACCCAACAAAAACAAGGAAAAAACAACCAAACCTCCCCCAATAGGGAATCCTGATATTTTGTTCTACCCTGGACCCTATACCCACACAAGCATTCTGTTAGTGCTCATAGGGGTTACCCAGACAGAGAATACAGTAAAAATCTTTCTGATAAAGACACTGCTCAGACATTATTAGCTACACCTCCTCAAATACTCCACAAGACTAATTAACTTTAGTACCAGCCAGTTCTACCTTCCCTGAACCTGCCATTCTCAGCAACTGCAGAGGAAATTAATTTATTTACATAAATAAGGGGGATAATAGTTAGCTAAATACAAGAACAAATAGCTCCTCTTGTATTCCTTTGCTGCAGTGTTAATGCTGCTGCAAAATATTAAGATGAGTTATCTGTCCCCTGGCAACATCCATGCTCTCAGGCTTTATTGAAAGAAATCTGTAAATGTGTGATTCTTCTGCTGATCCATTGCTGGAGTTTTATGAAATGACAGACACCTCACCACTGCTAGGTGGTACTGTAGGCTGTAAAGGGACATCCAGGCATTTAATACTTGCGATTTCCACATGATTAAATAAATAGCACCTCTAGGTCAAGTACAAAGAGCCATTAAACATGGAACTGAGCAGAAGCCTTTCAATGGAATGCTGCTATATTTAATACAGTGTAAAAGAAATTGTCCTTACTCCCTCTGAAGTCACAGAGAATAGACCATTTGCATATAAATTTCACTGCTGCAGCTTTTGCAAAATGACAAAAATGCACCTATTCAAGGCCAGTTCAAAATATATAGTGTGGATGCCTAAGCAAGCTGAGTTTATGTGTAATTATATTGGATATGGTATTTTATCTTGGGTAGTATGAAACAGAAAATTGTGTATTTATAAATTTACTCTGATTTTTTGTGACCCACAATTCACAGATTTTTGGTTTTTTTCTCAAATTCCTGTTTGTTTGGCTTTGTTTATAATCAAAATAGTGCCAGTTGTAGCTTTCTTAGCATGGCAGCCTCTTTTGCATCTCCACAATGATAATTGCTTTATTATTCTCCATGCATTTATTGATCATAGTTATTTTTGATGTGTCTTAATTTAACATGATATAAAATATGATACTAATAAATTATAAGATAAAAAAATAAAAATATAGAGCAGTGCTAGCTGCTTCAATAAAGGCATTGTAGACTGTGAGAAAGTTGCTAGAATAGAGACTGATCAGGACAAATGTTGGAGATTTCATGACACATAAAAACCCCCCACCTTTATTTAACCTATTTACCTTGGATCTGATTGTTTTCAGTTTTTTTTTCTGAAAAACATTATGAATTTTAAATTGCTGTATTCATATTCTACTAGATATGTTTCCTTTTGTTGTTACAAATAACATATGGAGCAGCTGTATATTTTTATCAATATTATGGAGACTAAGACAAAATCAACCTTATTATTATCAAACTTAATAGGCATTAGGATACATAATTATTAAATACATACATGTTAAATAGTAAAATTTAACAGTAAGTTTAATTAAATTTAATTAGATTTGTAATTTCGTTCTCCAAAATTTTTCTGAAGATATCATCATTATTCTTTTATAGACAAATCAGATATTTTAAGGACAAGTCCTTAAGAAATTTATAAGAATTGGTAGGTTTTAAGGTTTCCAGAGAGAGCTATTGAGACTCATGTTGCTCTTTTCATCATATCTGTACATGTTCCTACATACAGAATAAATACTGGGTTTTTTTGTTTATCCTTTCTTCTTGCTGGTCAAAGCTGAGAATAAGTTGGGAAAAAAAAAAAAAGGGAAAAAAAAAAAGGTAGTGTTTCTTAAAATTTGTCATAGTGCTACATGTTCTCCTTAATTAGACACTGTCTTTGTTGGCATACTTCTGTGCCTTCAATCTTGTAGTATCTGATTTTTTTTATTATGACTGCAGTGTCAGGATACTTTCTGCTCTATAAGCACAGGTATAAAATGTCAGAAATTCTGATCTCATTGTCTTTCAGATATTTTTTAAGATTCTGGGTTAGTTCTTCAGTTTTACAGATATTTTTTAAGATTCTGGGTTAGTTCTTCAGTTTTACATTTGCCAAAATCTTTCTTTTTTAGTTGGTTGATTGGTTGTTTTTTGGCTTTTTTGCCTTTTCTTTTGGTGGTGTTGTTATTGCCGAGAAGTCATAGAATCATGGAATCATTTGGAGTGGAAGGGGCCTTAAAGATCATCCAGTTCCAGCCCCCCCTTGGGGGGAACACCTTCCACTGGTCTAGGTTGAGCAGAGCTCCATCCAACCGCACCTTGAATACTTCCAGAGGTGGGCCATGCACAGCTTCTCTGGAGAACCTGCGCCAGTGCCTCACAACCCTTAGAGCAAATAATTTATTCCTATTATCTAATCTAAACCTATCCTCTTTCAAACTCATTCCCCTTTGTCCTGTTGCTACTTGTCCTTATAAAATGTCCCTCTCCAGTTTTACTGTAGGTTCCCTTCAGCTACTGGGGGGCTGCTATGAGGTATCTGCAGAGCCTTTTCTTGTCCAGTCTGTACAACTCCAGCTCTCTTCGCCTGTCTTCATAGAAGAGGTGCTGCAGCCCTCTGATCCTCTTGCTGACTCCTTCCTCCTGCGTTTCATTTTTTGTATAATCTCAAATACTTGCCCTTATTGCTACCATACAGTTCCCCAGTTTAGTTTGCTTCCTAGGCCTTAGTGGCTGAAAACTTATGATAAGTTCTGGAAATTTTCAGGGGTGCTGCTGGGAATTTAGTTATCATCTGAAAGTCTTCCTTTTCTCTCACACTTGCTACTCACAGGTACAGATGCATCTGTGAGAACCTGAACAGTTGTCTTACATATTTTCAAAAGGCTTCTTCTGCAGTGATGTTTTCAGCTGTCCAGTTTTCCATGCAAGGTTATTTTTTTCCTGATAAAATTGTTCCTTCTACCTGAAGCCAAAAATTCTGCTACCAGTCTGTTTTATTGTTTTATTGTGTTTAAGTTCCCATGGCATAAGATCAGTCTGTTCCTTTTTCCACTGCTTTCAAACAGCTTATGACAAATTCTTTCATGTGTTAGGGAATTGTTGTCATTAATATTCCCCTTTGTAAGTTTCATATTTTCTTTGGTTTTATTTAAAAAAAAAAATCTAAAGAACAATGCTTCATCTGTCCTTACATAGCTCAAGCACTTGCTAGTCCTCTGGCTGAAAAGGAAAGTTGTTTTCAGTATTCAGTTTTTGTCCTTCTTCAGTTTGTTTTTGGTTTTTTTTTGTTTGTTTGTTTTTGGTTTTTTTTCTTTTTTTTTGGTTTTTGGTTTTTGTTTATGTGTTTTTCTTTTCTTTTCTTTTCTTTTCTTTTCTTTTCTTTTCTTTTCTTTTCTTTTCTTTTCTTTTCTTTTCTTTTCTTTTCTTTTCATTACCCAGCCCAGAGAATACTCTGGTTCGAAGAGTCTCACTGCTCTTGTGGAAAGATGAGTAGCTGCATCTCCTTCATGCAGATTATGCTTCTTATAGTATGTTTTGTATTGATGAGTTTATTAAGTGAATAGCTCTTAAATAGTCAGACAAATCCTGAGGCAGTGTTTGGTGAGAAAACCTGCTGCTTTTTTAGAAGAGGTTGAAAACCTAAGGGATATAGCAACCCTAATTAAAGCTCGGGAGAATTTTGAAGCCAGGAAGACACAGAGCAGCAATAAAAAGCTACTGAAGTTTGTGGTCATAAAGTCTAACATTAACTATTTCAATCTGAAGTGAAGCATAAAATGAGAAATGTCAATGCCTGTTTTTAACAATGCCTGATTCTCAGGAGAGAACTGAAACAGAAGACATGGAGACATCTAAAAAATCTCTCTTGTATGGCAGTGACTGTTCATTTTTTCAGATCTACTAATAAATTACAAAGCTCAAGCGTTGTAACTCTTCAGAGAACTTCAGTTTAACTGCTCAAAAGAGATGCTAAATCAATTTGTGAAACAGTTTTTCAAGTAACATAGTGTCAAGCATAAGTACATAAATCAGTTGTTTCACAGCCATATTCAGATACCCCAAGGGTTGAGTGAGAGAGCCCAAAATGAGGCATTATTGATGGACCTGATGTGCAGAATAGTTTTATTATACCAGTGGCAAATTCGAGTCTCTGGCACACTGCTTTTTACTAATACAGCTCCAGGGGAGTTTAAGAATGGCTTTTAGGGTGCCTTGTGTATAAGAGCTAACAAATACTTGCCCTGCAAGAGTGTATGATCAGCTAATATGAGGTAAGAACCATAATATTCATCTCTAAATAGCCTTTAAGGAAAGAGCCCCAAACCAGAATTCTCATTACAAAAGAAAATGAGGTAGGGATATCTGAAGTAAGCTGGCATGGACTAGATAATCTCTACTTTTCTGTGAACATATAGTGAAATAGTACTGACTTGTTAACTGTCCATCTGTGGTAGGTAGACATTGAATCACCTGTGGTTTTTACATCACTGTACCTATGTAGGCTCTTTTCTTTGTGATTTGTATATAAATCACATGAGGATTTTTTTTTTTATCTGAATGAAAATAGATGCTAACCCTCACACTATTTAATATTTCTTTTATACAATCTTTTGTTAAATTATAAGCATATTTCTCAAAATCACCTCTTTCCAGTTGATTGTAACATGTTAATGAGACTGCCATTCACTCAAAGTCACTTTTTTAAAAATTAAATAGCAAGAGTCCTACTGAGATGCTAAAATGAATATATTACAAAAATTGAGCTTTCAATTTACTGAGAGCAAACAGCTTGAGTGACGGGCAACAACTAGATCATCAGAAATGTTCTGTTGCTACTTTATGCATTTGATTATTATTTTCACAGCTTTGACACAATTTTCTCCACCCTGAACTGACTGACTTATTGACTTCTGTGATCTCCTTTCTCTATGCTCAATCTTTTCACTATGGCTTCATGCCTCCATTTTTCATGCTCTTTTTTTTTTCCTTCTTTTTACCTGTTTCCTCCCACTGAATTATTTTAGTTCATGGCAGGGTCTATGAAAGCAGTATCATGAAGTCACAAGCAAATAACTTCTTAAATGTACATCTGGTACCATGTCTCTGACAAGCTTTTCAAAAGGTGCCAAAATATTTTGGAAGGTGAAATTGGGAACTCGCTGATAGTTTGGTGTTGTAGACTCATATTTGTTACTCTTTTTCCATCTTGTCCTCTTTTTAATCTCCTGCATTGAGATGTCAGGTCATTAAGAGAAAGTAGTAATAAGAAAGATAAAGACAAATTTGAGTTTAAGGGTTTCCCAGAACGAAACTTTAACCAGAAAAAAAGAAATTTAAAAAAAAAAAAAAATTAGGCACCTGTGCATAAAAACATTATGTGTAATGATCAATATCTAATTATAATGTAATTATGGCTTTCAAACAAATGTAGATAGTTATAGCCTAAAATACATTTAGAAAACTAGATATGGAGATGTTTTTAACATGTCCCAGTATGGTCATTATTTTTGTATTATTTTTCCTGTAAATGGGCCTGCCTTTGTGCCCCATTTACATGTGACAGATATATAGTTCTAATATTATAGTAGTAAATGTTAAATTGCAACCAGAGGTAGTATTTTAATCTATTTTTTTTTTTTTTGCATTTTCAAACTATTGTCTCTACATCTGTGATCATTACGTGTTTAATCCAATTTGTAGCATTATCTACAATTTACATCCTATTATTTTAAAAGGAGTGAACTCTGGCCCTGGTAGCAATATGAACAATCTACGTTAAAGAGAGAAATGTACAACACAGGCTGATTTCTCTATTCCCTTAATTAGACTGGAAGTACTGGGTTATTGATAACCTGTGACTAGGGATGCCAGATGATTTTCCACATCATTTGTGCTTCCTGATCCAGCAGATTAATTAGAAGTCCTTTGGGAATTTCGAACACCTTTTTCTGAGAGTTTTTATTTCTGTCCTCTAGATTTAGCTTTTAGCATGATTACAAGAGAAGTTAGGCACTACAGGAACTGTACCAACTTGATGTAGCTTCTCCTCTTTACTGCAATAAAAATATACAGAAATAAAAGACACAGTTCACTGAAAAATAGATCAATAATTACACATGCAAACATACAGAATTGGAATTTTCCTTTACCACATAAATGTTAACAAGCTTGCATATTTTATCTCTTGCAGTTTCTTTCTCCCAAAGTGTTTTCGTTTGCTATTCAGAAACATGGGAAAAGGTCTCTGCATTTTCACCTACTTAAATACATTTTAGTTCAGCTTACATTTGATACCAAAGGCTAATGTGGAATTTTCCAATTTCAACACCTTATATCTCTCACCATATAACTAGGTGAAAACAGGAAGGGTTTTTCTGGGTCTCTTTTTGATGGAGGAACTTGTATAACATCATATGAACATGAAGGCAATTATCCTGCCGTTGTGTACACCTGTAGATGTCTGACTTCTGGATTAAGAGCAAAATGTTGTGTGCTGCTTTTCAAGAGGAATAGAGTTGCATTGGTCCAATCACTCAGCCACAGTAGGAAAAATAGCATCACATATATTAAAGCAACGTTTGTGTGGAAAAGCACAAGATGCTTCCTAAGCCATGGGTTCATGACCATGTAGTTGACCTTTTGGCCCTCATACTATGGAGCTGTTCAAACCAACAGGTACTGTGATCCTTTCAAAGGTTCTTTTTCTGCACTGCCTGATTTACTGCTTGCAGAAGCAAGAAGCGTAAGAGAAAATCCATTTAAAACAAACCACAGGAATAAAAAGAAAAACAAAAAAAAAACACAAAAAAAAAAAAAACCACACACAAAAAAAAAAAAAACACAAAAAACCACAAAACAAAAAAAAAAAAAAACAAAAACAAAAACAAAACAAACAAAAAAAAAACAAAACAAAAAACAAAAACAAACAACAAACAACAAAAAAAAACACAAACAAAAAAAAACACCAAAAAAACACCAAAAAAAACCCCGAAAAATGAACTCAGGCTTTTTTTACTGCAAAACCCTCTCTGCTTCTCTACATCAATTACTAATAGACAAAAATGGTACTATTACCACTCTACTTCCATGAATAAAGGTCCTATGCTACAGGTAGATGACAGTAAAAGCTCCACAGAAAAAGGGCTTGAATAAACAAAAAATAATTTTCAAAGCATTGCATAGAACTTGGCACTATTTTTGTAATACTTTGATAAACCTTGCTGTTTGGGTCAGCTTATTGTTTTCCAAAAGCAAATATTCAGTTTTTCAGAAGTAGCTTCATAACTCAAGAAGAAAAATCACAGCTGGCATGGATGTCTCACAGCGTCCAGAGAGGGTACTCTGCACTGCCAGAGGCAAGAAAGCTTCTCTTCCTTCCTTTTTTATTTCAAATATTGCTTCTTAATATAGTTAATCACTTCTTTTCTACAGTAAAACTGCTGCATTCAGCAGGATATTTAGCTCTTGTCCATTGGAAAGATTAACTTCTTTGTATTTATTTGTCTATCCTTACAGAAGTTAGATGATCACAGTTGGTTGTTTGGGGTTTTTTTTCTGAATTACTGCTGCAGGAGGGTTTTTTTTTTTGTTTGTTTGGGGTTTTTTTTTTTTTTTTTTTTTTTTTTTTTTGTTTTTGGTTTTGGTTTTGTTTGTTTGTTTGTTTTTAAAATGAGATCTGGTGAACTAGGACTTTTATAAAACTTTGTTTATTCTGACAGAGCTGAAACAAGATCCCAAAATAAATTCTAGCTGTTTCTTGGAAGTACTGTCAAAATAAACAGAATTTTTCTTAGCTCAAAAATATTTGGTATTGGAAGTATTTACTGCACGTCTGCTTCTATTCCAGGTTTTAAGTAAAGACTGTTGCACTTGAATATGTATCTGTACATAAACCTGAAGTTTACTGTCCTCCGCCTTTTTTAATATATGGTTCTCTGTTGTTGAGACAGAGAGATCCCTGAGCCAAAGCAGATATTCACAAGGAGGAGAGAGTATTGATCTAGAGCCTGTTAGAGTTGAGAGTATCTCTATGGAGAAAGGCAAACTACACTGGGGAGGTGATCTCTGCATGCACTCTGCATTCTTGCCCAATGATGAAGTGGCCTGCAAGACTTCTGCTGATTTTTTCTGTTTGATGGAGGTATTAAAAAGAGTACGGCAGTATTATGTGACATTATTTTTTTTTCTTGTAGGTATTATGTTTATTTACTGGCTTCTTGTGCTGGGCAATATGCTATTTGAGAGTTCGGAGAATCTAAAAATTTTCAGGACTTATGAGAGTTTGCTGTCAGAGTGTTTGTAGACTTCCAGAGTGTAGTGTATTTGTAAACTTCATATGAAATTAGAGTAATTTGGAAACTCTCAATACTTTCCTCTATTTTAATAGATTTCTATAAGATTTTGGTAAAGCACATGGAAGTGACTGGAAATGTTCAGATTATTGGGTTTTTTTCTTTTTTTTTCCCCTGCCAAATCTCTTTTTGTGCCAATAATGCATCAATAACCTAGGTTATTAACATAGGACTAAAATTACTGCAGTACTGCCCCAAAGGTAGTTTGTGTCAGGAAAAAGAATAGTCAAACTCAAGCAGCATTCCTTTTAAGGCAAAAAGTTCAGACAAAAACAAAATGATTCCATGGAAAGTTAGTCTGCAAACACCTGCACCACCCACAAAGCAGAAAACATGTAGTGGAAGGCAGAGAGTATTAAGCTGGTTTTACACAGAGACTTTTTTGCTCCTTCCTTTGAGTAGTGCTTGTGACTTAATTCAAAAACTGCAGAAGATCATTTTAATTAATGCTGTCGACAGCCCTTGAAATACAGATCACAGTGTAAATACAGCCAAATTATTATTACAAGAAAGGGCAGTTAACACTCTGTCTGCATTTTTCCATTGTGCATGCAGAAGTCAAATTAGAAACTTAGGCTGATACCAAACTTAAACAGCTTATTGGACTAAATGAAAAATGTAGAAGTGATCTATTGTACTTCCATTTCTTTGACTGTAGTTCTGAGACTCACAGCTCTCTGTTATAGGCTGGTGCCACACTTGGCCTGTAGCATGAAGGAATATAGTCTTGGAAAAAAGGATTAGTCTCAGATTAGTTGTTAAGATAGAGAAGAAAAGGAGAAACAGCTACTCATATTCTAGTGATGGTTTGCTAGGTCATTTTTAGTCATCAGAAAGTCTTGATAGGAAAATAAGAAAGTTAAAATCTATATCTAAATGTGAAGCTTTAGGCACAGATAACTGGTCCAAGATCTTTCACAGTGTGTAGTTCCCCATCAGTATAGGTTTATTTTACCCAGACCTTCAGTTTAACAGTGACATTATTCTTAACTCTCTGTATAGCTTATTTGGCCAATTAAGCATGTTGTTTTGGTAAGTTACTGCCTTAATAAAATTGATTAAAAAGGCCTAATGAAATAAACCTGGAAATCTTTAATTTATCTGACAGTACTTATGAGTAATTAGGACTAAATCAACAGTTAGTTAAAAAGACCCAGTAATAAAGAGCAGGCACTGGGATTTATCTTCCAGTTTGCAGAGATGAAGCAGGCACATTGACCACCAAAATGATGTTGTTGATTTCGTGAAAGCACCAGGAGAGCAGATGATGAAAAATTGCAGGTACATAAAGCTGTTGCTATGGCATTCAATTCTCGCATCACTGTGTCTGGATTTAGTGCCTTAGACTGGAGCCTTAGACTGAATTACAAAATCGTATATTCCAAATGCTGCTTATCATTTCAACAGAGCCTAGTAATAAGTGACAGGAAATGCATTACCCATCCAAGATATGTACCAGCAGATGAGCAAAGATTGAATTCAGGCATCCTAAAATGCTCAGTCTTCTATTTTTTTTTTTAACTGCCATTTGTCACTCCTAACTTATCTTTGTAATTCCAAGGCATGAGGTGGTATTTGAAGACCAGAATCAGAGGCTTTGAGCAGTTAGGGATAGTGACAACATGAGGGAAGGATATACAGTACATCTGTTGATGTAATCAAAATCCATGCTTTACAGCAGAGGAGGAAAAAGAAAACAATTAGAAATGTAAACTTACTTATCGCAGTAACTCTGTGATATTGCAGGTTTAGTAGAGCACAGCCAATGCACTACCACAGAAGATATTGCTATCAAGAGTTTGTTAAGTGGACTTCTGAAGAGTCATAGTACCAGCCACTCTGAGACAGTGAAATAGGGACAGGCAGCCCTTTCTGAAAGAGAGCAAATGATGGCACCAACACCTTTTCTTGACTTTCTTTGACCTTTCCTCCTTCTTTCCAGATTTATTTTTTAATTTCTTCAGTGTTGATACATTTTGCACTTGCCATTCCCTACCTTTCCCCTTTCCTGGAATCTTACATCTTCTGGTTTCTTGACCTTCCTCATTATTACTTTTATCCCTTCCACTTTTGACTTCAGTTATGTCCTTTTCCTGCCCTTTGGTTCTTTTCCCTCAGTCACTTCTGGCCTTTTTCTCATCATACAGTCTTTTCTCATTTTGAAAAAAGGGAAAATCCAGGGCAAGTTTCAATATCTTATGTTTTAACAGCAGCTTCATCCTCCAGAGTGGCCTTCAAGAGCCATCTTGCCCCATCCAGGTAACCTGAGAATACTTTTGCAGAGCTGATGTTTAAATGCTGTCATCTCATTTAGGTCACTATTTCTCTTGACCCCTTCTTAGGGGTTCCCCAGTTTTTGTTTCCTCCAGCCTATATGATATCTCTTTACATCAGCTGTCTCAGACAGTGTAATGTAATAGTGACTCCCTGTTCCAAAACTCAAAAGGACACAGAAGCTTTCTGTGTGCACATCAAATGTGAAAACCAAGGGGATAATCAGGAAAAGTGGCTTCTTTTCTGTCCATTTTTTTTTTTCTGTATTCATGGTTTTCCCATCAAAACACTTACAAAACGTTTGGATCTATGTAAAATGCAGGTTCATGACCCAAATCCAGTTTTGGACTGTGTTACCTTAATCTTTGAGTAAAACAAGAATAAATTAATTTCTTCTGTTACGCACTTTTAATGGGATCAATCTCCTGCGCCCTTGCTCTCTCGCTCTCTCTCTCTCTTCTGCTTAGTGGTCATGGCAGAAAACAAAAAGAGAATTTCACTCTAGAAAGTATGAATAAAGATTTTGCCTAAAGTTTTTTGAACAGACCAAACTTTAAAGGCTTATCACAAATAACAAAAATCTCCTGAGATCTGAAAAGATTTAATATAATTTGAAGATAAACTGATTTAGCACTGTAGATTGAACATATTAGATTTTATCTGGCAAGTTATGCTCACAGCTAGGGACTTATAAAGCAAAATAATCTAATATGATATCATACTTCAATTAAGTTTAATCCTATGATAGTCTTTGTAAATATTTGTGTGAAGATTTTGTAGAACTATGATTGTTTGTGTTTAATTATACAAAAAAATTTAAATTAACTATGCCCTGGTTGCCTGTCAGTTGAAAGAAACTCCCTATCTTTTCTTCAAAAATCTAAAGCTTGAGGCATGTATCAGTGCCTTTGCTTCAGTGATTGAAACTTATCTGTTTCGTTGTGTAGTAAGAAATTGTTAGTGTTGTAAAGGAACAACAGGGAAATACAAATAAGGAAGTAAAAAGGAAAGCTAATAAGAACTGTGAAAAGAAGGTGGAATGTTCTCATATATCATGGCCCATGCAGCATTTTACTAAGGTAAATTAGAAGGGCCATAGAATTTAGTCTAATTTTATGAGCAGTATGGATTAAGTGATAACTTTTTCCATAGAAATTTTGACAATATAGTAAAAACATGTAAAGGCACTTGCATTAAGCAGAATAGTGACAGACTTTCAGAAATACCTGGAGATTTGTTTAATTTCAAGAGTATATTGAAGTTCTCATTTGCTAATAGCAATAGTGTTGCTTCCCAGCTTTACATTTTACCAGGGATTTTCCACCTAGTGCAATAACACACGGTATCTCAGCAAAAGTGAATTAATTTTTCTACTTATGTTTGTAATCTCAGCAGTCTAGGAGTGCTGACAGTGTCTCAAGTTACATAGTGAGAAGGTGGGAGGAATCCCTGGAGAGCAGCTCTTATGTGCAAGACACTGACATTTGCACTTTCTTCTGCAGTTTCAGGTTTCATGAGCGGAGCATTTAACACAGGGTTGTTCCATGTGATTGTAGTGATGTTGAGATGTTCAGCACTCAGATAATACACTATGGATTTGAGGAAGATCTTAACAGCAGTGGACACCAAGCATCAAAAAACTCTCATCAGGAAAGGGACTCTGACAGTTCAGAAATTAGTTGCAATTTTGATGGGAGGCTCCAGCTTCACAGTCCTGCAGGCACCTGCCTAAAAAATTAAATATTTGCTAGTCAGAGAAAAGAGATTTAGAAATCAATTTTGAGGCAAGTTTTGTTGCTGTTTATCCAAATTACATACTGCTGTTGTGTATGAAGTCAGAAAATTATTGAAAATGATGCAGTGACTCTATTTTTCACTCATGAGCTCAACCCAAGAAGACAGTCAACTTGCAGTATGTTCTTGATTTTTCTTCAAGACAAATGTTGGTGCAACATCAGTGCATCTTTGCCTTACTGAAGTTTAACAATGTTTATATTCTTTCTGTTATTTTACAATCTACTCTTCATTACTCTGACTTAAAGAACAAAATGGGAAATTAAAGCACTTTGCAGAATAAAATTTAGTTGCAACATTTCACTGGCAGGATAACAGCTTTTGGTACAGTAAGATCAAAGCTACATACACAACTTCTTAGATGTCATTGAAGACTAATGCCATTCATATTATCACTGCAGATTTTCTCTGTGAAATTTCTGTAGGTGAGGATTTTCTTCAGTAAAAGCCAAAAAAAAAATCCACCTGCCTTTTGCTTCTGTCAGAATCCCAGGTGGGTTGTCCCCCTCCTATACCCCTCTTATTGGTATTGGGATGCCTGGGGTCAGGGTGTATTTCAGTTGTTTGCCCTTGAGACATCCCAGCAGGGACCTCCTCCTGGGCTCAGGAGACCTTTCAGAGCCCTGGCCATCAGCCCTTTCCCTGCCCCAGCCACAGACATCACTGCCTTGTTCCACTGCTCCAAGCACCCAGCCTGCTATGCTAAGGAACTTTGTGGTGGTATGTTAAGAAAATTTAAAGTGATACAGAACTCAGTGCTGTGCTGAGTTTGTCAACCCCAAAACTAAGTGGGAAGAGATTGTTTACTGGAGGCATAATTATCTGTAGCTCAGAAAATTCATTGATTTTTTAAAGCTGGGAGAGTATATTGAGAAGAAAATTTACAGTGTTTGACCTGGTTTTATACCTTTCTCTAAACATTCTTTTTGTAAACTGTTATATATAAAGTGGGATGGATCTTTCTGTTTGACCTAGTATTGGCTTTTCTCTGTACAACAGTAGAGGTGGGAATCTCAGCACGCTGCTGCTGATCTGTGGAAGTGCAGAGACTTCCTAAGAGAATGAAGATGAATTCCTAAATTCAGGTCTCTAAACATTCCATGCTTCTTTGCCTTACTCTGTTGATACTTGAAGTGTGACCATTCCCTGCTTCTCCTTTGGTTATCTAGTATCAGCTCTGAATGGCCTCGTCTCAGACATTCCTTGTTTGCATGATGATTTGCCCTAAGAATGTCACTGTTACATGATAAAGTTCTTTTCTCCCTATGCTTCTCTCATTTCACAAGTAGCAAAGGTGGGAAAAAAAAAAAAACCAAAAAACCTCACGAAAATAGATTGTGTTCTCAGACTTAGAACTGCACCAAAAAAATTCAGTCATCATACACAAAAGCAAGAATTTTGTTGACATCAGCCATGACTATATTTCTGATGGAATTTTATTCATAAGAATAATGTTAGAGACACCATTAATTAAGGTAGTTATTCTGCATCAGAGCTATTGTCCGTTTTTTTGGCAAAGCTGGCAACATATGAAAGGACATATAGATTTATAAAAGAATTTCATATTGTCAACCAGCTGACCTCAGTAAGTTCCATCACTCTATGTTCTGCAATTTGGTCCTGTCCTTACACACCTTTATCTCAAAGTTCTCCTTGTCTCTCCCTCACATCCTTTAGCTTTAGCTGAAATACCAACTGCTTTTATTTAGAAGTTCCTGAATATTTTGTTATAACATTTCAGTGGGATATGTGCTAGCCAGATATTGGTCTATTATCAGAGAGTTTAAATGTTTCTCCCTGAGCCATCATACATGAGAACATACCCAGAATCAGAGGTCATTCTTCATTCTTTATTAATTCATGTTGAAATGGCATATTTTAGAGCTCTTTAACTAAACAGCCAAAGTTTGGTCATAGAAACAGGCTGCTGAGGAAAGCGTTAAATGGAAGAGAGTTAAATAAAAACTTCCACTATGTGGAAGGTAGCTGAGAAACAAGTATTCCAAAAAGCTAGATGAAGCAAGAGGATTATCAAAATTTTTGATCTACACAAATAAGCTTTTAAAATATCCTCACTACAAAGTAATCTGCCTTTAAAAAACAAAAAGCTATCAAACAAGAACAAAACACGTGAATTCTCTTAATGTGAACAAGCACATGTTGTTTCAAAGCATGGAATTTTAAGATTTCTTTTTCAAATAATATGTAAAGCTGAGCTAAGAGCCAAGTTAAAACTGAAGGTAAGTTTGTGGTGGTGACATGCTCTAAGTGACACATGCCCCTACATATTATTTTCAGAACCAATTTCAGCATATTCTGTTTAATGTGCTTATGTAAAATTACAGTGAATGAGATTTAGGCTTCTTCCTCATTAAAACCCATGGAAGACTGCCAGGAACTCATTAAGCAATCTACTTGGTTAGCGCTCTAGCCATGTTTGTGTGTAGTACAGTTTATTTCAACTTGTTAGTTCTTGTTATCAGTGGTTGTACATCTCAAGCGTTATGTGAATATATAAAGATGATAGGTCAGTGTGGCCACTAAATAAAAATAAAAGGCAAAGATTTGCGCAAAATATAAAGCATCATCCTTGCAAATGCTCAAAAGAGGTGTGTATTCTAGAGAAAATTCCAAATGTTTTTTATTCAGTTTGGGAGATGCATCTGCCTTCATCAGTGGTCTTGAACCAAAGCCAAACTATTTATCTTGAGATGACTTAGAATTTGACCTTTTCTTCAACATACAAACATGTTAATTATACCATTTGTTTTTGGCAAACCAGGGTTAGAATGCATAAATTTCTGTGGTTAGTTACAATGTTAGCCCTGAAAAGTTGTTCTTAGTAAGAACTCATCTGTTTCAATTCATGTTTCAGTGGCAGTACTCTGGAGGGGACACAGGACTGCACAAAGCAAGAGACTGGACCAGATGGCCTGGAGCATTTTTTTTCTCATCTCAGCCATGTTTTAATTCTATGAAGTTGTAACTAATGGCTTATGGACTCATATCTGCTTCTGTGTACTAATTGCCATTATAATGATTGCTTTTGTTCAAAGATTAGATGTTATCAGATGTGTGGATGGGAAATCACATTTGTTCTTGTGATTTTACAGGACTGACCTGAGGTTTCTGCTAATGTGCACTTACATTTGATACTTATTGTTTTCTTATTTGGTCTATAGTCTAAGATGAGAGATTGTGTCTGTCCAATCAGCTTTTATTAAAATCTGGTAGATTGTTTTCTAAGAGGTAAGTCAGACAATTCACGGTTTTTCGTATGGCTATGACTGGTGGTGACAAAATGAATGTGTTCATTAGGAAACTGGCAGAATCATAAGGAATATGAAATCTTCTGCAAATGTGGAAGACATGATATTTTTAGGACTTTAGTGTCTGTTGGGCAAAACTTACTTTTGTAAGTACCAGTTCCCATTACTTGTATTTTGTTTTGTAGAGAGATTTGGCTATGTCAAAGCTCTCAAAATCTGGATTTCAGCCAGCTTACTACTAATTAGATCTTCAGAGGTGTCTGGAATCTAAACAGCATGGTGTGCGGAGATATCGTCAATCAGTCAGCAGAGATTGCATTCAGTTCTACTGCTGCAGATACTCATATTCCAGCAGGCTTGCTGTTTATAGATGCCTGTATATGTGAATATCTCAGGAGGAGTCATAGAATCATAGAATATTCCGAGTTGGAGGGATCATGGAAGTTCAACTCCTGGCCTTGCACAGAACAGCCCCAAAAGTCACATCATGTGCCTGACACTATTGTCCAAAAGCTTCCTAAGCTCTGTCAGGCTTGCTGCTGTGACCACTTCCCTTGTGAGCCTGTTCCAGTGCCCAAACACCCTCTGGGTGAAAAATCTTTTCCTAAGATCCAACGTAGATCTCCTTTGGAACAGCTTCAGGCCATTCCCTTGGGTCTTGTCACCAGTCAGCAAGAGATCAGTGTCTGCCATGAGGAAGTTGTAACTGCCATGAGGTCTTCCCTCAGTCTTCTCTTCTCCAAGCTGAACAGACCAAGTGACCTCAGCTGCTCCTCATATGGCTTCCTCTCAAGGCCCTTCACCATCTTTGTAACCTACCTTTGAACTATCACTAATAGCTTTATATCTTTCTTACATTGTGATGCCCAAACCTGAACACAGGACTCGAGGTGAGGCCACACCAGCACTGCAGTGGGGCAGGACAATCACAAGTGAGGATCTACAAGGTCACCTCTTCAAAGCTATTGTCTGTTCTCTTGCTCTAAGTAATTCAAATCTTTCTGTTATGCATTGTTAATTTACATTCCTATTTATCCATGCTATTGTGCATCTTTTCTAGCTTATTTTTTAATTTCCCTTGCAGGCATCTTCTTTTGCCTCAAGGCAGTCCCTGGATAAGCCCAATTTACAACACTGGTGGCGTATCTGGTCTTTCGCATCCTCAAGCACTTGACATTGTGTTTGGAAGTGTCAATCATTTTGTACATTTTTATGGGTCTACTCAGCTTCTGAGAGTCCATTGCTTTCCCACTTTTGCCTTTGTACATACACACAAAAAAAGGTGCAGAAGAGCCATTTCCACTCATTTGATAATACACAGGGATCTTCACATTAAACACACATGACTTTTGCAGTGGTCAGTGAGATGTTTTAGGACAAGTTTAAGTTAACACACCTGTCTTCTAAGATCATATAAGAGTCATGGAAGTTGGGCACAGCAGAAGGGGCTGCTCACAGATTTTCATTAAAACTAGTGAATGACAATTTTTTAAGTTTTGCTTTTTTGAGGACACGTTTTTCTCATTAAAAGGCCAAAATTATCCTTTCTTTCCAAAACAAATAAAAAGACTTTAGAGTAATAAAATCCATCTCTTCATTCACTTTACTCATAGGAGCCATCCCATAATTCTCAGTTTAGCCTACTAGAGTGAGTTGTTTGTTCTAAACATAGAGCAGAAATACAGGTCATTTGAATCAAGATTGTTAAGCAAAAACGTTATTTAAGAAAATATTTGTACTAAAAAGGGTCCCTAGCAAAAATTAAACAGATAATTTTCAGATATAATTTAAGTAATCCTATGCTTATCCACTCTAATAATGCATCAACATGTTCCTTAGCATAAGCATAGCTCTACCATATGTAAAATTTACCTAAACTGTTTCAGCTGATGTTTATCAGCAGTTTGTGAAAATTGCATCTGTGGTATTCTGTCCTAGCCTCCAGCAATATGTTATTCAAAGTCAAGTTGAACCAGAGGCAGTATTTAAATTTAACAGTCTTTGTCAGATTATTTCTTTAAGAGCTTTCCTAATCATTCTTATTTTGCAAAATAGTTGCCTGTTCTTGTATCTTTCTATAGTCTTTTTCTGTTTAGATCTTTAAAAATAAATAATTAAAAAGCAACTCCTCTGAGAAGTAATTTTAAGAACATATAACTGTGGTGTCAATTTTTTTAAAATTTAACTACTATCTTCTTTTTACTTTTTTTCCTTGTTCTGTCCTCAATAAAATTAAAAGTAGCAGAAAGGCTGGTTTGTTTGCTGAGACAGCAACAAAATATTCATGTAGATGAAACTTAACAGGAATCAAACTACATAGTTGCATATTTAATTACATGTGCTCAAATTACATTTGTCCTGAAAAACAAACGTCAAGTCCAGCTACTTTAAAATGCAACACATGCACTCATTATGGATTCAGCTAATCCATCACACTCTCTGTTTCTGTCTCTATACTTTTTTTCTTTTTTTCTTTTTTCTTTCTTTTTTTTTTTTCTTTTCTTTTTTTTTTTTTTTTTTTTTGTCTCAAGAGATTTGCATGCTTAGGTTTGGTTTTACTTTATATTGTAGTTCAGAAGGCCAGCTTTTACTGCAGGTGAAATTGGTTTACTTTTCACCTAGACATTGTCAAACATAAGGTGCCTTTATGTATTAGGTGCAGTTTACAGAGAAATCAAGGCACGCAGCAGTCTATGCAGCAGTTCACACAGACATGTGTGCACATGTTTTATTGTGTTGCATTAATTGTATCAAACAGAGAATGATTTTGTGAGATTAGGTTAAAAGATCACAATGAAAACTTACTTCTCCATATCAATCTGAATACATTTATGTATATATCTTCTTATTTTTTTTAATATGCCAGACAATTAATTCATACTTCACGTGACAGCACTGCAAGGACAAAGACCTATGTTTTAGGCTTGGAAAAATTCAGTTTCATCTATGCTTCTAAAAAGTGCTAAGTCAGCTCTGTACTTTCAGTGATGTTTTAAGACCATTAACTAAATGTGACAGGTATCTGATTACAGCTTTGTTTCTCTCATGTTGACCTCCAGGTACGTCTATAACACTTAATTTTTTTTATTCTATATTTTTAGATATGTACAGCATTTTTCTTGATTCCCTCAACCTCCTATCACAACCTGCACAGACTATGATCCGAAGTGCTGATTACAGAGAATGTGCATGACATATATAAATGTCATGCTACAGTGACACTGGGCTCTTAAGACCTAAATTAGCATGTCAGTTCCAAAATTTGAACTTTTTTATGAAAAAATATCTTAATTTTTATGTTAACCTTTAAATAGGGTACTACTCTATGTTTTAATGACAATTGCAGCTGTTTACTTGCATTTTATCCCCAAAGAAGTAATCCTTTCCACTGCAGCTCCATTTTAGAGTCTTTAGTTTTCTGCGTTTTAATCACCTTTACTGAGTTTTAGTGGTGATGATGAGGTGAATAATTTATCATACTCTAAACAGAAGCAAAGAAGCAGAGTAAATGATCCTTCACAATTAGATTTAGAAGGTGACTTTAAAATCTTAGGGGATTTCCCAATATATTAAAAGTGGTCAATTTAAAAATTTAATTAGAAAGGTAAAGTCTGGTTTTGTGTGTTATACGTGCAGTTTAGGTTCACCCTGAAGAAGATTTCATTAACATTAGCTCATTTTTATGCATTCGTGTTTTTAAGATTCTCTTCTTTATAATGGATCTGCTGCTTCCCTTTTTAGATAGACACAAAACTAAATACACTCAGGCAAAACAGATACAAAGCCATTAGTGAAAGGGCACATTTTTGAGTAGTCAATTAGGATAGTCTGGTCTATTTAAATTCTAGCCAATTTATTGTCCTTACACATTATAGTCATTAGAACAAGTTAGAGAAGTTGAGAACTCTATATAAATGATCTTCTGAGTCTTTTCCCTTACAGAGATAATCTTATAGAGGTGACCTTAATTATTGCACCGTGGTATACAAACATATTTCTATTGTAGTTGAAAGAAAAGACTATAAGGTTATTCTATTCAGGTCTTGGATGTTCTGTATTGTTTTAAAGGTATTATGCCTCTCTTCCATATATAAAAAAAAAGCCTAATGGCAAGTATTCCCTCACTGCGTTTTTTTTCCTTACAGGAGGTTGAAAGCATGATGGTAGGTCAGTGTTGCTGGTAAATATTAAGTGGTTTAACAAGTTATTTATATGGCAAATCTGTACCCATGTAGATAGAATATAGAATCTTGAAACTAAACCCCATCTCCCTCAGATGCTCCTCATAAGACTTCTGCTGCAGACCATTCACCAGCTCTGTTGCCCTTCTTTAAAGACTCCCTAGCACCTCAATCAACATCCTTCTTGTAGTGAGGGGCCCAGAACTGAACACAGGATTTAAGATGTGGCCTCACCAATGCGGAGGGACGAAAACTGCCCCAGTCCAGCCAGCTCACTATTGCTTCTTGACCACCTGGGCACGTGCTGGCCCATGTTTAGCTGGCTGTTGACCAGCACTCACAGGTTTTTCCTAGCAAGCAGCTTTCCAGTCAGTCTTCCCCAAGCCTGTAGCATGGGCTGCTTGTGACCCTTGTGCAAAATCTGCCAGTTCACCTTGTTGAACATCAAACAACTGGCCTTGGTCCATGGATCCAGCCTATCCAGATGCCTCTTCCTGTTCTCCAAAAGAACACCTCCACCCTATGTGGTCTTGTCTGCAAACTGGCTGAGAGTGTGCTTGATCCCCTGGTCCAGGTCATTAATTAAGGTATTAAACAGGGCTGTCGACAATACTGAGCCATAGGGAACACCAGCAGTAACCAGCTGCCAGCAGGATGTAGCACCATTCACCACCACTCTTTGGGCTCAGCCATCCAGACAGAGTTTTCTATCCAGCCAAAAGTATTCTCATCCAGGCCATAAGCAGTGTCTTCAGGACAGTCCTGTGGAAAATGGTGTCAAATGCTTTATTGCAGTCTAGGTAGACAACATCCACAGCATTTTCCTCATCCACCAAGGATGACAACTTGTCATAGAAGGAGATCTGGTCACTCCAGCAGGACCTACCTTTCATAAACCCATGAATGGTCTTGTGTACTGTGCTGCACAATGGTGCTCATGGTGATCTGCTCTATGACTGTCCTGAGCACTGAGGTCAGACTGACAGGCCTGGATCCTTCTTCTGTCTCTTGTAAATGGGTGTCATATTTGCTTATCTCCACTCAACTGGGACTTCCCCTATCAGGATGCTTGATAATTGATAGAAAATGGCTCAGCGAGCTCTTCCACCAGCTACTTCAGTATCCTTGGGTGGATGCTATGTGGCCCTACAGACTTGTGTATGTCTAAGTGGTATAGCAGGTTGCTGACATTTTTCCCATGGATTACTGGGGCTTCATTCTCTTTCCCATCCTACCGGGCTTCCATCTTTCAGCTCAGGGCCCAAGTATCCTGGTAACACTTGGTTTTACTTTTGAAGATTGAGACAAAGAAGATAGTAGGTGCCATAGCCTTTTCCTCATCCTTTGCTATCATTTTTCTGCCTGCATCCACTAAAGAACAGAGATTCTCCTTAGCTCTCTTTGTGCTGCAGATGTGTTTATCACTTTTTACAGAAGTAACCATATTAAGTTCCAGCTGAGTTTTGGCTCTTCTAATTTTTTTTTTCCCCTGCACGACCCCATGACATACATGTAGCCCTCCAGAGTGCCCCGCTCCTTTTTCCAGTTTAAGTTTCTGGTGTTATTTCTGTGGAGAAATATTCTGTGGCTCACCTGGAAGATTGTGATTATTCAATCTGTTTTCAAATTGAACTGAACTATTTTATCTTGAATAACAGAAAGGGTTAGTAGTATTAGAGTTTTTTTCTTCCATTGCTGTAAGTAAATAGCCTTTGAATTTCATCTTTTAAAGATGACATCAGACTTACTAATTTATTTTTTTAACTATCTTTAGAACTAGGAGAAGATTGATTCCCTCAGTGTCAGGCATTATACCGAGGCTGACAGTTTTGGAGAGCTCCAACATTAAGTAGCATTTCTTTAGCATTATTCTTAGAATTAATATACACACCTTCACAGGGTGTCTAAAATTATGTTTTTGCTAATTTAGACTGGATAAGTGAGACCACTTAAGCATTCCTCTCTGTATTGCTGCCAATAAAGCTGACCTTTGTTTGGAACAAAATCTTATTTTTAGAGGCTTAATTCCATCAAATTTGCTTTTTGAGCCATCTTACCTAGAATTCAATAGTAACAAAAAAAAAAAAAAAAGTAGAACAATAATAATCGCTTTTACTGGGAAACTTTATGGCATTATTTCAGGAAAAAGACAAAAACACCTGTTCTGTTAAAGAAATAATTGCAGCTCCATAGGATATTATTTTCATGCATTTTAGCTCAAGGCTGAAGGTATCTCTTTGGGGAAGGGTAAGCTTCATTACCAATTATAAATTATGTTTTAAACATCTTATTTGAATAAAACATGTAGCACTAAGAGAGAGATACTGGAGTCTTTTGAAAATTATTTAAAACAATTCCTTGATTTCTGCAAGCTCTAAAATTTCAAACAAAGTCTAACCTAAGATTTATCCCCAGTTGGTTAAGTTCTGTTGAAGCTTGTGACAGAAACTTTTCTACAGGAATCTGTGGGAAATGTCCACATTCTGTGGGACCCTAATGAAATTACATAAGTGTCCACAGATGCA
The DNA here is from genome assembly GCA_027886175.1 of Phylloscopus collybita. Classification (NCBI taxonomy): domain Eukaryota; kingdom Metazoa; phylum Chordata; class Aves; order Passeriformes; family Phylloscopidae; genus Phylloscopus; species Phylloscopus collybita. Next base: position 78,187,604 of record JAJNNQ010000075.1, on the reverse strand, counting down.
TGTGTTCATATATTTTAAGATATCTTTGTGATCCAAGAAAATAATACTGATTCTTTTTTTACCATTAGATGATTTTTAGGCAAAACCTCCATGTGGTACTAAATCACTTCTAAAAACTCAAAATAGTTTCTCAAAATGGCCTAATATATTTTCTCACATGTCAAAACTAGAGAAAATAAATGAAGTTACACCAGTATATATCAAGTGTTTTATATTCTATATTCATGTGATTTAAAGAGTATGAAAGACTACACAAACACAAAATCAATCATAAGCTCTGAGAAACTGAGATAAAAAAGGAAATAAATTTTTTAGGAGTTCAGCTGATAAAAACAATTCAAGGCATGTTATAGGATCTGAAAAGCATTACCTGCCAGGTGAGTGTCTAATGATTATTTTGTCTTCTAAAACTGCAGCTAAACTAAAATCACTAACTGTGGTAAGTGTGTGAGTCAGCTTGTTGAAGCATCCAGGAGCCTTCTCAGAATTTCAGTGTTCTCCTTGTGGGAGAATAGTGGACATAGTGCAATGATTTATTTCCCTAACTTGTGGTTTGGTATTTCGGATTTGTGTTTTGATTTTTCAGTGTGAAGGAGCAGGGATACATGACAGAAAAAAATGCAGGCCAAAAGAAAATATAGTTGCAATAACTGGAATAAATTATCATCAGTCAAGATGGCTTGGAGGGTGGGAACATGGAAAGATCTATTCCAAGGCTGTGATAGATTTTGAGGACAGAGCAGTTAGAGCCATTTTCATTGTGGAAACCATTCGTGTTTTTGTGGTTTTTTTGTGGGTTTTTTTTTGGTGTTGTTTGTTTGTTTGTTTGTTTGTTTGTCTTTGTTTTAATTAAGGTTTGAATTTCTGTTTGGTGGAGTAAAGAGATTATTAACATTTCTCATCTGTGAAAAATAAACCTTTGTAAGAGGAAAACAGAGGCAGTATCTGTGTGTTACACAGGTCTAACAAGTAGTCCTGACTTAGGTAAGACACAGAATTATTGCAGCAGAAGAGACTGGTTTTAATATGCCAGCTGTACTCTTCAACTAAAACTAGTGGGTGAACTAGCAGCAACAAGTAATCAATCATATCTCTCAGAGTGCATCAAAGCATACCCAGGTAAAACCAAGCCTAATTAAGAGTGAAGTTAAGCTTAGTGAAAAGCTGAATTTGTTTATTTAGTTTGACTTGCTGTTGTTATTTAATCATTGGATAGCCTTATTATATCAAGGGCTAAAACTTTAAGTGCATTTATTAATAATAATTAAAAATCTGAATTTTTGTTACTTCAATAAACTGGACTATTTGTGCATCTGTGATTGTACAAGTTTTTGTTGACTGCAACTGGACTTATATAGTGCTGAACTGGCTATAATCATAAACTAAGCCCAGCCTCATCCAGCCCTCTGAGGGCCAAATGAAACGCAAAGGAGTTTATTTTCTGCCAAATTTCTTTACTCTTAATACACCACTATTGGGGGAACTGTGTGTCTGGAAATTTCTGTAACTCATAAAAGCATGCTACCTTCATCCACATGAAAGCATGCTTCAGGAATGACACCGAAAATTTTAAATTTTAATTTTTGCAAAACAGGGGCACTAAAAAACAGAAAAACTGCTTTCAGAGGCTGAAGTTATATTGGCATTTGCAGTTCAGGTAAATAATATTTTATCAGTTCACAGGCAAATACTACATTTTTTATCTTTATTTCCCAGTAAAGTAAATACTGAATTTAATGTGAAGCTACCATTGTGACAAGGTAAAGATGCTTACAGCAAAGTTAGATTGTAACACAGGCTGTGATCGAAACCCAGATCTGTGATTACTTTGGTGAAAGTCAGTGACACTAGAAGTCTGTATGGGGTCTGAAATTGGAAGCCCAGATATTGATATTGGCCTTGAGTATTTTATAATACAAATCATGCCTCTAGCACCATGTAAAAGTGCAAATGACTTCTACAGATATCCTATGTTTCTTTATACCTGCTTGCTTAAAATACAATCTTAGGGGACAAGGATTTTATTTATTACTTTGGAGTTTTTCCTTTTTATTTTTTCTCCTCTTAAATAAAAAAAAATACTTCAAAGCATAGAGGAAATTGAAGTGGCTAAGAAGATATTTCTAATCCTTAACTTCAACTTTTTCTTATAATTATATTTGAAATATGACTTTTATCTATAGAGAAGCCTTAATATACTCTTCCTTGATAATTTTATTTCTTATACAATATAGTCTTACTTTCGGAATAAAGCTTTGCATTCTGGTTAATAATGGGAAAATATGGCTACTTCACATAGAAGGAAAACATGATACATTTTCTGCTAAACATGGCTAGAACCAGTATAGGACGTCTAATCTGAGTATGATTCTGTATCTCAATTAGAGTCTTGAGATTAATTGGGGAAGCGGATGCTGATTCTGAGAAATAAAGTACATTTTTAGCAAAATGAGAATTTTTCTTGATTTCTTTGGTCATGTTCTTGCAACTGATGATGTACTTGATGAAATAATGATGACTGTAATAATTAAATACTACAAATAAATGCCAGAATTTAAGAACATAAATCTTGCTCCATGGGGCAGTGAAACCCTAATTGCATAACTGGGTGTATTACTCAAGGAGTTTATCTCAAACTATGCTAAGCAAGGGAAACATGCTATTATAAATAAATCAACATTACTTAATCTGTTTATATATTTTTAAAAACCATGGATCTAGATTACTGCAGCTATAGTAAGGGCACATACTGCCTTATGTCTGTGCTAGGAAGACAGCAGACATTAAAAGGATTGAATTTAGTGATTGATCTTGATGAACCCCTCTCAAAAGCACAACTTCCCAAGGCATGAACACCCAGCCTTTTCTTTTGTGCCTGTACATTTTTCCTCTCTGTGGAAATGGAGGTATATTTTCCTTGAATCATCTTATGTGAAAATGTACACATGCAACATAGAGTAAACCTTAGCAAAGAATAAGGTACGAATTAACTTGTTTTGCTTTTCCACTTGACAGCATCTCATTTATTTATTACCTATTCTTTTGCACTCTCTCACTAATTATAAAAGTTCTTGTAATAGGAACTTGAAATCCTTCATGTCAGGAAGCAGGCTCTAAACAGTCTACTTTTAAAGCAGCAGCATAATTGATCTGCTCAAACGACAGCTGCTTGAAGATGTGAAAACAATTGCAAATTATCTTAAAAGCAAGTGATTCTCTGCTTGATAATCATTGTACGTTCATATTTTTAAGCGAGGTTTTGTTTCACACTGAGATGGCCAAATTCATAATCTCTCCACCATAATATGCAGAGAGTGAGCAGAGATTTCTTCCAGCTGTCAGATAAAAGAAAAATTGACTTGACAGGGTGTTAAACATGGACTTTAGTAGAATATTCAATATTGCCCTTGTACTTTCTTAAGACAGTTCCAACTGCATAACACTGGTTAGAACCAAAACCAAAAGGGCAGAGGTTCCTTAGGTAGATTTTCTTTAGTAACTTGATTATTCTGGAAAAGCTTTTCAGCCATCTTAATTTTAGTCTTCTTTCAGTAGCTGACTTTCAGAAACCCCAGGCGTGATGATTTCCTGCTTCCTAAACTCCACACAAAAATTTCCTTTTATCAGGTTCCTCACTTATCTCCTTACTCAGAGGTACTCAATAAAGGGAGATATGGGAAGGCATGAGGCTCTTTCCAATCTCACAGACACTAAAGGTGAACCAAACCATGAGAGCTATGCCCGCCTCTTCCTCCACTTGGAATCAGACCATTTCAATAGAAATGATGGTTTAAAATACAGATGCCTTGGATGTACTGTTCCTGTGCTAATGGGCATAATGTTAAAAAAAACCCAAGCAAACCATAAATTGATCTATTTTGTTTTTTAAAAATATAGAAGTGAAAATACATTTTCCTAAAAATATCAGTTGCATCTTCTGTGCATAAGATTGAATTAAACAAAGCATAGAATATTCCCCCCTGCTCACACACACAAACAAAAAAGAAATTAATCCACGAAAAAGGACTGATAATGAAGAGGAAGTCTGGAGTACTTGTTCCCATTAGACATATAAAATATGTGTACTTAAATCAGTTAAGACACTGTGACTGTATCAAGATTATATGCACTTTTATATTATTTTAGTTCTAAGAAATCCTCTAGCCCATATTAAGCAGTAGGAATTAGGAACAAAAAACGTGGGCCTCTTGGGTAAATAGTAGCAATGGCTATTCTGGTTTTAATGTTCAAACTGAACTGGAATATGTGATTTTATACTGAATCTACTGCTGGATGCCACAATCACTGTGTAGATATCTATGACATACCATTGTAGCATATCAAAAGTCAGATTAAGTTCTGTACATTTTTTGCGAAATTTTTGAGTAACAAAGCAAAGTCCATAGTGAGTCAGGAATGCAAATCTTTGAGTCTTAAGTGACTAAAGACATAGTAGACATTTGTTTGGTATCTGATTTGTGATGAAAGATCCAGCATTTAGGAAGAGGTCACTGATGTAAAATTATTAGCTTATTAAATCTTGCAACAGATGGTTCTTTGTGTTATGTTCACTGTCATAACATTTCATCTTCCTAAAGGTTTAGCGTCTTTTCTTTTTTCATTTTTTTTATGGTTATATCTATAAAATATTCTTAGTTTAATTACTGTTTCTACTTCTTTGAGCCAGCCAAAGTTTCTCTTTGATTTCTATTACATGATTCAGCTACCAATCTAGACTTAATAAAACTTGATTGCTTATTAAGGTGTGATCTGAAATCTTGAATTTAGAAGATAGAAAGTAAAAAATCCTAGAAGTAGCACAGTACCTTATCTACTACCATAACTAGTTTTCAGTTGTGGATTTATAGGACAAGGCATTTTGGCAATAACATAGTTTTCATAGTGATGGCAGACTGGGTACAGAGCCAGATTTGCTTAAAATTTAAATGTGCCAACTGAGAAATACTCTTTATATAACAGCGTAAAATTTAGTTAAGACACTTTTATTGTCAAGGAACTATGAAACATTAGTAAGTCAGGATATATGTGTTTGATTTAATTTATCCTTAAAATAAGGATAAATAAAATAATATCCTTAAAATAAAATACAAACTATGAGACATAGTTTTGTCTAACTTATACTAAAGTGACACAAAATTATTCTCTATTCTAAGAGAATTTCTGCCAGCATACTTTCTTATGGACTGATTAGACAGACGCTATCTTACCAAACAACATGTTTCACATAGAGCTACTGTATTTTTAGATACAAAATTTCATGTAATATTATTCTTTAGACTCCCATGGAAAAATGTATATGTAAATAGAAGACTTGGAAAAAAATACTGATGCAGCAGTAGTGAATATGAAAAAAGAGCAGAGAGAGAAATTTTTAGAATATCAGCTCATTTTACTAAAACAGAAGAAACAAAAAATGTCAAGCCTTGCTATTCATTTGTTGCAGTAGCTGTTTCTTCTATTTTTGTCAAGCATACTTTACAACATTTGGAAAATGTAAGAGTTAAAAACAATCAAAATGTTACATTAGTGATTGTGGACTATTAACTTTTCCATTTGCTTCCATAAAAATCCCATGGTAAGTACCAAACACTTCCAGCTTCTCTTTGGTTTTATTTGAAATGTCTAGTGCCTGGTTTCACAATTCCAACAACTCAGAAATAAGTTCTAAGTATCATGCTGCAAAACTGTGTGAGCCTTCATTTCAAAGATGGGAGAAAGACTGGGGTTTAGCTTTTGGTCTGACAAGACCAGCTATTAAGCTAACATACAGTTCTTTGTACTGTAGTCAAATACTTTGTCAAGGAGCACAGAAGACATCTATGTGAGATCTGCACATACAATAATCTGTTTATGACAATTATTTGGGAAACTCTAACTTCTGAAAGCAGTAGTAAAATCAAAGGAATTACTGTAAATGATCTGAACTTATCTTCTGCCATTTTTATTTTAAAATCTCAGTTTTTGTTTGGAATCCAGTCAATATTTGTGTGGTTTTGAGCTACAAGAACAACTGTGCTTCTTTGGGTACATGCCCAATATCAGCGTTCCCAGGGAAGCTTCTGGGATTATTAATAGAGGATTACCAAGAGCCGTACTCTAAAAAGCCTGGAGTAAGTTCAAACTAAGTGTTTAAAGTATGCAGGGTAAGCTCTCACAGCACCAAGGTCAGGGAAGATAAACTGAAACCTGAAAAATAAAGCTGAGGTCAAGGATGCCCAAGAGTAGGATCTGTTGCAAATGTCCATAATCTAATTCACTGCATCAGACTCCAAATTTAAACTACTGAAGTTAAGTAAAGTATCTTTTCTTGTATGCAATGGCAAAAGATGTCCTAAGGGTGCTGTTTTGATTGTGAACTTTTCCAGTTATTCTGTTTATCAGTGAGTTGGTGATAATGTAAAAAAAAAGTAAGTCACTCATGGTATGAAGTAACAAGAAAGAATCTGCTAATTAACATCAATTTTACTAAAAAAAAAAAAAAAGGAGAGGAGAAAATGGAATCCTAATGACAGAGTTTGTAATTTCCATGCTAGGCACAGTGTCAGAGAGACATCCAAAGCTCCCTTGGGTTGGATGGAATAAATAATTTTTTAAAAACCCAAACAAACAAAAACCACCGCCATCATCAAAAAGAGTTGAAAATACAAATAACAGTTGAGAAAAAGCCCAATAAAGCTACTCTACTGTATATTTATTCAGCCTAAGAGAGGAGACTTGCAAGTCTCATGAAAGAGGTGGTCTTTAGGAAAGAAAATAGCGAAACAGTAGGTAGCAACTTCTTATGAAGATTCTTCCATAATCTTTCATTTATGTAGCATTATCATTACAGCTAGACATGTAAAATCAGCTTCTCATTCATGAGACAGGGGATGGCAAGGGCAATCATATTAGGCTGTGTCTCTATTAAATGTACTGTTCCCTTAACTAAAATAGCACATTCAAGGTGAGAAAACAAAGTCATGTCTATTTTTAATTCTGATGTAAAATATAATCTCTGGTTTTAGCAGGCACAGAAATAGGAGGTTACCAGCCAAAATTTTCCTTCTTTGGTGACAAAGAATTAGTTTCTACGTATACATATATAAATATGTATGTATTTTCAGACTCCGGACATTATTAAAGCGGTAATGTTTCCATGTCATATATAGTAAACATAAATTATATATTGCTTTTAATGTTCTAAATTAATGAAAAGAGGAAAATGCAAAGTAAATGAATGGAGGAAGATGGATTGGTGTTGGTTTTGCTCTGGACTACAATCACAAATAATCAGGTAATTTAAAAGAAAAAAAAATGCAGAAGGTACAAGGAGAGTGTACATTGTTTGCAGAGAGCTTTTGAGGTACAGAGAATTTTTTATAATCAGTAGCTATTTCAAAGCTCTCCAGGACACAAGTTAAGGTTTCCTATACTACTGAATATTGTCTTGGTCTTTTATATACTACTCAGTACCTCAAATATGCAAAGCTTGTAAATTGGACATGGCACGGGCAAAGATAATAAGTGACATTTACAATTATTTCAGATAAGTTGCATTAGATTTTTATTTGGCTTTTGGCCTTAGGAGCTTTAGATCACATTTGAGTTACGTTTGTTCTTTTTTTCTCCAAAGCTGTGAGAACTAGGAACTTCTAAAATGAAGCACAGATTTTTCTCCTAATTATATGACTGGAGGAACTGAAGCTCAAAGTTTGTACAACACAGGAATTACAATAAAATTAAGAGTTGACAACTGTGTACTACATAGAAGAAATCTTAATCCAAAACCAGAATCTTGACATAAGAAAACTTGATTATTATTTGAAATTATTTGCCCATAGGCATGCAAGTAGTAAAGATGGAATAGCAGCATCCCTGTGGAACCAGACCTGTAGGGAAATCCACTGAAAACATCAAAATTATCTTTTTTTCCCACATATTTCTGTCTCATCTGAATATAAAACTCTATTCTTGCATTCTTGTGCTCCCTTTTGTTCAGCTTTCTGATATTTACACTTTATGGCAATTTTCATCTTTTCTACTGGAAGTATAAAATACATTTTTCCTACTCCTAAGTTAAGGATTTCTATGTAGAGGCAGTTCTACATTTATGTCATCATAACTGCACAATGTCATCATACAAGCGCTGGAAGTGACTGTATTTGGTGATCAAGTGTCAGATATGTTTAAAGGAATGACAGAGAATTGCAGATTGCATCAGCTGTTCTGATGCAGATGGAGAACTAACTCCACATTTATAGAGCATTCCACTCAAATGTCATGAGAATTGAGAAGCCTCATAACAAAAAGAAGTCCTTTTAGTAGGGATACATCCACCTGATCAACCTACACTGATCTAGTTAATGAGATCTGGAGGTGATAAGCATCCATATGGAGATGGCCACATGTTTCTGAATGAAGAGTGCAGTTGTCACCTATCTAGGCTGAAATAGTATGAAGTAGTTCTGGGGTAAATTCCATCAGACACCCAGGAGAGAAGATATTAGTTCCAAGGTCAACTGGCTACTCCTCTGACCTGCAGCAGTCTCAGTCTCGTACACAAAGAATCACAGAATCACACAGAATCACTAGGTTGGAAGAGACCTCCAAAATCATCGAGTCCAACCCATGCCCTAACACCTCAAATGAGTGCCACATCCAGTCTTTTTTAAACACATCCAGGGATGGTGACTCCACCACCTCCCTGGGCAGACCATTCCAATACTTTATCACCCTTTCTGTAAAAAAATTTTTCCTAATATCCAACCTAAATTTCCCTTGGCACAGCTTAGGACTGTGTCCTCTCATTCTGTCAGTTGCTGCCTGGAGAAAGAGACCAACCCCCACTCATGTTATTTTTAGCTTACAAAACACAATGATAAATAGATGTGATCAAAGGAAAAATATCTTCCCATTTCCATTAGGTTATGGGAAACATGACCTAATGGATGGCATCGCTGCCCATGGTGGCTGGAGGGGGCATTGAACTAGATATTCTTTAAGTTCCCTTCCAACCCAATTGTATGGTTCTATAATACTGCTCTTGCCAAAACAGTGGCAGGTACCATTGTCTGTCACCTAATGGCAATTTTCCAAAGGCCTTTTGTGAGCCACTGTGTATTATGATGTCCTGCATCACTGGTTGAGTTAAAGTAGTTGGAAAATGGCACGTGCCAGGTCCAGAAAACATGGCTTACTGTACAGAAATAAAAGCTGTGCTATGGTCTGGCATTAATCTCAGGTTCCTGAACTGCAGTTGTTTCGGATCTAGTCTCTGTTGCTAAGGAATTCCTTGGTATATATAAAGTAAGCCGTGTCTTTAAAAAAACATAAAGAAATTCAGATTAAAACTTTTCCTTGATAAACCTCCTCTTTTGACGCCTGAGCTGTTATTTCATTGTGAAGCTGCTTTACTCAGTTTCTACAAATGGGCTTTTTAACTTCTTTATGTTTATGTGCTGAGGAAAATCTCTCAAGGCCACCATGATGAAAATTCACACTGCTTTACTTATTGGAGGATTTTAGTTCAGAATGTCTTTGTATCAATAGCAAACACATTCAGAGAAGTTTACAGCAGGTAATATTCCCTATATTTATTTCAGGTTGATGCTGATCTTGATTGTCAGTGGGATTAAAGCTATGCCATCAGTTGTTGGTATCATATAATGTAAAATTGCAACAACTTGACCTTGCAACCTCTTTCCTAAAATTATCTGTGAGGTTACTGTAAATTATCTAATGCTGTAGTTTCTTTTTTGACCATAATGTCAGGAGTCCTGAAAGTACACCTTTAGAAGTCTTGACACTAGGTCTTGATGTAAAATGTAGACCAAGATTTTTTTGTAAAGAACTGACTCTTCTTTCTAAATGAATATACATCTGAAATGTATACTTAAAGTCTCCAGAAATGACTGGGTACCCTCCACCATTGCATGCACTCTAGTACTTTTAAGTCTAATTACCCTAGTGAAAATCTTAGTTCAAGATTATGTAAATTACATCTAATCTCCTTCAATGGCATTGGGAAAAAGATTCAAAAATAAAGTTGATGGTGTGACATTAATATATAGTGGTAGTTACAAAAATATACTAAAATTATTAGATGTAAATTTAATAGAAAAGAATTGACAGGAGTGGAAACCTCTGTTTCAGCTAGGTTAATGTAAATTTGTCTCTAACCCTCTCCAAATATCCTTTTAGCTCCTGAGCTCAAATTTACTAGTCTTTCTCAACCAGAAATGGGAAGAGGTTATGATAAGGCACTACCACCACCAGTCTCAAATTCTTCATCAGCTAGCATTTAATGCTAGCAAGGGATGAAGGAGAGATGGTTGTCTTCCTTGTTCTTCTGAGCCAATTAAGGCCATTTTTTTCTCTCAGGTTTTGTTACAAGTATACTTTTTTTACACAATAGCCCCCTTAAACCCCACTTAAAACAAAACATGTAAGCATTTAAGAAATCTGAGTGTCTTAATTTTTCTTAATTACTCTGACTAGCGTCATCTGGGACAGATCCTCACCATATCCTTTCCCTGTAGTGCCATGGCATTTTTTAAGATTAGACTTGGACACCAATTTTTTTCTTCAGGTAAATTAAAGTGATCTGTTTTCAGAATATCCAAGCTTGGATATTCAGAAGAGGTAACGAAAACTAACAGAAGTGAATTATTTAAACACTTCTGGTTTTGCCTTCATATGTATCTGCAACAATGTATCTTCAATCAATGATATATAAAATTTGACAGCATTAAACTTTACCAAGACACGACAAGTAATGATCAGTGTGAGGAAACGTATTTAATTAGGGAATGATGTAAAATAACTGAGCATCACTAATAAAATATTTTTCTAAAATCAGAACTTACATGAAATAAAGATGCTGGTAACACTCAGTATTTTAAAGCAGAGTATTCACTAGTTTGTGCAAAGTGAATTTCAATATAAAATGTTAATTTTCTATCCCAAATTTTCAATTGATCATTATGCTGGTTTTGTCTGGGGAGGAGTTAGTTTTGTTCACAATATCTAACATGGGGTTGTGTTTTGGATTTGTGTAGAAAACAAATTCTCTGTTGAGAGTACAGAGATTACTTTATTACTGCTGAGCAGTGCTTACACACATCAAGGCCTTTTCTGTTTCTCCTACTACCTTGAGAGTGAGGGGCCTGGAGGTGTACAAGAAGTTGGGAGGGGACACAGCTGGGATACCTGGCCCCAGATGACCAAAGGGATATTCCATATCACATGGCATCATGCTCAGGATATAAGATAGGGGACAGAACAAGAAAAGTAGAAGTTTTGAGTGATGGTATTTGCCATTCCAAGTCACTTTTGTATGTGATGGAGCCTTGCTTTCCTGGAGATGGCTGATCATCTGCTTGATGATGGGAAGCAGTAAATTAATTCCTTGTTTTTCTTTGTATATGCAGCTTTTGCTTCACACATTAAACTGCCTTTATCTCAAACCATGAGTTTTCTTACTTTTGCTCTCCAATTCTCTACTCCATCTGACTGAGGGGACAGAGCTGCACTGTTCCTTAGCTGCTAGCTGGGGTAAAACCATGATAAGCACAAAACTGTTTTGTACAGTTGATAGTGGAGATTAACATTTTGAAACATCTTCCATTTCTAAAACTAAAAGGGAAAGTGGCTGGTTTCTCATCATACACTTTCAAATTCTTTAGTGATCCAGTAACATGGAGGTTGTCTCTTCAGAGATCTGTAAATAATTTAAGCATTTCACTTTGCAGCAGTTTTTTTTGTTAAAACAAATTTTTTAGAATAAATAGGTAATATTGTTTAGGAGTAAACAATATTACATATTGCATTTTAAAGCTCTGTTTCCTATCATACTTCAGAAGCACAGATGAAAAAAATAAATCTGAAGTGCAAGCAGACACAATACTCACGTTAAGGATGCTGACTGTCAAGTGTGTAAACCCCAGGGAGCTGTGCTTCTCCATGCTTGTGCAGAGTCTTTGATAAACTGCATAACTACTCTGTCTCAAGATTACAATGACTATCTTGTGTGCATTAGTTTTGGAATGCATTTAAAATTATACTTAATGAGGAAGGGCAACTAGACTCTTAATCTAACTGCTAGTGTGATTATTATGAATTGATATTCATCTTGAACTAGAATTTGATGTCATTCAAAAGGGACTGTTTTGGTTTTCCTAATATTTTGTTCTTGCCATACTTGCCAGTATGCAGGGTCAAGGTCTTCATTCCCCCACTTGTGAATTACCACTTGAAAATTTCACAATATGACAGTCTCTGGTACTTATAAACCACATTGGATTCCCTGCTCTTTTAATTTTTCTGGGCTTCAAAGTGTTTAAGACAAGTGGTGATTAGGTGCCCAAAGCATATAAACTAAATGGATTAATAATACATCTTCTTCAAATGACTCTTAACAACTTGCTTTGCAAGCTCCCTAAAAAGTCATCTTTATGCATATATATATAGCAATATCACTCTACTGGTGAGGGATGTGAGCAATTATAGGAGACCTGCTGTGGATAAATACACCACTCAATGTAAAAGACTAATACAATTACTTAGAATCGTAGAATATCCTGAGCTGGAAGGAACCCACCAGGATCACTGAATGCTAGTCACACCACTTCTTGAACTCTCTCAGGCTTGGTGCCATGACCACTTCCCTGGAGGAGCCTGTTCCAGTGCTCCACCATCCTCTGGGTTAAAATCCTTTTGCTAATATTCAACCTAAACCTCTGCTGACACAATTCAGGTCACTCCCTTGGGTCCTGTCACTGTCACCACAGAGAACAGATCTGTGCTTGCCCTTCCTCTACATCTCATGAGGAAGTTGTAACTGCCATGAGGTGTTCCCTCAATCTCCTCCAGGCGGAACAGACCAAGTGACCTCAGCTGCTCCTCATACAGCTTCCCCTCAAGGCATTTCACCTTTTCTGCCCTTCTTTGGATGCTCTCTATGAGCTCAATGTCTTTCTTATATATTAACACCCAAACCTGCCCCCAGCACTTGAGGTGAGGCTGTCCCAGCTCAGATCAGAGCAGGACAATCCCCTCCCTTTCCCAGCTGGCCATGCTGGGCCTGATGCACCCCAGGGCAGGGTTGGCCCTCCTGGCTGCCAGGGCACTGCTCACTAAGATTCAATTCTCTGTTGACCAGGACCCCCAGGTCCCTTTCCATGGCACTACTTTCCAGCCTCTCATTCCCCAGTGTCTGCACATCCAGGGTTGTCCCATCCCAGGTGCAGAATCTGGCACTTGTCTTTCTTAAAGTTCATATGCCTTGGTGATTGCCCAGCCCTTCAGTTTGTCCAGGTCTCTCTGCAGGGCCTCCCTGCCTTGGAGGTAGTCAACAACTCGTCCCAATTTTGTATCATCTGTGAACCTGCCCAATATTCCTTCAAGTCTTGCATCCAAAAAATTTATGAAGGTGTTAAAGAGGATGAGGCCAAGGACAGAGCCCCACTAGCTGAACCTCACTAGTGACAAGTCACCAGTCTGACATAACCCTATTCACTATAACCCTTTGTGCCTGACCCATGAGCCAGTTACTCTCCGATGTGAGAGTCATCCCATGATGTGTTTATCCAGCTGTGTGCTGGGCATTGTGCCCAGAAGGAACCTGTGAGAGATGGCATTGAAAGCTTTACTGAAATCCAAAGAGATTGCCTCATTTGGATTCCCTTGCTACTTTCATTACTCTATTACAGCCTTTTTGCTGTGCAAGTCCACAGTTTTCTTTTTCTTAATATCTTGTTTCTCTTGGAGATCAACACAGATCAAGAGTTTCTATGATGTCCATTATTTGCCCTGCTTTTCCAAGAACACATCCAGGTCCCTCAAAAACAGATACAGCATAGTCACAGACATCCCAAACCTCCCACCCCTAAATCATTGCTGTTCTATTTTAACTGCAAGCTCATTGGCAATGACTAGAGATGGTCTTGCTATCTTTCCACTGTAGCCTCAGCCTTTGGCCTCAAGTTTTCAAGCTTTCTTCTTTTCTGATTTTACCTAGTTATACTACAGTGTGCTTTTCAGCATTTCATCCAGGCAGGATGAATTTTTTTAATTAAAATTGTTTTTAATGTTTTTAAAAGGAGTTAAGGGCTCACTGAAGCGCTGATGTAGTATTTCTAATCTTGTGTATGTCTTGGGTGTCAGAAGTAGTGAAAGTGACGTCTAGAATGAGAGTAAAACTATATTACATAGCTGACAAATATCACAGCTAGAGAATTTACCCTTCACTCAGATAATACAAGTACCTATATGTCAGCAGGAATAGTAAGACAATTAGTAGTGGAAGACTACCAAAGCTAGAATTTGGAGAGATTGTGGCAGCTTTGCTACAGATCAAAACAATACTAAAGAAAGTGTGTGCTTCTGTGCAAAGCAACAACAACAACAAAAAAACCTAGTTAAATTCATGCCAGAAAACCTTTAAGCCTTATCTCCAGATATCAGGAATGACCAGCCAATACCATGGCAGGAAACAATCCTGCAATAAGCAGTTATGGAGCAACTTTCACTAGAGAAGTTTTGCTTCTGAACGTTAATATTTTGTTCACCTATCATCTTTACATTGTTCCATATTTTACTATTTTCAGTAGACATATCCTTTTTTCTTAAATACTTCAGTATATCTAAGTCATAGCATAACATGACAGAAGCAGGAGTGAAATATCTCTGCATAGAAGCAATTGCAAACATCTCCCCTTTAATGTTAAAATGATTAACGCATTTCTCTTTACAAATAATATTTACTGATTTAATACTTCTGCTCCCCCCAGAAGAGTTGAACAAATGAATAGTTTTAATGATGGGTATAGAACAGCATGCCCAGACTGCCCCTGGAGAGTTGCTACTGTGACTGTGTGTTTTGCTTGGCAGTGGGTGAGGAGCACTGTAGCAAAAAGCATAAGAAAAGGAAACATCATTCACAAGAGTGTTACAGTGCATGTGACCAGAGATGGTTTAGGTGATGGATGAAGTCAGTGTTGTGGAAGCATTACAACATTTTGATAGCACCCAATTAATACAGATTGTTGTTTGATAACACAAGAAAATAAACAGAAAAAGTAATATCCAAGAATTATTTGAGGTGAAAACTTCAGTCCAGTCAGACTTCTAAGTCAAGAAAAGACAAAACAGAAATAAAAGCATTTATTTCCTTGGTATCAGAATGAGGTTGCCTGTCTCACTGTGCGTGCTTTGCTGAAAATTTAATAAGTGGGATACCATCTTGTTCAGAAAATGAGCATTTTGGCTTCTTATAAAATATCTTTTTATTGGTTGTAAAAACCTTTCTCCTCCAGTTTACAAGCCAGGGGAACTCGGTTGTCTGCTGCACAGAACAATACCGTGTTTTGAAAGACTTGAAAGGCTTAGTGGCTTTTCCCTGCCAGAACCTAGGTAGAAGATCCTGCTCTGGTTTAGAATCAAACAATAGTCTTGCTATTGTGCTTAGCTGGCTAAAGAATAATGCACCTTTATAAATGCCTTGGTGAAGACTCAAGGTGTTGATAATTTCTTTCAGGAACACATGAAAATAAGCTTGAGCTCTGTTTGTGCTTTACCCTAAAAAACTGAGAATTTAATACATCATTATTAGGATTTTATTCCTCTAAAGTACTCAAACAGAAAATACTGAAAGCCAATTTCAATGTTAATGCAACACATACTGTGGTGACCAATGCAGAAGCTCTGTGGGAATATAGATGCTTTACAGGTGTCAACCTAAAGTACAATAGAAATGTAGTTTCTTGAATGGTAAATAATTTGGATACTAAATATGTGACCATAATGTTAGTGTCTGTGAATTTGGATGTCACAGCTGTGGACTGTTAACTACCTGAAAAAACTGTCAAAGAAAAGTTTGATTTTGGTATATACTGTTGGCAAATTCTGGTGAGCTCGGATTTTCTCTTACATTTTTGTTCCCAGAATCGTTTTTCAGGTATGATATCTTGTAATCACATATATCTGTAATGATAAATACTGTACATACACCAATGTCACAATTCTACTCATATTGCTACAAATATTATGCAGTATATAGTGTTCATTTAAAACATACTTATCTCTGTCACAGATACTCTGTATCTCTGCATACAATTACATAAGTAATGAATGTAACTTTGAAAACACTGAAATTATAAAGAATTAGCTTGACATTTTACATATTGAACACCAGGGAAGCCTAAAATGAAGCAGCTTAACTGTACAGATTTTTCAAAGAGCATGTTAATGGTGATAAAAGGCAGTCTGAGGTGATAGACTGATTTAAGGCTCTGAACTAATTAGTGAGATCCTGGTTAGAGCCACAGGCCTAATGATTTGATAAAGCTGTCTTGCAAAGCATCGATCTCTAACTTTTTCTTGAGACTCTACAAATAGTTCTCATTAAGTGCTAGTAATATGCCTGAAATTAAACATCTGGATCCCTGGACTGCAGTCAGACTACCCACTACAAAACCCAAAATTTTTGCTCATCACTGAAGTTAGTGATGACACAAGGAGGAAAAATGATGCTCAGTTAAACCCCCCACCCATCAAAACCATACATAGTAATTTTGGGGAGAATAGAATTTTCTGGAACATTAGTTAAATTATAATTATGGATGGTTCACCACTGTTACTCTGCTATTGATTTATCATTGATCTTTTTTCGTGGTTTGAATTGAGGTTCCTATTTTTTTTTTGCTCTTTTTACCTGTTTCTGAGATGAATGTAGGATGTGTAGGTCAGAATTTTCTAGTGCTTTCTACTGTGCATTTAGTTTTCTCCAGTTACAGGAGTAATATATAAAGATAAACATCTTGCCAGAAGTGTAAACTCAGAATTATTTTGGGATGGAGTAAACACATGTGCACACATAAAAAAAGAACACAACTTTATTAAAAGGCTCATTTATTTATTTTTATAGTATGTTTCAGCTTTCTGTCTTTATATTTGTAAAACACTGAACTACCAAGAGAAGGAAAGAGTTGCTGTCAGTACTTCTCTTCCTATAGTATAGTCAAATGGGTGGAAAAAATAAGAACAGGGGTTAAAAATGCCTTTTATTAATGCCAAAGATATGAAATTGAATTTACTTCTCTCTCCAGGGAAGTTCCCTACCTTTCCTTTGAACCAATGAGACGTCACTGGATTATTTATGGAGAGTGGCCCAACCAATAGGCTGATAAAATTCTTTTGCTGGCTCATAAAATAATGAAAGAAATGTACAAAGCAGAAAAGCCTTAAAGTTCCTGCTCTGCCATCTCCCCAAATACTGAGTGACCCAGAACTGTGGATAACTGTACCGGACGATAAGCCCCACAGGAAATACTTGAGGTGAGCAGGAATGATAATTCCTCCCCTTCCTCTTTCAGAACTGGAATCTATTTACAGAATTACATGTCCAGAGGTTGATGACTCTTTATTGTGGATTGTCTTGGACAGTTCAGTTTTCTTAAAATACATATATATATGAAAAATCATTCCTCCTGCTTTTACTATAAAAAAGTTTATTATGGTTCTTTTAGAAGGATTAAAATACTCTGCTCATATATATATTATTTTTTTAGAGGTATGAAACCAGCTTGAAATTTTGGGGGGTTTTGGTGGCATTTTTTGATTGTTGGATTTTTTTTTCCTTTCCAGTCTGTAAACTTTAAAGAAAATAAAAAGATTAAGATTTTAATATAAAGGTGTTAGTATAACACCTCTATTTTAACTCATCCTCTGACAAAGGCAGGTTTGTACCTTAAGACATTTTAGATAAGTTTTGAAATGACTGATAAATCTATACTGTACGATCTCAAGTATTCTCTGCTTGGAATAATGTATACAGTGCAATCCAGAAATAAAATAGATATGTTCATTGTTATATAGATAGATAGATAGATAGATAGATAGATAGATAGATATGTTCATTGTTATATATATATATCCCAAATCTCAGCCCTCTCACCAATGCCTGCCTTCCAGGAAGTTCTGTTACCCCAAAGTGTTGGGGAGGATGAAGTAGCTAGGCCCTGCAGAGATAATTTAATAGTAAAAGATTCTAAAAGTATGAAACCCACAAGAGGAATAGAATTAAAAGCAAAGTTTGAACTGTAAGCATGGACAGGAAGAAGGTGATTAAGCAGCTGAAAGGCCTTGGCTGAGTGAATCAGTGACACCCCTGCCAAGACAAAAGGATGGATAAAAGGTGGACCTTCTCAGGTATCAGGGATAAGGTGGGTTTCACAGGTTTTGGTATGTAGAGTAGTATTGTAATGTTGTAGTTCCCGTAGGCTGTATGTAGATTCTGTAGGTTTTGTATCTTAAGGTGATTGGTTAATGCTCATTAGAATATTCACGATAGAAGGGGTTAAAATGGAATGTAACAAGGAGCTCGGTCTCTTTGCACCCTCTCTTTTTCCACCCTCTCTTTGCACCCTCTCTTTGCGCGCCTTCCCTTGGACCCTCTTGGACTTTGCACTGGATCCCTGGACCCTTCCCCAGTCAGGCTGCCTTCCCACGACCAATAAAGCACGTGTCCCAAAGAGTATCCTGATCTTCAGATCATCTCTCTCATCGGACAACCAACGTGTTTTCTAATACCAAAGATGCTTCCCTCCTACTGCAGTCTCTCTGTTTTGCTTCTCGTGGCATGTTGGTGTTTGCCAAGCAATAGGGATGGCTTAATTGGGAAGAGGATAGATATGAGGCAGGAACTTTGCTGCTGGCATTGCCTGAAGCAATAAACAGTTCTTGTGTTACATGAAGGGCTTCTATAAAGCAGCTGCATTGCTTCCTCTTCACCCGACGCTGACTGTAGGGCTGAAACATAACAGCACTGCAAACACAACAACCTCTCTGAGAGCAAACATGGCAGGCTGATCTGTCAGCTCTTGCAGTGACACCTGTGGCAAAAGGTGTTTTCTATCCTCAGAATGAATTGATGGCATTTCCAGTTGGCACCTTTGTTTTACACTGGGGCCATGGTGTGTGCCAGAACATACAACATACATACATTTGTTCTGTGATGCTGTTACAGCACAATACAAACCAGGGCGCCACTGGCAACATGTGCAAGAGTGTCTGAGCTGTTTGTAGACATACTTCAGATATCTGCAACTTAACCAGTGCATCTCTGTGGCTTTATGCCGTGTAATGAAGAAAAGCTGAGATCTGGAAAGGGGTATAAAAACAAAGCATATAAAAGGGTATTAAAAAAACATTGTTCCATGCCTGGGATATTTCCATCTGGAATTTAGCCCCATAAAAATGTGACATAGATGAAGCTTTATACTGAAATTTGAGCTAATTTGGAAATTCTCTGAAAAATCTTTATAGATCGTGCAATTCACATTGCTTAGGTAATGTGCATATATCATGAGATTGTTATGAGGCTGTGATATCTGGAGTGCTTGTCCTTTGAGCCAAGAAAAATCCATGAAAAAATCTAAGCAATCTTGTTTAGAAACACATCCCACATCAAAGCAGCTGTAACTTCTTTGTCTGTTTTGATCACAGTTAATGATCTATTCATTTGCCTTAAGTATGTTCTTATAACAAAATGCCTACAACTGCTAACTTTATTCAGTGAATAGCACAGACTTTGAAGGAAAGCAAATATAATTCTGAGTTTTTGAATGCTTTGGTTTTGTTTTTTCAAGTGAAGTGTAAATTAAGACTTTGGGAATAGTTTTAAGAAAGTGTCAACATGCAGTAGGAAATACTAAGGATCTTGAAATACTTCTTTAAAGTGCTAGGTCTGGATGTGTAATTTGTCTTTAAATTTGTGCATGTAAATCAAAGCAAAGAGAAAATAAAAAGGATCAGAAACTCTAGGAAGATATATGCAAAATATATATTGAAGCAAACCCCAAATTGACTAAGGAATCATTTCTTTTAAACATAAAACACAGTCATAAATCTTTTTCAAAAAGCTCAGAATGAAAAGAGCTAGCAACGAGTGTGTAAAGCTAATTGATGATGAAGGCATAAAAAGAGGACTTAAAAGTTGAAACCACAGCAGAGAAATTATGTGAGGAGGGTTTTGTTGTTGTTTGTTTGGTTGGTTCGTTTGGTTTTTTTGTCTTTGTTTTTGTTTTTGTTTTTGGGTTTTTGTGGTTTTTTTTTGGGGGGGGGGGGTTGTTTGTTTTTTGGGGTTTTTTTTGCATTTTTCATTGCTGTTCATAATTGAAAAGATTTCCTGCATAGAAATCCTGGGTTTAGCCTGTTAAAGAATCTGTTAAATTATTTGGTAGAAGAAGTATGGAACATGAACAAATGAGAAAATGAACAAATAGAGATTGTGATGATCAGATGATATTTGTCACAGAGCTCTAATTTAAGTCGAAATGTCTTAACACAATTAGTAGTTCAGCTATCCCCAACACTAAACTGCTGTGCTTTTGCAGGCCAGCAAGTGGCAGAAGTGGCACCAGTGGAGTTCTCTAAGGTTTCAAAGGTGATCTAGGTGGCTACAGACTAGTGGTTCTGCTTTCTGTTTTGACAGCTCTAACAGAGCTAATTATTGGAAACTCGTCCAAAAAATAAAATTAGCAAACAGAGATTAATAGAATATCCTATATGATTTTATAGAAAGAAACTTCCTGCCTCAGTGGCTCAAAAAAAATGATTAGGAAAACAAAGAACAGGTGCTTGTAGATATCCCTTTTTTCCTTGAAGTCTGAGCCACAAACCACTGGAATCTATAGAATATCCTGGGGAATTATTAAGTGGGTGTGTTTTCATTGCTTCCTCTTCACTCTGTCCTGACATGGTAGGAGGGAAATGGTTGAACAATAGTTACACTTCACCAGAGGTGGTATGATCATGTTCTTCATGTGAAATGTGATGGTAGGAAATGGTGGTGTGTTGAGCTGAAGATTTTTAGTCAGAACAGATTTCTGCTGCTGGTTAGTATCCTGGTTTCTTGTATCTGTGGTGTAGCTGATGCAAAAAACAAATATTCTCAAGAAGGACAAAAAAGTTACAGATGTACAGATGGTATACACAGCAAATGTATGACATTTTGTCATTACATTAATCTGATTTTCATATCCCAAAGAAGTCTGATTTCTGAGATACTGGCAAGAATTTATCACTTCTCTGTAGGCCTTAAGGAACCTATTTGTCTGTGATTTAAACTCTGTATTTCAAAGCAAACTGACTGTGTATTAATAACTAATGGCCTTTCATCAATAAAAGTGAGGATTTAGACAAACATTGCTATGGAAATGGATTTCAGAAACTGGCAAATAGTTTGATACTGACTGTTAGAAATAAGCTACTGAGCAAATTATGTATGGGGAATCTGATCAGCAATGGCAGCTACACAGCTGCTGGTTTTACACAAACAGGTCTGCAAAGATATCTGGAGTGTACAGTCAACATTCACCACGACTTTCACAATGTATATTTTAGTTCCTGAAGTGCATTTGAATTAGTGTATTGTGAGTTATTTGGAAAGTTTCATTCAATATAGGAACATGTCTCTATCTTTCAAATTTTATCTGATGAATTCTAAGCAAATTTCCCAAAAGATTACTTGTTTGTCCAGGTCTCAGGGAATGGGAATATTATGATTAAAATGTTTGTATGTATTACAGCTCCAGCCAGTCTTGATTCCAGATGTCTTTACACTCAGTGTGTGTCTGTGTGTATAAAATCTCTATTTGAGACTGTCGGTATGAGAAATTGCCACAGCCAGTTTGGACTTGTAGAAAAGTAACACAAAGATGGAATTCCTAAAATGAGTATTGGTAAAATATTCTGGATTTGTATTTTAAGTCTTTTGTATTGTTTGGTTTCTTATACTTCATATTTCAAACTGATTTAAATGGCTAGATCATCCAGAGTGACATTGAACAGACACTGTTATTTTGTTACTAGTGGTATTTGAGAAAAAGAGATTTTTACACCGACATAAATCTTTCATCAAGGCAGAACCCACAATCTTGTAGTTATGGACAGTTCCAAAATTTTATGCAATCCTGCTGGCAAGACACTCTCTTTGAGTATTAATCCTTGCTACAAGAAACTTAAGGAAATATTTATCATCTTTTAAAATCTATTTATTTGTCACTTTGGTTTTTTCTTTCCTCCACTTTTATTTTTTTAATTAAAATATTATGCTACAATGAGTTGGTAAGCAAGGTTTTAAATAAATACAGGAAATAGATCCTGTTGAACTTGCCAGGTATATCTTTATCAAAAGCAATATTAAGAAGTTTCCTTGTCATTGATTATGTTTTAATCCTTTAATTCTTTAGTACTGGAATTAATTTTTTATTAATAATCTTGGATCAGCCATTTAATATTTCACCCAGGATCAATATCAGGCTGACAAGCTGTTAGCACACAGATCCTCTCATTTACCTTTAAATATGTATGGAAAACATTATCTGTCTTCCACTTGAAACTTGGTTACTGTGCCAAGTTCTGTTGAACCTTCTGCTCCACCCTACCTCTGGAAGCAGACTGTATGGGAGCAAGGAATCTGGAAGCAATTTCCCAACATCTGAATTGTAGCTGTATCTCTATCCTCTGATACAACATCACTTCTCTTTCCATTTGCAAAAAAAAAAAAAAAAAAAAAATTAACAACAAAAGCCCACTGAATATAAATCTACCATTTGCTTGAAATGCATCTGGCACTTCTATATAGTCACTTTAAGTATGCTGATTAATTTTATTTCTGAATCTTTAAATAGGCACAAGGCTCTAGGGCCCCCATTTTATTTATTAGTAATCTATTTCTATAGTGTCCTTTGCTTTCTTTACTGATTTCAACTCTCCACCACCTGATTTTTAACTTCATTCATATCTACTGCACTCAGTCATTACATATGTATACTGGATTTTATAAGCACTTTTCTTCCCCATGGGAAACATACTGATTTTCTTAAATTCAAGGAACTTTATTCAGTCGTAGGATTTCTAGAGCATCTATCCAAGTAATGCCAAATAACTTCCAATTATTACTCAGTTCCATTAATATTTTATCAAATTGCTTTTATCAAGTAGTGTAAATGAGTTTCAATTTGAAAATAAAAAAATGTGGCGTTTGCAAAACATAAATGTGTAGCTTTTAAAACAGTGAAAGGACCTAGCTACTAAAATGCTAGTTTACTTTTCATTATTTCTCCTCCTTAAATAGAAACTGTAGTGATGGTGGGTGCTTCTCATAAATTCTCCACAATTTAGACCTGCTGGGTTTAAGCTCATGCAAAACCTCCAAACTGTAGATAAAATTGCAGAGTCATTCAGAGAAGAAAATCTTTTGGTTGAAAGAAACTCCTATTTGGCTTCTAAATATTTGAGGAAGAATATATATAAAATTCTGGCTCCCAGCTGCAAATGGTTAAGTATGTAAATTTGCCCAGTAAACAAGATGTACACATATGCTACAACACTGGTCCCATACTCCTTACTGTGGCTGCAGGGAAACAGATCCTGAGAAGTTTTGTAGGGTTGAATTTGGAATAAAATGGAAGCTGTTGACCCGGTGTTTTGTTGGGGTATGTTCCTCTGCTGCATGTATGTGTTGGCTCTTGAGTGAATATTCCTGGCAAATATTTGTGTGTCTCCAGTATCATCACTTTAGCAGGCTGAGGAAAACTAAAAGTTCCCAAGTTCAAGACAGGACTTGTCTCAGCTGGTATGCACAGCAATTGCAGCAGAAAACTGCATGGCACAGCACTTTCTTCAGAATTAAAAATGTGTCTATATTCCAAAAGAACCTGCAAGGCAATATGTAACAGCATCATACACAATGTAATGAATTAGTCATGTGAAACTATTAATCATACTCCTTTCACCACTTGCTCCTCTATTAATCCATTCCTGTCAGAAATTTAACATTACAAATTCTTCAGATGTCTCATACACCTACCACTGTTTAAATTAATGTTCAGCTTCCTCAAGTCTCATTTCCCTTCAAAATACTTGTTTTTCCCAAGGAATGAGATGGTACAATTCCCATAGGAAGTTAGTTGTTATAAATACTGTGAGACTCAGTTCTGAAATTAAAAACTGAGTATTATTTCATGCTTAGCAATGCATGACTACAATAGTTAAACTTTGTAATTTTTTTTTTTTTTGCTAACTGCAAAATAAAAAATAAAAAAGGAAAGAATCCAAAGTTTCTTTATTTTATGGACGAGTGGGTAAAGCACGAAACTGTGACATCCTCAGTACTTTGCTGAATATGAGTCAGCAGTAGGACATAGATACCTGTGTAAAAATAATACCAGGTGATATCTAAAATAATTTGCTGGCCTTTGAAGAAATGGAATATAAACCTGGAGGAGGTTGCTGATCTGTCTGTTTTACTCTGTTTTGAGAATTGATGAGAAGCTATTTTAGGAAAACATAACTCATTTACATCTCAAGAGGATGCTACTGAAACAGCAGCACAGTAGAAATCGTTCTTCAGTCTGAAGTCTCTGGAAGGTGATTTGAGTTTTGGTGGTGTGATTGATGTTTTCGAGGTTATGGTTTTTTGGCAGTGCTTCCTATGGGAAAATGGAAGCACTTTTAGAAATTGAATATGGTAATAAAGTGACAAGATCATAGGACAGGGTCATATAAGATCATTCAGGTTGGAAGGGACCTCAGGAGGTCTCTAATACAACCTGCTGCTTAAAGCAGGGTCAGCTTGTAATAGGATGTTTTGCCTTGGAATGTAGTCAAACAACCCACAAAATGTCCTATTTTGCAAGGTTATCAGTAGTAGGCTGTGAGGGGGTTCATGTGCTACTTTTGGTGTTGAGTTGGTGTTGAGTTATGCTCAAACCAGTCTGGCTTATCAGCCCCAAATCAATATTTTGATAGGGAAGCAAAGATTAGGCAGATAAGCTGCTAGGGTGATGTGGAGACCTATGACTGGCAGTCAAACCTATTGAAGTCCAGTCCACTTCCATAAGGTAGGTTCCTCTAACATATTCCTCCTCGGATCTCTCTTGAAGTGGGGATGCCCCTTCAAGGATACTCCTCAAGGTTGAGCCCCTGAACATCAGTGTGGTGAGTTACATTAAACTTTGCTTAATAATTAGGGCTTTTTTTTCTAGATTTAATTTAATAGCTTTGATAGAGTGCACTATACCACTACCCTCTGAAATCAGTAACTGACAGGTTTTTGCCCATTTGCTTTTTCATTGTTATAAACTATAACACCTTAATTTGTTTCCAAGAATATCGTGAGGGCCTGCTCATGTGAGAGTAGCTCAGTTGCTCAGAGCATGGTGCCAATAATACCAAAGTTTTGAATTCAATCCCTGTATGGGCTATTCACTTTGGAGTTGGATTTATCAGTCCTTGTGAGTCCCTTCCAACTCAGAATATTCTGTGATTTCTGTGATCCACAAAAACAGTCATTTTATCACTTTTAATATCTAATGAATTACAGGGTAAAAGTAAAAATGTATGCCTTCCTATTTGGGGTGCAATTTCCAGGAATAAATAGAAAAAATTGTCAGAGTAATATTTGCAACACTTTGCAAATACTGACAAAGAGAGCAAACAGAACTGATGCATGCAACACAAAGGAGGAATGTATTAAACAGCAAAAAAATCCACAAAACCCCACCATTGGTGGTATGCCTCTGTACTCCTTGGAGAAATAAGAAAGGCAAAAAAGGAGCCTGTGAATTAGAAAAAGTAGTATACAGTGTGTTGATTGCAATGAATATTTTAAGTGAAGAGATTGAGATTAAATTTGTTGCAAAAACAAGCAGGCAAATAAGTCTGTGTTTCTCAAGATAAAAATTACTGTCAATGTATTTACCTCAGCTAGAAGTACCTATAGCCAGTAATTTTTCTGACCTTCCTTTTTAGCTGATAAGCACAAGGCAGCATTAAAAATTCCTGTCCTGCTTTAAGCACCTGATTTACGATGAAATTATGACTCAGATATAATAGGTTACATTGATCTCTGATGTCTATAAAAGGAGATTAGCTTAAGAATACTTGTCTACATCATGGTCAGATGAGGGGATTTTTTTGCTTTCAATCATAACTCAGTTCTGCAGCTGATGTTAAGGTTGTCCGTCAGAGGAAGATTTAAGTATATGTGACTGCTGCAATTTTATCACAGTTGTTCAGATTTTGGGTTGACTCACAGTGCAACTTTAAAAAGCTTTTTATACATTCTGTTTTGCCACCAATCTGACTATCAGCAAAAGCTTTCAGTGCCACATGCTCTAAGGGGAGAGCAGCATGAGAGACAGCTACCACAAACTGACAGACAACATGACAGCAGTAAAAATAGATTGCTATGTCAGGCAAACTCAGCAGTGACAAAATACCACTAACATTGGAAAATGTAGGCTTTTAATGTCCTCTCATTCAGCATTTGTCTGAGTTATGCCTTTAAAATATGGCTGTTTGGTACAGAAACATCCCATGGTCTGCTTTATACTGGTAGGAGAAGGCAACTTCCACAGTCAGTGCTAGGAGCTGTAGTTTTATACAAACACTAATCATCAATAGTGTGACATCATGCTAACAAGACCTAATTATGTCTCCTCCCAACCCTTCCCATCAACAAAAATTTCTAAAAAGACTCATAACTTGTAATAGCATCGTCTTATCCGTTCCATGGGCAAATTCCAATGGTCTGAAAAGCCTTAAAGAAACAGTGTAGCTGACCATTGTTTGCTTAACTCACTAAGTAAATTAAAAGTTGAATGGAGTTCATGGTGCATAGCTGATTTATCTAAATAGCTAACTGAGCACTGGAAGAAGCATGATAAATTAATGGAATGTTCCACAGGAATTATGGGAGGTTCATTCACCTCCAAAATTCTTTCTTCATTTTTACTGCTTATTCCCTACATTCTTTTTCCCCTAATAAATATCCACATATGTAAAGCACATATTAAAATTTTCCTAACCACCACAAAATTATAATCTGTGCAGTGGCTAAACTGAAGGTAGGGGAACACTGTACATATCCATTACCATAAAAAAATCACATATATGGATAGCCCATTATTTTCTTTCAAAATTGTTTGTTCTATGAAAATGTTTTATGAAAACAATAAAAAAAAAAAAAAAAAAGGTTTTGGATAATAAGTAAGTTTGCAGGCTCCCCAAGAAAATGTCACAGTACCAGCTCAAAAGAGTTCAAGCATTTGGGCAAAACTCTTGGGCCCATGATGTGACTCTTGATGTGTCCTTTGCAGGGCCAGGAGTTGGATTTGGATGATCTTTGTGGGTGTCTTCCATCCCAGAATGTTCTGAAATTCTTTGATTCTTTGTGCTTTACAGTTTGCCTTCTTTTTAATTTTTATTCAAGCGTACAAGTAACTCTACAGTTACTTAATACTAAAAATAGACATTTTATATCTAAGAACAATTAATTTTAAAGTCAGAAGTTTCTGCTTCTGCAGTGAGCTAGTCCCAATAATAACATTTCCACTATTTACAAGGGTTTTTTTGCTGCATATTCACATGTGTTTTCACAATAGCTAGAATAACTTGTTATCTTGTACTCTTTAGACTATACCAGAAAAACATTTTATGATCAATCCTCAGGTATTGAAGTCACTCTACCTTTAAAGCTGCAGGATATTTTATTTGCAAAAGCATCTAGGAATATAGCAAAATCCATTCCAGAAGCAACATGAGTTTAAGTACACAACAGTTTCCTGTTTGGTTTTGGAATTAGATGTTTATAGTAACAGCATTTTATGATCTTTATGGTGAAACTTAAGAGCTGTGACCTTATCTTCAGGTCCCCTGGTTACTTTACAGAGATTAGCATACACTTACATTGCTCTTCTAACACTACAACTAAAGTTTATGTCTATAAAATAGATATATTTTTAAGTGTTCTATAAAATAGAACACTTTAACGACAATATAATTAGATAATTATAAACTGAAAAAAAACCAGAAAAAGGTTTTTTTATACAGAATGTGACCTTACTTGCTGTATGACTGATTAATAAAAATAATTTGCAAAATGTTGAGTAGGTTATGTGTAGGATTTTGTCCTGGGTAAATCCAGGTAAGTATAGGACATATCCAGGAGGAACATCTTGTTTAGCACCACAAATTGTCAACGCATTGAAAATTTGAAGCAACAGTTGATAATGTGTTACTGTTGTGGGTTTTTTTTTGTCTTCATGAGACAATCTGTCTGAAAGATCTTTACTGAAGTAATCTTCACTTTTTTTTCTTTTTTTTTTTTTTTCTTGCTTAACACCTTCTTTTTGATTTAACTGTACATGTTGTCTTATACCAGAAAATGTAAGGGAGATGCAACTTTTGCAACAACTAATATGGCTTTGAGTCACATATTTTAAAGTTAAGTTTTTAAAATCTTTATGTCAATGATTGGGGCTATTTATATTTTTCTAGGAGTTCCATTCTTTTCCAGTCTGTTGATGTAAGATTTTTTTCAAAATGTGATAATGTGTTGCAGCTAAAGACTCATTTTCTTCCTCTTTCAATCTTCAACTATAACTTTGTTGTCTTTGTAATCATCTTTGCTAAGACTTTTAATTGAATACATTCATTTTATACTCATTTTACCTAAATATAGTAGAGGTTACATTTTTTTATTTGGGAAAAAAAAGTGAAATAAATGGTAAAACAAAAATGAAGTGATAAAAAATGGGAGATCTGTTTGACTGGTGAAAGGGGAAAGGTAGAGCTAAGGGAAGATATGTGCAGAAAGTTTAATAAAGTAAAAAACAAGTTGTTGGGTTCACAGTTCACTAATAAGAAAAAAAACAACCAACAAACCAACAGCAACAAAAACCCAAAAGGATCATACATTAAAATTTAGTTTTCCAAATGAAAAAAATATTACATTAAAAAATACTCAAAGTAATCTAATGGTTGATAATCTGTTGATCCAAAACCAAGTGCCTTCTACAATAGAATAGGTGTTGTTTCATATATAAATTAACTTGTCAAAAGTCTTTCAATCCCAAAGATCAGGTCATAATGTTCTAAAAAGTGTTCTCCCACCTGGATGATACCATTTGAGCTGTCTCAAGTAGCACAGTGTGAATTTCTGCCAAAAGGGCTGTGATACATTTTACAATTTTAAGCAGTGGTAGCATATTGGGATATCAAATGCAATCATGACACCAGAGATGTCTGAGTAATAGGTTGGGAATGCATGGTAGCAATTTATGGCAAAGACTCTCTACAGCACACACTTGGCTGACAGCCCAAGGGACGAAGTTGTATTCTTTCCCATTTGTCCACCATCACCAGTCAGCAACTTCCTTCTTTCCTGCTCAAGGAGACCTCACCTTATACTTCTTCTAGTGATATGGCTTTTTTTAATGTAAAATGAGAAGGAAAACCCAAAGAAGACCACAATTGAAAAGGTGCTCATCTCTAGGGTTTTAAAATCCAACTTGGTACAGAGCTAATAATACCAGTAAACTTTCATTTACATGGAGCACAGTCACACTGACCAGACCTATCATTTTCTGTTTGCTTTGCTGTCAAAACATCCTGTGTGCTACCTTGTATCAGCACAGTTTTTATGGGAAAGGATATCCTTTTCAAAACTGTAAATATAATAACAAAGAATGGTAATAGCATAACCTTGTTGAAATTGCTGGATTTACATTTAACATTTGAGGACTTGGACGAGGAAGAAGGGACTGCATGGGACACAAAATAAATCAACAATCCTATTCAAGTAAGAAAAGATCAAAACAAATCGTGATGCAAATGACACTTGGCTTTAAGTTCAGATGCAAATTCAAGTTATCTGAAAAAAATGTCCAGCAACACCCTCTATTCTAAGCCACTCTTGATATAAGATGCTCTTCACATTTTCTTTATTTCCCTGTGAAATTACTTCGAGCCTGTGTGTCTGAAGAATTATGGCACATAATTTTACATGTAGTTTTAGAGTTGATGTATGTAGCCTTTGTGTTTTACAAATTATTTTCCTATAGAAAACCTCTTTTTTAAGATTTGTTTCATAGGTCCAAGGTTATATACAGGTTACTAAAATACAGATGCTTACCAAGATCTGCAAATTAAAACTCCAAAGCCTATTTTAAAGCTTTCTGATCTTGTTTAATCAGCAGTATCAGAGTAGGCAATTCCCTTGAGTGCTCCAGCTAACTGAATGTTATTGCTTAGATAAACAGTACACCTATTCTGATTAGGTTCATGTTTATTCATTGAGTCAAAGAAATAAGGGATGGAAAGACCTCTGAGGTCATCTCTCCAACATCTTTCCTAGATGTAGGATTGTTCCCAATGGGAGTAGAAGTTTCTTACACTCCAGCTTTAACCAATTCAAATAATGTGGTTTCTGTCTCTTCCAGTGAGAATTATTAAGCAACTTAACAGAATTAAACACTTTTAAGAGTCTTTAAAAAAAATTGCTAATGCTCAGTTTGCATTTGATTTTGAGTTTCTGGCTGTTACATAGATTATGGCTCAAGCAAAGATCTATCTTCCATACACAGTGTTTTCAAGTAATGCTAGACCTTTCTGAAAGTCTTATTTCTTAGCTGATGAAAAGAAGGTTTTATAAAGTTGTCTCCTAGTGTTGATGCATTAGATTTTTGTTTTATTAAAACATTCTTATAATTTTGAAATTTCTGTTTCAATGAAGTTTCATCTTCAGTTGTCTTCTTGAAAACTTTATTGGTAGCCTAGGGGATTTTGGAGGGGGTGTTGGGCCAAATTTTTTTTTTTTTTTCATGGGGGTGGGTAGAGGTAGAGCTGTCTTGTTTACTTTGTGTCTAAAATATTTACATTATTATCCTTCTTTTTTCTTATCAAGCTTGTATAAGAAGTATTTTTGAAACATCTCAATACTTGTCCCTGGTTGACTCTGCTTTCATTTCATTGCTACAGAATGTATTTTTAAAAGGTGGGAAAATATTCTACAAATATGGCAAATGAGTTTATGTACATTTGAATAGGTTCCATTTGAAATATATGTTTGCAAAACATACTCAAATTGACTTTGATTCCATAGCTGAAAGTTTATATATCAGTATTTAGAGAGGGCTACTGGCTTTGTCAGGAAAAAGGAAGGTCCCTCAGGTAGGGAATGCTTAAATATCCATCGCATCAGCAGTTTTCTGAGGCCTTATTCTATAGCACTCCAGGTGCTATTCTTTTCTTAGAAACTGTGTGGTTTCCTCTAGGCACAGAGCTCTTTGCCTTAACAGTCTTCTACATCAATTATACATCAACCCCTCCATGACCTTTACTTGTGAAACAATCAGGAATTCTACAGAAACGTAAAGCCTCACATAAACCCATAGGAGGGACAGAAAAGTAAAATCAGCAAACAACATGCCATACTTTTCAGGTTCTTCATACCCACAGATCTTAATCCTGATTGCAAACCTGGAATTCTCTTCTGCTACCTCATGAGCCCAAGTCCTATCCATCCCCAGCTAGTACTGGGAAACCATCATTTAGTAAAAGAGAATAGTTTGGGTTTCTGTCTTGTTAACGGGTAGGGCTTTGGGACTAGAACAGTAGAGAATGCTTTAATACATAACACCTGTGCCACTGTAGAGCAGCTGAATGCACAGTCATGTTAGTATTTGAATGTCTTCTCAGAAATCAACCTGATAAATATCTATCAAAACAAATTCCATCTTTTGTTACTTCTACATATACTATGAGTTTTTGAAACATCTCTCCTCCTCTAATTTACTGGGGTGGATCTTTATGCGAAATTTCAACCTGTGTGAATTCAATAAATGCATTTATGAGGGGTGAGTTTTGGTATAAAACCTTATCAGATCCATGTCTTTTACTGAGGTGACTTAGCTTGAATGTATATTTAGCACTATAAATAAAGTGCATAGATATAAATGGGAAATGAAAAAGAAAAATCAAACTGTTTGCCCTTAGAGGAACAGCATAATCCCTTGCTCCTAAAAATCAATTTTTATGGGGTTTTCGTTTTGATACAATAAGGTCAGTTAGACATAACAATATTTAGCTTCCAACTCACTAGTATCTGCTGCAGTGAAATGAAACCTGCAAACTCTCATTTTATGTAGAAGGTGAAACTGAATTACCATAATGGTGCCTCAACATCTAAATGCTCTGAACCAAGCACAGGGAACAGCATTGGTGGATCAATGGACAGGATTTCTTGGGAGTTCCTCTGTTTCACAGTGGTAATTCTTGTACTTTTGGATGGCAGTGCAGGAGCTGGCTGCTTTGTAGGGTGTAGTCACATCCTCAGCAGTGTCCTTAACCAGAGCTTTTACAGCATGAATGGCATTCAAAAATGTTTGCCAGGGAATAGGGAGAGTACAGGTGAGAAGACAAAGGCCCTGTCTGAACAGTTGTCAGTGTTACCAAGTGAATATTTGCCTAACCAAGAGGTGGTGGCTACGTGGAAGCTACGAGCTGCTCTTAAATAGGTCTCCACAGCAAGCCCTTCTACCCCTTACCTCCATCCCCTTGTTTTAGGATAATCCAAATGTGGTCCCACATTGCATACCAAGGACAGACAGGTAAAAAATGCACTCATTCTTCCTGACTGTTCAGAGTACCTGTGCTTCCTGGTAGTCAGAGAGACAGAAAGACATTGTCACAGAAATGTTTCCATCAGAGCACTGTCCCTGGCCCTGTAGTACTGGAACACGGTGACACATAATGCTCCGGAACCTCTTGACCTTGACTACCAATGCTGAGTACCACCTGGACACAAATCTCAAGCAGTAAAACATGGTTGGATGTTTTAGAACCTGAAATAGAACCTGAGTTCTGATAGAATACAGGAAAGAAAGAAGCTGCAGTCCATTATTAAAATATAGTTAAAAATAGCTGAGGATGAAGGCTAAAGGCTGAATCAGGCCTTCTGTAGCTAGGGTGGCATCAGTCCTTTTTAGTTCCTCAGTGGCAGGAATTCTGAAAGAATCTAGAAAATAAAATCCCTTTTTTTTTCCCTTTAAACACTTATTGTTATTCTTAGTTTTTTTACATTGGTTGCACCAGTTGTGCTCTACCTACTTCAATAACTTGTAATCAAATAGAGTGGGATTGTGTGCATCCATATTAAATTTTGGAGAAAAGAATTTTTGCTTAATGCAGCCTAAAAAGAAATCAAGTGGAATAAAATGCAATAAAATGTCAACAAGCTGGGGAAACAATGGCTACTCTTGCTTAGACTCTGTAGTCTTTATTCATCTGATAAAATAGGTCTGTATGTTGTCTAGTATGTGGAGATTCTTCAATACGGATAAAGACTGCAAAACTAACATTAACACAAAGAAAGAAAAGTTAATTAGTCAAATGAAATCCAGAGATCTAGTTTTAGAAAGAAAAAATAATAATGGAATGTATGAACAAAGGCAAATACAGTTGTGAACAGGAAACAGATTATATACAGTTATAAATAAGCAATGGACAGAGGAAATGGGACACTCAGCAGTATATTTTCTTAGAAGATAAGGCAAATTAAGTAGTAATAAATACCCCTCAAATGTACTCAGCTTTGTAAGAGAAAAAAATTTCCCTTTAATAGAGTTGAATGGTATCACACTAGAAAAATGGTGAGGCAACAAATTTGTTTGGTCCTATCTGCCACGAGACAATGGATTAAATACGTCAGTGTGAATGCAGAAAAAAGGAACCTACCTAAATAGAGTGGAACTTACTGTCTTCAGTTTCCAAGGGAAAAACAAAACCTTCATGCTGTTTCTGTCAGCATTTGAGTGTTTGGATACAGTGCAAAAGCACTTCCAGTAACAGTTAATTGGCAATGCAAATGAGAAAAAGAAAATATGATGCTGTACTATAAAAATTTCCTTTTGTTTTCAAAAATGTGAGGCATCACAAACTTATGTACATCAGCTGATAATGAACTGAAAAGTAGTAGATGAGTTACAAGGGGAAGGAAAAAGATCAAAACAGCCTAGCCTTGGACTGACAGTGAAATAAGTGGTTGTTTTAGGGCAGCTGTATGAGAGGCTATTAACACTTTTCTCCTCCACTAAGTTTTGCTGCATTCATATGTAAAGTAGAGCACGAACAGCAGACTAACATTATAACAAACTAATCAAATTATTGCTGGTGAAAGCAGATCCTGGCACATTAAATAATCTCCTTTTTTTCTTACGATACTTGTCACTTCAGGGATTTTCTGATTAGTATAAGGAAACAACTTATAAAATCCTTTCCTATTCATGGTAGTTTTGGATGTAGTACTTCAAGAATGGGGCAGTAATCTTCTGTAGATTACATTTTTCAATGCAGAAATGAAAAATGCCATTAACATAATACAACTGACCTTCTCAAGGTTTGAATTGCTGATCCTTTGCAGGGGTCAGCACAATACAACATACATATATTCAATCCAAAACATTTTTATCTTCTTTACTTTGGCAATACTTAGATTTAGTAAGGTACCTACAATTTTTCTTCTGCTCATATCCTAGTAATCCCTCATGCTAAAATCTGAAACTATTGAACTGACTTCCTAGAGACCCAGTCCTCTTAGTAGACAGCAATAATGATTCTGCCCACCAGCAATACTGTTTTAAAATGTTTTGGTATACTGGGAGTGCAACATTGTTTTTGTCAAATTTACTGGTAAATAACTCTGGTGGTATCCTGTAATTTTCTACACCTAACCAGAAGTGGTAATAGTTCTCAAAGATGAAATCACAGATCACTGTGCTGCAGTTGTGCAAAATTGGTATTTTTGTGATTATTTTTCCAAATTACATCGTTCTCTTGAACTGTGTAGAGACTCTAACCAGCAAATCTGTCCAATGATAAGAGGGGTCTGACTCATTTTACTGAATTTAAATCCAAATGCTGATCAACTTCTAAATTTGGCCTCTTATACCAATTTCAAAACTGGTATTTTATTTCAATTGCATTAACTTTTAAGTGGTGTAACACTGAAAAGATCAAAGGAACTGCTCTTCCTTTACACCAGTAGGAGGGAAGACAGCACTACCATCTACTCCTGCTTTTTAGAGTATATAATTTATTTTTTTGAAACCATGTACTTAGTCTGTATTTCTAACTATAATGTTTTAGTCTTTACTAAGTAATTTGAAGTGTTAACATTGCAAATATGCTTTCAACATAAAAGTACATTTAACAAAGCTCAGTATGACTTTCCCCTGGCATGAACTAAGTTAATTTTTCATCATTTGGGAGTATATCTTCTGCCACTATAAAAGCAGATAATGCATTGATGTTTAAGGTTATTCTTGAAGAGCTAGAATAAAGCATTTTAATTGGCTTTATTGCACTGAAATTCCTGTGGTTTAGATGATTTTCAAGGAATTTCAAAGCCAACAAGTAAGCAAACTCTGCTCCTAAATAACTTCATTTTTATCCAAGCTTCTTTTGAGAAGTAGGTGTGGAGCAATACTACTCTTAATGGTTTACAGCAGATGACTGATAGAGGCATTATTTACCACAGAACATAGGAGGCCAAACCTGTGAGATGGGATGGCGCAAGAATCCCAATCTGCATTTTTCATTTTTATCAGCTCTAGGGTGCTCCTACTTGTGCCTAGCTTGCTCCCTCCTTGGGTTGCTCCTCCCAACTTTTTTGGTTGTACTATGGATGGAGAAAGAGGTGCAAACCCTATTTAGGGAGTTACCCTGTCCTCCTGGGCAGTTCAGAGATGTGCTTGCAGACCTAGGGCCACCACGGGAGGTGCAGCCAGCACCAGCAGTTCCTGCAGCCAGCACCTGCCTGGGACTGAGCGCTCTGCTCAGCCCAGCTGGGCACCATGCTGGAATCCAGGCTGGGAATGCCAGGGGACTGGTGAGCAGGGGGAGATGGGAGAGGCCCTGGCAGGAGTCCACCTTATGCTCAGGAGCAACCACAGCCTCCTGGACCACCCTGCCTTGAACTCTCAGCCCACCTCAGTACCCATCTCCAGCACTATCCCCATTTCTTCACCAGGAAGGCAGGAAGGGAGGACACAACCCCACCAGTCTGCAGGTATCTGTTGGCCCCACTGGATGTTTTGAAACATGTAGAACAGTCCCATAAGAACTTTAAAAGCTGCCTTGTATATAAGACTGGCTTACAGAACGTATGGTTTTCTTCTACGCATAAAGTAGAAAATAATCAAGTATCTTCAGTAATGGAAATTTATTTTCCTAAAAGTGCTTTGACTAAAGTTACCACTGCTATTTTCTTAATAGCTTTTCATTTGTTTGTTGTTTGATCTGTGGAGCTGAATTAAATGCCTTTATCATTTAGTCCATGATTTCTTCAGTTTAAATGATATGTTATGCATCTCAATTTAAGTCGTAATGCAGTCATTCAGTCTGTCTCTTTTCTTAGTTAATTAATTGGCTCAGAGTGACCTTTCAAAGGTATCCTGGAATCCCAAAAATCCAACAATTCCCTGAGAGGCAAAAATAGCTTCTATGTCCAAGTGACCTGATCTCCTTATGGCAGTTATACAGGCTACTGTGATTACTCAGTTTCTTGTAATTAAGCTCATGCTTAAATACTTTGTTAGAGCATGGGCAGAATACATCTTTCACATTCATCTTGCTTACTTTTCTGTGGTAATTAATGATTCCTAACTTTTCTAATACACTCTTTCTTTGACAGTTTTTCAGAAAAATAAATATTTTCTTACTTCAATAAAAAGATCTGAGTCCAATTACATTTGGACTCAGATCTTTTTATTCAAGTAAGTAGCTTTTTCTAAGACATTTCTTAGAATGTGAGGGTGTACCATAAGTACTTGTTTAGGAATACTCAACAATGAAAGATTAAAGAAAATATAAGGGGAACAAATACAGGTTTGTGGTTCAGAATATGGAGTAATCCTGCTTTATGAAATAGAAAATGAATCTGGTAAAAATATGAAATCTTCAGGCATCATTTTATCCCCAGTTCTCTTAAAACAGCAACCAAGAAATACAAAACTGCTGTGCTGTTTCTCAAGATTGCTTTCTATTTAAGTGCACAATAGCTTGCTGAGTAACTCTGTCACTGTCAGAAGATTGCAGATGAATGGAGTGGAGAGAAACAAAACCACTTAGCTGATACTCTTTTGAATAAAGATGTATTTAGCAACAGCTGAGAGATGTGCAGGAACCTGACAGGATCCTGCAGCCTGAGCTGGTGAGGCTGACATGAGGGCATTATCAGAGCAACCAGATTTAAATGGCTCCAGGGACCACAAACCACACAGAATGCAGCAAACAGTCCTGGTGAACAGCAAGCTGTGCATGAGCCAGCAGTGCATTAGAAATAGCACTACCAGCAGGTGGAGGGAGGTGATCCTGCCCCTCTGCTCAGCCCTGGTGAGGCCATACCTGGAATGCTGTGTCCAGTTCTGGGCTCCTCAGTGCAAGACAGACAGGGAGCTCCAGGAGCGAGTCCAGGGAAGGGTAAAAAAGATGATTAAGGGACAGGAGCATCTCTCTCACAAAGAAAGGCTAAGGAAGCTGGGCTTGTCCATGCTTCAGAAGAGGCAAGTGAAAGGGGATCTCATCAGTGGATATAAGTATCTGAAGGGAGAGTGTCAAAAGGATGGAGCCAAGCTCTTCTCAGTGGTGCCAAGCAACAGGACAAGAGTCAATGGGCAGAAACTGATGTGCAGGAAGTTCCACCTGAATATGAGGACAAAGTTCTTTACTGTATGGGTGCCTGTGTACTGGAACAGAGTGCCCAGAGAGGAGGGGGAGTCTTTCACTGGAGATACTGAAGAATTATATGGAAACAATCCTGTGCCATGTGCTCCAGGACGAGCCTGCTTGAGATGGGAGGTTGGACCAAATGACCCACTGGGGTGCTTTCCAACCTGACCCACTCTGTGATTCTGCACTGCATTTGTGTACTGTTCTCCAAATTCAAACTTAACAGTGAGGCATAACAATTTATCTTACTTTGTCTCTCAGTTCTACAATATGTTTGAATTTCCATTAGGCTTTGGCAACCTGTTCTTAAATGTAGCACATACTTTGCTCAGTGATTATGATGATAAATTCTTTGTAAAGGGAATCTGCAGGATGAGACATAGTGTGAGACTGCTTATGAATCTCCTGGCAAACGGGCAGGACTCTTCCCTGTTTCTCACAGAGCTGTCAAAGAAACAATTAATGTGTTAGTGTGATCTTACACTGTAAAGCATCTTATGCTGCTGGCAATAATTACGTGCCCCAGCTGAATAATTTTTTTTCTAAAGAGAATGAGATACGAGATAAATTGCAGACAGTTGAAATCAATAGCTTTTTATGCAAGGTCTGAAAGGCCATTTTCTTATGTTTTCCCTCTTCTGTGGAGAACAGTCATCAGAGTAGCTGAAATATGTCTGCAATAAATGCAGACATATTTCTGCAGTTTTGATAGGGGTAACAGTCATGCTTTGCTAGGGAAACAGCAGGTCTGCTTTTTCTATTCCTGTTTTACCAGATTTCTTTTCCTTGCATTAGGAAGTATAACCTCTCAGGAAACACGGCTGATAAATGGAGATGCATGAAACTTGGGAGCCACTATAACATATTCAAGGACAGAATAACCATGCTGATGCTCACTTTTCATGACACCGTGTGTTCCTGTTCTGCATGCAAACAAGACAGCACTAGAAAATGTTTGAAGTCAACCCACACTATTGCTTCATAGCTAGATGGAGAAAGGAAGCATGATTTTCCTCTGAAATTTTCTGATCAGATCATGTGATAAGTTTCCCTGTGCTGTTTAAACTGTGTAAGTAGTTAAAAATATTTCTCAATTTCTGAATTAAAATTAAAAATCAAATGCATGCAATATGGCATTTGTTGGTAGACTTAACTGTGCAATGAGTAGTTTCAAAGACATGATGTTTGGTGTGAAATTTGGATGAGCATTTCTGCAGCCATTACCTCCAGTGAGCTCTGTCAGATGACTGAGGATGTGTTAGAATGACTTAAGGTTGTGGTGCTTTTTCTCACAAATATGACAATGGTAGTAATGCAGTCACAAAGCCTGAGAAACCATGATGACTGGAGATAGCTTGGGGCTCATCTTGTAGTTATTTAGCATTGCTAGAAATAGAATTTTACTGATGTGTTTGCTAATAACTAGGATTAATAATCTTTTTTATATTACTCTAACATCAGAATACTGATAGGTTTATAGAAGAAACTGAATATCTAATAGACTGATGTTACAAGGCATGACAAGAAAGGCACCAGAGGTCTTTGGGTTAATCCCCTGGTGTTGCAAATTAATCATGGTCTATGTCTAAATCCTCTCTAAATTAATTTTTATATCTATATCGTTCTACTACTATTCAGAGTTCCTCAGTTTTTTGAACAGCAAGAGACTGTTAATTCCTTCTTCTAAATACAAGTCTATTTTCAGAAGACTGTTTGTTTTTTAAAACCTACAAAAATGCAGTTCTAACCCCCTTCTACTTGAGTGTAATGAGACCTATGCAGTTTTACTAACTGCCTCTGTCAGTCATATTTCCCTATAGTAATTTTGGAACACACTGGTTAATTTTGGGCATGGTTTAAAAATGGTAAAGTTTTCAAAGTTTTATTTTCAAAGATTCCTATGTATTTTCTGAGAACAGTAGAGTACAGCAGAGATGAAAACCAGTGACCTCTGCTGAGAGGAAAAGCAAACAGAAATTAATTCCTGATATACCTGGAGAGGCTCATCAGTGTGTGTATGTGTCTTTGGTGTATTCACTGTGTTCCTCTCTTTTTGCCTGATGGAGTTGTCTTGGAGAATTGACTTGAATACTTTGAGGGAATATATAGAGGGAAGATGTAGTATTGACTATTGACAACTAAGGACAGAAATGCTTATACCTTACTGTTCATGGTAAAAAAAAAATATATATATATATATAGAGAGAGATCCTTTAAAAACCTTCTTTCAGCCATTAGGTTTGCCTTTTCCATGAAACCTTACCTAAATGGTCAGATAAAAAGACAGTGCATCACTGGCAACATTCAGTTTTGTTGTTTTCTTTTTTTTATAATAAAGATGAGTTAGAATGAGCAGTCTTCTACTGTTCCTGAACCATGCTATGGACAATTTGTCTTCTGAGGCTTGTGACTAATGGCTTAAACATGACAACATTCACAAGTGTTTATTTCCATTTTGCAGATTTATAAGGGAACTAAATCTGCTCTATGTAAACAAAGCAGGATGAAATCCATGTTTACGATCTATGTATAAAAAATGTAAGAAGAAAAAAAAAGGAAAGAAAGCTAATAAAATTGTCTTAGGGCCATAGCACTTTCACTTTGAAAAGAGGCATAAAGTCTGGAAGTTAAAAGCTTGCCTCAGGCATAGTGCAGAATATCATGAGACAAATTCAGAAGCTGGAAGCCTCAGTCCTGGATCTTTTTTGTATGTGGAGTCAGTCTAATATGGCAGCAGTGTCCTCTTTCCTAATAAAATAAGTTGTATTGAACACAGGTTAACTGAGAATGGCATCTATTTTCATGCATCTTGAGCTTCCCCAAGATAGCAATGAAAGCCTAAATAGGGAAGGTCAGAGTAATAGCACTAGCAGAACATCACCAGAATAAAAACTGAGGAAAACCAGTCACCACTCATCACTGTTTCAGCTGCTTTAGTCATGAAGTCTAAAGAAAGTATTAAATTATAAAAAAGAAAATCCTTCTAGAACAATAATGGGGAGACAATTATTCCTGAATAATTTTGGAAGAAGGATAAATGTCTATTTTATACCGTAAGAAAGTCATCCCAGCTTTAAATATCACAGAAGTAATGGTGTTTATGGCTTAGGTTTAGCTTAATACAAACTAATTGCACAGTATAAAACATATTATATCAACACCTCCTTTTCAGTTTTCCACCACTCTTTGAAGCTTTTTTTGATGTCTTTTTCCTAAACTGTATCACAAATTAATAAAAGTACATTTTAACTTGAATTTAAATTCATTTTGGTTATTTCTTAATTAAACAGGAGAAGAGCAAATATGCCTTATCTCTTCAAAATATAAGCCAGCTAGCTCTTTTCTCTAGAATGAGTGTCTCCCATTTCCTGCCCCGAATACAAATTTTGTGCTGTATTCTATTAATGCATTGACAGTACAATTTGAAATGGATGTGTACTTTGGGAAGGAAGAGAATTTTTTGCTCTGAATGTTAGGAGAAAAAAGTGCACTGTCCTTGAAACAGCAAGTGCTAGTCATTGGCACATGTGGCATCTCAGAATACTATAGGGTCTTGTTTTGTTTTGCCTCTGAACAGTCACTACACTGAAATCAAATGCATTAATTGATCATGTTGATTACAAGTAAAAATTTGATCAATCTAAACTGACTGATCTGCTGAAGTATGAAAATAGTTCAAAGCAGAATGCAGATGAAGTTTCTTTTTAAACTAACACACTGAGTAGTCATTTCTTATACATCCTGGGGACTTTACAACATATTTGATTCATTTTCTTCGTATTGCATCACAAACTTCATTCCAATAGTTCTTCAGCAGAAAAATAAAAGCAATGATTCAATCTTATGTAAGTTGTGAAGCTGAATGAGAAGGTAATGTGTCTTCTGTCCTCCACAGAGAAAACCTCTTCATGTTAACTCTTTGAGCATAATATAATTAATTTCACAATTGTTTTCTTCATCTTACTAATAACAGTGCAGATAATTGGTGTGTTTGTTCTTGTTTACGAAGTTCAAAAATTCATATACTATTCTTATGAGAGAAAGGTAGTGTTAAATTGATTTAGAATGAGAGCTGTAACAGCATCAGAAAATGGGTTTGTTTGTTTTTTTTTCTTTTAAGGTAGTGGGAGGAAATAATGACTTTTGTTACTGTTCTTGGCTAAAGGCTTGGTGGTTAAAAGCATTTTTTTGTTTGTTTGCTACAGAATTCATTATCAGAGCTTTGCAATCTTAAATTAATCTCCATAAGCCTGGTGATAATTACTGTGGCAGGTTTGTGGGTGTAGAGAGAAGGAGGCAGAGCTCTTGATCCAGCTTCCATGGTTGCTAGGGCAAGGCTCTCACTGTCTCTAGAATGTGATTCTGTGAAAGTAAAACCATGCATAATTGCATTTTAATGACAGTGCAAACAAGCAGTTCAGCTGAAGGTACTGGAAGGGTTGTTGCTGTCCGTGCTCTGTTTCACGCAGCCCCTCCCAACAGAGGTCAGCCGGCTCCAGCAATTATTGCTGCACAGCCTCTAGAGCTCTTTGGTGGCTGTTCCTACTAATGCTTAAAAAACCCCAAGCAAACAAAACAAAACAAAACAAACAAACAAACAAAAGAAAACAACCCCAAAAACAAACAAACAAACAAACCCCCAAACAAACAAAAAACACAAGACCCAAAATAAAAGCAGCAAAAAGAGCCCCTATACCGTTCCCTGTTGACCACTGCTTGGGGGGAAAAACAAAAACAAAAACAAAACCAAAAACAAAAACAAAAACAACAACAAAACAACACCAAAAACAAAACAAAAAAACCCCAAACCTATACCTCTTCCTTGATGAAAACTGCTTGTTTGAAAGAAGATTTTGATGGATACACCAGTGTATTACAGCTACTCTCAACGGATATTGCAGCAGGAGTAGTTATTTGTAGTTACTGTCTTTGAGTGAATAAATATCAATTTGCATGCCCATTATGAGGTTTTGCAAGCATAATGTGTGCAAAAGCATTTATGTCAGGCACAGTGAGTTTGCCTATAAATCTTGAAAGCAAATGTTAAGAACAAAGACATGTTTGAAGTTCTGAGTACATAGGGAAACAGGTTGCCTAATGAGTAGCACAGGGCTTGAATGCTTGCAACACTATTTCCTTTCGGTTTTTGTTCTGCTGTTATCTTAGTGTTTGAACTTGTCAGATGGTATCCTAAGTGAAATAGCTGCCATTTCTAACAGATCTGTTTTCCCTTTCTTTCATCTCCCTCTTGGAAGGAAGAAGGGGGATTAGCTGTGCATTTTAAATTTTTTTTTTTTTTTTTATCTGTTACTGAACATGAGCAAGTCAGTTCCTCCATGATGCAGAGTTTCTGGATATTCAATTAACCTTCCTTCCCAGGTGATCACTTCTGCCCCTGTGCTGTGCCCTCCATTCCCAAGGTGGAAGTGTTTGTGGGGCTGTAATATGATCTGAGGGAGAGAACAAGTGTGGGTTGAAAAGGACAAATGCTGTTTAAATGTAGATTAGTTCCCATATTGCATAATGGTTGACTTCTTCTCTTATCATACAGATACATGAATATATCTGAAGAACAAGAAACTATGTGACGAAGTACATGTTTCTATCAGAGGTGGTTTCACTCTTAAATGTTTGCTTCACTGTAAAATTGTCATCTCGTAGAAGGAGTCGCCAGGGTTCCACATATCCATGCTTTGTGACTACTATGAGTGTACACAAACAAGGGGATACCCAACTACCAACTTTCTCAATAAATAGGTTTCTGATAAAAAGCATGAATGCAGACAAAAATAATTTTGTATTTACCTCAAAGTTTAATAAGGATGTGCAGCAATTGAGCCTTTATGAAAAAAATGTATGAATGTAGCAACTATAAATACTACACAGATTGTGTTAAAAAAAAATAAATGTCTGGCAGTGGAATCTGTTGTTGCTGTTGTTTTTATCAAGCTGAATTTGGCAGGCCATCTGAGAGGAAATTATAGTGAACAATAAGTATTATAATGAAAGTATGGGTAAGGATTATTGTAATATTCTAATTAAA
Source organism: Phylloscopus collybita (assembly GCA_027886175.1). Lineage (NCBI taxonomy): Eukaryota > Metazoa > Chordata > Aves > Passeriformes > Phylloscopidae > Phylloscopus > Phylloscopus collybita. The sequence continues at coordinate 78,143,986 of JAJNNQ010000075.1, read as the reverse complement.
AAATGTGTGATGACATTGCAACATTTCTAGAAAAAAAGCCTACTGTAAAATGGAAAACATGGCAAAATTCTTTGGACTAAACATAGTAGAGTTTTTGTGGGTTTGTTTGTTTGTGTGTGGGGTTTTGTTTGTTTGTATGTTTTTTGTTTTTTTAACGGACTGCCCAGAGCATAATAGCTGGTTTAATTAAATTAAATTACGTAGCACATATAACCATAATAATTACAAGCCGAGAAACAAAACTTAAGCGTCATAAATAATTTAACCAACTAGCTATGTTTGAAATGTGAAACTACAGTGTACTCATAGAAAAACAGAAATCACATCACAATGGCTTTAGGTGACTAAATATGCTACTAATTGTTAAGGAGCTCTTGACATTTAAATCAGAATTTTTAGCACTCTGAAAGAACTTAGAGTACTAAGCATGTCAATAGTCCTAAGCTAAGATCATGTAAGTGTTCAAGGATCCTAAATGCATTGTGATACGTCTCACAAACAAACAATAGTATTCAGAATTCCGTACATTAAACCTCCCATAAATATATGAATTGATGAAAAAGTAAAATGGTCATAACTTAATTTTCTTACATTGGCTAAGAATTTTCAGGTTAAAACAGATCAAGATGTGCAATAAGATGCCAGAGCACCATGGCAGGTCCTGGAACTCTTTCATTGGGCAACAGTGGATTCTGGGAAATCTGGTATAGTCATTGGGCTGTTCTTCCTTGTCTGGTGGGATACTACTGAGAAAACTGATAACTAACCATGTTAACTGTTTCAGCTTACATTCTTGCTAGATAACACATTTTGTTGAAGAATTCTCCATTGATTTCTTCTTCTTTTTTTCTATATATTTTCAGTCTTCAAAGAAAATGACAAACTAAATTCAGCAGGTTATCTCTCTTACAAGACCAAAGTTAGCATTTCCTATCAAATACTATTGTCTACGCCACAAACATTTAATTTTTTGTCAGGCCCTAAATAACAGCTTTAAATTGATATCAAGTATTTTTAAGTTTTCACCTTAACATTTCTTATCCCTCAAGATGGGAAGAGCTCTTTTTTTTACTTCTTATTTTGTAGCTGATAAACTGAAAAATACTGCAGAAGGCTATATGAAAGCACAACTGAGTAGATGACATTTGACCTGAAGTCCTGCAACTATTGTTAAAAAGTTGGTGCTGTGATTTGGCTGCTCTATTGTGTTTTCCACAGTTCATTTGGCCTCATGACATGCTCAAATTGAGCAAACCCTTCCTGAAGTGTCACTCTCACTCCCTTGAAATCTCTGGCAGTAGGGGTCATAGTAGTTAGTATCTCCCTTCACGTTGGGGAAATAAATAGCAGGGGATACTCTTAGAGATAAGGAGCTTCTGGAAATAAGCTCCATATCATCCCACTGGGCCTCAGCTGGTCACGCAGCTCAGGGTATGCTATAGTAGGGAGTAGATATGTCTCCTTGATGATGTGAAACAGAATGGAGGCAGATGGGTTCTCTCTCCACATCTTTCAAAACTTTTCAAGGAACAGTAGATGTGACTCAATGCTTTCAGTGACTTCCTCTACCCTTTCCTCTACCCCTTGATATGACTAACCACCTTTCCAAAGGAATCTCATGAAGTCCCTATTTTCAAGATCTGAAAGGTGTTTTTTGTTTCCTATTGGAGCTTATTTTAATACTTTCTAACAAAGCAATACTTGGACTGTTGGTTTCAGGGTTCTGTTTCCTTCAAGTAAATGATAAATAGGCCAATCTCAGAGGTATCTGAGATGGAGCTGGGGAACTCTGTATCTTCCAGGAAAAATAAAGGAAACTTGAAGATCTGATGGTTGCAAATGCATACAGAATTCATCCAACCCCTGTGGAATAAGCCACAGAAAACCTATCCCACAGCACTGATTACGTTACAGTAGCTCTGTAGCGTCTCTCTAGGTTCAGTAAATTGCCTGATATCTGAGAAGACAAAGTGTGAGGCCAGTCCCCATCGCTGAGCTAAGAAAACTATTCAAGATTCCTTCCATTCATTTTTTTCCTTTCCATCTGATGAATGGAAGAAGGACTGTGGCATGAGAAAATCCATTTCTAATATCCAGAGCTGCATGTGAGCTATTACTGAATTCATAATAGCTGTCTGTCACACTGCCCACGCAGTCCCAGTCATTATCAAGTCAACAGTTTTCAAAGCATCCTGTGACTCAAAACACAAACATAGAAATATAAAAAGCAATTTAACAAGATGCCTTAACATAATCTATCAGAAACAAGACACATGGTTTTAGTTAGATTCATAAGCTTAAATATGTGAAAAATTGTGTTTGATGGGATTTTTGTTTGTTCACAGGAAGAACAGTATCATTTCATATGAAAGACAATGTTGCTTTTAAGCAAAACTGACACCCTTCCTTAGCACTTGGAATTGTTAAAGATCTCCTGTTACTTAATGCTGGATTAAAAATACAGTTACAGATCTGGAATTTGCATAGATGTTACAGAGACTTCTAAAAGTCAGAATTGATCTGTAGCATTGCAGCTCTCAGCTAAACAGTGCATATTCACAAAGACTTTTTTTTTTTCACAAGAAAATCACATATGCTTAGGAAGTTATCATGTTAAAGGGCCCCAAGGAATTTCAAGAGACAATATGTGTTTTACATGTGATCTCAAATAGTGCAAGTAGTTATTTGACAAATAAAAACAAACAAAAACGCCGCTCCAAACACAATCTTGCACCTAATATTTAAGCTTATTAATGTAAAAAAAATAATGTTTCTTGCTTCTGATCCATTATGTTAACGCATCTTGCTAAATGACTTTTAAAATTTCTATGTTTATGTTTTCAGCTTGAGTATATATTGCAAAATCACTGTTTCTACATGATTATTTGTAGATTACCTCTTAATATTTCTCTCATTTTAAGCATCAATATTTGTATTTCTAAGAGTATACATGGCTATAAAGGAAACTATACTGCTTAGGGTAATGATAGGTTCCTGTTTTCCAAATTGCTTTTCCCCTGACAAAACCATTACTGTAGAATTTGTATTGCCACTTTCTGTACAACAACAAATTGTATTCATGTCAGGAATATGTATAAGTGCCTTTTTTCTCTTTGTACACAAAATGAGTAGTTTTTTCATTTTCTATTTATAATCCCTAAAAGCAAAACCACTTTCATGTTAGTGCCTTGATGCAGCAAAATAACCAGTAATGAACCAAACATATTAGGATTTTCCAAGTACCCACCTGACTCAGAGCCTTTAGATATGCAAAACTTTCTCCAAGGAGAGCTGAATGTTACCCTGTGGTTTCTAGTGGTCTTACTGCTAAAGTTTAATATTTTTGTTCAGTCTCTACCCTGAGAAAAGGGAATGAAAATTAAGTATTAATATCACATAGAAATTCAACAAAAGATCCACATCTGACTTGTATTTGTGCCTTTCAAAATTAACAGTCCAGTATTACAAAGCACAAAGCTCCTCCTGAGTGAGACTTAACAGAAACTTAACATAAACTGTGATTTGATGTCATATTCAAATAATTCATGTTTTTAGTGATTGAAGTGGAATAAATGTTAATGTTGAGAAAGTTAAAATGTTTTGAATCATTGAGATCATACCTCTATAAGCCCTCTAAAAAATAAAGTGAATAAATTTTCTAAGCATAGATCACAGAAATGGCTTAAACCGTAGATGGTAGTTGTTGACTGATCAGAATTTTGAGAGGTAACATATCCTGTTTCTGCAAAACTCAAGTTTTTGACAGCTGCTTAGTATCTTCCCAGTGTAACAGTTTGGAAAATCTCAGTAGCAATCAGTTTGTAAAGATCAGTGATGCTTGGGGTAGCTCTTGGTGGACGTTTAAGGGACTTTCTCTCTCCAGTTCCTCACAGACTCCAAGGAAATTATACTTGTTAGGCTCTGAAACATGTCCACTCAGGGGTTCAGCATAGGCAAGAGGAGAGAATTCCCTGTCCTTTGCAGGATCAAAAAAGCAATACAAAGTAGTCAGTATTAGGATGCAGAAATTAGGATTATGGTTACACACACTGATGAACCACACCACGAAGATTAACTAGAATGAGGAGATGAGGAGAGATGAGGATGAGGAGAATGTTGGGTTAAGGAAAGAGACGACAAGAAGCTGAGACATGACATCATAAGAATTGGCTGAATGGTGCAACCAGAGGGCAGTAATCAATGCCTTAATGACCTGATGATCAGTGATGAGAGGTTCTCTGCAGGTCTCTAGTACTAGGACCAGTACTAATTAGTATGAACATCAGAAGCATAGACAGTATGGTTGAGTGCACCTTCAGTAAGTTTTCAGGTGACCCCAAGCTGAGTGGTGCAGTTGACACACCTGAAGGATGGGATGCCATCCAAAGGGACCTGGAAAGGCTCAAGAAATGAGCACACATGAAACTCATGAGGTTCAACAAGGCCAAGTACAAGGGGCTGCACTTGGGTCAAGGGAATCTCCAGTATCAACACAGGCTGGAGATGAAGAGATTGAGAGCAGCCCTGCCAAGAAGGACTTGGGGGTGCTGGTGGGCCTGATCTGTCAGTGTGCATTCACAGTCCAGAAATCCAGCTGTATCCTGGTCGCATCCAAAGCAGTGTGGCCAGCAGAGTGAGAGAGAAGATTCTGCCCCTTTACATCACTCTGGTGAGAGCCCACCCAGCGTGCTGCATCCAGCTCTGAAGTCCACATTAGAAGAAGGTCATAGAACTGTAGTCCAGAGGAGGATGGAACATTTCCTCTATGAAGACAGGGTGAGAGAGTTGAGATTGTTCCGCCTGGAGAAGAAAAGGCTCCAGGGAGACCTTCCAGTACCTAAAAGGGACATCTAAGAAAGATGGGGAGAGACTTTTCAGCAGGGTCTATTCTGACAGGGCAAGGGGTAATTGTTTTAAATTAAAAGAATGTGCAATCAGACTACATAGAAGTAAGACATTTTTTACAATAAGGGATGGTGAAACTCTGCCTAGAAAGGTGGTGGATTGTCCTTGAAAATATTCGAGGTCAGGTTGGATGGGGCTTTTAGTAACCTGATTTATTTGAAGATGTTGCTGCTCTTTGCAGGGGGGTTGGACTAGATGCCCTTTAAGGGTCATTTTCAACCCAAACCAATCTATGACTGATCTTTGAAGGCCTATGGGAGGGGGAAATCCACTGAACAGCTCTATTCCTTGCCTATGCTGAACACTAGCTCTGATCATGCCTTTATAACAAAGTGGTATTTTCAACATTACAGAAATTTATGTCTGAAGCCAGAAACAAATTTTATGTCTGAAATCCCGCTGTCATCAGACTGAGTGAAATGTGCCAGTATGTTAATATTTTGAAACATAAAGGTAAGGGAAATCATTATATCCAGACAAATAGAGTGTAACTTCAGCCATGTTCTCTACAAAATTTTGCTGTGATAAAAGGCAGATTTATTTTCTAGCTGCTTTGCACACCCTATACCTTTTTTTTTTTTCTTCCTTTCTTCCCTCTAAGAGGATATGGAGTTTACTGTTGCTCTGAAAGGCTGATTACATAGTTGTGATGAATTGTCAGAAAGTTGGGAGGGAAATATATGACTGTTGGGCTTAATTGGAAAAAATTACTTTTTTCAAAAAAGAAAACCTACGGTAAATAATGAGCACTACAGCAACAATACTTCTGAAATACTGTGTTTTGTGAATGAAGAAAAAAGACAGACTGTTTGCAGCTGAATAAAAAAAATAGAAGAAGTATTTTTTTGCTTGTTATGGTGTAAATATCTACCTAGTTTCATGAAAAAAATGTGATCTAATTGTGACTTCATGGCCAAGTTCAGTAAGGCTTACCTTCCAAGGTCTGGCCAAGCAGTCAGTCATCTGAGACCACTGTACAGGTCTTTGATCCTCATATATATATATTAAAAAAAAAACAACAAAAAAAACCAAACTAAGCCTGAAAACTTCTTTTTCACTTTCACATCCACAGATCCATAAACATCTGCACAGAAAAGCTTTGCAGCTTAATAATGCCAACATGATGCAATTTTGTTGCTATTCCACAGGCAAACTTCCCAATTTCTCTAAAACACACCTCTCCCTGCCTTGTACTATGAAATAATTGTCAATGCAGTGTTGAAATACCTGTCTACATGCACATACATATGAAATCCACATTCAATTATTAACTTGTGTTACTGAAAACAAAAAGAAAAAAAGCCTGTCCACCAATCCCTGTCAAAAAAAAAAAATCTAATGTATTGGGGATTTTAGCCTTATCCATGTAGACAATGGAGTGTAAATGGAAAAAAAAAGAACTTTGTATTTATACAAAACATGCAATGAATGTGAAACCTTAGAAATTTAAGGAAATGGTTGGGTTTATTTTCCTGGTGAATTATATGTTTTTGCTTCAGGAATTACTTGCATCTCATTGGTAAACCTGGGAGCAGATGAGTTTGACTTAGTCTACTGTCAGTTCAATGACTTTAGTAATACTTTAAAGGCTTTAATGTGACTGCACTGAACTGCACAGACTTTAATAGCAGCTTTCAAAAGCAGTGATGGGTTTGGTCTCTAGCCTGACTTGTCACTTAGGACTGGAGTTCTTGTAAACAAGTTTAGCAGATGTCTGTGCAATCACTTCATTCATATAATTCACTCCGCAGAAGCACTTGTTTCTCCTCAGGAAAGCTGAAAACAGATTATTTGTTTCTATGTGAGCATGCAGGCATGCAGCAATCACCCATGGAAGAGTGCTACATTTGACACAGCATTTGAAACACAAATTGTATTATATCGATGATAATACAGTTACAGAAAGTTTAAGATATAACTTATGTTTGTAAAATTTATTAGATACTTCTTGTCTTCCATGTAGTTCAGTAGAGACCCCTAGCAATTGAGGTGTGAGTATGCATTCGATTACTTCTAAGTTCAGTAGCCATGTCTTAATCAGCAGAGATCAGAGGGCAATTAAAGTATAACAAGTGTCTTCTGATTAGTTTGTTATTTATACCAAAAGTACTTTAAGGTGTGGCAAAGTCAGAAGTCTGGAAAAAAAAGAGAACTAAAGAAATTATAGAAGAACAACTCAATGATGCAGTGATTTTAAGATCTTAATGTCCTACACATTTATCTTCCTTTGTACTACAAAGTCCCTCCCAAGAAGTATTAAAGTAAGGGAGTAAATCAAGAAATTAGAGAGCTTAGCTCTTCTGCATGGCAGTGATAGACTTATTTTTTTTATTTTTTAGCTCCTCTACACCTGGTTTTGAACTGCATTTTGAAAATAGCTTGGGTCTTTGTAAACTTGTATTGGAGTCTTTGTGCCACCCTGCAGTGCTGTGAAGGACAGTTTAAGATATTTTCTCTATTTCCTAGGCACATTATTTGTCTTCAGCTCCTGCATGCACTGGCCTGTTCACCAGCACTCGGGCAGAAGTTTACACAGCAGGAGACAGTCACTCCAAGGTGCACAGGAGAATGAAAAGAATTGTCCCTAGAATTGTCTTAATTGTACAGGGAGTAATGTGCCCTTTCAAGCAGTAGGCAGTTAATAACGACCTCAAAAAATGGTGCCTCTGCTTCCTCGACTGCAGGAGGTAGATATTTCACCTTCAGGAGCATTCACATCTTGCTTGAGAGCCCTCATCAACAGGATAGTGCTACCACAGCTGGCCCTTCAGGAATCAAATTTGTGAATGAAGTGTGGCCCTCAGGAATCCTTTGCTGAGGAGGCAAAAGAAGAGCCAAAGCAGGATCAACATATTGTCTGTATGATGGCAGTATTCTGTAACCCAGATAGGTCACCTCCAAATGCAAATCATAACTTAACTGTTTCACTAGAGCAGAAAGAGGATAGCTGGTGAATGTTTTTATCATGCCTCTATTCCAGGTTATATAAGATCTTAGCCACCCAATTATGGCTTAGGGCACTAATAGTCTGGAGTTGAGCTGAAAAGGCAGGAACTTAGCATGGTGAAAGGTGAGATGAGATTCCTCTTTTGAAAAGCTTTTTCCATCTGAAACACTACTTTCAGAAGATCTGGAAGAAAACATTTTCTGCAAAGAATATGCTGGATCTGCAATTGGAAGAGGCTTGTACTGGTTGATCCTATCTCATCCTGAGGGATTTACACTATTTACATCTCCTTTTGAAGCTCTCCTTCCCCATTTCACAAAAGCTTTGCATTTAATAGTGGGTAAAGAGGAACTCAACAACAGATAATGACTTGGAAAATCTAGAGGTGCAGGGTTGAGTTTTTTGAGGAAGAGCGGGAGGAATTATACGACAACAGAACCTGCTTGAAATGCCTGAAGTTTTTAGGGGATTTCAAAGGCTGTTTTGGCAGCCTGACAGCTGCATAACACAGACTCTTGGAGGCACTGCCAGCACATCTTGTGTGGAAAGGTGCAGTGCTGAAATAGCAGACCCCTAGCATTGCTAAGGCTGAGGTACCATGGTACCCACCACAGCCATCTCATGTCCCTTCTGACATAGAGACATCACTGGGTTTTAGAACACTTGGGGCAGGACAGCGTATGGCCACGGCACTCTGTGACCTCTCCTGTCACATACTGCCAGCAGCCTTAATCAAATTGAATATATATGGAGAGGATTCAACAGAAGAGCTTTAGGACAGAGGAGACTTTATCTGTTTCCTTCAGTGTTTTCTGAGGGTCATATCTTATTTGATTCTGAGTTAGCATAACTGTCTTGCCAAAACCTACTTAAAATGGAAAACTTTTATTTGTGAGAACTTCCTTTAAGAAGAAAATGGTAATTGGTTGGATAAATCAATCTCCTTCCATCTTTGAATTTGGATTGTATCCTATATCTTCCAAAACTTAAAGGACTCAGAAGCTTCTGCATTATTTTCTCATTTATCCATTTGAATCTATCTAACCTGTGCTCCACATAAGTAGTTCATGGCAGTGCTCTGGGAAAGAGGGACTCCTTTGAAGTACAGAACAAGAAAAATAAACTTATCTTTAAATTTCAGGGATGAGGCTTTGTTATTACCTCAACCTCTTCTGGAAGGTGGAAAAGTGAATCTTTCTCTCAGGGTGACTGTATGGTGCAGGTAGGGTCAGAGTGTGTAACAAATTTGTATCTGTAACATTTGGAATAGCCAGCCCTGGGATTTTTCCATGTTTATAGATATATTTTTCACTCTCATAGACTCTTGTCAGACATAATGAAACAAACCATGTTCACACACCAAAATCACTCAGAAAATACTTTTGTAGCCTAGGTTGGTTTTGTCTGGAATAGCGTGGGTTTTGTCAGCGGTGGTTGTTGGTTTGGGGGTTTTTTGGGGGAGGGGGGATTTTTTTGTTCAAGTAATCTCACCCCCAGAATAACAGATAACTAAAAGTGAAAGAAAAGCTTCTGCAAGAAAAGTGAGCGCTTGAAAATAGGTGGTGTTAGTGATTTTTCTGTTGTTGTTCTCAGAATGTGGTCTCACACCATCATTTTTCTAATCTGTATCCTAATGCATAAAGTAATAAAAAGGAGTTTGACTGTGCTCTTTTGGAGTTTAACTTCTCTCTTCTCTCACTTCCTGTCAGCTGTTCTGATGCTCAAGTTTTGGATCACTCTTTAAAGCAAGGTTTTACAGAAAGTACATTACAGAAAGTATAAAAGGGGGGCAGTGATCTGGGTATGATGGTTTAAACAGTTTGCATTTCTCCTGCAGTGTTTGTATTATTATTTTTAACTCAGTTAAGACTGGTGCCTTATGCTAAAATTTGGAAGACAGATTGCAAATAATGTGAGGCTGGTGTTGAGGTTTTCCGTCTCTTTAGAAGGAAAAGATCTTCATGCATCCCTCTGAAGAGCACAGCCCCTTCAACTCTTGAAAACTCCACTTTTTTACCTCTCAAGGACAGCATGACAATAGCAGAGAAGTCACTGCATCCATGTTTCACTCTCTAACCAGCAGGACACACTGCAGCGTGCAGAAGCCTGGGCATGTCCTAGTCTCCTCAGTCCTGCTGTCTGAAGCAGCCATTTGTCACTGCTCCTGTTACAGCCCTTGGGACTGTACCTTGTAAAAGGCTGAATACTTTTAATTGCCTCTGAATTCACTCAGCAGCTCTTGAGAGGTACCCCCAGCTTGCTATTTCCTTTTCATCATCACCTTTTCCATGAATGGTAAGGATTACAGGTGATATCACTCATTGAATCCAGCCCCCACACATATAGTCAATATAAAGGTGAAAGCTCTGTATCCTACAATCAGTAGTCTTGAGCCCTTGAGTCCCCTGAGTTTCTCTATGTTTAGATTATTATGGAAAGAATATCATAATTAAAATTGTGTGAATAAGCTATGATGAATAATTTATCATACAAATTCCCCTATTTTGTCTCCTAGGAATATCTCAGAGTAAATTGACTTTTGTTTGTTTTTTGAGTGGTTCATTGTCCAAGGAAGCATTTCTCTTTTGTGATTAATAGTTAACGCTACCTTTCATCTGGTTCCGACTGTTCCCTAGTCTTGATTGGCCAAACAAGTCACACTGGGATTTACCTTTATTCTAGAATACAGAAAAAATACTGCCATAAATATTTTATAATGCCATTGCAAAATCTCTGAGTAAAATAATTAATGCTTTTCACTTGTTCTAAGTGAGTGAGTGAGGTACCTTTTTACACAAAAGCCTCCAAGTTACTAAGCCGCTAAAGACGCACGTAAGCTGGTGTCATGGCTGGGTTTACCAGGTTGCAGTACCTAGACACTGATCTCAGCTATCCAGGTTGTCTGAAATGTGTCACACATGCAAACACACGTGTCATCCAGACAAAAATGGACATGAAAAATTTTAATTCATCCTTAATGCAAAAGAAACTTGTATAAATATAGACTGTGACACTAATTGGGAGATTTTTTGTGCAGTTTTAAGTAAAATTTCATTTTAATTTATTTGTTACCTGGTAAGTCCGTTGTGCTGCCAGTGATTTTACCCTGCTTCTTACTTTGAAATTTGGCTCTTAGATTATAAAATAAGCATGCAACTACTATCTGCAATGGAAGTGTCTGGTACACTGACAGAGGTTGCCAAATTTTATGCTCAACCTTCATAAAGTAGAGAATTAGTACTTTTGAGAAGATATATCCTGAACAAATGTAGCAATATTGGGGGGATTCACCTTAAAAGATATCACCAATCAGTTATATAAAGTAATATTATAATGCACCCAGCACTATGACTACTGCAGTAAGACTACTGCACCTACTGTCTCTTGTCATGACTGGATCAGGTAGCTGCCTAAAGGTCCCTATCCACCATTGTATATCAGGGTATAATTAGATCAACAGCTTTAACAACAGTAGCATAAAATAGCACAGTTGAGTTGAAATCAAAGGATTTTCTGAGTTTGGCATTTTGCTTATGGTACTCTTTCTAATTGTAGGGATTCATTTTTTCTTCTGTCATTCTCTGCTTTGGATTATACAGTGTTCTTGTATAAAGAAGGCCCAGTATCTTCACAGAGAAAACCAATCATTTACCTTACAGAAAAACAACAACAAAAAAACCCAACAACAACAACAACAAAAAAACAACAACCCAACAACAACAACAACAAGAAGCCAAAACAAAAAAACCAACCAAACAAAAAACCAAAACAAACCCCCAAAAACAAACAGCTATTGCAGGATATCTATTAATTTCCTATAAAGAATTTATCCCAAAATGAGCCTACAAATGTCTTTCAAATACCTTTAAAAAAATATCATCTTCCCTCCATTAATCATAGCCAGAGTCAAATATGCTATTACTGGAATTTAATACCTTTTGTCACAAAAAAGTACTTTGAAGCACATCTGAAGCTAGGTTTTTTGATTAGTTTTTTATTCCTGTTGTTGTAATTTGAGTCTAACTTATATGTGAGTTCTCAGCAGTACCGTGAGAAATGTTTTTATCCTGACTGAAAGGACTGAAATTGTTTTGAGTTGAGAGATGATAGAAAAAATGCTATAGTGATAAACATTGCTGTCTGTAGCATGTTTTAATTTCTATGCATGGGTATGGAGATATGTGCGTGTCTCTTCCTCCTTTCCACTGCTTTGAAAACTCAGACAGCCTCTGTTTTTATATTGTTTTGAGTAATATGTGATAAGATAGGACGAAATTATGAAAACACAGGAGAATTATATGTGCAGACTGGAACAGATGTTTCAAATATGGCAAACGTTATTTTAGAATCATTATATCTTCTTTTTGCGTGTTTTGAGATGGTAAGACCTGAAATGTCAAAAATCCAGGGGTTTTTTTGGGTCTTTATGTAAGACATTTATTACTACAATTAAATTGATGGATTTGATACTGTCTTCCTTGTCTCTCTTATATTTTGCACATATACAAAGATGCTTAAAATCATACTACAGAAAATGTTTTATGGCATGAATTTTTTTTTAAAGGCATATTACTTCTGATTATTTGCTATCCCTCATACCTGAATTAATTCCCCACATATAAACAATTTAACAAGGTTTTCTTGGGAGCTCTGTGCTACTATGTGGATAAGTCAGTCATTGAAAACTGATGCTGTTAGGTCTAAAAGCAGTGGTTGATGATATTTGCTTGGAGTACCTTGAAGCATAAAGGCCAAATTTAAGCTAGTCCTGGAGGTTGCTCCAAAGGGCACCTCAAGGAATTTCTTATGGACAAGATAAATGACATCTGGCCTGCCCATATGCTCATGTAGAGAGTAACGTAATATTGTGGTTTATAACTTCTCAGAAAAGTTTTAGTATGTTGAAGAAGCCATACCTTGTATAGGTGTACAACTTTGTAGTATTTATGGCTGTCAGCAGATAGACTTCACAGTGAGTTTATCTTGCTATAATGCATAACTATCTATATGCCTCAGATGGATGACATCAGTTTAGTTTATTGCTAGAAAAAGAATATTAGCCTCACTAAGAGAAAGATGTGCCTGATCTTTCATCACTGGTCTCTCACTAAGAACAGATTCAAACTTCCAGTCAAGATGGAAGAGAAAACAGGCTGCTATGGGGCTAGTATGTGCGCCCAGTTCTTGGACATCTAATCTCCTACAGGGACTTGAAGCCATTCTAGAGCGGGCAATGCATGCTGTAATTTAGGCAATGTTTATCAAATCAATCAAATTCAGCCAAGCATTTTGGCTTCAACCATACTGCAAAGCAGACAAATTCCTCTGTACAGCACCTGTGACCCAGTCTACTTTGAGCTGTGCTGATGTGTACTAACCACTTTAAATGAAAATCAGGACAACCTGGGCTGCTGCCTCAGGCTGCAAACCTGCAGTGTCTGAGGTGTAGGGTGTGAGTGGGACGCAGACACAAATACAGCCACCACTGTGGGACATGACTTGAACTTGCAAGTTCTCCTTGTTTGTATCAGCTAAAATACAACCTGGTATGTGCATACAAAATGGCTGAAGAACCGAGAAACATCTAAGGCCCTGACTCCTTGTGTGTGTTTTAAAGCATGGCCAGCTGCATTTTCTTTGTGTTTATGGGAGTAAATGAATTGCTGTTACTTTGCACTGAGGACCGTGTAGCGAGGCTGTGCCTGCAGAAGGCAGTGCTGCCATTTCAGTACTGCTGGAGGTACAAAGAGCAACACATTTCAAAAATGCCTCATGTGCCTTCTAATAAGGGCTTCTGCACAGTAAAATGATGCCATGATTTCTTGTTTAATAGTTGACTGAGTCAACTGCCCCTGGAACCTATGATATAAATAAAACCAACTCGTAGTAAAACCATGTCAGTGTGGGTGTCATTCCTTGAAGCATTAGACCTTCCCATATGCCAGAAGAAAACTCATAATTTAGCTGCAGAATGTTTCAGCTAAGCTGGTTGGTTCTATCTCAGCTCCCTTGCTGCTTGTCAGCAGGAAGCACAGGCAGCACACATTCACTTCCAAATGGAGTTTACCATTTAAACAAGTGTTATACCAGTGTCTCAATTTTTATGCCAATGTATTTGCATCACCTTAACTATGCAACGTCTGAACTACTGATTATATGTACTCATGTTGGATTGGATAATGCTGTAGGAGCACTATCTTGTTAATTCTTTGTATTATTAAGCTCTTTATCTCAAGTACAGCTTTTATTAATTGCAGACTCTCATGAGTTTGAAGAAGCCTTAGATTCCCCACTTCTAACATAACAAGTTGTTATAGCTTTTTTTAATTTTAATAGCTTTTTTTTTTAATGGTGGGATTTTTTTTCCTTTAGGTTATTTTTGGAATGACTGTTGTTTTGGTGCAGGAAGGCAGATTTCTCCTTTAATATTCATAGAATCCATATGGAGAAAGTGATGGACCCAACTAAATTTGTTTCATGTTGATGCTTCATGTGTACAATCAACTTGTGTGTGTTCCTGTATGATACAGGCTCAGTGTAAAGAGAAATTAACAACTCTAGCTATGCTGCACAGCTCCTTCACCCTTGTAAGTATTGTGCTATTTTATAACCTGATATCTTCAATACAAAATAGCATTCTTGCCCAGAAAGGTGAAGGGAGACTGGCAGATTTATTAAGAAATACAGACTCACCCACAAGTATCTACGAGAGGTCTTGGCAACATTTACTCTACATCTGCACTAATATACTGAGTGGTCTATCACATTTATTCCTTTAAAACCTTCACTGATATTTTATTTTCAGAAATAAACAACTTTCCAGAAGCAGACTGGTAGAAGAATTAAAACACTTGAGACATGAGAGATGTCTGAATACAGAAAAAAGCCAATAAACTTCAGTTTTACTCTGGTCTATCAGTTATAGAAAAATGTAACTGAATCTTTCCAGCTTTCTGATGTTGAAGAACATCCGTAAAGCAAAAATGAGTTTTTTACTTTGCTTGACACAGGCCAGCAGCTAGTTTGCTTTCAATATTCTTGAAAGTAACCTGAAGACTTCTAAATTATATCTGACTTCCCCTTAAAGGCCTAGAGCTAGGGATTTTTGAAGAATTATGGCAGCATGGCTCCTTTCTTTACTCCCAGCTGTCTGTTCTAAAAGGAATACAATATAGACTCAAAGGCTTTATATATGCTAGTATCCCCTGATGCTGAAGAAATAGCTAGGTACTTTGAAAAAGTTACTATCTTTTATATTTTTTTCATCACAGGAAATTCTCTGCATTTACTGAAATAGTTTCTGAGGCAGGTAAATAACAACAGTTAGTATGATATACACTCCTGCTTTGAAATTGTTCTTACAGTATTCAGCCCTTTAACAGTTTCTTCTGTGTGTAGTGCACGCTGATGAAAATAAGAGAGGCCACTAGAGATTAGAACTTTGCTGATATCAAATTTTTAACCCTCCCCCTTCAGAAAATGTTTTAAATCTTTCGTTGTTGATTTTGCTCTCTTTTTTCCTTAGACATTATTGCAGAAATTGTGTACACAAACGTTTTCAGAATATATGAGTTTTGTATTGCTCCAGCAATTATGCCATATTGCAGAGTAGTTATGCTAATGCTGTACTACTTCTGCATGCAAATAGTTGAAATGAGAGCACTGAAATGCAGCTACTTATAACTAGATCTCCACTACTAGTTTTCCACTACAAAATGGGTCTTCACCTTTCTGTGTAAAGGATTCTGCTCCTCTCCTCTCCTCTCCTCTCCTCTCCTCTCCTCTCCTCTCCTCTCCTCTCCTCTCCTCTCCTCTCCTCTCCTCTCCTCTCCTCTCCTCTCCTCTCCTCTCCACCTACCTCAATTTCACTGTGTACCTGTGATTATGGTGTAAGAGCATATATGCCTTTTTTGTGAGTTTTTGTCTAAGCATGGAGGGTTTTTTTATGAGTTTGTAAGGACTCAAAAAAGCAGAAGCAAGCAATATGTGATATAAATGCAGTTTATATCACATATATACATAACATCACATAAATATCATTTATATTTACTTTTTTGGCACAAATTCCACATACTATCTGAAAAATCCATAATCTATGTATGAAATATAAAGCAAAGAGGATCACCAGGTATGTGCTTCATACAGAAAAGTAACAAAATATGGAGTACCTTGAAGAAATATTTTGAGTACAGTAAAAAAAATTCCAAGAAGCTGACTTCCGAAAATAGTCTTAGCAATTACTAAGTCCTAATATGCAAAACACTTGATGTAAATATTCTGTTGTAAATATTATATAATACCTTATCACAATGCTGTGCCTTATTTTAATAACTATATCATAGTATTATCTACATTATAGAATTAGGTAATGCTGCACGTATGACACTGGTGCTACAAAAAACAAAAACTGCTTCCAGAGTCTCCATCTCCTCTTTGAATTTCAGGCTACCACTACTGATTTAGATTCATTTCCTCCAGTAAAGTAAAAGCATCTCTTTTATTTATATGTAAAGTTTAATTTACAACACTGGACAAGGTTAAACACAGGCTTGAAGATAAAAATAGAATATAAAAAAAAATACAGAACAAATATCTAGTATCTCACTCTTTAGTAATCAGTTAGACTTTATGTAAGGTAGTCTGAGCTGCGGGAGTCAGCCAACCATCTTAACATTGAATAACTGATTTTCAGATGAGTGCCTGTGGCTGGGTATAAGGGTGTCTAATTTAGGGAAACATTTCCTATTTTGAGTTTGATTAGTTTCAGGGGTCTTTAAGGAAAGGAAATGTATCATCACCTAAGCTTGTCAAAAACCTCAGGTTTTGATTCTTTCTGGTTTGTTGGGTTTTTTTTTTTTTCAGTTCCAGGTGGTGGGCTTGCAAGCCTTTGTAATTAAAAACAAAACAAAACCCACAAAAACAAAAACCACCAACAAAAACAAAAACAAAAACACACAAAAATCCCACAAAACCACAAAAACAACAACAACAACAAAAAACAACCCCAAAAAATGGCAGGGGCCAGGGCATATTAACCTCTAAGACTTGAAAAGTCTCATGTATATTAAACACCTAATAATCCACAATCTGTTAATAAGAGGCAAAACCCCCAGGACTACAGGGTTCTCTTGTTGATCAAATTTTTTTCTACCTTTTTCATTATCTTCTCTCATTAATTAAGCATAATTACCTAACAATATAACCAAATATCTACCTGCATTGGAGTAGTCCTTTATTTAATCCAATTAGATTTGAGAAGAGGCTGTTAATGTCCCACCACCCCTTTTGTACCATAGTCTGGTTGCAGTATTTAGCAAAATAAATACATCCATTACAGAGTGCTCTATTAATTATATAACCAATACTTTGCAATTTTCTGTTAAGAACTTGTAGTATCTTAGTCTAAAATGTAGGACTCCCCCTCCCAGGAAAGTGGTCTAGCTACCAAAAGCCATTGTCACTATTCTTCTATTGGTCCCAAATTATACTTAATTATCTTTAAAAAGTAAATGAGCAGCAATGAGGTCATAATCCATCCCCCATTGGTGACCAAGATGTTACTGTAGGGCAGGCAAAACGGTATTTAAAATATTCTCTGGCAAAGGAAAGAAGTTAATTGATTTCAGGGTGACTACCCATGCTCTGTTAGATGAAATTGTGCCAGCATCTGCTCCTCCTCCTTTGGCTGTACTTTGATAGGAAAGAATAATTCTTTAATATTTTTTAAAAGATACTGAACTCTGGGTGATTACTCAGAGCTGTGCCTCCCAAGTGAAGGGCAAACAGCGTAAAGGATCTAATTGCTCCTGAAAGGAAGAAGGTTTAAAAGCCCTTTCATGGATGCTTTGTGTTACCTTGGGTAGTTCTCTCTCTACCCATCAGCTTTCGAAAATTGCATTCCCCCTTCTCTGTATTTTATATAAAGAACTAGGAAAGAAGCTGCTACTTAGATTGTGTCTGGAATCCTATCAATTGGGGGATATACACCAGATTACGTGTGAAATTAACTTACTCATGTAAATTCTGTGGCTCATAGATGTAGGTAATGCCAATAACTTTAGAAGGAATACATTAAAAGCCAAGGAGTGAAATCCTCAATGGATTGAAACCATAGAAATTTAACACATTTTACTTTTTCCTCTGCCTTTTATGGTTGTTCTTTCTGTATAGGCAGTGGAACTGAGATATTTATCCTGTGAGGAATACTGAGACAGTGCCTGAATGGGGAAGGGATTAGGAAGTCTAAGGCATGATTGGAGTTGGATTTGGCAAGGAATGCTAAGAACGATGAGGTGCACTGTAGAAGAAAGACATGGGCCTGTTAGAATGGTTCCAGAGAAGGTCCATAAAAGTCATCAGATATCTGATGTCAGAGATGAATCTCTCTCCTATGAAGACAGTTTGGGAGAGGTGGGTTTGTACAGCCTGAAGAAGAGAAGGCTTCATGGAGATCTTTCAATACTTACAGGGAGTTATAAGAAAGACAGACACTCTTTACTAACACCTTTTCTGTCAGGAGAAGAGGCAACAATTTCTAACTGAAAGAAAGAGGCAGATGTAGATTGGAAGTAAGGAAGATGTTGTTTTTTTTTTTTTTTTTTCTGGTGAATATAGTGGCTGAGAGAGTCTGTCCACAGAAATTGTGGATATCCCATCACTGGAAGCATTCATAGCCAAGTTGGACAGGGCTTTGAGCAATCTGACTGAGTGAATTATGTCCCTACCAATGGCAGGGGCTTTGGAGAAGCTGATCTTCAAAGGTTCCTTCCAACTCAAACCATTCTATGATTTTGATTGTAGGATCCTAAACTACAATCAACAGAAGTTTTCAACAATAATATATTTCCTACAAATACTTAAAAGATGACTGCATTGCCATTTACATTCAAACTTATTCTCAGCAACAAGTACTGTTTCATGTATTTCCACTGCACTGCTGAAGTTGTATGTAATTTTTGTGATACGTATAGTTATATGGGCATCAAAGGGAGGAAAAAATAATGATGAGAAATCTCTATTCCCACAGAGTAGGCACGATATTAGTCTAATGCTTTCCAAGCTATGGGCCATCTTCAAGATAATTCAATATTTGGGTTGTAGGCTCTCATCCTGCAATCTGTTCTTCCCTGTGCAGATGCCAGTGTGTTCAGTAATGGTAACAGCAACCTCCTCTGAAGAAGGGGGAAATCACAATTCCTTCCCTGGCCTCGGTCCTGAAATGCAGGGAGTGGAAGAGCAAGGGCTGCTGCTGTTTAACACCTAAAGTGTGTTCCTACTGCAGAAGATTCCCAATTGTTAGCCTTCAAGAGTAGCAATTGCACCAGACATGCCACCTCTGTGTCACTCAGGGATTAAACTAATGTGAAAAGGATTTCCAGTTGCCTTCCCTGTGCCTTTTCTGCTGTTGGATTTTGCAAATATCACTTGTGTAGTCAGGAAAGAAAATGTCAGGTTTGCATGACAGGGAAATGATAGCAGTGTTTTAAACAGCAAAAAATCTTGCCTACAAAAGAAATGGAAATTGTAGCAACTTCTGATGCATTGAAACTTGACTAGCTCACAGTGATCTCAGATCTCTTGGTCTTGTTTGCATTTCTGTGTATGTACCATAAGTAATGAATTCACATTTCAAAATACACCCACAATACTAATGTAGGGGAGTTTATCATATTCAGCATGTGAATTTCCATTTGTTTCTTTTACCTTTCATGAGTTAAGATAAAAATATGTTGTAATGGGGCAATAGTAGCAATAAATTTAAATCATTAAAAATGCTGCACAGAGATGTGATCAAAGCACAGAACAAGGTACTGGAAACTCCAAACTTTTATTCCTCACCTCTCTTTTTAGATAAGCAACTTTTCTGTGTTTCTCCCATGTTGCCACCTGGGGAGGATAACTCTTACAAGCCTCACCAGGTTGTTGTCAGCATTAATTATAATGTTTGCAAAGTGCTTTGAAGATAAAAAGTGCTAGGTAAGTGCTAAGTAGTATTTTTATTCTGCTGGAGTCAGAGTAATGTCAAAGAGAATGTCAGCTTCAAAGACATTGCTGTCAGATCTAGAGTGCTCACAGGATAGATGAAGGTTATTTAATTTTACCTACACATACTGAAATAATAATGGTCAATATGATCCTTCCTTTAATCCAATACTGAGATGCTAGAATTTTATAAAGCTATTTAATATAATAATGATTTTTGTTACATGGCTATTACAAAATGGGTAGGTTTCCAAGACATAAGACATATGCTGTAGAGAAAGTAAATGCTGCGTAAGTTTTAAGGATGTTAAGGAATCTTCTCTGACCATTCACGGGACTCTGGCAGTCAGACTCCCAAGGCCAGAGACTTCCAGTGCTTGGACAGAAGCCCCATTATGGGGGGCAGCTCCAGTGATCCAGCAGGTGCCCTGCTTGATTTCCTGCACACCCCACTCCCACACAGTCAGACCAGGTTTCTGGTTTGACCCCAGGTTTCCCATGGCAGAGTCTCAGACATCTGGTTCCATAAAACCCTTCATTCATGGTGCAGTAACAGAGGAAGAGCCAAAGCTGGTGCCTCTGAGGAGCACACCCAACAAAGGAAGGCCCTGGGCTTTTATCCTCTCACAAGTCCTGTAAGTCTTGACTTTCCTCCAGAGTCTTTGGGTCTTGCCCCCTCTCTGTATCCATCCACATCTTTGGTCACAGGTCTTCATCTCTTTTGTTATCCAAAAGATCCACAATTCCCAACTCTTGCTATATCTCAGTGTCTATCCACCTGGCAGATGTCTTCAAGCCCTTTGTTATCCCAAGGTTTGGCAGTTCACAGCCCTTTCTCTGGGGCTCACACCCAGAGCTCAACCTGTATTTCTATCTGCATCTCAATCAGCAGCTTGCAGCCAAGCTATCTGGACCAGATGTATTTCTCTACAATATAAAGCTTCCTTTTGGTACTGGAGAGGGGTGGAGACAGAATAAGATCTCAAAGGAGAAGCTCTTCCAACTATGTTTTAAAAAAAAAGTTAAGAAAAAAGAACAAAGATGTCAAAGCCAGCAGAGAAAATTTTAAATGGAGTTTAAACTTGCTCAAGGTCCGTGCTTTGTACAACCTCTTAAGCAAGAAGTAAGGCTGTTAGTGGTTATGCTTTAAAGCAGAGTACGATCTAATATGGTTCCCCTACAAATTTTAAAAATACAATTTTCAATTTGACTTGATTAAGTTTGGGGTTTTGTTTTAGTTTCATTAGAGATTTTTGTTTTAATTTGATTTCTTTTTAAAATTCATACTGTTTGTTGTTTTTTTTTTAAATAAGACTTCTCTTAGTCACCTTGAAAATTAGAGCTGGGAAGATGAAATTGTGGCTTCTGGACTTTACGTATTGAAATTTCTACAAGCTTGAGCTTTCACATCTTGCTTCATGTTCCCTGGCAACCCTGGCAGGCTGAGAAACATTTCTAAAGCCTTAGCCCCCAAAATCATGACCCTTCAGCTTCCAAAATCATCTCAACCTTTAAAGGAACTTGAGTTTGGATTTGAGTCAAGTAATTACGTATTTTTAGAATCAAAAAGACACCTATTTTTCAAATAAATACATCTTCACTGCTACTATATAACCCTATTCCTTATCTTTCTATTTTCTTTTTTTCTCTTTCTTTTTAATTTTCATTTTTTCTTTCATATGACTGTTATTCAGAATTTAAGCAGTAAAAAGATTGGATTTAACATTTAAGCCTGAGTGGTACAGGACCCTTGTTCTCTTCACTGAATTGCCCTGGGAGTGTGAGGTCTCATCATTTCATGGGATACAAGAATAAATATATGAGGATGCGATGTAATTATTAGCAACTGGGACAAGGCTGACTTTGCTTGGAGATCCAGATGCACAACCATCCTCAGCCTCTAGTGAAGAACCTGTTATTCAAAGGGAGAAATTCCTCAGTTTCAGAATTCTACCTGTACCTGGTGTTCAGTGATGTGTGGCAGAAAAAAAACACCTTGTGTGAGTTCTTCAGTCAAGATCTTGCTGCATGGCTCATTTACTTGGCTGGGGAAGAATTCTCAAGAATTGTCTCTCAGAAGTCAGGTTCAAAGAAGTACTAGCTCCTCACCTCATCTTTTTTTATCCTCTCAGGAAGAAATTCTTACTCTTACCTACCTTAAAACCAGCAGCAGCTAATTCAGAGGTAGTTCTGTTCCACACCTTCCCACAAATGCTCTTGCCTCCCTCTATTGCACATTGTCTCCTTTGGCTAGAACTGGTGTTAAACCGCAGCAATTCATCTTTGAGGGTTACAAGCTGTTTGCACTAGGTAAACAGGTAACATATTGCCTGAACAAGTGGTTGTCTTTTCCTGTACTTTGGCTTAAGCATGCTGCATTCAGTATGGCCTGCTTTTGACATTTGATCTACATAAAGAGCTGATTTATTTACATTTTTACATCCTTATATGTAAAAGTATTTTTATTTTCAAGAAGCTTCTTTTAAAAATTGTTTTCTCCTGCCCCTCTTAATAACTTTATTTTGCACTCAAATGACTACTAAATTGACTGCCTGGAGTTGGAAGGGACCTGTGGTGATCATTGAGTCCAACTCCTAACTTCACACAGGACAACCTAAAAGTTAAACCGTGTGTTTAAGAGTGTTGTCCAAATGCTTCTCAAACATTGAAAAGCCTTGTGCCACCACTGCTTCCCTGGGAAGCTTACCTCTGGTTTTTAGACATCCATTCAGTAAAGAACTTGTTCTAGGGTGACTTTATTATGCTTGTATCCCCAACTGTCTGTTCTGTTTGTGCTGTATATTGAGTTCTGTATCTGCAAGACTGATTCTGAGAGCGAAACAGGGAAAGAAGGAACGCGGAGTTTGTTTTGAGAAAACTGCCTGACTCCTACACATTCTCTCCTCCTGACAGCGTTCACCTGAGGCACAAACTGTGGTGGGACAGAGGTCTCCTGTGCTTTCAGTTTGTTTTAGCTGGCTGAGGCAGAGAAGCTCCCTGGACTGTTTTTTTCCTTTTCCTTGGGACTGTTTAAATCTGCTCTGGACTGACAAACCCAGAGGAGCAGCGAGGGCTGGCACCTGCGGCCGCCGGGCCTGGAGCTGCGGAGGGAGTGGGGCTGGTGAGAGACTGAGGGAGCTGAGCTGCACCCACGGCAGGGACTGCCTCAGTTTGCCATCTCTCTGCAGGCAGCATAAGGGCAGAAGGGCAGCATAACTGATTTAGTCATTGAAGCCTGACAGAAGAAATACATTTAAAAAATGTGTCTTGGATAAAAATCTCTCTTTGCTTATATCTTCAACTTCCCTTATGAATCCCTTCACTATCTCTTGGACTATCATCTCTCTGCGGAGAGGCCAGAGGTTTTATTGTTTCATGTTATTCATTCTTTGTGTTTGTGGGCGTCTTCTTTGTTAAATAAGTAGTTTTTTCCACTTTTCTCTGAGGAAGTTCTTTTCCTGGACTGGCTGGGGAGAGGGGTTGTTTGGGTTTGCTTTCCAGAGGAACCCCCTTTGGAGGTTTCCTCACAAATTTACCCTAAACCAAGACAGAACTTTATTCTAACTGCCTCCCAACCTGCTGGAGTAAGAGGAACCCAGACCATTTAGCTCATGTTGTTAGAGTATTGTGCTAACAGCACCACAGTTGTGGGTTTGATATAGGCCATTGATAATTGATAATCCTTGTGGGTCCTTTCCATCTCAGAATATTCTGTGATTTTGTGTGATTACCTACATACTGAGTTAACCTCTTTATATGTGTACTGTTAAAGTTATAAAGTGATTTTGCATTAGACTTTCTCTCAAATGGAGTGCTTAAGTTGGTAGATGGGGTTCATGAACTTCTCACTTTTAAATTCCAGGCTTCCTGCAGCCCACAGACTAGGCTTTGAGATAGAATTTGAATGTTTTGTGTACTCAGAGCATGATGGTACAAGCAGATTTGGGGACTTTTGGTTATGTCTGAATGTTGTCACAGAGAGATGTGACCTTTCTCTGCACTTGTCTGCGTCAGGCTGAAGAAACTGCGTGATTTTCTTCTGTGATCGTGGGGCAGCTACATTTGCAGTGTCACAGAAGGGCAGCATAACTGATTTAGTCATTGAAACCTGACAGAAGAAATACATTTAAAAAATGTGTCTTGGATAAAAATCTCTCTTTGCTTATATCTTCAACTTCCCTTATGAATCCCTTCACTATCTCTTGGACTTCCAGCTAACAGAAGTGGAAGGTGCTGTTCCCAGCTCAGTTTCTTCTGTGTGAATTTTCTGCAGGCCGTAGCAGTCTCTAGTAAATCTTGTCCATGCTCAGAGCAAATACCAGCTGTCCTTGCCTACACCACTCTGAACCAGCTGGATGCAAGCCAGGTCTAAACTGGAAGGCATGTAGCTGTGTTAGCACGGCGCTGAGCTGGAGTGTCACACGAGCCTGAAAGCCCTGTCTCCCAGCAAGGCTTATTAGCTCAAACTCAGTGCCACGTTAATTGTATCTCAGCATCTTCTGGTCTGCTGCTGGCTTACATTCAGCCAGCCTGGAGTGCAGACAAATCCAGTCACGACTGCTTGTAAACGCCAGGTAGTTGCAACCCATGTTTCTTCACACAGCAGCCAGCCTTCCTTTCCCTAAACCCTCTTTAAAATAAGACTGCAAATATGTAGTAGAAGCCTTGCTCTTAGAGGTTTATCGCTCTAAGGAAGTGGCTTTTAAAATGTCTGGAGCCAAGTAGGGAGTATGCTTTGATAAATATAATGTTGATAAATAACCCCAGCTGTTTCTT
Source organism: Phylloscopus collybita (assembly GCA_027886175.1). Taxonomy (NCBI): domain Eukaryota; kingdom Metazoa; phylum Chordata; class Aves; order Passeriformes; family Phylloscopidae; genus Phylloscopus; species Phylloscopus collybita. Next base: position 78,119,376 of record JAJNNQ010000075.1, on the reverse strand, counting down.
CAAGAACACTTATCTGTCATTGCCTTTCTTGTTCAATGTTGTAACTGGTTTTCTCTAGTTACTTGGATTCAGGTGAAAAAAATGTACCCTTGATATATATCACTTGAAGAATTAATATTAAAAGTCAAACAAACTCCAAAATATATTTAAGTTCCTATGCATCCCAGAGATATAATTTAAACTATTTAAGAGCTGTGGAATATACTATGTCATACTACATTTAATGATATAGCATTTCTTAATTAACTTCTGAGTGTCAGAACATCTCACAACAGCAATTTTCAGGTATTGTGTAGTTTATTGTAGCTATAAAATTTATTATTGGCATATTAAAAGAAGGCAGGAAGCCTAACTAATAGCTGCTTTAAGGGGATCTTTTAACTACAGTATTACAAAAATTATTGAAGTAAAAATGTCTGCTCAGAACTTGAGCTCTAATTTGCTTTGAAAACTTTCCTGCACGCTGAGTGAACTCATAATTCTAAATGTTTGTTTCTGCATTTCAAACAGCACAGTTCACTATACTGATGAAGTAGCCACAAGGTAATTTTCACATTTCAGCAATGGAGATCTTATCATAATATCCAAAAGGCACATACTGTGCTACCATCTGCTTATTTCTTTTTTATTAAACTGAATGTGAGATCAAACTTTTTAAAAAATATGTTGTTTAAAATATTTATCATGACTGAGCATCTGTGCATGGTAAATATGGATTTATTTTTAGTTTACAAAAATGTTTTTCTCAATTTTTTTAAATAATTATGTTTTATAATCCCTTTCTTAATCCTTAAACACAATGTGCTTTGCTCTTTTTTGTTTTACAAAAAGTGTTTATTTGCCAGAAACCAGCACCTATTGTAAAGTGGGGGAAACAAACACACACACACACACACACACACACACACAACAAAAATCTACAAAATGTCAAGGAGAGAAAAAATGAAGGCTCATGAAAGAGGGTAGAAAAACTTGTAGAATCTAAGACAGAGTAACACCTTCATTCATCATGGGGCTTCTGCTAGCAGAAAAGAAAGGATTGAATATTTATAAATGTGATGACATACAAAAAGGCCAACAAACCTGACTCGTTTCAAATCATGTCTGTGGAAATCAGTCCATCAGAACTTCTCCAGTGAACAAACATTTCAGTTTCCAAACCTTCCAGCCACATCTAGGATTTTCTTGAGGACATTTTGTTTTTATTGGATGCTTAATGAATACCTCAAAACTCCATCACTCTAAAAGGATAGTTTCTACTTCACCTCCTTTTTTTTCTCAGTACACAAAGTTTTTTTAAACCCTATGAGGAGAAAAACTTATGATTTACTGTTGTGTCAACTCCTTGAACAAAGAATAGTTTTCCTTTGTCAGGTAGTGATTCAGTGAAAGGTACAGAAAAGTATCTGTTCCCAAGAGTTGATTTTCTGACTTACTGCTGGAAAATATACCTTGATTTCATTACACAGCTTTGTGGCTTGTTCTGCCTTTTCTACAAAGGCCCCACAATAAAAAGAAAAATAATACCAACATTGGTAAGGTAGGTACCTGTCTGTACTGCAGAGTGAGGCCAGGACAATCAATTTCTAGAACAGGATTGGTTTTGGTGCACAGCCAAAAATGGAAATCTGTAAATGAAACGTGCAGTATGCATGTGTCTTATCATTGCTAAGACATAAAACAGTCATAGATTTACTTCAGATTGTCTGTTGTGTCTATGTAAGGGAACAGAATATAACCCTAACCCTTTACTTAAGACACATAGAGAATTATATTAAAAATCTTAAAATTACTTCCAGAATGATAGCCGGTTATTCTTATAGATTGCATAATTTTTTTGTTTCTGTTCCACATCAGATATTTTCCCATGTTGTGCTCTTTGCATTTCTTACTGTATAGGATGTTCTAGAACTCCTGCTTAAATCAAGCAGGTGAGACTTAGGATTAAAAGAAACTGTATGGAAGAGCGAGGGGAGGCAGAGCTATGCTCTGGGGCTGCCTGAATGGCTGTAAGTGCTAATGGTGCAGGCACCTGCATTGCACCCCTGATGACCAAATGCATGGTAAGTTCTTAGCTGTTAATAGGAATGGTCAAAGTTGATTATGAACAACAATTTTCAGGAATTTACATAATAACTCTTCTTGCTTCCTCTGCCCCTTTTATCTCTGTTTTCTCTGCTGTAAAAACTTCACTTTCCCCTGACACAATATACATATATTTCTTACCTTTTATCAAAAGAAAAATGGGACAATAGACATAAAATCTAATTAAAACTAGTAGACTGTATGCAGGTAATTCGAGAGTCCAGTTTCTGCTTCTGGAAGGGACAAGTTACAGGTTGTATCAACCTGTACCTTAATTCTACACAAGTTTTCAAAAGCTTGTGTTTTGGTGAAGTTGATAATCTGTAAGGGCATAAGATATCTGGCAACAGCATAAAAATCCCTCAGAGGCTTAACAATAACTTAACATGTCATAAATTATATAGATTTTTGAAAATACAGTTTTTAGTTTTGAGATCTCATCATGTAACATCAGGCATGCAGCAAGGGTGTTGGAATAAACAATCTCTAGAGGTAATTATCACTAGAGCCATCTAGTGATAATTACTGAAAACAGTGGTCATCAAGCAGAAAAGACCATCACAATGGCATTCCACTTTCCCCACTCTCTGTACCTTTAGCATCTTGCTCTTATGGCACTATTTTCTTCAGTTTTCTTTCCTATTTCGTGCTTTCATAAAGCTTTGCATTCTTCTCCAAAGTTCAAGAAACTATACTACACAGAACCATTTGATGTAGTAAGAACCACACAGCACAGCAAACTCTGTCATCCCTATCAACTCTGTTCTGTCACTAGAAACAAAACCATATTAAAATTTACTCATGTTATACTTTCTATTATTATAAACAAAAAATACCTTCACCCCATATGAAAACATGAGGAAGTACGCTTCACTTACAAAATAATTATACTTTTAAACTATCAGATGCAAAACAAACAAACAAACAAAACCCCTGAAGATTTTTAGCAGTATAGCAAAATATTTATCATTTGAGAATTTGTTTTAACAAAAGGCAATAAATCAAAAAATTTAAGTCATGCATTTTCATACAGAAACTCTCTCCATACAGTAGGTTATTTTAAAATATCACAAAGACCTTCTCAGTCTTACAGTTTATGTTTCTTTTAAAAGCTTATAAAAGTGGGATCTGGAAAAAGTAATGCAAGGGTTGAAAAGTTGTGTTTTCTCTGCATTTAATGTAAAGATAAGTGAAAAAATATTTTATAATCCTGAACAGTTTGCTCAGATACCTCCTTCCCCAATGCTGAAATGCTTCCTAAAAAATGGAAACTATTGCTTCTACAGAAACAAAATTATATAATATTTAAGAATGCAAGGAATACTTGCTAAAAAATATCAAAACCCAGAAAAGGAATAAAACATTTTGTGAGAGTTCATTATGAATGCTTCATTACTTAGCACCTGCTTCATGAATGATGTGGATACTGAGCTGTTGAATGAATTTGTGATTTTAGAGGAAGAACTGATTAGAAACAATGAAGATGAAATGACTGTTAATTACTGTTAACTGGTGAAGAAATTATTAGGGTTGACACATCCAAAGAAAAAAATAACTCCTGCCTTTTTAGATAGTACTGAAAGTATTAGGTCCCTGAAAGATTTGATCCTCACTATATATAATACAGAACTAGGATACTGTTTGCCCTGAATTATAGTGTCCAAGGGAATGAAGACAGGTTTGGAAAACTCATGAGATCCTTAAAGACTAAAGAGCTCTAGAGAAGACTATTCAGGACCTTGTTCACCATCAACAAACCCTCCAGGTTTCTTGACTGAAGAACCTTAGTCATTCTTCCAAGCATCCTCCATATTCACTCATTACTTAAAATGAACTAATAAAATGAGGAAAGAAGTGTTAAAATTTTTGAAAGGGAACTATGTTAAAGCAAGTATCCTAGTTACTGCTAATTGAAGCCATAGGTCTGTGGATATAGAATCCATGTACCTGGTTCCAGCTACGATTCAGGAATTTTCTGAATCAGATGTTTAGAACTGTGGAGGCTATAACTAGAAGGCATTTCTAATGATAATTATCTTTTATATACTTTTTCCTAAATGTTTACTTTTGTGCACTTAGACAGAATGCGGGGCTAAAGAGGTCTTTGTTCTGATCCGGTACAATAGGTCTTACTAAGCAGGTGCATTTTTAAGAATAAGATCTTTAAACATTAAGGACTTTTCAACCCTAATTTTAACAAAACAGGCATTTTGTCACAGCGTGGTTTGCATTCTGCTGAAATCCAGGAAAGAAATTGCTTTGCTTTTGTCCCCCACTTGGAATGCTAATAAATAAATAACAGATTTGGCATTGAGTGCTCTCTCAATCTCAGTGACTGCTGGTAAAATAAGAGGTGGCCTGCTATCAGGAAGGTATTTTTTGTTAAAGGAACTGAAGCATGAAGTGTGATGTTTTAGCTCTAAACTGTCAGAAGCAAATCCTTATTAATTCTGACCTCTCTATATTATGCGTCTTTCTGATCAACTCTCTGATAGTGCTGCTCTGTCAGACAATGAAGCTTGGGATTCAGAGTAAATAGACCTGCCAGAGCAGGTTTCCACTGTGATTGGATCAGAGCCTGGAAGTCATTCTACAGTTTCTTCACCACAAAATTCTTCTCAGTGTCTCCTCAGCCTTGCAAAAGGAAGTTAAACATATCTTGCTATGCGGCAATATTACAGTTTTACTTGTTGCTTAATGTTTTCACTGATGCTTTCTTCATCATCCTCTGGGCACAAACACTTTAGTATTTTAAACCATCTGTTAAATTAACATACTTTTTAAGAAAAATATGCTTTCATAGTTCCTGTTATCCTCTTTACAAAGTGCACATTTGCAAGTTGTGTAGTGTCTATGGTGTCTGCTTTGAAAACCCCACCAATTAAGATTTGTGAATACTGAACAATTTTGTTCTTAAAATTCTGTAGATATGAAGCTAAGATTACATTCTTAAAACAGAAATGATGCCACTTTTTCTTTCAGCTTCAGAGAAATTTTATATTCAAGCTTAAAGACCATTTTGCATTTAAAAGAGATGTATGTGGAGGTTATTCATAATGCTATCCCTCTCAAAAAAACCCAAATTAATTAATTTGGTCTCCAAGACAACAGCCATGGCTTTCTTATACCAAACAAAGGTTCTAGTTAATGTCATCTAGGTGCCTGTAGGTATCATTGCTGATCTATGGCCTTTTTTGTCTGATCTATCTGAAAAATGTGTGTTCCATGAACAAAGGGAAGATATGTCCATGCTCTAAAAGTAAGTGAACAGATGAAAGTGAGAATAATTAAAAACAATTTTTAAAACAGTGATAGTGATTTTTTTTGTCCTCTTCATGCTTCTGTTGATAATGTGAAAATGGGTCCTTTACACTCCTATCAGTTGCTGCTCTTTTGTACAATGCTGAATGATAATTATGCTGGATTATCTATGAGTTTTCCTTAGAGCTTTGAGGGCATCTCTGTTCCCTTGCTTAGTTTCTTCTGAAGGAGATCTAGTGTGGACATCTGGAGTGCATACCCAGAATATTTTCACTGTTTCCCTCCTTGTGTGCAGCAGGAAATTGATATAGTGGTGTGTTTGTTTGTTTGTTTGTTTATTATTATTTTCATTGCTTTGTGGAACTTTGTAGAGAATGCCTAGAGGGTTTGGTGATGGTCTTTTGTTTTTGGGGGCAAGCACTGGGGTTTTTCAGGGGGTAGGAAAGGAGTTTATTTGGTTGGTTGATTGATTGGTTTTGTTGGGGGGTTCTTTGTTTTGTTTTGTTGGAGTTTTTTAATTTATGTTGGTTTTTGGGTTTGGTTTGGATTTGACTTAGTTTGTTTTTTTTTTGTTTGTTTTTGGGGTATTATTATTATTATTATTATTATTATTATTATTATTATTATTATTATTATTACTTTTATTTTTTAGCATGCTTTGATTGCCTAACAGCATTATTTGAATTTACTGCTTCCACATCTTACATGGATTGGCAAAGAAGTGTGATGGTTACTTTTACCTGGCTTTTGGGGGGTATTTTTTGCTCTGGAGAAAATAAATCGCCTTGCTCCATCAGCTCCTAAGGAATCAGGGCAGTTGGGTGCATCTAGGCTTATTTCTGATTAGAACCAGTTTAGGAATATAAGTCTGGTTGTGTTCAGCAAGGCCCCAGATGCATAAATAGTATGGGCCACACTTGCTCACAAGTTCATCATATTGTCATCCTCTATCACTGAGGATTTCAAACATCACTTAATACTTTTAGGATAGGTGGAGGTGAGAGTGTAGTCAAATATTCTGTTACTGCCATCATAAATGGAGGGTGGAGACAATTTATGCATAAATGAAGGATATCAAGATTTACAAAGAAAGACTGGAAAGACTGTGGGTCTTGCACAAGGACATAATGCAACTGGGACACATTAGTGTCCCACACTTCCACCTGGCCACTTGCAGATAAAAAGGCTGTCTGGCGTCTGCCTGACAACCTGTCACCACCTCAGCAGGCCATCATATCCACAGAAAATCCACCATACCCACCAAAATCTCATCACCACACATCTCATGAAAATTCCTTGTGACATATATCATGGCTGTAGGCTTCATTCCCACACAGCATTACAAAACACATTTAGAGACCTCTGGAAGATAGATATTTACCAGTCCCAAAACATACAGATTATTTGGACAACTGATCTTTGAAACAAAAAAAAAGAAGCAGAAACTACATATGGATGCCAGCAGCCCAGCTTTTGGAGTAGAGGAAGGAAGATAAGAAAATTACTAATATGTTGATTAATTCCTTTGTTTTGCAATAAAGGAATTAACAACATTTGAAGGCCACTTCAAGGCATAATGATTCTGGATGCCATAAAATAATTTCAGACTGGGGAGATGGGATGCTGCTGGGATGCAGCACAGTTCAGGAGGTGGTGGTTATTTGGCACACTTGATAGTTTCCTGGGGAATAGGGAGGGTTGTGAGCTTTCACTTTTATGCACATATCTAGAAGAGTGCAATGAACAGGCAGTTCAAAATAACATCCTGTATAAACCATACTGAAAAACTCAGTTTACTCCTGTGAATGTGTCTAAGCATGGAATTCCATTAAAAATGGACAAGAAAAACCTAGAGTTAATTTCTATTTTTGAAGGGTCCCTTTTCTTTTTATGCTTGCTTACTTGTTTCTTTCTTGAGGCAAAAGAGTAGATTCTATTAGTTGATGCTATTAACTGCTCTCCACTCATCCCCCACCAGTGAGGCCATGCATTTCCATCCAGGAGGGTTTTACCTCTTTATTACTTGCTCTGATATGAGCAGCAGCCCATGGAAAGGACTACAGTGAACCATGTTAACATCATTACTATTAATGGGCTCAGAAAGCAGAGTCCATGAAAATGCACTAGTTCAAGCCTGAAAAAAAAAAAAAAAAAAAAAAAAAAGAGTAGAGATTTTCCCTCATCTCATTCAAATGATGAATGAAAATTTTGAACCATTTCTACAAGACATATGAACACTCTGAACTGAAGAAGGATATTCAGGCAGACTGCATGTGTGAAACCTACGGTTATGAAAGATGACTGCAGTATCTTTCTCTATGAGTATTAATGATGCTTATAATGCATTCCTGAATATACACATTTGCTTACAGATATAGATGGATTTGAAGGCATGTCATGCCTTGTGGCCTTTTTCTTTAACTAACAGATTAGTGAAAAAGGCTGCCATAGTTCAGCTTTGTAACTTCACTAATGTAAGTTGAAAAAGTTTCATTATCATTTGACAAATGTTGCTGTCTACATCAAATCCTCTGGGCCATGTAAATTTTTATCTAGATATGTGCAGAACTACTTGAGAATAATTTGGGCAGCTGCTGAACTGTTACTCACTAGTTCACAGACAGAACTTTCACCTCTTCCTTTCTTTCCACTTCAGTAAATTTGGCTAGAAAAATTGTTAGCAGAGTGGAGGAGGCTTGGCTTCACTAAAATACTTTATTTATCTTTAACATGTTTTTGCACTATAGTCACAACTGCACTGACATATGGTATGCCATGGAACTGCTGAAATGGTAATATAATACTAGAGAATATCCAATATTACTTTTAACTGATTGAACTGGTGATGAACAGATCTGTGAGAACCATGCTTTAGTGTTCTCTTGGTAGACGAGTCCAGGGTGACTTTTTGGATTGTAGACCTTCTTGACTAGCAGAAATACTATGAAAAGCTGGCAGCTTGGGAAGCAAACACAAGAGATGCAATGAAAAAAATTCCCATTCCATGTACTACTGGCATTCCCTGACCTTGACCCACAAGAAGTATTGCAGTTAATAATGCAGAGGAAGCTGAGAGTAAGTTCAGTAGTTCCTCACAAAGAAGGGCTTCGGGCATTGAAATCTGCATAGTGAACGTTAAATTCAATTTATTACATTCAAACACAATACTCTCAACTCTGAGCCTCAAGCTCTCTGCCTGATAGTGCTGCAACTTCTTGAGTAGCAGGTACTGGAGTACTGTTTCTTAGGCATATAATTTTATTATATTTATCTTTTAACATTCTTAGGCACATAATTTTATTACATTTACATTTTAACATTACATGTTAACATGTACATGACAAAGATTTTTATACGTGCAAGTATTTATATTGACCAATGAAAGTTGTCTTTTCTTAAATTAGTTCTTATCAGGCTAGAATAGTTACATTTAGAATAGGATTTCCAGCTGAGTCACAATATATTTATACTGAAGAAAAAAAAGCAAGAACATATGTTCTAATTGTCAGTGATTTGAGCTTGAAATCATTTGAGGTAAATTCTGACAGACATATCTTATGGAAAGGAGTTTTGAACCATCCTGTCAGCTTCAAACAATTAGCATTAAATTGAAGAATATTTATTAAATTAAGTTTATGCTTTTAAAATAACCTATAAAATCACAAGGGACTTACATGAAGAAATATCTAGAGTAAATGATGCTGGTACTGTCCACCTCTTCAGCAAAATATGTCAGGCTCAAACAAACAGATAAAATGATCCAAGCTTAGAACAGATTGAGAGTAATTCTTCATGGATGGCAAACAGAGGCAGCAGAGATTCTTCCAAGAATAAAATTATATTGTGACTGCATAGTTGGAGCTGCTGCATATGATGGGATTCTTTACAAAGGCACTTCTTCAAAACCACAAAATACCACTTTGTTGAAAAAATGCTAAGTGTAGGCAATAGTGACTGTCTATATAACAAGGGAAGCTTGCAATATTTTGTGACGTCCAGGCATGGATAGTGGAAACAAATTTTAGGTCTCTCAGCAGAATCTGATGTACCCAGAAGGTAAAATGTAGACCAAGCAGTCCATTAATTTCCCCACCAAACTGGGGCCAAATCTCTCACAAAATTAATTCATTTAACAGAAAATGTTACCCATTAGGACAATAGAAATAACTCCAAACTGTAGAAATAAATAAGTGAAAATTAATAGTCATAATTTAAAAATTGCAATACAAAGCATACTATAGATAAAAAAAAAATCATGAAATGTCAAGTGAAATATACAACAGCTAAGAGCTCACTGTTTAGGAAAAATTCCTTCCAATAAATCTCTTAGCTGTGTCATTGTCTTGGTTTGGAAAGACAGGTATCTGCCAGGGAAAGCTGGAGTTTCTCTTAGAATGGAGAATATAAACCCCTCACTGTGAGTTTGCAAGAAATTATTTATAAGATTTAGTTATGAATATAGTATAGTTTTTTTTTATTGTAAGTTTAGTATAGTTTGAACACCTTGAAAGGGCCTCTCGTCCTAGAATGTATTCTTATCATAGTTTGATAAGGGTTTCTAGGACAACTGGAGTCTCTGCCTGGAGACTCTTCTTTATTGGTTCCTTCTTATTTCATCCTTGTGTTATGCATAATTTTCCCTTTGTCCATCATGGAATTTTTATCTTTAAGGTCCAAGAGCTTTAGCCACTAGTTTGGCAAGACTCTCCTGAGACCACTCCCAAACTTGTATTGGATTTGTTAGAATTTAGGTAACTTAGTTGGCATGTAGTGTTTGGATTGTTTTATTGGTTTGTATAATTTTGTACCCACCTGCCAGATTGTGTTGTACAAAACCCCCTTGCAGCCCAGGCTCGGGGTCTCTCTCGGAGGCACCCACCTGGGGCTGGGGGATTCCCTGACCCCCCCCCCCCCCCAAATAAAGCCTCTGTTTCATGAAAGCCTCTGGAGACTCCCCTCTTTTACCACAGCCATGACAGTGTGAGCCACCTGCCTGTGAGCCAAGACCCCACAAATGAGTATTGCTGTAGTGTATCAGAGCTGCCAGGAGCTCAAGCTGAACACCAAGCTGGGCCAGAACCAGGTATGCACTCCAGCACCTCACCCCTGCCAAATTATAATTTTGCAATTAAGGGCTTTCAGGCAAAGGTTTGGGAATAGGAATAACAGTTCTTTACTAGGAATATTAACAATACAAATGTAGTAGAAGACAAAACTACCCAACCAAACAAGCAGGCAAACAAACAACAATTTTGGAGAACCCTGACAGAGTCAGAGCTACAACCTGACACCCTGTTGGTCAGAGTGTTGGAAGCAGTCCAAAAGTGAGTCCTCCTGGAGTGGCAGATGTGGTTCTGGTGGAGTAGAGATGATCCTGTAGAACCAGGGTCCAGTGATGCTGAGAAGGGTCCAGTCTTCCTCCAGGAATCGGGTGAAGCTAGATGCCTTGTGTCCCTACGTCTCAGTTTTATCCAGGTAGGAATGGTTGGCTCCTCCCGCTGGGTGGAGCATCTCACAATGGAATGTGTATGTACTGCTTTGGGGAGGGTATAGTTTGGGGAGGGCATTGTGGATGTACTGCTTTGGAGAGTCTCAATGGCCCATTGTGATAAGAGATAAAAACCAGATACCTGATTTAACAGTTGGCCCATTATCAGAAGGCATCTGCCCCCGCTTCTCCCAGAGTTACAAGAGATAGAGAAAAACATCTCCCCAACTGCTTTCAGCAGATGAAATAGAATACACATTTTTGGTTCCACAACCCAAGACAGTCATTCAAATATTTCCTGTTAACTCCTTACAATATATATAGACGAGAAAAATAAAAATATTAAATATATATGAAAATAATTTAAACATTAGTTAATTAAATGAGAACTTTTATGCAACAGAATATTTTAGTCAGCTTTGTCAACTTTACCATGCTTTATTGCAATCTTGTATGAATGCTAGGGCTAGAACAAATTCCCATAGAGTCTAAATCGTGTAATTTGAAATTCTTTTATCATATTACATCATCTGTAAGTGCAAGTTTATACATTTATCTAACCTTAACATAAAAACATAAAGTGATGGCAAAATCACAATATTCCATCGCATTTTTTTTTCTTTAGTTAGCTATGAAATGTGTTTCTGATTCACTTTTGCTATTATATTCTGGCTAAACAGATGGAAGGTTCCTCTTTTTTGTCTGTTTCTTGTATCAGTGTTTACAGACCTCGATCAGTACTTTAACTTTTCATGGATTTAATAAGATAAATAGATTTATCTCCTTATGTCCCTCACTTTGTGATAGGCAATTACCTATGCAAAAGGTAATTGGCAGCTAAAATATTGTTGATTAGAGTCAGCCTCAAAACTTTTGTCAGACACTGTCAGAACATTAGTTCCGTAAGTCATGAGAAAAGGCTCATAGAGTTCTTGATTCTTTGACTGATCAACTTCTAATGTTGTTTTTTCTATGACACACGTATGTGTCCTCATCTGAAAATTTGCAGATGACCCAAAGCTGAGTAGTGCAGCTGACACACCTGAAGGATGGGATGCTTTCTCGAGGGACCTGAACAGGCTCAAGAATGGGCACACTTGGACCTCATGAGGTTCAACAAGGCCAAGTGCCAGGTGCTGCCCCCGGGTCAGGGCAAACCCTGCAATCAACACAGGCTGGGGGATGAAGAGGTTGAGAGCAACCCTCCCAAGGGATTCAGGGTGTTGGTGGATGAGAGGCTGGACACAACCCACCAAAGTGCACTCACATCCCAGAAAGCCAGGTGTGCCTTGGAATGCATCCAAAGCAGCCTGGCCAGCAGGGTGAGGGAGGGGATTCTGCCCCTCTGCTCTGCTCTGCTCTGCTCTGGTGAGAGCCCACCTGCAGTGCTGCATCCAGCTCTGGGGTCCCCAGCACAGGAAGAACATAGCCTGTTGGAGCGAGTCCAGAGGAGGCCACCAAGATGAGAACTATGAGAGAGTAGATTTAGATTAGATATTAGGAAAAAAATTCTTAGGTAGTGGGGCACTGGATCTGTTTGTCCAAAGCAGACATGGATGCCCCATCCCTGGAAGTGTTCAAGGCCAGGCTGGTTGGGGCTCTGAGTAATTTGGTTCAATGAAAGTTTGTCTCTGTACAGGGCAGGGATCTTTAAGGTCCCTTCCAACCCAAACCATTCTATCATTCTATGATCTTCTGAATATTTTCACCAAAATCCAGATGCTACATGGTATGAATGTATTCAAACAGTTATTGGGATTTTTCAGTAAAATACTTATCCTACTTTTGTAGTTGTCCAAACAAACAGAAGGTACTTAGCCACTTCAGTCTCTTATTTGTGACTCCATCCAGTTGTCCTCATCTCCAGTAAAAGACAAAAGAAATAGCTAAAAGTTCTTATCTATTGTATACAAAGCATCTCATCATAGAGATTGCTTCCTGTTTATTCTTCAGCTCTATAAAAAGACCAAACTATTTTCCTTCAGAGACATTTATTTTTCAGAACTGTGGCTTGCAGCGAGATCTGTGGGTGGAACAGCTCCAGGTCACAGCCTGAATTTTATCTTAGTTTTTCATCCCAGTTCTCTTCTGTACAAAACACTCATGTTATTTCTCTGCTTGTCATGTTATGGACAAGCAGAGAAATATTACCTCTTTACAGATTTACAAATGATCAAATCTCTTTTTAGGTTACCCTCTATGTTTACTGGACTGCAGAGTATGATGAATTTTTTTTATTTTATTTTTTTTCTTGAGTAGTATGAGGGTGTAGCGGGTTGACATTGATTGTCTGCTAGAACCTCACGCAGTCACTCTCAGTTCTTGTCAACAAGACATATGGGAAATAAGATGGAAATTCTCAGAGATTGAGATAAGGATAGGGACATTGCTGACAGTAATTACACTGAAAAAATGGACCCAGTTTTGGGAAAATTAGTTTCCTTTCTTGCCAGTTAAAAAAGAGTAGGATAGTGAGCAAAAAAGAAAAAAGTAAGCCATCTTCCCTCCCCATTCCACCTTGTTTCCAGCTGACTCACCGCCAGTCCTACATTCCCAAACAATCTCCTTCACTAAGGGGCACACAGGAATGGGAATGAGAGTGCGGTCAGTCCATAGCAGCTCCTCTTTACTGATCCTTTCTCCACACGCTTCCTGCTCCAGCCTGGGGCCTTCCCAGGGCCGCAGGGCCGTCCCTGCCGGGTCTCTGCTCCCCCGTCCCTGCTCCCGCTGTCCCCTCGGGGCTGGCAGGGCTGTTTCTGGCTGCGTTCCCCTGGCTCAGCCCTGGCTGCCGGGCAGCGTTTTGCCCTCCCTTGCCCAGGCTTTCCCCGGGGCTCTGTCCCGCCCGCCCGTGGCTGAGGGGCTCAGCCGTGCCCTGCGCTGGGGCCGCTGCAGCCGCTGGCACCGCGGCAGGGAAAAGCCCAGCTGAGAGGCGTGGAGTTGAGAAGATTCCACCAGCTACTGCTTTCTTCCTCAGCTCTGGTCTGTGTTACTTCCCCATCGTACGGCACACAGGTGGGGACTGGAAAGCAAAATGAGGTGTATTTTAGAGAGGGTTTTTTTTTTGTTGTTTTTTTTTTTTTTTTTTTTTTTTTTTCCCTTCAGAAAGCAAGGATTGGTTGATACATTTAACAGATTCCTCTGGATAAGTGCAATTCAAAGTAGAATAAAAATAAAGTTAATATACAGTGAGTTGTGTTGTTAACAATGTTTGTACATTAGCGATAGTTCTTGGTCAAGGTGTCTGTATTTTACCTTGATTGCACGCTTTTAATCTCCTGGGTCTCTGTGTTAAGGAGTTGACAACTGAGGATATAGAATCCTACAGCTTGACGTTGTTGTTGTTGTTTATACTGATAAAATATTCAAATTGCCTAAAGAGAAAATAAATAAAAAAAAAATAACCTGAGGCAGGAAGCAAAGACAGACTATCAGGTCATGGAAGCCTTGAGTCTGAGTTTGCTTCACAGAGACTCGAGGTATTGCTCACAGAAGGTGTAATCAGACAGCTACCTACTGCCAAGACTCCTGAGAGTCAGAGAGAGTGCTGGTAAATCCAAGGTTAAATTATCCTTGATTCTTTGGCTAATTAATTTTCCAAAGAAAATTCTTTAAAATATTAAAATGAAGGGGTGGAAATTCTGCACTGGTAAAAGCACGTACTTTGAGGAAGCTTTTTTAATGAGATTGAAGATTGAATGAGAAATAAGGGTATATGATTTTGTGATGAATGTTTTTTGAATAGGTGTATCTAACACTTAAGTAAGAAGTACCAAACAGAGCCATGCATAAATGCCTGTGAGATAATTCTGCTGTTTATAAAAAAGAAACCATCCAGGAACACACTTTTGGCATGACTAAGACTGATGAAGTTAACTAGATCCACAGTCTTATTTCTACATACCATACTTTTGCAAGTATGTGATGATACTTGCTAAAAAACTGTTAAAGTGGCTTGTCATTTGTGGCTGATACTCTCTGGCTTGTCCTAGAAATGTCTCCATTTATTTTTAATAAGTACGCTTACTGCTTTCTGTAATTCGTGTTATTTTGGAGGTGAGGTAATTTTTAAATTGAGGTAAACCTGTGAAGCCATTGGTTTTGTCTACAGAGGACAGGTGTGGTGCATTTTGCAGCATGATATAAACATGCAGTACATGAATTAAAAATTCATAGGTGAATTTTACACTGTGCCACCTCACCTATATAGTAAATCTCTGCAGAAGAATTCTCAGAAAACAGATAAAATATATAAAAAAACATTCTACTTTTAATAAAATTTTATATTATTGTGGATAGTTAACTTAGGAAGGCTGCCACAAGAGTGCTCACATATACAGCAGATAGGATTTCCATACTCTTATTGCTATTGTAAATGTTGCATTGCATATTGATTGTCACACATGTACTGTTCTTGGGTGATGTGTAGTGAGAAGTGTTTGCCAAATTTTGTGAATAAATCTTTAATAGAATAAAAAATTAATCTTAAAACATTAAATTAAAAAGGTGGAAGAGTAAAGAGAGAAAAGTTGCGTATTTCTCAGTAACTTCTTTGAACGTAACATTTCCTTAACTCTCATCACTCACTCATCCCTAATTAACTGATGTTACTTGACTCTTTCTGGTAAACCAAAACGTTCTAAAGATGCTATGTTTCAGTTCAAGATGTGAAAATAATTATTCTTGCATATTTCACTTCCAAGTGGAAAAATACAAAGTTAACCATATACACCAGTTTACAGTGCCAGTCTGTCTATATCCTGATAAACAGAAAGGGTGAGTAATTGGTCCCTGATTCTAGAGTTGAGTAGCCCAGACTGGATCACATCCATGCTGCCTGTGGCTTGCTTTCCCTAGAACAGGCTGGCCAACATTGGTCTACATTGCACAACACATGACTGTCAGGAAGTTCTCCTGTGGCCCTAAAATTGGCATTTTGGTATGTTTCTGTGAGTTAATTGTGTCTGAATAAATGTGAGATTTGTGTTATTGCCCACCACATTGCTCTCTGCAAAATTGGTGGTGTGCTATAAACCTCAGATGTGGCATGAAGACATGCAGAAGGTTTGAAGGCAGAAGGGGGCAGAGCTGGAGGACTGTACAGGTTGAAAAGAGTCAAAACTTATGTAGTCTTATTAATTCTGCTTATTGAATCATGTAAAATCTCTGTCGGTGAGATTCAGAACAGAGCTAGGGAGCAAGATGTTAATTAAGGAACAGTCAGGAGCCCTGTGCTGGGATTCATTCTTTGGTCTTCTAGAAGCGTGAATATGTACAGGCAATCTCTAAACTGGCTTCCTTTACCTTGTGGATCTCTGAAAACTTTTGTGGATTAAGTTCAATATAGTTTTGCGGGTTTTTTTTTCCATTGACCAGCTCTGTCTTTTTGTGTTTCTGGAATTGAAATCTGAGTCTATTTTTTTCTATTTCTTTTCCTATAGAGTGAGTGGAAGGCCGAAGTCTTGCTCTTTAATTATCACTTGTAAAATGAACCTTGCAAGAAATATCTATCATGGCTGCCTGTTTCCTCATTATCTCTGTGGACACTGTCCACTCTGTGGACACTTATGGTTATAAATGCTTTTCATCTTTTGATTATCATAGGGTTTTTTTGGAAGTTTTGTTTGTGTTTGTTTGGAGGGTTGAATCCTTTTTTTTATAGGAAGGACATAAACTAGCCCCTTTTTAAATCCTGTGGTTATTTAGTCAAATACAAGATTGACAATGTGTTTAAAATTTTGCAAAACGTTTGAGCTTCTTACAAACTAATTATGAACCACTGTCTCTCAGCACTCCAGCTCCTATGCTCCAGCAGTGCTATTTTTGGACAGTAGGTATAACTATTAAGAATTAATATTTTCCAATAACTATTCTATACAAGAATCTGAAACTATGACTACAACTGCAGGCTGTTTATATCAGAAATTTCTCATCTGATCTTCCCTGATCTCTCTTCTATAAACTATCAGCTACAGTGAATAGAATGTAGTTCTTGGTATAATAAGTTCATCTAATGCATCTGCTTCAACAACCGTTGTTTTAAAGTTTTAGAAAGGGTCAGCGAACTGACCTTGAATAAAGTGGTATGTATATGAAAGAGTTTTCTTCCATAATTTTTAGTGCACTGGGAGCTCTACAAGTAATTCCACTTTTGACATTAAAAGGAGTGTTCATCAGTCCTGTAGTTTCTTCCCTTTTTCTTTTTTTATTCTTTTTAATCAATCAAATTTGTCATTAAAATTTTTATTGCCAGCATTTTTTCGATGCCTCTGTGACAGTACAATTGAATTCTGTCAACTGAATTTTATATTCTGTTGTCAGCTTCCTTGTCCTGGTAAAGACATCCTGGAATCAATCTTTAGCATTTCACTGCCTTTCTACATGAATTGTCCCAGAATTAGATTTAGTATTTGACATGTTTTTGATGAAGTGTAACCAATCCATCTCCTGCAAAAGCTACGTATGTCAACATTTTAGGTTTTAGCTTCACCTTTGAGCCTCACATACTGTGCAGCTCAAAGAGTACCCATCAGGTGAGCCAAACCTTTTCTGTGTATTTTGGGGAAAATACTGCTGTGGAACTTCAGCTATCATATTGACCTGCAGTGAATGGTTTACAATTACCCAGAGCTCAGTTCTGTTGAATGTATTAAGAATGTACCTCTCTCTTGAAGATTTCTCACAAACATATTTCTGATTGTACACCATGTGGAGTCTATATGAAGAGTTTAATTTTTAAGGCTTTCAGTGATTTTCCATGTACTTTTACAAAATTGTTTTAACCTTTGTTTGAACCATGTCCCTATTCCCATGGCAAAATACTGCTCAAGTCTGTTACATCCCATATTAAAAGTATTTTTATTGCTTAAAACATGGTTTGTCTGCATTATGAAGACTCTATGGAAATAGTAATGAATTTTCTTTGCCTCTGTATTATTATATAATGTCCTGGGTTGTGGAGCCAGGGTTTGTATATTCTATTTTCATCTGTTTAAAAGCAGTTGGGGAGGTGTTTTTCTTTATCTCTGGTAACTCAAGGGGGGAGAGGCCTGATGCCTTATCTAATGGGCCATTAGCACCTCCCCAGCCTGTACCTTCCCCCCCTAGAGTGATGCATCTGCATTTCCATCATCCTATTGTGAGATACATCACATCCCCCTGGTAGTGGGGGGGCAGACAGTTTTGCTGTCTGGATAAACGGAGACTCAACGACACGAGAGCTGCTAGTTTTTCACCCGATTTCCTGGGAGGAAGACCAGACCTCATCTCACCAACACCAGACTCCATCTCACCATCACCAGACCCCCTCCTCACCACCCCTGGACCTGCTTTTCTACAGGATCATCTCTGTTCCAACAGAATCACGTTTGCCACTTCAGAAGGACTTACTTTTGGACTGCTTTCAACACACTGAATCACACCCTGACTCTGTCAGGTTTTTCCAAAATTGTTGTTTATTTGTTTATTTGCTTTATTTGTTTGGTTGGGTGGTTTTGTTTCCTATTACATTTGTATTGTTAATACTCCTAGCAAAGAACTGTTATTCCTATCCCCAAAATCTTTGCCTGAGAGCCCTTGATTGCAAATTTATAATTTGGCGGGGTGTGAGGGGTTTGCATTCTCCATTCTAGGGGAACCCCAGTTTCCCTGGCAGAAACCTGTCTTTCTAAACCAAGACATGTATCTTTGTTATTTCTCATTCCAACTGACTTTTTTTTGGCTTCCTACAAAACTTGTAATATGGTACAACACTGCTCTGCAGATTGTAAAGTCCTAATTTCTTTATATAAAATCTTCAGGCAGTTGTTTTCTCAGTCTGATGATCAGAGCTAGGACCTGAATATAAATCAGAATTTCAGAAGCCATCTATATACATCTGTGATTAGTTGATCCAAATGCTGATATAAATAACTGAAGTTTTTCCCCATTTCAAAATTACATGCAAAATAGTATATATCAAGTTAATTTTGTTCTTTACATCTCCATAGGACAACCTGAAAATTGTGTCAAAATTTTTAACTTGACTTTCACTACTTTATTCAGGAAGAGGGACGAGAGAATAAGGTATTGTGCCTCCAGACTTACAGAGTTTTCTTAGAAAATCTGGAAAAAAGGAAGTTCAAAAAGTTGAAATTGAAAAAGAAAAAAAAAAAGAAAGAAAGTGGGGTTTGCTTGAGACATTTAATTGTAGACTGGTGAATTTATGCCAGAAAGCCAGCTTTTTCCTTGGTGATGGTTTCTTGCTCTGTTTGCTTTTTAGGGGATCCAGATACCCACATGAACAGATTTCATACTTGTTTAAATAATTTCTTGTTGTCTGTTGAGTTCCTTGAGAGCTCCAGTTGTAACTGCGTGTTCCTCTTTGATTTTATTACCTGTATATTTCACCTTTTTGCTTCATGAAGCACTGTTCCTTTCCCAATGAGCTTCTGTTGTCTTGCAGGTACAAGTACATTTCTAGATGGTTTTTAGTAGGGAGTTCATATTTGAGTTCATAAAGATGATAAGACTTCATCTCTCAAACCCAGGAAGCTTTAAAGAAACAGAAGAAGCAGAAAGGGAGCAATAACTATGTATATCTCATAGCTTAATAACAAAACAACCAATTCCCAGTTTAATAATCAAAATTACCATGCCAGAAGTTATCTATGTTATCTACAAGTTATCTATCTACCTTCTACCCTGTTGCGTACAGTATACCTATAACAGCCTTGGCTGACTCAAAGGAAACTGCTATTATGATTCAGTGTAGACAAAATGAAGTTTAAGAACATACAATTGCAGCCTTTTGATGTGGGTGTTTCAGTGAAAGGTAATATTAAGCTCTTGCTGAGAGCTAACATGGTCCCACAAAAAAAATCCAAAACCACCAGTAACTGCAAGAAGTGTTCTCATGAATCAGCCATTTTGTTAAAATAGTGTTTTAGCAGAGTGGTGTTGACAAGATCCATTTCAGCTGAGTGAAAATACCAGGTTGCTTTTACTGATTGATCCATGACCGACCATGATACAATAAATCTGTGAGCAACAGGACAGCGATGACTGACCCTACAGTATGTATATGAAAATACATAACTTCTAGTCTACAATTATTAGTAGCATACAGCACGACACCAGGCAGTTCAGGAATACTTTCTAAGCATTTATCTGGAAATATAGCAGGATGGAACATCTTGTGATAGGAGAGAGCAGGGAAAAATGATGTATGAATTTCACAAACAGGATCATAAGCTGTCAGGCAATGATAGCAGTGTGCAATATTAATATATGCATCTCGCATGGGGAAGTGATAAATGAGACAGCCCTGTGACAAATTGCATAGGCATGTAATAAATAAGTTTACCACATAACTCTGCAATTTATCAGATGCCTTTTGCCATTACCTGCCCAATAATCCATCTCTCAGGGATATATTTTCACAATCCAGATTTCCTCAGCAGCTCGGAACACCCTACTTCTTTTAAAGTTCAACCTGTCAAAAAAAACTTTTCCCCTGTTCTCCCTACAATGAACTAGCCTGGGCTGTTGAACAGCTTTGATAAAAATGACAATATCTTCACAATCCTAACATACATTAATTCTGAAAAATTATAGTTTCCTGCACTTTACAGTGGGGCATGCAACTATTTATTCTATTAAAATTTGTTGCATACATTCTTTGAAACTATTTTACTTTTCTATATGTTTTTGCTTCCCATTGCAGTTAGCCGTGTGCTGCTTCAGCTGTATTTTTGTGGGTTTAAAATTAATGCAATATTCCACTTCTTAAGGGATGTGGCCAACTAGCTTTGCCTGCTAAATTAATCTCCCTGAATTTATTAACACCCCTTCATATCCCAATTAGTCTGAAACACCAACTATTTCTAATAATAAGTATACTTCCATCTTTCACCCTTGCTTTCTTTTCACTGAGGAAATGCTTCTAGAAAAGCTCAAAGCCACAAGCCTGTGTGGATTACTGACTTTAAATGTGTTACCTAATAATTATTAGAAGTGAATATCATTTAACAGGTAAGGACATATTTGAACAGGAGATGATTAGGCAGATTATAATTTGCTTTTCATTTATAAATGATGTGTTTTTGTGGGCATGGTTTCTTTGTAACAAAAGTGTAGGTCTTTTTCAAGGTGGCATGGGGGGGCAGTTATAAACATTTATGAAGTTTCTCAAAGTATGGTTTCTTTGCTTGTTTTACCATTTTGAATTTCTCTATTTTATCCACTTTCTTTGAAGACTCCTAGGAAGTCTGTCATAGTGCCCTTACTGGATAGTACAACAGTTCTCTACTGTTTATTGTTTGGTTGTTTTTTTTTCGTAAATAATATTGTGAAAATAAACTTAATTTTCGAAATTTCTGATGAATGTTTCAGTGTCATATTTTAAGAACTAATAGCTCCAGTTTCTTGTCTGATCAGCTCCACTTCCTCAAACAAAATTTATTTTCTTCAGCTTTGATGCTGTGAAAATATTTTAAATCTTACATGGTTATCCTCACTTGGGATGAAATGAAGCTCTAAAAACTGATGGAAGCTCTTGTGTCTATGAAATAGATAAAAGTGAAATTTTCATTATGAACTTATTTCCACGAAAATGGTCAAGAAATCCCGTGGTACTTCAAGGTTCCTATGGTTTGGGATATTATTGCCTTACTGATTTCCTCTACATTAAAGAATAAATTTTTAGATTTTGTCACATTTTTCTATCTGTAGCAATGTAGTAATGGTAAGATTTATTTTAAGGGAACTTGCCATCTCCTAACAACATGATTGACAAATTACAATATTTTTTTTAATTTACTGGGTTTGCCCTCTTAGTAACCACTTCTATTTGACTTTCTGAGCAGCAAAGAGTCATCCTTCATGATAACCAACAGTAACTATCCAGAAATTGTGTGTGCCCTTGTGTTTTATATTCATAAAGATCAAAAACTGCAATAATGTGCATAAGGTAAATACTTGTAAGTTACTTATCCTGAAACATTTCACTCAAGCAGTCTTTAAATCTTGAAGCTCAGCATATGTTTGGTGTTTGTTAGAAGTACTGTGTGTTACTTCTTGATGAAGGATGTGCTGTTGTCAAATGATGGCCCATCACTGTGATATGGAGGTCACTCTAACTCCTCTTTGGCAGGGTTTGCAATATATAGGCATTCAGCCAGCACAATGTTAAAAGGTCATAAAATGGGAATTAATATGGTTTGTCCAAAAGTGGGCTATTCCAAATGTCAGGCTAAATCTTGGCAAGATTCTTAACATATTATTATTCTTGTCTCCCATTTGGCTAGGCCACCATACTGTAGGCATATTTTACTCATAGTACTACCAAAGTACATTCTTCTGGCCAGATATAATCTAAACAACACAAGGTGTTTGGATTAACTCATTCAAAAGGTGGTAGGCTTTCTTTTTTCTTTTTTTTTTTTTTTTTTTTTGTTTTGTTTTTTTTTTTTTGTTTTTTTTTTTTTTTTTTTGTTTTGTTTTGTTTTGTTTGTTTGTTTGTTTGTTGGTTGGTTTGGTTTGGTTTGGTTTGGTTTTGGTGCTTTTAATATGTAATGGGATCAATATTCCAAAGACAGCTACCTTCAGTGAGAGGTGGGCTCCAACAAGCTTTTAGAATTCTCTTTGTAGGGATTCAAAGTCTGAGTTGTTCATAATTAATGAGATGTAGCTGTTGCAGTAATATTCTCTTTTTAAAGGCTAGGGAACATTCATAGAAGTGTGTGCTGCATGGCCTGCAGACCTGGACCCTTTGTGAACTCTGGGACTGCTGTTTTCTCTCCTACCTCACACATGGTTTTTCTGCTTTGAAATCTCAAGAGGAGAGATGGATTTCATAGAAATGTGCTGCAGAAACCATCTGAGTTCTCTACTCAGAAAGGAAACAGTGTTTCCTTCTGTTACACTTCTGTGCTTCTGGTTTAGCTTAGCCAAACACCACGTGAGCTGACTGCCTTTTAGAGAGAGTTTTTAGTGTGCAGAGGCTCAGAAAACCAAACCTAATTCTCTTGTGTCCTAGGCTGTAGTAACTGTTATATCATCCTCATCCTTTGTCTTGTCAGTTGCAGGTAGGGAAAGCTTTCTATGTCCCAGAGTACACCTTGGGTTTCTGTCTGCTTCTTAAGACTTTGGTTTATATGTTGGGGGAGAATTTAAATAATATGAAGCATATTTTGAAAATAACTTATTATAGATTTCTCTTAGTGCTACCAGTGTGAGGAGGAAAGTAATGTCTTTTTCTTAGTGTGCCATTTATCAGTGAGCGCAGTGGCTCAAAGCAATTTTGTGCTCTTCTCATGTCCCAGGCGTCCTCATATGGATTTTTGCTTCTGCTAGCAGGATGGAACCCCTAAACACAACCTTGATGCTTTGTCTTGGTGAGTGCTGTTTATTGACTGCATAGGTATTTGTTCTTACAGCACAGGGGTAAAGACAAAATTATGTCCTAAAAAGCAATTCTTATACTTGTTATTTTCTTTCAATACCCCATGAGCAGAAGTTTAAACTTTTTATTTAAGAACATTTCATTATTGATCAAGAACCTATCTAAACAGACTGAGCCTTAACCATAGCGTTTGGAGAGAACTTGTGATTTCTGAGGACACTGAACAGTAGTAAACAGAATTTTCTTACACACCTCAAGTCCATTAGCAAAGTTAGAAAGAGAAAAAGCTGATTTTGTAATGAACATAATAATTTGTGGAAAACATGAAAGGGGATTTTTATTCAGACCAATCAAATTTTAGTATTTGTATCAATCAGTAAAATATAATTTTCAAAATAGTATTTTGAAAGCATTTCAAAATATGTCAGAGGTATCAGAACCTGTTACTTTGTGTTTATTTCATGAAAGGTGGTACCAGGTTATTCTGGGGTTTTCATGAGATTTCAGAAATCAATATTTTTTCATGTGTTATTATTAGTTTTTGTGTTATTTGCAGATACTGGAAGAGTTATGACTTCGTGAATGAAATATGTTTACTTTCTTTAGCTGCTGTAAACATGAAGTATGTTGAGAGAAAAACAAAGCAATTCCTTCTTGGTTTCTGCTCTTCTTTTTAAACTACTATTGTTTAAAGTGGCACACAGAGAGTACCCTTCATACTTTTTTGTTATTTCTATTGAGCTGGCCAAGTTTCACCAATTACAGCTACTGATGTGGAAAATAAAAAACCAAAATTACTTTAATTAGGATAATTTCCATTTCTATATTTCATGGCCATGAAATCTCAAACACAAGGTCTTTGAGCACTTTGATTCAAATTTTGTGTATCTATGTTTATAAGAAATTTTATTCTTGTGGTTTCATCTAAAAATAATGCACCTGATTCACTTATTATGTAGACATCTGTAGTCTGTAACTCATTTTTTTCTGACTTGGACTTTGGAGCATTTGTATATGCAAAATTTCATATCTTATTTATTTCTAAGCTTCTGAACTAATTTATATCCATTGAAGATCTGGATTTTTATGCAGGTATATTTGAACCATATTATTTTTTCTTTGTTGTCATCTTTTGCATTTGTTCTATTATATGTCTTTAATTAAAGAGTGATCAATGCCATTAACTTGAAAGAAAAATATATTTGCTCATTTAGAGAAATGTGTCAGCATATGAAGGGATATTTTGTGATGTCGATCCATTGAGTTTTTAGTATCCCTTTGGCTTTATATTTCATTTGGGCTGTATATTTTCAATCAAATAGAAGATGTTAATACCATATTTTATGTGTTCTTACTTGTTTTGGTAGTAGTACTGTAAGAGATAAGGAATAATTCTTATGCATTCTGAAGGTAACTAAAGGTAATGAAGAGTTCTGGAAAATACAAATCAGTGTCTGAGTGCTTACCCTTTTAAATGTTATTTGTATGCAGTACATTTTGTTAAAATTGTGTTTATAATAACTTAAAGAAATCTCATTTTGCTTCCAGGGAGCATGGAATCAGATTTAGCATCTATTTAAGCTACACTTCACTTTTATGAGGAGGAAGACAAGGCATATGTACATTAATACATATGTTTTTTGGGAGCAGGGGGAGTAGAGGAGTAGTTTGTTCAGTTCCAAAGTGAATCATCTATTTAGCTCTATAAACGAATATTTTTTTCCTGTCCAGTCACATGCATACAAGTATCATTTGTAGTGGGAAATGGAAAAATATGATAGCTTGTGAAGGAGCATATTGACATCTCCTTTCATCTGTTAGTAAAGCGGCTCTTTGTAGATGAGATTAGTGTGGTATTGAGGGGTATCTTGGGGTGATATAAAAAGATATATCTCCTGTTCATAGGGTAGAGTAGTAGTGGCTCTGTTACTGTCACTCCAGATAAAATACTAGAAAGAAATTTTTTCTACAAAAAAAAGTATTGCTGTCATCACGTGCTTCTGGAAGGTGTGAAGATGGCATTAACTGTGAGATAAAATGATCATGAGACTTTGAAAGTGATCTTTGCTGGGTGTTGGCATATCCATTTGAATCTGCCAAACAGGAACAAGGAGTAGTCAAAAGGTTCCCTGTGAAAGAGCTGATTATTTACCTCATTCTCCCATAACAAAGAAATAAAATAACCAAAAAAGCACTATGGTAGTTCTGTACAAAGAAATGGCATTAAGAATAGTTTAGATGAGGAGGTAAATTAATTTTAGTAGAATATTTGTATTGTGAAAATATAAGCTAATTGAAAGAAAAGATTGCATGACAAGTTTTGCTGAAATTTTTCCCTCACCGGTTGGTGATTGACAAAATATCTCCTTGAGAACTGTAGCAATCCTTTAATATCTTTCTGTAGACAAAAAAAAAAAAAAAAAGACAAAAAAAAAAGCAAAAAAAAAAGCATCTCTTCTAAGAGAGGAGTACATTCATTGCTTTTGACTGAAAAATGTAATTTAAAGATTGCAGTTGTAGTTAACATGGAAATTTGACTTAGAATCCCTTAAGTAGCTATAAGGGATATGCCAGTTCTGTTCTGAACAAAATTAAGCTGGAAATGCCCTCTGTGTGTAAGAGGATCCACAAAAGTACAGAGTCAGTGTTACTTTCGATATCCACCCAAATTCTTTATAGATGATCTGATCTCTCAGGGTCATCTTGTATTAACCTCTACTCAAAGTGGAATCTTAGTGTGTTGCCATCAAAGTTTAGCATTTAAGGCGGGAGATACCACCACACAGAACAACCTTTCTGAAGACAGTGATAAGATCCTCCCTTATTCTTGTCTTGACTGAAGAAACCCAGCTCTCACCACCTTGCCTCACATCCTCAAGTCCTCCTTTATCATGTTGCTAGCCCTCTGTGGTAGTCACTCCATGTTTCCAATTTTTTTTAATACCTTGGAGCCCCAAAATGACGTGATATTCCAGATATGGTCCAGTGGTGCTAAAACAAGGGAAAGTGGTGGCAATGCTTGTGCTGATGCAGCCCAGCATGCTGTTGTTTCACCATTTGAAGATACTATTTGATGCTTGCAAATTTCTAAAAGTATAGCTCTCAACTCTGGAGCTTTCCTAAAGCAGAGTGGTACATTGTGCTCGTCTTTCTGTAGGCAAATGAGGGATGCTTAAGGATAGTACAGGTCTTCTTCCTTTAATGTTATCTGGCCCATAAAGGTGATGCCTTTTGACCAATGGCTGTCAAATTGTTGTACCAGGGTAAGAAGCACAACAATGCTTCTTATTGTGTCTGTAAACAACTATGTATTTAAAATTGGAAAATTTCACATTTGCATGAAAAGAAGCAATTAAATGACACCTGCTCTGTCTGAGGATGGCAGAACACAAAGAAGCAGTGAAATTTATGTTTGCATTGGCTGGTAGGAGAGAAGCAGAAAATAGCCTTCACTAAGAAATTGCTGAAATCCCTTGCATGAATGTAAGCCTATATATAAAGTAGGACCTACTTATGGACAACTGCTATCACTTCTAAAGAAAAGCAAATACATTTTTTCATTGAGAATATTTGGAGATGTAGCTGATAATATCCTTCAGGTATTTATGGGCTTGCATATTATTTTCTTCTGGCAACATTTTCATAAAGCCAAAATATTTTTACAAGTTATATAACAGATTATAACAGTTAAATTTTGACATTTTGACAAGCTAAACACATTAGTCCTTGATTGCAGAGGAGATCATAATGTGAAGAAGAAAAAAAAAAAAGTGATACTTCTAATAGTGGGCGGGTTATAGTGTTAATTCTGAGACCAAGTTTCAGTACATGCTGTAAGAGAACACCCAAGGATCCTCCTAATTAGTACAGGGAGAGATCGTTCCAAACCTGTCAGAAAAAGCTGTTACATAGTCCTTTTGGTTACTCTGCTTTTTAAGGATGCCTTGCTGTTGGGGAAGAGGGAAGAGAAAGCATAGAAATAATGTAAAAAATCCCTACACGAGGAATAAATAATACAGAATATTAAAACATCAGTTTCAATGAAAGATTGCTTCTTTTCTTATCTTCCTGCAAAATAAATTACTAGTTTTTTTTCAGGTTTCCAACAACCTTCCACTTGCAAAGAGATAAAATTGTATTCTCCCTCAGACCTATTCAGGAAATACACTGGTGTCAGACAAGTATTCACTCACTGTTTGCATTATTTATGTAAGACCTGCAAATATTTTGCAGTAATATAGCCTCTAGAATTAAGTTATGTTGGTTTTAAATACAACTAGCTCCCTTCAGCAGTATTATAAGCAGTATCTTTCTATAGCAGGAGAACTACTCATTAATGTCTTCGCTGTTCTTGTATATTGAGCCATTGTTCCAGCTGCCTTCATAATATGAAATTCATCGTATAATTAGTGACTTAGTAAGCAATCGGTAAATTTATTTTACTAAATTAAATTTAGTAAATAATTATTGAATTTAAAATACTGATAATCTAATGATTAGAAGACACAACCAACAGCTGAGCTTGAGAGACCTTTGCTTAGTATTTTTAGGGTTGTCAGTAAGCAGAAAAAAATAAATGTTGCACCTGCTCTGTTTTGCATTTTTGATGGGTTTTGTAAACACTAATGGCAGAAATCTATTGGGTTTTATGATTACTGAGAAGCAGAAGGAGAGAAAAGCAGCTATTCCTTGAAATCAAGAGAGTTCAAAAGGTGGCATATAAATTGATTTCTGGGTGTTTTTGTGTGGGCTGTAGTTAATATGCTGGCTCCAGAAGCCAAGGCTGTGAAGAAACAACAGCATGGTATGAAGTCCTGGGTAATTAGTAAGAGGCTGTAATAGTGCAGCTTGCTTTGGAAGGAAGGGGGTGTATTTTATTAGGTAATAACAGAAGATCATTGAATTCTTATGATTAAATTTATACTTGCATATACAATATTTGGTTAAAACAAAGTAATTTCGAATTTCAGTTGGATTGGGATGGTTCCCCTTCTCTCAGCTATTACAGAAAGATGGGTTTACGTTCCCTAACAACGTAAGTGGCATTTTGCCCTGCTTTTTTATTGCCATTAATGTTATTTCTTTTTCTGTGTCGTTTGCTTAGTAAAATATTGTCATCAAGTTGATTTTTTTTTTTTTGTGAAATGAACTTTTTTTAAAAGATGCCAGCAGACAACTGGGTTTTCTATGATGCTGACAAGCTCTAAAAGATAGGCTGCTTTTAAAAACATAATAACTGAAAATATGTATTTTACTTTGCGTACCCATATTTGGATGATGTGGCCGACCTGAGGGCTTTGGATTATTATGAGGAGAAGCTCTTGCCAGTGTTAGGAACAGTGCTTTGAGGACACAGTTTCTTGTGTCGTTAATGTGAGTGATGTTTTATTGCAGTACTATTAGGCAAGCTGTAATGGAGCCGCACACCTAGTAAGGCATGGAAAGGAAACCTGTAATTCTGTCACATTCCCATTCTGCTTTGGGTAGAATGACCCTTTATTTGACTATCATTTTCTGTTGCTTCAGAATGGTGTCTTGTTCTACAGAGGCTGTAAATATGGCACTGAATGACCACAGCTTAGGATGGGACTTTTATCTCCCTAGCCTGAAGTCCATGATTGCATCCTTATCGTCTCCTGCTGTGATGAATGAAATTTATTCCTCCCTAGATTGTGTGGTATGCAAGTCGCAACCCTCCAGCTTCCCACGCAATTGGGCTATTATGATTGTTCTGTCTACAGATTATTTTGTCTGTTTTCTTTCAGTTTTTTACTGGCCCTCAATATAAAAAAAAATAAATATCCATGCCTTAGAAGTTTGAAACGCAGGGTAGATTTCTGCATTAATTCTTAATGCTTGTATTTTTTTAGCATTGAAAACAATCTAACCTAAGTATACACGCATAATCTGTCCCCAAAGCAATCAAATTTTAACTGTTAGGTATATAATCTTGTACATTTCTCTGCACAAAAATTTGAACAGCTGTACATAAACTATTTGACAGGTGTTTGTTTTACCTATTAAAAAAAATCCTTATTACTTATTTACACTATGTGTGGGTCTTTTTGGAATTGTTCTCATTTCTGACAGTACGTCTGGAAGGGCTTTCTTCCTTTTTCACTTAATTGCTTCTTTTTCTATCATTAAGGCAAATTTGAATGTCCTTTAATGATGAACAAGTTAATGGAGGAAGTGTTAAATGTTTAATTTCTTTAGAAGAGATCCACTGAGAAAAATCACAGTTAAAATTTTCTGAAAAAGAATAAATGTATTTAATATAAATAGTATATAAATATGAGGAAATCTCTCTTCAAAAAAACCCCAGCAATTTATTTCAAAACTATTTATACAGTTTTTAGCTTTAAACTTGGACTATGCTGTCAACTATACTCTTCTTTCAAAAGTCTTTTCAGACGTGTTCTACCTCTTTTTTGTGTGTTTAGACCAAGAAAACTCATGTCTTTTATTCTTTTTATGTTTTACACAAATGGCAAAACCCGTTTTAATCTTTCCTCCATTTAATGAATCCTTCGGCTTTAGTCTTTATTTCCAATGTAGGGAAAAGTGGGAACAGTCCTTTATGCTGTGCCATCTCTCAGCTTTGAAGCACTGCCAAACTTAGACTTCAAAGCTGTTTCAAGGCTTCAGCTTTGTCACAAAACCATCATGTGCAAAGCTTTTAACAACCCACACAACAGTTTTGTTTTTAAAGTGTGTCTTTATTACTGAAGAAAGGTTAACTCTGGTGATTCCCTAAATTATCTCTGCAAGTAATAACTTTTCTCCAGTATATGGGAAATACCTTTAGACAATACTTTTGAATAGAAAATGATTCATTATTAAATTAAATTACAGAAAAATGATGATGTTGCATCCTGGGAATTATTTTTATCATGTAATTTTCCATTTGACTAGTATCCTGTTTCTAAATATGTGCAAGTGATTTTGAAGAAAAGTTCTTAATAGATACCCTAAATGTTTTGTGATATTGAGCTAAAATATTAAGTAATTTTAGATTTTAAAGTCATAACAATTCTTCTGTGTTTAAATCATTGTGTACATATGGGGGTCTCATATACCATGTTTAAAATACTCAAATTAGGTTTTATAAACTTATTAATAATATTAATAAGGTTAATATGGAGGAAAAAATATATTCTTTGTGGTACAAGTACATCTAGGTAGGCAGATGGACTGTGATCAGTTCACTCTTGCTGAAGTAGGAATCCTCCATGAAGGAAACTTTTATGTTCACATAACTAGATTCTACAGTGAGTAATAAACTGAGCAGGATCTGACTTAGAGATCTGAATGCCTTTCACTGCATACCCAGATGGCCTAACCTGGAGCTTGGCTTTGGAAGGTTTTTCCTGGTAAAAAAGCCCAATATTGTTTTTGTGTTTGACCACAAACGTACCCTCAACAGTCAAAATACTCCCCTAAACAGGATAGTCTGCAATCTGAGTGAGTCAGAAAAGGAGCTGAAAATTAAGAAAAAATATGATTCTTGATTGGGAATTTTATGATTCTTTAGTGTGTTGCTTCATTTTATTTTGGAAGGTGAAGAAATTTTTTAAATTTCTATTATTAAGGTGGTAGTCTTGTGTTTTTTTAGCAATGTAATGAAAAACAGAAAATAAAGAAATGGTAAAAACTGCA
Organism: Phylloscopus collybita; assembly: GCA_027886175.1. Lineage (NCBI taxonomy): Eukaryota > Metazoa > Chordata > Aves > Passeriformes > Phylloscopidae > Phylloscopus > Phylloscopus collybita. The sequence goes on along the minus strand of JAJNNQ010000075.1, from coordinate 78,088,504 downwards.
TCTTCTAGGATAATATGGTCTAAATGCAGAAGTCTTACTCCTCCTATTTATGGTACTTGAAAATAATCTATTGGTTAGGTCCATAAAGCTCTTTTCTCTACCACTGAGTTAATGCATTATGGGTTACTACAGTGAGTCTGCTAACATAAAATGAATGAATGCTACAGAATATTTACATGAAGTTTAGCACTATATGTCTAATGCTGAATGGTCTTCTTTGGCTGATTTATTGGGCAGATCATTAGGAAAGTAAATGGATAATTTTCACTTTGCAATTACATTTAAGTGAGTTATTCACAGGTTAAATCACATGCTAAATAGTCATTGTCCTTACCTGCCTTGACCTAATAAGTGAACCCAAATTTAAGGATCATGTCAAGTTTCTCATAAAATGGAAAAAATGCGCAACCCAAATTCTGTTTAGTTTTGGGGAGTTTTTTAATTTTTTTTTAATAAGTGCGTAAGGTATAAAATATTACTAGTTTTATCTTTATATTTTTAAGTACATTACAAACTTTTAACAATTCCTGAATTTTAATTTGTGAACATGTGTGTCAAGGCAATGCATATAGGGGGCTTTGTGACCAGATAAGCTTAGTACAAGCTCTGCCAAAGGGACATTACACAGAATTACAAATTCAGTGAAGCTAAATAACTGTCTAGATTGGGTGGTAAAGAAAATAATGAGGAATGCTTTCAGATCTATTAGCAGCTAATGGAAAAATCAAAAAACAACTCCATGTGCCCGATGTGACAGGAAACAGTAAAACATGCTGACTACTGGATCAGTGCAAAATGTAAAGGACTGATTAGTAGAAAGCAGTAAAATCGGAGAACTGTTCCAAATAAATCAGTAGCCAACTGTATCCCTGCCACAGGGTTAACTGGACACTCAGGACAGAGCTGAGCCAAGCCATTATCTGGAGGAATACTGCTATCCATGCAGTCATTATTTTCAGAAGTGGAGAACTTCTACTTGTAGATGTAGACTCACAGGAATACTATCTAGGTCTAACGTCCATTTATCCAGAGTGTTGTTAAACTAGAAAAACACAAAAATGCCACTTTTGCATGAAAGATGATTAGCAATTCTGATCCTTTGAGATAACCATAATGCTCAATATAGTAAATCACCAAAAGTAGGTAGCAAATAATTTCTTCCTTTTAATTTTTTTAACATTAATTTTCCACAATTACGTTTAATACAATGTTTGTATTTAAAGCAAAAAGTTGCTTTGAGCAAAACCCCACAGAAGTGCCTCAAATTTATTTCTGCATAAATTTATTAAAAATGGGTCTTGTGTATAAAAAAAAAATCCACTTTAAATGTGTCATACTTTTTAACTAAAAAAGTCAAAAGCAATTTTCTCCATTCATAGTGTATTCTGAAGGAACTCCTAATTCTAAGTATAGTTCAGAATGTAAACATAACCATAGACCCGTGAGGCTACTTTGACTTTTCACCCTTATTAGAGAACAAGGAATCCTGAAATGCAGTAATTTCCTTCAGGACATAAATATTTGTTCAACTGTAATAAAATTCAGGATAGAATATATGTCTCCCTCACTCATTTGATGGGGAGGCTGTTTGGAAGGGCTGCTCATAATTCAGCACTCTGCTATTTGCATAATGAGTTGGAAAGGTCTTTGAGTAACTGCATTTGGCTAATGAACAAGACATACATCTATTCACCTCAGCTCTTTTGCTTTTGTGGACCCTGATATCTTCCGTTCTCTTCATATTTTTTATTTGATGTAAAACTCTGTGCGAAGCGTAACACTTCATACAGGATGCATGACAACTTTAAACTTAATGCTGACAATTTGAATCTTTGTTGCCCAAGAGCTACTAATTTAATTAGAGACTGCTATGCTGGAATTAACAGGGAAGTAAAATATCCCTTCAGAGAAAATTCATTGAAGAAGATTAAGAGTACAAGTGGAAAAAAGAAAATTACATACACAAGCCTGTTATTTTCTACTGACTAGAAAAGGAGTTTAGGATGACTAGGAGAGTTGGACATGCCTGCTTGTAGACATATGATGTTAGCTGAGGTGATCTCCCTTTTGTCATTCAAAGATTAGTCTTTGGTCCTCCTAGTGGATAGCCATTGATTTTCCATGTAGATACTTCCAAGTTTTTGTTGGGAGGGTGTCCTGGGTTGATGCTACACTGTATCCCCAATCGTCTGTTTGGTCTATATTGGATCTGAGAGTAACGGGGAGAAAGTGCAAAGTTGTTTTCAGGAATTGCACAGACTGGCCTTGAGAATATGAGTCACCGGCGCGGAGATGCAGTTTTTTTGGTTTTTTTTCCCTGGAGGCACCGCTGGGATTCGAACCCAGGATCTCCTGTTTACCAGACTCCTGTTTTCCACCCCTTATCCCCATATCGTCAGCATATGACCAAAGCCAGTATACATTCTGCATCACACATTTATAAAATGTCCATTCATTCTCCCCACAAGGTGCAATACCCATCATATCCCTGTTACATCCCACACCAAGCCACTGAATCCAGGCCCCGGGCAGAGCTACAGGATTCTCCATTCTCTTATTTTGCTCACCCAAAACTCCCTCTTCCACTTACTCATACCTTCAATACCACTTACTCATACCTCCAGAACTTGCTCGTACCTTCAGCACTTGCTCATACCCTCTCACGTATACATTTTCTTCTATTTCATATTTGCATGGTTTAAGTTACAGATCATGTCAGTGACATCCAGCAAACAGTGATGGTTACATATGATTCTCACCTAACAACCAGATCTTCCTGAGGCAGGCACCGTGTTGTCCCATCTCTTTGCATTATCCACCAGGTACAACCTGGTCCCTGAGCAAAGACAACTCCACGAATGGGTTTGTCTGTACGTGTGGCAGACTTAATCCACACTGTTTTTCCTAACAAACCCCGAACGTGCACCACTGGGACTTTATCTCCATCTACTGTATGCAGAGGTTCAGCCTGAGCAGGGCCTGCTCGGTTGGTGGAGCCTCGGGTGTTGACCAACCAGGTGGCCTTTGCCAAATGCTGCTCCCAATTTTTGAAAGACCCCCCACCCAATGCTTTCAGCTGGGTCTTTAACAATGCATTATGCCTCTCCACTTTGCCTGCTGCTGGTGCATGGTAGGGGATATGGTAGACCCACTCAATACCATGTTCCCTAGCCCAGGTGGTGATGAGGTTGTTCTTGAAATGAGTCCCATTGTCTGACTCAATTCTCTCAGGTGTAGCATGCCTCCACAGGACTTGCTTTTCTAGGCCCAGGATGGTGTTCCGGGCAGTGGCATGAGGCACAGGATAGGTCTCCAGCCACCCAGTGGTGGCTTCCACCATGGTCAGCACGTAGTGCTTACCTTGGCGGGTTTGGGGCAGAGTGATGTAATCAATCTGCCAGGCCTCCCCATACTTGTACTTAGACCACCGCCCTCCATACCAAAGGGGCTTCACCCGCTTGGCCTGCTTGATGGCAGCACACGTCTCACAGTCGTGGATAATCTGAGAAATACTATCCATGGTTAAATCCACCCCTCGGTCCCGTGCCCACTTATAGGTGGCATCTCTGCCCTGATGACCTGAAGCATCATGGGCCCACCGAGCTAGGAACAACTCTCCCTTGTGTCGCCAATCTAAGTCTATCTTAGACACTTCTATCTTTGCAGCCTGATCTACCTGCTTGTTATTCTGGTGTTCTTCATTAGCCCGACTGTGAGACGGGGTAGAGACCGTGTCAGGGGGATGTAGCTCAGCGGGAGAGCGCTTGCTTTGCATGCAAGAGGCCCTGGGATCAACCCCCAGCATCTCCATCTCCTTTTAGGGGAAAAAAAACCAAAAAAACTGCATCTCCGCGCCGGTGACTCATATTCTCAAGGCCAGTCTGTGCAATTCCTGAAAACAACTTTGCACTTTCTCCCCGTTACTCTCAGATCCAATATAGACCAAACAGACGATTGGGGATACAGTGTAGCATCAACCCAGGACAGAGGGGTTTTGTTTGGTTGGTTGGTTTTTGTTTTGTTTGTTTGTTTGTTTTGTTTGTTTGTTTTGCTGTGGGATTTTTTTTATTATTTTCCTCTTAGTAAAAAATATTTACATGATTGGGATACCTAATTTATTTTTTTCTTCTACTATTTTCCATCAGCACTGAGATCTACCCATGTGACAATTAATTGAAAATACCCCTCAAAGTTGTATTTGTGGTAGTTAGAAGTCTGGCTTTTTACTTGCATGCCAGAAAACGTGCCCAAGAAACTGTTATGCACTCATTGAATAACAGAACTAAATACCAAATACATTCTGTAGTTCACCATTATGGTTCCATTTCTGAATACTCTGTGAAAACAATTTATATTTAAGTTACAGTGTTAAATATAATATTGGTGACTAATACTGCTGTGAACAAGTATAATTACAATGTTTCTTAATCAGTAAGAAGATTACTAACTGAAAAAAAAAAACTCTGGTATATCTGATAACTTGATTTTGATCTCATGTTTAATTGATTTAAATTACTGTGAATTTGCATTAACCCTGCTGAAGTACTGTACTAGAGCAAAAAGATGAGGCTCCATATCCTAGGTTTCATATTCCAGAAGAACTGGTTTGGATGTGATGAGACTTAGGCCATTTCTCTTGAAAATGATCTGAACTCTGAAATATTTCTGTATTTCATGTTTACAGAGAAGAAAAGAATCCTTATTAATTTGGTAACCAGATGCTGATTTAGATTTATTTATTTTTTTCATAAAAAGTAAATATCCACAATAACTTTGTCAAAGATACAAGCAAAACCAATTTCAGCTCAAACTACTTGAATTAAGAAGCTGAAGCTACTTACATTCTTCCAATAGTCTCACCAGATCCTACATAATTGTCTTGATGCAATTAGGTTATCCTAATTAAACCCATTATATGTATCAAAGAATAATGTTTTTAGTCATGCATATGCAGTAGCTAAATAAATTGTAATATATTTAACATTTTAATAACTAGCCTTTTATTTCTCTAAATATGCAAATCAGATAGCTGAACTGTCACAACCTCAATTCTCCAGCTACAGATGGTCTTAGTGTTGTCAGATCAGCAGGTCAGGAACTTTTCCCTCACCCCACCAGTGACCTACAACTGACCTGCAGTAAATTGCTAAATCGATGTGTATTTCACTGCAGGTTCACTGAAGATCCCTATCCTTAGGCAAAACCTTTACACATAATAAATAGATTCCGAGTACCTTCCTTGTCTCTGAACCGACTACAGCTGTAGGAGATAATGTATAGGCTAAAGAGAATCTGTGTTTGAAACCCTCCCCAGCTGCTGACAGCTTGGGCACGGCAGCACAAAGCTCCTGCTGGTGTTGCTGGTGAATTGTTGCAGGCTGTGCTGTCGCTGCAGCTACACTGACAACAGCTTTGTACCTGGTTTAAATTTAGCTGAGATACACGGACCTGAGGTGCATAGATAACATTAGCTGCACTCTCTGTGTGTGTAAGGCAAGACTGACAAACCAATGGCAGCCCACCCGCAGGATAATTTTATATATCCTCTGCCAGTGCTTTAGAAGAGCTGCTGCTGTCAACGTTTAAGTGATGTTTAACCGTGAAAGGGCAGGCAGAGTACCACTGTGTCCAGTCAGGGCTCAGTGCCAAAAGACAGGGGTTAGCCTTGCACGGAGCCCGTGGCCTATTATTAACAATTATCACGTTGTGTTTACTGGTTTTCAGGATTTCTGTGGCAGTATGTCTGAACTGACCACCCAAGCAAAGGGCAGCTGCGTGGCTTCTCCAGTGAAGTTCATTCTCCCTTGGTCACTCTCGAGTGCTAACAGCATATGTCTCCTTTGCTATGCATCATCCTGGCTGAAGAATTGACTAATAATTATTAGAGTTCATAGAATCATAGAGGGGTCTGAGTTGGAAGGCACCTTAAAGATCTCCCATTTCCAACCCCCCCTCCCATGGGCAGGGACACCTTCCACTAGACCAGGTTGCTCAGAGCTCCATGCAACCTAGCTTTGAACACTTCCAGGGATGGATAGGGCATTCATAACTTCCATGGGCAACCTGTTCCAGTGCCCCAGCAAACGCACAGTAAAAATATTTATCCCTCTAATCTAAACCTACTCAGTCCATTTGAAGGCATTGCCCCTTGTGCTGTCACTATATGCCCCTGTCACCAGTCTCTCTACATCTTGCAGGTTCCCTTCTGGTACTGAAAGGTCAAAAGTAGGTCACCCCTAAGCCTTCTCTTTTCTCTGAACAAACCCAATCCTTTAAATCTTTCCTCATAGGAGAGATGCTCTATCCCTCTAATCAAATGTTAGAAAAACTTTCATCACTGAATGAACTTGTTTATGATAATGCACCCCACATGCATAAAAGTAGCAAGATGGTATACAAAAATGTAATCAGAGATATTTAAAGTGCCTGATTTTCCCAGCTTCCCTAAGCTCAAAGGGTCTGACATTTTTGTAGAATTCAGGGCTTTTTTTCTGCACAGAACCACTTTCTGTTTTAGATCATGCATTTGGATAGCACTTTAAAAATCAATTTAAAGAATATATATTTTCAGCGTCAAGAATTGACAATAGTATTTTTTTTCAGTAGTTTCATAGAGAACCTGTCCAGTTATGAGTAGTTATGTGGTGCTGGCATGGAGCTATAATAGCAATTTACAGATTTTTTTCAAGAGACATTATATATATCAAACATAGGGATGTTGACACAAAAAGTGATTGTGACTGATCAGTTTACAAGCCCAGTGCAAAGTGCATCTAAGGTACAGGTTTAGTGATTGATATTTTATTTTAGGAGAGTCTGCTTTCCAGAGGATTGAAGAAGGATCAGCCTTGCACTCTTTAAAGCTTTTGGATAGATACATCGACTTGGAGAGAGTGTAAGCTGTCTATGACTTCTTATATCACTGTACTCCGTGTATGGACTGGCTCCAACAGGAACAAAGTATAAAACATGTCTTTGAACATTTGATAATGTTATCTAAGTAGGCTGCATAAAGAAACACCATGTGCCTTTTCTGAGGAAAGTCAGTGTCACTCTACATAAATAATTGCAGAAGGGAAACACTTGGCACCAGAAGCTCACAGTTATCTATGCTTTATGTGTAATTCAAGCATTAGCTATTTATTCATAAGAAGTTAACAAATTTTTCCTGTCAGCAAAGAGTTTGAAGGATGTATGCAGAGATGAAAGTTTTACTCCTGTGTGAAACCATGCAATATACAGTGAAAGACTGAAAGGGAATAAAGCAGAGTAAGGTGCAGTGGAGGAAAGGTTTTATTTCTACTAAAGATGCAGAGAAATGAGAGGACAGAGAAAAGCAATTTACTTAAGGATAAGAAGGCCAGAGAATTTTCAATGATAAAACAGAATTCACAAGGATTTAGGACTGTATTGTTCTTTCACATCCCTGTGCTGAATTTTCATAATTCTGAGGCTGAATTATCACAAGGAACTTGAATGAAAAGCTGGGGGTTTTCCCTTATTTATTTTGGAGACCAGCTAGGTTCATACTTTACTGTCATACCCTTATCTGTAAATTTGACATGGACTGAGCTGGCAGCTATAACATCCCTAGGGAACATGAACAGAAAATCTCCTTGGAGAACTTCAGTTCAATTTATGCAAAATAGATTGTTTGGCAAAGGCTACTGAAAACTGAGTTTAAGCACTTTGCGAGAGACAGATTGTTTTCCAAAATTTTGCCTTTTGAAGCAGGGCCAGCACTTATTATTGGAACTGCTATAATTCATGAGATGATCTGAAGCAGTTTCTTCTGTATGGGGGAGATTTTAAAAGACATCTGAGAAATCATGTTCTCTTCAAATCATTGGTGAGAAAACCAGAATGTCATCCAAAGACCATTGCTGTCAATGGGACTGTATTATCTTCACTGGACACCACAAGGAGCTCTCAGTCTCACATTATCTTTTGCAAATAAACTAAAAATCAGTTGATAAATTAGTGATGCTGTGTAGTCATGGTAGTCTTTTGGCTTATGTTAAAAATACAGAATTTATATATTCAGTAAAATAATGTTTGTTGTTTTGTCTTGTGCATGTGAAAAAAGATGAATTACATCTTGTGTAAACCACTGTCAAGACTTAGTGTTGGCAATTAATGCAATTGAAAATGAAAAAAAAATCTAACTGCAGGAATGAAATTCCGTGGAATGTACAAATGTTTTTAAAAGAAATGAGGATGCTTCTGTCTTTTAAAATTAATTTATTTAAATTACCAGTTTTTGGTATTTTGACATTTTATTACAATTGGGGATGAAAACAAAACCATAAAAAATTCACATTTCAAAGGAATATAAGTATTAAAATTCTTGTGCTTTCCTAGTTCTACTTTTTGTAATGACTATGAAATTTATAAGGAAACCAACTTAAACAAAAAAAAAGTTGTTTTTTTTTGTTTGTTTGTTTTTTGTGTGTTTTTTTTTTTTTTTTTTTGTTTTGTTTTGTTTTGGTTTTTTTTTTTTTTTTTTAAGTTGGTTTCCTTATACATACAGGCTAAGCCCCCCCAAAACATACCTCAGCTTCAGGTAAGCTGTTGAAAATTTGTACAACCTAAGCACAATAGCAATAACTGAGGTATTTTGCATTCTAATCAACAGCGATTTTTTTTCCATGTATGAAAGATTTTTTTAGAATTTATTTGGTGTTTATTGTAAATCTGCCTTGGATTTTTGCTGGAGGTGGTTTTGGGGTTTTCTTTCTTTCTTTCTTTCTTTCTTTCTTTCTTTCTTTCTTTCTTTCTTTCTTCCTTTCTTCCTTTCTTCCTTTCTTCCTTTCTTTCTTTCTTCCTTTCTTTCTCCTTCTTTCCTTCCTTCCTTCCTTCCTTCCTTCCTTCCTTCCTTCCTTCCTTCCTTCTTAAAGATCTGGTTCATTGATACAAATTGAAAGTTCCTTTTGTTTTAAAAGGCCACTGGAACTCCCTTAAATTACTTACTGTATCTTAAATGCACTGTGAGAGGTAGGCAGTAAAGCGTTCAAGATGCAGCACATCCTAAAGTATGTTTCCTACTGAAATCTCTGCTGATAATTTAATGTGATACTCATGCCCTTATGTTCTATCCTGAATCACATAAATGCCTTCAGCTGCCAGACATTTTTTCACTGCAAAGTTTAACTGGGCTTTTAAATGAGTCCTACTCACTTATGAGAAATCTCATCTAACTGTATTAATGCCTTCATGCTGGCTTATCTTGGACTAAGGGCAAACATATGAGTTCAACTTTTGGTCTTGTCTGATAACACCATGCTTTGCAGGGAAATTGGAGTTTAAACCACTGTGGTGCAGATAACAGTCCTTTAGTACATCCCTGCAAAGATCTTCAAACTTATCCTCCAAAAATCCAATAGAAGGGAATTGAGGAGTAACTCAGCTTTTTACAGCCCAGTTAATCATAGGGTGCTCTCCTGCAAGGCCTGAGAAAAAGCACAAGTGAATACAGCACGAGAAGAGATGAAGAATGGGAAATGCCCTTTTTAACATTTCCTTTAGGAATGTCTTGCTGGCATAGATTATAGGATAATTTTATTTATGCAACTCAGTGCCATATAGGTAATTGTTCCAAGTGTTATCTGTCAGTATGGAGTTCTGTTCTGTTATCATTCAATCTGTAAATATTTGGAGGGCTACATTACCATAAAAATGGAACAGGCATTAAAAGATCATGCAACATGTGATTTTCCCCCACCCCATTGATATAGTTTATTAATAGTGTAAGTGCATTGTTGAGCAGATGGTATTCACCCCAGAGAAAGAGGGAGATCTAGTAAGTACTGCTTTCGTGTCTAGTGATAGGGAACAGAAATAGCAGTAACATGTCTAGAACCTTTCCTCATGCATCTACACAGTTTGGACTGTCTAATCTATTTGTGAGTCCAGGGTGAAAAAGTGAAAAACAAGATTGAGTCTCATTCTTAGTGAAGAATGCAACTTTCTGATCAGATTTGGCTGTGATAAAATGTAGTCCTAGAAGGTACTGGGCTAATGTAAAATTCATAGTTATTCTGTCTGACTTTCCAGTCTGATGGGAAATCTTGTGAAGGATGACAGTAAGGAACTGATGTGGAAATACTCTTCAGTGAAAATGAAAGTCTGTATAGATGTGCTGAATTTTCTGAGTTTGTTCCTAGGTCAGTTTTGTTTCTCTGGGAAAAAAAAATCTTCTTATATATCCAAACCAGTTCTTGAATATTGCTTTTTACACTCCTCCTTTCTTTTCAAGACATGTCCCTTACATGCCTCTGTATAGAACTGAGTAGAGATATTGAAGATGGTTGTTTTGATATTTTTCAAGATGGATACAAGATACACCATAGCAGTAAGTTTGCTAGGAAAGGGCATAGTTGTATATCCTTGTATAACAGTGCTGTTTGAAGAGACAAGAACTGTGTAAAATTAACTATTTTAATACAGTCAAAAGCAGGCATGGGCTTAAAAAGTCTAATATCTGATCTGATGGATATGTTGTGCTTACTGATCACCCTAATCCTTAATCACTTTTGGATGTGCATTTACTCAAACGCTGCTTATTTGGGCTATTGGTGTTGGGTGGTTGGTTTTTGGGTTTTTTTTGCTGGGTTTTTGTTTTTGTGGGTTTTTTTGTTTTGTTTTGGTTTTTAATTTTTGTTTGTTTGTTTGTTTGTTTGTTTTTTGTTTTTTTTTGGTGAAGGTTTTAACCTGCATACCTAATTATTCAGAAATCTATTGCACATTGTCAGACTGTGAAGGAGCTGCTAGACATGTGCAAATTCTGTGATCAAGGAAAGATTTAAAGGGTCATCAAAGCAGAAATCACACAATATGCTGAATTTCTCAGACAATAAGCAAATCAGAAAACATGGGAAGAAAGCCCTTTAAAGTGTTCCCAGGATGTGGTGATGATTTCTTCTTTACAAGAATTGCAAAATTAATATTAGATTTGGGAAAAGGGAGAAGATTTGGAAGGGAGAAGCAGGGAGCACACAAAAAGAACCCCAGAGGAAACTCCTAAAAGGAGAGGGCTTTATTCTAGACACTTTGGCTGATTCATATTTGTGTTGTCCTCACAACTGGTACAGGTGCCTTTTAGGTATTTATTTTTTGTTTAGTTCATGCACTGTTGCATTGTAAATATCATGAAAAACCGACACTTTTAATTGACAATTACTTTGAGTTTTGGGATGTCCATGTTGTATATTGATGGAAGGAAATACTTTAGAAAAAAATCTGAGTGAGTTTAGATTGAAGACTTCTTACATGCAGGGTAGTCAAACAGAATATGCAAGGTTACTAAGTTGGGGGAAAATATACCCAAGTCTATCAGGCTGTTGCTGCAGCTGTTCCCATTGCTCCAGCAAAAGAGAAATTGAAGCTGGAATGAGTTGTGGGAAGAAGAGAAAAGCCAAATTATATTCACAGGTAGGACAGGCAGCTAGGAGGCCAAGGCAGTGTGTGCTGGTTTCTGGTCTGCCTTTTAGTGCCACCTACAAGCTGGCAATGACTTTAGTCTTTTCTTCGTATATCTGATTCATCCGAGCTCACTGTGCTTTTTCCCCCTATTGGGGTGTCCCCTACTCTGTTCAATAACTTCATTTTGGCATCTCTTACAGTTTAATCTTTTATTTAATCTGAATGTTGTCTTTTCGTGGTTTTAATTTGTCTTGCATTTCCTAACCTTGTTTTCCCAAGGTGTTCTGAGATATTTCTTCATCATTTGCTCATCTAGGTGCCATCAATACAAGTCATACTTACAGATTGTCCTTTCCAGTTTGTTCTTTCTGGCTTTTTCCACATGTGGACATTCCTGTTCATTTTCCATATACACTGAGTTTCACATTTCTATTGCACTTCTTTACAATAGCTCTCCAGCAATTTTTCTGTTGCTCAGATATTGCACTGCATAGTCAAAAATACAGTATGACCCCCAGGCAGTGGAAGTTAAAATCAAGAGGATCAGCTTTAGGGATTACAGTAATCCTACATGTGAATATATCTGCGCTTGCACAAGACACTTACTATGCTGGCAGAAATCTGGAGAGCTAGAAATTTAAAAAATTGCAAGTGTTATATGATGCTGCAGTTTTACACTAGCTGGCAACAAAGTACTACTCATTTTCTGTGTTCTATGTTATGGAATATCCCTTTGGGCACATTAGGTCAGCTGTCCTGGCCATGTCCCCTCCCAGCTTCTTGTGCAGCTCCTCACTGCCAGAGCAGGATACTGGAAAGTTCTTGATTCAGCATAAGCACTACATAACAACCACCAAAACATCAGCATTAAGAACATTACTCACATATTGAATCTAAAGCAAAGCAATGTACCAGCTACTAAAAAGAAAATTAATTCTTTCCCAGCCAAAACAAGGACATCTGATTAGACTAGACATCTTCTAACTCTCAAAACCATAACCTACCACAAATTCTTTCTGTTAGTCTCCCATCTCAAAGGAGAGGTAGCATTTGAGCAATGAAGTTCACATTCAGCATGACTAAAAATATCAGGATCTACGTCTCACTGAAAAAGAAAAATTAAAAAGCTGAAGTAATATCTTTGACTCTAAAATAAAAGTGTTACCTGAGAATTAAATAAAAGAAGATATGATTTTGGCACTGAAAAAGACAGCAGGGATCACAACAACATATGAAATACAGTGTGCAGTTCTCAGGAGCTCATTATGATAAAGGTATTAAGGAAATGAGGCAATAAAGAAAAGGGCAGGAAAGAGCATTTAGAGCATTAGAATTCAGACTCAAGGATTTCAGTTATTCAGAAAATTAGATAATCAAGGTTCAAATACTAGGAAAAACAGATTAAGCAGGGAAGAGACTGCAGAGGACAATTAAAAGATAATTCAAGCTGGTGTCAAGTTAAAGAATCAGATGGAAAAAGCTTAAGATCACCTCTTTTTATTCTAGAATAATTCATAAATGAAACAGCAATAGAAGCCACTTTTTGTAAAGTACCACAACACAATGTGTGGTGCTTTTGTAGTTACTCTGCTTAGTGGATTGATAGCACTTCCTTAAAATACATAGAATAAAAGTAAACAAAACCCTTCCTTTCTGCAGGGAAAGGATAGTAACTTTTAGGAATCAAAGAAAGAAAGATGATATAAAAGATATTGTTGCTTCATAAGGTTCTACATAGGCCCTACACAAAAAAAAAGCTTCGTTGCTCTCGGTGAGTTCTAACTCTGATCCTTGTCCTGCTCTTATTAACCTGCAAAATATAATGGTTATATCTTTCAGTTTTATCGTGTCTTGTTGTGTTTAATTTTACGCTGTAGAATCTAGCAGTTAGTATCTTCTAAGAATATAGTAAACCTTCCAGATAATAAAGTCAAAATATGAAATATGACCTGTGTTATAAGTTTTGGAAACTTACTTGATTGGTTGTGGGCTCTTTTTATTTTTTTTTTTTTTTTTTTAATTTTTTTTTTTTTTTTATTGGTTGGTTCGTTGGTTGGGGTTTTTTTTGGGGGGGGGCAGTTTTTTTGGGTTTTTGTTACTATTATGACTCTTGGGAGATTTTACTCAGAATTTCTATACACTGAAGATTTCCAGGAATGCAAAAATTTTGTTAATTTTTGTCTCATCCCACCCAGTGGGAAAAAGGTATGCTGCTTTAATTCTTTCTGTGCAGTAAAAGGAGGGATAATAATGTTTATCCAGTGGTCTTTGCAAATATAACAATATTTATTGGCAATACCTGAACAGATTTGAATTCTAGACTGAGAAAAACTTGCAGTAAACAGTATCAAAACAGCATATGTTTGCTCTCACAGAAAGGAAGAAGAAAAGAGAAAGAAAGGTAGTGATCGAGACACAGAAAAATAAAGATGTCACCAGCTTTGGATCCAACAACACTGGTCAGTCTATCGTGGTGGTAATCCACTGGTGGGCATGCACTCCTCCTCCTGAGACTGAGTCTTTTTGATCTCCAGTTTTTGTCCTCAATTAGAGATAGGGGCCTGGCCTCAAGAAAGCACCACCCTGCTTTTGTAAGCTGCTGGGTGTCGGGGCATTGACCTTTCCAACTTTTTCTTCTCTCACAATTTTTGATTAGGAAGTACAACTAAAGCACTTAATTTACTATGATCTGTGCATGTGAAACCAGCCGTGATGTTTGAAATACTAGTGAAGCACACAGTGAAGAACTGTTAGATCCTTACCAGCTCCCTAACTCCTGTTATGTTCAGTGAGGTTTTTAGTTCTTTATTCTTTGACTCAGAAGAGCTTTTCTTATCTCTGTCTCCCTATGTTGTTCAGAGGTCATTCAGCACCAAAGAATCTGGTGGAACGTGGCTTCCTTCAGTTCTGCGTTCTTACTGATGCCCTGAGCAAGATAAACCTCTGAACCTGTAGATCTTGCACAGAGCTATCAGTCACAACTATTTATTTCCATGTGCAGGTGTTTCCTTTTAACCAGCTGTATTTGGAGAGGGTACATTTTCCTTGTCTATTATCTACATAAGCTCTCCTCGTCTAGGTGTTTGAAAAAGCACCCTAAGATGACCTTAGATATGCTTAGATATGCACATCAAAATCTTCATACATATTGTTCAATATGTCTGTCAGGAACTTCTTGTGAACTACAAGGGCATTCAGTATGAGGCCTCTGGAAGAGTTTGGAAGTCTTCATAGATGTACTTCATTGTTGGAGAGGATGAAGTTGCTAGGCCCTGCAGAGATGATTTATTAGTAAAAGATTCTAAGAGTATGAAACCTTCGAGAGGAATAAAATTGAAGGCAAAATTTGAACTGTAAGAGGCTGGGCAGGAAGAAGGTGATTAGGTTAGCTGAAAAGACTTGGCTGGGTGATTCAGTGACACCCTTACCAGGACAAAAGGATGAATAAAGGGTTGGACCTTCTCAGGTATCAGGGAAAAGGTGGTTTTTCAGGATTTTGGTATGTAGAGTAGTATTGTAATGTTGTAGTTCCCATAGGCTATATGTAGATTCTGTAGGTTTTGTATCTTGAAGTGATTGGTTGATGCTCATTAGAATATTCACAATAGAAAGGGTTAAAATGGAATGTAACAGGAAAATCTCTCTCTTGCGTCTTGCTCTCTTGCTTGCTCCTGGATCCCTGTCCCTTTAGACCTATGGACTCTTCCCCAGTTAGGCTGCCTTCCCACGACCAATAAACCACGTGTCCCAAAAAGTATCCTGGTCTTCAGATCATCTCTCTCATCGGACACCACCAGCGTGCTTTCTAATACTTCATGACTTCATTTATAATGGAAGTGTGGGGGAGTTACATATGTCCTTTAGCCTAATCACAGAAACAGTTTTCTGCCAAACTTTATGTCACCCATGTACTTCAGGAAAATATCTAAAATCCATTGTGGTTTTTTTGTTTGTTTTTGTTTGTTTGTTTTTGTTTGGTTTTTTGTTTGGTTTTGTTTTTGTTTTGTTTTGTTTTTGTTTTGTTGTTGTTGTTGTGGTGGTGGTTTTTGGTTTTTTTTTAATTGTTTGTTGGTTTGGTTTTTGTCTGTTTTGTTTTTGTTTTGGTTTTTTTTGTTTGTTTGTTTTTATTCCTCTCCTCTTAGGACAGAATTGTAGGACAGAGAATTGTTGTTTGTGAAAACTAGGATATTTTGTAACCCTCATTATACAAAGAAAGGGTCAGTTAGTGCTTTAATGCTTCAGACTTGGTAAGATAGATTTATTGCTTAAAATTATTTTAGTATTTAAATACAGAAGGAAATAGCCATGTTTCTTAGATTAATTTCATTTGTAATTGTAAAATTGTAAGTTCATATGCGTAAAATGTCATCTAGGCTGCTATCTAAGTTATATCGAGATAATATAATATGTAGAATCGCTCCTCCAAAATTAAGTAAATGTTTTTATTATTTAAAAGTTTTTTCCCCATGCCACTGCATTGCATGGAAATCTTGTGGAAGCTTTGTGTTGTTTTCTGGCTTTCCACAATACATTCTGTGGTGCTTCGGTACCAGAAAATAAGATGTGGAACTCAGCAATTTGACATCTTTAGCCTTTGTTCTTCATAAAAAAACACAGCCAAGAGAAGCTTTCTCAGGGTTTTTGGGAACTATTCCAACATATTTGGTTTCTCTCATTCACATTTCCTATACTCATAGCACTGATGTTCAATGAGAATTATTTTTTAATAGGTCATTAAGATAGTAAACATTAATCAATCCTTTAAAACATAGAGAAGTTTAAGATCACTGCCATATTTAACAAAACAGACTATCAAAATACTTAATATGAAGATAGGAGAGTTAGCTTAATAGGAAGCTGAGAGAGTTGAAATTGTTCAGCCTGGAGAAGACTCCATGGAGACATATCAGCTTTCTAGTACCTTATGGGGCCTAGGAGCAAGCTGGAGTGGGACTTTTTCTAACAGCATCTGGTAAGAAAATGGGTAAAAAAATAAAACTGGAAAGGGTATGTTTGGATTAGATATTACGAAGATATTAGATATTAGATATTCTTTATTGTGAGGGTGGTGAGATACTGGAAGAGGTTACCCAGAGAAGTTGTGGCTGCCCCATCCCTAGAAATAATTCAAGGCCAGGTTGAATGGAGCTCTGAACAACCTGACACAGCGAAAAGTGTCCCTGCCCATGGCAAGGGGGGTGAAACTAGATGATCTTTAAGGTTCCTTTCAACTTAAACCATTCTATAATTCTATATAATTGACATTAAACTAATAGTTCTTCGATAATTAGCTGTAAGGACAATTAATACTGTGCAGTGCAAACCCTCTTGCAAGTGATGTATCCTCAGTAATTAATGTTAAAAACACCTCCCCTGGATAGTTCTGATTTAATTCTTCAATTAAGTAATTAATAGGATTTTGGGGAAGAGGAGGTGCATCCTGGTCTTTTAACTAGATTGTCAAATGAACTACCACAGTTTTCACTCTTTGTTTTAAAATTTGTATATGTACATGTACTGTACAGACTGTGATACTAATTATTCATGTGAGCTTACATGGGAAGTCATAGAATGTTCAGATCGGAAAGATTGTCTGGAAGTCACTTATTCTCATCTTCTGCCTAGAACAAAATATTATCTGATTGTTCAGGGCCTTGCTATATGTAATGTTTTCCCTCTCTATGTGTAAATAAACTAGTTGCTAAATAATTCAAATTTCTTATGACTCTTTTATTTATCAATTTGATGGGTTAGCTCTGGGCTTCTTAGTATTCTTGTAGTTGGACAGCTGCTTGAACTTATTTTAAAACTCTGATAATATTTAAGTAGTGGCCAAATTCTTTATCTACCATCAGATAGTTACCATTTGGTAGCTACGAATTACCAAATTGCAAATACAAACACTGAGCAGGAAGTAAGTTAGAGAGATACATTCAGAGACTCCATGGATTCAAGGTCCTGGTTCCTGCACATTGTTTTAGTCTTTTTGGTACTGTATTTCTTAATGTTAGTTGCTTATTAAGATCAGATTTTGTTGCTGATGGTGTTAGAGCATCATATATGGAGGTTTTTTTGCATTTGCAATATTGTTAATGTATTTTAAATACTTAGTCAATGAAAGTAATCATCCAGATTTAAAAGACAACCTGAACTCTGTATAGCATGCACAAAAGTAGTTATTTAAGGACTAAAGTATTGATGTTATTATTGTGAATGTAAGAGGAAGCCTGTCAAATCTTTTTTAGAACAACTCTGGTGCCAATAAGGATCTTTCAAAATATTAGGTCATCACTTCTACCAACTTTTTTTTTTTTTTTTAACCAAATTTTAAACAGTTAAATTAGTCCACTTTTGCATACAATTACCTTGCTGGTGCCATCTTGGGTTTGGCATTGTCATGTATGTAGCACACTCTGAGCAGTTAAGAACAACTAGGCTGCTCTTTTTTTTTCTCTGAATTGTTGGCTATTCTTGACCAAACTGTTCAAAATGCTACACAACAAAGTGAAAACAAAACAAAACAAAACAACAAAAAACAAACAAATAAAACAAAACAGCAAAAAAACCCCACACAACTAAATTAACACCTGTCCTTTCATAATTATCAAAACCACTCCAGACAGATAGAATAGCTTTATAATCCCTTTTCCCAAGGTGTAGAGTTGTAGAACAAATGTTCTCCTGCTGTTTCTTTTGATTCTAGCAGACATTCAACAATGTATTTGGTTTTCTCTGTAAGGTCTCATAGTAAATACAGTAGCTACACACTTTATGCTGTGCTACAACTGTCGCTATGCTCCAGTTCTTTTCACTCAACTAAGATGAGTTGAGAAAAAGAAGAACAGAAAGAACAGCCTGGTAATATCCAGGTATGTTCCTAACTTCTTGAAAGAAAAAGAAATTAAGTGACATGGTAGGGAAGATTTGAAAGAAATAATGATCAGTAGTTCCTGAGGAAAAGTTTTTCCATTGCAAAAATATGACAAGATTAAAATGATAATAAAATGTATATATTAATTATGTAATCAAATCTGATGATCAAAACTGGCATAGGTGTTACAGTAGCTGGGACATTGGAGTGCTTAGACAAAAGTATGTATTCCCAGACTGCAAATCATCTGAAAGAGACAATTTTAGAAGGTTGCATTCAAATAAAGCATGACATTATAGTTTTATCTGCCCGATTCAGAAGCTTGCAAAGGCAGACACAACTCTCAAAACAAACTTACAACAAACTTCACATTGAATTGAAGTATATGCATGTTTCTCTGAGTGACATTTCTTCTTCTTTTCCTCTCTTGGAAGTGGAATTGCATGTTAATTGACACTAACACAAGTGCTGGCTGCAGAACACAAAATACTGCTGAGTTCACAAAGGCATTTGCAATTGCTTTTTTGGAAACATAATGCATTCCTGTAGAAAATGCTGTTTTAATGTAGCATAAAAATACAATTTAATCTCTAAGCAGGTGTGACTGTAAATGGGGAGAAAGTGTAGTTACTGTTCTTTCTTGTCATCAATTCCTCTAATTATTTTGCCTCATCATAAGAATTATAGTTTTTATAGCGTCAGAGCTAATTCATGTACCTAAAAATGGATGATTATGTTTATCTTTTTATGCAGAAATAATAGTTACACATTCTACATTAACAAGAAACACTACTGGTTAGAAATTTCATTTCTGAAGTTAAATAGCTGATATGTTAGATGTAGAATAGGACAGATGGTTAAGTGGGTAGAGCATCAAGTTACTGGGCCATGATGGTGATGCAATACTTAAACAGGAAATGTTCCTCAATCTGGTCACCTATGAGCATACATACTCCTTCTTTTGTTTTTTTTATTGGAAAGTAAACCCTAGTATTCGCAATTATATGTTTCTAAACCATTTAACTTTTTTTCTTTATCTGCATTGCTTCAAAACGTGAGAAGTAAGAGAATTAAAATTCTCTTTTTTAGAGAGACTAACTTTTATTTATCTCAACGTGAATTAATTGCAGCAATGCATGCTGGTTTTATTCTTATAGAGAATTTATTAACTTTATCTCCTAAACTTTTTTATAAATTATATTGTTATCATTATCTATAGGTCTAATTTAGTTGATCTTATCTGTAGCTACAGCAACAGCAAATTTATTATTGCAGTGAACATACTACTTGGACTATCAGCAGAGAAATTTCCTTTGCACTTAATAATTTCTGAATTTCCATGGATACCTGAAAGATCAATGGTTGTTACTAGTAATCTAGAAAGTTCTTGGAGAACCAACAAACAAATATTGTGATAAAAAAATTGTCAGAAATACTTGTTGAGAGTGAGATAGCAATTTCAGTACATTGGTACTGCTAGGAATTTTTTTTTGCAAAGAATTATTTAAAAAAAAAATTAAAAACAAAACTAAAAAAACAACCAACCAACAAAACAACAACAACAACAACAACAACAACAACAACAACAACAAAAAAAAAAACCAAAAAACAAAAAACTCAACAAAAACCCACAAAAAAACCCAAAACCAAACCAAACCAAAAAAACCAACAAAAAAAACCACAACCCCCCCCCCACCAAAAAAAAAACCAAACCCAAACACAACCCCAGAACAACAAAAAACTAAAAATCTATACCTCAAACACTGAAATCTTACCTGCATATATTTTGAGTCTCTGAGTAGATTTGGAACTCAAAATCTTTGAGCATCATTCTCCAATTAGAGCAAAGCTAGTAGCAGCAGCCGCAAATTGTTATTCTCAGAGTGCATGAAAGGCATGGAGAGGATGTGATGCCCCTCTGAGCAAACAATCTCAGAGGCACGAGACAAACAAGATACTCTAGGAAGCATGATTTTGACTTTGTTATTCCCTGTGCTGGAGAGGGAAAAACTGCCTGTAACCAGTACAACAGCTGTTAGTGCATTCAGCTTTGCTCAATTGTTCATAAGTGGCACAGAGAAGTGCATCGCTTGGTGCACTCAGACTCAAAGTCAGTGGAGGTTTCTTCATATCTATATTATACATTCTAAAAGAGGAAAATATGATGCTCATCATCTTCCTAGCACAGCTCTCTGAAACTGTTGTGTAATACAGACAGTAAAGAGAATGACATTGGAAAGCTTCCTCTGCTTCTCAGCCCTAGGCGTTTGGTTTTTTTTTTCTATCAATCTATTTCTGAGAATAGAGGAATATATTACATGCTGGTTTATAATCAAATTCCCATTTGCATCAGCTGAAACTAGTGATTTTTCCCCAGAGATTTCACAGAAACAATTAGGTTGGAAAACACCTCTGAGATCACCAAATCCAACCTAGGATCTAACACTGCCATGTCAGTAGACCATGGCACTATGTACCATGGTAAGTCTGTTCTAAACACCTCCAGGGGTGGTGACTACCACCACCCTGGGAAGCCCATTCCAAAATCTAGTCACCTTTTCAGTAAAGAATTTCTTCCTAATGGCCTACCTAATCCTCCCATGGTGCAGCTTAATACTGTGTCCTCTTGTCCTGTCACTGGTTGTCTGGGAGAGGAGACCACCCCTCACCTGGCTACAATCTCCTCTCAGGTAGTTCCAGAGAGTGATAAAGTTGCTCCTGAGCCTCCTCTTTTCCAGGCTAAATAACCCCAGTTCCCTCAGCTGCTCCTTGTAACACCTGTGCTCCCAACCCTTCACCAGCTCTGTTGACTTTTTCTGCACAATTTCCAGAATTTCAATGTCCTTCCTGATTTGAGGGGCCCAGAAATAAGTACAGCAGTTGAGATGCAGTCTCACCAGTGCTGAGTACAGGGGGAAAATCACTGCCCTGGTCCTTCTGGCCATGCTATTGCTGATCCAAGCCATGATGCCATTGGTCTTGGCCACCTGGGCACAGCTGGCTCATGTTCAGCTGCTGTGAACCAGTGATGGTCCTTTTCCACTGAACAGCTTTCCAGCCACTTTGCTCCTAGCCTGTAGCCCTGCACGTGGTTGTTGTGGTCAAAATGTAGACTTGGAACTTAGTTTTGTTGAACCTTATGTTGTTGGTCTTGGCCCATCAATCCAGCCTGTCCAGGTCCCTCTTGCAGGGCCTTCCTACACTCCAGAAGGTCGAGCCGTGACTCAGCTTGGTGTTGTCTGCAAATTTGCTAATGCTAGACTCAATCCCTTCATCCAGATCATTAAAAAAGATATTAAACAGGATTGGACCCAACACTGATCCCTGGGGGGGGGCACTACTACTAACTAGTCACCAGCTGGATGCAGTACCACCTCTCTGGGCCTGGCTGGCCAACCAGTTCTTAACCCAGCGACAGTGCACTTGTCCAAGCTGTGACCAGCCAGCTTTTCTAGGAGAGTGACATGGAAAATGACACATGCCAGTGTTAAGGCTTTGTTTAAGTCCAAATAGACTACATCAATTTGTACATAAATATAATAAGCTTAGGTGCGTGTATCTCCCTTTCTTCTCAAGGAACTCTCAAGACTCTGCAGTCTACAGAACCATTACAGATCTTTTCTGTTCATCCTATGTTTGGAAATTTATTATTCTATGTTCTATTTTGTTCAGTTTATAAACAACATTTTTATGGAGAGTGGCAGAACACAGCTGCCTTACCCACTATGTAAGATTTACAAAATTGTACTCGGAGAGGAATAGGTAGAGAAAATACTTCTAGATAATGAAAGGAAAGATAGGAGCATTACTTTTTTAAAACTTATGTTGGTATCAGATGGATTTTCATGTCACTCCTTCATACTGATGATTCCATGCTAGACAGATGAGAATTGCGACATATGTTAAGCTTCACTTAAAACTGGTATTTTCAAATAAAACTGTTTCAGTGTTTACCTAATTTCTGAGAATGGGAACAAGTATGTAAATTTCTTAAGGATATTTGAAAGGGTTATACCTTTAATAGGATTCAATTTATACAAAACTGATGATATTCAAATTTGAAAGGGTACTATCCAGAACTCTACTAGCATGTTAGGGCATTCACAGAATTTTGTGTTCATCATGGAATGAATCACACAACAGAAGTAAGAGCAGCTGACTCACTGTGGTTATGATTTGGAGTATATTTAAGTATTTGTGCACTTGATCATGTGAACAATCCAGTTAATTTCAGTTATACTAGTAATTAAGATGTAAGTATTTGCATGATTTTGTTCCACAATAAGAGAAAATGTCATGTAAAAAGATGGAGAATAGTATTAAAATGCTTCAAGTTGTTTATGGATGTTTATGAAAGATACAACAAATAAAGGGACCAGGAGAACTTTTTGACATTCAGCCCTTTATGTGTAACCATGACATAAATCTTTCTTAACACCTGTGGAGCTGTCTCACCAAAGTGAATGAATTTGCACTGCTGTGAAATTGCTAAAGACATAGAAAGAATAAAGCCCCATTCCTGTCATTGAAATATCTGATAAGTATGCTGTTCAGCATGCATGTTATTTGATTTGCCCAGCCCTAATAACAAGTCCCATCTGTTTTGGAGGCCTATGAGTCATAGTGCCTCCTGCATAAGTCATCTCTCTGAGTATCTCTCGTTTTTATTTTTAACTATAAAAGAAGCCAAAGCCATTAAATCAATAAATATACTTTGTGTTTCTTGTTTATTAGAATTGCCTGGAAATAATTTTTATATCATAACAATGCAGTAATTTCTCATAATAGTTTATTATATTGTAAGAGTAATCAGATGAGGTCAACAAATTGCCATCAGACCTTCAGAGTTCTGTGTTATTTTTTTCTCTCTATAAAATAGACTAGATTAATATCTGCTTACCCTTTTCCATCATTCAGTTGTGAATATATTTAAGAAAATCTGTTTCAGGAATGATGCTTCTCTGGAGTGACTGGATTTTATTTTATTAGCATCCTTATCACTATTCAGGTTGTCATTTGTCAGATGTTTGTCATTCTGTAGTAACAAAACCTGGTGACTCATCCAACAAAGAAACTTTCAAGTTGATCCGAAACTCTTTGCTGAAACTGAAAAGCCAGTAATTTAATGAAATTAAAATTCCAGCAAAGGGTCCAAGTACTTCCTTGCATATGCCATTGCCCTTGAAATGATAGCAGCAAGCCTGACTAAAGGCCAGCTACATAGCCATATAACTAGGAGAGGCAGAAGGAGGCAGATTCTGTACATTAAATCCACTTTGTGTAAATACAATTTTTACCTGTAATGTTAATGGAGCAGAAAGAGCAAAGATTTTTTTCAGAGACAGCAAAATAGCTTACCAGTGCCCCAAAACAGGCTGTATGATGGGGGAGGAGAGCAAGTGCTGGCAGTACACATGCAGAAAGTGAAAGACTCCTTGATGTTCTCCTCCTTTTTCCCTCAAGCAAAATATTTTTTTCATTCACCAGTGGCAAGAAGAATAGACAATACAGAACTAATATTTTTTTTTTCAGTGTGATAATTTAAAAACTGCTGGAGCATAGTGTTGTGTTTTCAAAATACCTTTTTTAACTGACTTTTTTCATGTCATGTTTTTGGAGGTTTTTTTAGAATGCAAGCATTTCTGTAGCTTAGGGCAGATATTACATGTTTGCTATGTTAATGTATGCTTGTATATATGTTTCATGTAGGCTTCTGTCTTTCCTAACATACACTTCTGTAATATAAAGGATAAATATAAAAACATTATCTTATTCATCTAATTAATAGGATGATTTCCCATTTGTTGTCAAGAATTTCTATTAGAGGCAAAATTCATCTATATCTTCTATTTGTCTTCTTTAGGAGAAAATCGATTGTGAAATTCTATGGGTAGGGTTTTCTGAGTGTTTTCTTACCACCTCTCGAGCTTTCATCTCAAGGTAAAATTCCTCAGGTTTGAATTCTGCCAAAATTCAGAGCCTATTTTGCTTTTTCTCTTTTGAAGAAAAAATCAGTATTTTTCTATCTTTTGTGAGCTGTGATGGATCCTCAATGAACTTAACTTACGTGTGCTCAAAGGCACAGAGAACATCATGATAAACAGCAAATACTTTCTCTGGGAAGAAGTAGGCAATGACTATTGAAGTTGCACCTGCCTTTGCATGCCTGTCAGAGAGCCCAAAGCTACTGTTTGTGCCAGAGAATTCAAATTCAAGAAAGAAGGGAGGTAAGAAATACACTTCTTACCTCTGTGCAATAATCTGTCATTGGAGTAGCTGATGTTGTAGCTAGTGGAGAAGGAAGACAGGAAAGAGTGCTCTGACTAAAGTAATGCTTGCTTCTTTGAGCATATTTATGTGCACACATGTGTGGAGAATTGGCTAATGAGGGAAGAAAAAAGGTTTCTTATTCATACATAGTCTGAGCTGAAACAGATGGTGCTGCTGCTGAGATTTACTGGTATAAGATTTCCTGTATAAACCTTTAATGCCATTTATGGTATTAAAAGTGTGTGGCTGTTATATTTTCCTGTGTTGCTGCACAGTTCTAACAGTTTTTCATAGAATCATAGAATGGTTTGGTTTGAGAGTGACCATAAAGTTCATCTAGTTCCAATGCCCCTGCAGTGGGTAGATATACCTTCCACAAGACCAGGTTGCCCACCCAGCATGCTCTTGAATATGTTACAAGCTTCGATACAGACAACCCACTGACAAAATTGTACTCTTTTTTAAAGCCTGTAACCAAATGCTAACAATCTTAAACTGAAAGAAGGTTGATTTAGATTGGACATAAGGACAAAGGGGTTTTTTCTGATGGTGATGGTGACAGACTGGAACAGGTTGTCCATAGCTGTAGATACCCGACGACTGGAAGTGTTTAAGATCAGATTTCTTAGGACTTTGAGCAACCTGATAGGTATTGGTAGATGTAGATTGGTATATATTCCTGGCAGGTGCGTAGACTACATGATCATTACAAGTTCCTTCTAACCCAAATCATTCAATAATCTAATTTTTAATGGCTTCTCGTTTCCACTGAATAAAGACATTGTGAAAAGAAGAAAAGAAGTGTGGAGAGCTTTAAAAATTTGGAAACCAAACTGTTTACAGAGTTCACAAATACCTAAAGCATGGACCCCATCCCTGTAACTCTCTTGGACAAATCTGCATAGAGTATTTGTGAACCAGAGGCAAAAATAAGCATCAATAAGATAACAAATGCATGTTTCATCAAATAAGCTTCCCAGAGAAAGTGCATTGAATGAAATTACCTGTGCCTTCCTGAAAATTAGTTTATATGTATCTGCCTATCTTTTCATCACTTTATAAATATTTTCATTTGAAAATACCTAACTAAGCCAATTTCAGAGGGCTGAAAATCGCAAATCTTTGGTTCTGAGCAAAAAGAAAGTTGTTTGCTTCAGCTAAATGTTTAGTAAGGCAATGTCTATGGCCAGAAATAAGAAGCAAAATACAAAAGAACTCTTTTGGATGCTTTCTTTCTACATTACTATTCTCTAAATGCAGGCTGATAGTGGTTCTATTACATAGCCATTGCATCTCTTATGATTTTATATAATAAGAAGAATAAATTATTCTGATTTAGCACATGCACAGACTTATTGATGAGTAGTATTTTATTGTCTTTTTAATTTTGAATTTGCTAATTTTTTTTGAGATGGGGATAATCCAATGAAATTTTTGAGTGAAACATGCAAACCCATTTTTCATTAACTGATGACTTATAATGTTTGATCAGATTCCTAAAATAATTACTGTAATGAAACTCATGTAGGGGGAAGTAAAATGCACTGTATCTAATTAAAACTTCATGAAATACATTTGGACTCTGTATTGAATTGAATACAACAAACAACAAAAAAAAATCATTAGAGACAAAACTAACATCTATTTAAGCTTAATTGCATTTTTGCTCTCATTGCTTGTCAATGCCCTCTCTACTTGAGACTTGTTTTATACTAACATTTTACACATTTTAAGTAAATATAAACTGAGACAGTTTTTATGGCAAAATGTAGAAATTATTTAAGCCAAAAGATTTGCATTCTAGATTTACCTTTCAAACATTCCTGTAGTGTAAAGGCAAACAAATGTGGATTCATCATTTTGGTTTCATTCCTGCTTACACTCAGTGCCAAAATACATGCTCTGTGCTCAGTAGTAAGTAGAATAGCTACAATCCTTGAGGTGTGTATGACTCCCATTTTTGCATTACCCTGCCTGCCCAGTTCACCAATTTTCTGACAAAATGTGCCCTCATCCTCTCCCTACTTGCATCTTCTGCTGTCAGCCTTCAAGGCTGTACCAGAAAGGTTGGTATTTATGCAGTCCTTGACTTTGATGGAAAACTTAAGGTACCTTAAGAAGCTCCTGCTCCTCCTCTGGCTCTTTGTCATTGCCACAACAGTTGTGTTAATGTTACTCTGTATAGGCTGTGTTACACACCATATTACTGAAAATGCCCATCTAAAATAGAACCTCAAAGGGTTGGAAGTTCCCC
This sequence comes from Phylloscopus collybita, assembly GCA_027886175.1. Taxonomy (NCBI): domain Eukaryota; kingdom Metazoa; phylum Chordata; class Aves; order Passeriformes; family Phylloscopidae; genus Phylloscopus; species Phylloscopus collybita. The sequence goes on along the minus strand of JAJNNQ010000075.1, from coordinate 78,061,688 downwards.
TTTCTTTTTATTTTTTTTTTCCATAGTATGACATCAGTAATAGCTGTACTAGCACAGAGGAGGGTGCAGGTGAGGTATAAATATTGTACCAGAAAAGATATTATCATATGTGACAGAATTTTGTGTTTTCTTCATGGATTTTCTTTTAGGTTTTTACTTTTATTTTTCTCCTTTGATTATTTATTTATACAGTTATTGTCCAGAAGTCCCATTTAAGCCTTCAGCTCTGTATCAAAGCAAGTCGTTCTGACAGCATATGTTAGAGCATCATGGTAGGCTAGGTTAGGTTATGTTCACCAGGAAGCATAAAATGTCCAGATGATTTTGGATGACTAGAGATAGTAGAGGACTGCCTTTTTCATCTCTGTCACTCATGCAATTCCAAATAAGCTGTCAAATAAAGTCAATTTTGTCCAGTTATGAACTCAAAAAAAAAAAAAAGTTGAAAAGGTTTACACTGAAAATTATTTTGAAGATAATGTATGTGGTAGTTTAATTCCAAATCAAAATTAAACTCCAAATAAGCCACCCCCCTTTCCCCCACTCCCTCCAGCAAGAGAGGGACAAAAGCAGAGACTTATGGGTTGAGATAACAATTTACTGAAAGCAAAAAGCAATCAATAAAGAAAAACACAGTAATAGCAACAAATTTAATGAAAAAATTGAAGGTGCTTTACACACTAAAAGGTGTTCACCAGCTCAGCTTAGTTCCATGTGGCTGCTGGGACAAAAACAGGGTGGCAGCTTTTCCTGAGCAGCACCACATGTTTTCCCAGGGAAAGACAAGATGAAGAATGCTCCTTGCAGCTGGCATGCCCATCCCTGGGCCTGAGACAATGACAACCAATGACGGACAAATCCCCCAAAAAATCTGGATTTTCTGCACTGTACTGCCCATTTTTTTCCCCGACTGCTGCACTCTGCTGTTTCAAATCTACGTGGCACTGACACTTCAGAGTACTCCACCCTGCTCCACGTGGCTGGGCTCAGCTCCTTTTGGCTCAGCTCAGCTGAAATTGGGTTCACCTCTGCTGCTCTATTCCCTAGAGATACTTCCCATGCCAGTTCTGCTTTTCAGCACAGTGTGTTGGAGCTGCATCTTGGTGTAATGGGAAGGGGATGGGGAACCTCAGAGGATGTGGTTTGCAGGACTAATCCTGGCAATCCCCCACAACGAAGAAAGGGAGACAAAATGATGAACTTCCAGGGGTACTTTCCATTTTCTTCCCTTCAAAACCATGTTTACCCAGTGATAATGTACATGGTATAGAACAGCAACCTGGCCAATGCTGCTCCTAAATTTCACCGCTCTCTGCTGCCAGGGTGACACAGTTTGCACAGATTTATTAATTGAGAAAAATACAATTTAAACGGTAATCCTTCAGAGCAGAATGCTGTGACATTTCGAGGCATCTAAGTATTTTCTTAGGAGTTGCCATTTAAAACAAAACCACTTCCCTATGAGGAATTCCCTTTTTGTTGCCAACTACTCATTCAGGGGGTAGCACTTTTGATCTGCCTCTTGGATGACCAGCAATGTGTTACTGCAAAGGTTTTTCAAATAGGGTAAAAATCACTAACTCCTGAATTGTAAGAGAGAAGCTGACTTCTAGGGAAAAGAAAAAAGCAAGCATTAAAACCTGTCATGCATATGGTTTCAGAGATGTTAAAATCCAAGGGACAGGAAAATTGCCTAATAAAACCCAGAAATATGAGCAGTTATTTTTATGGACAAAAAGAGTGATAGTAAGTATGGTAAATATTAATTTGTCTTATGAAGATATTATAATTCACTTTATAAATTAAGTTCAGCCATCTAGTTTTAGCTTTATCTTTGTAGCTGCAAAAATACACATTTTGACACTTTTTAGATAATTACAGTGCTTCTTGAGTATACATTTATATATTGTATGACTTTGCATACTAAAAGGAATAAATTTTCAAAGAAGCTAAAAAAGAAAAAAAAAACCATGAAAACAGAAAAAAAGCAATTTGGAAGAATGAAAGAGATTTATAAAAATCGCAACAAATGTAAACTATACCTGTTGGAAAAAACAAACAAAGCAATTTCAGGGGGGAAAAATGTGATAAAAGTTAAACAATTAACCAGTATGCAGTTTTAAATCATGTGAACAAAAGTAGTCATAAGTATCCTTTCAATGCATACATGGAAAAAATTGTATCTTGTATAAGCACTTGTATTTTTCCTTTGAAGAATGACCTATGAAGTCAGGAGTTTAAACATAGGGAGACATCCTCAAAATAATAATTTTATTTCAATGAGAAAAATTATTTGAAATAACACAAAAAAATTGCAAATTATCCTTATGCCTTTTTAGATGTTGAAAACCACGATCTTATGTCACTCATTCACTGTTAAGATTGCTTGTATACTATTACTTAGTGCCAGTAAAGGATTACTATCTCAATCCATTTTCCCAACTTCATGATCCATTTATATGCAGGTTAATTTCAGAATAAGGCAGTAAATTCAAACCTATATTGTTTTGATATTGCACACAACGTTAGTTTTATTTCTTTTTCTTATTTATTTTACTGTGTCTAGTAGACAGCAACAGTGGATCATTGAACTATTTAACTGGGCCACTTTCCCAAACAGTACAAGTTTCCATTTTCCCTTAGACTGTTGACATATGTTCTCTTTCTATAAAACCTGTTAACATGACAATCTATGACCTGAATACCCTTTTTACAAGTGTAGAGTTTTTTTCCCAGCTGCCTCCACTCATCTGTGAGTGGATCTCATCGATCTGTGAACAGCACTTCTGAACACTTTTTCATATTCAGCATATGGAATGTGTTCAGATATGAGAGAGGATGGGATTAGCCCCGTAATGTGCTTTCCATTCCTTTTCTTTTTTGAAAATCAAACAATAAATCCTGCAGTTTGGGCTTAAATCATCCTGAAATACATAGTCTAGTCTAATAGTGAATGAGTGTGAAGGTGACACAGCTAAGTTGCTGATGTCTAGAGAGGGGGGGTTTTGCTTATATTATATATTATTCATGTTAGAAGAGCCTTTTGAGAAGTGCTGTCTGGTGCTTTGCTATCAATGTGTTCCGGAGTAGCAAGCACTAGGATTTTTGTGTTTCAATATCTCAAAAACCAGCAGAGGAAATATTCCAATGCCTTTTTTTTTTGATTTTGTCACTCAGAATGAAAAATCTCTCTATTGTTTAGTTTAACTACTGTGACAGAATAGAATCAATTGATAAGGGCTCTCTCTTTAAGTAGTCAGGTGGGGTTTTTTTGGTTTTGTTTGTTTGTTTGGGGTTTTGTGGGGTTTTTTTGTTTGTTTTTGTGGGGGTTTTGTTCATTTGTTTGTTTTTATTCTAAGCCTGGCAAATTGCAGAGCAACAAGTGAAAAAACAGTGGAGCAAAAGGTACTCTGTGGTTACTGAAAATATTGTTGTTAAATTCATCTGTTCTAGTGCTTAATCTTCATAGAAACTGTTTACTTAAGAAAAGGAGAAGCATTCTTAATCTTACGTAGTTGTAATAACTATGTTTATTGGAAACAATGTATTGATTAAATAGACAATGTGAATTAAATAAGTTTAGTTTTGACCTTTCTTCTTCCTGTTCCCAAAGTATGATGTTGCAATAACATGATCTTTATTACAAACCACTTCATTCCATGACCCAGTTCAACAAATGTTTTACTTATACAGATCATTATTCAGTCAAGGTCACGTATCTTATTTGGTGAGTGCTCTGCACATCCATCACTTTTAGATTCAGTGAAGTTTCTAGACGTTTACTTATTAGTTAATAAAGGATCAGTATTTCTGTAATTTTCTGTTTGCTGAGACTTTTCCAGTCCACCTGCAACTGGAACAGTCATCTAGTATGTTTTGTCACCGTAAACTTTGAAGATATTTTATCTCAGTCACAATACTGTTGTATTGTGTTATATTTTCTGTTATTCTGTATTTGTGTATAATTTCTGTTATATTTTTATTTGCTGCTGTTCAGTTTGAAGGTAAAGATGTTACCATAAATGCCTTGGTATTCCCTTCAGTCCTAGAAAATTTCCTTCATTCCTAGAAAATCCTGCATTGGAAAGTGTTTCCGTGACATCTCTGCTACAGAGATTTAAAAATATTCTTCATGGAAAAGACTGTGTTAAGATTGAACAAATCTTATGAACAATTGTTATTGAACAAATCTTGAGTTATGATTATTAGATTCTCTGAAAATTTTGTGATAATGGCATTACCTCAGTTATAATTGTATCCATTCAGGGTAAGCTGGTGGTTAAAAAGCTAACTAGCATCTAAGAACCCTAATTTAGTTCTCTGCTAGTACATAGATTTTCTGCATGACTGAGAAAGTACTTTAAAAAGCCTTGTGAAAATATTCAAAGCAGTTAGGGGAGTCTTCACAAATGCAAACTTGACTATATTTTGTTAATTTAGAAAGTACGCTTTAACTCTGTTTTATTAGCATGCAGTGCCAGTAAATGTACATCTTTAAACTTTTTTTTTTTTTTTTTTTTTTTTTTGTATAAGTATTTTTACACTTACGCTTTGTTTATTAGCTATTTGAAAGCTTCAAGGGATTCTCCTGTATACTTACACAATCTGGAAAAATAGTTGGCTGTTCCCCTCTGTTAATGGACTCCCTTCAGATTTTTTCTACTCAATCTTTTTTTAGTGGTGCTCAGTTTCTCTGGCTGGAAGATCTCTGAAGTCAACAGGTGTCCATTTTGGGCTCTTCTCATGATGTATATTAAGGCTGAAAAAGCCACAAAAATTCAGTTTAGTCCAAAGGGTGGTTGAAAATCCCACTGACATCCATTAAAGGCTATCAGATAGACTCTTTGTAGAAATGTCTCTCCTCCCCATAAATTGTGTCAGGGTAGTAATAAATATAACTAAGTAATAACAATTACTAAGCATATGCATATTTCCACCCTGCATTTTAGGCAGAGCTCCAGCCTATCCAGTTGCAACCAACTGCTAATGCTTAAAGTTCTGAACTGAAACTTCCCCTTTTCCTGGATTGCTGCTTCCTTCTTCAGCATTGCACAGCTTTTCCAAGAGGAGGGAAAAAATATCTAGATATCCATTTGATTTGATTATGTTTTTATGTTCTTAAATCAGCTTTAGCCTGTCTTCTTCTAGGATGGTATTTAACCCTGGCATTCACTTAAGAGTGAAGACTGGTTGAGGTATGGATATCCTGTGGTTGTCCATAGTTCTGGGTTGCCTTTTCTTTATTTTTCTTTGTTACAGGATAAGATCATCACCTATAATCTTGACTGTCTCAGGTTCTTGTGTTTTCTTAGAGAAGCTTTCCAGTGGATTCATATTCTGTGATACCTAAGAAGAAAGCATGAGGAAAATTGACACAGCATGTGTAAAATCCCAGAGCCCATTTAGTGTCACAAGCAATGTGAATGATGTTGCCATGGATAAATCAAGAAGTATGTCTTAATTTAGATTCTCTGCTTACTTAAAGGTTGTCTTGCTATTACAAGTCTGCTGACAAGTGTTGCATTAGTCTCAAGGGATGAAATGTGCTTCTTCCTCACTACTTTTAGTAGAAGCTTACTAACTTTTCTTCACTGGTTTGTCTGCACACTTTTGTGGATGTACACAATACAGCTTGTTCTGCCTGTGAATTTACTGAGAGGATATATTCTCTCCACATTCTATTAGAAAGTTGAAGAGAAATTACAGTGATGTCCTCCCTCTTCCAGCACCTTGGTGTGCCAGCTGTTGTAAACTCAGTGCAGCCATTATGAACTCAATGCAGAAAGGTGTATTGATCTGTGAGGTTTTTACTGGCAGCCTGAATGTATCCACCTACCAGAGAAAGGTTTCATTGTATGTCTCCTAACCTTTAGTCACAATCTTCCAGGCTGTTAAAGCTTCATATTATTGGAATCACATTGCTGTTGGCTTTACAATGCAGCTGAAATGGGTCATTGATCCAATAGTGTGATTGTAAATATGGCAGCTGGATGGTCTTCAGCTTCTTTATTGCGCAGTGTGCATATCAGAGATATCTCTGTCTGAGTTCCAATGTTTTCCTCTGTGGCAGGTATGTATTTATTATATATGTAGATTTTTTTTATTTTTTTTCTTTTAATTTGCTGTTCTGTGCAGTTGTTGGACATTCTTCCTTTACGTTTTTATTTCTATGCTCTTGAATGAGTCTTCCATCCTGCTTACTATACTTTGTGTCAGTAGCTACAAAAACTTAGGCAGTAGTGCAGATATCATTGAATTACCATTAAGTTTGTCACCAATGAAGCTGAGTAGGATAGAGGCTATACAGGCCTGCAAAGTTACACAGATTTGCATGACATTTTTCAAGAATGCATCAAGTTTTATATTGCAATGTCTTTACTGATATGTCTCTCAGTTAAAAGTAACTTTACTGGTTTGTTTGTTTGTTTTGATGATGATGATTCAGTTTCTGTTGGTTTTGGGGTTTTTTGTGTGTTTTTTTGTTTGTTTGTTTGTTTTTGGGTTTTTTTAAAGAAATTTCCTTATTGCTGTTCTGTTTGATTACTTTTTTGGAGATATTTCTCCTGTTAGATGAGTCTTCAATTAAGAAAGCTGTACCATTCGAGAATATTTATAAGAAAGTCAGTTTAAATCTAGTCTATTTTTTGTTTTGATTCTTGGTTTCAAGTGAAAAAATTGCATCTCATTATCTTAAGAGTTATATTACTCATTTTATACCTTTACCAGGTGTAAACATGTTTTCATTTCTAGCATTTGTTTTACTAGTTTCTCACTGTGTTATCAGTGAAATAGAAAAAAAAAAATCCATTTATCTTCCATGCACTCATTGTTTAGCACCATTTGCAGTGTTTTCCTTTCTTGCTTTGTATGGAAGTCTGGTTTTACCTGATTTCTGAGTTTTTCTATTCTCTAGTCTGTTTCTAAATTCTGTGTAGTTTGACTGCTTTTGTCTTTTTGTAGACCACATTGTTCATGCCTCTTAATACCATGTTTCACTCGTGTGCTGGTTAGTAACTATATCAAGGTAGACATTTTATTTTGTTTTATTTTTGGATCTTTTCTTACCAAAATGTGACTATTACAAGCAGAACAGTATATTCACTCAGTTTCACTCTGTAGCAACCTCTGCTCTTCCATGCAAGTTCCATGTCATTAGCCAATGCTTACAAGAAAGACAGAAAATTACTCTATAGAGTGAGGATCTATGGATTTTACTTACTACTTTTGGACTCCTAATACGAAAGTGTCACTAAATGAGAACAAGAATCAGGCTTTGTGTTAAAAAGATTAGTGGTTACATAAAATAGAACTTCATATAAAAGCCCAAATCTGGAAAAGCCTAAGAATCTATTTCATTATAATATTTAGTTGGAAGATTAAAGCTAGGGTCAGAAACTTAGTATTTTCTTGGTAATTTTTTATTTCACAATGTCTCTGTTTCATACTTAGAGAAGCAACTACTGTGTATATACTATTTTTCATAAGATAAAATCAGAAACAAAAACATTAAGTGGAAAACTTAGGGGGAGAGAATGAGAAACACAAAGGAAATTAATGTCTCACTGCTGTACTTGTTTAGGCCTTAATTCACAGCTAAGTGTCAGCTTCATTCCACTTTATTCCCTCCTATCTTTCCGTTAATAGGGGAATTACTCTATTGCAGAGATAAGGTGTATCTAGCACCCCACTTACACTATATCTAACTACAGGGAGAGGGAACAAAAATAATTTAGACTGAAAACACATATTGAAACTGGAAAACAGGGTAGCATGTCTGGGTCTGCCGTTTCCTGAATGGAAAGTGTTTGAAGTGCATTTGTCTCTCATTCTTTTTATCATTTTCTGGTAATTGCTTTTGATTCTTTCAGGATCAGTGAAGAAATAGATTCCGTAAATCCATCCAAAGACTTGGTTCTATCTATTAAAGAAGTAAATAGGTGGAGTTTTTCTCTTTCTTAACAGGAATTCAATGCAATACATCTAACATTCATATTAAGTCTTCTTTGTACTGAATTCTCATCAAATTGAATTTATATAGAACTGATTCTTTTTTGGCTCAAAGGTATCTGCATGGTATTAACTTAGACAGAAAAGTGTTATCTCCATCTGCAGTGTCCCTGTTGTTCAAAGTATTGAAGTGCATGCTTCTTTTCACTGGGTTTTTCTGGTGCCACCTGCAGCATTTAGAACAACAGACAATAAAGGGGAAAAAATGCATTTTGATTGTCTTTCCTTCTGTATATATAAACAGTCTTTAAGCAACATTTATAGCAATCTAGTTTGCTTTCGTTTCATAAGATTTTTTTGATTAATCATTTAACCAAGAATGGAAGGATAGACCTTTAAAATTGTGTTCATGTTTAGAATCCAGCTTTATGTTAAGGTCTTTTTAGGCTTCAGTATTTATTTCTTTTGTGTTTTCCAACTTGAGTTGGAAATTCTGAAATACCGTAAAACAGGCTTGGACAAACTGAATTCATATCCAGACCTAGAGTTTCGGTGCACTCTTGACTGTAAACATGCCTCTCACTCTCCCAAATTACTACCCTTCTGTTTATGTCCTGAAAGGGAAGAGAATTCTATACTTTATCGAAGACTTCTTGCTCTGGCTTTCCACTTTCCCCTGTCCCCATTATTCTGCATTGGCATATTGTTTGAGGTCCGTCTTTTGTTACACTCTGCTATGTCAGCATTGACTGTTTCCACACCATCTTACTATGTGTCCTGTATACAAAGGGCTTTGTACATAGAATGCTGTGGTCATTATCCCTTATAAGGAAAGCTTCCTCAGCCCATTATTTACTCTTACATGAAAGGGATTGGCGAGTTCTATTTTATATATTGTATACATTAAAAACTATTACAATGATGGAATGCTGTTAGGAAATTCAGAGATACCAAGATTTTTAATTTAAATAAAGGTGACTGTGTTAAATGTAGAGTAAAAATCTAATGTCTGGGTGTTTGTATTTCATATTTTACAGCATACCATAAGACATAAAAGCAAATATTTTTCCCTCTTCTGAATTCTTTAAAAAATCATCCGTTCAGACTTTGTTGGAATTAATGTTTCCATGTGTGTTGTGTTTGCATGACAGTTTTTGGTAGGGGAGGGCCTACAGGGGTGGCTTCTATAAGAAGCTTTCAGAAGCTTCCTCCATGTCTGGCATGGCCAATGCTTGCAGCTCCAAAGACAGATGTGCTGCTGGATCAAGGCTGGGCCAAATTAAAATGGTGGTAACACATCTGTGATAACCTATTTAAGACTAAGAAAAACAAGTTATTGGGCATATGTAACTGTGGCTAGAGAAGAGCAGGGTGAGAACATTTGAGAGGAACAACTGCACACACTAACGTCAGCTCAGAAGAGGGGCAGGAGGCACTCCAGGCACTGGAGAGTCGCCTGAAGCTCATGGTGCAAACCATGGTGAGGCAGCTGTGCCCCTGCAGTCCGTGGAGAACCTCTGGTATGCAGAGATCCACCTGCAGCCCATGGAGGAGACCCATGCCAGAGTAGGTGGATGCCCAAGAGGAGGCTGAGAACCCATGGGAGGCCTGTGCTGCACCAGGCTCCTGTCAGCGACCTGGAGAGAGGAGCCCATGCTGCAGCAGAAGTGAGATCATAACATGAGGAAGCTGGCAGAAGTGCTTACTGAGAAGCTTTCCATCATTTCCCAGAAGCCCTGGCTAACTGGGGAGGAACCTCTCAGTTGCCTGGAGGTTACCGAATGTAACTTCCATCTACAAGAAAGGTCGGAAAGAGGATCTGGGGAACTACAGGTCTGTCAGTCTAACATCAGTGCCAGGGAAAGTCATGGAGAAGATAATCTGCACATGGCATGTGCAGAACAACCACAGTACCAGGCCCAGCCAGCGTGGTTTTATGAGAGGCAAGTGTTGCTTGACAAGTGTGGTTGTCCTCCCATGATAAGGTGTCCCACTAAATGGATGAGGGGAAAGGCTGTGGATGTTTTTTAACTGGACTACAGTAAAGCTTCTGGCACCATTTCCCTCATAATCCTCCTGGAGAATGTCTGCTCATGGCCTGGACAGGTCCACTGTTTGCTGGGTAAAAAGCTGACTAGATGGTTGATCCCAGAGAGTGCTGTTGAATGAAGTTAAATCCAGCTGGTAGCCAGGCACAAAGTGGGATTCCACAAGTCTCAGTATTGCATTTAGTCCTGTTCAATATCTTTGTCAGGGATCTGCATGAGGACATTAAGTGCATCCTCAGTGACTTCGCAGGTGATACCAAGTTCAGTCTGAATGTTGACCTGCTGGAGGGTAGGAAGGCTCTGCAGAGGAATCTGGACAGGTTGGATCAATGGGACAAAGCCAATTCTGTGAGATTTAACAAGGCCAAGTGCCAGTTCCTGCACATGGGTCATAAGAACCCCATGCGAGGCTACAGATTTGGGGATAGGGTGCCTAGAAAGCTGTGCAGTGGAAAATGATCTGTGGGTGCTGTCAACAGTGGCTGAACATGAACCAGGCTGTGCCCAGAAGGCCAAGAAGGCCAATGTCTTCATGGCCTGTATCAGCAACAGTGTGACCAGCAGGACAGGGGAAGTGATTTTCCTCCTGTATTCAGCACTGGTGGGGCTGCACCTCAAATCCTGTGTCCAGTTTCAGTCCCATCACTACAAGATAAGACACTGAAGTGCTAGAGCATGTCCAGAAAAGGGCAACAGAGCTGGTGAAGGGTCTGGAGCACAAGTCATGCGTGGAGTGTTTCAGGGAACTGGGGTTGTTTAGCCTGTAGAAAAGGAGTCTCAGGGGAGACCTTATTGCTCCCTGGAACTAACTGAAAGGAGGGTAGGTGTAGACCTCTTTTCCTGGGTAACAATTGACAGAATGAGAGGAAATGGTCTCATAATGTGTTGAGGGAGGTTTAGAGTGGATATTAGAAACAATTTCTTCATGGACAGGATTGTTAAACATTGGAACAGGCTGTGCAGTCACTGTCCCTGGAAGTATTTAAAAGACCCATAGATGCAGTGCTTAGGGCTATGGTGTAGTTGTGGGCTTGGCAGTTTTAGGTTCACGGTTGGACTTGATAATCTTAAAGGCCTTTTTCAATGTAAAGGACTCTAGGTTTCCATGAAAAGGTGTTTTAAAAACAGATAGTGTTCCAGTGTAAACAATTCATTGAAAGCATGCACTGCACCATGTTGCACAACAGAACTTACTTCCCTTTTGGCTCCTAAATTGGTAGTTTTGGTCTTTCACTGCAGCTCAGAGTAAGACAAAAACATTGGTTCAGCAGCACTGTGTATCTTTCATGACTCCCCTTTATTTTTGCAAAGAATATGATTTCTTGGGGCTTCGGGTTTTTTCATTGTTTTGTTTGATTGGTTTCCATTCAAAATGTTTTTCTTGTACATTTTCACAAAAGAGTGTTTGCAAAAGTACAAGCACACCACAGGCTTGAACTAAGCAATATTCCTGTTCCCTCAATTATATACCATCAACTCCTTGTAACACCTGTTCATGCTGTGAAATGATATTCAGCATGTTGATCTTCTTCACTTACCTCTGGTCCTTTCAATTTAAAAAAAAATAATACAGTAACAAATCAAACCAGCATGTCATCTGCAGTCATGGTCTTGGGTTTTGTTTCTCTTGCTTTAAGTTTCTGAGAATATTAATATCTGAGAAAATCACAGTTTTACTCTAAAAACTGCTCAACATCTGGTGTAACATAGGTCAGATAGGGTTCTGGATTAAGAGGAGGTAGAATACCTTTACGTATAGGAAAAAGGCTCAGACCTTCATATTAGAAGAGGAGAAGCAATATGAAAGGATGGGGAGGCCATGATGGTACCACAGAAAAGGAATGAGAAGAAAAAAGGGTGTTGCAATGACTGAACAGAATGCAACTCATGGGTATAAGAACAGGTAGATTTTATTGTTCAGTCATAGGTTTCAAAGCTGACACTACTTTTTACCTCTCATACATTCTAAAACCTTTCTGCAAATATAGTATCCGTAAGGTTTTGACGATCTCAACTCTCCAGATACTTAACAAATGCCTTTTTAGCATCAGATAATTATTGTTTGAGTGTCTGTTTGAGGCTCAGTATGAATAGGGCCTCCTGTGGCAGTACAGCTCCTTTGAACGCAAGCATAGGATTGCTATTACATTCTAAATCATAAGAGAAAAAAATTTTCAGTGCAGATCTGGTATTCTCCCTCTAAATTCTAAAGCTAAATTGGAATAATAGCTCTGAGTTGGTTGAGAAACTGTTTTTCTTTACTGATATATTTCACAAGTGTTATATGTAGAAAATACTTTAGTTTACTTAGAGATGAATTTACCAAAGATCTAAATTATAAAACCATTAGGTCCATTTAGGGACATCAATAGGAAAAGAATATGCAATTCCTGACAAGTTGAATTTCAAACTTGACCTACAAATAGAAAAGTATGCATTCATCCTTATTTCTGTTTTTAATTTCTTTTGATTATTTCTTTTCATTTGGCTTTGGCTACTAGACTCCAGAGACTTTCAGTGTCCAGCATGTCTTTGTGAAGGCAGTTGTACACTGCAAACTAATTACTTCTCAATTTCTATTTATTTTCATTTTGTAATAAGCCACATGTACTGAGTCTTCTTACGCTATATTTTGATTTACAAAATATTTCTTGCCAACCCACAAAAGCTTTTAAGCTTTTTGTTTTATTTGTTACCTTCTCCTTTTTTTCTGACATTTTAGTTGGGAACATAAGCAGTAAAATCATAGTTAGAATTACCTTCACTGACATCAGAGAGACATAAAAATACCTCCTTACTTATCTCTTTAATGGGGCATCAGTAAAGTGTTCAGCGCTGTTTCCCGTGGCCTCCTCAACAAACTGGAAAGATAAAGATTGAATGGATTGTATGTGAGAAGTGTAGGAGATTGGCTAACAGTTCACACTCAGAAGGTGGTAATCAATGGCTTTTGCTCAGGTTGGCAGCCTGTTACAAGTGAGGTCCCTGAGGGATTGGTACTGGACCCCGTTCTGTCCCACATGTTCATAAATTGCACAGGTGATGGGATTGAAAGCCCCCTCGCCAAGTTTTCTGCTGCTGCCTCACTGCTGGTGAGGTGAGCATGGCAGAATGGCAAGCCGCTGCACAGAGCGACCTGGCAAGATGGAAGGTGGGCTAGTGAGAGCAATATGGAGTTTATAAAAGACAAGTGTTAATTCCTGCACCTGGGATGAAATAACCAAAAAGCCTACTGCAGGTCAGCACGTGTGTAGCTGGTGAGGAGCCTTGCTGAAAGGGACCTGGGGTCCTGTGGGCAACAAGCTGAACATGAGTCAGCAGCAACAACAGCAAGTCTAATTCCTGGGCTCCACCTACCAAGGAACTACATTCCTTTAATTTTTTTCCCATGTGGTCTATATTGTTGTGGCTTGATTTGTTGTGTTTTCAGTGATTTTTTCCCAGCAATTTCCTTGCACATATATATATATATATATAGGAAAATCTAAAATTAGTATTCTTCATCTATGCTATGCTTTTTACAGAAGGAGCAGTGGGAACTGTTCAGAGATGACTATTGTGGTAAATCAGATATAGTTGCTCAAAATATTAGTTTAAAATAACATATATGATCAGTACTCTGCTCAGTAGTTATGTAGGCAAACTAGATAAAGATCTTTATGAAAATGTGCAACTGCCAAAGCCAAAAGAAATCTGAAAAAAATTTAAGCAATATTGACTTATTATTTAAGTATTATCTAACTCCTTAAATTCCTCCCAATAAACGTGGACAAAAAGGATGGATAACTTTTTTCAGCTCTTTGTAGCTTAGACAATCTACCAAATGTTTTCCCAGACATGGAAAGGATATAGATATAGTTGAATACACTTCATGGAAGTGGCCCCCAGAGAGTCCTACTGATGTTACAGAGACATTTACAAGTGCAAGAATCTGTCAGAATTATTTCCAGATCCGGAGTTTAGCTTGTAGGTTTTATGGATAACGACTTGGTAAAATATATCTTAGTTATTTTATTGTGACGTCTTTTAAGCAAATTGCAAAAATGTGAGTTATAAAAAGATGATGAAACATTTGTATCTAAGTTAATGTTGAAGATCACAAGCAGAAAGTGCTTGAAAGCCTCATCAGTTATAATTATCCATTACTTTTATGTCTTAGTGCAGCACAATATGTATTATGCATACCTGCTGGTCAGAGGGACTTTTTCTTCATTAAATCTGGGTGTTGGAAACAATATGAAGAAGTTCAAATCTAACCAGAGCTTTTCTTCAGACAAACAAAAAATTTGAAATCTTTTACCTTTTTTTTTTTATTATTATTATTTTTTCCCAAGTCTCACAGATGTTTCCAAGTGCATCATGATTTCAAGGTCATTCCCACCCCCCAGTTCCTTACATGTAAAATGAGCAAGTATAGACTACCCATCAGCATGAGACTGTGTGAGGTAGGGAAGTATAATGACAGGATGTAATTTTTTTCATTAAAAATTTCAACACAGTGACTGTCATGGATGGGGTTTTTTCATGTTTAGTACTATTGCTGTGATTCAGTCGAGGAGCAGCCGCTGTTAGGAGTTCTGGGAACTGCAGAGATTTCACAGTGGAGTTAAACAAATGCTCTGCCCCACTGTGATTCCAAGGCAACTGTACAAACCTTCTCACAGGGAAGCTGTACTATTTTTGATTAGCACAGCATTCCAAAAACCTCTAAGATGCAATGCATCTTGCACCATGTATAAACTGCGAATTGCATCTGAAAATACTTCTTTTTCTGTGAAATTCAGCATTTTGAACATTATCCTTGTGGCTAGTGCTACATTCTTTTGCTGAATTGAGATTTCAACAGCCTTCCTGTGAATGACCATCTAAACAGTGACACATGCAGATGAGGACATGACAGAGGTTGAAATCTACTGCCTGAAAGGGTCTAAGAGGCATCTTGTTATGTACAGTGACCAGCAGTCACACTAGTGGAGACTTGGACAGCCACCATTCTCTTACCTTTCTGTTAGTTACTCATACTGTGTTTTTAGCAGGTCTCTCCTCCCTCTTGTTGACCAGTGCAAGTGGAACACTCTAGATGGTCTTACCTTCCTCTCTCCCTCTTACCTGGAATCCTGGGTGGGGTCTAGAAAGCCTTCCTTCTTCAAATGATGTCTTGTACAGCTCAGGACTGTAGATAAGTTGGAAAAAAAGATTGGACAGAAGTATCTGTGGACTGAGAGTTTTGTGGGACCCAGCAGTTTATTTTAGTGATTGCATAATTAGGTCTGAGAACTGGGAGGGAAGATCATAGAAGTGAAATAACTTGTATGATGGGCACAATGTCAAGGACAGCCAAGGTAAATATTCAGAGTTGAGAAGGGATCTGGGAATGCTTTGCTCTATAGAATATCTAGGCAGCAGAGTAGGTTGGTGTTCAAGGGAGGGATGAGAATCCAGACCATTGAGCATGAATTTAACCAGAGATTAGTTACATGATAAGATCTACAAATTGTGCAAAAATTCAGGTAAATGCCATTCATCAGTGAAAAATAGAATGGCCAGCAGTCAGAAAGGCTGCAATAAGGAATGCCTGGTATGATGAAAAGTCCTATGTCCTCTTATCTTAACAATTTTTTTTTAATTTAGGATTTACAGTATACTTATTGATAATATAAAGTAAGTTTTTAATAACATTAATAACATTAAAAAAAAAAAGTTTGGGAATATTTGGGAAAATCTTGGGGAAAAAAGAGAGAGGGGAGCTGAATTAGTGGAAAAAATAACAGTGGTCTTCAGAACGCATAAGTCCTTAAATGGCACAGAAGAATTGAGCAGGCAGTAACAACTCTTGACAGAGTTTGAGATGCCAGTAAGATGCTCTGTCTTCCGGGACCTCATTTAGGGGCAGCAATCCTCTGTGATACATCCTCTGAATACAGAAACAAATGGCTGGATGTGGAGCTGTGCCAAGCTCCACAGTAAACTTCCTTACAGTCTTTCTACAGGCTTGATGGTGCTCAACAGAATGATAGTCATAGATAATCCTCTGGGATTAGTTGAGATAATGATACATGAAAGTTCCTGATTCAATGATTTTCTAGAAACCAAGCTGAAGTTGTGGCTAAAGTATTAGTCTCAGGTAAGTACTGACAAAAATTTTGCTGAATTATTTTTGAGAGAATAACAAAGGATCTCATGATGATGAGACAGCCTTGCTTACCCAAATAATGATGCAGAGCAGGAAGAGCTGTATACAGAAGCCAACTCCATATTCTTAATACTGTAACCTTAAACCATACAACTTTAATCTTGTTGCAATTCATTCCACATTACATTTCCTGTGTGCTGTTTTTACTTCTTTTTAAGGCTTGGTTTAAGGTATTTCTGCCAAAGCAATTATCTCTTAACTTTATTGTACTTCACCATTTCCTTTGCATGTTACAGAGATTAGCCTCATGTATTTCTGTTGAAGTAATTTCTCTCTCCTTCAAAATACACATCTCTCCCAGCCATTTGGACTCTTAAGCTCTAAATTCTCCTTTTTAGAATTGTTGATTTTTGCCTACAGCTTTTGTGAGACAGATTAATTCATAGCACAGAAGAATTCTTAGTTACACCAGAGGAAAAAACCATCCCATTTGTAAAATGCCATACATACCAGTGACTTATGGATCTCTAAACTTTACAGCAGAATTCACCATATAGAGTGTGTTGGTGTTTATGGAAACAAAACACCAAATACTTCACTGTCTTTGAACAACATTTCTTTTATTTTAATTCAAACATATTCATGTGAGTGTTTCCCTGCTTTTTAAGAAAAGTTCAATGAAGAAAAATAACAGTTAAGGGTCTTGCAGAATACTCTAAGGCCATCATAGATGCACTTAAGATGCACTTAAATTCCTTCAGTTTAGAATAAACCTCTTGATCATTGCTCTCAGAGCATTGCCCCTCATTCCCTTAACAAGAGACTTTTCAATATATATATATTTTTTACCTCTGCTTTTCTAGAGCCATTCATTTTATTATAAGGGTTAAGTAATGGCCAATACTTTATGAGATATACATAATTTGTTGTTTCTATCAAGTATAAGTGTGTATACATGAAGAGTAAAATTCTCTTCCATCTGTAGGTTTTGCTTACCCACTGCATATTCTGAGTCTACTCAAAATATTTAATTATTTTATCAAAATATTATTTGAATTTAACTGTAGATTATTCCATAATAGTCACTAATTTGGATTTTTTTTCACATATTCATACTTTTTTTTTTTTATTCTTAAGACTTCCCTTTGTGAAAAGTTTATTAAATTGAATTTTTGTCAGCTCTTCTAGCTTAATAAATGGTTCTGAAGGGCTCTGTGTGCTGTACAATCACAAGCAGCATTTCTGTTGGATTAGTAACTGTCCCTCGGGACTCTTCAAAGAGGACAAATAAGAACCTTCATGCTATATTGTCAGTGTCTACAAACCATCTCTGTCTAATGAAAATATTAATTGTTGCAAGTCATAATTCTTTCATAATTCACCCCTAAAAATTAATATGTAATAAGATTTTTTTTCAGAGGAATTCATTGCTTCAAATTTTTCATTGCTGTCTGTTGTCTGTAATGCAACTTCTCATCTGTAATAACACCAGAAATTTTAATCTATGTTATTGACACTGGTGTAAATATAAGCATATTCTTATCTACTATGTAGTGTAGCGCTTGACATAAAGAATGGCATTAGGGAGAAAAATGTTCTGATTTATCAAGGTCCCTGGTAGCTTACATAAACGTAAACATAAAATGCTACAAAATCTGCAAGACAGTAATTTAGACAAAAAAAATTGATAACCCCAAATAATACAAAAATAAATTTGTTAATTTTTTTTTTCACTAATCGTGCAAACAGAATTGAGGAAAGTGTGTATTTGTATAGTAATAAGATGTGCGTTGTTAAAAATATTAATTTTAATATGTGCAAATATATAAAATTCAGTATTAATTTTATTTAGTTCACCACTTCTTTTTCATATTGCAAAGCTTAGCATGCTGTCACAAAAGCTCTAAAGACTTGTATCATCAACTATATTACAGGCCAGAAGTGATGCACCTATTAATTATCTCCAAATTTTCCTGTAAAAGATTTCCAAATAGCATCTGTATCTCCAAAGATACAATGCTTTAAATTAAGCTTTAATTGCAACAGCTTCAGTGTGAGGATTCTTCTGAACTGTTTGGCTTCTGTATGAAACTTTTAAAACACTAAAAATTCTAATCATATTAAGGAAAGGAAAGTTCCTGAAGTGTAGTCTGTGCTTCTCTGGTCAAATATTTTTATCTGGGATAAACCATGTTGTCAAACACGTTTTCTCTCTTGGAAGTTCTTTCACTCTTACTGAGGTAATTATAGAACAAACAAACAAAGTAACTAACTAACAAAACAAACAAACAAAACCTCTGAGTTGAATTTAACTCCATAACCAACATTATTAATTTTTTTTAAAGTCATAATACCAAGTTCAGAAGATATGTGTAATGAATTATATACTGAAGAAAAAAAAAATTCTGGTAGAAATTCAGTCAATTTTTTATATACTTTGTAATTCCAGAACATAAGGATCATTATATGAAGAATTAACAACTTGTAACTCACATATATGCACACACACAAAAGGAGGTTGTTAAAATACCAGACAGGAATAAATTGATTTTTCCTTTTTAAAATTGGAATTATTACCTCGTTGCAGAACTAAAAGGCCGTGCTAATTTGAAAGAGTGAGAAGTCAGCTAAGGCAGTTGATTTAATACTTGTCAGTAAAATTGTTCTTCTTTTGTCAGAACAGTTTTTATTCATTTAATATTTTTCCTATTTTAAGGTCATGATACCTTACTTGGCTGGCATATGCATAAAAGACTTTTGGAAAGCATAATTCAGTTTTTGTTTCAGTTATTTCTCTTCGCTATTGGGCATTCAAAGTCTTTTGCCCCTGAGTGTAATTAGCCTGATTTTTTTCTCATATCCCTCTTCTCACTGTGTTTGATGTGTGACAAACCTTTGAATACTTTTATCATTTCAAACTCTGATTTTCTTTTTCCCCACATACATAAATACTGAGGAAGTTTTATTAAGTAAAGACATCAATGAAAAATGGCTTACAAGGACTTACTTCTTCACAGTAGATGGAATGTTATGATAAAAACATAGCTGCCAAATCTAGAAACTTCTGGGCTTTGCGTAGGGACAATTCACTATTAACAACCACTCCTTTTCTCCTCAGCTTAGCTCTTCATTTCAAGCAATAGGAAAAGAAAAGTAGTGGTAAAAAATAAAATTCAGATTAGAAAAGAAAATTTAATGATTCAGGCATAGCTCACAGCATAATCACCTCAAAAAGGTGTCTGCCTTGGTAAGTTCTTTTAATCTCCAAAATACTATATTTGCAACATTCCCTGAAATGCATTTATTTTCTTTAGATCAATTCCTCATTGAAACAACAGATCATACTTGCAGGTCCTCAGATGTAGATCTCTCTGCATTGGCAATGCCTTTGTGCTAGATACATTCTTATGACTTCAACAGGAAAAGCATTGATGCAAATAAATTCCACTTCCTCTCCCTTTGTATTCTTAGTTAATACATATTTCTGTATTTCTTAGGAATCATCAGAGTATATGAATCAGTGAAATAAATGGGGCAGATTAGATCAGGTTTATTCACAACTTACTCCCCATTTGTAGAAGTGCTTCTCCACTAGCTTTCTTCAGAACAATAAACAATTTGAAGTAATCTACTTAAAAAAAAATCCCCAAAACCTTGAAAACAAACAAGCAAACAAAAAAGAAAACTGACTTTCCTTAGGAACAGGTTACCAGTCCCTGGAAGATGCAGAGAGATTGTATTGCTAAGTGCTAGTCGAAGTCTGTGTTTATGTCAGGAGGCTGATATATCAAGAGGTCAAAGGAGGTGATTTTCTTCTACTCGCCTCACATGAGACCCCACCTGGAGTCTGCATCCAGCTTTAGGGCCCTCAGCACAAGAAAAGTGTGAGTTTGCAAAAAATTATTTAGAAGCTTTAGTTATGAATACAGTATAAAGGTTTTCATTAAGTTTAGGATAGTTTGCACAACTTTGAAAAGGCCTTTTGTTTTAGAATGTATCTTTCTCGTAGTTTGATAAGAGTTTCTGGGGCAACTACAGCCTCTGCCTGGAGACCTTCTTTATTGGTTCTTTCTTGTTTCATCCCTTCTGTTATGCATAATTTCCCTTTGTCCATCATGGAATCCTTATCTTTAAGGTCCAAGAGCTTTAGCCACTAGCCTAGCTACACTCTCCTCAGACCACCCCCAAACCTGTGTTGGATTTGTTGGAATTTAAGTGACTTAGTTGGCATGTAGTATTTGGATTGTTTTATTGGTTTGTGTGATTTGTACCCACCACAGAATCTGTAGTACAAAACGGCCCTGCAGCCCCAGGCTTGGGGTCTCTCTCGGAGGCACCCACCTGGAGCTGGGGGTTCCCCTGACACCCCCCGAATAAAGCCTCTGTTTCCTGAAAGCCTCGAGAGAGTCCCCTCTTTTTACCCCAGCCATGACAGTGTGAGTCAACTGCCTGTGAACTAAGACCCCACAAAAGTGTATTGCTGGAGCATACCAGAGCAGCCGGGGGCCCAGGCTGACCACCGAGCTGGGCCAGATCCAGGTACGCACCCCAGCAGAAAAACATGGACCTATTGGACTGAGTCCAGAGGCAGACCAGGGAGAGGATCAGAGGAAAGAACATCTCTCCTACAATAAAATGCTGATACTTTTTTTCTACTTCTTCCTTACTCCTTCCTTACATGCTTTTGGTTCATCTGGGTCTGCTCCTATGTGTTTTCTAACACGCTTAGTAAACTTGCCTTTTTTTTTGTTAGTTTGCAGCTCCGTGCTACATCTCAATAGATATGGTGCCTTTTGTGGATGTTAGATGCTGTTAAATATTAGTTCCCTTTGTTTCTTCTAAAACCAAGCCATTTTTTTCTAGCTCATCTGCATGTCTTTAACTGGCATGTGGAAAGTTGCTCATGGCAAAGAAGTCTCCTCTCTAGCCTGTGTCCCAGCTCTTCTCATCCCATGTCTGTACTCCCCTGTGCTGCACTCTGGATCTCCTAATATGAGGACACCTGGTATGACCTCTCTGCTATCACACCAGGCTTATTTTTCTCTACACTGCAACATTATATTTGAGTCGTAAATATCTCATTGTAGCTCAGTTGCCTGCTGCTGTATCTCTAGAAGTATGATCACACCATTAAAACAGCAGCAGAACAAATTAGTTATAGCTACCCCATGTCAATTAGAAAGAGGATTATTGCAGCTAAACCAAGCAAAACAAAGGCACAGGCAGATGAAAATTTCAGACAGACGTAGCCTGACAAGTCCCCCTGAGACTTCCAAAGTCAGTAAAAAAATCTTGTGACCTGTTAGTATCAATGACAATACTATATTACTATTTTACAGGGCTACAGTGTAACAAAACTCAGATGGAAGATACCATAAAAAATCTGTTTTGTTTATAATTGTAAGTACTGGGTTATCATCTAGTACAGCAGACAATAAAGTATATTTATATATATATATATAAATATAAATGCAATGCTTATATAATTAGGCTTTAAAATAAATACTTAATAAATAAACAAATAAATAAATTAATAAGTCTTATCTCAGTTTGAAGGTATTCATGACTTGCTTTTATTTTGAATCTGTAGCCTAATTAATGCCGTACTGAAGAGACAGTAATATCTGTTTTGTTGTTTTATTTTTATTTGTGACATCAGGAATTGTACTGGTGTGTTTTCCATCATGGTATATTCTATGGAAATATATTAAAGTAGCGTGTTTGTGGAAATTTCTGCTACATTTATCTAATGTTTTACCTCATACTAACCAAACCCATTTGGAATATTTGTTCTTCTTTAACTGTCTTTTGACAAGACTGACTGTTTCTATAGGTGAATATTGGTGTACTGGAGTCTCAGAGGAGAAAGATGGCTATGCTGTGCAAGACAAGGCAGGCAAGGGGTTAAGGCTGAGAAGAGAGCATGGAAGGCAGTGGCCTTGGTGAGATAGCACAGTCCCACATAAGAGTGTCAGGGACTGGAAAGATGGATGTTTCAAGACACTCTGGAATGCCCGTGTGTGTGGTAGGGGGCAGGTCAGGCCTTGCTTTTGGTGAAACAGTCCCTGCCCCCTATGTCCCCAGCCCCACAGTATCTGTCAACCATGGCACACTGGAGGCTGCCTCTTGATGTCTTTTCACTGGTCCTAAACTCACAAGCCAGACACACTGAGGTGACAGAAAGGGGTTACCTCTACAAGGACCCTTATTGTGCACAGCTTGCTGGATGGAAAGTGCACACGTACCATAAAATGGATACAATTTTTGTATGTTTAGAAAATTAGCATAACTGACAAGAATCCCCAGTTAGAGACATAAGTGATGAGGTAATTCATCCCTGGTTTTACTGTTTTCTGAATTCCCTCTGCACTTCCTCCTTAGATAGGAACTATAC
Source organism: Phylloscopus collybita (assembly GCA_027886175.1). Classification (NCBI taxonomy): domain Eukaryota; kingdom Metazoa; phylum Chordata; class Aves; order Passeriformes; family Phylloscopidae; genus Phylloscopus; species Phylloscopus collybita. The sequence goes on along the minus strand of JAJNNQ010000075.1, from coordinate 78,039,166 downwards.
TTTGTTTATGAAAACATCTCAGAGAGCTGATTTCAGCCTTGGCTCCCAGACAGCCTTACCTTGGACCCTTTTGGGCTTGGAGCTGCTGGGGAATTTATTTTGTCTTTCTGTCTAATAGAGTAGCTAAAATGCTAGCTATGAATACAATAATAGGGTACAGAGCTAGAAATATATATATAAGGAATATGGGGAATGTATAAAAGCAGAAAGGCAAAAATTAATTTGGCATCACCCTCAGTGTTTCTAACCCAGCCCCTGAGTGTCTGAGAGACTGGATGTCCCACCTGAGAGGAAGGCCCATGAAGGGCCAAGGGTTTTAGAAGAGTCACCAGGAGACAAGCACATTGTTCTTTTACACTTCCTTCATCTTGGAGATTTCTATCTGTTGCATTGGTGGAACCCAGGAGCTTGTCTGTCTTCCTGTGTTTTTCCTTTTTGTCTTTTTCCCTTTCTTCTCTTTCCTCTAACACTCTTCATGGAATGTAATATCAAATGTGTGCAAACAAAACTTAGTTTGCTAAATTGAATGGGATAAGTCAATGCTATAATAAATGTTTTATTTATTATAAAATACTATGTACTAGGTATTTTGCCAAAGTCCCTTGATTTTTTGTATTTTGCCAGAAAAATCTTCTGTGTAATTTTCACCTCTTGAGTATATCTGGTTGGAATTGCTCCCTTGTTCCTACCCAGAACAGAGGAACCTCAGTTTACCCTGTACATTTAAGTGTCCAGGGTGTTACAACATGTCTAGTGACAGTAACCATGGTGGTTGTGTGAGCAAGGCACTGCTTAGCAGATGCAGAGTTCTGTGGTCAGGAAAAGCGTCCCATGAAAGAACATGGCCTTTGTCTTTGGAGACAATTTCCTGTAGCAAGCCAATCCCCAACCCAGGCTGAGCTTGGAAGGTCCTTTGGGTGGCCTTGGGTCTCTGGCTGTTGGCTGAGAGAGGAAAAAAAATGTTCAATCTTAAGAGGAGGAAATGCATAAGATAAATTCACATGACAAAAGTGTTTGTAGAGATCCTGATTTTGATGTAAGGTGTTTACCTTGGTGGCAGGCAATTTGGAGCATTAAGCTGTGTAAACTTTTTATCTTCCAACAATAATTAGCTTCTTCAGCTTTTTCATAGCACTTAATCATAGGTTCCTCCTTTCCCATGTTCATTTCAAACTTGAAAAATGTGTTTACTTTTGTAACGAGTAAGTTGCATGAATGCTTATAATATATGAGTGATACAGCATTATAGTGCTCCACCTTCCAGTGTTAGTCTTGTTTTTTCTAAAAAAAAAAAAAGAAGCAACTTTTGCCAATAACCAGAGATTTTTGATAAATAGGTGCTTAAGGTGATTGCTGTAATTACAAAGGAATGAAAAAAAGAACATCTTGTGTCTTCAATTAAACACTTTCAGATCATATGCAAAATATAACCACTGTTCAGCTTTCTTTTTAATGTGAAAGTGCATTAATTGTTCTCATTTTTCTCCTTTATTCTCTTTATCTTATTTTTATTTCCTGCTTTTCATATTATTTCATATTGAGTGACATCTGAATCCAAGACAACATATCATGAGACACTGATTTTGGAAAATTAATTCAAGTCATAGGCCAAATTTATTCAAACTTTTCCATTTAATTTTTTGAAATGTTTTAGAACCATCCCATCACATTAAGTAACTTGCAGTCTTCACTTTTTAAGTCCTTGATCAAACTATTTCAGAATACGCTTGATATTTAGATCATGTTCAATTTCTTATATTTTTTCTTAAGTAATTAAGAATAGTAGCTAACACATGCTGAATGATCTCAATAAAGTAAAATTTAGGATTCTTTTAGGATCTGTTTATACTTGAAAATAAAGCTGTGAAGTCAGTTATTTTTAATCACTTTCCAAAATTTTCATGAGAAGGATAGAACACTTGTTATTTAAATTGGTTTGGTTTGGTTTGGTTTGGTTTGGTTTGGTTTGGTTTAACTTGGTGTGCTATTAGTAGAAAATTAATTGCACCTAAATATTACTTGATGAAAGGGAGCACTATCTCATTTTTTGTCTTGCTGTTAATATTTCTTTCTCTCAGGGATTCTGATACTGCAAACATTATATATTTTTAATAGGTTCTTAGCTAGTTTGCTGAACATTGAAAATACCCATTTCCAAGTTTCAATGCATTTTTATCATTAGAATCAAAGCAGTAGCATACAACAGGATTTGAATCTCATGTGAGACACAGTTCTACATCCAGTATCCTGCATTGGTGAATGAGGTCCTGTGTTTTATTAAAAAAAAAATCTATGTCCTATGAAGTCATACATATCAACTTGTAATCTTACTATTACTGGTATAACTAATTCAGATTACTCAATTATCTCAGTTTGTTGACCAGAAAAATTCCTTTGTGAGGTGCTAGGAAAGATCTAAATGGTTTAAAGGGTTTTTTCAGCATTCTCTATGGCCTTAATGGGAAAATGCATTTTATTCCATCATCCCTGCTACATGGGATGCAAGCTAATGTGATATATTTGCATTCATCTCCTTGACCTTCCCTTGTACAGAAGAAACCAGGAGAAAATATCACCAATATGACTAGTTTTTACAAGAGTTTTTCTGGCTGTTATTTGGACTCCATAACAGAGGTGGCTTTTTTTCCCTTTTTGCATATTCATTCACGTTCTTGGTGAAATGGCATTGCTCTTAATTTACATTGGCTAATCAGAAGATTTTCGCAGTTTTGACTATCGTGCTTAATACAACAGGCAAGATACTTACCATATCTCTACTAAAAAGCCTGTAGCATGAGTTTAATCATGCTATTTAATTGCTAGGCTTAATTTGAAAATAATTGTTCACAGCAATTAAGTAAATGCCCCAATTGCATTAACAGACTTCCTAATTAGAAAGTACAACATAAAAGTGCTAATGTTGCTTCATTAGGCTTGAATTACTGGTTCTAATACTAGTTTTTTACTGTCTATACAATTTCTTTCTGCAGTAGAATATCAGCCTAATAATAGTACCAGATTAGTAACAAATTTCCTGTTGTATCACATTCATGTCCTAGCCAAATGTGCAATTTTTTATTATAAAGGAGACTCAAGTTTATATTTTAAATTTTAAGTATAGTCTGAAAAGTAAAGTAATAAGAGATATAGCAGTATCAGATGAAATTGTGTAGGAGCTAATTGCTTTAAAGAAGAATACAAGCTTCTTCAAAATTTAATGGCCCAATATGTTTGCCACTTGCTATATAAGAAACTATATATGAGAAATAAATGAGAAGTAAAAAGATAGTAAATGTGGCTGACGATAGGATATAGTGATGATTGAAATAATTATGGCAGTGTCACAAGATGTCATTATAGATGCCACATGAGATGTCATTAATGTCTTTAACTGTCAAGGCTATTGCTTCTTTATAACATTGAGAAATCATTTCGATTTTTTACCGTATTACTGTAAATTTGTGTAAGAAGGAAGAAGGATATTTCTATTTCAATCAAGATGATTCCTTTTTTGCATATAAAAAATATCAGCATTCAGTAGCTTTATCATGCCATGGAGTGGAGAAAGGAAAATTTAAAAGAGAAAGTTGCACATAAAAGCAATAGGAAAAAATTTAAAAGATTGTAAAATTACATAAAATCATAAAACAAGCCCTTGCTTGTTTTTATGTTACCTTCAGGCTTTCAGTCAATTTCATTTATTATTTCCCATACTGTCTCTTGCTTAAAATATGATGATTAAAAATAGGTTACCAAGAAAAACATACTGATATATTTCTTGTGAAATCCTGCCAGCTGTGTCGTGTGCTGATCATTAGTAAATGAACGTAGCACTGACAACATTTATGTAATTATGGACTTTAATATTTGTAAAAATATGCATATAGTTAGAGTTTGGGATTTTTTTTTTAGTCTTGGACTGCAACATCTTGTCTCGTTCATGCATGCATATGTATGTGCAAATTCTAAAGCTCATAAACAGGAAAAGAATCATTCTGACGTACTACTCTCCATCTAAAAATACAATATCCTGATTATATGTATGGAACATGGCCATGGAGAAAAAGTTATAAATATGTAGAAATGTTGCCAATAGACCATGGTGTTCATCTCATCGGTCAAGAGGAGATCGAGAGAATTTTCCCTATTGAAAGACGGAATCAAACTCTTCTTGGTACTGAAAGACAATACAGCAAAGAATTCATGTCTTGGTCTGGATTGTCTCCCCAAAATGTCCATCCTTTCTGTGTTTTTGCCTAAGACCAGTGTAAGCCTGGACCCAGAAAATAGTTGTGAGAGCAGTGAAGTTTGTATTCACTCTTTAAAAATGCTAGCAGAGTTAGTTATGTGTGTGTGTACATTTACATATATATTTACATATATAAGTTCACTTTGGTTCAAAAGAGCTGATGTTATACAAGCACTATTTGTAACTGTAGTATGGTCAGATATGATTCCAGCTTCCAGAAGTGGCAAACTTACCTGGATTTTAATTAATTACTAGTATGATATTCAACTTATTCTTCTCTCTTCCAAGCTAAACCAAGAAAAAAAACACAACACATGCTAAAACAAGTTTTCAATGCTGCAGTCCATCTTCTGTAACATACAAGAGTGAAGACAGAAAACTGTACAATTTTTTCTTCTTATATTGTTGAGTTTTAACAGCCTTTGACCTTTCTGGAGGTCTTAGAGTGCTGCTATTATTTTGTCTGTTTGCTGCTACCCATAGCATGCAAGAAATTTCTTTTACAAGTCCATCAACCAGAGTTTTGTTTTATCCATGTATTTAATGAAAATTTTTATATCATGACAGAGAAGTTATGATAATTAGCATAGGTGAAATTGTCTGTCTTTCAGCTCCCCTGTTTGTGCATTTTCTTTTACTTGCTCATTATTTCTTCATTTTGAATCTGTGAGAATATGGGTCTTACTGTGTCTCTGTAGTTGGTTTGTGATTGCAGCTAAGATTCCTTGCAAACAGACACCTCTACACTAGCCCTTTCAATGACCCCTACAGAACTAAAATTACAGCTTTTATCTTTCCTTTAGGCAGTTTGCAAAATTGTTTTCTCCCTTTTTCTCTTACCCCTGAGTCCATAGATTCTTTCTGACGTGATTAAAATTAGTTGTATAAGGGGAAGTTCCAGATTCAGGCCTTGTGTCTGTGTGCATCCACTCACATGTTGAGCTTAACTTGCTTTTTCTCTGTATTTGTTCATTTTTTTCTCCATATTTGGTCAAGGTGAGCAACATGACAAGATAAAGAAAGGGGAATAATAAAAAAAGCCAGATGGTACTTCAATTTCAAATGGGAAATGTAGAGTTTAATGTTTTCCTCTGGTTATGAATAAAAAAGAAAGACAGGAAAGAAGAGGGTTTTTTTTGAAAAATGGTGCTAATACAATATTGCATAATATTTAAACATATATTCATAGGAAATGCATCAGAATATATTTGGATTTGTTATTTTACTTATTATTAGATTTCAATTTGGATGTCAGAAAGACATTTTATGATAACCATTTTTTATGGTTTGTCATCTATCATGTGGAGAGTTCTTTCCTTTTTTTCATCATTTAAATCTGATCTTTCTAAATGAGAAATTTTGGAGGGTAGGAGATCATAATACAGTTTTGGAATGTTGCAAAGTTGATAATTTTAAAGGGTCTTTTTGAATAGGAATGAAAACTAAATTAAAGCCATGTAAGTTCTTCCAGGGTAATCCTATGTATGTTCTCCCAGTGAAAAACTATTGAATACCAATATGTATAATAGGGGGCTTTTACATGTGCTTATGTGTTAAATTGGAAATCAGTCAGCTGTCAGCTCTCATTTCTTTCTCATAATTATATTCCATGAAATTCCTCATAGTAGGCCCCTGGACAGTCCAAAATCTGTTCTCACGAAATCTAGGATTGTGATCCTGGATTTTGTCTTGTTCCTTTCTTCTGGGGTCTTAAACTCCAGCATCTCACTGCTGTCAAGGCTGTCCCTGACCTTCACATTCAGTGTGAATTCACTTTACATGCCAGTTCTTTCTTGTTTGTAAGTGGAATATCAACTTCTCAATCATCTATGTCAGAATGTGGTCACCAGTGCATGCATCATGTATGGATTGTGCCCTGCTGTGTTGCCCCTTCAACTAATCCTGGAGCAACAAAGCTGATTTGATTTCAGAATTATATGAGATATTTTGGCATTCTGACAGAGTTTGAGATTTTTTCATTTTCTTTCTTGTGGTGCACCATGGGAAGCATAATGTGAGCCAGACAGTTATGTGACTTTTCAGTCACATACTTCATCAACAGCTCGGCAGACAGAAGGTGCTACTTGCAAATTATGACTATCAGACCTAAAGAAAAAATATTCAGTGCCAATAAATGGTCATGATATGAAGCAGTTCATGAGAACACAATCATGACGTCTTTGCTTGCCTTCACATTGGAAATTATCATTGTACTGTCAAATAGTTTTTGTAGCAGCTTCAGTAGATGTTCTAGTAACTGACCTGGCAGTATAAATAGCAGCAGGATGTGAAGGACTATCTCTTCATGGGTCAAATTTCTTTAGGTTAAGGGCTACTGGTGTGAGAAAACTGCTGCAGACTTTGGTTATTCAGCAACTGCTGTGGAGCATCTGGATGACAGAGAGCTTGAGAATTTATCTCATGCGTCAACAGCAAACCAGTATTGAAATTTCTATTCCCCTGTTTATTAGCCTGCAAAAACATGATTTGACTTTACTACACAGATTAATGTGCCTGAAATGATGAGAAAATCATTACTTTTAAAAAATGCAGAGGGACAAATTACATAATTTGCTGTGCTCGAGTTGTGCTGTCCTTTACTCACACAGGTTTCCTAACTATACACAAAGGAGGAATCCTGGTTCCTATTGTTCATCCTCTCCTTTGGCAATGTTTATAAGCACTGTTTATCTGATCATGTATATACTGTGGAACTCACTCTTTACAGCTATTTTGTATTTTTGTTTAGTCCTGTAAGTATTAAGGGTGTTGGTACTCTGCAATTTTGACTGATGAAATCTTACCCTGAGCACTAAGCATTGCTGCAAATAATTACTTAATTGGTTGGAAAAAAAAATTAAGTCAAAAGTATGTATTTAGAAGAAGACATGGTGGCATTTCCATGTACCACACCAAAATGTAGAATCTGTGTAGTCTGTACCCTGAAGTAAATTTGAATATTGTATTTTCCTCCTTACCCTCAATATGGAAGAGTTAATAAGAAATCTGAGATCTCTCAGAAGTTTCTTTATATGCAGAACTTCAGGATAGGCAGCTAGATGTCAGCCTCAAGATCCTACTTGCTCAATTTATGGGTGCCAATATTTCTACCTTCAAGACATGGTGCACTGTTGTTATTTTTATCTTACATATTAATGACCTTGCTAAGCCTGGTATTTTGCATGTAGGAGGTTTGACTTTTTACACCTTTAAGTAAAATTTTCTTATCACAATTCTTCTATATTTTAATAAATTCAATAAAAAATTAAGTGCATCTTACAGGAAAATGTGAATCATTTAAGATAGTATATTTTTAAAACAGAAACTGTTGAAAAAGGGATTACAGCATAAATTAAACAATTTTTGAAACCTGTCCTGCCTCTAAAGTCCTGTCTGTTTAACTGGTTGTGTAATATATATGTGCGGCTTCCTGCATAGTTACTCTTCTAATGAGTAGATTGAGATGCTACTTTAGAAAGACTGAAGGAGGTGGATGATGGACTTCTAGAATTTTCTCTTACAGGTCACTGTATTGGTAAACGGGGAACAATTGCAGTGTTCATTTAGCACTAACACTTGATGCCACTTTCAGTGTTTGTTTATCCAGTGGTGATTTAAACAAGCTGTTCTCAATGGATTTTTTATTTTTTGTGTGTGCTCTAAAATTTTTCTTGAGTTGGGTTTTTGAGCATTTTTTTCCTACCGAATCATGTCAAGACTGTTCAGGTGTAAGCTTCAGATAATTTAGATAGTCTGCCCTTCTCCTTTTCAGACCAAAGCTCATTCCAACCCTTCTCAGCATCATTTTAAATTCTCCAAATACAACCTCTTTACCTTGCTTATTTCCTTTCTATATTTGACAAGTGTTGGAAGTCTACTAATGATTCTGTACTTCATGGTTGCCCTAGCAAATATGGTGAGCCCATAAGAAGTACAGAAAAAAAACCTAGAAGTTATTGGGGTTTTTTTGTTCAGTTTCCATGGACACAAATATAAAAATAAGTCATCAGTTTTGTGCTTCTTTTCTTCTGACTTCTTCCGCCTGCCAGGGAAACCATATGAATTTTACCCCTCTTACTTCTTTATTTTGGTACCCTACTTCTTTTTCTAATGCCTGAGTTAATTCCTTGGACTTTGTCTGGATAGCTTGGCTGCAGAGCATCTTTGAATGATGCAGAAGTGCACTGACTGCAGGGATCTTGGATGAGTAAGGACAGGGACTGCAATTCTGCAGGAGTGCCTTATGTCAGAGGACTTGGAAATGATTTTTGAGGAGAGAAAGCAGAAAATATATCAGAAAAAATGAGTATATATTAGCAGGCTATACAGAAATTTTATGTTACAAGTACTACTGGACTGGAAATACACTTGGGAGAGAGCAACTCTATCATGTAATAAGCAAAACAGAAAAACTCTCCGCTTGTACAGTACATTGCCTTGTACAAAAAGATATACTGTACAGGAAGTTCAGTTTTGCAATAATTTTCTTCAGAATAATGAGAGTTAAAACTGTTCTTTACGTCTTCTATCACTGTTTCTGTCTTTATATATTTGTAGGCAACTGTATGGTGTAACATATGCCCTAAATGTTTGCTGTTAAAATGCTATTTATGCTATCTGATAAAGTGGCTACATAAAATGCTATCAAGCATATCTTATAAAATACCTCAATAAAAAGCTGTGGAATATACCTCATAGAGTGAGGGTACAATGCTATGAAATTTACCTCATAAAGTCCTAGGAAGCATACATATAGGGCACTGGTCAAACTGTGAAACAAATTAATTCGAATGGGATCTAGTTTTGCAGTACTCAAATATATTTACTTAGAAACTAATGTAATTCTGATCTCCCAGTTGGAAGGGAAAGAGGACAAACAGCTCAAAGTCACCATTTTGAGCACATTAAGAAAAGGCATGACAGGCTGCTTGTCTAGGAGTGAGCTGGACCAGGAACTATAAATAGATAAGCAAAGTCAGACAACATGATAAAACACATTGTTCTTGTGACAATATAAATCAGTTCCTCAGATTGACCTAAATGCAGTTTATCCTGCCCAGGCAGGAGGAGAATAACCTTAAAAATACCTGGGTGTATCAGCACATTTTGGATGTGTCATTTGGAGAAAAACCACAGGTTAGCCTGTTATACTTTATTATTCATATTATACACAAACAGTAAAAAAAAGGATAAACTTAACAGAATGACACTATTTCAGACAGTTTCTGCACCTTGTAGCTTCCTTAGAATCTGTTTTCAGAATCTGAAGTCAAGAAAAATATTAGGATTTCTAAGAGAGATCTCATTGTCACAATGATAATGGTCTTGTCTGTGGGTTTTATTATTCCTCTGTGCACTGCTCACAGTAAAGTACAGTTTGCTGATTACATTCCCAGTCAAATTTTATCCTTGCTTCTTTTTGCATAAATGTGTGATAGAAACATCTCCTTGAGCTCCAAATTTATTACTGTCTTCCAAGGAATTTTCTCTCCCTTGCTCTTGTTCCAGAACTGCCAGGTATCCTAGATGTCACTCCTGTATACTCTTCCATTCTAAGTGCCTTCATTATTCCAGCAGTTACTTACAGAGGTTTTTCTAAATATTTTTCTCTCCCTGGAAATAAAGGTGACTCAGAATCTCTGCTGATCTCCAAAGGGTTTCATGATGTGTGGCATAAAACTCAATATTACCATTTGGATGGGGAAAAATCTCTGTTCACTTGATTTGAGCTAAATCAGAGTTGAAGCATTTATGAGCGACAAGTAATTAATCAATAAGGAGAGAACTACACCTTCAGGATTAGTGTCAGCAATACAACAGATAGACCACACCAATACATATTTATGACGTGTTTGTAGAAGACCTACAGAACTGGAAGCTCACCTCAATACCTAATTTCCCCCAAACTGTAACATGCAGAGAGTATTGCAGACATGACCCCTGTGATGGATATTAAACATCAACTGTCCTTGATGTCAGTTTATGTCATGGGTCTGTGTATGACCACTGGAGTGCTGAACACCTGCTGGGGCACCATGGGCCTGCAGAGAGAGCTTTGCATGCTAGTGGTTTGTTGTATGCCTATTATAATCCCATATATGTATGGGAATATGTAAACTGTAGTATTATTTAGGCCTCTTAGTCAAAGGAAGCAAAATTCTTAACTGTCTGCACTAACCTATTAATTAACCTTGAGCCTTTAAACTAAAAGCCTTTTAGTTTAAAAGCCTAACCTAGTCAGATTCCTGAAGCTTTGAAGATGCAGGAGGAGGCATGGCTTTGCAGTATTTTATACCAGAGGAAAAAAGACTGTAATATGTAGAGAACTAGGAAGCTTAAAGGCAATATCCTGAAATACATCAAGTCAAATACCAAGAATGCATTTACATAATACTTAGATTTAATTTGGTGATTGCCTGGGTTATCTTAGGAAGGCTTATACATTTTGTTTTCTGTTCATTGAATTTACTGTTTCAAAAGGAACAGCTTTGGGAAAGCTGGAGAATTAAATCCCTTTATCTGTCCACTGAATTAGTTCAACTGTGGGGACAGTTGTACTTATCTGTTGGACTTTAACCAAGAGCTATTCAACAAAGGTGCTTCTGTCTGCTGAGACCACTGACAAGAATGCCAACAGGGATACAACTTTCTGGGCCAGTTACTTCAAAGAGAACTGTGCTTTCATTTCAGCACAAATTAAGGATGTATAGCCAACAATATTTCAAAAATCTGTGCCTTGGCATTACTTTAAACTATCTTCTGCCAAATGTTGTCAACGGCAAAAACGTTATAATGTGTAAGGGGTTCTTTAAGCAATAAAGAGATGTTTCTGGCACAATTTCCCAGCCACAAATCTGAAAAAAAAAACCACAACAAACCTGCTTGCTTCCCTTGAGGGTCCTTATAAGGCTAGGCTTCTAAACTCAGAAGTGCTGAATCTGTGTACAACACCAAAAATCAACTGTCAGAAAAAAACACAGAAGAGACTTGTGCAAGCTCATAAACAACATCAAACTGTCATCTGAAGATGAGGGAACATATGATAACAAAGAAATGTATGCTTGATTTGTGGCAATATGGTCTGGAATTGCAGGCCTGCTGAAAGAATAGATGACATAGATTTAAGGCTGTCCACTTTGAATGAAAAATCAGGTGTTTCCAGGCAATGAAATATGTCTATGCAGGTAATTTCCTTAGTGGATTAAGTTCTCTAAAATGCTACTGCCCACACACTTTTGTTACTTGTTTGTTGTTTCTCTGATGATGGGCTGTAGAAAGGCATTTGTGCTCAAATTCTTAGGCTTTTTTTCCCCAACTATATCAATGTGTGTATGTAAAAGATTCTTGTCTCCCAAACAACCTTGTCCTTTGTATTACCATAATACTTAAATAATCAATCAGCAATCAAGAGACTATTGTGCCAGGCAAAAATGGAAGCAAATATATGCCATGAAGAGCAATTCTCTGGATACAGCAGTGATCTTATTCTGCGTGAGGATGTAAAACTCCTTATTCGTTGTCGTAAATTTTATCTACAGCAGTCACTGAAAAACCTGCTTTCTCCATGGTCAAACTTTTTACCTGATTGTCTTCTCGAATGACATGAAATTTAGATCAGACCAGCCATACAGGCTCTGTCCCTGCAATCTCAGCAGATGATCTATGCATGTGAAAAAATCCAAGAGGTGAGATGCACAAGCAGGAGAGCAACAGTTTTGCTATATGCATATATGAGATGCCTTAAAAGTGCCAAATGAATAGATATAAAACATGATAAATTTTTACACATTAAAACACATTTTAAGCTATGAAACGGTCTTCCAAGTGAAAAATGCATGTCAGAATACCATACCTGAAAAGAATTTATAGCATGTTGAAAGACGTGCAGTCATACTGTTAGTTTTACATTTCTACATGACAAAAAATAACATCTAATAAAATTATATTCTGTTGATAAGTAGCAGAATATGTTCGACACATTGACGAACGAGAACAAAAAGGAAATTGTAACAATTCACATTGCTTAATATATGACTAATCATAATTTATCCTTGTATTTTTAATAACTATAGCTTCAGAAATTCAGTATCAAACAACTTTTTATTAATTTAATAAAAAAAATTAAAAGATGGATTTTTAGATTAATGTCTCAGTTCTTATATGAATAGGGAATGACAAAGTATAATTTCTTGGCTACTATCTTATCTTAAGAAATTGCCTGGAGTCTAAATGGGTGAGTGCCATGTCAGCAGTGCATGTGTGATTCTGGAGCTCTAACACAAATCTGTAAGTGTAATGAAAGCAAATATGTCCCAATATAGAATATAGAATTTAGGCTAATTAGAATATAGCCTAAAAATCTCTACTTGTGTAGACGAAATGGACAAGCATAAGCACACTGTCAGTGGTTTCTGAAATGGCAGAAGCTGAAATTTAAGTATGTGATAAAAGCCAGTTTGTTGCCATCAAAGACATCATTCAGGTTTCTGGATAATTTTACTGGATGTTAATTAATAAATTCATTTATATAAAATCTATTATCAAATTTGATCATAGCTTATCTGAGAGTGAAACCTATGTCTGGCCAGTGATTTAATTTTCTTCCTACAAAATTTACTTATATGTTAAACTGTACACACTTATCATTGTCTCACATGAATCAAAACTCACTGCAACACTTCAGTATAACACGGAAAGTTAATGACTCTTCAAGTTGCTGTAGGATTCAGACAGTAATAAGTAATAAAAAGAATGCACATAAAAACAATTATGTTGATTTTGGGCAAAATACTGAAGTGTCATCTATGAAAAGTGGATCTTGTCAAAGAAGCTATGCAAATCAAACTTTTACTTAAATAGGGTATCAGAATGTAAACAATAAAACCAAGAAAGCTACCATGAATGCTACACTGCTTAAATAACATGAAAACCATTTTATTTTTGAGAACAAATTCTCTTCTACACCTGCCATGGTAAATAGGATTCCTGTGTTGTTTCTACAGGTGTTGGAAATTGTAAGAGTGCTGATTCCATAAGAACTCTCCTCAACTTGCTCATGCTGTGCCACCTCACACACACCCACCCAAGCTGAGTGAGAGGTACCACATGACATTGGGCATTAGGTGTCTGCATGGCTCCTCTGCTGTGTATCTCAAGCTGCAGCATCATGGAAGACCCTAATGCTTATGTGGCCTTCTGTACTTCTGCTTTCTCTCCTGGAGTGAAATGAAAGAGTGGAACTTGACTCATTATGCAGTGAAAGCTGTTGGATAGACAAAACCAGGATCAAGGCATTAGTAAACACTAGCAGATTATGAAATAGTAAAAGCTGAAATAATTATGAATTGAGGCTTACACTGTGTGAAGCAATTAAGAAAATCAAAGCTGTCCTTAAACCATTCAATTTAGTCACCCTGATATCAAATATACAAAAATAAACAAAAAGCAATGGTCTGTGCGTCATAGTTTGGAATGTTAGAGGCTAACAAAAAACACACAACATTAGATTTGTCCAAATATTTGTGACTTGACTGATCCCCAAATAGCTGAAAGTATTTAATCCTGGTCTGAATGAAAGGTGGATCATGTTACATACTGCCAGTCTGTGTTGTGGGGAATCCATCCTATTTTTCTGCATCCATGCCCCAAATATTTGAATCATCCAAAGGTTCATCACTGTTGTTCTTCCCAAAGCAATGACAAGACTGCCAGAACTAGAAAGAAATAGTGGGTTTCTCCTTGCAGAAGAGAGAGAGATATTTGGAAAGAAAAACAAGATATTGTTAAACAGGAAGATGTCAGTGAATTGTAAAGAAAAGCACTTAAAAGAAAATCATGTGCCTGACATATATTGGAAGCTGAATGATTTTGAAGCCAGTAAGGTCTGCTAATTTTGAGGGAAATGTCGCTTTTATATTTATTTTTGTTTCAAGGAAATAAATCTAATATGATCATCTAATATTTGAGTGAGGAATCCTGTTAGAAGAATTATGAGCTTCCTTAGAAGTCACTATGAATGTAAAATTGAAGATACGAGTCAAAGAAACACAGAATATACGTATTTGGATACACAATATCTATAATAAAGTTAATAAATATATATATAAATTTTCATCAAGAAAGAACAGACAGCTAGGTAAAAATATAACATTTCCTCTGGGAAAGCAGAACATGCTGAGGGACCTAATAAAAGTGTTAGCAATAGTCTCCAAAGCTGCAAGCAATAGTCCCTTTATATAGTCATTAATGGTGTTATAATTACTCTGAACTATTTTTACAATACTCATGTTCAATCAAATAAATAACAAACTAATGGATGTGGTTACTAATTTTTGTAAAGCACTGAGCCTTCTAAAATCAAATATTAATCCTAATTTTCATCATGCATCCATTATTAAAACATTAAAGCATTATTAAAATGCTTTGTATGCATCTTTTCTTTACCTTTTTTTTGTTTTGTTTAAATCTGGGAATATCTTGCCCTGTTCTTTCACAGTGAATATCTGTACAAGTGGTTTAAGTGCCTTTTGTCTTTTTTTCTGCCTTTTCTTCACAAGTGATACCTGTATTCTTTACTCTGTTTCATTCTGCAAGTTTCTCATACATCACCACTTTTTCTTCTATATTTCTTTGATCCTCTATTAACTTCTTTCAGGGCTAAATCCTGATTATGGAGTGAATCAATGCTTGCATTTGTCAGAAACTGAGGCTGCAGATATGTCCAAGCCTAGATTTTTTTAAGATCATCACTTACAGTTTTTAAGGCACACCTGTTTTTGTAGGAAGTGCAAGTGGGAAGCAGAATACACAGATTTGCATCCACTAGTCTTGGACACTCCAGTCTAATACTTCATACTTCATTTTAATGGAAAGAAAAGTTATGTTAGAAGAATGAGGCTTCAGTTGCTGCATCCTCTGTAAAACATAGCAAATCATATGCATTCAACTTGGCAGAGAGATGGAAGGTGAGTAAAGGATAGATAGGCCAAAGGAGGGGCTTTGGCTAGTCCAGAACCATGTAACAGAGATGCAGCTAGGCCAACTCCATTGTGTTTATTAGTTAATATATCCTTGCCCCTAACAAAAAGAATAACATATTTTGGAATAAAGTAACACTTTAAACACCAGAATATTAACTTCATTTTAGTAGGAAACTCTTCCCCTCACCACCACCCCCAATCCCATTTCTTTCTCTGCAGCTTGCAGAGACTGACAAATATCAGCAGTCAGGGCACCAACTGTTGCCTCATTTTTCACAGCTGTGCAGGGGAAGGTATTGATGTACAGCTGTGCCTGATCAGATATACTTAGGGAAATCAGGCCACTCCATAAGATGCTCTCTCAGGAAAGGAACAAGAGAAATATTTTTGTTTATAAAATGAAGAGCCTTTCCTGCAGTAAGCTGGGGTTCTTTTGTTTGGTTTTGTCTGGTTTTTTTTGCAAGTGATTTTTTGGTGATATTGTTTGAGTTTCTTGTTTATTTTTTTGATCAGGTGATATTTATTGCCTGTCTCAATAAGGCAACTTATATTCCTGTTTTCAGTTTAAAATTTAGTTTGGTTGCAGAAAGCAGTGACAATGTATATTTGTGGTAGTCTGTTTTGGTTTCTCCATTGGTTAGCAAAGCTGGCTAATAATATTTTTTTGGTTACAAAGGTCTTAAAATCTGCTTGTAGTCTCCTAGGTTAATAATTGAATTCAATTATGTGGTATAAATAATTCTACTGGTGAAAGAGGATGTTTCTTGGTTAAGGAAAAAAAAAGATTAAAAAAATTACTTACTTTAGGGAGATGTGTAAGTTAAGCCTTTTTGCTGGAAAAGAAGGTTATTTTATACCCAAAGGTATCAAATATCTTAACTGTAAGATCTAATGAGGTAGAGGAGGAAACTAGGCCTTTGCACAAGGTTGAACTTGTATCCTGTGTTGGGTGTCCTTGATCTGCTGAAAGACAAGACAATGGATGTCTCAATTTCCTTTTAAGAACTACCAACTTCAACTTGCTGCAAAGCCTAGTCTTTCCAGAAATGATTGTGTAAAATAGGAGATTCTTTCTAATATGCTTTTTTTGTCATGTTGAAGAGTTGAAGCCTTTTACATTGAAATTTATCTGTCTGACAGTTATGAAAACTTGTTTGATGTTGTTTCTGGCACTGTTTAGTATTACTATAAATGATGAGACTGAAGCACTAAAATTGCAAGAAATGTCTGCTGATCTATACACCAAATTCCTCAAAATTTAAAAGAAGCAAAAGTAGATGGGAGAAATTCTGTTCTTTCACTCTTTCTCTATGCAGTGTTTTTAGATAGCTGATGCTCTCTATACTAAATCCTATGAAATATGTGTTAGAATTTATAAGGAAAGGGTTGGTATTCTTAGCACATATAATCAATGACTGATCCACAGTTTTGTTTTTTTTTTAATATCAGAGAACTAGGGAGTTTTTTGTGATGTTTTTTGTTTGGTTGGTTTTTTTGTTTTGGTGTTTGTTTTTTTTTAATACATCTAGATATCTATAAGGAATTAAACTTTTAGATTCTTTTCAGTATCTCCCTAGGTCTTGCTTATGTATAACTGAAAAAATCTATACTTTGTGTCTGTATGCTGTGGAGATTAACCTGTCTAGTAAAAAGAGATAAAGTAGGGGTCTAAGGAGCTGGAAAGAATGCTTCTATTCAGTAGCCATTTCCTTTAGCAAACGTGTCTGAAGTTACACCTCAGTTATATAATAAAACATGAGGTGCCTTTTTTTTTTTAATTTAAATTTTTTTAAACTCAGTCTTTTTCTGGAACATGTGAGATGTGTTGTCTTCCCATATTGGTATGGACTCCTTCAACTGTGGAGTATTAAATGCCCTAAGTATAGCTGTTGCCTAGAAACCCCATTATACTCAGGTAATGTAGCAGAAAACCTACATTCCATTTGACATTAGTGTAACCATGTCTACCCTGTGCATACACATGAAAACTGGAAAAGAGTAGTGCTTAAAGTAGGTAATGTCTGTTGTATTTGTACTTTCAATGTATTCTTCCTAACTGTGTGAGTAAATTGTAATAACTGTACACTTAATCTCCATCCACTTTCCATATCCTTGTTGAAACATCTTAATTTTATCTTTGATTTGTATTGCCTGTGGTAGTAATTATTTTCTATTTTTTTTTAAAGAGGGGGTACTGTTTGCTTTCTCCTGATGCCCAAGATATTTCCGCTTTGCACTTTTTCCCTTGAAGCAGAAAAAGCATGAAGATTCATTTGTAGTTGTTTAGAAGGCAAGGTGGGAAATAATTGAAACAGTGCAAGGATTCTTCCTACCTCAGCATTTCCCTTATGTGACCTTTAATAAGGAAGAGTCCTCCTTTGCTAGAGAACCCTGCCTAGAAACTGCTATAAAATGAGAGGACACATTTATTACCTAACACAGTCTGTAACTTAAACATAATCATTAAAAAAAAGAAACAAAAAAAAAACTGTTTTACAGGGTCATGATGGAAAATATTTTGTGTGTAGAGTTTTGTGTGCTCTTTAAATGAACTGCTTACCATGTTCATTAGAATAAGCTGTCTAAAGTTTTCTTTCTGTTTCTTAATCAGCTTTTACGTATTCATTTAGCACTTACAGGAGCTTAACAAGTCTTCTTGCTTGTCTTATTGTTTTCTGAGGTATGCAAGAAGTCACTTTAATGTCTTAATGTCTTGATTAAGTGGCCAATATCTTCAGCAGAGAGGATTTTGTTGGTTGAACTGTAATATTCTTGCTTTACAGATAGAAAAAACAACAAGCATGGAGGCCAGACACTTAAAAGTTTGACTGAAAATTCAGTGGAAAGCAAGCATGTAATAAACTGTAATAAACGTAGCTACACTGAATGCCTTTCATAATTTTTTATAATGCAGTTTTATGGTATTTTAGCAACGCAAATTTTTTTACTGTTAAGTCTGGAACATGATCTGAACTATCCAGATTGCATTCTCTCTCACTAGGTAAATACATGGCTTATTTTCTGAAATGGTTAATGTAACCGCATAATGTATTTTTTAAGATGTGTGGTTTTGTCATGCTTTAGTTTTTTGTTTGTTTGTTTGTTTTCCCAGTTTCCCTAATACATTGAAGGTGTAATTGAATGTGTTTAATATTTGAGTTTCTTGAGTAGCGTCTTCAATACTTGAGACCTGAGCTTAAATACAGTATTATGAATACCCTCTAGAGCTTTTGCAAAAGCTCCTAGAAGCCTTTTATTTTTTGGCATAATTGCTAGAAATGCAGAGAGTTTATTTTTTTGCCGAAGAAATTTAATCCATCTTTTTTAAAAGATCATTTTCATATGTAGTTGCTCCTTTAAGACTTCAGTTCCTGTTTACTTATTTCAGTAAATACTGGTTTGTGAAAAGTGTTATGAAATTATAGGCTATGCTACTTTGCAGCCTACTTAATGAGCTGCAAATTTTAGATTTTATTTTCCCTTACTGCTGGACTATTCTGAAAACGTGTCCTAATACTAATACTGAACCTTTCAGAAAATATGTGTTTAATTTGATTTGGGACAAGACCTTTTTTTTTTTTTTTTTTTCCCTTTAACATATTGCATTAGAGTTTTTCTTGGGAGTTTTTTTAATCTGTTTAATGGTCTCGAAACAGGGGTGAAAACGCTTCTCTTTCAAGGCAGTCATATCAACGCATCAAAAACAGCAGCAAAGGAAAGCATTCTAGTGTTTTTTCTCTGTATAACCCATATGCTATCAAGAGGCATTTGAAGTCTATGTGCTATCCTATGGAAACTAAAATTTACTCAATATTGACAGAGCTTTCCAGCTATGATTAGTGGAAAAGCCTGACTATATTTACACAGTGATGGCACACTGTTTATTTTGGGGGAAATCCCTTCTTATGTAAAAATAAATACAATGTCTGGCACAGCAGGTCCCTTGGTATTAGTAAGGTTGAAGCTCTTTGCTAAGGCAGCAATAAAGCTGTTGAGGTAGAGTTTTTCAGGGCCTCTGTGGCGCTGCTTTTCTTTCATTTCTCTCATGTTGTTAATCCCAGACTGTGCTCTATACCTGCAAACCATGATAGTGTTGTTGCGGCTGGTTCATGAAGCAAGTGGCTGCCATTGATATGAAATTCATCTTTCCCCCTCTCTAGTGTTTTTTTTTGTGTTTTGTGGCTTTGAGTTTGTACTATTTAGCGCACGTGAGACTGGACTATTAAAGAGCAATGACTCAAAACATTTGCCCATTTGGGGAGGTGTCAGGGTATTTTGCTGAGGCCAGGTTTGCATCCCTGGAGGGAGGAGGTGAGTTTTTGGGTGTGTAATGGCCAGTCTGTCTAAGACAGAGGGTGAAGCTACAAGCCAGGCTTTAAGGCATTTAAGAGGCAAATTCTGCAAGGTGAGATGGTCCCTCTTATCATGCCAATTGCCCTCACTTCGTAGGCTTTTTGACCTTGTATTTATGCAGCTTTTCTCAGGTTTGTTTTAAATGTGTTCTTTTCTTTTCATTGATTGCCCATTCCTTTAACACAGACATGCTCTTGTTTTTTGCTAGTTTACAGCACTTTAAAAAGCAAAAAGCTAGTTATAATTGTTATTAGGCTATGAAAGAATTATCAACATTTCTAAGTATTAAGGTTAGTTAGGCAAATGAAAGCAAAGCAATTAAAAGTACTTAGACATAGGGGTTATCCAAGTTTGCCATGTATGTCTTCAGGAAATAATGATTTATTGATGAAGTATCAGAAGAAAATATTAACAGGAAAATGAAGCACAGAAATTTGAATTATTGGTTAATCCTCTTCAATTGAAACAAGAGCTGGAAGATCCACTGATTAGATAGAATTGTGATTTCAAGGATGGTCTTGAGAAGAAACATGAGAAGTTTGAAAGGGATATGAGAAAGACAGCCTCCGTCATCTGTAGTGGGTTGCATAACTAAACATTTAGTATGTAAAGCATAAGGGATTGTTTTCTAAAATAATACGCATTTCAGGAAAAAAAAAGTAAAATCCTCATTAGCCTTTTAGAATTTCTTGAAAGCTATGGGCCAATATGTACAAGCTTACATGAGGCATCTTGCAATAGACCTCTGGAAACAGCCCTACAGTATTGGTTAATAATACTGCATACTAATTTGATTAACAGTCTGTTGATATCTCTGTTAGCACTTTATTTACAGATAGGGAGACTAAGAATTTCTTTTTTCTCAATTCATATAAAAATAATAGAGCACATACCTATAACTGGCCACTATTGGAATGTATTAAACACACAGTGTCTTTCTATGCGTCTCATTCTATGAGATTTTTTCCCTTTCCTTACAGTGATTTTTACTCCAATCTCTTCTTACTAAATATTCTATGGAGCAAAACATTTCTGCTGAAGGGAGACAGTGTGCATTAAGCTATTATTATTAGTCAGATTTAGAGGCTGGAGGTAGATGCCTAGAAAGATAAAATTAAATCTTGTCATGGCTGTTTTGGCATCAAGAAATTGTATTGGTTTTACTTCTCAGTCTGCAGGGGAAAAGAATGCTACTTTAAAAGGCTCCTTTTATCACTTAGGTTAATAGACCACACTGCTTCTACTGGAAGGTGATGTATAAAGATATAAATATTTTTTAAATGGTGCATTAAAAAAATCACTGAATCCAATAAAAAACTGTTTCCTATTTCTCCTTTCAGATGGCTCCCATAAAGGGAGACATTCAGCTTCAAATTAGTCTAAAAGGGGAAGAGACTGATTAGGATATATCTATATATACACACTGATTAGCGTATGTTATTTAAACACTCTGTTCTTCTGGAGATCTCAGCATTAAAAAAGTGGTCAATATCTGAAGATGCTTTAGGGTTTATGTTTAGGTAGATTTCTCCACTTCTCTAAGCAACTCTTTGTGTTAGGGTGTCCTTAAGCAGTTAAGTCCCTTTAAAATGTATTGCTCAGGAAAGTGGATTTCTCTTAGTCTACTTCTGTCATCTGTCCTAAAATGACTGTGCTGTCATTCTTTAGGCATCAATAGGTCTCCTATAGAGCTGTACAGGGGTACCTTTTTGCTAGGTGAAATTTTGCTAGAATGAAATACGACTCTTGCCAGCACTTGTAGGTAAGGGTTTTCTTTCCCTGTGCTGAAGATGAAAAATAAGAATAAATCTAAAATTGAAATTCATTTTGTGCAGTACAGTGGGTTTGTATTTCTGGCCTATCTTTCCTTGCTTAAACTTTTTATGAATACCTTTAGAAAATGTCTGAATCTTAGGTTATATAAAGGATTTCATTTAGTCATCTGGGCAATGCCAAACTTTTGATGACATCTATTTTTTTTTTTTTTTGTGGTATTTGTGCTTTGAGAAGTATTGTTTTGGGATTTTATGCTTATGCCTGTATTGGTACACTAAATAAGTCTATATGTGTGTCATGAATAAAACTGTACTGTGTCAGCTAGCCTTAATGCCAGAACACTAGACTCTTAGTCTTTAAAAATATAATTGCTGTTTCTAAATTGGCATTTGGGAGTAGTTTCTGAGCATTGCCAATTCCTGAATTGTGCCCAAGAATAGTTTGGGAGAGCACTGTTTAATCCAGGCCAAAAACCATGCCAGACAGGACTGTTGTAACAATTAAAAGGACAGATAATTGAATTCCAGTGCTGTGGAACACTTCCTAGTACATCTAATGAAATAGTACATGTCTACCCAACATAATTAGCTAAAAAGTGTTTTTCATATATTTCAATGTGTCAGATAACTTCAGAATTGTCACTTATTGGGGTGCAACCAAACTGCCTTAATGAGAAAACCTGTGATGAATTTAAGCTGTAGACAAAATAATTGACACAGCCTTGAACAGTTCAGTTCACTCGTGTGGCAGATCAACTCATGATTTTGTAAAATAGCATGTTTTCTTTGTTTTCATTTGCCTTTTATTTGTTTTCTGTTAATGTTCTGTTTCATTACGTTAGACTATTTCAAATGTCAAATTGCTAAGAGTTGGATAAAAGTACCTTTGGACTCAGAATTAACCAATGGTGAATATATTGTGCATATAATCTTCCTACTTATTGGTCTTCCCCCACTTTCGTTAAGGCTGTAGGTCTTTTGAGCATCTTCAGTGGGAGAAGAAACTGAAATCAGAACTTCTGGCTTTCAGCTACCAACAACATGACAACAAACATCTTCTGTAAAATAGTGATCAAGTATGTTTCCTCACTGATGTACAAATTTCAAGTGTTTATATGTCATGCATTCGTGTTCAGCCCTTAAATGTTCATCATTGTTTCTTGAGCACCAAATAAGTGCAATTATAGGAAGAATTTTATAGCAAAGAGTCAGCTGCTATAACTGATACACTGCTATCATATGGACTTTGTTAAAAAATAGAAAATGTTAACCTTGCTGTGGGACTTTGTCTTCACCCGTTCGTACCACGGAAGTTTGTCATCCCTGCTCTGCATATTATACAGACATTCAGTTTTCTGTTTTTAAGGGGAAAACATGAGATTATTGTCTTGAATTTTTCTGAATATTTGGTATACTTTAGAATCCCAAAATTTCTGTGAGGAGCTGATAAAAAAGAATGGTCTAAGTGCAATATGGACTGACAAATGTATGGCTTTCAATTCATGGATCATCAACTATGAGAGGCAGAGTATTTTGAGGGAGGGTAGATTTATAGAGCAATGAAAACATCAGCCACCAATATAGTTTTCTAACAAAGGATTTCTGAAGTGATAAAGAACCACCTAGGAAAAAAAAAATCTTTAAGAAAGGCAGGAGAGAAAGGGAAGATTTGGGTATAATTTTATTAATGATTTAAATATACTGTTATAGGATGCAATCAATCACATTTCCAGTGTCAGCACCAGCACTCCTTGGTCTGACTGTAAGTTAGCTGTGTAAAATAAGCAAAGCTTGAGGTGTTTCTCTTGATCAAAAGCAATTGTATAAGGGATAGTACTCGGAACCTCCTTTGCACAAGCAGGGCGATTTGAAAAAAATAGACCATCAATTTGAGGAGAAGGCTGGGGGTCTCTGCTTACAACAGCAATCCTGATTGGTTTGTGAAACTGCACTTCTTTGAATCTGCCACAAAGAGGCTGCTGTAGAGATGTTTGGGGTTTTTTTTAAGAAACTGAATTAAAAAAAAAAAACCCTCAGACACTTAGAAAAAGTTATTTTGCATGTACAGATCAATCTGTATATTTGGAGCAAGATCTTTCTATTACAGACTTATTTATGCACCTGCCATGCATCAGCACTTCCCTGGTTGCTGTCAAGATGTTTTTAATCTCAAAACTGGGTGGCTTGACCTCAGGATGCATGTCTTCTGTATTCCAAATGCATAGACATTGACTAACCACAGCTGACCTCCTCTCCAGAGATGGATAGAAAGGTGAGGAAAGGGAAAGCATTCTTAGAAAACAAGCAGATCTGTTTGACACACAGGATTCACAGCATAATACTGCATGAAAGCTACATCAGAGACTACTTGGAAGGGGTATTCAAGATAGTCATAACCAGGGTCTGGAGCAATAACTTCTAGCCTATCCCTTCAAAGGGGCTGTAGTGTTGTATCAACATACTGTGATAAAGTATAGAAACGGTCCAGAGAAGTTGCTTCAGGATTTTTGAATTTAAAATAGCTTATATGCAACTACGGGGGATAAATGTCCAGTTATTTTACAGGGGGTGGGCTTTTATTTAGGAGGATTGGGATGTTGTCAGGATGCTCAAAATTCAACAAGCAGGAAAGAGATGGTGAAGGAAATGGTATCTTTCAGCATTGTTGTTTTGAAACTTTAAAAATGCATGCAGTAGTGAAAAAGTAAGCCTTTACATATTTGGCAAGTAGTACTGCAGTTATTACTGTATATCCTGTTTAAAACATGTTGGTAGTTTTCTAGTCAGGCTTGGCAGTAAGATATTCCACACTTCATGTGAAGCCTTCATTTTATCAGAGTAGAACATAATGATTTAAGGAGTTATGACACTCAACATCACTGATTGTGATATAATTTTAATAATGCTCTTATGTCCCAGTAGGAAATTCGTTAACTTTATTAATACCTAGTCTTGAACATCCATTCTGATAAGCTGGCATTTTTTGCAAAATAATTCATTAAAATACCCTGTTTTCATTTTTTTTCCCTTTCTGGGTGTATCAAGTAAAATGTTTAAAATCATACTTGTAACAGTGGAGGTTGGCTCAATGAGAACTGCCTTTAAGATTCTGTTCATTTGTAACTTCATAGCGTACTGGGTTTTTTTCAGGTAATTCTATTTCTTCTTCCAGCAGTCAGTAGATGAGGATAAATAGACTGAAACCCCAACAGAATAAATTATGTTCAAATGAAATAATCATGTGTCAGAAGAATGAAGGGTAATGTCTTGATTTATAATGTGAATTCTTCCTGTTGGAGAGAGTGAGGTAACTGAAATATACATTTGAGAGGCCAAGCTGTCTTTGATTTGTGGTAGTGTCATGGCTAACTCCAGCCAGCAACCAAACACCAGCCAGTACTCACCCAGTGGGATGGGATAGGGAATAGGAAGAACAAACGAAAACTCATGGTTTGAGATAAAGTCAGTTTAATAGGGAAAGCAAAAGCCACACGCCCACAAGTAAAGCAACCCGAGGAATTGATTCATCACTTCCATGGACAGACAGGTGTTCAGACACCTCCAGAGGAGCAGGGCTCCACCGTGTGTAGCAATGGTGACTTGTGAAGAGAAAGGTCTCCACATCAAACATCCCCTTGCCCATTTCCCTATTCTCCCCCCAGTTTTATAAACTGAGCATGATGTCCTATTGTATGGAATGTCTCTTTGGTCAGTTGGTCACCTGCCCCAGTTGTATTCGCTTCCAACTCTTTCTGCACCCTCAGCCCCCTTGCCAGCATGGCAATGATAAAAGCTGAAAAGACCTTGACATTGTGTAAACCCTGCTCAGCAATAACAAACTGTCCCTGTCTTATCAACATTGTTTCCAGCACAAACCAAGGCACAGCCCTGTCCTAGCTATGGTGAAGACAATTAATACTACCCCAGCTGAAACAAGGACAAATTGCTAGCTTTAAGTTCACAGACTTATTCTCTAGTATGAGAGTGCGTGATGGTGTCTTTGTCTAGACATGCATTATCTAACAACCCCATGTGGAACAGATCATATAAATTATATTGACTATTTTATCAATAATTTGAAATAACTGAGAAGCCATTCATACTTCATTTTTTGAGTAATGAAGCATATTTAGGTTATTACTTCAATAAGATAAAACTTAGAAGTGCCCATTTTTTCATTACAATTTTGGGCTTTGTTAAAGAATAAAAGAGAACACAGAATAGTATTTGATACACATCAAACCTGTTAAAATGCATTGACTCTTCTTCAGACATTTGTTCTCCATGGGGTGTGGAGTGGGTGGGGAATGGATAGAGAGTTGGAAGAACTTCATGTAGCATAGTGTTTGACTGAAGCTTAATATAATACTTGATCCTAATTTAAGCGTTCAGATTTATCATGTGTTGCACTACTACAGCTAAAGCAGTTTCTGGTTCCATTAAGAGCACAGCTCCTGTGCTGTTTCTCAGGGAGCAGCAGGTAAATGGTGAATATATCTTGCTGGTTACAACAGCTCTTACAAGAGGAAAAATGTGTTGCATCTTTGAAGCTTATAACAGTAAGATTTTTTGCATGTCAGTCTTGTCGGTTTTTCCCCTCTGCAGAAGGAAATTGGTTTGGAGAAAATTATCCTTGTAGTGTAGACCCAAGCAAGTATGTCTAAGGGTAAAGAAGTGAAGTGAAAAGAAGGCATGACAAAGGACTATCTCTTAAACTGAAACATCTTGGCCTTCCCTCATATTACAATATTGCACTGTAACTGCAAGTGCTACAAGTCATGCTACAAGTATGATAAGTGATGCCACCCAAAATGTGGCAGTAAAAACTTGCTCTGTAGTTGAAGGAGTTCTAGAGTTCTTAAAGAATGAAAGTTGTTCACAGTACATAAAAAATTCACAAAATTGATTCATTCATTCTCTCTTTCACTTTTATTTTTTGAAGACTTCTCCCATGATAAATTAATCTAGTTACTTTAATTTCTCCTTGCAACAGAGTTGCTCTGTTCTATGCTTTACCTGTAGCATCTTTTTGCAGTATTAGGACTAACTTCGGAAAAAAGCAATTTGCTTTCCTGGATTCTATATAACACAGTGGGATTAAAATTCCTACTGGTATTACTGAATGCTTGTAAGGTAGTAGGTAGAGGGGGAATGTGGAGAAAAAGCAAACTGTCTGCTACCAGAGTCTGGAGAGAATACAGAAAGCCTGCCTTTCAGAAGCCTTTACTGATTCCTACTACAGTTATCAGCCCGTATGCTTACTTGCCAACTCTACAGCAAGAGGAGAGGGCTGCAAAGCCAGGAATAGGTTTTGTGAAGCAGCAGATCTTGCTAGAATGGCTACTTGTTCTCTCCTTATGTGTGGGTAAAGGAGATGATCTGCAGGCTTAGCAGCCTGCTTTTTAATTAATTTATTTATTTAAAAAAAAAAAAATCTAAATACACTGTACTCTGAAAATTGTGAGATTTGTCACATACGTTGTCTATGTTCTATTCAGACCATCACTGTGAAACAAAAAAAACTCCTGTGTACAAGTGGTTTTACATGTTAAATTGCAGGGCCAGCAGGAATTGAATTCTCAATGGTACTGGCACTATTACCTAGCACAAAATTGTCCTTAGTCAGATTAGTCTCTCTTGTAATGTGTACCAGGGAGTTATTTTGGCCCTTAAAGTGAATGGAAATCTTCCTTAAGACAGAATTAGCATTAAGTCTGCACATACAAGAATATATTCTGTTGTATCACAGAATCAATTAATGAGATCAAGTCCAACCTATGACCAAACACCACCTTGTCAACTGGATCAATGAATTAAGTGCCACATCCAGTCTTTCCTTAAACACTTCCAGGGATGGTGGCTCCACCACCTCCCTGGGCAGCCCATTCCCATGCCCATTCACCATTTCTGTCAAGAATTTCTTCCTAACGTTCAACCTGAACCTTCCCTGGCGCAGCTTAAGACTGTGTCCTCTTGTCCTGTCACTGCTTACGTGGGAGAAGAGATGACCCCCCACAGATGGCTGCACTTTCAGGCAATTGTAGAGAGTGATAAAATCTCACTGAGCTTCCTTTTCTCCAGGCTAAACAACTCCAGCCCCCTCAGTTTCTCCAAGCCCTTCACCAGCTTTGCTGCCCTTCTCTGGACACACCCAGCACCTCAATGTTCCTCCTGAATTAAGGGACCCAAAACTGAACACAAAATCCAACATGCAGCCTCACTAGTACAGGGGCGTGATCACTGCCTTCATCCTGTTGGCCACACTATTTCTGATACAGGCCTCGATGCTGTTGGCCCTCTTGGCCACTGCTGCCTCATGAGTCCAGTAAATGTGCAATCCATCTTCCTGAAGTTCTGCAGTTTGAGTAATGACTTGGACCTTTTCTCATTATTTTCACTGAATTATGCTTGGAAATAAACTAAATTTGTTTCTGATTAGTTTTGTTTGTCTTTCTTATTCTTATCCAGTTAAGCTGATATATGACACAGAGCAAAATTCAATGCCAAATAATGTTGTGGTATCAGTCTGATAAGGTGATGCAATTAGATTTGAACAAATTAACAGGAAAATAGTAAATTAAGAGGAAAATAAAATATGGTAGTTGGCACTTGAGGCCAGTACTGAAGACTTTGAGAATCAAAGACTGACTGACTTTAGGATTATCAACAGAGATGCACTTGGCTGTCTCATGCAATCAAGTTTTTAAAGTTCTGAAATAACTAACTGGAGAAATCAGTATTAGCTGAGCAAAATTCATATTATACATTTATAAACTTTACAGATACGGAGAAACTGCATTGGTGAATTACTTATCCTGGTATGATGTGGCTGTCTTGGGCAACCAAGGACATCCAAGTTGCTTGTCCATTATACAAATTCCTCCCCTACTCCCATTTGCATCCTGGCTAAATTTGAATCTAGATTTGGTATTTGTGTGTTTCATCTTGTTTAAATGTTACTTTTGAAGGAAGGTACTCTTTCTAACTGAATTTGCCTGATGTTCACCAATCTTCCTTTGGTAGCTTTTTGTCTTTATGTTAGTAGGGGCTAGGGAGTGGGAGAATGTTATTTTGGCTTAAAAATAAGAACTGAGGAAAACCTGAAATCTTGAAGAAGAAGTCTACATATCTGTTATAAGAAATATTTTTTTGCTAGTTATGGTGCATCAAACAAAAAACTGAGGAAGGTAAATTTATTGTGTTACAAAGTGGAGAAGAAAGAAAAAAAATCAAGAAAAAATATTAGTTAGAATAAGAACAGGGAGACTTATGCTGCTACACTACAACTTTTTGTTTCCTCATGAGTGATCTTTCTGTATTTAGCCTATAAAAATTTTTGGCTCCAGTTTGGGTCATTATTCTTTATAACAAGAACTTTCTTTAAAAAATAAGTCTGAAATTATAGGGAAGCTGTGTTTCTGTCATACTTTTGGCCTTACCATACATCTGTAAGGAAGCTCTTCATACTGGAGCAATAGTTCAGTGAAGGTAGCTTGAGAATAACTTGAGAATAATCCAGAGAGGATCAGTATGACAGAGGTCAGCATTTTCCTTAACTTATTTCCTTGAGTTGTTGCTTGTCATGGGTTCTTTGACTCTGTGTAGCTGGTCCAGCTTGGGATCTGTTCTGGTTTGAAAGCAAAACCAGTGAGACTCCCAGTCAGAGATACAATTTAATAGAAGAAGAAGAGAAAAAAAAAGGTGAAATAAATAGAATGATACAACCTAACACCCTGTTGGTCAGGGTGTTTGAAGCAGTCCGGGAATCCTCCTGGAGCAGCAGATGTGGTTCCGCTGGAGCAGAGATGATCCAAAGCAGTGATCCCTGTAGAAACGTCTGGTAGCTCGTCTCCTCTGAGAATTCAGTGGATAGAAGCTGCCAGTGGGGTCTCAAACCCTGGATTATATCCAGGTGGGAATGCTTGGCTCCTCCCCCTGGGCAGAGCATCTCACAATAGCATGATTTCATCTTATCAGTCGTGCAAATGGATCCTTGATGGCCCATTAAACAGAGATAACGTTTTCCGGGAATGCATTGTTGGGCTCGTTAACAGAAGATAAGGAGATCCCTGCCCCACCTTGGCTCCAACGGCTCATGGGGATAGAATACATACCTTGGACACAATTTTACATTGTAACCTAGGACAGGATCTCATTGTACTTTACTCTTGTGGAAATCCATGAGTCATACAAAAGTTCTTAGCTTTTGCAGTCTTGAACTCTAGAAAAATCATTCCTAAGCTGCTTCTCAAATCCAGGGACTGCCTTCTCAAATTCACTTCAGATGTTTCTTTATCAGGTAACTAGACATCTGTTTTAACACAGTGACATAGCCATACCCAGCCATTGTGAACACAAGCAGCATCCAAAAAAAAAAAAATTCTGCAGAATGTTTAGTTCATTTGGAGTGCAATTTTGAAACTGTTCAGATAACTCTTCTCATAAGATGATGCCTTTTATACCTCTTGTTGTACCTCTTATTTGAGCCACTGAGAGAGAAATATGCTTCTAATAGTGCACTTGCCTTGTTTTGATGCTGCAGCTTTAAAATACTAAAGTTTGACATTTAGTCCCTGAAATTAAATTGTTATTGATATCCAATCATAAGATTTAGTCTCTGAAATTAAATTTTATCGCTATCCAGTCATAAAACAATCCTTGAGCAATTCAATTGAAAATTGACTGTGCTGTACAGCTTTTTGAATATATCCTGTACTTCCAGTGAAGTTATAGGTTCATCCATAGAAAACTTTCGAGGAAATATTTACTACATAATATCTCTTTTTTTTACTATTGCAAACACATTAATGCAGCAGATGTCTATCACTTAATTATGTAATGCATGAACAGTCATTACCAGCTCAATTGGGGAAATTAAAGTATTTGGCAGAGGACTGTTCTTTCTAGTACAAGCATGGTGAAATACCTTGTGGCAGGAATAATGTGACTTTGAAGAATTTCAACTGCAGTAGAAGCTTGTGAAAATGAGTTCTAGCCCTTTATTTTGGCTAGACAGTGACCAAAACTTCCTTTAGTCTGTTCATTTAAATATCTTTAAGCCACCTGATTACTCCTGTAAGTTACTACTTCATTAAATATAAGAACTTAGATTTTTGTCTACTTTATATTCATAGTTCAATAAATCTTCTTTGTCCTGAGGGGAAGGTAAATTTATGAAATATTTAGCATTATAGTAAGAAAAGCTATTCAAGTACACAAACCAGAAATGTCTCTCAAGTAGAGAAGAACCAGGTCATTGCTTTGGATTTTTTTTAGTCTCAGAAAAGCTTGTTATAGTCTCAAAGAGGGAGAAGGATGAGAGAAAAACAATATATATTAAACAGAGAAGGAAATATTTCTCTTCTTGCTCTGTGGGAGGAAATTCTGAACTTTTGGATTCAGTAATTTACCTTTCCAGCTGGTAAGTTCAACTATTTCCAGAGTTGTCATGTTCTGTTTAGTACAGAGAGAGAAAATGGAATTCCGTTGATCAGATAAGAAAGAAGAAGCATTGTATTATAAAAGGGAAAGAGAGAAAAAGAAAACATTTGTGCACAGTGCTCACAAATTTAGTTTGATGCATAGTAATTTCATGTGTCTGTTTATTAAACTTGAAGGTAGTTTGTTTGAAGTAATTTAGGCAAAGTGAACGAAATAGTTAGAAGGAAAAAAAACCAAACCAAAACAAAACAAACAAACAAACAAAACCCACAAAAGCTCCACTGTAAAGACTAATATTAACAGACTTTGAAAGGAAGAAAAGGTAAATACTATTTCGTTAATAAAATGTGAGATGTGGTTACCAAAATAGATTAACAACAGGTTGTGGTTACAAGCAAAAACCTCAACTACAAAAAAGGAAAAAAAAAAAAAAAAATCCTTCCAAAAGACAGTCTCAAGCAAAGCAATAAAATTAAGTGAGAAGGAAGGTCAGCTTTGTGTGCCACCTACTATCTCCTAGGAACACCAATATTAGCAACATTGTTGTATTGACTGTAATTCTACCTTCTGACAGCATCTCATACTTGTAATATGGTCAAAATACTAACATTTAATGCTCACTTTTTTTCCAGTCTGTGCATTGGCAGTAAACTGTGCAATATCTCTGACATGTCATATGAAAGATAAAAGATATGTAGAAATTAGATGAAAGTCCTGTGTGATGACTGCTATTAGTGCTTGTATGTAACCCTTTAGATGAGTTTAGAAACCATTCTGAGGTGAAAATAAGCTCAGTTAAAACTACCCATGTGCATGCCTTGATAACATACAGGTTGCTTAACTACCCAAGCTAGCTTAGCTTAGGTTCTGAAAAAGGACTACTAACTCAAATTTCTTTCAACTGAAATGCATCTATTTAAA
This sequence comes from Phylloscopus collybita, assembly GCA_027886175.1. Classification (NCBI taxonomy): domain Eukaryota; kingdom Metazoa; phylum Chordata; class Aves; order Passeriformes; family Phylloscopidae; genus Phylloscopus; species Phylloscopus collybita. The sequence continues at coordinate 78,007,448 of JAJNNQ010000075.1, read as the reverse complement.
ATGAGAGAGGTAATTTTTTGTATTTGAACTCATGATTATATTGCCAAATAGAGGAAAGAAGAAAAATCCTTTTTGAGATGGATACTCATTCATATAATATGTCAAAATTTCCAAATACTTTAATAATTTCAAGGAGTAAATATTAATGTATTTCAGAGCTAGATAAAGCAAAACAGATAAATCTAGAAATCTTACTCATGCTTATCTGATTACAGAGGAAAAAAATAATCTTTTTTTCCAAATTTAAAAAGAAAAAAATTGTTTTACTTTATAATCTATTTTTCTAACGCTTTTTCTTTTGATTAATTCAGCTTTTTTTTGGGCAATTCTTGGTCCCACTAAGGTAACACATTACTCAGAAGAAGCATTACTTTGATACAACTATGTGTTATATTCTTTTTAAACACTGAATATGTTTAGATACAGAATGATTCTACATGGTTTTAAGTTCAGTATCTTTGCCACTAACTATGGAAAAGGATGATCTTTAGCTATATCACAAATAGGTTTGTATGTGTGTATCCCATTTACCTTTAAAATTCATGGCTCTATAATGATTAAATAGAACAAGGACAGTACCTTGAGATTTGAATATGAAGGGAAATCTCTAATTTTAGTGTTGCTGTTCTTCAGTTATTGAACTCTTAAGCGTCATTATTAAAAAAATCATTTTGGGGGAGTTTTTAAATCTCTGAATACCTAATTCTTCCCCAAGCATATATTTCTGATTGGACAGGTAGTTCATAGAATAATTTTCTTTAGGGAATTGTGTTAATTTGTCAAAAGGTGAAATGGCAAAATGAAAACTGAATGCTCGCACTGCTGCTGAGACTGGAGCCACTGAAGTGCTGTACTCTCTCTTAGCAAAAAAACCCACAAAAAATCCCCCAAAAAACCAACCAAACTCCAAAAACCCCCACAAAAACCCAAATACCAGATGTTATCAGCTGAAAGATCAAATTAATAATGCATAAGATCTTAATATTACTAAAGGAGAAAAAACCCAAGGATATTCTGATAACTTATAGGTGTCATTGATCCTATCCAGAACTGATTTTAAACATTAAGGTTTGAGCACTGATGCAAATCACGATTCTCTTTAGAGAAGAGCTTTGCTAGTGGTCTGGGTGACTGGATGCAGAATAAAATAAGGCTGATTTCACTGAACTGAGAAAGACTACACAAATAAATAAAATAAAATGTTGAAATTGAAGTTATGGGGAAAAGAATAAGATGCAGAACTTAGGAGAAAATATATTAAAGCAGGAATTTAAAAATTGCACATGTATAGAAAGTCAAACAAATGTTCAGGTGAAATCTGTTCTAAAAAAGCTCAATAATGGACCTCTAGCTGAGCCATAACCCAGGGATATCCTGCTGTTCTGGGAAAAAAAAGTAAATATTATATTCTGGTATAAGTGAATCTACATTCTGTAAGGCCATTTGAAGTAATCCTTCTCTACTGAATAGTAGGAGGATCTTGGCTTCTGTCCAGTTCTGAGCTTTGCAGAGCACAATTGGAGAAAGCTCAGAGGGGATAATAAGGGTGACGATAGGTCAACTAAACATGACTTACAACAAAAATATGATTAAATTATTGTTATTCTGTCTAAGATGATGGTCTTAAATATGAAAAAACATTATTGCAAAGAGAACTGGAATAATTCTTTTCCATGTCCACCAGAAGATAAAAGATAATTAATTCATGACATGGTAAGAAAGATTAATGCTAGATATTTTTAATTTTTTTCAAAATGCTTAAGTAGGTAAGCACTGAAGTGAATTGCCTGGATGTAGCTCCTAACTGTGGAGGAGAAGTAGGTAAGCAGGTCATAGAAATTATGTAGATAAAAAAAAAAAAGTCTTTAAATCCTGTAATTTCATGGTAAATGAGGAATAGGTATGTCAGTCCTTTAGTCTTAAATAATAGAAAAGCTTTCAATTATCTTCCTCTCGCATTTGTCTCAAGGGTATAGAATCCTGCACCTTTTTTTCTCTCCCTCTGTAGCTGCTTGTAACCTTCTCTGGCTGTTCCTGTACTCTCAATCTCCGATATTCCTTGTCTGTAACAAGGTAGCAGTCAGAATACTTCAGTCTTGTTCACCCTTTTCATCTTGGGATTCAAGCATTGGAAAGGCTATCCCTTGCTATCAAAGCAAAGAAATTACCCTTGGATGATCCCCACTGAAAAAGGTAAGGTGTTGGGTTTTTGTTTAGCTTTTTGTTTGCTTTTTCACAGTGATCATTTTATTTTCTCCTTGGTCATGAAGTTAAGATGAACGTTCTATTTGGTAGTCATTCATTTGATCCATCAAACTCTTTTGTTCACACACTATTAAATGTTTCTGTGACACGTTTTAAGGATTATTGTGGTTTTTAACATCAGGCCAACATCCTTCTTATCCAGAAACAGTTCTCTCCCATTAGCAGTGTCCATCCTATTGATTTGAGAAATTCAGCTGGAATGTGCAGAAGACAAGTGAGTTTCTAAAGCAGAAGATGGTATTTGTCAGAAGGTATATAGTGTTACCAGTTCAGATTATCTGTTTTACTACCTGCTTTTCAAGAAATTTGTTTGTATTGGCCAGGTTAAGCTTCAGCTACTTTTCAATTGACACAGATATTGCTGCATTTGCTCTTTTAATTCAGTACTGCCTTGGACTGTACCCTGGAGCTGTATACCAGAAACACACAAACCTTCATAAGATCTGTAGACCATTGAAGGTTAAATATATTTCCAATAGAAAGCAAGTGTTATACTTTCAAAGGATCTGATAACTCATATTTACCAATTACACCATCTGTTGTCTTTATGTAACAGACACCAATTCTGTCACTGAAAGATACTGAGTCATGCCTTATTGTGCAAATATTTCTGCTGACTTTCTCACAATTCCTTTGGTTTGTAAAATTCACAGAAGCTGAGATTCTCTTCTGCCCTCCTCTCTTCCCCTACTTTTATAAAACTTGATTCAGTTTGGCCACTTCAACCCATTAACTACTGAATGATTAATGAGCAAAATACTGTCTTTAATACCTACTTACTGTGAAATGAGACTTTAAAAAGGATATTTACTTTTTAGTAGACTTGGGGTACTTCACAGTATTTTTAGTCCTGAGATGAAGACCATCCTGAGCAACCATCATTAATACTGAGGATCTATGCTCATATATTAAAGTCTGTGGATGTTAGGGACACTTGATACTAAACTCTGTCTTGATTCTCAAAAATATTTTCCCTCTAAATTTAACTTACATGCAGCTAAGTCCAAAAAATGGATTGACATTTTTAATTTTTATGTTAATGATTTTATCCCAGTATTTTTTATTTGTATTTATTTTTATATATACATATATATTTTTTTTTTTTTTAGAAATTAGTTAGAAAGTGGAGTTGCTGGTGTTTTGATTAGCTGGGAAGGCATTAGGCTTACATTCCCTGTTTTGTGGGTTTTTTTTTTTTTATTTCAGGGAGAACACTACTGCCAATTCTTGATTTTTATCTTGCCAGTCATACATCCTTATTTGCAACAGTAATATTTATATTCCAGGCAGTGTGTGGGATGTGCTGCTATTTGTAAACCATTCTAATTAACTTATTCTCCACCTTAAGTATCATATTAGGTAAACAAAAACTAATTATCGTCTGGTTGTAACAGAATTAATCTCACTTGTTTCATTGACTCATCACTCTTTCGTTGCTCTGAAGGAAGAGCACTTGGTTTTCTTTCAGACTGTAAAGATATTCCAGTAAAGATCAATCTCCTGAATATTTTTTTAATAAAATATGATTAAACACCTTGGTAAATACATAAATGAAAAAGACAACCTAAGCATTTTATTACTTCTAACTTAGCTTCTTTTCTCCCAAGAGATGTGAAACTTCTTTACATTTAAACAAAACATATCACAGGTAAATGTCATAAAACATGTCATTGTCATAAATATTAAGATATAATTGTGAGCTTTAATAGTTAGGTTATTTGTACTGTGATTAATAACAGGGATCTAGATGCTTTTTAGGTGGCCTCTAAGAGAGGCCTTTCTGTGTAGAAATTGCAACATTCTTGCACACACCATGCTTCAAAGACAAGCGTACTGGCTTAGCTCTAGAAACAGTATTTCCTATCTTTGCATGAATTTCCAAAAAGTAAAATCCATTTATAGATTTGTACTGTAAGAAGTAGTCCTTTCTAGGTTGTCAGCATAGGAAGAGTATATGGACTGAAATACAGACTTAATAGTGTTAAAGAAAGGGATCCATATTTCTGCCTAGAACAATTTTTTTAAACATTCTTGTGTTTTTCCCTTCCTGGTCTGCAAACTGAGAGACTAAAGCAGATAAAAGTGACTTTGCATTTAAGGAGGCGGCATTGGCAGGCTATTTCCTGAATGACCTTACCAGTAACTTGTACTGTAGACAGCAAACTGTGACAAGAAAAGTAATTCTGTTTCTTGTGGTCTTTGTCAGCCCTAACATCTGCAGCTCTGAAGGATACTCTAGAGAAGTAGTGTGGATCTTTCTGCTGCCAATATTGCTACCTGTTGCAAAGTATTGAGAAGTTATAATTTTCAGAAAGTTATTCAGTTTATGGAATTGTTTTATTTGGTTTGTTGTTTTGTTTGGTTTTGGGTTTTGTTTCTGGTTTATTTTTGGAGGGTTTTTTTGACAACATCTCTTAGGAACATCAGCTGTTAACCCAGTCCACTATTAAACTACGTCCCTAAGCATCACATCTATGTGGCCTTTAAAATACCTCTAGGAATGGTGACTCAACCACTTCTGGGGGCAGCCTGTTCCCATTGCAGACAATGCATTCTATAAAGATTTTTTTTTTTTTTTAATATCTAATCTAACTTTCCCTGGCACAAATTGAGGATGTTTTCTCTTGTCCTGTTTCTTGCAACTTGGGAGAAGAGGCCAACACCCAGGCCACAAGCTCCTTTGATGAAGATAAAGAGAGAGGTTCCCCCTCAAAAACTGTCAAAAGCTTCACTTTATGTGAGATTTATGAAATGTAATTGTACAATATTGCAGATAATTTTTGGTTGTTTTACTGGAATTCCTAGTCTTTTGGAACTAATTGCTCAGCCAAAACAGAGAGAATTAATATTACAAAATTTATTTACCTGGAACAGCTAAGGAACAAAATAATCCTATTTATATTCCTACTTCTCTGAAAGATTCAGTCTTCCCACTTTCTCCCTGAATCCTCTTCTTGAATTATGCAAGTGCTTGAATGCAATAGGATATGACACCTGGATGTTTTATACAGAGGCGTGTATGAAGCAAAACCCTTGGTTCACTAAAACTTTCCATTTTTTTATTTGCTGTTACTTTTTTCTTATATCCAGGATATGTATACCTGCCTTCTTGTTCTGTATGTAACACTCAAATCATGTCCCTGCAATCTAATAGGCAACAGCTGCATCTCATTCTCTTGACTGTGGTTCAGGTTATCAGAATAATTTAGATGTGGGAAAGGTTTTCTTTGTTTTGGTGGGTTGTATTTTGTGTTTTTCTCCCCTCTGGTCTCCTCCCTCCCCTTCCCCCCACTTCCACTAGGCTTTAAGTTGTACTGTATATATGCCTGCATGGGTAAAAATCAGTTTGTGAAGTTTCATAAGTATGTGGTCAGAATAGTTGCATTGTGAAAAGACTTGTAATTAAGAAGAAAAAGTTTAGAAGGAAAGAAAAATCATGTTCATTGTGAACTGGATGATTGAAACACAAGAGTCAAGTATACATATTCATACATAGCAATCAGTGACTGGCAGGATAGGCATTTAAACCAAGATCTTCAGAGAATTAGAAGTCTCTTTCCTTTTACTTACAAATCATTAAACTGAATGCAAAAATTCAAATGCAAATTATATCATTTTTTCTAAACTGATATACTGAAATTTGTAATTATTTCTTATTATTCATGAGTGATTTGGTGGATGGTGAAGAATTTGCCTTTAATGGCTGGATAGTTAATAAACAATTTTGGAAAAGAAAAACATAATAATAGCACAATTTTTTTTAACAGGTGTTTCATTGCAAATGTTAAAAATACAAAGAAGTAACAAATGCAGGTGAGAAATTATGGCTTGTTTTCTTACCTCTGGCAAGGTAAGAAATGCCAAGTGTGCTTATGCAGAAACCTGGACTATGTGTCTGAGATCCTTTATTAAGCAGCTGATAAGAATCTCTCATCTCTGCAAATAAAACCCATGGTGACAGTAACCCTTCTTAGTCAAAAGCTGCTGCCTTGCTCTACAGTTATGAAGTTATTTATTATGTATCTGACTTGCAACATGGTGTGAAAAGTAGGAAAGTATAACTTTGGTTTTAGCCTTTTCATTATTTATTAGTGACATATTTGAGATCAAGAGGCTTTATCACATCCTTTTTCAACAAATGACTTTTCAACAGAAGCTCATTTTGTGATGAAGTACCAGCAACTAAAGGATTAGATGTAATATAGAGTATGAAATTTTCATCTCAGTGATTCATATTTTTTTTAAACTTGAATATGCAGTGTGTACCTGTATATTTTGTGTTATCTTGTAAGGGTTTTTTTGTGATAAAAGGTAGTTAAGAGTAATTGAGTCTTATGAAATAAAATTCTTCTTATTAGCACTATCAAAGGTAAAATTACTGATATAAATTGTCTTTTTATGGTACCTCAATGAGACCACCTCTCATTCTGTTGGTTAGAAGCAGGAATTAGCACCTACTATTTACTAGAGATTTCAAAAAATGCTCTTGTAGGACTAGGCAGGGTTTTACATCAGTAGGCACCCATTTCTGCTAGAAATCCTAGGTGTTTTATGAATAAGATTGTGAACTGATTTTCAATCATGCATTATATTTATTAGCCTTTCAATGGAACTTTGGAACTTTAAGAAATTGCTGCCCAGTAAAAAATATTTTCAAATAAGTGTCAAAAACTTGCCTAGGCTGAAAAAGAAATTTTAAGAATGGAAACATCTAAGTAGTAGTAATAAAGCTTTTGATGCATGCTGCTGTTATCTTGAAATAAAGCCAATGTATAAACATTATTATACTTAACACTACCATAGCAAATAAATTTACTGGTTTTTAGTTCAACTCTCTACTTGAAATTTACTCCCTGTGGCAAAATTAATGATCCATGTTGTTTACTAGAAGAAAATGGTGTACTGATATTCTTCATGTAAAACAGAAGCTGAGGATCAGTAACCTCAAATTCAATTGCACACTGCCTAGTTTTTACTGGTAATGACCTAGTAATAATTTCTTAAGATGCTCGTACAGTTTTTAATGCTTCAGTTGAAGGAGAGTAAACATTCCAGTCCTTCATGCATTCTCTCTAAAACAGTTCAAGCAACTATTCAAAGGAAAAGGGTTTTACCCTTCCTTAAAGTAAGGATTTGCTATTTTCATCAAGGAGGGAAATTGAATTCGAGAATATCTTTTTTTGTAACTAAAGCACACGCTTTCTTTAATTAAGAGGTGACTAGACTATGTTGCAGGAGGAGTGACAAACTGGTTTAGGGTGAAGGACTTAAGAGCCCTTGGTAGAGGAATTCAAGAGAAAGCTCAGATCTAGGAATAACACCACTGTTAATGCTACCACCATCCAGGAGATCTGGGAAGGGAGCTTCTTTGCAATATCCCTGCAAGAATACCTTGATGGTGTCTTAAAAATGGCTTAATAATTGGTCCATTGCCTTATACAGTTTCCTCAATAAGTAAGTCTTAAGCACACAATCCTAATTCTGATCACACAGAGAATACAGGGAAGGTAGTGAAGATTTTTATGACATGTTATTTGTGAGCATGCTCTACTTAGGCTCTTATTTGTCTTTAATGTTTAAAATTGGTTTTGGTTTCATGTTAAAAAAATTCTTTTATTTGCCTTCTTACTTTAGATTAAGCTGAATGTTTCTAAAGTTTAAAAAAACAAACAAACAAACAAAAAACCAAACCCAAAAAAAAAAAACAAAAAAACCCCCAAAAAAACCCACAAAAAAAACAAACAAACAAAAAAAAAACCACAAAAAAAAAAAAAAAAAAACAAAAACAAAAACAAAAAAAAAAAAAACCACCCACAAAAAAAAACACCAAAAAAACCACCACCAAACAAAGCACCACCACTGCTAACATAAGGGTGGCCTGAATTTATATCTTCAAACACTTTGCAAAGTGTTGTCTGACTCAAAAGGATTTGAGGGGCAAACTTAATACTGACTTTTAGTAACACTAAAGGGTTTGTGGCATGCAGTGAAATACTGGGCTATGTACTTGAACCTCAAATTCACAAGAGGAATATTATCCTCATATAAAATAATTGATTAATAGAATTTTTTAAAACTGCTAATTTACTAGTCACTCATCTAAATATATTTACTTTTCATGAAATATATAAATATAAGATTTGAAGAGTGGACTATGTCTTAAAGTACAATCAGTACAATCCTATGTTGGTTTTTTTTTTGTTCTCCTAAGTGGACCATATTTCTTTTTCCTGACAATCATCTGTCTTTTGTCCTAGTGAAGTCTAATATAATCATATTCAAAAAACCAGAAGAAACTGCATCTCTGAATTGAACTCGGGGTTCATTTGCTGATTATAGCCTTCAGTAGTGCTCAACTAAGGACAAAAAAGCTTGTAATTGCAATTAGGTAGGACATGGTGAATGAAGCCTGATACAGAAGCTCTTCTAATCTACTTTGAATTATTAAGAGTACTTTGTCTTTTTTCACTTTCCTGAAGTTCTGTGACAATCATGGCTTTATTCTGCCATCCTGTGACAATATGCAATAAGGTGGTTATACAAGATGCTCATACATAGTACAGAAGGAAACAGAAGAATGCTGTCAATTATTCTAATTTTACCAGCCCTTACTCTCAGAGGATACAGAAGTTCTTGTTCTATCAGGACTTTTACCATTGCTACACTACTTGTGCATCCATTCTATGCATTTGTGGGGTTTAAGAAAACAAAAATTGTTTTGAAAACTGTGTTAAGGTCTATTTGGGCTTTGACTCTTCTAATTTTCCCCTTGCACAACCTCATGACATCCTTACACAACTTACTGGCACCCTTGTAGTCCCTTCTTCTCCCTGAGGCAAAGTCAGTGTTCAGCCTGAGAAGTGAGGATAGGGAATCCTCCATACCATAGATCCTGTTCTCCCATGAGGCCTGTCCCAGGGAAGGTAGTTGGCAGATCCAGACAGAGACAGAGGATCTTTCTTGGACTCCTATACCTACTCACCAGAGCTCTGTCACTAAGCAGAGAAATTTCTCTACCTGGAAGACTCTTTGTTCTTCCCTCTAGAACTTAACAGAAAGAAGAATTGGTGGGAAAGGTTCTTTTTTTTTTTTTTTTCAGTTAAAGCTGTAGGACTTGAAAAATAATAAATAGTAAATTGATAAAAGCAGAGCATTTAGCCATTGTAATTTAGAGCCATATTTATTACAGTTCATGTATCTGTTTCCTTTGTTTTCAATTGTCCACCTCTTTCCATGAGGATATCATAGGAGACTAGTCAACAAAATACATTTCTTGTTTGACTGGCTATGCCTTTACTTTAGGAGTGGGTTGCATAAATATCCCCAATGGTTTTAATTCCTTAGAAGGGGACATGGGAGAGATAATCTATTGTTTGGGAGACCCATGGATGATCTGCACTTGAGAACTTCTAGTTTTGGCCCAGTTTAACTAATGATTTCATTTCTCGCACAGATATCATGAGGAGGAACCTCAGGACACCTAGCATTCTGGGAGTTCAGTTTTGAGCAGGACTTGCAGGATGTTACAGTACTACATATAAAGAGAGAAGTTACTACTACTTTATCAGTTAGCCACTTTTCTTTCCTGGAACTCCCAAAAGGTTTTTGTGGATTATTTAATGCAAGCCATACATTTGTCAGCCATGTTAAGTTGTATTGCAGAAGTCTCTTTGGAGAAGCATATACCTGTGACAGGTTCAGATTTTTAAAATCATATTATTCAGTTATAATTATCCTAGGAAAGGCTGATGGATGAGACATAAATTAGTACAATCTCTACCCCATTCTTAAAATTCATGGAAATAGCAAATATGTCCTTATGTCACTTCAATAACTGTTTTAGTCCTCAGCACAGTCAGTTGTGGTTGGAAGTTATGATAGGGGCTTCTAAAGAGTTATACACTAAGGTTTTATTGGTATAGTTTTTGACAGCTTGCATATTGGAAGAATGTTTATAAGTCTGTGTCGGGTTATGGAACCAAAAATGTGTATTCTATTTCATTTGCTAAAAGCAGCTGGGGAGATGCTTTTTCTTTATCTCTTGTTATTCTGGGGGGAGTGGGGCAGATGCCTTCTGATAATGGGCCAACTGTTAAAACCAGGTGGGGCAGTGTTTCTTATCTCTTTCCCCACCCGTCCTCCCTCCAGGGGGATATTCTCTGCTAATGGGCCATTAAGGCTCATTAAGGGCATGACACATTCCATCATCCCATTGTGAGATGCTCCACCCAGTGGGGGGAGCCAACCATTCCTACCTGGATAAAAACTGAGATGTAGGAATACAAGGTATCTGGTTCCACCGGATTCCCAGAGGAAGACTGGACCCTTCTCACCATCACTGGACCTTTTTCTCTCAGGATCATCTCTGCTCCAACACAACCACATCTGCCACTCCAGGAGGACTTACTGTGGACTGCTTCCAACACCCTGACCAACAGGGTGTCAGGTTGTAGCTCTGACTCTGTCAGGGTTTCTAGGATTGTTGTGTGTTTTTTTTTTTTTTTTTTTTTTTTTTTTTTCTTTGTTGCTTGTTTGTTCTGGTTTGTTTTTCTACTACATTTGTATTGTATAACAGTAAAGAACTGTTATTCCTATTCCCAAATCTTTGCCTGAAAGCCCTTAATTGCAGAATTATAATTTGGAGGGGGTAAGGGGTTTACATTCTCCATTCCAAGGGAAACTCCAGTATTCCCTGGCAGATACCTGTCTTTCAAGACCAAGACAGTCTGAGATTCAAAAATTTTGACTGCACTAGGGTTTGGTAGGAACAGTTAGTTCTGTGTCATCAGTATTGATTGTTTACCTACATTAGGAGTTCCAACTTAAATAATCAAACTCTCAGCTACCTGTAACCACCTATGATGTAGATATATATCTATGATGATAGAACATGATTTAATCTCATTTTAAGTAAAAAGAACCTCAGTGTCAGCCTTATCTTTGTTTTTTAACTACTGTAATATGAATAATTTCCATTTTTGAGTAATCAAAAATTACTGGGCTGGATAAATGACTTTCTTAATTGGCTAATTAAAGAGTTCAGAGTGAATGAAGTTTAAATATTGAAATTTACGGCTTCTGAAACATAAGCAAATATTTTTATTTTTATTACTATATTTAGTACTTCATTAAATAGGATCATTACTTAAGTTTAATTTTTGAGGTAAACAAGAACTCATCAAGACTTAAATTATACTGGAGACCTGGTGCAGTGAAAGAAGTTATTCCCTGTTGAATTATAGAGTCAATGAAGTATGACAATGATGACATTTAATATCGTAAATGAAAGCTGCTTTAGGGAATGCTTCAGCACTTTAAACTGTTATCTCATAATTTGATCTCACCTGGCTAATTCAATATCACAATATAGCTGCCAACTTTCAAAACTCCAAGTTTCTGGTACTGTTGTCAGATTTAAAAATAAAAAGGATGATAGGGCAACATGCAACAATAAATGTGATATTTATAGACATTTCTAATCAGGACACTTTTATGAGCTGTAATATTTATGCAGTTTAAAAAGCCATTCATTAAAGCATATTGTAGTATGACTACTACTTCAGTTAGAGAAATTATTCTAGTTTGCATAGCTTTTCCATTTCTCTGATCTTGATGAAATACAAAAGAAGGTGGAATCTTCATGCTTCTGTATCCAAACAAATTGTCTTTCTGTAGGAAGTATATGATGGAGATTTTGGGAGGATTGCTAAACCCACACAAAAATTTCAACAGAAATCAAAATTATGTTATCTATCTAGACCTCAAAGGGGGCAGATTTTTTTTCTATTTAAAATATTCCATTACTTGCTTTGAAGAGTAGATTAGTCTTATTTTACCAACCATTAAACCTGGCATGTTTTGAAGGATGGCGTCCTGCCCATGGGTCACAGCAACCCCAGGCAGCTCTGCAGCCTGGGGGCAGAGTGGTTGGAAAGCTGCCCAGTGGAAAAGGACATGGGAGTGCTGAATATGAGCCAGCTGTGCCCAGGTGGCCAGGAAGGCCAGTGGCATCCTGGCCTCTATCAGCAATAGTATGGCCAGAAGGATGAGGGCAGTGTTTGTCCCCCTGTACTCAATACTGGTGAAGCTGCACCTTGAATTCAGTTTTGGGCCCCTCACTTCAAGAAAGACATTGAAGTTCTGGAGCTTGTCCAGGGAAGGGCAACAAAGCTGAAGGGTCTGCTGCACAAGTCCTGTGAGGAGTGCCTGAGGAAGTTGAGATTGTATAGCCTGGAAAAAAGCAGGCTTAGGGGAGACCTTTTTGTTCTCTCCAGTTACCTGAAAGGAGGTAATAGAGACATAGGGGTCAGTCTCTTCTCCAGAGGAGCAAATGACAGGACCAGAAGAAATGGCTTGAAGTTATGCCAGGTTTGTATTAAGTATCAGGAAATTTTTCTTCACTGATATTGTTGTCAAGCCTTGATACTAACTACTCAGAGAAGTGGTGGAATCACTGTTCCTGGAAGTGTTCAAAAACATGTAGATATGACACCTGGGGACATGATTTAGTGGTGAAACTGTGAGTGCTAGCTTGATGGTTAAACTTGAGGTTCTGAGGCCTTTTCCAACTCTAAGGATTCTATGATTCTTTATACTTCTTTTGTTTACTGCAAGAGCACATTACTTATTGAGGGAAAATTTCCTTTTAAGTCAATTTTCTTTTGGCTGGTGTTTGTGCACTGAGACAGTGTTATAGATGTTTATTAATAAAAGCTAGTTGCTTGAAAGCCCCTTTACACCCGCAAACAGGCAAGGCAAGAGTGCACATTATGGGATCATGGAGCCTGGGTAGCTTTTTTTGCATTTTTGACTAATGTGAATATGTACGTGGATGTTTGAGTGTGGCAGGGTAAATTTTAGCATCAGATTTACTGTAAAAAAAAAAGTAGCATAAGCACAATTTCAAAATTAGAGGAAAAATAGTAAATGCATGCATTAAAAATAGCTGTCTTTCTCTGTTTGTCTGTGCTAGAATAGGAAGAAAAGATCTCACACAGGGATGCTAAGATCTCTCATATCTGTATCAGAATACATAATGGTAATTTTGTCCCACTCTGCAATGTCATAAATGTACAAAGTTTGTTGGAATGCTTCCTTGAGTATATGTCTCTATACCAAACTAATGGAACATGCTTTATCTCAGAGACAAAGAGATAAATGCCAAGAGATACATTGTCATATGTATGACAATGGAGCATAAAACTAACATGCAGTCATGTTTGATTTCCTCATAATATTTATTGTATTCCCCATTTTATTATGTCTTGAATTGCTGAGATTTTACTCTTCTTTGACTTGTTAATTATAAAGGCTTAATGCTTCTTTTCAATTAAAGCAGTAAATACTACATGAATCAAAGTTTTAGGGAAAAATTGCAGAAGCAACACAGGTTACAGGAGTTGAAATGTCTAAAATCCAAGGTATTGTTCTAAATTCCTTAGGTTTAGTATAAAGAAAGGTATCTCTCAGAGGTAACTCTACAAAGTCATGTTTTTTCCAACTACATACATTGTTTCAAATTGCAGTCCAATTCAGAATTTCTCACAACTAGCTTTTAAAACTGTTTTTTAGCAGTATTTCATAGTTCATATTTTCTAATGCAATTAAGCTTAACATGCTTATTTATCTTCCATGTGAAAAACAAAGCCACCATCTACTCTAATTGAGGCAGGTAGAATGTGATGCAGATGCTCAGACTGGTTTTGGTCTGAGGGGAAAGACATCTTAAAAGTTTTGGTTTTCTGCATAGTTATTTCACCCAAAGAAGTTCAGGTTAGATTTAGATGATTCATACTGTATTCTGAATCTAGTGGAAACCAATGCAGTTTTAGAAGCCTGTTTATATCTAATGCTTATATCTGATTTATAGGCAGTAAAAACAGTGTAGTCTGTTGGGAAGAGGGGAATAAGGATTGGGGAACATGGTGAGGGGAAATATCTTGTATGTCCAACTAAATATCAATATAAAGGTGAGAGCTTAGATGTGGGAGATCTACCTAGCAAAGAGTCAAGCTGGAGTAAAGAGGGGGAAGCAGTAGTTCTAGGGGAACACTGGTTGTGCTGCTGTCAATTAGTATGAATATCAATGTACCAGGTGATGTTTTTGATCATTACAAAGGATTTTTTTAAAGGCCTTTTAACTATAAATTTTTTTAGCAGACCTTTGTGATAATCCCCTCATATTAATGAATCACATATGCTTAGCTCTGAAATTTTTATCATCTTTCAAACTATTAATATTCATCATGATAGGGTTTATGGTTGTAGACCACATTGTTATTAATAAAACATTAATTGCAGGGTTGAACAGCAGGCACATTCTGCAGCAGAGCACAAGTATTTGAGCTTGTGGGGGAAGGGGGTGGTCCTGACCTAGGGAAACCCCAGGCAGTGCTGAGACCTGCAAGGAAGTGTCAGCTCTCATGTGAGCAGCTGATGAGGTGTGCATGGAGCCAGGAGGAGTGGCGTCACCCCCCATGCCCACAAAGAACAGCCCTGCAGAGCACGAGTGACCAGGAACTGAGTGGGTAAACAGAACCTGGCACATGGGCCAGAGCATGGTGAGGCAGTTTGCACAGGAGGACGTGCAGGGGGGGAGGTGCCTCTTTGAAGGAGAGGTATTCCACTGGCCAAGAGGAGAGACTTGCGCCAGTATCTGCTGGAGGTTCCTGGAATGCATTAACAATAGCTTCCTTCTCTATGTGATAGAGGAGCTGATGAGGAGAGGTGCTTTGCTGGACCCTATTCTCACCAAGAGGTGCTGATGTGTGGGGACTGACAGTGGTCAGAAAATAGATTTTTAGGCTCCAGGCATTGGCTTGAGGCCTGCGAGAAAGCTAAGTGCACGGTACTCTCATTCTGGCCTGCGAAATCGTAAGGAGGAATCCAAAACAATCCCTGTAAAAAATCCCTGTAGATAGCCTCCTCCTGACACCTCGTGTTTTCCAACTTGTTTACTGGCAAAGATGTTTACAAAGAGGTGTAGGCTCTAAATTACCAATCCTATGCATTGTACCGAGACACTGTATAAATGAATCTGTCTTTCAATAAACTTTGCCATGTGTCCTCCAAGAGGATTGGAGTCTACATGTCGTTACATGAGCCATCCCAAATTGTAATGATACTGATGAACGTGCATCTGGTTACAGCTGCTGTAACCATCAAATTGTGGAGTTCGAGACACTGAAGGCTGTGAGGAGGGTGCACACCAAACCCTGTATACCCTGGACTTTAGAAGAGCAAACTTGGCATCCCCAGGAGTCTACTTGGTAGAATAGCATGGAATAAAGCCCTGGAGGGAAGAGGAGCCAAAGCAAGCTGGTGGATATTCAAGGATCATCTCCACCAAGGTCATGAGTTATGCATCCCAACAAAGAGGAAGACAGACAAAATGACCAGGAGGTAAATAATGGGAAGAAAAGTCTCTTGGACAAAGAAAAACACAAAAAGCAAGCCTGGAAGAACATGGAAGCAGACACAGGTAGTCTGGGAGGAATATAAAGAGATTGCCTGAAGAGCCAGGGATCAGGTTAGCCCTGGCTAATCAGGAAAGCTAATGCCCTGACAGAATTAAACCTGATCACAGATGTCAATGGCAAGAAGTAAAGCTCCTATGGGTTATGTTTGTGATAAAATGAAGACTAGGGAAAATATGTCCCCACTTCATAAGGAAAAGAAAAATCTGATTTTCTGGGATTTGGAGAAGATAGAAGTGCTCAAAAACTTTTTTGTTTCTCTTGTCTCTCCACAGCTTTACTGGTAAGTGTTCCAGCCATGCTTCCTGAGCCACACACACAGAAGGTAAAGGCAGGGACTGAGAGAATGAAGAACCACCTGCTGTAGGAGACGATCAGGTCTGAGACTGCCAAGAACCAGGACTGCACAAACCCATGGTACCTGATAAGACAAATCTGTGGGTTCTGAGGAAGCTGGTGGAGAAAGTAGTTAAGTTGCTGTCTGTATTTGAGAAGCCATGGCAGTTTGGTGGAGTTCCCAGTGACTGGTAGTTACCCTGTCAAAAATAGGGGTTACTTCTTCAAAAATGAGGGTGGTCAAGCACTGGAAGAAGTTGCCCAGGGAAGTTGTGGATGCTGCATCCCCAAGGGTGCTCAAAGTCAGGTTGGATGGGATTTCATGCAACCTGGTCTAGTGGAAGGTGCCCCTGGTAGAGGGTTATAATTAGGTGATCTTTGAGTTCCCTTCCAAATCAAACAATTTTATACTTCAATGATTAAGATTGCTAAAATAAAAATCAGGATTTTTTTTTTTTTTTTTTTTTAATAAATGTGAATTGCTATAAATAAAGGGAAACTGTGGGAAGGAATTTGTTCCTGGGTGATGAAGGAAAGACTAGAAAACATTCTTTTGCTAGTCACGAAGGCAGTAACTAACCATCTTTTTCTTCTTCTCCTCTGCTCTTTGTTAATTGAAAATTTTGTTTAACAGGAAAAATGGGGTTTTCTTATACTGTGACTTCAAACCACAAGCAGCTATATAAAAGGGTTTTCTGGGTGATTTTACTTTCTTGATAGCAAATATTTTTCAAGCTTCTATTCATGCATAATTTCAGGCAAACAATTCAGTGCTTCTTCTATGAAAAGGTACAACATGGAATAAAGCTAATAACAAAGATCTTCTGAAGTTGGTTTCCAGGATCTCTTAAACACTTACAACTCCATGAAAATTTTTGCAGTTGTCTTTCTTTGGTAGTTCCCAGAAATTATATAGGCTAGTATAACTGTTAAATGTGGAGCATGTGTATGCCCTGGTACAATTATCTTATTATTCAAATAGACAATTTTGGGAGGGGAAAGGAATAGTTTTTAACTCACTCATGGAAGGTATGACCAAGATCTTAGAACAGGATCCAGATATTGGCTTGCATTGGAGTGTTCCCATTCATTTTTTTTTTGTTATGGTGATAGTTATTAAAACAATATGTAACTTGACATTCCATTTGATCAGGGGAGTTATAACCTGACAGTATCTCATAACACTTTCTTTGCCTTATCAGCCACCTACAGATTTTTAAATACTTACTGACATAGTAAGTATATTAACAGCTTTTTGTTTTAATTAACCCCTAATGGCTCATCCATTACTACATGTAAAGCACAATCACAATTCAAGAGACAATTGGCATCCCAAGACAACACAGCTAATCAATATAAAAA
Organism: Phylloscopus collybita; assembly: GCA_027886175.1. Classification (NCBI taxonomy): domain Eukaryota; kingdom Metazoa; phylum Chordata; class Aves; order Passeriformes; family Phylloscopidae; genus Phylloscopus; species Phylloscopus collybita. The sequence continues at coordinate 77,990,010 of JAJNNQ010000075.1, read as the reverse complement.
CAGCTGAGGCAACACAGCTCTGGCACTGTAATAAACTCCATCCCTTAGGTGTACGGGTCTCCCGTAAGCAGTTGGACAACAAATTTTCACTTCTAATTAAAAGTAAATGTTGTGACCCAATCATATACATCTTGAATACTGACATTTCTTTCTCTAAGAAAATATCTGTTTTGAAATTGTATGATTCTTCTTGAACAGCTATAAGGACCCCAATGGTATTTTTTAAAAACCCCGCACAAATAATCCATCCTAGATTTAGGACTGAATATACATATTAATAAAATTTTTGGATTAAATATTTTTGTTCTTGCAGTCATAAACTGGAAAATTCTGAATTTTTAGTCTAATACTAAAATGTGAAAAATAACAAATCTAAAATATTATCAATGATTGTTTTATCAGAAAGTCATGACTTTATCTTTAAATCTGTTATCACCTTCTTACAGCTATTATTTTATCTGCTCGTCTTTTCTTTTTTTTTTTTTTTTTTTTTTTTTTTTTACTTTGGTTTTTGGTTGAAGTGAAGCTTTTGAGTATCTTTCGGTTGTTGTGACTTTCAATCATAAACACTTCAAGGTGGTTGTAAAGGATCTAAATGAGTCTTTGATATACTTCTTTCCTGTACTTATCTGTTTTCAGGAATGGGATAAAAGCTTGTTTTTAAAAGAAGTCTCTAAGTGTTTGTTGCTTCTGCTATAAATGACTACTCAAATCTAGGTGTGGTGTTATGTCCAACAGGGTTTGGATGCATCAAAGTAAACTTGACCTGTGTATTTACACAGAACCAGAGGTTCGCCCATCAGGTACCTCAATTTCTTTAAATGTTGCTTAGAAGAGCAAATGCTTAACCTTAAGGATCAGTGTAAACAAGGCTTGATCTATGTGCTGGAATGCTTCCTAAAGTTTAGACAGAATTATGGAGGTTAAATCTGGAGTACCATATATTTACCTTGTAAACGCTCAGGAATGGAGATTACAAATAATTTAAACACCAAAATTCCATTTAATTTCAGTAGTGCTTGGACTCCAGAGTGCCATAATGACTGACACCATCTGCATTTAAAAACGGATCATGAAGGTGTCTGTGAGTTCCCGTAATGCACAGAATTACCTGTTTAAATAAAAATTCTGCAGATTTCAGGATTGAATAAAAGAATGTCCTCTTTCACAAGAGAAAGATGAAAGAGAGAGAGGAAGGTGAGCCACAGGAATGTTTTCTTCCACTTGAGTATAGTTAATGAAGGTGAACAAAGCTAATAAAGATTAATATCCTTAAGCTTGAAAAACTGATTTTGATGTCAGAGTCTGTGGATGTGTTCACTCAAAGTTTAGCAATCTAAATTCAGGAACTTAAAGCAAGATACATATGCCCTTTCTAAAATGAATAACTATGGATTATCCCTTGAAATGTTTGAATGATTTGGACAAGAAATCCAGGCAAGACATCTGTGTAATATTATGAAGAAGCGTAAATTTTTTTCTTACACTCATTTCAAGTGGTTAAAGCTGACTGTGTGTGTATCCTTTCTTTCCAATATATATTACATTCTGACCTCATATTCTGTATGTTGGTCATATAACTGGAGCTGTGATTGTAAAGAAATCATTCCTCCCCTGAGGAAAACTCAAGACCTTCATCTCCTCTGTAGACATTAATCTTTGCTGTGTGGCCACACTTTCTGCAAAGAGCACATTAGTGTACTGTTAGCGTACATCATTCAAAGTGCTGCAAGGAATTAATAGTCCTCTTAAGCAAAGCACTTAATTCCTCTACTTCACTTACAGCTAGGTTAGTCCAAAAGAATAAATAAGATCATCTACCTCCTTAAACTGAGGGTAATAAGTACCTTGGTAACTTAGAGGTTACATTAGAATTTTAAAACTTCTTTGTTTCTGTGTTGTTTGATCATTGGAAGATGATTTGATGTAGATTCTAAGTCAGCTGAGTATTAAATTATCTGTAAAGCATAACACTTCAGATATGCTTATGAGAGAATTATAAGTCATAAGAAAGTGAATAATTTCAATTTTTTTTCTTACTATCTAAATATTTCCCAGATCTCATATATTGAATGATAATACTTAAAGGTTCATACAAAGGCTGCTGTGAATAATTCAGCTCCTCTGGGAAAATAGTATGGGAATAAATATTTGGAAAAATTACATTAACATGTGAACAAGATTTCATATGAATGGGTATATTTGGGATTTTCTGAATTTGGAAATTTGACTTTGCAGAGCCAAAGTCCTTTAATGCCTCATTTTAGACAAAAGATTTCTTCACAATATACAATAAAATAGGATGACAATGTTTATAGTGCAAAGAAAGACAGCTTCTCTATAAAACATGGAAGGATATATATTATTTAACTAGGCAGTGTATCTTCGTTCTTTCAAGTAGCTGGTTTAAAAAAAAATAGGTGTTTTGAAAATTGCTCATTTTATTCTCACGCTATTGCATCTAAATATATCGTGAATAAATAACTTGACCTCCAAGTGTTAAAGTATTTAGATGTGTTCAGGTAACCTAGAAATATTTTAAAAAACATTTGTCTCCAAACATTTGGAAAAATGTGTATTTGAAAATAAACAGCAAATGGTATTATAGGAAAGATTAATACGTCAAACTCTGCTTCTGTACATTACTGTAATATCTCTTACATGCAAATATAAAAAGCTCTTATGGACCCTGTTTGCATTGCAGAATGTCTAAATATTTTTTTTTTTGAATAACATTTTAGACTTGTGAGTACTGTTCCATGATAGTTTGTGTAGACAAAATCTATGCAATATTCTCCAGTAGATATATAAATAGAATGTGGGGATTTAAGTGTTATGGTTTGATTTAAATTTTTAGGGTTTTTTCCCCTCAGATGCAATTGTCTAGCAGTAAAAACACTCTGTAATTCATAAAATGATGATTATAAGACTAAGCTTTTGTTTGTTTGTTTGTTTTGTTTGTTTTTTCTTTTTTGTTTTATGAGGAGGGAGAATAGTAGGGCTATATAAAGATTCAGGCCCAAGGATTAGTTTGAGTAGAAACAACCCACCTGTTACTACTATCTTGCCCTACCTGGCATCTAAGCTAAGAGGATTATCTCAAAGAAAACTAAATAGCCTAAGCTGATTAATACATTTTTGTTAACATTTGTCTCAGCTTTGTGGAGCTTTGATCACAAAAATACAATCTGTAGCCTGTATCAACATAGTATTTCCCTTCTCTAATTCCTAGTTTAGACTTGTTATCTGAACCAACCACTAAATGACATACTAGTAGGGGACTTTGGGACAATCAGTCCCCAGGATCATGCTCTTAGCAATACAGTTGCCCAATGTCTCTCAGTGATGTAACCAGGCATTGTCCTACTTGGAATAACATAACACAACTTTAGCACTTAAGAATACTAAAATGGTGAAGCATCCTTATGGATAGAGAGCCCAGCACAAGTTGTATGAAGTGGGTTTATTTAGTCCCCTGTAATTTTGACTTTTTCTTTGGCAATGGGGAAAATATAGTTCATAACTTTTAAAAGCCAGTAAAATTAGCTTATGTTCTGGGCTGTAGATATGCTGTGCATCAACCTGCTAGTAGTTTTTTGTTGCTGTTCTTTTTTTTTTTTTTTTTTTGGGGGGGGTGTTTTTTAGGTTTGTTTGTTTGTTTGTTTGTTTTAAAGCATGATAGAATTGCCCTAGTGTTGGCTCAGAGATCAAACAAAAGAGTCATTACTCCCGCTTCATGTTCCAAGACCTCACATGTTCAATCAGTTTTTCCTTTCAGTTTATAGAAGCTTTTGGAACAGGGCTCTCTGTGCATTTGCTCTGCCATACACGTTTCATGTTACAAGGGAAGGAAAGTGAAGCATGTAGTGACAAGTTACCTATCATCAGAGGATATGCTGCATAGGTTGTAATAGATTCTACAACACACCTGATCTCACAAAATATCTCTCACAAAAGAAGAAAGGTGGGCAGCATGTGTGTGTGAAAGAACTAACCTAGGCAGAAACCAAGCCATTTAGTTATTACTCAAGACAATAGAGAATCACAGAATTCAGAATCAATTAGTCTGGAAAGGACCTCTGAGATCATCAAGTGGCACTAAATGCCACATCCAGACATTCTTTGACCACCTTTGGGGATGGTGGCTCCGCCACCTCCTTGGGCAGACATGATATCTAACCACCCTTTCTGTGAAAAAAATTCTTCCTAAAGAACAGAAGGATGGTCTTTGGCATCCATGGTCTTTTGGAGTAGCGTCTCAAGTAGATAAGCTTTAGTTTTTGGATTGCTTGGTAAACATGAGCACATGTATCATGGGTTTGCTCTTGTGGTTATTAAAATAAATTAAACCTCAAAGTTGTTTGTTTTTTGTTTTTTGGGGTTTTTTTGTGGGTTTGGTGTTTTTTTGTGTGTGTGTGTGTTTTTTTTTATGAGAAACTCTGGTCTGCTTCATTATGATAATTAGTCCTCTGACATCACATTAATTATTGGAACCAATGCTAAGGAAAGTGAAAGAGTCATCAATAGGAAGTATTTAATTTACAAACCAGTGTAATTATTAATATATAATAATTAACTTTGTATTAAAAGAATAAACAGGCATGCAAAGAAAGCATGAAAAGGACTAAACACTGTCCTGATAACTTACAATTAGATTACTTCCATAACCACTGAACAGCTGCTTCATTTTCTTTTTCTTTTTTTTTTTCTTTTAACAATGAACTGTAAATTAAGGATGTTTGCCTGTATGTTATGTTTTTCTTTTTGTTAGTGGAATGTCTTCCACTGAAGTAAAAAAAAAAAAAAAAAAATATTGAACACTGACTGGTGAATAACCCGGTATCCATAGGAAAGGGCTAAACGTATTTTTCAAAAGCTCCCTTGGCTCAAGAGCAAATGGGAATAAAAGTTGCTGTTGTTATTAAAACATTATCATGTAAAAAATACTATTGCTATGAAATCTGCTATATAACTAAACTAACAAGCAATGTTATGCAAGTGTGTTTGTTTTTTGATAAATTATGCTAGTGCATATTTTTTGCAACTATTTATGGAGAGATCACTTAATGGTATTAAAAGATGTAAGATAAGCATTGCATATATTTTCCATGTCAGAATGGAATTCTACCATAAAAATTCCAGTAAACACAATTTATCCCTTTCTATTTTTAAAGCAAGTTAGACTTTGGTATATTTAAGAAAGGTAGTGCCTTTAAAATATGAAGGAATCTCATTATCATGCTTGTCATGTTATAATTCTTTTTCATGTTTTGGTAAGTACGTTACTGAAAATGTCCAATAAAAAATGCAAACAAGATGACTAGTACTGCAAGCTGTTGTATTTTGCTCTATTGCTATAGAAAGCTGCTGTGCCACTTTAATATGGCTTTGTGGTTGTAAGGTACAGGATGGTTGTTGAAATGGATAGGTCCTTATATAAATGGCAGAGAAAACCAAATGCCTCTCCTTTACTCAGCTCTGGAACTATCCTACAAAATTGCTTTAAATATTTGGATGGCTTTGTCAACACTTAATGAATTCTGGCCATCATAAATCTCAGATGCCCTCCCTGAGTAAAACCCAAAATTATCAGCGTTTCATAGCCTAAGCTGCCCTTGCCATATGGCGAGTGCAAATGTTTGTAAAGCAGCAAATGTTCTGTCAAGAGTTCCCAGTGATGTTTTGATTGGATTGCTCTATTATCTGAACAAGTCTGCCAAAAGAAAGCACCTGCACAATGAAAAGTGTGCAGAAGCTGCCAGTCTGTAGCAAGGGAAGGAAAGTGAAGCATGTAGTGACAAGTTACCTATCATCAGAGGATATGCTGCATAGGTTGTAATAGATTCTACAGCACACCTGATCTCACAAAATATCTCTCACAAAAGAAGAAAGGTGGGCAGCATGTGTGTGTGAAAGAACTAACCTAGCTCTAGTAAACTTCTGTCCCGGAAGGTGCCAAGTCATAGCGTAATGTGCTGTAACAGCTTACAAAACAATGAGCTCCTCAGTGGCCTCTTAGCCAGACCTTTCCAGAGAGGTTATCAAACAATAACTCCAGAGAGGGTAGATATGTTCCTTTTCCATATTCAGTTTTGCTTCAGTTCTAAGATGCCAATGCTGTATGCAGATTTTTATTCTCTTGGACAGTCTGGCCTGGAGCGTATTATTCACTTGTTATAATTGATAGCTGAATATGCAAATGCATTAAAGAACTGACAGAAGTAAAATTATTTTTTCTCTTCTGAGGAGGAATGCTTAATGAGATCCCTTTGCTATAGTCCGCTTTTCTGGGCTGTATATCATCTTTAAGTAGATTAAGTTATATTTTGCATATATATAGAGAGAAAAAGTTTCACATGAACATGTGACAAATATTATCTGTTATGTATTTAGGTTTACAGGTCATTACCATTTCTGTCACTGAGAAGGATGTATAGCTATACTGCACCTGTTGTTCTCAAGAAACAATAAAATTCAATCTTACCTAGTAGCCAGAAGTGTGTGAAGTGTTACCAGGACATGATCTCTGTTCAAATCCCTTGACTCAGCCTTAGTACTATAAATTTTGCTGTGTACTCTGTCATGGAACTGAAGGAAAAGAAGCAGTGCAGAGAGAGAATTGTAGATCAGATCAAGGGAACAGAAATGGACCCTGTCAGAAGATTAAAAAAAAATATAAAAGGCAATTGGATGGTGGGAATAGGGTGGGGGTTGGGAGATTTTTCTTTCAGTATGGTAGATTAGAGTTGGGTAGGAGTACAGTAAAAATCTGGGGGAGTGATGGGGGAAGATAGATGGTATTAACAGTTTTACAAGGACCTTTTGGGACAGATTTTTTATTTTATGCCCACTGTAGAAATGGATCAATTCATCTGTTAATGGATTTTAAAATTTCAGTTTAAGGTCAATAAAACTTAATTGTCCTGCCAGACATACCTTTGCATATCGTAGTTCTAAATTTTTCCCACAGTAAAATTTCACCAAAAATAAAAGGGAGAACTGGAGTATAATAAAAGTGGGTTATCTCAGTAAAACATTGTCTCAGCATACCTGATCTTCTACCTCTCACAGGGTCAATGCAGCTGTTACACAGACACTGCCTCAAATGTCAGTTGTGCACTGTCCAAATTCTAACTGTGTAGATGTTTTGAAAGACTTATGTTCTAGACCATGCTGTAACAAACCTTATCAAACATGGCATCAGTCTTGGGACTTCCAATGTTCTAGCCCTCAGTAAAGCATTCTGTTAAATAAGCTAGTTCAAAAATCCTGGAGGATTTGTCTTACTGTTTAAAATTCCAACTTGAAATAAAAGCAAATGTGAGAAAAATGTATTTTGTCTTTGGAGATCTATCTGATAGAGGGAGAATGATCTCTGCTACCAGCATTTCCATAATTCATGGAATGCTGAAGTGATAGTCTCACTTTCCCAAAGTATGCTTTGGGTATTTAAAGAACCCATTTTGACTTTTCTTTGTTCTACTCTGTGCATCCTTTCATAATTCACCTGAGTTTGAAGTTGACAAACTAGGAGAAAAAGCGTAAGGCTGTTTTGCAAAACCTTTTTTTACATTCTCTCACTTCACTATCAGTCCACGTTTGCCTGATGGATTTCTTTTCTCTCTTAGTGTACTACTATCCAAACCAAAACACAATCTAACATGACTCTAACGCAAGGTTGTTTATTCTCACATCAATGATGTATCCTGTACATCACAATTATTTTCTGTAAGCTTTTCTGCACCTTTAAAGTTGTATTTTTTTTTTCATGGATGTTAAGTATGATTTAGGGTTTTCAGAGTGCTTAAGGCAGTAGAAATTAACATTATTTGGGTCTAAACCCTAATTAATATTGGAATTCATAATTGTTTTCTTCCTTCTTTTTCATTATTGCCCTACTTAAAGTAAGATGTTTTGTAAAATAAAAAGGCTCAGAAATAGGGGAAAAAAAGTTCTGTGGTTAAAATGTCTTGAATGCTGGGAACATGCAAGCAGATCTCTAGAGACTATACAGAGTATTTCTTAGTTATCACTGCATAATTCAATAATAATGAGATGAATGATACAAATATAATTGGTAGGAATACTTATGAAGAAAAACCCCAAAACCCTACTAAGAGCATCCCTTTTTCTGGAAGATCAACTTGAAAAGGAGCAAAGTTAACACCAATTGAAGGAAATGCATTATATTACCTTTTGAAATCTGCTTTCCTTTAATTTTTGGGCATTTTTTAGAATTTTTTCTTTAGTTGCATATGTTTGGGGACAGTGGAGAGAATGTATGCACCATGATCTGGTAGGTAACATACATACCTGCACTATAAGAAAGAAAATACCTCTGAGAAGGTAAATGAATGAATTTATTTATATGGTAGTCTTAACATTTTCCATTAAGCAATAGAAGTTAGCCCCTGGATTAATAAACTTGTTTGGGGTTTTTTTTTGTATGAATGCTCAGAGATGAAATATACCTTTTTTTGCTTATACACAGATATTCATTTTAATGACATGGAATTAATACTAAAACCGGTCTAGGTACAGAGGACTGTAACTCTTATAAGCCACTGCACTACAGGCATTTCTTAATGTGTGTTTTGAAGAGAAAAGTGCTTAAAACAGGTATTTTATAAATCAAAGGAAACATTTCACTTGCTGGCAGATCCACAAAACCAGTACACCTGCATGACAAGCACTGTATCCTAGTGATGCCAAAATAAGGAGGAAGCATAGGCACCTGGTTACTGGCCATTTTGTTGCTAGACTTAGACACATTTGTCAACCAGCAGGTTTATTTTGGATCCATTAAGTTAAAAAAAAATTGGTGATTTTTTTTTTCTAAAATTTGCAGGCAACTTGCTGCGTTAGTTTGTTTTTTTTTTGTGAGAACAATATGCAGAACAAGAAAAAGGTTATTTCATTCTCTGACTCTTTAATTCAATTATATCCTAAAACTCATTGTGTGCTTCAAAAATAAATTAACTCGAGATGTTATTCTGCTCTCCATCTGCTGCATTTCTTTAAATGTATTACTTCTACTCCTAGATCAGTTTAAGTGATTTTTTTCCCTATCAAACCCATAGGCGTATTTTATTTTCTTTTTTTTTATGCCTCTGTTCTAGAAATTGCCTCATAAACCATGTGACTCTCTAGTTTACTCTTTTTTTCCCTTGCATGAAAAGCAGCCAGTAAAATGCAGCTAATGGTTGTTTTATGCCTATGCTGCTGTAGACTTTGTAACTGCATGCTTCGTGTTTTCCATCTGTGGTCTTCATCTCACTCGCAGAACAGGGTGTGTGATTTGTAGAGTAAATGATCAACAGTTGCATTTGTTGCCCCTTGATGCTGAGAGGCAAAAAAAGGCAGAAGAAGCTACCTGAGATAATCAGACCTTGGGTCATGATTCAGCTGGTTTCCTCACTCTTGGATGTTCCCTTCCAAAGCATTTCTGCTTTAATTTGATCAGCTGATACAGCTGCTCAAGATTTCCACTGTAGTATTAGCCATGCTAAATAAAAGATGCAAAATGTCTTTATAGCACAGCATGTTTCTTGTCTGCTCTTCATGGTCTAAGTACAGCTTTAAGATCAGTGGAGTAGAATAAACTTGTGCAGATTTCTCCCAAGTATTAAATGACTCTTGAATTAGTAGCATAGCTAAATACTTATGGTTAACTAATAAATCACAATTATACCTGGTTGATTAGGAGCTCAAGTAAAAATATTCATTTTCATTGGTTACCAAATGGGGACTGGTCAGAAAAACTACATTACTTTTCCTAAACAATTTAAATACTCTAGCACTGTCCAACTTTGAAATCTCTACATATATTTATGTTCAAATTATTATACATGGAAGTCAGCCATGCTTTCATTGGATAAGGGTAGCCTGTCTGAGACTTTGTCCAGGAGGCCAAATAAGTTGGTACAATTTCTTTAAATATATGATTTGAGACTGGGCAAACCACTTATTCTTGCATTTGTTTTTCTCTTTGTGAAGTATGTGTAGTACTTGTACATGTTTAAGACTTTTTATTATGCGCAATTTGCATTTTTAAAATTGTTTGGCATCCTTAAATGAAGATTTATTAAGAAACAGAAATTAACAAATTTTCAAGATAGATATATGTGCAGTTGAACAGATGTCTGTCTTGATACCTTTATGCTGCTCTAATACTGCCTTCATAGAGACAAAAATTGAACAGCTGTTGAGTTTTCAAATGAATATAGTGAAATTGAGCATTCCTGTCATGCTGGTAGCAATCCTAAAAACAAAAAACACCAGTTTCATACCACTGCTCCAGTATTTAGTACAATTAGTCTTAGAAGTCCTATGTAGTTGGTTTGTCTAACTGTGTTAGCTGAGGTTTTGAGCTTTGAATAGCTGATTGAAATCTTATCTCCTTCCCAGTAAAGCCTGTAACTTTTAGAAATCTGTTTCATGTTTTTCACTGCTTATTGCACAGAGGTGTGCTGGTTTTGTCTAGGGTAGAATTCAATTTCTTCACAGTAGCTGTTATCTTGGATTTGTGTTGAAAATAGTGTTGATGACACAGGGATGCTTCTACTATAGCTGAGTAGGGTTTGCCAAGAGCTTTTCTGCGCCTCATCCCACCCCACCCACCAGCAAGGAGGCTGGGGGTGCCCACAAAGAAGGGACAGGAGAAAGCTGGGACAGCTGACCCAACAGAGCAAAGGGATATTCTACATCATATGGTGTCATGCTTAGCATAAGTATCAGGGGAAGAAGGAAGGGAGGGGACACATTTAGAGGGATGATGTTTGTCTTCCCAAGTCATCATGACAGGGGATGGAGCCTTGCTTTCCCAAAGATGGCTGAACACCATGGAAAGTGGTGAATGATTTCCTTGTTTTGCTTTGCTTGTGTGTGAAGGTTTTACTTCACTTAATAAACTGTCTTCATCTCAACCCACTAAACTTTTCCTATTTCCTCCCCCATTCCACAAAAGGAGAATGAGTGAGAGGCTGAGTGGGGCTTAGCTGCTTGCTGGGGTAAAACTATGACAATGGCTTATGAGATTCAGAGGTTTCTAGATAGTTAAAAAGGAGACTGGGACACAAAGATTCTATCTGAAACACATATACTATTCAAGTTTTCTTTAGTCCATGTCTGTATTTTCTAAATCAGAGTGAGAACATGCTAACTGTGAAGAGCAGAAATCTAATCTGATTTGAATCATCTCTCTTTCTGCACAGGTCTTTATCCTAAGGGGTGATTCACTTTTTTTTTTTTTTTTTTTTTTTTTTTTTTTTTTTTTGTATCAACCAGACCAATTTTTCTGAGGAAGGCAGCTGCTATTGTCCTATTCTCTTCTCACTTTGCCTGGGATGTTCTCTATCTCACTGATACTTAATGAATCCCAAAGCATCCTCCCCAAAAGAGAAAATACTGGGAATTGTCAATCTTCTTTTGGGAAAGAAGGTTCCTTGTTCAAACAGCACGTGAACTTAGAGACAGCACTTTTTTTTTTTTTTTTTTTTTTTTTTTTTTTTAATGTAGCCCAACAACACTTACTTTTCTTAAGGGAAATTTCTTCCAGACCAGAAGGTGAATATTGTGGGTAAACAATGGAGGTATTAAGAAAATATTTATTATCATCTTAGATTCTTATTTCTAAACACCCACCTGTTTAGTTATTAAACCTTTGTAAGCATTGAGCTACTGTGTATGAAGAGGTGGAAAGAAACCAATAGATGTTAGCTGTTAGTGAGATGTAAGAAAGGATAAAGTAACACAGGAAAAAAACCTCATCTTTAGTGACCAAATGATTCAGTTCTCTGAAATATTAATCTAAGTATAATGGTGACCTTTCATCATACGTTTATTTTATTCTAATCTATTTTCTAAGACTATATTTTTGAGTTTAGTTATGTATTTGTTGTTTCTAATTTTCATAAAATGTAAAATTTGATACATAAAATACTTATTTCTTGATTTACTACATAGGCCATGAACTCAAATAACTAAGGTAGTTGAGCCAAGGTATTTCTAAAGGCATTTCACTCTGTTTAGACTGCCTTCTTCAAGGACTCTACTTCAAATAAAGTCCTAAGTCCGTGACTTTTGTTAACCACAGATGTTTTCTCTTTCTTTGATTTTGAGGAATAACTCTTCTCCTACCTATCCCTGTTTAATAACTGTTTCCAATCTCTTCTCAAACAAAACCTCTGAAAATGAGATTATTTCCTTTCTAAAGCTTTACTGCCAAAAATGTGATAATTCCCAGTATGTGTAAGAGTAGATCACTTTTTTTCTCAAATTAGATGGATGTTAAATACTTAGTAGTTAAAAGTTCTGTAAGTGAATAAGTTATCAGTAAATGTTATTAAATGATTGTGTTTTGCTAGGAAAATATATCAGCATTTCTAGATGTACTTTTGATACTGTGAAAACTAGGAATAGCTGATCGAACTCAAATACAAAATTACTCCAGATAACTGCTTCATATTCTGTTACAACACATGGAAAATACTAGTTTATGCACTTAGGCTTTCACAAATTGCAACATTCAATGACAGAAATCAATAAATAATGAGAAACTATAGAAAAGTGTAGATAGTAAAATATTTTTGCACCACCAGAAATAAATGTGGACTGAAATACAGTATATTCTTATAGTATTATTATTGAGGAAAGCATGCAAGTCTGGTGACAACAGTATGATCTTGTATGATTTTTACCCAATCTTGTTAGTTCTGTCTAGCCAAGAAATCTCACAGAGGTCAGTAGCCTTTTTGTTTTGTGTGTTGGGAAAACTAAGGTACGAAGAATAATACTTTTGATGTTCTGGGCACTCGCCAGGCCATAGTGGAGTGTCCACCATAGTAGAGAGGAAATAAAGCTTGCATTTCCTGAGTCTTCTCTCTTGATTTGAGTGGAAGGAAATAGTTGCTATGCTACAATTAGAGAACTCAATTAATACTGTTAAATAAACTTACTGATTCTACCAAAATTCAAAAATAGTTCACATTAGTTGAGGCTGAGTTTCATGCAGTCAAACTACATGTCAGCAATTACGTGATTTGGATTAACTTATCTCCAATTATCCTTGATATTCATTGATCTATTTATACACATATAAAAACTATTATGAGAAGTTGCCCTTGGGTCATTAAGGCAAAAACTTTCCATCTCCAGCTTGACATTTAAAAGCCAGAGTCAGGAATTTAATGGCTCAGTATGATAGATTAATATCCCATGAAATCTGTGATGAGAAACTATGCAGTACCTTATTAGTAGTTTTTTTAATACTCTCCTGAACCTAGATATCTCATAATAATTAGGAAGCAGGCAGAAAGAAAATTTTCATTCCATGTGCTTTTGGACCAGGTAGAAAACCAATTAATCTGATTCTAATAGACTATAATGGGAAAAGTAAAATTCTAAGTGGTGTGGCTAATCCAGGCTTTCTGCAGAACTCCAGAATCATGGACAATGTACTGTAATTTTCCTATGCCTCTGTCTCTAGTTGAACATAACAGCAAATTGTCTTGAAACAAAATAAAAATATTGGAGGAATAAGCACCTATCAAGTTTCAAGTGTTCAGCCCTAAATGATACCAAGAATCTGTGAAGGAGAATGAGAAACATCCGGTGTTCAAATCATTATCTCCAAGAAGCTGTGGGATGAAATCCAGATACAGGATGAGGATAACATCCTGCTGCAATGAATTGAGAGCCACAGCAAGGAGTTGTAGAGGTGAAAAAGGAAGAAAAGGGTGAATCATTCCTAATTACTGAGATGTCTTCCAGACGTCATCTCTCATAGACACTTCCACAGGAGTAGTGGGGGGAGAAATGCAGCAGCTGAGGAGCTACAAAAATGATGGAGCAACCACCATTAGCCCTGGCAATTAAACTGTGAAGGAAATGGAATGACATATTCCATCAAAAGTTGTAGGTAGCTGGGATAATACATTAGCACAATTAACTTTTCCTTTTTCATAAGACAAGATCAAGAATGTCTCATACACCCTTTTTCCTACGTGAGTAAACCCATATGATGTTTTTAAGTATTGTATGCCCTCTTTCCCTATCCCCAGAAAATAAATTTCCCTTCACACACAACCAGCATGGAAAAATACAAGTATCTTGTTCTAAACAGGCAAGAAATGTGCCATTATCGTGTAACAAAGACTTTTTCATCCAGAGAATGAAATTCTTAGTAGCAGAGGTGATCACAAAATCCCATGTTTAAGAATCTTTAAGCAGGTGGAACGGATGGGATTAACACAGCAGTTTAATAGAGGATGACAAGAGAGAACATAGGCAAAGAGCCTTTCAAATCCTGGCAAACAGAATAATAAACAGACAGTAATTCATAGGTCGAGGAAATTTTATTGTGAAGAAATTATTTTCAAAGCTATCCAAATGGAAAATTTGTCCAACAAAATATGATTTCTGTTGTGCCAGTCTTAAGAGTGCTTAAAAGGACTATTTTCCATTAACAGAGTTATAGTTATTGTAACAGTAAAATAAACTTTAATTCTTGGCAGATGTAGGAATTTTACAGATCTCCTGTGTAGCCCTGCATTTCCCAATGATGCACTGTTTTTCTTAGAAGTGGCACCACTTTCAGTACTGTAGGAGTTAATAAGTCCCCCTATGGATGTTGAATGCTTTTAGCCTTTCTCTGCATAGTTTTGTGACCAAACCTCCCAAGCAACCAGCAGATCATGTCACAACCAAAGGAAAAGAGCAAGTGAAGTCCATATATCAACAAGCATTTTGGGTTTCACCTGTGTGTAACACCTCCATTTGAAGTTTTAATCTTCCATTGATTTGTTTTCTTCCATCAGTAAATGAAATTTTTTTTGGTTTTGTGTCACTGAGGAAAATTTTAGTTACTTTTCATGTCATTCTGTGTTTTATTGTAGCACTTTAAATTAAATATAAAGGTCACAGAGTAGTTCTGTAGACAAATCCCATACAAAGCAATCATAAAGACCATTAAGTATGACAGGAATGTCCACCCCACAAAGAAATAAATTCAAGCCTACTGAAAGATATTAATGTTAAAGTAAAACCCCTTTGCAACAGGAGTTGCCAAAATGTCTGACATGCCCAATGTCAGTATCATCTTCTTGAACTAAATCAAACAACGAAGCATTCAAAACTCAGTTTAGACTCCTCTCTAAAAGTTTTTGACCAATCTTCTTCCCAATAAAAAGAAAAAGAGGACTGAATTAAGCAGATATTCCTCTTAACATATGCAGATGCAAATGGGCAGCATTAGTGATGTTTGTTTTCTTAAAAAAAGATAACTGAATATTTATTGGCTGTGGAAGTGAGTATGTGATAAAGCAAATAATCACAGATTACACTGGAGAGTATCTATCACTGAGAAAAAAAAATATTACCAGTAAGAAATGTATTTTTTTTCTTCTAAGGCCTTCTTGTAGAAAAGGATAACCACATATCTGGTTCATATCATATGTGGATATGAATATATAAAATATGGATATATGGATGGATAAATATATCTCATTTTCTATGACTAGAAACATGTATGAGTTTAAATAATTTCATAGTTATTCTGTATAAGTTATTAAAACAGCTGTTCTGATTCCAAGAGCATCTTCAGATAAACAATTGGTAATAAATATATGTTTCTGTATATTTTCTTCCAGTGTTTTGCATTTCATGTCATTATATTTTCAAAATTAATGAAAGCTGATCATTATGGAAGTAGACTGTTAAAGGACATACTCAATGAAAAAGCATTTAATTTTTTAAAAATATATTTATTTATTTAATTTATATACTAAAGATACAGACTTGGGCACAAATTTATTTGGTTTTAAAGGGAAGCAACCTTTTTGTTTTGGGTAATGATGCACACTGGGAATTAGATTTGATCTCTATTCCACATCTTTGTTCCCTAATTTCACAAACTACTGTGCAATCTATGTAAAATTATCTTTGAAGAATGGGTTTATCATCTTTCTTCAGTTTGTCTTGTTTGTTTAAATTTTAGAAAAATATATTCTACTGGTTGCCTTTTGATTTACAGTGGCATAATGCTTACATTAACACTCTAGCCTCAGTGGGGGCTCTTAGATGCTATTGGAATACAGATTTTTTTTTCCCTGAAATTTATTCTGCCATTCTTGAGAAAAGCATTTTGAGATTAATTTAAGTCTCTCCCTAGAAGAGTAACTGTGGAGGTGCCTGTAAAATAGAAGTGAGTATATAATGGATTTAACTTGCTAACAGAAATACCTGAGTTTAATTGGTGCTTAAGTGTTCATCAGTTCCTGACATTCTCTCCTCAAAACACAAGACTTAGTGGGGTCACACTGCAGCTTCTTTGACAGCAGCAGAAACCTAATTCACTGAAGCCTAATTCTAAATTATTAACTTGTTTGTCAACCTTATGGCAGATCTAACATCAACAGTGTTCTCTTTTATAACACCCAGCAGTGCAGGTTGGGTAGATTATAGTCATCAGCTAAACTGCATTCACAGCTATTCTGTTTTACCAAAATAACATTAAAGTAGCTGAAGTGCATTCTGAAATATCTCTCTACCTCTTTACTCTCAGTCCCTCATTTTTCTTCCACAGCCACAATATCTCTCACACAGACACTGTGCGTTCCTTTTCAATACTGTAACATATACATTGCTATATCTATTCTTTTCCTCTAGCTCATCTGTTCTGATTTAACACTCTGACAGCAGTCTTGGGAAAGGAAGAAGAAAACACATTTTGAAGTCACCCTCCCAAGGACTGTGAAGAGCTAAAGGCCTTTAATGGCTGCAGATATGCACTGGTGTGCTGGGAGGTGCTCAGTGCTGGCCTGGACATGTGAGGGAGATGTGCAAATGAAATAATTGTTCTGGAACTTGAAGGGGTTCAAACCACTCCATGAGCCATGTGGGAGTGAAGCAGCCAAACCTTATTTTTTTTCTATATATACATTGTCACATGCATGTAATATACTTGGCGGTGTTCTAAGTCTTAAACTACTTGGGAGGAAAAAACACAGTGCTCAGCTGAGTTGAATGCAGTGGAGAATTATTGAAAATAGATAGTTTTACTTATACAGTCGTATCAGGCTGCTGGATATTTGTAACTTAATTTATCTATCTTTAGAGGAATTACGTGAAATTTCTGTTCCAAGAAATGTCCATGTTTCCTTCTGAAGTGATTGCTGTATCTCATTGCCCTCAACAGCACTGAAACAAACTTTCACCTTCCAAAAAAATCCTGTCTTTTGCTTTTTCCCCCAAAGGCTAGGAGATATTTGGGCATCTTACATTGCTAGAAGCCACTGTCATATTGATAAGAGTGTGAGGCAGAAGACATTTTGCAGCTGGATAGTCCTTTATGGAGTTTCCCTTTTGGAAAACGCCCTTGAGTCTCTAGTGTCGAACCTTCAAAACAAAAGGGAGAACAGGCTATTAATTCAATATATATATTTTTTAAAAAAATTATTAAAATTTTAAAAATATTTTGAAAGTCTTGAAATATTTCAGTATTTAAGAGTGTATGCACTTTGTTCTTTAGGGGGAAGTGTCAAGGGAACTGCACAAAGGGCTGTTTTTTTAATATAGATTCTGTGTCATATTTAAAGAATTTATCTGTAAATGGATACATCTCTCAGGGAAAATAAGTGTATGATGAAATCTCCCCAGACCTTTCAAGTGGGACTGAGTCAGCAGTGCTTTATCTTATTACCTGAATAGTACATCCACATATTTACTATATGGGGTGTATTCTTTGCTGCTCACTGTAGCACCACCACTTGTTTCTCTTGTGGGTTTGGTTACCTCAGCACCTACTTTGGTATGAAACTGGATTCTCAGGCTTTGGATTTCTAAAGGTGCACAAGTGTATGTAGAGTGTCTGTACAAGAGAGGCTCTGTGGCCCAGGTGACCAAGGCCTGATGAGGTATTATTCTCACATGAATTTTCCCAAGAAGCAAATTGTCATTGGTCTTGTGTTCTTCATGGAAAGTTGCTTTTAGGGGTTTTCCTTTTTGCTGTTCAGTACTGTAAAATTATGAAGAATAATTATTTTTTCTATCATCATCATCATCATCAGGTTTCCATCTCCAGAATGGGATTTTTTTTAAAATTAATCTGAGTATTTTAATTCCACTTTTTTTTGTCCCATGGAGTGACTTGTCATAACTAAACTAAAGAAACTGTAGTGTATTGGACATGACTGCATGGATAAAAAAGTATATAATATTCTTTTGACAGAAAATATTGAAAGCTCTCATTAAAGATATATTTAGTGATATTTGTTGATACACCAATGATGGTGGTTTATGTAACTTGGCATTATGTATCCACTTTTGTATAGCTTCCTATTTAATGTTCAGGAAGGAACATTTTCTACATATACATTCTTTTGTATTTTGGCTGAATATTTCCTGCCTTTTATTTTTATCTGAAGCTCTTTCCATTTCTTGTATTTAATTAGGAAAAAAAGTCTTCTGCATATAGAAGTGAAAAATTTCGTGATCTGTAATGCATAAATTTATTGAGTGATGTGCATTGCGTCCTTGGCATTCTTGGGATAGGGATCTTTAACTTGACTATATTCAGGGGATAGAAAGCATGGTTCTTGTACCAGTAGATCCATGATGATCAGTATTAATGGGCCATTTGTCAGCTTCTGCTCAGAGTGAGAGCTTGTCCTGGTTTAGGGAAAATTTGGGAGTAAACCTCTGAATAGGGTCCCTCTGGGAAGCAAAACCAAACAGCCCCTCCTCCAATCAGTCTGCGAAAAAATTTCCTTAGAGAAAAGTGGAAAAAACTGTTTATTTAACCAACTGCCCACAAGCATGAAGAATTAATAATATGAAACAGTAAAACCTCTCATTGTTCTGAAGTGGGATGACAAACTCACAAAGCCCTTGCTGTGGGTAGCTCGGCTCGTTCAGTCTCTTATCAGTCTCTCAGCACTGGAAAATGCTGTCCTGGACCTCGGTGGGCCACAGCTGTGAGATCTGGGTGTCTCTCTGGGTTTTTCAGTCCAGAGCAGGTTTAAACAGTCCCAAGAAAAAGAAAAAAAAAAAAAACATAACAGTCCAGGGAACTTCTCTGCCTCAGCTAGCTAAAAACTAACTAAAAGCAAAGGAAATCTCTGTCCCGCTGTCTGTCTGTCTGTGCTTCAGACAAACACAGTCCAGGAGCTGGAATGTGTAGGAGTGAGTGCAGTTCCTGCAAACAAACTCAGCGCTGCTTCTCTCTCCCCCTTCACTCTTGGAACTCGTCTTAAAGGTACAGAACCTAACAGACAGCATAAACAGAACAGACAACTGGGGATACATGCTTCAAAAAGTCACCCCAGGACAGTCACACCAAACTAAAACAGACTTGGTGAGGAAGAGGCCAACTTCTGTGGCAGCTCTATCAAAGCTGATAAGAACAGTGTTTCCATTCTTTGACAAAGGGAACAACACTGTCTTTTGCATTGCTGGTAGGAGGGTACAGCAGGTAAAATTTCCCATAGGTGCCCAAAACAGGTAAAAGAAATTAGAAATGAAGACAGCCTTAAAATGTGAGAGATTCTTGTGTAATCAAACCTTATTTTGGAAATATGACCTGAAGTATTAAATTAGTTCTATGTGTCAAAGGAAGGTGTTTCTAGTTTGCTAGCTCTAACAGTCAAATGACTTGGTTTCCTTCTCAAAACTCTCTTTGGAAAGTCTTTGTCTTTTTCAAATGTTATGAAAGGCAATGAGACTATGGTGTTGCTGTGGTGATCCTATCTAATGAAAACTTTATGTCTCCCTGCCCAACTGGCCCCGCACAGCTGACATCAAGAGCCATCTGTTTCTAAAGCAGACTGGCTGAATTCATGCTGAATACCACTGATGGGACAACTGTGGATGACAAATATGTTTCAGTCACCTTTGTGTGTATTCTCCCATCAATGTTTTTAGCATGTGTAACACATACACTTCTCTAGTTTGTGCACACATCATGCATGAAAATTGAGCTGAGCCCTGAGTACCACCAGTAATTTGTTACCACTCATGATAGTTGTGACAACATAGCTCAGTTTTCTGTTCCTTCTGCTGAGACCTCTGCCATAGCTGCTTTCATTAATCATGTTCCTGATGTGAGAGACATCCCCGCTGTTTCAAGCTGAGAAACCTAACTTCTCAGGATGATGATAGACTGGCTGTTGTAAAGTGGGTATAAATTGCAGGAAGTGATACCCCCCTGGCCTACCACAGTAGAAGAAGCAAATTATAAATAT
This sequence comes from Phylloscopus collybita, assembly GCA_027886175.1. Lineage (NCBI taxonomy): Eukaryota > Metazoa > Chordata > Aves > Passeriformes > Phylloscopidae > Phylloscopus > Phylloscopus collybita. The sequence goes on along the minus strand of JAJNNQ010000075.1, from coordinate 77,969,773 downwards.
GTGATGATCCATCACTCACTGTGTGTAGTAGTGAAGCCATCTGGGTCATCTCCTACAGACATCTTTCTGTTGTTCAGAAGCTGCTGATCAGGGACACAATACCCACTGATGGGACAGGGCAGTAGTCTGCACCTGAAATGACAGATGTCATTTAGGAAATATAAAGTGCACTTTATATTTCCTAAGAGTGTCTTGTTCTTGCTACAGAGCACAAGCTCACTTTCTTAGAGTTAATACATTAATAAAGAGTTTGCCATCAGCAGCCTTTTAATATTTGTGCTCTTTTTAAAATAGTAAAATGAAAATAGAACTGTCTGAATCCCACCTTTCATCTCACAGATGGGATCTACTTCCAGCTCCCGCACTATCTGTAGCACAAACTAAGAGACTGAAAAAGCAATCCCTGTGCTTGGTGATCTGCCCTGAAATGATAGGATATATTTTAAAAAATTAATTAAAAAAAATAAAACTGCATTTTAAAATTTCTCATAATCCTTTGTGTGAAGTGATGAGTGTAGTGTTTTTTTATTCTTCTAAGGAGATGTGCTGCTGCACTAGGATAAGGATTCATCTCCAGGTCATGGAACACTGGTGTAATTGCTGCACACCAGAGGAGCACAGTGCCTTGTAACCCTCAGCACCTGAGAGAGCAGGTGCAGTCAGTTAAACTAAGAAACTCACCAAAACGCATTGAGATGTGAGTCAACACATGGATTGAAGATACATGAAACAGGGAAAGTTTAAATAAATAAAAAGAAGTCAGAAAATATTCACAAGACATAATTATCAGAGGCTATCGTAGTAGTGCCTAGTCTAACTCCTTAATCCTAGTTTTTTATGTGAATTTAGCTAATAAAAGATTCCTTTCTACTACTTAGATGGTGTTTAATGTTCTCTCAAAATTTAGGAGTTTAGTTCACCTTCCTCATATGAGATGCTTAGCATTTTCAGAAACAGGTGATTGATGTCTGAGATAAGACAAATTTTTATAGTCAATAAATTCAGCTAAATTATGGGAAAATAATTTTTAATTTAAGTAGATTTTTAGTGATCATTGTGATTTTATTTATTATTTCAGACAAGCACATCCTTTCCTCATCCCAGCCTCAGTTTTCTCTATGGCTTGAATTTTAGTTTCAAATCTTCGGTAAATTTTATTTGCCTCTTAACCCTCCAATTCACTTTTTATTTTAAATCTCCTTTCTCCCTTCACATTCCTCAAAATCCACATCTGTAGTGTTAAATTTTTAGTTGTTGATTTTAAGTAAGCAGGTGCACTTGGCCTAAAGATTGAACAAATTATAGTCAGAAAACAGAATTTTTAAAGTTTTAGCTTCATGAAGCTGGCAGTCAGCCAGCTGGACAGTCCTATGACATTATTCCCTCAAAAGCCTCTCTCTGTCTTTATTTGAACTTTGTTTCAATACGTTTTTCAGAGGTGAAAACTTTTCCCACAGACTTTTTTTTGTTTGTTTTCTCGGGGAAGTTTTTGCTTTTTTCCCGTTTGGACCCAAGGGATGGTGAACAGGCAGGATTGCTGCTGGGCATGCGTTCTGCTGCCAGCCCCTCTGTGACTATGGGACAGAGTGTGCCTGTGCTGTGGTGCATGGCCACAGCTCCAAGCTGGCCACCCTGTGCCACAAGGACAGCTGCTTGGAAAAACCTCTCATCCAGGCTTTTTGCGGGGCAGGAAGACATGCAACAGCTGGAAATGGAAATTAATAATTTCCTAATTATCCTCTATCTTAGAACAGACTTGCTGTGTTCTCATGTTAGGAGCTATTATTTGCACTCGAGCCAGTCTTACATGTCACTGCTCTGACACTGTGAATGTTTTAAGATTTTCAGGACAAACACATATGATTCCACAAAGAAAGGGGTAAATCAAGCTCTAATTCTACAAATTCAGTGTTGTTCCTCCAGCCTGAATTTCTTCTAATCCAGTTGAAGGGAGAGAAAAAATTAGACTCTTTCATATTTTCACTTCAGAGGTTCCCTCACTTCTATGGGATTACCAGGTCAGCCCCTGTATGTGGCTTGCTTATTCTGTCACTTTATTAGACAATTCAATGCTGCAATATTATAGCAGGTGCAATTTTCACACTACATTTGAATTTTAAAATAAGTAGTTTTTGAATATTATCAGTGTTCCAGGAAGGAGGATGTTTAGAACTGTTTCATAGATAAGGGAAAAGGATGACCCTATTAGAATATTTGGCTCTAAACTTTAAAGTGTTATTTCAGAAATGACCTATACTGTTTCTTACCGCAAAAGTGAATATTTGGGGAAAATAAAAGTAGATCAAAAGAAGGAACCTAAAAATGAAACCCTTTTGAAGGTCTGCTGCATTTGTTGGTAGCATGAACTGTTTTGCTTGCACATGCATATTTATCATTTTCTTTTCCTGAAGCTCAACACAAAGCAGAAAATTTCTTTTTATCTGATATCAGTGAAAGTGATAACCCTTACTGATATCACTCTGCTTTCTAAATGCAGAATTTCTTCCCTATCCTTGTCTGAGAGAACTACATATAACTGATACATGAATACAGAGTTACATTGTTTTTCTTTTCTTTGTAAGCATGCTTTTGTGTATATATAAACACAGACCCACTATGAATATATATAGTCTATGCAAATGCAGAAAATACAAGGTAAGATCCATTTCTAAGGGTTTTTTTGACATTTGCAAATCCTAGAGCTATATTACCTTGCCTAATGTTCTCAGCAGATTCCGTGAAGAGATTCACACAATTTATGTAGTGTTTTGCATGCAGGAACTCTATAAAATTATGTAGGCATCTGTTCCTGCAGATGCTTTTGGAGACATGTTGAGCTCTCAGATTGAATGCAGTTACAGTATGCACATTCTAAAAATTATGAATGTGTTAAATCTTCTCTAGATAAGAGCTAAAAATTGATGTTCCATTTGTTCTCTAAGACTCATTATATATATGTGTGTGTGTGTATACACACATGGAACATAGAATTAGTGACTGTTCAATGACTGCTGGTTTTGAGATAATAAGGTAACATCCTTTTCATCGCTCTGTTACTGAATACTGGGCTGCTGACTTTTCGTTCTTGCATGAATAAAAATAAAACATAACAAGAATTAAAATATCTGCCCCCTTTTCTAGCTCCAGATAGATAGGAACCTACCAAATACCAGGTATTTTTGAAGCAACAAAGATACTGAATTTCTGCTGCTTTTTCAGTTCTCATTTCAAGGTTTGTTTTCAGGCAGATGGGACAGACACTCTTTTTAATTTATTTATTTATTTATTTATTTATTTTTATTTTTTATTTTTTATTTTTTATTTTTGTTTTTCCCCAATCTCACTAATCCTGTTGAAAATATAATCAGAATTTTAAACTACTGATTAGCTATTGTAGTTTTGGAATATTTTAGAATGTATAGTTGATGATGCATCTCACTTGTAAAATCACAAGCCAGTTTTATTTCAGATTACATGTACGGAAATAAAGTTAGGAGTTACAAGTGTAGGCATTGATTTGACACGTGGATATATTGTGCAGATCGGTAAAAAAATAAAATCAAAATAATGGGAAAAATACAGAAAGAAATAATACTGAAAGGCATTAAGTTGAAATTAGGTAGTGTGTTGACAGGGGATTTTAATATCACCTATATCAGAAAAAGACAACTGTGATTTTTAGCTGCTCTCACCAATGCTATGAATTGGAGAAGCAATGAATTTTTTTAAGCCTCAAAACTTCTGTTGCAAGTGTATGGTTGTCATAATTTTTTAAAGCATCTCACCAGGTTGCTATTCATAAGATTTAGGTTCAGAAAAGAGAAATGAAAGTTATTGGGAAGAAGAAAGAAAAATATCTGAAAGGAGAAAAACAAGAAACATGCAACATGGAGAAGTGTTTGACTTAATTTCAACAAGCTCATACATAGATTAATTATCTGATTAATGATATAACAATATAATCAGGATATGTAATTTAAATATTCAGATGTTTTAGCAGATGAGAAATTGTTTCATGTAATCTATCTTTTAGCATAGGATTGTGTGTGCAGGGGATTTATGCACATATTGCATATGCACATTATGCACAGGGGATTCTATGGGAATTGTGACTCTGTGGAAAGAGCAATGTTCTAAGAGTTATTTGAAGATGGATTTTATTTTATGCCATCATTCATTTTCTACTGCCATGTCATATTTTATTTCATATCATCTCTATAGTGAACTGCCTATGAAATAACAGGTGAACTTTTCTTTACAAGCCTTTATTCATCTTAAACATTCCTTTCCAGGAGAGAGGTGAAAAATTATCTCCATTTGACAGGTGGAGAAATGGCAGAAGACAAGGTAAAAATTGTTAAAAATGTCCAGTGATTTTGGATCTTAATCTAAAATGACAAAAGCCTAATTTTTTCAAGTAATGTACCATTTGAATAATATTTAGTAATTTTGAGCCACCTTAGTGATATTCATGGGCACTCACTAAGCTCTGTCAATAAATTCTGTATTTTTTTCAGTTAATGAGATGCAACATCAAAATGATGGTCATTTATGAAAGACAGTACTGGGAGAAAAGGTTGTTAACCATTGCACAGAAATTTTGAAAGAGAAGACAGCACCTACTTCCATGGGGAGAAGTGCAGCTGCTCATGGCTGTAATGCATTTTCTCTGTTTTTTCTGCATCTTTCCCACTGAAAATAAATACCTCAGTGTGCAGTCATTGGTTTGTTCCTCGGAGGTGCCCAGTTCCATGTATAGAACAAGAAAAATCTGCAGAGAATTGACTATTGAATTCTAAGAAAAATGCCCATTAGAATTGGACAGGCAATTTTAATTCCAGTCTTCTAAAATTTTGTGATCCTTGGCTTTGTGACTTTTTCATATATGTTCCAAAAATATTCAGGAAAATTATGCATTTCAAAACTTAGACAGCAATAAGAACTGTGAAATATATGTGAGATTGACAGCTAACTGACATGTCTGGTGGGCAATACTGATGCTCACAGATCAGTTTTTAGTTTGGGGTCAGATCCATTTGTGTTTAGGAGTACGATTAACTACAACTTTTTTCCACCACCTCTTACATTCATTTTTGCAAGAAGGCAGGAGTGCATAGAGAGCTTGAGAGGGCAGAACCATGTGCTCCTCTGGCAGCCTCAGCTGCACCAGCAAGCAGGCTGGTCCTAGTCTCCAGAGGAATGAGAAAGGATATGTTCCCTGACAGACTGACAACTGTGTGTCAAAATTCAAACTAGTACAGCACAGTGAAGCTGCTATGAACAAGCAAAACAACAATAAAAAGGGTAAATAGCATTTCTTTGTTGTAATTATGACAATACTTTCTTTTTGTTGCTACTTTAAAAAATAATTAGTGAAGTATTATATGATGAGGAAAATAGTTACCATGGAAAGTTTCAGCCTTCATGTTTGAAGATTAACAGAATCATAAGAACCTGAAATTGGATCCAAGTATTGGAAAATGACATTCAGAATTAAGTATAAGTGAGTAAATATTTATAAGCTGAACAATGATCCAGAGATACTGTCTGCAGATGAAATTGAACTTTAAAAGTTAGAGAGAATGACATATCTATTCCTTTTCAAGAAAAGGAAGAAGAGCCATAAAACTATTTGGGTTGGAAGTGACCTTAAAAATCATGTTTCAAACCCCCTAGCATGAGCAGAGACACCTTCCAACAGACTGGGTTGCTCAAATCCCCACTGAACACTTCCAGGGACGGAGCATCTGGATCTTCTTTGGGCAACATGTGCCAGAGCCTCATCACCCTCACAGCAAAGAATTTCTTCCTAATATCTAGTTTAAACCTACTCCCTTTCAGTTTGCTCCCTGTGCTATCAGTACATGCACTTGTATATTTTGTAGGAAAATCTATTTTATATCAAGGCATTTGTTAATATTCAATTACTGAGAGATGCCTCTGTCCAAATTAAGGTGCAAACAAGATCATATGCCAAAGTCAGTAATATAGCTTATTCTAAACAATGAATGTAAGGTAGAGAGATAGAAAGAATAAAAAAGAGAGAAGAGATAGAGATCAAACAGTAGACAGTCAACACCTGGAGATTCAGTAGTATCTTGATGGTCTGTCCTCATCCTGGGCTGTGCAGTGGTGGGGATCCTGAGGGTGTTCAAAACTTTTCAGTATTTACACATTTTAGCAAACAAAGGAATTAATGCTCATTGACTACACAGTTCTTCTATTCTATTGGTTAGATTATCTCCTTGGTTCTAGTGCTAAATAGCCTAGATGCTCAGTCTTTCTCTTCTTTTTAGTTGCTGGGTTTTTTGAGTTGGTGGGTTGTGACCTTCCCCTGCCAGAATTACCTTGTACACAATCAGAGCTGATTCAGCTCAGTTGCTAAATTGGGTTTCCTTGTGGCTCATAAATTCTGTATTCTTTGTGTCCAATATCAGTGATGCGTGCTTCTCCCTCAGTTTTGCTAACCTCCCCTTAGGTCTGAGATAACACCTGGACAATAGTACCACCTTTATCTTTTCCCAAGTTCTCCCTGTGATGGCTTAACTTATACTCAAAGTTCCAGGCATCCATGCAGGCATATTTGGGGGTGCTTTGGTGTTCATTAGTCACAGATGCCATCTGTCCCATAACTTGGGGTGGTCTTTGTTTAAGCAGTGTACAAGCAGTTGCTTTACATGGTTTACCACTGTGGGCATTTCTGCCCAGATATGTAAATGAGGATGAGCTAACCAGACCTCACCTCTGTCAGGCCTGGAGCTCATGCCATACTGTTCCTATCTCATGGCTTAGTCCTTCTGTGACCTGAACAGTATTTGAGACAGACACCTGTGTTCTTTAACTCCTTACAGTGTATGACACTATTTTGACCTTAGGAATGAGTCTGTCACACAATTCTTATGATTCTTTTGTTATAAACCAGTAACACATACGGCCTTACAAAGGGTACACAGAGAAATTCAGCATTGTTCAGTTTTGCCTTTCATAGATTTCTAACACTTCCAGATGTAATATTCTAAGTGACATTGGGAGTCTATTGTTGTTTCTGGGGCATGGTATATAGACAGGCTCTCCAGTTCTGTATGCATCTGGAACTGCTTTGGGAATGGTTGTTGTACTCATATTCATGATAAATCAGAAAAAGTGTTTTAAAGACTAATCTTGATATTTCTCCAATTTTCTTCCTGGGACCCCTTGAATACTTTAATACTTATGAGAAACATTCAGACTCTCTTGGCTTCTGTTTTCTAATGCAAAACTTGTTTATTATGGACAAAGGGCTTCATTGTTACCTACTTTTAATGGAAGTCTAGAGGAACTTGAAGGCATTAAGGAAATAACAGGCTGAATTCTCTTCTGAGTTGTGTCAATATAAACATGGTTCAGAAATCCTATGATATTTAAAGCATTGCAATTTTTTTAACAGTGTCAGAGCGAGCATGTCACTGGCATCTTTAATTGTGTATACAGTATTCCCACATCTGCAATTATCTCATTTCACTAGCATGAAACTTCATTAATATAGAGTAACTCATGCTGTTGTGTTCTGAACAGCAAGCAGTGAGGGAGAGATTGCAGACAAGACCGTGAAGCCTTGAAGTTTGGTTCACTCATGGCAGTTTGTCAATTTCTCACCTAAAGGTTTTGTTCTGTTCACAGTGTGAGGTTATGACTGTCAAGAGAATTTCTATAAAATGAAATTTTACTTTCTTCTAGGTGTCTCTTGAGATGAAGAAAGATCAAGCCTGGCATATTTATAGCTCTACATAAGAACATCTTTGGCCATCACTGTCAGCATATGTAAAACTTGCATAGAACAGCATGAAAAGACTATTAAAAAAATAACAAAGTGGACACACTGTAGACACAGCAACCAGCAAAACCCCTTAGTACACAGAACTACTCAGTGGTTTTCATTATGCCTCTCTTAAAAATTCTGAGTTTATGTTGAACCAGGATGTCTATCCTATTTACTAGCAGTCATTGCACGGCAAGTTGGATTTTTTGAGTACTTTGGCAATCGACAGAAGTGTTGAAATTTTATGCCCGTCAGTGCTCAAAGATAATTATCATTTCACAAGATTTACTCTTTGAATTGGTAAGAATTTTTGTGAATTGATAAAAATACATGATCTTTTTCCCCACAGACCACATATTGCTTGTACAAACTAATATTGCTTATCCATATGTGCCAGAAATAGTCTCATAACTTTAACATTCAATGATCAGAGATCATAAATTCAAAAACATTATTCTCCAGCACTACAGCATCACATGCATGTATTCGTGCAATAGAACAGCATTCACTGGCTTCTTGTTTCTCCCACACAGAGTAATGTCAATCCTCCTAAAGCAGAGTTGTCTTATTTTATCTGTTAATCATAGCATTTGTCTTCTGAATTTTGGTATAATTTGATGATAATTGAAATCCCCATGCTGCATTTTTCTTCCCCAAATGAGACTGATATACTAGGTAGAATGATTGCAATTAATTTTCTCTTAAAATTTATCAAGGAGGGATGAGTAACATAATGCTTAACTATGTGACTGTAAGAGATTTCCTTATTTTTCAGCTGTCAATTTTCCATGAAATTGAATTAAACTAGCAAAATTGCAGTGACATTACATTGACTTTCATTGCCTAGAAGCAATGTGTTAGGTCTTCATCTGATTTGAGTAATGGCTACCTTATTGATCACAGCAGTATTCTTCTGTGAGGGCTGTGTAAAAATCACCATCTTACAGAAGTAACCTGTTAGCTATGGAAATTATTAGTATGCTGGCCACTGGCTGGCAGAGTCAGACTATGCCCAAGTTAGTAAGGCTTCCTTTTATTCAGGCTTGTTCTCCTTTGTACTGTCAGAAAGTTCAAATAAGATACTCTTCACCAGATTCTTCAGAAACTGTCTTCTGTAAATTTGAATTGCCCTCTTGATCACATATAAGAGCATCTGACAGGCATAATAGAGATGCAAGTTGCAGTGTCACTTTTGATTATTTAAAATTTAAATTGATCTGTTCAAATATACCGTGAATAGTTGTGGATAGCATTAGAAATTTCTCTTACCATTTTAGAAGTTTCAATGTAGTGTATTCCTTTATTATATATTTTTCTATTTAAGATTCATAGTTTTATTTTTCAATAACTCTTTCTATAAATAGAATTTCTAAATAATCATTCAGTGCATATAGAAAAACATTCCTAACACTGTTATTCTCAGAATCTTGACTTCCACGAGTCTTACATGACAAGTGAACACTGCAAAAATCCTAGAAAATGATTTTGAGAGGAATCAAAGGAGAATACTTAAATAGGTGTTCTGTAATCCTTGCAGTTAGTGAACTTGTCACCTCGGACTAGAAACCATATTTCAGAGCAAGGGAGCATGGGTCAGAGGATTTTGAGCTGTCACTTACAAGCATAAATATTCACAAAAAAATAGTGGTTTATTTTTACACTTAGAAATATAACAACAGATTTGTCCTTAATTGTTCTTTAGAAACGCATACTTTAGAACTTATGGAATTACTAAGGTGAAAACTGCTGATAAAACAAAAGGATTTGTGTTTTGTGCTTCAAGTCAAAACAACATAAACTATAGCAATTAATCAAATTCATTCCACAAACCATGTAATACGTAGCCCAAGTATTATATTACAAACATAATACTTCCAGCTAGTGCTGTAAAAAATTAATAATATTTGTATAAGTTTGTCCTTTTCCCAAAGTAAACTAAACTAGAAATTTTAGAAGTATATAATGGATGGTAATTATTCTTTTGTTAGATTAAAGTTACTAAAAAACAAACAAGCAAATAAATAAAACCCCTTACAATTTAAGTAGGTAGGTCAGATGAAAAGTGTCACAGCAGATACAACAATTATTCTATCACCATGGTTTTTATTTTCTTTTATTTCAAGATGAAGATGTCAAGGTAGGGAACACAACACAAGAACAGGACAGTGAAGCAGCAGCAGGAAAAATGTGAAGGAAGAGAGTCTGTAAACAGCCACAGAAATGTGGGATTTTAAGTCCATTTATTTTAATAAGTTCTTCCTATATTTTATAAAACCTGTGTTTCCTGCTTCAGCAGAACTTTTAGCTTACAATATGCATCTGGAGTTCTTATGGTTTCCCTCAATGACCTTTGGATATTCAAACAGGGATATTCAACAGTTTGGTCCTTCCCTTAACAACTCTCAGTATAGCAGTAAATTTAAGAATTTGCTGACACCTTTCCAATGCAATAAGTTTTCTTTACCTGTATTTATCTGTAGACTGTTTTGTGATACCCTGAGAGAAGCTCATAGGTCATACTTTCTCATTCCTATTTTTGTCAATATTCATCATTGTACAATCAATAATTTATCAGCTGCTTTCCTACAGCAACACAAAGCAGTGGCACAAAACCAGCTCAAGAACATCTGTGTTATTCATGGCTCCCTCAGTCACTCACTGTTATTGTGACATCTCAGCAGTGTCTTTATTTATGCAGCTATCATGCTGCTGTACTGTGGACCTTTGGCCCAAAGCTATGCTGTAAGTCACTGGTGCCCATTTTGCACAATCCATTTTACTAAGTGGATACACTATGTCCTGGGAGAAGTGCATTTCACCGATGAGTAACAAGGCAGAATCTTAAAGGAAATAAAATCTTTTTGCTGCTTTGTTGTAAACAGTAGTTGTCAAACTTGTGCATGAATTAATGTTGATCTCATTCTGGTGCTTTTATAGCAGGTGTTACTTTGCTGCAAGAATGGTCTGAAATGAGATCAAATAAGAGTATTACCAGCATGGATGAGCCATACCAACACTCCTTTTAGTGGGACAATGTGTTGCTTGGGGAGAGGAATGACGCTGTTAAAGATCACAACGACAGAGACTCCAACTTCAGAAGGCTGACAATGACTGCGTTTATTTCTGGTAATTTCTTCCCTTTTATGCTACTCTACAGAGAACAACTCAATTGGTGAAAGAAAGACAAACTTCTTCAATCACATTGGTCAAGCCAGAGAGATATCAAGAAGAAGTCCCTCCTAGGGAAGGGAATGTAAACAAAGGTTACAGCTAGAAAAAGCCTCCTGTTGACAGAAAAGTCTCTGGGAAAAGAGTTTCAGAAAACCAAAGCATCTCAGGCACGAACCAGGGCTACAGAGGAAGGTACTCCCACAGTGATTAAAGACTATACTAAGCATTATTTCGTTCACCTAAACATATAACATGATTTAGAGATGAGGGCACCTCTTTGGTTGTTTTTTTTCTTGGGCTATATTAGCAAGTATTCAGAGAGCTGAGAGAAGTAATTCTTCCCCTCTGGTATTTATAAGACTGTGTCTGGAGTACCACACCTACTTTTGAGCTCCACAGTGCAGGATGGTCTGTGACATAGTCATGGAAGGCAGAGGGGAGAGCTAATTTCTGTATAGAGGTGGGAAGGTACAGAAAAATAAAATCAGCCTCCTCTAGAAGGTGCACGTTAGTAGAACATGAGGCAACAAAACCAACTTGGAGTTAGAAATGGTTGGGTAGATATTAAGGAAAAAGGAATTGACCCTGAGTGTGGTCCAACACTGACACAGGTTGCCAATACAGGCTGTTAAACCTTTGTCATGGAAATATTCAAAACAAAACAATATAAGGCCCTAGGCAACCCGATCTAAGTCGAGCTATTTAGAGCAGGAAGCTGCCCTGGATGACCTTCTCAAGTACTTTTCAACACGTAAGACTTAGATATTAATGATTCCATAAAAAACCCCAAACTACAGCCTAAAGAAATGCTTTCCAATATAAAAGGAAAGTGATAAAGTGAACACTACACATTTTTATATCCAAATCTGTAACAGATGCCAGTATTTGGATCACAAGGGGAAATATAAAACCATTAAAATGTATAAAAGTATAATGCCATACATGTTTACCAAAATTTTTGAATATTATCAAAGCTAAGGAAAAAATATTACATATTTAGGGCATCTTAAATGTTTTTATTGTAATTGTGCTTGCCATTGCAGTAGATTTACATTACAATTGATAGTCTTGGCTTAAGATGCTCTGCGGCTGCTCAGCTGGCATTGTATTTTATCTTATTTGTCAGCCACAGCTTGTGATATGTTATGACATGACATAAAGCTGTGCAACATAAAAAAGGGAGGGGGGGTAAGGCAAGTAATCCACTCTGACATAATTTCTGTAGTGCAAAACAATTTTTTTTTCTAATTCAAGCCTCAGAAAAAAATACAACATATCAGTTGTCAATTGTGACTTGTGTTAATGCAAATATATTACCTCCTAAAAGAAAAAGAAGGCTTCAGAGATACTATTTTTATTTTATTATAAACAGTTGTTTCCTTGGGTTTTATTATATAAGGAGATTAGATGTCCTATATAATGCACATTAAAAGTGCACTTCCAAAACTTTGTTTTAACAACGTACTTTTAATTACTGTGCAAGTTTCTTTTCCATCACTATGGCTACTATGATACTAGAAGATGAAAGTATACGTTAAATCCTAAAACTAGCAGATCAAGTCAAACTAATTTGAATGAAAATAAAGTCTGGAAAAATAATGGAATTGGAAGCAGTTTCGCTGAAAACAAAAAAAATATATATCCTTTGAAGAAATAATTTCAGTATTTTCCTTCTTATAGTGTTCATGATTATATCATCTCCTGTATGTCAAAAAATTTGTCGTCACATGCACGTTTTCAAATAGAATTGCAATCAATGTTGGTTTTTGCTTACTTCTTGATAGATTGTCCTCAATATACTGCAGTTTTAAAGTTCATGCCTACAGTAGCTACAGTATTTTGATTTTTTCTGGAAAGATTGCATATTTGTATCCCCACACAGAGATTATATATCACTTCTAATAATTTTGTGAATGCACAGTATTTTAAGGACTTTATTGATAAAAAACTTTAATGGCTTTTTAAGTATTCTGCTGATAGATTTATAGTGCTTTCATAGAAACTAGCTCTTATGTTTAAAAAATAATGCTTCTGGTAATATAAGAATGATTGCCTCTGTAATGCACATAATGTGCAATCAATTGGTGGTTTGCATGCCCAGCTTCATATGGTTAAATTTCTGGCTATAAATATAATTGCAGCAGTAGGCCAAAGGAGACCTAAATACTTGGATTAGCACAGACCATCTCAAACCACAATGACAAAGAATATCTGAGAGAGGAAGAAACTGTCAACTACCTTCTCTGGATGACTTCATAATGCATGCAACGTAAGGTTACCTGTATGAATGTTTAAATTGCTCATCTATTCACAAATCAAGTATGGGCATAATAAAGTTTGGTATAATTCTATATAGGATTTTAAATTCAAAGACTTTTTTCTCAAATTAAAACTCAAACTAATTCCATCAAATAACCCAGGTGACTGGCTAAGTAGAGAAGGTCTAAGAAGATCTAAGATTTTTCTTGGATGGGTTTAAAGAATGATAGTTTATGTTATAAATTCTTGTAAGCTCACAGTTCTTACTCTCTGTTAAACTTGCATATATACCTTGATAATAAACAGATGAGAAATGAAATCATTTTATGGCGATCCAGTCTTTACCAGTTGTATTTTCCATAATGAAATTATGTGCTTTGATTTAAGTGTACTTCAATGAGATTATTATTTGGGGCATTAAAACACAAAAAGTCATTGAGCTGCCCTGGTATATTTGTAGCATCTACTGTATTCTTAATTTGACATGTCTCATTCTTGTCATCTCTAATTCATTACCACAAATATTGGTGCAGACCACCAGTCTGTGCTGGCAGCTTCCATCATGCTTTTCATTTAAGCCAAACCAGTTTTTTCTATTGCTTTCAATCATTTTGCCTACAAATACAAGAGTAGTTTTAAATGTTTTTCACTTCAAAAGTCTCCTTACATTTTTCTTGTGTTGAATATACAAAGTTACTAATAGTCTAAATGTTCTGTGCTCTTCTCTACTACAATTCTTCCTGCAGTTTCATTATCTTAATTTCCTTTTAGACAATTTTCAGTGTTTGTTCAGCATGAAGCTCAATGGAGTGAGGGTCTCTGAACAGGACCATATGTTACCCTCATAGTGTACTGATAAACGAAAACCCACATGATTCACAACCAAAGTGTGGTGATGAGTTGTGGGGGTTTTTTCCTGTTTAACTAGCTGTGACTAATTATTAGGAGTTTTAGACAGTTTTTAAATTAATGGATTTATAAATGGAATGAAATACAACTTTTGCTATAATGATGAATGTTTACAGATTTGTACTAGAAATTAATAGAAATAATAAAGACAGTTATTGTCTTTAGTGGTTTTGTACTACTTAGTGGTTTTGTATTCAACTGAAATCAGAGGTAAGGAAAACATTTTAAATAATAAATCATTCAGTGAACAATTTGTTCCTCCTTGTTTTGGTAGAGCTTGGTTCTACTGCCCCACTGGGTGGCTTATACACAATATATTATTTCACAGTGTGGTGTATGAGCAAGTAAGGAAAAGAAGTTTGAAGTGATGGTTATTTGGAATGTGCATTTTTGTTAGTCAACTCTTGCAAGTTGGCTTTTCTGTCAAGATTTAAAACCTGCTATTAACAACTATGTTCTTTCCACTGCTCATGTACTAAGGGAATTTAGTCAGATTGCATATTTTATAAACTGAAGGAAAAATAAACAAAAGAAAAAAGAAAATAAAATCAGGAAGCAGTCCATGTTTCTAAAGGCATTGCCAAAGGGTTTCCAGCCTGAAGACTGTTTCTTAAAAAAAACAAACCAACAACAACAAACAAACAAGCCAAAACAACGTTGGAGACATTTTAATCACAGTATAACATGGCCATCATCAGCCTGAGGAATGTTGAATGAGAGATTAAGTATGTTTACTAGCTTGAGATCTAATTAAAAAGCTGTGTGACGAAAGAAATTAAGGAAAACATTTCTTATTTAAAAAAAACCTTGAAATTAAATCCTAGCTGCTGACAGAACTTGGAATACGAATAAAGCTGAGGAGTTATATTTTATTCAATGTTGAAGACAGGCACATAGCAGTGTTCCAGTCTGTGGCAGATGCATAAAATCTATTCATTACAATGAAATACATATATAAATTTTCTCTTATGCCCTACTCACCTCCAGCAGAGTAGACAGGTATTTGGTTTTTTGAAAAGAAACAAGTTTTTAAGAAATACCTTTACATGTGGAAAATGTCATGTTTGTTGCTGAAGTAACTGAAAAGGCAATTGAGGGCTTTCAGAAGATTATCAGCATTTTAATGAGTTGAAAACTTGTCTTTCAGTAATACATTAGAAAAATGAGCCTAATTTTTTTTTTTTTTTAAATTTGCCAACTTAAAAACATGCTAGTGAAATATTCAGAAGTGAGTTGAGAGGAAGATGAATTATCTAAGTTCTTAGAGAAAAAAATAATGGTTTTTGGGACACAGACACAAAACTTTCTCTGTGTTTATTTCCCCCTGCAAGTGTACCATTAGGTTACATCTGATTAGGTTATCCCAATTTTAGTTTGACATTTGCAAGAGTCATTCCAGCCCATTGCAAAAATTGTTACAAAGACAACAGTGTCATGGTATCATATACTGTGTCATGTGTATTCTAATAATTCTAATGGGAAAGTTGCCTGAAGTACTTACATCAACTTTTAAAATCTCATTTGAATGAGCATTTTAACTTCCCCGCCACCCCAAATTCTACCTATTTACTTATTTTTCAAAGACTGATGTTTTATAAGCATAAAACATCCTGTAATCTGTTTCATGAACTTTCCAAATTTTTTTTTGACTCTTTATTTCCTTCACCAGCTTTCTGGTACTTTAAGAGTTTTTCTCTTTCACTGTATCATTGGTCTTTCCTAGTTTCAAGTAGGTGCACCGGTGGTGGTGTACTTTTCCCTTAATATGCATTATTTTCTGTTTTCCTCAAATTCCATCATTACAGTCCTTCTAATAGAGACAAAGTTAATAGGCTAACTCCGTAGTTCTTACATGAAAGGACTTAATTTCCTCTTAGTTCAAAAGCAATACATTTAAAATGTTTCTGTGTCTCAATGTTTGTATGATACATTTGTGTTAACATTGAATCAGAGAATCACAAAAAACCTCTAAAATTATTGAGTACAAGTGTTAACCTAGCATGGTTGTGTTGACTACTAAATTACGCTCCCAAATGCCACATCCACACCACTTTTGAAAATTTCCAGGGATTATAACTCAACCACTTCCCTAGGCAGCCTGCTCCAGTGTGCCTGAAAACCCTTTCCATGAAGAAATTTTTCCTAATATCCAATCTAAACCTCCCTTGGTGTACCCTAAGGCCATTTCTTCATGTCCTATCACTTGTTACTTGTGAGAAAAGATGGATCTTGCCACAGACTCCTTTCAGATAGTTGTGGTGAGCAGTAAGGTCCCTCCTGAGCTTTATTTTACTCCAGACTGAACTACTCCAGCTCCCTCAGCAGCTCCTCCTAAGACCTGTATTCTATGTGAATACATTTCACAATTTTGGTGAAAACACAGAATATTGCTTGAAAAGTCATTGATATTGGCTTTATTAGATGAAGCACAAGTAAGAATGGTAATTTTAGCTAAAATTGATTGAAAATAAGCCTATATTTAAGTTCATTTCAGAGCAGAACTTCTCTTAGATATGTTTTAGAAAGATGATATTTAATATTATATATTTCACCTAGAGAGATTACTCAGAGTGGGTGAAAATAATATCTTTATCAAATAAGATTATCAACTGTTATATATTGATTTTAATGTGTCATTTTAAATGCCACAATATTATTAAATTTTAAGCAAAGATGTACAAGGGAACCTATGTACCTTAGGTCTAAATGGCAACACAGTTTTAGACTAAGTACATAAATTAATTTTATTATTTTATTTTATTAATTTTATTTTTTATTTTCCAGTCATTTTAAAGCACCTATTGTTCTTGGAAAATTTAGTAGTGAAAAAGAAGTTGGAGTATATGACTCCAGTGATTCCATATTCTGGGAAGAAATAGAACCATGGTCATGAAGAATTAGAACCATAAGGAAGAAGAAGGCATATGCCTACAACATTTTTCAGAACTTCAGCTTGTCTTGAAAGAGACAGGAATAAAATTATTACCAACACAGCTAGTCAAAAACACTCATTATTTTGGAGGCAGGAAAGATCAGGATTGGATAGAATTTCTTTAGTATTCTTTGTGTCTTCTGAGTCTTTGTGTTGGTTTTGCACAGCCTGATTTTTAGTAGCAGGAGGAACACAGAGGTGGCTTCAGTGAGAAGCTGCTGGAAGCTTCCACCATATCTGGCAGAGCCAGTCCCTGATGGCTCTGAAGATGGACATGCTGCTGGCCAAGGCTGGGCCAATTAGAGATGGTGATAATGCCTCTGCGATTACATATTTAAGGCAAAAATCAAAACAAAGTGAGGCACAGGTTTTTTTCTACTAGTCAGAGAGCAATACGAGATGAGAACATGTGAGGGAAACCATATGGAGACACCAAGGTCAGTGCAGAAGGAGGGGCAAGAGGTGCTCCAGGTGCCGGAGCTGAGATTCCTCTGCAGGCTGATTGGTGAGACCATGGTGAGGCAGCTGTGCCCTTGCAGCCCGTGGGGATCCATGGGGGATGCAGGGATCCATGCACAGCCCGTGGGGATACACAGGGGATGCATAGATCCACCCACAACCCGTGGAGGAGGTGTCCACGCCGGAGCAGTGGATGCCTGGAGGAGGCTGGGATCCAGTGGGAGACCCAGAGGAGAGAAGGGCCCTGCTCCCAGGCTGGAGCAGCCTGTCCCTGGAGGACTGCACCCTGTGGAAAGAGAGACCCACACCGCAGCAGTTTTGTGAGGAGTGTGTGCCCGTGGGAGGGACTCACACTGCAGCAGGTGGGGTTTGGCTGCTGCTCATGAGAATGGAACCACTTTGGAGAAGTTCACATAGAACTGTCTGCTTTGGGAGAGCCCCCATGACCCCACAGGGGAGAGACTCCTCTCCTTGTCAGCAGAGGAAAACCTCAGGTGATGAATTGACCAAAACCCACATTTCCCTGTCTCTCTGCACTGTTGGTAGGAAGGAGGGAGGGGCTTGGGAGGAGAAGGTGTTCTAAGGGCTTGTTTTACTCCTCATTATCCTCCTTGATTTTGTTAGCAATAAATTCACATTGAACCTTAAAGTTGAGCCTGTTTTGCCCTTTTGAACGGTTTTCTCTGGGTCCTTGTCTCAACTCATGCACGCTTTGGTAAATTTTTCTCCTCTCTGGCCAGCTGTGGCAGGGGAGAGTGAGTGAATGACTTCTGTGGGTGCCTGGAGTTTGGCCAGTGTCAAACTGTGACAGTTTGTCATATGCAGACATTCAGGCTGTATACACAAGTTTCTTTTTAACAATGTGGTGGAAAGCTGGTTTGTTTTAGATCATCCCAAATGTTTTATAGCTTGTGGAGGATATTTAATGGTTGTCTGGAGTGCCAAATATAGTTTTTAATCCTAATTTCTTTGCTTGAAAAGCATATTCAATGAAACAATTTTCTTAAAGTCCATACTTCATCAGCCAGTATCTACACTGGAAAACACCTTATCTCTGAAATGAACTTAAATACGGTTCATTTGAAAGATTGGGTTATTTCTCACACAGAAAACTGCTGGTGACTTCATAATTTTGCCAACTGACATCTAATCCATATTACTGTTCTTTTCTTTATAAGTGCTGATAGCTGATACTGAGGCTGAACTGATAAGAAGTAATAGATCTTTAATTCCTTTGAGAATTTACAGGTATTCAAACTGAATCAATGTCACAGTGCTACTTAAGTTTCTACTGCTATGACGTTCAAGTTTGAAGAGGCGGTGTAGCTTGGGTACATGACCAAATGTAAAAAAGATGGAAAATGTTAATATCCCATGGCAGAAATAAAACTTCTCTCCCCCCACTTAAATATTGCCATCTAACATTTTATGAAATATAACAGCCTATGGTGCCCAGGTGGCTTCCTCCCCTGGTACCTTGATTAAATATTTACTTTGTTAAAGAGTCAACAGAGGACAGAAAAAGCTCAGAAAATGCATTTTTAAACATTCTCTAAAGGTTCATATTAAAAAGGAATTTTAAACAGAACTCTGTAAAATTCATTATATTTGCATTAAAAAAAATTCACATCATGTTTCTTGAAAATTTAGACAGTTGCACAAGCTTAGGCTCTGAATTATTCATTTACAGATATTTGCTATGTAAAGACATAGAGGGGAAAAAAAACCCAACCAGAAAAAAAAGGAAAAAAAAACCCTCCAGATCCTGTTTCAGATACCTTAAATGCCAATTATCAGTTTCAAATAAATTACATCAATCATGGCTACATGAATTCGTCATAATCCCATGAGAAAAAATAATTCTATTCACTTTGGACAGGGTCTCTGAACAATCTGATGTAGTTGAAAATGTCCCTACTGATTGCATGGGCATGATCTTTAAAGGTCCCTTCCAATCCAAAATATTTTATAATTCTGTGATCTTCAGTTTACTATTAAAAGAAAATGGCATGCCAGTTTTGGGGAAGGAATTTGTGTGAAGGATATCTACAAAAGAAGGAATATTGTAAGATTGCAGTCGTATCTAGTTTAATCTACAATAGTTTATATTTTTTTGCTGAATTATTCCCAAAATGAGATGGTGTTTAAAAATTCTAAGAAGTTTCAAGGAATGGAAGAAATTAAATATCCTCCTTTATTTAGATGGGAAATACAGACATAAGTAAAACTTGTCAAAAAGGAGACTAGCTGTCTGTGGCAATTCCATAAGAGAAAACCTATTCTTCCTCTGGAGGATTTCCTCAGTAACTACTATCAAAACAGTCTTTCTTACTACTGTGGCAAGATAGAGCACCAGCTGTAACCTGGTAATCACCAGCTGAAAGGCATTTATTAGAGGTTATCGTGTGACTTGATCTCTTTTCTGGAATGACCAGAAGGCAAGATTTGTTTTTTGCATCAAATTTGTTTGTGCTACTGTGATAAATAAAGAAACGTGGTAGGAATCACACTGAAATTAACCAGATTATTTTTTTTTCCATAAGACTTAGAAGGATGGTTTGATAGTAAGATGTATTTCTAGCATTGCACTACTGTCGGTCCTATGCAAAGCTTGTTAGTTTCCAAAGAATCTAAGAATGGATCTAAACCTCATGAGATTAGACATATAAGACAATCTTGTTAGCCTTAATATCTTATGTTTCTAGCATAAATTTCTGTTCCATTTTAAGATTATAGAAAATTAGCAAAATACTATTTGAGCTGCATCTTTAAAAATCAGATTCATTACAGACAGTAAAAGAACACCACAACATGATTCAAAATGGAACAGGAGATTAAAATATCCATCATGAATCCACAAGGGAAGCCATTTCATGTGAAAGAGACAGAAGATAAAGCTTGGGAATATGCTTCAGATGGGCACTATGTTGTCAGCCCAGACTTTTTTGTCCACAGAAGAGCAAAAAATGGCTTACAGATTTTTTTAGCTGTATCACTGGTCTCTTACTAATTAACAAAACCTGAAACCATGCAAGAAACCCTCCCAAACAAACAAACGACCAAATAAACAAAACCAAGAACATAGTCAAAGTTCACTCTCAAAGAAATGTTCATATTCAATCCTGGCTTAGAAGTTAAGGTGAATCAAACCAGTAGGCAACTTCCAAGAATGATAGGTCTTAGGTTTTTGCTTAACCAGCAAAAAAATGTGATTAATAAAATGGAGTTGCTCTGTGAGCAGTTTTTAATGTCTGAAGACTGGTAAAATTGCTGAGTTTAAGAAAGTAAAAAAAATTATTTATTTTTGACAAGTTAACATGAACTCTTACAGTCCAGTGTTATGCTTTGAAATGTATTTGCCAACAATTCACTGTCACTTACTTGTCTTGCTGTTTTGAAGGTCCTGCTTTTCAAGCGTTATTCCTAGTGCAATTCATATTTGTTCTGGTCTGGTGTATATATGTACAAAGTGTTGAGGGAAAACTGTGTTTGTTGAAAAACATCCAGAATCACACTTTCCAGAACAACAACAAAGACTTGTTTAGAGATAACAAAGCTACCAAGAAAAAAATGCAAGTATTTTAACTATACACCTGACATAACCTGCTTATTGCTTATTTCTTCCTTTGTAGTAATTTCTTCCATGTTCTCATTCTTAGTTGATGCAATAATACTTTTAAAATTTATTACAATGAAAGTCCTGGCTTTTTTAAATGGAATGCTTATTATGTATTAAAATGTGCAAATAGATTTCATAGATCTGGATGTTTCTGTTTTAATATTCTGGCATCATTTTTAATGGACTTTGCAAATCAGTGCTATAGACAATTTCATTGAAGAGTTTCCTTAGTTGAGAAGAAGCTGATATATCAGAGTCAGAGTTGTCTTTCTGTGAATGCAAATTTCAAAAAGAATCTAAAAGAAGAAAAATAGCAGCAGAAAAAGAAAAAAAAAAGAGGATGATTTTATAACCCAATAGAATTACTGTTGCCATAGTACACAAATCTTTTTATGTTTGGAGGTTTTTGGTTTGGTCTGGTTAGGTTTGTTGTTTTGTTTGTTTGTTTTGTTTGTTTGTGTGGTTTTTTTTTGTTTTATTTTGTTTTCAAAGATGCAGACACAAATTGTGATTAACATGAAGAAGCTTACGGAATTAATCTTATGTGGCAAAAGCAACAGTGCCCATAAAAAAAGACAGTATTTTTATTTGAGAAATAATTACTTCTATAATCATTATGTAGTACAAAGGATAGAATATCCAAGTGTTTTTTCCTCTTCTAACAGATAGTAAAAGAAAAAAGAGAACAAGATCAAAACAGGGAGACCTTCAACGTTGCAACAGGAAAACAAGCAGAAAGGGAATTTGGTAAATGAAACCATCTATACTAAAAATCTATGCTGAGGTGTTGGTTACTACTGAGATTTAATTAACAACACAGTACTGGGAGAAGAACCAATTATACAAGCACAGAGATTTAACTTGGGAGGCTGAATCCTCAACTATCTCAGCCTTTTAAAAAGGTTCTTGTTTAGAGGCAGAAAGAGATTTTTGCTTTCCTTGTTTATTTCCAAAAAGTAGCCAAACCACTGACAATAATTCCCAGAAAGACTGGAAATTAATTTTATTTTGTATTGTCATTCAAATCTTAGAATGTATTTTAACATGCTAAAATTAAAAACTTTAATAAAGGTTTTTTTCCTCCACACACCTTTTCTGTACCTGTTATGGCTGTTTTGTATTTGTGACATAGTAGCGAGTTGATCTTTCTCTATGAATAGACATAGGAAAACCAGAAAACATGAATACTCATCCAATGTAAAATCATAAATAAGTCTTGCTTATTTTTAACACATTACCTTCAAATTTTCCACAAATATGTTTCTTTTTTGTTTTATATTTTTAGTTGATGCTCATTGTTTAAATGTTTTCTCTTTATTGGACTATAGTATATTACTAGATCGATGAAGAAAAGAGTATTGATTGCTTTGTATTTACTATTTTGATCAGCAAAGCTTATTAAAATTCTTATTTTACAGGCTTTTATTTAATTTTGAAAGACACATTATTTTAAATACATACAAAGCTAATTTGTAGGACAAGTACCTGCTTAAGTTTCTACATTAATTTCAAATCTCTGCATTGGTCGTCTACAGATATGACATTAAATTAGATATTGTTCAGTAGTCATCAAATTCTTTGAGAATTTGTAAAGATTGAGTTTGTCTCTTAGACCTACTGCTGCTATACACTGGAATTCTCTCACTTGTTCCCAAAGACAAGCAAGTGTTGAGTATCTGACGCTTCTAGGACAAGAACTAGAAGCTCTTGAGAATCTGAGTTTTCTGCAGTTTTCCATCTGTGAAGTCAATGCCCAAATGGTTCTGAGTTCTGCAGGCTTGTGTTTAAATCCAAATGATGGTGTCTGATCTCTTTGTTATCAGCTACTGTCCTTGCATTGCTATAACCTGGTACATAGAAAAAAGAAGCAGGATTAAAACACAATCACACAAAACTAACAAAAGGAAAAGGTTAATACCTCCTCATACCAAATAAATAGTGCTCACACACACCTTTTGAATGTGTCAATGATCCAGTTTTGTAGGTGGCTTATGACCACATTTGTGGTTTGATGCTGCTGCTTTTTAGATGGGAAAGAGTCTGGAGGTGGGAAAGGTGAAGACCCATATTTGTTCCTCAACACATACTCTAGAAAAAAGTCTAGATTGGATTTTGCTCATAGCATGATGACTCCAACCTTATCAGTGGGCTTATCTCCTCAGAAAAGTTGTTGCTGTCTGCAATTAATAGTTTAAACCCAGATATAGTTAAAAATCTTGATTAACCAACAGCACATCTGTTTAAATCATGTTTTGGTCTGACTTGTTGACCAGAAGCAAAACATTGATTTTCAATGTGAATCCCCCAATATCTTCGGTTTTATAGCATCTCATTGAAGATACAATTTTTTTCTTGTCTGTATTCCCACAGAGCCTAATTTCTTGGCCTGTATCTTTCAGAAAGTCATCAATTAATGCATAATTACTGAGTTAATGATACTTAGTTTCATAAAGTATCATAGAAGCCCATGAGTCTAGAGAAAAAGACATTTTGAATACTTGTATCTAGAGAATTCTGATTGCAACAAAATCTATATGAATAATATAATTTGATTGGGTGTAACTATAGAAATCCAGAGTTATTTGGGACATCTGGATGCTTAGCACAACAGACAATAAAATTGGCAGTTTCCTAAAAAGCAGATTTTTAAATACTCATAGTAATAAGTATAATTCCACAAAATATACATCAACAAAGCACAACTTTGGGATTTATGTGCTTTGTTCCCTGAAAACTACTGTTTGTCTGTATTTAGAGCTAAGAATATCTGTTCACCTTGTAAGGTGTTATAAAAATCCCTATTGCTTTTCTAAGTAAATTATTTTTCTGTAGCCTGAAGCTGCTAACAGTGCCTGAAGAATTAATAATGGTTTTGGCAGAGGTCAGCATGCATGCTGCCAGTTCTCTCTCCCACTGAGCACATGTGCTAATACAGGACTCGTGACTCCAGTGGAGTTTATTACATTTGCTTATGGTGAAGATGATGGAAATCTTAAGTGCCTAGAGAAACAGGATGGCACTAAAAAGATGTTACTGAAATAGAACAACAAA
The DNA here is from genome assembly GCA_027886175.1 of Phylloscopus collybita. NCBI lineage: Eukaryota > Metazoa > Chordata > Aves > Passeriformes > Phylloscopidae > Phylloscopus > Phylloscopus collybita. The sequence goes on along the minus strand of JAJNNQ010000075.1, from coordinate 77,945,575 downwards.
AGAAATGGAAATTTTCTGGACTCCATCAAAAAGCCCTTGGAAGAGTTGGGGTTATCTTGTACTCTTTCAGTGCCCCACTAAGGAATTTTCACTTCTTCCTGTGAGAACCTGGCAAAATAAACTGATTTTACCTACCTGAAATTTTAGACAGGAGTTTGAAAAATGAAAATAACAAAATCTGATGTTAATTCATTAATTTTATTTGGTTAGATCCCGGTTTATTAGTGTATTGAATAGTCGTCTTTCTAGTAGGTTTTGAAAGTCAAGTGATGTTCCAGTACACTTATGGGGGCAGGAAGGTTGTGTTGTCTTCAGGCTTCTTTGTAAGGGTTCATGAAGCTGCTCTGAAGACCAGATTTAGAAGTTTTAGGAAAATTTGATTAATAGGGCTGAGCACTTTCTGAATATGGCTGGTTTTACTTTTCTTTCCTGCTATGAAAATTAGGCCAGAGCAGGGTCCCATTATGGAAGTCACAATGCAAACATATAATAAAATGCTAATTCCTGTCATAGAGACTTCACAACCTAAATAATAGCCTGACATTTCAACAATGCTAATATAATGTATATAAGTCAAATTTTATTCTCATTACAAAAGAGATATTTAAGCCTTAAGAAATGCATAGGAATATGAAAACAACTTTCCTTAGATATTTCAAATTATAATTTTAATAAAGGGGTTTAATTTTGAAGTGATGGATATTGTGTTATAGCAAGAGGTCACATTTTTTTAATTTAAGAGGTAAATTTTTGCAAATATTATTTTTTAGAGAACATAAGAGAATCTTTCATAGAAACAACCAGATATTTTCCATATAAAAAATGTTAAAATTCTACTTTTGGGGACATCTTACATAATCTTGGCACTAGATTTTCAATCACGAGTTAAATTACAGTGTTGCTAGTTCTAAAGATCAAATTAAATCTCGTAGACATACCATGAAGAGTTTGTTTGATCACTGCCTTAATTAATTTCTGTTCTATCCAAATTGAAATAATGAATTTTATTTTGCAAAATCTATTCTGACTCGGTTTAGTCATAGCTTTAGTGATGCTACCAGAATACCTGTAGACTGTCCAAGAACTGCCAAGAACGATCAAGGGAAACGAGGTGCAGTGCAGGAGAGTGCAGTGCTCACCCACGGTGATGTGTGCTGACAGCAGGTGGTGCTGTACCTTTAAATTAAGGAGAACTGCAGCTCCCCCATCACATCTGCCTGTACAGACAAGTGTAGGTCAAGCTTCATCTGCCCTCCTTGGTAGGAGGGCCCATGAAACCTGAAGTGTATTTTCTGTTGTGTTTTAATCGGTATGGGTTCCCATAAATATGTGTTTATATGTATGGTACATGCTATTTCTGGGTGTTTTTTTAGTTTAGAAGGTCTTGTGGGAGTTGTCCTCTTTGTGAGGCTTTACAGAGCTAGCAGTCAGGTGGTTAATGTTCCAGTTAGAATTAATCTTCTCAGATATGACACTCTTCCCATAGAGGGGAAACCTCCTGGATATTTATGTAATGTTTTAAAGCCTGAGGTGGATGAGGCATATGGAGCTGCCTAGAGTGGAACAGGTCACATCTGTGACAGGCTTTTCTTTGGTCATCATTGCTGTTTTTAAGTGCATTGAATGCTTTGCCTTTTTTTTTTTTTTTTTTTTTTTTTTTTTTTTTTTTTAAATTCCAAATATACTGAAGGGACAGAAAGGCACAGCCATATTATTTAATTTTCCTGGGGAAATTTTGGGCTTCCTTCCTCAAAAAAATCAAACTCCTGCTCCAGCTGTATGGTTTAAATCAGGGATAGATCTGTAGATGGTGGTGAGGTGTTTTAGTTCTCTGTGTAGAACTGAAGCTGAATAAAATGTCTCTGACAGAAACAGTCCAAGTACATAGTAAATTACAAATAATTACCACATTCCTACAGGATCTTGTGAAGATATCCCAGTGAATAGTTTGTTATATGAAATATAAACAAATTCATTTAACCTGTCTCAAGGAGGGGCTAAAAGTCAGGCTAATCAAATGCACAGAATGATATAAATCTTTTGAGATTTCTCCCTCCATAATACTTTTTAAATACACAGTTTCCTTTCTGTATTCATATAAGTCCACTGGCAAACAAGAGGTTTAAATAGAATATCATATATGAGAAAAAAGGTCTACATGCAGTGTATGAAGAAGTTCACAGCTCTTTATGAGATCTAATATGCAAATTCTATATCTACTGGGTTAAAATATAATGACTAAATCCATGAATTTCCTGGTTGTGGAGTATTATGAATCATGAATCACAAAATGGACTTGCTAATTAAAATCCAGCTGAGCACTATGAAAGTATCACTACCACTGCAGTGACTACATCTACAGAGACTCCTTTTCTATTTAATGAGAAAAAAAAAAAAAAAAAAAGAGGCTAGTATTGGATCCTAATTGTACCTAAAACAATTATCAAAGTAACCTACTGAATACCTATCTAAATACTTGCTCGGTAAAGCTAAATGAAAACTACAGTATTTGTTGTATTCAATTTACAGTTAAAAGGATGTAAGGAAGAACATTCCTGACAACCTAATTATCACTTGGAGCTGGATGTGTGATGCATTTACTCATGAAACTTAGAGAGCTTTCAGTTCTATTGACATAGAAGCAAAGAATGGTGAATTCTTTCAATAAAAGTGGTGGTTAATACTAGGGTTAAACTGCATACTGTATTATTATTGTTCTGCAGTTCAAACAAAATAAATACTTGTTAATAAGTGATTAATCTAATTACTTTTTAACATAAATGAAGAAAATAAAAGATATTTCTTAGGATTTGTTTAGCTTTCTTATATATGCTAATTATAAAAATGTGTTTTGATTATATAACTGTTTTCAGGACTGCTGCTCATGTTGAGGGTTTTTTCTTAGGTAGCATTAAAAATTAGGAGAAACTAAAATAAATACAACTTTTTTTTTCTTTTTCTTTCTTTTTTTTTTGCCTTGTTGCATATAGGTAAGATTTAATTTGACATTTTTATATGAGTCAATTAAGACCGTAGTGTTTCTCATAGTGTTAAGACCCAGTGAGATATGGTAGGTACTAACCAAATAGCATGGGTTAGAATCTCATAAAGGATTTGATTGCTTTTAAAAGTTTTTCTTAAGCATACATTATTTGCATGTGTTTAAATTGTTACTAAATTTTTGGATAAAATATGTTTTCCTTTTTTTATTACATCTGAATATGTATCATATTTGTTCAAAGTGAGTATTACTATAGAAATGTATATTCCAGAAGGAAACATCCTGGGTTTGCTGGTGCTAAATTAATAAATTCTGCAAATAACTAATTAAAAGAACTCAACAAATCAACAAACAAACAAACATGCAATATGCAAGCTTCATTTTGCCTCCTTTTAATAATGTTCTTTCCATCATATGCTGGATCTTGTTTAAGGTTAAACATTTACCTAACTCCTTCTTCAGGGCTGATGTTTTATTAATCATCTTACAGATGATCAATAAAAAATTATTCTATTAAAATTTCAGAAAATATTTGGAATAATATTACAATTGCAGTAAATGCACTGAAGTTCACTGCAGTTCTTTTGGAACAAAGCTGATGCAGTCATTAGCAGGGAAACCCAGAAACAGCTTGTACAGCTTTAAAAGTATGCCTGTCTAGACAGCAGATGAATGGAGAAGAAATTCTTCTGCATTGGCCTTGAGCAAACTCTACACAAAATCACAAGTACTTATATAAGCCAAGACTGCCGTGGCCAGACAGGAGAACTTAAAATCCTCACTCCAGATTATATTTTATGTAATCATGACTTGTTTACATGTTATAAATGAGCATATATCTTATGTGTTAGGTACTCTGCAATAATGCATGGTTCATGGAAGCCCAATGTTAAAAATTTATACCTAGAAAGAAATAACTCTACAGAAGGAGTAATGATAGTATTCTTTCATCTCTTATTGTGTACCATTCTTGGCAGAAAAAACAAGCTGCAGGACAGAGCCATTAATCCAATCTTTGGTACATTCAGCAACATTTGTTGTGGTCCTGCAGGCTGACAAGAACTGTGAGCCTTCCCGAGGGAAATCCTTGTACTTGCTTCCCCAGTGTAGACCAGAAGGGTCAGTTCTTTTATAGGGGAAGCCACCCTCTTCCTCCAGGGAATTTCTGACATCCTAAATAGCCTATGAAACATGGTGAGCACAGAGACATGGAAACTCCCAACACTTGGTTCTGTCCTGCAGTCACTGAGAAACACAGCAAAGTTGGCTGATGGCTTTCACTTCCTAAGGGCAAGGGAGCTCTTGCTCAAAATATTCCCTCCCTTCCCCCTCCACTACTGTGGAGGCAAATGAGGCAAATATTTACTCTGGTAGATGTTCGTGCTTGCAGTCAAAATATGTCATGAACACAACTAAGAGCATATATCTGCACACTTAATTCATATATAGTATAGCTTAACCCATAGTGAAAGAGTTCAAATAAATCACATTACTTCACAATTGTTGCAAGCTAAGAACATACAGTGTATGTGGAAGGTAACTCAGCAGATGCTTGGTAAGCCACAGTAACTTGATTCATTATCAACTCCCCTGGAAGTGAGGCCACAAATCCTATAACATTGCACAGGTTAAAGTCCCAAGAGGTTTTCACAGATTCCTGGCATAATGTACTCGATATATGACTGTCAACATATTGACATTTGAGAGTTTTAGCTGAACTGTCTTTAAAACAGCTTCAAAAGAGAAATTCTGCTCAAGATTTATTGTTATAAATCATAAAGAGGGTACAGCAGTAATTGGATGTATCAGAGTATGGGGTCAAACCTCAGGAATCAGGAAAGGAACATGTAATCAACACCATCTCTAGTTGTTGGCATGGCCTTGGTAAGAACCTCGGGGGAAAGGAAGGGAAGATAGCAGCTTGAGCAGCTGTTTTCACAGTGTGCCAACATACCCTCAATGGGAAGTAAAAACTGGAGAGAGAGAGGATGGATCTCGTGCCGCTAGTGCAGAAGCTGGAAAAGTTCCCCCAAGTCAGCACATACAGAGAACCTGGTGCCATTCCAAAAAGTACTGCTTATGAGCTGTGAGGATAAGCAATTAAGAATGATGGCAAAGAGCTCAGAGCAGCAGCGATCTCACTGAGCCGTCTCTGTCACGCAGCTCTGACTCCAGAGGATCAAAGACTGAATAGCCACACGCTCTAACTGGAGGAAGCTTAATACAAAGCACACATATATTCAGCCCTGCTAAAGCAGCTTCTCAATCTAAAGACAATGGCAAGAAAAAAGAGGCATTTTCAAGAACAGCCTACTTCATGTTTTACTGGTATTATATAATTTTCCATTTGCATAGTTAATACAGAGGTAAAATATGTGGTATCTGCTTGTGACATGAAAAATTAAAAAGGGGGCAGCACACTGGGATGAACTTGGCAGAGCTGATATTTTCTAGATTGTATCAGAGAGCTAAATGATTTGTTTCTTCAATCATCTCATCAGTGACTTAAGCCCCTGACTGTCAAAATTTTCTTTAATCCATTCTCAGTTGAAAAATACTTAGATTTACAGAAAAAAACTTTTCCATGTTCACCATGTCAGATGCTGTACTTTACTACACCCCATCTGCTCTTTTTTGAGGAATTTTTCCTCATCTCACTGATTGGAAGTCAGAAGAGTAAGCAGAACTTGGTCAGCAAAAAACAGTTTTGTGAGGTTTCCATTTAAGTTTTGGACCTTTATTAAATTAATTAAGTCATTCAGAGCAGTCACCTAGAAGTCACTTTAGGGTGCCATATTGGCAAAAGGGAAAGTAAGGTTAGTTATTGGCTTTATTATTAAAATAAATAAATTTTCAGAGAAATTATTGGTTGCAGCCCTGACAGGATAGGCACAAAATGAGGAACATTAATCTAAAACTTTAGGGAACAGTTAAAAAAAAAAAAAAATCATTAGTTTTGTTTCCTTTCCAAATCAGAAAATGTTCATGGTTATTACTTCTCTGTATATAATATAAGGAATCTGGAAGTAAATTCAGGTTAGTACACTTGGTTAATTTATCATGTTAATTTGAATCCACACAAAAATATATTACATGTCATTTTATATACCTTAACAAATAAGCTTTCCCTTTTCTAAGGAAGTAGATCTACATACCATTTTTCTCTGAAGCCTTTAGTGACCCTCAGACCTTAAAACCAATTGGGTTTTCTTCTACCAGACACCTTGCTTCTCTTGCTAGTGTTAATAAAGTGCTTTTTTTTTTTTTTTTTTTTTTTTTTTTTTTTTTGCATAGGCAGGAAAAAGGTGAATAGGAGCTCTCAGTCACAACCTTCTCCCCAAGATTTCTGTATTTCCAGCTTTCCCAGAACAGGCAGAGACAAGCTGGCAGTCAGCCTGGAGGAGAAGGAGGAGGGGTTGACAGTCAGGGCACTCAGGCTCCAACAACTTGCCAGAGAAGTGCATGCCAATTTTACTTTCCCCCTGCAGTGAGAAAATTAGTTGGATAAAAGCCTTTCAGACAGGCAACAGGCAAACTCTCTTTTTTTTTTTTTTTCCCATTTGTACACCCAGTATGGGATTTTTCTAGAAACCATCCTCTGCTCATCTCCCTGATTTTAAAAATCTTGTCTTTATCCCAATTTACACCATCAAAAATACCTACAAAAAGCATGGAAGGGGAAACAGATGGAGGCAGATAGTGATGGAGAGAAGACTGAAGGCTGAGTAGCTTTATATGGCTAATTGGCTGGTTAATAGCTCAAATCACTTTACAATATTACACAGTAGATGGAAGATTCCTGTCGAGGTGGAGTTGATTGAAGGAAGTGCAGCACAGGATTTCAGAGGTCCAGTGGACTTACAGAAAAAAAGTACTGACTAGTAAAAATAAAGAATGTTTAGAGGAATAGCCACATGGTGTGGCTGTTGGAATCCCCAATATAACCTTATTTTTTGCTAAAATATGTCAATTAATTGATTCAGTTGAACCTCTATATGCAGTGCACAAATAGAGTAAATGCAAACAGCTTTGAAGATCAACAAATAGGTTGTAGGAAAGAAGAAAGCATTCAGCAGCTGTGTGCCTAAATAGTATGGAGGAAGACACTGCATTCTATCTTCTGTAATTGCTAGTTACAGAGCTTCTGGAATTTATAGACCACAATGTGCTACTGTGGTTTCTTCCAAAGCAAGACCCTGAAGAGGTTTTAAATAAATGTTTACAGTTCATCATAAACTTGGAACACATAGTGCAGTTGCATATACTTAGTTTGTCGCAGTGAGGCAACATTTTATGTTCATATTCCTTGAAGAACAGAGTAAGGACTCTGAGCTACTTCAGCAGAAGCATGCAAAATTTTGTGTCCTTCATGCTTCTTCATATGAGTTATGGCCAGGATATTTCTGTAGCTTCCATTATTGACTTAAAATGTGATTCTAGGTAAAAAGATTGCAAAAAATTGAAAAAAAAATAGCATTATTTCCAGGATATTACTGTTACTCGTGTATTTTATTTACACCATACTTCCTCCTGCTGGCATCACTTTTCTGGGATTTTTTAGCGTTCTTACATGGGTTATTTTCTTGGAAAACATGTTGCTAGTTTTAAATTTAATTTTAGGCCCTGAAGTGTCCTATAATCAGTTGAAAATATGACTAAAATATGTCATGAGTTTTCATTTTGGTTTGTTGGAGTTAGTTTTATTTTAAGAAAGAAATCAGCAAAACTCCAAAGCCATGGGTTTTGGTGTGGTTTTGTTTTGTTTTGTTTTGTTTTTTTCATCACTCTTAAGACAATCTTGAGACTTTGGAAGGAAAGCTGATACTGAATTCTTGTGGCCACTAGCACTGTAGTAACAAATATGTGACTACATTAGGAAAGAAAAAAATTCAAGCAGTGTGTCATGTTATTTCAACTGATTGTAGATGAGGGAATTTAAAATTAAATTCTGGCCTTTTTACAGAAGTATGTTGGATTTCATGCTAGCCATAGACAAGAGGCTCAGATAACAGACAGAAGAATACCTTTATTTGTACCTACAAAATTATGAGTGGTCTGGCTGTACCTGCTAAACATTTGGCCTTGCTGAGGACCAGTCTGTTTGGGCACGAGCCAGTAAATTGCAGAGGTACTGGCACCACAGTAAGCTCACAGAGGATTCAATGCTTACTGCTCCTTTGCTGTGAAAAATGTGATGGTTATAACTTGGGCTAAGGAGAAGATGAGATACAACTTGTGTTTTTGGTATTAGATCACTGAAATAGCTAGTTTCTCCAGAACACCTTACAGAAAACAACACACTGGACAGACTTTTTGCAAGTGCAGATATTCATTTATCACTAAGCTTTAAGAGCTGTGCCAATGTGCATCAATCAAAGATCTCCTTGACTAGGAAATATGGAAATACAAAAAAAATCAAAATTCTAAGCCACATCATGAGATCTTTCTGGGTATCACTTTCTGTTTTCTCCTCAGGTCTGTGATTAATCACTTTCATGGTATTTCTTAACTGGACAAGTGATCTGTTGAATAGGGAGAAATAAAGAATAACAGAGTGTTGATTTATGATACTGTTTAACTTTCACCAAATTTTATTAGATATTAATATTTTTAATTCTCAGGATAAACAACTTCATCAAGTGTACAGTGCAACCAAGAGGTCAGCTGGGCACAGTTGTAGGGTGGTGTTTCAGGGACTACCCCTGATGTGTGGATGGTGCTCAGCATAAAAAGGGACTGAAAATTGTTCTTGAGGAAAGAGTAGATCTGTGAACATAACTTCTGGAATTTGAAACCAAAGACAGTTCTCTATGTTAAAAGGTGAACCTTTTGCAAATTTTTGATTTCTTAAAGAAGCAAAGCCCCTCCTAAAGGTGTGACCTGAGTTAAGAGGAAGTGAACTTCAGAAGATTTTTTCTTGCCATGCATGTGTGCCCTAGGACATGAGCAGCAGACCAAGGCTGATGCATCAGGTACAGGATGTCCTCTTGCACTCTCAGCAGTCTGGTCAGGTCTCCAATGGCCAGGGGCTGCCATAGGGATCACATTGCAGCTACTGGGTCCTGATTGCAACAGTTCTGGTGAAAGAAATATTTTGTATTTTGTTACATCTCAGACTTGAACAGCAGCTGTGTGCCCCCCCTACACCTATTTTTTTTTTTTTTTCCATTTCACTCTTGCACATAACTCTGATAGAACCAATCTAGAATTTGGAAGAATCATCAGGAAAAGATCATAAGAATGTAGTTAAATTGCAGTATCATGTTGTTACACCAAAATGAAGACTGTAAGGCCGTAACTCAGGCTATGTGAGCTTATTTTAGCAATTGTATGGCCAGCAGGATCTGGGCAGTGATTATCACCTTGTACTCAACACTCGTGAGGCCACACCTCAAATCCTATGTTCAATTTTGAGTCCCTTATTACAAGACAGAAGTTGAGGTGCTGTCCTCAATTCCAGAGAATTGTCCAGAGAACAGCAATGGAGCTGGTGAAGGGTTTGGAGCACAAATCTTATGAGGAGCAGCTGAGGGAGCTGGGGGTGTTTAGCATGGAGAAAAGGCAGCTCAGAGGTGACCTTATCACTGTCTACAACTGCCTGAAAGGAGGCTGGAGCCAGGTGGGAATCAATCTCTTCTCCCCAGTAACAATCAACAGGACAAGAGGAAACAGCCTCAAGTTGCACCAGGAGAGGTTTAGACTGGATATTTGGAAAAATTTCTTCACTGAAATGGTGCTCAAATAGTGGAACAGGCTGCCCAGGGAAGTGGTGGAATTACCATCCCTGGAAGTATTTAAGAGATGTGTGCACATGGTTTAATGGGAAACTTGGTGGTACTGGGTTAACCATTGAACGCAGTGATCCCAAGTGTTTTTTTAAACCTAAAGAGTTCTGTGATTCTATGTAATTGGTGTATAGTTGTTTAGCAAAGTTCTAAACATATCTTTCTTCTCTATCTGAAATTACTCCTCTTCTGTTTGACTGAGAAATTCACCTGATTTGGAAGCTGTAGCTATAAATCTATAGTATTGGCAGAAGCCTATTCATAAAACGTGGAGATTTCACTGTAAGTTCTGGAGAAAAGTCAATGTTGCAAAGGGAAGTGTAAAATTATTCCTGTCTCAGTGTTATTTTTGAGTCATATATCTCTGCCTTTTATGAACAGCAGGCATATTTGGAAGAATTATGTCTGAGTCATAAATCCCTATTTGCCTGGGACATGACTAATAGGTGTCTTTAACACAGTAAGATGATATTACTGTCTTAGCTTGCAATTTTTTTTTAACCTCTGAAGCACGTACAACAGATGAAGTTTAAACAGTACAATGACAATAATCTATGGTCTGTCAGGATGTTGTTACCACCCTCCTTTTCTGGTCCATTGATTCCAGCCAGCAGATGCTGTAATTTATATGAGTCCCAAAATTTATTATTTCAATATTTAGCAAGCACAATCAGCATGGTTGCTTTCAGAACCTGCTGAGTGTGGTGGTCTGTGGGAGAAAAGGAGTGAGTGAGTTGAGGCAGGGAAGGAGGGAGATCATTGTTCCTGCACTCCCTCATGCTGCGTCGGCTGAGCTGTGACCAGGGAAAACAAAAGTCTGTTTAAATGAGTAATGTTGCAGATCTTCCTGCTGTAGCTACCAGCAGGGGCCAGTCTGTTTGTAAGCCATTACCAACCCCTTGTGTTTTGAATAGCTATGCATCATGAGTACAAAAAAATAATCTTCAAGAGCTGGTTTCTGTCATCCTCATTGTCTTGTAGAAAAGACAGAGAACAATTCTAACAACACGGCTTAATATTAATATTTAATACTTGTGAATAGCTCTGCTAGTCTAAAGGCTGCCAAGCATTGCTTATGAATAGGTTCTGAATTTTACAGAAGAGCTTATTATTACAGTGGAAACAACACCACCTTCTCCACATGCCTTTACTAGCTGCCTTCTTGCCATTGTCACTATTATTAGCTATTTATTTATCTATTGTAGGTCAGTCTGTGCACTGCTGCACAGCATTATGCATGGTTACACTAGTTGCCCCAAACCTATTCCCCTACAAAGCCAGTCTCTTCATAACTGTGTATATGTGGGCAATGTGTTACATGACACAGTGATAAATATTATATTACATAACAGGAATGAACAATACTTGGTGTTTCCTGAACATCCTTAATTGTTCCTGAAAACATGTTAACTGCAATATTAATTTATCTTGGCTGCACAATGTGAAAATTCCGTCAGAAAGTTTTTGTGAGAAATTTTGATTTTTTTTTTTTAATACTGAAGTTTGCTATTCAATATTTCTGGTACGTGATTTATCCCTTAAATCACAATGCATTGTATTTGCTCAGTCAATTAGATGGCCTAAATGCCTAGAAGAAAATAACTGTTGAGGAATAATGAATGAGGAATAATATGTAATACATCATTAGTATGGAAATTAATCAAAATTTATGCAAAAACTCACAAGCCCTTCAGCAATTATCAGTATTTTTTATAAATAAAATGGTAGCTGTCCAAGTATTTACAAACAAATAACATGCCCTACCACTATTATGGGCCTAACTGATTAGATATGTGTGGTAAAACATCAACAGATTATGGTTTATGCTGTTCGATCAGTTCTAATTGATTCTAGATGTTCCTCAGGGGAGATTCTGTTCAAACAAACTGATTATTAGCAGTGATGAGAGCTGTACGGTGACAAATGTGTCCTTTTCTACAGCCTTCAGGAATTTGGTTGGACATGAAATAAGGCAGCGATCTGTGTGTTTAAATATGACACAGGAAAGAGATTTTCTTCTTCTGGTAGAAAAGACCATCACAGGCTTTGTGTATTTATTTCTTCCCACATCCTTTTAGAAACAGATTGTCCAAGATAATGGTGCAACACCCTACAGCAGAAAGTGACTGACTGTGGTAAGGATTCAGCTGACCAGCACCTACCTCCAGATAAAGCATGGTGGTGCTGGTGATGTAGTTTAGTATCAGGTAGGAATTTATATTCTTTACACTGGAGGATGATTTTGTGAACTTTGGGCTCTGCTTGAAGAAGAAATGCCATCTTGAGGTACCAAAAAGTACACATTTGAAACAAACAGCTGAAATGACAGCAGCTGTTGCCCCCAGGCTGATCAAGCTGAGCACTGAAAAGGATGGTTTTATCCCTGTGCTATGGAGACTGTCACTTTCTGATGCAAACAACTAACATGGTGCATTTCTTCTTATAATTGTAGGCAGCATGCCACAAATGAAAGAGAAACTGTGCTACTGCATCTGCCAGCCCTTGAAGGCTACAAGTGGTGACACTGGCTGCAAAATTTACACAATTACTTGAATTCCTTTTAATTTAATTATGCTAAACTGTTTTAGTGGAAGAATCAAAAAGGAGCAGCTGTGAGAAAACTGCAAGGACAAAGTTGATAATTTTTCCTTTGTCTCCAAAGTAAAAACTTCTGTGTTATTGTGCTTAATTTTAAATACACATTTAGACATGCTTGGAGTGTGGACTTCTAACTTCAGAGATCTAGCTTCCTCAGACACCATTACTTAATGAGTGCAATTATCAAATATTCATCCATTTCTTTGTGACTGAATTTTCTTCATTACTAAAATTTCACATTGCTTTTCTACAATGTCCTTTGTAATTATTCCATGTTCTTAGTGTTCTTTCTCACAGAATCCCACAGTTTACATATTTTTCAGGTTTTTACAGAGCTTATAACTGTTTTATGTCATGTGTAGTCAGGAATGGGCTTTGGCTAAAGCAAGGAGATAGAATTAATCAGTGCTTGAAATATACCTTCATCAGAAAGCTAGTTTCCTATGTCAAGAGAAATTAAACTCCTGGAGTGACTGCAGATGTTGCTTCATGCTACTTTTAATCAAGGATATTTGTTTAAGACTAAAAATACCATTTGAATAGACATTGCTTGTCAAATATTTTCCTTTTTTATTAAAAAGGTTAATTTTGTTTCAGAAGGTTGTAATTTCTGATGTCATTTCTGAAAATATGTTGCACTCCATTTACCAAAGAACTCTCAGACTTAGTCTTTGTTCAGAACCAAACTGAGTTACAATCAAACTCTGTCACTGATCAGGAACTTCACTACCAGGCTCCCAGACTGCTTGAAACCCTTCATCAGGAAGAGTTTATTGTTTTAATTGTATGTGTAATCACAAAGAAAAACAACAAAGAAGCCTGTGGAAAATTTGGCTTAAATACAGTTTTTGAATTCTTAATAGAAATGTTCTTCAAGAGCAGTCAAAAGCAATATATTGTGAAAGATTTCTGAAGAAAGTGCTTTTTATGAGTTAAGATGCAATCTCATTACCATACTACTGAGGTAACAAGAAAAAAGTATATAAATTCAAATGTTTCAATTCAAGTGGAGAGAGAACAAATAACTTCGCAGAGAATTTGAAAAAATTATCTTCTCATTTTGACATATTTTGTGTATACCATTGGCTCAGTGACTTGTAAGGCAGAGAAGAAGAGGAAAAATATCCATCTTAGTTGAAGTTCTGTTAGTTTAAGATTAGGTGAAATATCATAATCATAACAGTAGCTCTCTGTTGGCAATATATGTGCTGGGTTTTTTGACAGAAGTTTATATGGTACCAATGTACTAAAGAAACTACAAAGCTTTGTGCCTTACACATCATCAAAGATCTTTCTAAGATCATATGGTAGTCATGTAGGAATTGCAAGAGAAATGTAACTTTGGTGTCAGATTTTGATTTTGGCTGGCATATAAAATTATCATTTTGGGACCCATAAATATCACAGCAGACCACTAAAGAAGAAAAGCTCTGAATTCCCATAAAGTTTTGTTATGGCATTCCTACTAATTCAATTCGATCACCTGAAATTAAATCTGGAGACAGAATTAATATCAGAAAATACCAGCACTATTTATTTTTATAATGGAAGAAATCAAATGCATTGTTTTAGTGAAAGAGTTTTCTGAAAGAAGCTCCTCTGGAGGCTAACAGTCCTGTGTAAGAGTACTGCTCTGCAGTAATTTTGGTGGAATACCTACAGACACACACTCTGTTGAGTTTAAGTTACTATGGCTTTATTCATTGATGATCAGGCCTGCTAAATCTACCATTGCTTTCTCTCCACAGGTTTTCTTTATATTCAGCTAAATTTTGTCAGAATGTGTCTGCCTCACATCTCTAGCCAGCATGGAGCATGGTATTTCTAAAGTATTTCTGTCATTTCTAGGATAGAAAATCTACTCCCAGAATACTCCCTTTTATTTTTTCATTCTAAGAAACTGGTATCTTTTCACCTTCCTAAGAAAGTGGCAGTGAATACAGAGGAAGAGATTTAGAAGCTGGGTTAGAAGCTGAGTATTTTTCTGGCAATGGATAGTTCTGATAGTTTGAAAAAGCACTGATGCTTACCCAAATAAAAAGTTTCTCCTTTGTTAGATTTATGTTTAATTCTTCTGTTTGTGTAACTGTTTATGCTGACTTGCTACACATTGCAGTGGTGTGGGTGGTTTATTTGTATCCATGACAGCTTCTTTATACTTCCACTTTCAAAAGTTAAAGACATATTTTCTACTGAGAGTAATAAAGCAAAAGCAAAATCTGCTCAAGAGCTACTGCATTTCCTCTGTTTTAGAAATAAAGGATAGCTGATGGATATATAGTCCCTAGTGAGCTTTTACGTGCATCTTGGACTAGAATTTTAGCAGAATCTAACCTCCTTCTGCAGAGACATAAGTCCTGCTTCTTTAGCTGCTGCTAGCAAGAAGGGCATCCTCCATTATCATCAGCTACATGATGAACAAATTTATCTGCCTTTATAGAGATGGTGTTAGTCATACAAATCTTAGTAGACTTTTGTACTTTACTGTGTTCCTCTCTTACCAATTTGGTAAAATGCATAGTGATCTCCGCAAATCGATTTCACTGATTAAACATATATTTTACTAGAAGGATGTAGCTAAGAATTACCGGGAACCATTTTTTCAAGATTTATCTCAGCTTCAAGCTTCATTAAAACACTAAGAATACAATGATATTAGAGTTTTATCTCAGACATCTAATTTAATCAGAATTATTTCTCGCTCTATTTTTTCAGCTTTATAAACTTGACTTACGCAAGTTATTCTTAATGTTTTTCAGTTGCAGTGCAATCAAAACCAAAGCTTTCTAAATGAAACAGAACTGATGGAAATTCCTGTATTTTAAATGATATTGCTTTCCATTTCCATATTTTATTTTTTTTAATTTTTATTTTCTTTGCCCTAGTGTTTCTCTGTTAGTTGGTGTTTTTGTTTGTTTGTTTGTTTGTTTTTTAATTTTTTTAATTTTATTTTTTATTTTTGTCCTGAAAAGAGTCAGAGTCTCCCTGTATAGCACTATAACTTAGGAGAAATTACAATTCAAATATATCCCTTTCCACTCAAGCAAATTTCCAGAGCCTATACACAGCTTCTTAGCTATTTGCTAGTTTCAGTTTTTCAAGTATTACTAATGCAATATTATCATTACCTGGCACCAGCAAATTAATACTTTATAGTAGGTCTGCCTCTATCATCAGCTCATTGTTCTCATTGCTTGAAGGCTATGTCTTGAAGAAAATTAGAATAAATCAAAAGCAAGTAGAAGGGAGCAGATGATATTGAGACAGTCTACCTGTTCAGTTGAGGAAGGAAGGAAAACCAAATTTTCACATGTTCAAAAATCAGATATCCTGTGACTTTCTCCGTATAGTAACAACCTTCCCAGAAATAAATACAAAAGGTAGCAGATCTTTGCAAAAAAGATGGATTGACACCCACCAAGATATCATTCAGCCAGATCTAAGAGTATCAAATCTTGCCTTTCTCTCAAGCATGGAGCAGTCAGTGCCCATATGTAAGGGGGACTACAAAATGAGTTACACATACTATTTCCTTCATCTTTATAGCATCCCCTCTTACCCATTTCTGGGAGCAGGTACTTTTAATTACTAAAGGTATCATAGGTTTATAAAATGTCTTGCACCCTTTATTACCTTACTTGTCTGTAAATTCTTTTAGTTTTTGTCATGATAAAAGAAGTCTGCAACAATTTTATTATATATGTTCAATATTCTGAAGCAGAACAAGCCTGCATTTCTTAATAGATTAAAATTCTCTTTAATGTTTTTTACATAATGCAACAATTTCACCTCTCCTTGGAAGTGTGTCTATACATAGCATTAGACCTCAGGGAAAAAGCCTAACAAACCAGTGTGTGTGTGGGGTGTCAATGAAAAAAATAACTGTTTGCTTCACAACTCTGTTTTGATTTTCCTGACTCATCTACTTAAAAAATGACATAAGGATGTTTCCTTTGGTCCTCATTGTGCTTGTTACATAAAAGGAAGAAGTGGGTTAGGACCCACTCTGTCCAAGGCAGAGATAATTTCTTTTGGTAGCAGTGGTACTATGTGTTGCCTGCTCAAAGTTCTTTTGAAACTGCAGTGTTGGAAAAAAAATGACAAATATATCAAGATTTTAAACCTAAATCTTAGACCACCATTTCAGTATTCTCTTGGAAAAGCTAATTGTTCAAGAATACTTTTAACTGAAAAATGGAACGAGAAAATTAACCATTTTCTAGTGTTTGAGACCGGTATCAATCAGCTTGCTTCTTTTGTTTCCGCAGTGTGAGTGGAAAAAGAGCCAGGGAGAGGACAGGATGCGGCATTTCAGCAACAAAATAATCCCAGGTGTTTCTTTGATTTCTTAGTTATATGTTAAATTAAAAGAATATGTACTAGTTTCTTATCTTTAGCTATATGATAATCATGTATAGACAGCTGTGTTTTTATGCTGCAACATGCACTTAGACCAGGTCTGTATAAGCCACTGGCTGAATTTTTGTTCCGTCCTATTTTTAGTCCTCTTTCTGATAACGCACTTGGAAGCTAGAGCGAGCAGTGTGTGTAAATACACAAAATTTGTGTGAACAGCACTGAAAGTTTGTTAAAACAAATTCTGTAAAACATTTAAAAAATGTAAATATATAAGTGTAGTGATAGCAATTTCTACATGCTATGATGCTATAAGATGTAATTAAAGTTGAAAATATAGACAAATGCTTCCATTCATATTTTCAGTAATATTAATTTTGTTCTGCTCTAAGCATGATTAATACTCATTATTTAATTATGGTGGGGACTGTCAAGGATCACTTGTGCTTTTATTTCCAACCTACTACTCTTTTTTTCATCTAGTAATAGTGGCCTGTTTTCAGCAAGAAAGATGGATGCACTGGCCTATGTACATCAACAGTAACCAAGGTATAGAATCAAAGAAATAACTCCTGACTAATAGATGTTTTGTGGACTGCAAACATATGTTCTGTAAACTCAGGGCTTGGAGGTCCCTGGATGCTTCTCAGGCATCTTTGTGGATACTACAGAATGAAATACTACTGTGCTGTATACTATATTCACTTATCCAGTGGCTGATAAATCTTACCACCTCCAAAAGCCTTAGGAGAAGAGGGTAATGAATTTCAGGGTGATGTACACAGTAGAAACAAAAGGAAGGGGCACTCTCTGGTTCAGACTGACTGATGTTAGAGCAAAAACTGGATGTGAATAGACTAGAGGAAGTAGGTACTTGTTGAATTTCTGCCCCTCAAAGAGAAAGCCAAAGTACCCTCTGTAAGCTCTAAATCAACACTTCATCCCTGTGTATGTACTCTCAGGCTTTTTCCTAACATGAATTCCAGGAAAAATTCTCCAACTGTTTGGTAATTATATGACACTTTCCTGTGTCCCAGTACCTAGTGTTTACTATGAAAAATATCCAATCTTCTCCCAGAACAGTTTCTATCTTAATGAAAATGCCTGCATTCACATTTCACACGTTAGTGTAGCCAAAAACACAAATGAGGGAACTTGTTAAAAGTTGCAAGAAACTTGTAAAAACAGTGTGTTGATTTTTGAGGTCAGAATAATAATTGCATACAGTTTCATCAGTAGATATTAAAACATTTTAGGTACATGTAAAATTCATGCTGCTCTTTTTTGGAGGACTTGCAAACAAGTAGGTGATATGACTTTTTTAAGGTCTGCCATGCTGTTCCAGGTCAGTGATTTAACACTCATCTAGCCTTCCTTTACAGAAAGTATTCCCTCAATTAATTTTTTCTTTACTATTTCCTTGTGAAAATAGTGCTGCTACTGCTAATTTTGGATCTACATGTATATGATTGTTATTCAAGTGTAACATACGTGATTGTAAACACTTGATGGAGATGAGTATGTACATTGTACATAGAACACAGTTGCAGTCTGAGCAAGGCAGAAACATAATTTTAACGAGTATAAAGAACTCCTTAAAAACTACTTATTTGGAAATATATGCAAGTTTATTGTGTTTCTTGAGAGGATCTTTGCCTGGACATATCATCTAGATAAGTATATAAAATGACAACAGGCTTTTAATAGTTGCCTTAGAAATTAAAATAACAGCAGCAAAATGTAACATTGTTTTAAAGATAATGCCTATTGCTTAGAGAAGGTATTGTATTGGGATTTAAGAATTTCTGAGTTGCAGGAAAATAAATTTACCTCTCAGTGAGATAAATTCACTTTCTACTTAGAGATAGAGTAAAATAAGAAATGACTAAAAATGGATTACATTAATATGTATGTATTTATAATTGCACTCCTGTGAAAAAGCTTGCAAGAAACTAAGGTTAGTGATAACAATTTAGGGAGATGTACTTATCCCCAGAAGAAAACTGTGATAACTTGCTAGAACACAACAGTTTCAACAGTACTATCAAAATATATAATGTAGAAAGCTTATAATTTAGGAAATGTGGGTCAATACAATACATTATTCAAGAGCAAAGTTTGTACAGAAATTAAAAAAAATATATATTTTATGAACAATTGTCTGTGTACCTTAGGGCTGATTTCCGTTCTGTGATAACTACAGATAGTTCTCATCTGTGCTACTGACACAACTTCGTATTACTTAATAACTGCTACAGCCTTTGCTGTCCCTCTCATGCTGATAATCCATTTGGTGCTCATGATGCCAATTAAGTTCACACAGCCAGGTTTAGTTTCCATCAATTTGACATATTTCATAATTGTATGAGTTAGCTACATGATTCTATCTGACTTACTGCTTTTGTGAATGCATCAAAACATGACACTTTTACTGGAAAGTGAAATGAGTAATCATTTGTATGTGTTGACAATGGTGGTGGAGAGCAAAGCCAACCAAATTTGTAGGCAGGCCTTAAATGGGGATAAGCCACAAAAGAAGGATGCAAGAAGATTGCCATGATGCTTTGTTTCATATTTTCAGTGGTAGGCCAGGCAAAGTGTGACTCAGTTCTGGAATCACCAGCAAGGAAAACTATTCAGCTGGTGAAATCTGCTCTCCCTTTTTTTGCAGTCATTATGTCTAAAATACAAGTGTAAATAAAATCCACAAATCCACAGAACACGTTCTAAGAAGTAATATCAATTGTAAAGGTCAAAAAACCCAGGTGAATAAACATTTTGTATTTAAACTTTTACAAATTAGATGTGATACAGGTTAGGTTTTGTGTCTAAAGGTACATCTTCCAATGGGTAGATGGATAAAAAGCACAGTGTGCAGGCATATAGACATTGTGGAAAGTAGGCAGTTGGATGAGACAAAGATAGTGGCACAGACATTGACAAACTGAAAGCTTTGTGCAAGGATATAATAGGAAATACCAGAAGTTCCAAATGCCTCATGCAAACACTATTGCATCCTATTTTGTATCTCATTTCCTGTGTTGACGATGACAATTAAACAGTCATGCCTGCACTGTTCAGTTCACAGTGTGCTGCTGCACTGATTGCATCTGAGAGGTCTCTCTCATGTTTTGTTTAAAGTGCAAGTTCTTTAGAGAAGGACTGATTATTAGGATAACAACATGACAAAGAGAAGAATGGCATTGACCCTACATAAAGACAGTGCTCAAATTTGAAGGCATTACCTTTCTAATAATCTCAGGATGTGCCTTACCAGCACAGAGCACAGCAGCCCTGTTGTATCCAGTATTAGACATTTAATTTTAGGAAACAGGAAATCTGTCGAACAGAGGAGAGAGCAGAGTAAAATGAATGTTTAGAATCTAGGAAGCAAAAAGTCCTGTGAAGAGAGATGGAAGGAAAAGGGATTGTTAGAGATGATCTATCTGTATTTCATATCTGCATGATATGAAATATCATAGCAAAAAGGAAGAGAATAATACACATTATGCTAAACCAGACTATATGTAGGGCAAAACCCAGAGGACTTAAATTTCAACCAGGCAGTTTCATGTTAAGCACCTGGAAAATCTTTCACTTGTAAATGTAGCTAAAATGTGGAAGAGGCTAGTTGAGAGACTGTGAATTCTCCGTCCTCAGAGATTTCTAGGACAGATTAGACATCATCTGGAAACGACACCTGTCGTTTCTGACTCTACTTGTGGCCTTAGGGAGGGATTTCAAATACTATCCAGCTCTACTTAGGATAATGCTGGATCTGTGGTTGGTTTCTCTAGATGTCACTATAACAATCTGTATTTATAACTACAGTAAAAACAGATGTCTGATGGCTACATGGATAACAAGGTGTGAAGTCACTTAAGAGGCAGGTTACCACTTTATTAATGTAATATATTGGTTTAAGTTCTGGGACGTCTCACTGCAGAATTCCAGTAATTATAGAAGATCCCATAGATTCCTAGTAAGTATACTTATAAAATAAAGCTTTCTCTTTGAATCTTGTCTAGAATAAGGTTGCTCAACAAAAAGAAACTCTCAGGCAAAGACTGCTTGCCTGATCTTACATATACATGTAAATATTTATCGATTAAAAAAGTTTACAAGTGAAATCTCAGATCCCTTTTACCTATGTTGTACAGCATGTGAGCTTTTAATCTTTGTTCTACATGTGTAGATGAATGAGTTCTCCACAGAAATGGCTAAACCTTGAATTCTACCATGCACAAGTCAGGTGAATAAGTAGCTGCATAAATAAATTCAGTTACCCTTATAAATGTGTTTCCATGATGCTGCATGGAAATCTCAGACTTTATTTGGCTGGTGTGGGAAGTATTTTAGACTCTGTAAAGGGTATTTGTCCAGCCTGCATTTTCTTAACAGAAATCTTTGAAAAATCCTAGGAGGACTCTGAGCATCTAACAAGAGAAAGATGAAACTTGAGTGATCTGGACCAGTATTAGAAGAATGTGTAGGGATACAGGGGCAAAATTCAATTATGTTTACTTCTACTGGCATGCAAGGATTTTTTTCAAAACAGGAGGAATTCCAATTCCTCTGGATGCATTTTCAACTTTAATGAATATTCTTGCATAAATAAGTAGCCCTATCTTTCCTTTAGAGTGACACTAAGACACTAAGAAATGAGCTATTCATGATTCAGTGTTTTGTTAAAAAAAGAAAAAAAAAAAGAAAAAAAAAAGGAATTTTAAAAGACACATACTTCTTTATGACAGATAGCAAAATTGAGTGCTAAAATTAGCAATTTAACTTTGTGGCTCTGCAAGGACTCATATACTCCTTTGGAAATGACACTGGTCTGTTTTCTAGGGTTTGTTTTTAACTTTGAATTATCAAACTTTAAATCAAACTGTAAAGCTGAAATAAAGATAATTTAAAGTAGGCTTTTAAGTGTTGAAGTAGTTTTGCAGCTAGTATGAGCTCTATTGTTGGTATACTCCCATGATAAGAGAATAACTAGACCAAATGAACTTTTTACAGCCACCTCTATGTTATCATTTAAGGAAGTACAATAACAATATTTTCCCTGTCATCAGTGAATAAGATTGACAAAGATGAAAATTATACTTGCTGATGACTTCCCAGATTGAAAATATGGAACATCTTCAACTCTTTTCCAGTCACTACACATCTAAACTGCTATGCTTGATGAACACTTTCATGACTTGTTCACATGATGGACAAAAAAAATAAATTATTTCATTTTTTTTTAAGTCCCTAGGAATCATTTCAATGTCGTGACACCCACAGCTTTTTATACAACAAAGACAGGACTCTGTGTAAGAGAAGAACCTAGCAGCATTGATAATCTCTACAAACATTCTTAGGGCATGATTTTTTTCTGGTTAATTACCAGCATTTTCACATACAACACAGTAAGTGACTGTTTTGAGGAAGCTGACCTTTGAGGAATAGCTCATGTATTAGTTCTGAGCACAGACTGTACCTGTAAGGGATGAGAGAGACGTACCAGATAGGACTGCTGCAGGACTGGGAGGGCTGACCAGCTGTGGAGGAGGCCATCTCCCTACTATGAATATTAGAATCTTTCATCTTGATGGGCTTGGTGCTCACTGGGAAGAGAGTTAATTTTGTCATGATCCTTTCTCTACATGATAGCCCTGACACAATGAAAAGCCAGTGTCCATAATGGAGCCAGAGGAGTCCTGCAACTTTATTCAAAAAAAGGGAGAGAGTCCGCTGGGGCACACGCCCGCGGGGTTTTCTCTCTCGAGGTTTCGGAGGGCACAGCCCCTTTTTATCCTAAACTCCCGGCTGCGTGTTGCCCTGTTCCTTTCCCCATCGGCTGAGGTACTCGGAAGGTAGAGCCTTCCCGAACCACCTACGACATATCCCCTGTTGAACCTCCTATTTTACCCCAAAGTTCAGAAGTTCAGGCTTGTGCAGACCCACTTGGCTGTTTCGGGAGCTGCACTGTGTGGGCTCTGCAACAAACCTGCTGCCCAGAGTTAGTGGAAACATCAAGACCCATTTCAAAGAGGTTAACACCCAGCCCTTCACCCACAGAATTGTTTGTAAAGACATTAGCACACATCTTCGCTATCACTAGAAATTTGGTTTTAGCAAGTATCACAGCTACAATGCAGTTTGATTTCAATTGTAAAATAGTGTGTGGCATGGGAAAAAGATAGAGAACCTTAATTTGTCATAGCTTAGCCTAACATCTGTGGTTTTGTGACTTTCTGTCTTGCTGTGAAGTTCACCAATCTCCTGCAACTGGACGGCAGTGTGAGGTCTTTCCCACAATATAGTCAGTTGTGTGCATACGTGTGTACATAAAGAGATGCACAATATGGTCGATTTGGTAATGTCTCTTGTGCTTCTGAACTTTATAATGTTGTTGTGCCTCAGATATACTGCATACTTTTTATTTCTCCAACACTTATTCTGCCTACCTTCTGCTCTCTGCAGAATGTTCTCTGACTTGATCTGAGAAGCACACATGAGCAGACTGATAAAGACTTTTTAAGGCTCCTCCAATGATAAACTATGGATCAGGTGTATTTTTCTTTTGCAGGTACCATGCTCAGAACTGGCATTACATTGGGGAAGCAATTCCCTGAAAGTCAGGGAGCTTGAAGCTGTCCAGCAGCCACTACCAGAACAGCTCAGCACACCCTACTCCCTTCCACAAGTCACTCTTGGAGAAGAGGGCTGCTGAAACTGAGCCTAGAGGTCATACAAATTATCCTAACATGCTGCAAATGGCCCATGAGCCAGAAGCCAAACTATCCTGAACTATGACTTTGTAGTGCAGAAAGTGTTCCTTATTTTGACTGAGAGGAAGGCCTTACCACACAGGTGATAGCTACTTTGTGTTTCCCCAAGCAGTTATGCCTGTTTCCCTATCTGACTAAAATTAATGAAGTTGCTGCCTGCCACATTAAAGTCCATGCATGTATCTGTAATTTATTTGCTTGTCTCAGTCAAATGAATATTATATTATATATAGCACTGCACTTTTTTCAACTAAACTGAGGGAAACCCAAGTGTGTTTTTACTAGGCAGTCTATCTAATTTGCAAATACAAACTTCAGAATATTGAAATGTTATGAAGATTGTACTATCCACAGGGAAGGGGAAGTGCTAATATTACATGACTCACTTATCTCTGTGTATTTTAGCCAGGTTTGTTTTGTTGAAAATTTAAGTCCTTTTAAAATGTTCTATTTTTGCAGTAATTCATGTAGTATACCTTTTACTTTGGGTCAGAAAAGCAGATTCTCAGGCTTAACCTCTTTTAAAACAGTTCTTGCCTTCACATAAACATCAAGAAACAAACAAGAAGGTGGTGTATTTACTATGAGGGTCTAGAAATGAAGTTGTAAGGCTCCACAAGTAAAGTTATTTCTTCAAATGTAAAACATTCAATGTCCTTGATGAAACGGTGAAGTCATATCCACTAAATAAAATTCAGAACTAGCCAAAATAAAAATCTCTCTTCTCTAGGTATATTACCGGGACTGTGTATGCCACCATTTAAATTCTTTTTTTCTTGTTTGATTGAAGTACAGACATTTTTTTTTGGTCAGAAATATGGGAAGCTTGTGGGGGGAAGAATAATGATGCTGTCTGGATGACAGATTGGAGGGCAGCTTTTGGGTTTTTTTTGGGGGGGGAGGCGGCTTTTTTGTGCATGTGTGTTTAGGGTTTTATGTGTGGGGGGGGTTGTGGTTTTTTTGTTGTTGTTTTTGTTGGGATTTTTTTGTGATTTTTTTTTTTTTGGTGGGGGTGCTGAGGGGGTTTGTCATGGCCTGTATCTACTGGATTGCAAAAATATCATCCTCCCAGACAGTCAGTTGATTACCAGGTCCGATATTTTAGTTTTCTCACTGAATGTTACCCAGCTTTGAAGCGTTCAGGTGAAAATAGTTTGGACAGTCAGAGCTGCATTTTTTTTTTTTTTTTTAATGGCAAAAATAGCAATAATAAAAAAGATTATCCGGAGCTCCAAAAGCACAGGGTGGTTTTCAAGCAAGGGGTTAAAACTACTTTTCACAACTCACAAAATTTCAAATGCAGACGGTGTATTTTTGTGGGAGGGGGTTACCGAAAGGGAATCCTCAATACCAATTGGCTGCTCTCTATCAGCTGCAGCTGAGCTCAGGCTGCTGCTCAAGTGCGGTATTGATCTGAAGGGTAAATGTGTAGGGAGCCTCAGAGAGCGATTCAGTCGTATCTGAGAAAGGAACCAACCTCTTCCAGTAAGAAAGTGGTTTCTACCTGCCTTTTCTGCCCGCGCCATCCTTTGTGAATGAAGGGGAACACGAGAAAGCGCAGCTTGTCGCTACAGCGATCGAGAGAGCGAGGGGCTGCCGCTGTGGTCGCTGCTGCTGCTGCTGCTGGTCTGCCGGGTGCTGCTGCAGCTCCATGTAGCAGGTAAGGCGGCTTTTCCCGGGAAGGGGGAGACGGAGAGGCCGGGATGGCACGGCGGTGGCCGGGGCCGTGGTGCGGGGTCCCCGGAGCGGGCAGGCACCGAGGGACGCTGCCTCCGCGGGGCGAGCGCCAGAAAAGCCCGAGCGTGCGGATTCAGCAGCCTCCCTTCCCTGCTCATCCCGCTCTGGCATCGCCAAACTTCCATAAGTTGCAAACAAAGTGTGCGAGTCCGCAGTGGCGAAAGGGAGAGGGGGCAGTGGTAGGGGGAGGAAGGAGCTGCCCCTTGCCCTTGCCGCTCTGCAGGCGCCCAGCCCTCCCCGGGGCCGGGCAGTGCCTCCGGGAGACAGACACAGGTGCCTGGCTGGCACAGAGGTGTGCGGGCAGCCGCCTCGGCTCTGCCGGCTGCTGGGATCGGGCTGATGGAAGGGAAAATACAGCCGGCCAAACTGGGCACTCACTTAAAAGGTGGGGGAAAAAAATAGCTAAGAGATGGTGTGAAACTCGTGGGACTGGGAATGTATTTGCTGGTTTTTATGTCCCCATTTTTTTTTTTTTTAATTTTTTTAAGCGCTCCGTACGGGGGGGGTGGGGGGTGGCTTTCTGCAGCACTGACGTTTAAAGTAATAAGGTTCAATTAAAGGAAAGAAGGTAAGGAACGTGAATTCCACTTGAAACAACTTTGAAAACACCTGGGCAGCCTCCTCCCTTAAAACAAACAAACAAAAAAGGGTTCTGCAGGAGGGAGGAAAAAAAAAAAAAATTAGTGGTGAGAAATAAAATTTAGCCCTGACACAAGATTTTCAAATGTGATCCACGATCATGATAATGTTTCAAACTGATCTTCTACAAATTAGTCATGTGATGAACAGTATGACATGCATAATCTTTATACAAACGTTTTAATAGTGGGTTTTGCTCTGAATTACAAATAATTCTGCAAGTGTGCCAATGACAGCGATGTGTGAAGGTACTTGCCTTGAGTATTTCACATCATTTTTGACGTGAATGGCTATGTAGCTTTGGTATTTCAGATCTTAATATTTAATCTAGAGTAAGGAGGATGCATGTTTCTTGCCTTTTGAATACTCACGTCAAAGCATGCTATGGTGTGGTGGTGATGATGGACTTTGTGTAAATTTCTGTGTTTATTGAGTGACAGTTAACTGGATTTTTGTCTGTATCTGCAAATATCTGTACAGAGCTAAATAGGATCCTGGATGGCATCAATGAATGGTTACTGGTATTTCTTGCTTTATTTTCAAATTCAAATATAAATAGCAAAACCCGAACAATTCAAGAATACCACGTAGGTCTTATTATAATGCACCTTTTCTGTGTATGTGATTGCATTTCAGATTCAAAGTAAATCAGTATTAAAACATTTCCATGAAACCATGCTTTTATAAAATTAACAAATTTGTCAGGACGTCTTTATTTCGGTCTTCTGAACATGTTAAAGCTTTCACCGATCACAATGTGTTTTCAAGAGGTTTCAAAGCTTCCTACAAAATATTTTCCCAGATCTGAAAGCCGATGGTTACATTGCAGAAGTCATAAGCAGTTAATTACTAAACTGATTTGAGTGCTCCAGAATGGATCAGCATGCAGACCCAAGTCTTCCAACACAACTGATCAAACTAGTTCCCTGATGTTGCTCTTTTTAGGGATAGGGGCCCCTATGGGAGATGGTAGGGAAAACAGATTCTCCTTTGGGAGAAACAAATACTTTGTTTTGGAAAAGACTGTTTTACAAGCAAATTTATTTTGTCTTTCTTGCATCTTTCCCATAGATGACATTCATCCTCAAGTTTGCTTTATTTCCATTAATTTGTGCCCGTCCTGCTCCCCTCCCTCCCGGCCATTCTGTGTGTCAGGTCTATGGTATTTGTCAGGTGTACATTCTACTGTGCTGAAGGGATCTCCCACAATTTCTATTCATAATACATAGACAGAATTCCCTCTAAGTGTTCGATACTTTTTAATTTTTTTCTTCCAAATATGTAAAAAGAAATATTTCAGTTGCAATTTCAGTTGCAATGACATGCAATGGAGAATAGATAACAGAATAACATATATAAAGGCTGCAGTTGTCTCACTGTATGCAGTTTCTCATTTTGTACCCATCAGTTGGAATTTTGTTCTTCTGAAGAAAAACATGACTAGTAATCAGTATTCACAAGGAAAGCAAATGCTTTTTTTGCTTTCTTTCAACCTTAAATAACCCATTAGTTCAGTAGTAGTGCTTGAGATGATTAAAAAAATTTATAGGTTAGAAAATTCCTAAATTACTTTTCCTTAAGTGAGTTTTAGACTGACAGCTTTTTCAGTATTCACATTTTAAAAAATATTTTGTTGAGGAGAATGTTTTAGAAATCATTGACATTTGTGTAATAGGAAAATATTGTGATGTTTTTGTCTTTATCTGGATGCTACTACCACAGTATCTTAAAAGTTTGGCTATAAATGTTTCATAAAAGGTTGCAAAGTTGTGCTTAAGTAAGAATTTAAACAGTTATCACAGAATTAGAGAAGCGAGTACGTTATGTGTAACTGTGCGAAGGATCACGACCAATTTTTTCAAATATTCTTATAATCACCCACAGCTCAGGTAAATTGCCTTTAATATGTTCAGAGGCTGTGCTAGTGCCGTATTAACTTTCCTAAACTGTTCTGATGTGGACATGCAACGCCAAGTCTTACAGTAAAACGGAGCAGAAAAAGTCAGGGTAGAACATTGTGCTGTCTTCATGTAATGAAGCAGAGGCTTGGGGGTGGGCACACAGCCTGGTGCTGGCTGTGGGAGACAGCCTCTGAAGTATGTGAACACACCTCATTGGTGGAGAGCAGGGCTCTCCTCACCTGCCCTGCTGTAAAACTGGCAAAACACTCATCATTTCCTGTGCCATGACTGAGTCTTAAATTATAGCAAGAAAGATTATTTGGAGCACAGTTTTCTCATTAGGCATAACATCGTAAATACCACCTTTCTTGAGAAAGCCATCTAAAGGGAATTTCTGCACATACATTTCTTCATGACAGTGTCTGCCCAGAGGGATCTCATACCTTTTGCTCTGGAATGTATTGCTTTTACTTATTCTTATGCTTTTAAAGATTGTGAGAGAGTGCATGGGCTCATTACATCTCTTTTCCTTATTTTCTAGCTATAAAAAAATAGTCTGAAACAACAAAGAAAAATAATATATTTCAAGTTCAGATATATTTATTTAAAAAGTATTGTTTTTGTCATATATTCTACTGCTGCTTCCAACAACATATATTGGTTCTATTATAAAAACATTCAAAGTTTACTCTAAACTTTGCCTCTATTGCTTATGCTTCATTACCAGACAACATTGTTTATTATTAACAATACTAACATTATTATTTAGTGGTGTAAGTATTACACTGAGTATTGTGTGAAATCATTTTGTGATGACAGCTGGCATTTTGATTAAGTTACAGCAGTTGTCCCATTCACAGTCATAAGGCTTTGAAAAATGATTGCATATGTGTATTGCTGTTGAGCATCTCTCCTTTTACAAATACCAAACTGTTCAGAATTTTTTTCTTAATATTGACAAACAGTGATGTGTGTGTGTGTGCTTATGTACTGAACTATGTTCAGGAAAGAGCAAGCTGCTGAAGGGTCTGCAGCACAAGTTTTATGAGGAGCAGCTGAGACAGCAGAGGTTCTTTAGCCTGAAGAAAAGGAGTCTCAGGGGAGGCTTTATCGTTCTCTACAACTGCCTGAAAGGAGGCTGTAGCCGGGTGAGGTTGGTCTCTTCTCCCAGTCAGCAAGTGACAGGACAGAGGAAACAGCCTCTAGGTGCACCAGGAGAGATTTAGATTGGATATTAGGGAAAGTTTCTTCACTGAGAACATGGTCAGACATTGAGATGGGCTGCCTAAGGCAGTGGTGGAGTAGTCATCCCTGCATGAGTTCAAAAGGCATGTGGGTGTGTCACATTCCAACATGGTTTGGTAGTGAGCATTGTTAAAGTTGGAAGAGAGGTGGTTTGACTTAATAATTTTAGACCTCTCTTCCAACTTTAACAATTCCATGATAAACTATAATAAATACAAAGTCAAATACAAGCAAATTGATGACAGTTCTGCTGGAGTTATTAAACATTTTTTGAAAGGCTAGAGAAGAAACATAGTTCAATTTTAGTGTGAATTGTTTTAAATAAAAAAATACACTGATATTTTTACCAGTATGTTGCTGAGTGGAACAGCCATATTTTAATCTTATTTCCACATTGTCATTCATTTCTGAGAGCATAGGTATTTGAACCCATGTATTAAGGACTCCTAATAAAAATTAATAAAAACAAACAAAAAAACCAAACAAAAACCAACCAAACAAAAAGCACACAGGAGAGAAACAAAGAACAAAAAAGAATTAAATCTGATGCTATAATGTCTTCTGATTTTTCTTAATTTAACTGTCTTTCAATTCATATGTTACAAGAAGAAACTCTAATACCTCTGCATTTATCTGCTCCCTTCAAATCATATGTATTTACTTACAGCTTTAGGATCTTTGTTGGTTTCCAGGCTATTCATTTGCAAAGCACTTTGAGGTATCTTGAATGTGAAAATTGTTATGAAGCCAAGTACTGCTCTTCTTTCAAGTGACTCATAAAAATGCCTCCACTTAAAGCATTTATATGTATACATCAGTTTCAGTATGTTTATGCATACCCTTTAAATGAAGTAATTTTTTAAAGAAATTTTAAAATGCGAACATGGTTTGTGTTTGTATAGCACATTGAGCTGAAGGTATTGCAAGGAATGAAATATTGCTCAGGCTGGCAACAAATAAACAAATGCTACTAAGAAGCTATGTTTTCTGAAGTGTTATGCTTTATAACTGCATTGTGAAAAATATCATGTGGTCTTTGCTTTTTCTTAGGTACTTGACTGTTCACTAAAGGATCTGGAGTATAATGACTATTATAAGAGATGACACCTCTTTTCAGCTCTAGATTTCACTTTTAGAAAAGTCTTTGATGTGGACAAATGTCTACAGTCTGCTGTGATACATTGGTTTCTCTCAGTGGATTCACTGCTACTGGCTGTATTTAGGAGCTGTATGGTACTTATAAGTGGTTGTGTCATAGTAGTGCAAATAAAGTTGGGGTAGGTTTTCACATATGTATTACCTTGTATTGTGATACTATCAGGATTCACAGTATAAATGTGACAGGGTGTTTACTTCTTAAGGGAAAAATTAGGGTAAAAGGATACAGATTCTGTCATCCCTCATTAATATAATTTTCTGCTCAGAGACCTAAATTTCAGGAACATGGTTAAGTCTGTCTCTTTTTAGAATGCCACTTAAGAATCTGCCTAATATTAAGAGATAATTTCCTTATATGTCAGTATGGTTCTTAGAAGCTGTCTACTAAAGAAAGTACTCTTTCTCCCTGAGATATAGTAAAAGATATTAATCACCTCTCATCACTGAAAAACTTACATTGCTATTGAATAAAACAGGGCTAAGACATAGTATTTTGGCCTCTTTGTTTTAAAAGATCCTCTTTCCTAATTTCATTGTACTTTATTGGTTTATCTTGGCTAATTTGTTTTCTTCTGTTCAGTGAAACCAATTGTGAGGTACTCTGAAATTGCTACTTTGCTAAACTCCAGAAAGGGATTGCATTTCCCTGGCAGATCAGGTGAACTTGTCATAGCCTGTTATACCTCCTTTTTGCAATCTTTTAACAAATGTTTTGCTGCCTTTTCTTTTGCTTTGTGTTTATTCTTTGCTTTGTCTCAGCACATACATTCTTAATATCTACTATAAAATTTAGTTGCAAACTGAATTTTGAGATTTCCTGACCACTGCTTCAATATAAACACTCCTGTTGAACCTACTGTCTTTGAATTTCCACTGTCAGTTACCAAATGAGAGATTTTTTTTTTTTTTTCCCAAACATCTGTCCTCTAGCAGCAGAGTCAGAGGTGGTAGACTGTGCAATGCCTTCACTCACAGAAACAGTCTCTTTTTTCAGTTCTGTTCTGTACATTATGTCTTTCTTAAAAACCCCTGAAAACTTTGACAACAGCGTGAAAAACAATGGGACTTTTGTGGAATTAGAGATGAATCTTGAAAATCACTTCAGCTACAGGAAAACACAACAACAAAATGGGTCTCATGGATAATGTGGTAATGATGGATTGAACTGCGTAATAAAAACTAATGATGGTAGATAGGGAAATAATACCAAGGTCGAAGTAGAGAAATAAAACTTATCTAAAGTTAAATAAAAGCTCTTTGCTTTAACTTTCCTGTCATTGATGGAAATAGCCCTACTTCTGGTCTTTGTCAGAGAAATAAAGCTTCATGATTCACTGAAGAGACAGCTCAATGAACAAGCATGTCAATCTTGATTCATCAAAATCTTTCATGTTGTATTCCAGTAGTAATTATTTATTCCTGTAGAAATTTGCTTTGAAGCTAGTTTTTTTTTGGCTAGGTTGATTCTCTAGCCTCTTTAGGAGCACAGAGCAGGAATAAATCTGGCTTAACCTTGGATGGAGACTCCCTCAGTTACAAAGCTTGTACTGTTCTGTGACTGACAAACAGCAGGCTTTTGGCCAGGAAGAGAGGATGACCTCCATGTTGCTGCCCTGCTTATTACATATCTGCTGGTAGGGCTTCTTTTGGAAGCTGCAGTTAATATGATTTAGGGAAGCCCTGAAGCTGAAACCAGTGCTCTTTAATACCTTTATCAATGATATGATCAATGATATCAAGTGCACCATTAGCAAGCTTGCAAATGGCCCCAAGCTGAGGGACCCTGAAGGACAGGATGCCATCCAGGCAAGCTCAAGAAATGGGCCCATGAGAATCTCATGTGGTGCACCAGGGTCAAGGCTATCCCAAACATGGGTACAGACTGGGAGCTGAACTCATTGAGGGCAGCCCTGTGGGAAGGACTTGGTCTATTGGTAAGTGAGAAGCTCGACGGCAATGTGTGCTTGCAGCCCAGAAAGCCAAATGCATCCTGGGCTGCATCAAAAAGAAGTGTGGCCAGCAGGTTGAGGGAAGTGAGTGTCCCTCTCTCCTCTGTTTTTGTAAGACCCAATTTTGGGTATTCTGTCCAGCTCTGGAGTCCTCAGCACAGAAAACATGTAGACCTGTTGGAGTGGGTCCAGAGGAGGGCTGCCAAGATGATCAGAGGGCTGGAGCATCTCTCCTATGCAGACAAGCTGAGAGTTCAGGTTGCTCAGCCTGGAGAAGAGAAGGCTCCATGTAGACCTTTAGCAGCTTTTCAGTGCTTAAAGGGAGCCTACTAAAAGAGGGACAGTGACTGTTTTTCTGGCCAGATATTGATAGGGAGAGGGAGAATGGTTTTTTAAACTAAAAGAAGAGAGATTTAAGTTATATGTTAGGAAAAAATTGTTTACCTTTGAGAATAGTGAGACACTGGCAGGAGTTGTCCAGAGAGGCTGTGGGTGCCCCATTCTTCAAAGTGCATGAGGCCAAGCTGGATGGGGCTTTGAGCAATCTGATCTAGTGGGTGACATCCCTGCCCATTGCAGGATTAGATAATCTTTAACGTCCCTTCCAATTCTTGACCACTCTACATTTCTATGAAATATTGGTATTCATTCTCTCTTTCTTCTGATAGCATAGGATCTTGGTGATAAGAGCAAAGACCAATTCTATTTGTAAATAAATATCAGTATAAAAGAAAGGAAAAAAAACGCACAAAAACAAAAGGACAAAATTTTGCTAACTTTGGATTCCAAAAGCTCATTCATATAAGTCAGGAGACAAGAATGAACTTTTCAAGACAACGCAACTATTATTTCTACGGAGTGCAACTCAAAAGAAAATGAATTAGGTGTCAGTGTCATTTGTTTGGCTATGACAGAGAGAGAGATGATCAAAGAATAGGTTGCAGCTTTTTTTTGTCCTATATTCATAACGCTTGTCATAAGCAGTTGTGTTGATTTCTACACATTCTTCCCTAATTTATTTGTTGCCCTTTTACACTGAGAAAAGGCATTCTTATTCAATTACTAAATCAAATAAAAATCTAGAAAAAACTCATCAGTGCCCACATAAAATCGTAGCAGTTTAAGGGTAAAAATCTTCTACCTATAAAAGTTGATATGGTATTTATATTTTAGAGACAATCATAGATACCATCAGGGAGGTTCCAGAGGTACAAATGCACATCAGACTTCAAAGCTGGAGGAGGGTCTGATACTGCAGCTTACTCAAGCATCTAACATCCTGCAAAGGCTGTGTGTGGTTCATGGGGACTTCATTATTATACACAGGAAAGGTGTTTCACAGATTTTTTTTTCCCCACAGCTGTGGAGTGAACTGAATTGTTTGAACATGAATATGAATGTCCTTCTTGAAGCTGCGACTGGAGAAAAAAAATTGTGTTCCCTTATACTTGGCCCTTGTCAGTAAAAACAGTATGCTCCGGTGAACTTCAGTCCACCAGGGGAAAGTGTCAGAGGGTCTTGAGGAAGTATGCAGGTAATGATTTGAGACTATCAAAAGAAAAGTATGTCCCAACAAAGGACTTAGTAAAAGAACAGTAAACAACAGTATACTGTGATGTATAGTAATTTATTCTGGTAAACCTTTACAAATGTAACCAAAATTACTCTGTGTGGATGCCCTAGAATTCACAAAAAGTGCTACAACAACTAGTCCTTTAAAACACCTTACATATTCTCAGAACAGCTGTTTAACAGAGTCATGTAGTAAATGGTCACAGATATTTTTCAGTTTTTCAGGGTAAAAGTGAAGAAAGTGGAAGCTAATAACCTGTCCTTCCTAGAAAGAAATAGAAGTGTTTTCAAGTAATTACTAATTTCTCAGTATTTATCCAGTTCTTTGGCATATGTTCCTCCCAAGTTGTCCATGCAGTTCTTGGAGAAGATTTCTTCTTCCCAAATGTGAAGCCCATTCCTACTTTTTTCAGGCAAAACTGGTTTGGTAGCGTACAGTGATTTGATTAAAAGATTCATTTATTTCCTTCCCTTATTGCCAATAATTGCTATAAGATTATAGCTATAGCCCCCCCCCCCCCTTTTTTTTTTTTTTTTTTTTTTTTTTTTTTTTTTTTTTTTTTTTGGTAAAGAGATATATAGTTTGTGATTTAAACTTGGTTTCAGGAGTATTTAGGGGGAAAAGAATTCCTTCTTCATTTATGGTTCAGCAGTCACAGAGGATGTCCATATTTCTTTGTTGCTTCCATAACTGAATAAAGCTGCCAGGATGCCATAAGAAAAGGAGGGTTGTGGGAGTCCTTGAGAGGTTTGTCTTAACTGGTTTTGAAGCTCAGTCATGTTATCAAAAGTGAACAGTGAAGAACTGGAATTAACACCTGGACTTACATCTGTGCAAAATCCAGAGTTCCTAAAGTAGCAATTAATTGGCTTAATTCTGAATTCTGAAACTCTTTTCTGAAGGACAGAGTTATTTTGTCATGTAGTGTTGATTTGGAACTGAAAGTGCATTAATTTTCTACAGTCCCAAAGTCTTTACTCCTTGCACTATGAAAGTTTGTGAAGAGTAACAACAACAGCAACAACAACAAACCAAAAAAAAACCCACCAAAAACCAGCAACAACCTAAATTAGTGATAATTTTCTTTTAAGACAAAACCAAAATTGAGACACATAAGAATACCTTTCTATATATGTGCAAGTAAGTGTTTTAATGGAGTATTTTGAAAATATTCAAGTCTAAGTCTTAGATTTTTTTCCCTTCGTTGCTACCTATCCTTTAAAAACACACTTAGAATCTCAGTTGTACTTGGGCTGTATGCTCTAATAAAATATAAGACCTTGGAGTGTTAACAAATCTCTCAGCTTTTAAATAGACTGTGACCTATTCATTTACAGGGCTACTTCAATAAAGCAATAGCTCACTTAGGTTAATGATGGATCATGGTGTGATTCGATTTGCAGAGTGCAGACTTTCCCATTATCCCCTAATGTTTGTATGGGTCATGTTATCACATCCAAATAATGATTCATGCCACCCCTTGTTCCTGAAGATATCACAGTGATTACAGGAAAGCTCAGCATGCTAGTACAAAAAGCCTTTAGGATTCTGTTGGATGCTGTTGAATTATTATTTTTGGCTAGAGCATGATAAAGCAGGGAAGTCTCGGGCTTCTCTGTGACACCTTCCTCTTGTGATTCAATTGGCCATCTGGCTGAGCAGATGGGCTGGACATTTGCAGAAATCAGGAGTGTCTCTCCTTGTCTCTTGCTTCTTTCATTTTCTTTCATGTTGGTGAGGAAAGTTAGCTGGCCCTGACCTGCTGTGACAGATTATTTACAAGTCAAGTGCCTTATGATTTTCCCCCCTCTACCCTGTCACAGCTTGAGTTTCTAAAGTGAAGATGAAGCAATTTCCAACAGGAAGAAAACATCAATACTATGTTGTCCTATAGTTGCCCACAGGAGATAATCATCCTGGTAGCCACGCTGAGAAGGGAAAAAAAGGATATGTTTTCTAATTGTGAATACACTGCGAGTATCAACATAATTTCTTCTCCTAGTGTTGCCACATTGTCATTTACAATGAGGAATTGTTGTCACTTAGGCATAGCAATTCAAAACACTTTAAGTGATAGGATGAGAAGGCATTTTGGCTGTGATTGTAAATGTTTGTACAATGCTCTGAAGGTTTATTTTTATTTCTCATTTTTGGGGATGATCTGGGTTTTCTCGTTCTACTGCTGTGTTTATGCTGAATGACCATCAGGCTGCTCACTGGTTCAGCTGCTGACAAACTCTAAATATTGATAAATGCTTCCAATAAAACTGTCATAAACCCCACTAGCTCTAAACTGTCCTAGACATAAACCACTCCTAGTTAATATATAGTACAGCTAAAACATGAATGAGTAGAGGAATAGTTTTTGTTGGTTGGTTGGTTTTTTGTTTTTTGTTTGTATTAATACAAAGATATAAGACCTATGGAAATTAAAAAGGTGAACTTTTTGTTTTCTACTGACTGCACATGCGACCTAGATACAGAAGAAATTGCCATAAGATTTAGTACTGTTCTTCAAGTAAATTAATTTTCTTGTAGCTGAATTTAAAGGTTCTCCAACAACTTCTGTCACTAAGGAGATCTAATAGTTTTACTCAGTTAAAAAGCATTTTTCTGAGGAAAGTCACTGACAGAGAAAAAATCTAACTTGAAAGTACCTGTTAACATTGTTTCTTCCACTTTCTCTGCGTCTACACTTTAACAAACAGCCACATTCAACAGCAACAAGTTATGATGATATGTTTAAAACTATGGGGGTTTTTTTAATCCATTTGACTTTTTGTCATCCACGCATAAAAACATTTCCTAAAGAGTTTGGATATTATAGAGGGAGTTTGTTGTTTAAAACGGGCATTAGAAATAGAATTGTGATTGAAATAATATTTCTGTGTTGACCTGTCTGGCATGGAATATAGTAAAAGGATGGGAACTTAAAATATTTCATATATTTGGCTCTCACTATATAACATTTTTATTTTGCTTTGGAACTATTATACAAGGACCTCCCCAGAAATAGTGCCAAGGATCTCAAAACTGTAAGCAGATTTCAAACCTAAATTAGGTTTCCCAGCTGCTTAGTGGTATATACTCGCATTCAAATAGTGAAAAATGGCTTTTGAAATGTGTACTACATTAGAACACTGAAAAGTTTTATGTATTTTAATTTGCTGAGTGTTGCAGCAATTTTAGAACTTGAAAGTCTTGTGTCATATCTGCCTGAAGCATTTATAGAAAGAGATTTTCTTCCTTTTCCCTCCCCTTGCATCCACATATAACGATTTTTGAGGATGGATATTGTATTCCTGCTTTTGGAAGCTTAAACTCATGCAATTTTATTTCTGTCCAATGTTTTCCTACTTAAGCATGTGGGACTTATTGAAATTTGAAAGGATATTCAAACTCACCATTTCCAAAGGCCAAAATCCAAGGTCATTCTCTCTCCTTCACAGATCCCATTACTAGTGATAAATTTATCAAAAGAATCCTTAGATCATATCTAAAAAACATATAGATTTAGTTTATAATCTGAATAAAATCCTTCAAGCTCAGTGGACTAATAACAGGAACATGTGTGCTTTTTGCAAGCAAAGCAAAGATTTTCACTCAAACCATAACTATGGTTGCTACTATTATCTGCTAATTTTACAGCAGAGTGATTTTTTGCAATGAAACATTAAGACACTTCAAGATTTTAAAGTTTGTGTTAATGCTGAAAATTGTAGATTAAGCTGGCTGCCAGGTATAATGCTACAGCATAAGATTTTGTTTTTATTTTTATCTTTATCTTCAATGTGTAAATATAATGTAGTGTATCTGTATCACTGTATCCTTATTTTCTTTGCATTGAACACAACACAATGAAAACATGTCCTGAAACAAACTCCTGGTTCTGTTGTCATTTTTCATATAGACCAGTGGAAAGAAGGAATTGTAAATGCCATCACTATAAAATATCTACATGGGAATTTGTGAACTTGTTTATTTCCCATGGGAGAATATGTACTTACTCAAGCCATTATTCTTTTTATTGTCTTTGAGATGATATAATTAGGGTTCTTGTTTTCATATCTCGATGTTTTAAATGGGAAATGAAGATCCTTAGAGAATTTAGGACCATAATATCCTTCTGTTGCATTCTAGCTCTCAAGGAGAAGTTAAGTGCTCACATTTTTTTGAGGGCTCAAGTTAACACATTGTATGGAGGCTGAACCCCATTAAGAAGCACTGCAGAGCAAGAAATTATGCTTTTTATGTCTAATGTCTTATGTTTTTTATGTCTAATTGGAAAGCTTTGCTTTGGAATCTGTCAAATATCTCTTGCCTGTGTCTTACCGAATACCCACAGATATGTAGATTTACCCCTGTCATGGGAAGCTCATTAAATTCGACTCTTAGAACACCTGACAGGAAAAGAATCTTCCTCTCACTGCTTCTCCTGGAATTTTCTTTATGTCTTTCCTCTATGTAAAATAGACTTTTCAAACTTTTGTGGACTTAGTTTAGAATTATAACATTAGGCTTTCTTGTTCAGTTAATTTAAAATTACATAGGAAGTGTTATTTCTGCCTCAGATATAATTTAACAGTTCCAAGAAAACTTGCTGTGATGGTGTATTGGTAAAAGGAATGAATAAGAGAGAAAAAAATGACCTTATTTTGGTAACAGTAGGGTTTTTCTGATGACCAGTATCATTGTATCATTTCAATTCAATTTACTCATTTATTTATGTAATATGTGAGGCTAGTCAGCCCTAATGCTATATGTAATTTAAATTAAATTTTGTGGTTCAGCTAATTTTTAATACTAAGCATCTAGTCCTGGTGCCCTGTACTTCCATATTGTATGTGGCAATTTCTTATTTTGAAACTTCTTTTCCCCTGTTAAAGTCATACAGTTGCAACAATAGATGTTGGCATAACAAGATTCTTATTTAAAAAAAATAGGGAAATTAAACCAGTGGCATCATAAAATCATGGTGGTTTGAATGTTATCTAATACTAAGTAAAGGTACAGATGTGATGGTTCAGCTTTCATATAGGGGAAAATTAAAAGATAAAAGGATAATTACTTTGTGAATTCCTGAGAATGAGTCAATTTTTTCAGCCTTGGGATGAGCTGTAGGAGCCCTGGTCAAAACCTTCCTGGGGGAAATCTTTTTCTATTTAGAATTTGATTTGTAGCCAAAGAAATCATTTTGCAAACAGAATTTGCTTTCCTAGAAAAAAAATTAAAGGAAATAAATAAATAGTTGAAACAAAATATTCTGTAGACAAAAACATAAAAACTGAAAGCATTTAATTCAGAAACATTGCATGACATTGTAATTGTTGCCTCATGCTTCTTACTGAAAAGCAGAAACACTAGTTCTATGTTCCTCCATGTAATGCTTCATGGCCTTGTCAGTCTTATTGACTAAGGAGAGTCTTGACCTGTGGAACAGCAAGGAGAATGCACGAAGAAGGAGCAGTCCCATAAAAAAAAAAAAAAAAAGAAAAAGGTAAGGCTGAACTATCTCTGTCATATAAGATCAACAAAGTATTCCAACTGGGCAGTTTTTTTGCTGAAATTGTATTTTGTATTTTCGTCCCTCTTTTCTCTAAAAAGCAAATCCCTTTATTTAGAACATTCCTTAACTCTCTTATTTAATACTACCTTAGTTCACATTTTCTGTGTAAGATTTAAACCCCCAAAGTATGTTTTATCTGTTGCTTGTGAACTTAATAATGTGGAAAGTTGTGTTTATCCATCTTCTTTATAGAGGTTTTCACCTCTAGTTTATTCAGCACTCAGTTTATTCTATTGCTTCTTCACTCCAGATCAAGACTTGGAGGAGTACAAGTGACACCACAGACTAAATTGTAGAAATTTAAGAGCTCAGAAGTATTATTAGACCCTTGCTGTTGTCTGACAACCTAAATAATTATTTTAACATCAAGGCTTGACCCTCTTCTACACTTAGTGAAAAGACTGCACGCTGTTTCATCATTCTTATAACAGCTAAGGCAGATTATTTTTCATCTTTCCTTGAGGATATTTATCAGATAGATAGCTTAATGTTGGTACTCTATGATTCCTTGACAGCTGGCCATAAAACCTGATAAATGCTCCTGCCAGCAAAACAACACGTGGGTTCCAAAAAAAGTTTGTGATTTTTAATAAGGTAGATTATTTGATTGATGTGCAGCATGCATTCTAATTACAAAAAAAAAAAAAAAAAAAAAGAGGAAGAGGAAATTTGTCACTTCCCCATTCATTATTCTTTATTTAGGCTACAACTAATCAGGATTTATGATTGGCGAAAATAACCCCAGATTTAATTTACTGCACTGCTATTACAGACAGATAAAAAGAAATAATGAATTATATCTCGCTGCCAAGACAGCGCAAAAGAACAAGGAAATAGGATGAACCTTGAAATATTGTAAACATGACTGTCTTCAATCTCTCAGATTAACAAATTGTTACAACAAATAAAATGCTTCTCTTGTGAAGTGACAGAGCACATTTCTTTCAATATGCAATATTTATATATATTCTGGGTACCAGAGTAGATCTATACTGCCCATGAGACCAATGCATTTATTATGGTTTTGGCTTGTGTTAAAAACATTTTGCATCTTGCAACACTTGCAACACTTAACATCAAAATATGTCAAATGGGCCAAACGAGAGATGATAATAACACAGCTCTGACACTGCTACAGTTTCATTGTGGAGCCAAAATGTAGAATGAAAACCTTCATTTAGATGTATTTTTTTTTTCCTAAGTCAGCTTTATTCTACCAGTCTGGTTTTGCTGTGGTGTCTGTTATGTGCTTCCACTACCTGCATTGCTGGTCTCTCTTTGAGTGTGTGTATGTTAGAGGAAGAAGATAGGACAAAAAGAGAGAGTAAACTTTCCTTATTACATTCTCTCATTCATGGTGATATCGAAGTTCATTGTATCCCCATGATACCCACATGTGCATGTGAAAACAGTATGTTTGTTTTCATATGGGAATCTGCTGACTATCCAGGCAAACACATCAGGTGCTTGTGGTGCACGGTGTGGAAAATTGTGATTAGTCAAAGTTCATTCTTCTTCTAAAGTATTGCCATTGTTTTGTGTGCCCAGTAAAGGAAAAGAGAGATAGGAGGAAGGGTGTCAAAAAAGAAGTTAGCACAGTGGTTAGCAGTCAAGGAATACTTTTGGTATGTGAGAAAATAAAGTTTGAATCCCTGTTTGCCTTGGCTTTAACTCAGGTCTCATTTTAAGTAAGTAACTTTGCCTCCATATTTTACAGCATGAGTCTCTCCAAGGAAGTTATTTAAACTTTTATAAAAATTAAAAGATTATTGGTAGGGACAGGAATTGTGTATTGCTCAGTAGCACAGTGGGTGGAATATTTACCCACTCTTTCAGAGGCAAGTTGGGTTTCTGTTCTGAGTTGATCCAAGCAGAGGCTTCAAACCTTGGTCTCCCTAACTCTCAGATGAGTTGCCTTCTGCAATATTAGTTGGTGTAAAATTTAGCTTTAGGCTTTATATAGATGATTCAATATTGCCTGTGAGGAGTGTTCCCACTTGAAATCTGAAAAAAATATATAAGTACAAAAGATACATTTTAACTACTTCTTTACTTTCTAATCTAGGGGATGTGTTTTGTCTGCATTTATTTTCTCTTCTATTAGAGTAGATCCAAAATGCTTCAAAAATAAAGGCAGACAGTGAGAAACCGTAATCTGAAGATCTGTAATCCTGAAATTCACAGTGCAAAAACTCTCAAGGTTCTGGCTACAATAAAACCAAGTCATTGAAAATGCTTATCTCCCTGTAATACAGCTGCACACAAAAACAGCTGTTGTGACTCACTGTGGGCTCAGCAACAAGCCACAGGGTCATTTTTATTTCCTTTGAGTCTGTGTCTTGTAATTAAGTAGGTGCAGTGCGTAAGATTGAGTCATGTGCAGTCAACCATTGGTTCTGACTGCCTTAAATAGCATGTAAAAATGATCAGTTCACAAGGCTCTCATTGACAAGGAATCACTGAAAATGGCAGAAAACTGTGTACTTGTCTCTGCTTCTTCAGTAAGTTTCTTTCTTGCCTGCTTTTCCAGGCAGAGCTTGTCCATGGTGTGCTGGGCATCTTTTCTGTGTGCGTGTGCACAAGTGAGATCTCAGCATCCTGCTAATCCTGCTGCTGCTGTTCTTATTATCCCTTTTTCTTCTTTTTTTTTTTTCTTCTAAGCTTTTGATTTTTATTTTTTTTTAATCTTGCTTTTTCTTCCTCTTGCATATGTCTTCTTTTCTTCCATTGATTTCTACCTCTCTGGTCTTTCTGTGTTTTCCCTTTTCCCATTGGAAAGGGGTAATGTAGTTCAGTAATGCTGCTGATCTAAGGAACCTTCTGCTTTGTGCCAAGAAAGCTGGGTCACATCTGCAGCAAACAATAGTTCTCAAATGCATCATATACAGGGAAAGAAGCCTGAGGCTTCATGTAGCACAAAAACAGCTGGAATATTTTTGGAGTGAACTTCATTTGCATCATGCTTGTACCTTAGTAGACATCTCCTATTTGATTGCGTATCTATTTTTACTTCTGTACTTTGTAGCTATACACAATTGCACCAAGGAACTGAGGATGTGATGGACGCATCCAATCTCTCTAAATATTTGTCTGTAGAGAAAAGAAAATACCTATATATTTAATGGGCATTATGATGGTCATGTATATGTGTGTGTATATATATATATGGACTGATCTATGAGAAAATAATTTGAGGGAACAAGCTGGAAACTCCTAGATATAGATAATCAATACAACTGGATTTCTGCAAAAGTTCTGATAGCATTTTATTGTGCAAAGCTGAATCTTAATTCTGATGATTATTAAACCATTATGTATTAGAATGTCTTCTTCACTACACAAGAAATAATTTCCTAATGATTTTTTTCATTATTGAGGCACCTTAATAATTAGGCAACCAGCAAAAAAGTGGGACAGTCTATCTAGGCTAAGCCTAGACTCATATGCTTTTTGAAAGGTGCAGAAATATTTTTATTATGTTCAGTTACTTCAGGCAGTAACTTGACCTTGGCAAGTCTTGCAATGAGGACTTTTACAATATGATTTCAAGGAAAATGGATGCATTTGAAATTTCCATTAATTTCCATTCAAATTTCCATAGATTCATACATCTCAGCAATCCTTAAAAATGCTCAGTGTTTTATTTTTTGAAGTATTTTACTTATTTCTGTAAAATATACAAGTTCTGTTTTATCCTGCTTGTTGGGAACTTCTGAATGCTTTCCAGGTGCTGCTGTGTCTCTTGAAAAACTAAAACAATAGCTTTGCAAGTGATGCCATCTGCCTGCATCCTTTGAAATGTGTTAACTGAAAACAATTAGCCTTGGAAAAGGATTCACTGTTTCAGTGCCTACTGTAGAGGCTGCAGCTGTAAAAAACCCTGACTGTAACTGGGTCTGCAGAGCCACACAGGACCTTCTCTGTTGTGTCTCTGAGACAGTGACTGGCACAGCAGGTGGACTCCAAGGATGTCAGTGGCCTTCTCAGACAAGAAAATCTGCACCAAATAGTTCATAGCTAACAAATGGTTTCAGTAGGTTAAATGTTTTGTTGTTCCTTAGTTTAGGGAGGGTTTGCGCAGGTGAGCAAATAAATGCTGTTTCCCATATTGCCAAACAGGACAGGACAAGAAACTGCTAAATAGGGAAGGTGGAGAAGGAGAATCTAGTTAAGAACGCTTGCCTGTATGAATGGAGACTGCACAGAAGTTAGTTGATGAGTTTAAAATTGTTAATAGAGTGTTCCAGCAGACACTTCAATTAATTTTTTTCCCCAAGAAAACTATCCTTACTTTATTTTTCCACAAATCCTTTTTCTGAACGTGTCTTGTTCATCATACAGAATATGTTAATATTTTGACCTGTACAATATTTTATTTGCTTATATGGTTGACACCATGGGCAGTACCTTCAATTGTATGATTTTAGTGAGACA
Source organism: Phylloscopus collybita (assembly GCA_027886175.1). Lineage (NCBI taxonomy): Eukaryota > Metazoa > Chordata > Aves > Passeriformes > Phylloscopidae > Phylloscopus > Phylloscopus collybita. Next base: position 77,901,854 of record JAJNNQ010000075.1, on the reverse strand, counting down.
AAGTAGTGTAATTTTACCGGTGGTAACTTAAAAAAAGCTAGAAAGTATTTTTCAAAAAATATTTGACTCTATATTATATATAAAAGAAATGTGTAAAACTTCCTTCACTACCTGGCATAATTACATTTGGCATAATTAATTTTAGTGATTATCCATATGATGAAAATCAGATTTTGTACCCTTTCAGTTTAATCCAAGGTCTGCAGCTGATTAACTTTCTTTTGTCTGAGTTCTTCCATTATGGAGTCCCCATGACACCAAACAAGAACTAATTGATCAGCTGCCACTTATCATTTCTTCTTTAAACTGGCTTTTTCTTAGCCTGAGGCATAAGCCTGAGACATGCACACAGTTAGGGATGATAAAGCTGCAGGAGAGGGTAATCAAGTCATATAGATTTCGTGGCTTAAGTCCCCTGTGTTCTTTATGTGGTTTGATTTTGTTAAAAATCTTATTTACACATAGCAGGTGGTAAGTAAAGAATAAAACAATGCAGACATGGTGTCATGAGCATGGATGGATACAGATACTCAGATGCTACATACACAGTATATACATTAAAAAACTAAAAACATAGAAATGCACCAACATCGATAATATTATCAAATGGTTTGTATACTAGGGATTACACATTATATCATATATCTGTATTTTGTAGATAGTATTCTTCCTGAAAAGTGGCATAGCTGGCAGCATCCTAAATCAGGGTTTGTGACAGCATGCAGGTTAGGGTCTATCCAGAACCTAAGAGTTCTAGGAAGGAGAGGTATCTTTAAGGAATTTGTCATTATATTCATTAACAGAGAAATACACTGCCCTAAATAGAGCAGACATGTATATTTTTTCAAGCAGATGTATCTATTTTATCATTTATTATTACGTTTATTATAATTGCTTCTAAAAATACAGCAGATTTACTGTTTCAAGATGTCTTGTTTCTGACTCTTTCCCTGACTTTTTCTTCTCTTGGTGAATTGAAAGAGCATTGTTGTGCTGGTTTGAAAGCAAAACCAGTGAGACTCCCAGTCAGAGATACAATTTAATAGAAGAAGAGAGGAAAAAAGGTGAAATAAATGGAATGATACAACCTAACACCCTGTTGGTCAGGGTGTTTGAAGCAGTCTGGAAATCCTCCTGGAGTGGTAGATGTGGTTCTGCTGGAGCAGAGATGATCCTGAGAGAGAAGGGTCCGGTGATGATGATAAGGGTCCAGTCTTCCTCCAGGAATCCAGATGAGATGTTCTTGTCAAAGCAGTGATTCCTGTAGAAACGTCTGGTAGCTCTTGTCTCCTCTGAGAGTTCAGTGGATAGAAGCTGCCAGTGAGATCTCAAACCCTGGATTATATCCAGGTGGGAATGCTTGGCTCCTCCCCCTGGGCAGAGCATCTCACAATGGTATGATTTCATCCTATGAGTCATGCAAATGGATCCTTGATGGCCCATTAAACAGAGATAACGTCTTCCGGGAAGGCATTGTTGGGCTCGTTAACAGAAGATAAGGAGAACACTGCCCCACCTTGGCTCCAATGCCTCATGGGGATAGAATACATCTTTGGGCACAATTTTACATGGTAACCTAGGACAATTGTTTTTATCCTCTGAGACATAAACAGTATGTTGTTACAAGTATTTTTTCAGAAGCGAACATCTTCCACCAGCTTTAATGAGACCTGACTTAGTGACTTCTTCCAAGTTTTAAGAATGTAATTTTTGATACCTTTTCATACATATAAGAACAATATTTACTTCCACCTTTCCTTGCTCACTTGTGCACTTAATTCTCCCTAAATGCGCTTTTCCCATGTTAACAGGTTTCTGTTTCTATTTTCCATTCAGTTCCTTCATTACATGGATTTAATTAAATCATCTTAGCTCCTAAAAAAGCATTATCCCTTACTTCTCTAAGGAATGCATTTAAGATGACATTCCTTACTGTGTCCTACTTGACTTGCTCAAGTTATAGTTGGTGGGGTTATCCTCTCTGGAACAGAGTAAGGCTTTCATAGGTCATTAAATCTGTGTTGCCATGAAAATAAATTTCTCTAGGAGGCTTTTTATTAGCAGTAGGTAAATGGAAATTCTATCTTTGGTGCCTGGTATCATATTTGATATAGTATTCTTCTGTCCATAAGGGGCCAAGTTCTGTGAAAAAGAGGGGTAACAGTGCAACAGAGCTGATGGTGTGGCATCTGGAGAGTAACCAGCAGGGTGCTTCTGCAAGCATAATATTTCAGTTAGCAAATACTGTATCACAGCTATCCTCAAAACAGTATTTGCCTCTGTGTCCCTTGGAGCTGTACACTTAAAAGGGCAGCAGCAGAATAAAGACAGGCAGAGGTGATAATGAACCAACAGTGAAAGTGCTACTTCTACAAAAGTTCTGTTCCTTCTGCTCACGTCGGTGTGCAAACCTTGCTCTACTGAAAAAATAGAAAGAGGAGAAAATTGTCATTATTTTATTGTCTTTTGGAATCTTTAATTTGTATTCAAGCTGTCCTAATGGTTAAATTGCCTTGCTGGGGTTTTTATAGCTGCACTGTTGGCTGTTTGGATTTTAATTCTCAGTTATTAGGGATCTTGTTATAGGGAGGACTGAGATGAATTTTACTCCTTTGAACATAACCCCTGCAAAGAAAAGGAACCTCTACATTCACTTAGTGCATTTGTGCAATATTGTTCCTCATAAAAAAAGACCAGTTTTATCAAGAAAAAAAAAAAAACAATTAAAATAAAAACTTTTCAAGGCAATTTACTACACAACTATTAAGAATTCCTTCCATTTCTAGCACAATGCTTTCTAAAGAATTATCAGGTCAGAAAGTAAAGATGCATAAAAGATAGTGGTTCCTGCTGTTAACCTACAGACTATCAATATATTAGATAAAATAAATTTTTACAGCAGAATTAGCTATTACACATCTCTATAAGCAGATGAAATTTTTGCATGGATTTACACATCCACGACTGTCTTTCTCACACATTTCAGAGTGCTTAAAATGCAGTTAATTTGCAGCTTAAATATTCAGTTGTTTTTCAGGCTCTGTGTTTGTTGATATGGACTTAGTCTTTTATTAAACTTTTCAGAATTTAGGATTTGTGGATTGCCAAATTGAAGTAATAGAACTGGTACTCAATTTGCCATAGAACTGTGATGGACTTTACACTGTTACTTGGGAGGAGAAGAAATAAAATATATCTGTCACTGCACTGGGCAGATAAATGTAACTACTGCTCTGTGGTATGACAAAATCAGAAAATAATATTTATCTCTAAAAGTCTTTTCTAGCATTACATGTTATTTCTAACTTCATTACATCACCTTACCTGAATTTCAGTTACCTTGAAATAACTGCTGCTAAATGACCACTGAAGCTTAGCTTTATTGGAGGTCACAGTTTTGAAAGCTTTTGGATGGCTGAAAATACAGCTTCTGATTCTGTACTTGTTTCCATCAGTTTTTCAGTAGTGTCTCTTGATGGTTTTAAGCAAGTAAGTTTTCGAGTTTTGGCAAAGCAAATGACAGCAAAACCAGTTAAAGGTCATTCTTACTCTGCATACAACTGGTTAAAAAATGAAAAATAAAGATCTTCATCAGGCAAGAAGGGCTGTGTTTAACTGTGCTGGCAATTCCCAGGATAAGAAGTTATCTCCCTTGTGATACGTCATCCACTAGCACTACAGTAAAGCCCATAATCCATAAAGCAGAGAACGGGGACATATAAAGAGGCTTTTTTTTTTTTTAGCTCAGTTTAAACCTGTCTTCTCTACAGAGATAACAAAGGTGAAATACAATGTCTATGTACACTTTCATTAAAGTCCTAAAATACCTGTGTGCCTGTGTCTCAGTTACACCTCTTGCTTCCTTTCGTTCTCCTTAGAAAGGTGCTCAAGAAGAGGAATAATGACCCTACAAAACTGTCTAAAACAGTTGGCATGCAATCTTTCATAGAGGAGCACATCTCTACACACTGATGCCCATTGCTAAGGTGTAAAGGAATTTCAAATGGCCGCTAGTATGTCGTATGTTCATTTCAGTCCTAGTCTGCTGGGTTTTGGCCTATTAAATGTGTATAATTTATACATATATAATAATCAGCTGCTACTGAAACTACTACTGGTTTTACAAAATCACACTTTTTTTCTGTGTACACAGACTGAAAACTCACTTGATATATATGCTCATTGTTCAGTAGTATTTTCAGTTTGTTTTTCCCCTGTTGATCTCTTCTGTGGAAGTTTCCCTCAGCTTTTTCCTCAAATTAAGGGGAAAGAAAAGAAAAAATTTTCTGCTTTCCCAAAGAGCTCCATCAGTTTCTGAACTACATATAGCTACACTTCCTAATTTTTGATATGATATATAGGATTCAAGGTGTATTCTTGAATCTTGTATATATTTATGTGTATGTATAGGCCAAGGACGAGGTGACCTGGGAGATATCAGAGAAGGGGAAAGTAAGGAGGGTTTATCCAGTAATGAGTAAGAAAATGAGCAAGGAATGCAGAACAAATTGTTTCTTCATCTGAAGAAATTATTAGAGATGGTTTGGGGGCAACTGCACTAAGTTTTCACTGTCACAGATTCTTGGCAGTAGCTGTCCTAGTTTCAAGGCTCATGAAGTGTCTGAATTTATAGCTGGTGTGAAATTACACTCTGGTATCAGCAAACAGAAATACTGAGTTCAAATCATTCCTGAGTGCTTCAAAATCTAGAGCTCTGAAATAGATGTTTAGGTATCTAATTTTAGGCAGTCCGATTTTAAACTGGACCTATTATTTGTATATGTTTTGAAGACCAGCTGACAGTTTATCTCACCACTTTAAATCTCCAACATTTCAGACAGTTTCACACTGCTAGAAGGTATGATATTTGAAAGGCACTTTACTGTGTAGCAAAACATTCATTCTTACTTCAGTGAAAGCTGCAATAAATTTGATGGAAGTAAACAGATTTGAAATGTAATGGACTGACAGTTCACTAGTTATATCTGAAATATCTGACCATGAGCAGTCTAAATTTCAAGCTAGTTTTTCAGTGTCAGAGAATATTTTTTGGGTTTTAGCTGAAGGGCAACTAAATGGTTCCATTTCCTTCTCAGATCAAACTCTTTTATTTTCTGGCACAGTAAGGACCAGCATAAAATTCAATACTAAATTAGTTTTCAGATAAACAGCAATAACACCAGTGATTGCTCTTGACTTATATTAAAAATTGATAATTATTGTCTCTTCAGCTACAGCATTCAAGACTAGAAACCATCAAAATGGGTATTTTCAATTTTAATAAATATACCAATATTGAGGCCACAAGAGCACAAATAAACTTGGAGAATTTGGGGAAACAGAGAATTTGCAGCTCACAAAAAACAGTCATATTGAAAAGGTTTGCAGAATTCATGTTAGATACTAGAATTTCAATAAAATACTTTCATATTGAATAAAAGATAAATTCAGCTGTAAATTTTAAAATGATAATAAATCATTTATAATTGTAAAATTACAGCTTTCCAAAAACACGCATATTTTGAAATTGTTTCAAGAAAGGGGTCAAGTTGACATGTGATTTTATGTTTTTGTTTTCAGCCTTTTGCACAACTGTAAGCATAATATATGGCACCTTTGACAGCTGGGATATTGTGTAAGACTTTTGTTATAAGGGATCGTGATATCAGATTGTGAAGTGAACGTCTCAGTAGCCTTTGAACAAGCGAGTCATTTACACAGGTGAGCAGGTTGCTCAAATAAATTAACACCCTTGCTGATTTGGCCTAGCAAAAGCCTTGTTATCTGTCCTAAGTTTTTGCACTTAGATTGTTTTATAATGAAGTTATTGAAGAGAGGTGTGTACACCTCAACAGTGAACTAAACCAAAGATTTTTATCTAACTCCACAACAAATTGCAGAGTTGAGGTTGATGTAATGTTGCAAATAAAGCTCTTTAGCAGAGCCTTATGTAATAACTCTCTAATTGCATATTTAAATACTGGTTTAAAAGGAGTCATTAAGAAAAAGCAATGACACTTAAGAAGAATCCTGTAAATGTCAAGGCAAAGGCAATCTTGAAACATTAATCTCTTCTTAATTGTTGCAGTCACAAATGAAATTATCAGAATGGACAGTAGTTAAAATGAGCTGATTGGTTTCATGGATGTTTGAAGTGTAAATAGTATCAGCACTTTTGGCAGAGTGGCTGAACTGAGAAGATCTTTAGATTAGAAAAACATAGTGGCATGGCCAAAATCCTTTCCCTCCTTTCAAAGTTCTTTCTTTCTTATGGTCATGACAAAACCTTTCTTTTGGCATAAAATGCTTGCAGTAAGACTATATAGCTGCTCAGAAAATGCTGGTATAGTTTGGGCTTTTAGGTAGTTGGTTGGTTGTTTTCTTCCCAAAAGCCAGGATAATATTTCAACAGGGATTTTCTCAGGAACCATTGTCAGCTGTAGCATAGCCTACAAGTGTTACAGTACAGGCTGTGTGTGGATGCCTGTGAGAACAGAGTCATATGCAGGAACCAAAATGTTCACCTCTGATACACAAATCACAGGTTGAAGTCTCAGCTCCAGTTGGCAGAACAAGGATTTCGATTTGCACTGAAGTCTTGAAATAGAAGACTTGCGCGGGAGAAATGCAAACATCATAGAAACAGAGAGCATTCCTTTGCAAGAGGTGGCATTTAATTATTTTTAAAAGGTAGAAGAGCATAAAATATTAAACAAGGCATTTACTTCCAAACTCTGTGGTCACAGACCTCACAGTGTATAAAATAAACATATTAAATCCTTTAGATAAATAAAGCAGACATTCACCTGTGGCCCAGGTGACTGGTAACCACTGTGCCCTCAGCCATACAAGCACAAGGCAACACCTTTGCCAACAGGAAACAATGTATTGTATTTTCAGGAGAAAGCGGGGTGACTGTAAAATATTCTGCCTGTTACTTGTGTTCAGCAATGGAAAGAAGTGAACGGCAGCTCTGCATGCTCAGACATAGCTGTAGGTCTTTCGTAGTTCTGAAGCAAAATATTTTGAACAAACATTCCTTGGAGCCGATGGGTTTTTTTATCCTTCTTCACTAGTGTTATCAAAACTGTTTTCTATTTAATTCCAAAATTATTCTAAAATCTTATTCTAAATTCTTATGAAACATCCTGAATTTTGGCCAGTTGTGCTCAAGAGTTTCTATTAATCTCCTCCAAGTATTGATGTGAAACAGTTGTTCCAGGTTCAAATAGTTTTCCTGTACCAAAAAAAAAACCAAAACACCCAAACCAAAAAACAAACAACAACAACAAAAAACCACCACCAAAAAAACCAAACAAAAAACCCACCCCAAAACAGTTAAAATTGTCTTTTGTTTGATCTTAGTCATCAGTGGGTTTCAGATCTGTTCCTAATCCCATTGAAAAAAACTTACACAGATACTTAAGTAAATACATTTACACACTTGAAATAGCAAAAAACAAACAAACAAAAAAACCCCACCAAAAACAAAAACAAAAAAACCCCAAACCAAAAAAAACCACATAAACAACAACAACAACAACAAAACAACCAAACAAAAAAACCCAAAACAAACAACACAAACATTTAGAACTGGTAAGAAAATAAAACTTAAAAAGAAGTTTCCAGTAATTACTCTATGTACAATCTTCTTACTCATCCAATGCCAATGGACCTTGTTTAATTACTGCATTAGTAATAAAGCTACACTTGGTTTTAATTTTTTACTCTTGTGTATTTTGGGGCAGTCAATAATTCTACACCTGTATTAGCTGCCTAACATACTTGTGAGAATAAAATAACCTGTTGAGTACTTGGACCAAAAACTGTGTTTGCCATTTGGTTGATCTGTTTGAATGTGGAAGACGGAGACTGTTTTTTCAATTTTGCTATTTACTGCTACTAGTCTTTGATGGGAACATAAAGCTATGGACACTATTTCAGCTTCCTAATTAGGGAACTGATGTTATTTAGGGGGAAAAGATCATAAAAAAAAAATCAGTAAATTCTTTATTTTGCATGTGTGTGCACTCATTATTTACATGTCTTTGGTGGCAACTACGATCAGTGCTCATGTATTTCATGTAGAATTACTGTAAATAAGATTACAGAGAAATGAAAACAAACCATGTCCTTTCATGTATGGCAAGCTTTTTAAGCAGGAATTTTCCATCTGATTTTCTTTTATGGAAGATTACAAATCTCAAAATTTGCTACTAGGAAAACCTCACGTGTGTCTCAGGGAACGCCTGGTACACAGATTTTTGAAGAGTGGGATGATATTATTGGGAAAAAAAACACTAGATGTTTACCATGTTACACTCTTCCCCCAGGCCCATTTTGTTGATCACTGAAAGAGAGAGTGCACTGACATAGATGGATATTTTATTTTGATTCAACTATGTTATTCCAAAGTGACAGTTTCCACCATTTCTCAGTCCTCTTATAAGGAAACTGCTGACCCATATTATTCCAACAACCTATCCTCTGTACACAGCTCAGCATGTCGGTGGCCTTCTCCAAAACTTCTCATGCTTGGATGTTTTCATGAGATTGATTTACAAATTCCTCGTGAATGAAATACGCAGTAAGATCACAAGAACCTGGAAATTAGGCAAATTGTTTGGAATAAAGTATGAATAAAGTTAAAACTGATCTAAAAAGCAAAATTCATCTTCATGCAAAACCAAATTCAAACAAAAACCAGAAATATATAATGGAAAAATTTATAATTGAAACTTTTTTTTTCTGGGTGCAGAAAAAATGTTGAGTTGGTATTCGTTTTCCCTTACAGTAGTTTGGATCACTGTTGCTGGCAGCATTTTGACTTGAGCAAAGATGCAAAACTGCAAACTTCTTAGCAGCTTGTTCCTTAAGCCTTCTGAAAGTTATTTTCTCTTCCAACAAATATTATGACATAGGTAGTACTTTGGGGCCTTATGTTCAACCAGTCTAAACCAACATGCCAATCTTATGTGATATCTGAAATTCACAAAGGTTATCTATCCTAAGAAAGCAAACTCTTGGATGTTTATTGAGACTATTACAAGAAGCATTTGGGAGCATTTTAACTTGTTGGGTTGGCTGTTTGTCTTCATCTTTATGTGGACTATTTCTTCTCTGTGCACCATCATAAATCATCTGTTCAAAACAGGTTTGTTAAATTCTTTTTTTTTAAATTTTGAAATGATACCTAATGCATAAAAAATGTTGTTGCCACTGATGACCTCCTCGTTATCCAGAATTGGAGATGGAAAGCACTGAAATGTTTCAGTGCTAATGATGTTCAGTGTGGTTTTTGTAATAAGACATTAATTAATAATTTTTGTCTGACTTATCAAGATACATGCCACTGATAATGCCTGTGGATCAAGTCAGAAGTGCTCTTAATTCATCCTTAGATATGTTTTGTGCAGTATAATTTACATATTTTCAAATGCAGCAAATCTGCCCTATTGAAATAAAAATAAATTTTATTGTCTACTACCAAAAGACACTAAAGGTAATAAAAAATGGGGAAGAACTGGAAATAATTATTGCAAAAATCCTTTTTTAGAGTAAGGGCATTTTTACTTTTAAAACATTTAAAAACACTTAAAACAAGAAAAACATTTTTAAAGTTAGGGTTAACTTGTGTGTGGTTATCTCAACACGTTTCACTGGCAATGCAATAAAAAATTAATTAAACTTTCAAATATTTATTACTTTAATTTTATTGGTTCCTTGCTTACAAATGTATGCACCTTTCCTCTCTTCTGTCCTAGTGGTGTCTGGATCATAGGTATTCCACAGATCACGGCTGAGGTACAATGACCTGTAATAGGGTTATAAGACTATTATGAGCTAGTAAAAAACCAAACTGTTAGTAAGATTCACAGTTCTAGCCACACCTTAACTATACATGTCCTGCTGTGTGAAAACATGAAAGTTGCATTAAAGAAGCATTTCTTCTCTGGTCTTAATATTTTCTTAATCTAGTAGTAATTTTTTTTGGACTTTGTCAATCAGTTAAGGGACTATACCTTATGAAACTAAAATATCTTATGTTCAAGACTGGATTAAACCAGTCTTGGTGGGAGATGTCCCTGCCCATGGAAAGGGGGATGGGGACTCGATGATCTTTAAGGTCCCTTCCAACAATATTCTATTATTCTATGCTTCTATGAAATTAAACTTTAGTTTGTATGGGCTTCACATGAAGTGCAAAAAATGAAGATTATAGTGGAAATGTAGCATCAGAGTTCACTAAAGGAGTTTTTCTACAACTACTTTGAACTTAAGATTGACAAAGGTATTTGTAGACATGCAAACAAGGAAAAAATGTAAAGAGTAGTAACTTTTTTTTTAATGCTAAAATGAAAACTAAATCTAATCATGTCCCCTTAATACTTGATTATACACTTAGCATTTATAATACTTTCTAAAGAAATTATACACAATGTGAGTTTCCATTAAATGACCAAAAGATGAAGTATCTACTGAATCCATCTCTTAAAACTGTATCATGGAAGTGCTGATAGACAGCAGCTATATAGGTCTGCAGATAAAAAGCAAATAAAACTGATTCTAGTTGTCTATATGAAGTATCAAGGTGTCTGATGTAATAAAATATTATCCCTTGAAGAAGGACTGTGGATTTACTCCTGATTAACAGGAGGCGATAAGCCTCACTTAAACCTTGTTTTCAAAGGTAATAAACACAACAGCTCCCTCCAAGGCAAAGTTCTGTTTGAATCATACTTTGTCTAGTTTTAGAACATGTTGTGATATCTGAACCTTTTTTTCTGGTGTTGTTTTGTTTGTTTGTTTTTTTGTTTTGTTTTTTTTTTGTTTGTTTGTTTTTTGTTGTTGTTGTGTTTTTTTTTTTTTTTTTTTAATCTGGATCACTTACATTTACTATACACTATTTTAGTTAGTTTTCTCTTTTGTAATCTAACTGCAACTCCTGTGTTGCATCTTCTTCCTTAAAAAAATCAAGCTTAACAGTGGAAGCTGTGGATAATGTGTTAGTTGTGCCTGTTCTTTTATTATTTCTGATTGAATTAAGGCATATGAAATGAAAGGTCAATGATACCCGACTGAAACTTTGATTAAAGTGCTGAAAATCATCTCCGGACAGAGATGTTCCCTCCTAAAACAAGTGAACAGGCTGTCATTAAGCAGTCCTGTTCCATTCTTGTATCTGAACCATTTATTAACCCTCTAACACTTTAAAATAAGTTATATAAGATTAAAATTTGAGGAAATACAGAGAGTTAGCTCTCTGAGACTGTGTCTGGTCGGCAATCCATTTTACATACTGCAGTCAGACAGAATTTCATGAAGATGATCCCTTCAGCCAACAGAACTATCTGGACTAATATTGTTATGCTCATATTGCAATTTAGCACATTTACATGCTACGGAAATTCAATTTGTGTCCTTTTCAATAATCATAAATGTGATCACTTTCCCCACCCCCTCACTCCCACCCCCCCCCCCCCCCCCCCCCCCCCGCCCAGGGATTCTGGGAAAATCATCATAAGATCCTTGAGAGTAGTACTTGGTTAGTGTTTTTGGAAGGCAACCTATTAGTTTCAAGCGTTCATTAAAGATAAGGTACGGTCAAAAAATTAGGGCTATGTAAGTATCAGGAGAATCAAAGTGGTATGTTTTTGGTTTTTCTTTTTGCTTTGGGATTAAATTTATATGGAAGGATAATTTTACCATCTTCCTAATTCTTTCCCAGCTGACTGTGGAAAACTGATATGCGGACACCAATTTTCTAACTTAGATCTACATTTTTGAGTTTGATTTCAGATATAGAACTTTTTTAACAAAATCTCATGAGAACCATTATAGACATAGAGATAATTTTAGAATTTATTTTCATAAGTTCACTGACTTGCTTTAAATTCTTTTGGTTTCTAGGGGCTGTTTGGTTAGAATTCTATATTTTTCACTGATTTCCTCTCCCCCACCCCCATCCATTAACATTTACTGGGTTTATATGTTCTTGGTTATTTTTTTGCCTAGAATATATTCTGTAAATGATAATGTTGGAAGGCCACAAAGATATTATTTTATGATGTAATACTCTTCCTGGTTATGGTATTGTCTTTTTTTTTACTATTTTAATAATTGTCTTCACCAGTGACAGTCTCCATTTTAGTGTGCAGTTTGTGCTTGTCTTCACATGTGGAATATGCTGAGTTTTTTGATAGGAGTACTAAGCCACAGGTATGTCAAATAGAATAATTTTCTATTAGCTTATTAAAACAGATTTTTCTGTAGGAGGTGGGCAAATGTATAAATCATTTCTGTTACAAAAACTTCCTGAGTCCATCATAAATCTGTGAGGAAGGCATGTTTTCATGCATCTTAAATAGCCAAAACCTGTAGAATCTGGTTCTCTCTTAAATGACAAAAAGCTATAGAGTCTGTCACATTCTCTGCCCTACCTTGCAAAAACTAGATGGAGAGAGACAGGTTTTTTTTTAACAACTTGTGGCATACTAATTGCAATAGAAACCTTGAGTGTGAGATGCTGGTAGAATAGTTGGCAGATTTTAGAAATCCTTACCTCTCCCCTGATTGTGTTAATCAGCAAAATATCTGCGTTTTAGTGATTATTAAAATCTCAAGCATTTTTTTTTCCTGGAATGGAGTGGCTATTATTATATTTTTAGTGATTTTTTTTTTGTTTCTTCCAGTTATTTAAATGTTTAAAAAACCCTCCACATTGTCCAGAAATGGCACCACAGTGTCTTCTCTTTTCAATAATTATTCAGAGGTATTTGTACCAAATATGCTAAGTTCATTTTCTTCTCATCACTTCCTTACTCTTATCAAATGCCATTTGTGAGTAGTACAGCTGGTTTCACTAGTATCTTTCACCAATATTCATGAAGCTAACATTGATGTATTTTAATTTGCTTATGCTCATTTGTGTGTCTGCCAGGAAGAAGTACTTTCATACAGTCTGTATGAGAGTTTTTTATTAAAATTAATGCTACATTCAACTGTGTCTTCCATCAGGAGGGAGTGTTCCACAGGCAATGATGCAGCACAGAAGCTCTTTGGGATAGGAAAGAGGAGTTTCTGCCTCAGCTGAGATTTTCAGAGAGCCTTCAGTAGAAAGCCTGGTGAGAAAGTATGAAATGAGGGAAAACTTCCATCGCAGATCAAAATCACCCTCAGGCTGGGCAAAACCTTGACATGGTGTGCTGGCAAATACTATATCTTCTTTCCTGGTACTTGCTAATACATCAGGAATTCTCAAAAAACTGCATGTGGAAACCTGCTCCCCAGTGTTGCTACAGCCCCTTTAAAAGTTGGTCCCAAAAATAAGAGGGTGTCTTGCAATGGCTGTCGATACCACAGCACACCACACTGACACCACTGCATGGCAGTGGCACAGCCTCAGGGCAGTGGGGAGGTAGCTAAAAAACCCTTTATGATTACTGAGAACAGATTTTTAGACATGAAAGACAGAAGGAGCTGTTCAGTTGGCTGGTCTGATCTGAGTTCATAAGCAAACTGAAATGAAGGACTTTCTCAGATTAATTTTTATTTCCAATCAGGCATCACTCTTTATTTACAAATTCCTGGTTTGGATAGCTCCTGGCAGCATTTGCCAGTGGATCCAATGGCTAATTACTGCCATTATGGAAACCAGCATGTGTTTTATTTTTATTCAGCTAACATTAGCTTACAGACATGGGTTGGTTTTTTATTGTTGTTTTCATCTTTTGCTAATTTTACCTGATAGAATGCAGTACAATATTCTTTCATTGTTTAAATGGAGAAACAAAAAGTTGCAAGGGTATCAGAGACCCAAGTCAGTAGTAAAATAAAGCAGTAAGATAAGAAAATCTGTTCCAGTAGAAGATCAAATACTCTGTGTGTTAGCATTTGTTTAAGATTATTTCCTCTGAATCTCCTTAATTCTATGCACATTTTAACACTGCAGCTATAAATATGCCAGTATTAGCTAAATGTATAAGATATTTTAATGAGAAGGCTAAGGGAGGGTTAAATGACTGTCTAAAACAACTGAAAATGAAATTGGAAAACCAAAATAGATTAACAGATTTTGTTTTGGATTTGGGGAATGTAATTTTAGTTTCATCTTGTCCTTGACTGCCATAGACTAGATAGAACAGTCAAAATAGAACATGTAAAGATGACATTTTAAAAGAAGCTAAACCAAGAGAGACTCTTTGGACTTGAAGCATTGCTTCCTCTTCCCCCCTCCAGAAACTTAGGACAGAATGTCTTAATATTGGCTGGTACTTAGGAATATAAACAACATATATATTAGAAACCATCAGGCTGTGAAGTTACATCTTGCATGAAAATCATCTTAGAGATTGTAAAATACTAGCAATATTTTGTTTTCTTATCAGATGTGACTTATAGTCTTACATAGATCAGGGATATTATAAAATCAAACCTGTGAAATGCTGTGTCAAGCATAAAATTAATTTACCAGAATACTTTAATTTTTTTTAATTCATTAGTTTTTCTTTTACCAAATATAAAATTCATCCTTTTTTCTGAAGTTGGACTGAACTGCACAGTAGTCATTTCCCATACAGATCATCAGTTCTTTGTGCTGCTACATTATTCCCTTACTCTTCCCTCCCCAATCTCCCCAGTTAGTTACAAAGTCATTTTTCTGCATATGAAGTCATGTGTAAACTCTCTCTGGTGTTGTCCTCTGTCTAAGCTTCCTGTAATCTTAATTCATAAAGTCCTCAGTGACAGTGCTTTGCTCTGCTTTGCTTTCCTTTGCTTTGCAGCTAGAGCATCTGGCAAATCCAAGTGGCCTCGTGCATGAGCCAGGCACAGAAGATACTCTGGACTCTCCCTCTCAGGCTTTGGTATTCATACAGCCCTGGTTATGATAGTTCAATCTGTTTACCCTCTCTAATGAATTAATACAAAATTCCTTTGGGATACAGAGGATGTACTGCTGTTCCCTTTTTATAGGTGGGTGTTGAAGCACCACCGAAAAACCTGTGATGCCTTTTGAAAAAGAATGAATTGTTTTTTCTTTTGCTTTACATGGCATTCAACACTTTGATCTCTGAAGTCAAGATCCAAATGAAACCCTGCTAATTCCAGCTGGTCCTTAATGACTGGCTGAGAAGTTGTGTGACAGAGAAATGGATATTGCTGATGGCCCCATCTGGTTTAGTAAAAGTTTGTAGTCTGGATTATTTCAGATCTGTCCTCATCAGTCTGCCTCTCTCTCTGGCTGGGACAAAATGAGAGTCATCAGTAGACAGAACTTCCTATTTGGCAAGAGCTGCCCTGACTTTAAATAATAGTTTTCTAGGCTGTGTATTTCCTTATGGACTTTGTATTTCGACCTTCATCATCTTGATGGACTGAGATCTGATGCTTTAATGGTGCTCTGGGCCATAAACAGATTTTATTTTCCCTGTTTCCTCTTTTTGTTTATTTGTTTGTTTGTTTAGTTTTTCTAGCTAATAAAACTATTAAAATCTGAGTGAAATTCTGCTCATTAGGGCACAGGTGACTTAAGGAGATGTCTTATACTGTTCAAGAGATTCTTTACTAAGTCTCTTAAATTTTGCAAAGTGGAGTATTGAAATACTTAAAACAATCTAGAAATGTGTATCTTTCCCAAGATAAAATAGGAGTGTTCTGTCATATTTCATATTTGCCACCATGATTTTGTCTTTTTCCCATTTTATGAATCCATACCTGAAACGTTGTACATGGAATAAAAGCTACCAGTATATTAATTTGTTTTTCATAGCACAAAGAGGATTCTTAGAAGATAGGGTACTGAAAATAAATTACCTCTCTCACCAAACACAGGGTGTTTTGAGACCCTGAGGGTTCTGAAATATAAGTCTATATTTTCTCCTCAATTTCACACTCCAGTTTTCCTAACACTACCTATTAAGAGTGAATTAGGGTGAATTGCACAGAATTTAATAAAATATTGTGTAAATATGAATATGTATATATAGGTTTTGTAGAAATACTTCTGCTATGAGAATTTGATCCTTCAGCATATCTTATATAGCCTTTTTGATGTAAAAAAAAGAGAATATTTGAAGTTGTTTTAGAATGAATGGCAAATCTTAAGTTTTTCATCTTTCTTAAGATGTTTCTTATTTTGAAGAAAACAAAGCAAAATGTATAATCAGGATTTGTTAATCATTAATTACTTAATGTTGTTGAATTATAGCTGATTAGTTTTTAATTTATATGAATTCATTTATTAATCTTAACACTGAAGAACTTTCATAGGGGAAATTTTTTTCAAAAAGGGATTTGCATTATAGATATCCTTTTATATGCTCTGTTTATCCTTGCACATTACAAAGTACTCGCTTGCATTTTGATACGCAAGATCTGACTTTCAGTCTGACTATGAGTAATTAATTTATAGCGAGAATAAGAGAGGGTAAAAACATATTTATCTGAGTGCCTGAAGGAAACCTGAGTATCTGTTTGCAGTAGGCAGAGTCCTGAGTGAAATGGTTTCTGGAGAGTTACATGGCTGAACAGGGGGATATGAGAGCCCTGTGTGTGTTGTAGGGGAAGCATGGAAGTTGCCATGGCTGGTTTAAGACTTACAATTCCCTCTAAGCCCAAGGATCATGTTATTTTCAGTGATAACAAGGGTTCAAATGTATTCAGTTTCTATTCATGACTCTTACTCTACTTGTGACAGACCTCTCAAAATTGGATTTTGAATGTTCTAGCCCAATCTTTGCAGTTAAGCCAACAGTCTTCTTACATTTTAAAATAATGCAAAGAATTATCAGATTCATACATAATTTATAAAGTATATATAATTAGTTTAGCCAGATGTGTCTGTTTTCCTGTACAGGTTAATCTATCTGTTACATGAATTAAATTTATTTAATATGAATATATTTTTTGTTGCTACATAGGGGCCTATTTATTCAATCTAAAGGCAATTATCAGAGCTGTTGAAGGAAATATTAAGGGCCTATTTGGTAAGTTTAGGAAAAAAAGAAAAAAAAATTAGATTGTTCTGAGTTTTAATCAGTTTTGATGCCTTGTATATGGTAGAGTTAATATAAATAAAACATTGTAATGTTATGTTTCATGCTCAAGTAATATCTCTCTTCTTTCATTTTCAATAGTTTGCCCTTTTTCAAGCTTCTGAATGAGAACCCAAACTTTGCTAGAGGTCAGACTGGTGCAGGAGATACCAGCAGATAAAGCAGATGGATGTATCTTACCTGAAATGAAGCATTATCTTTCCTGTTCATGTGTGTGCATTTATCTCTACAGTCATTATAGCTACTGGTAACAGCAATGAATCTTTTCAGAGAAATCATCTAGCTGAGGAAAAAAGACAGAAGTGAGAAAAACCAGTGCCCCCACATCTCGAAGTCTGCTTGTATAGCTGATGTCAGCAAAACAGTTTGGACATTTACATATCTGCTGTTTATTTAAAACAATGGCTTAAGAGTTTTGCTGAACTTAGACTTAAGCAGGGGTGAGTAAAACAGCTCTTACCTGTGGTTTTCACTTAGTTTTAGAAAATCAAGTTTTACCAAGAAAAGGAAATGCTTTAGGAAGCATTTCTGTGAAGGGCAATAATGCCAATAAGATGCTAATGCCTGTAGGACCATTACTTTATCTTTGTAGAACTGGTAGAATTGTGGGTTTCTGGATGGGGAAAAAAAAGTATCACTTACATGTATGCAAAAGCACAGAAGAGAGAACAATACCAGATGTAATTTTGAGAAATAAGATTTGCATAAGTTCTTGGTTCACAATGTTTGCAGATGTTGTGGCAAGGGCAAAATAAATTATTTAGATATTTTAAGGAGAGGACCCACATTTATATCAGAATACTTGTTATTGTGGACAGAAAACCCAACAAGGGAAAAGGTGATGGTTTTTGGATGCAAGAGAGTCTAAGTATAAAAAAAATGATGGCAAAGGAGGGAAAAGACAATGAAAAGAAGAAAATGCTTTTGAGTGAGTGGGGAACAACTATAGAAGGGTCTTCTAAATTTATGATGGCACATTGAAATTATAAAATGTGATATTATGAAGAGGAAACAGAAATCAGACAGGATGTTGAATTCAGTAGCAGAGCTAAAATACCAAGGAAAAAAAACATAAGAAAATTCTAAAAGTTGTAACCCTTGAATGAATATTATTAGTACTACTACTGCTACTTAAAGTAAATTAATTTTAAAAAATCCTCTAAATCATAGATGTCCCTTACTAATTTTGAAAACAAGGTATCTGAAACACCAGCAGATTGTAAATAGTGTAGCCTTTAAAATGGGAACTGACCAGAAAAGGACAAAACTAGTTCAGGATTGTAACATTGTTACAATCTGTAGTGATTGTTACAGACTGTAGTTATTAAGAGAGTGCTAGCTATTGAGATTTCACCCAGTTAATGTTTTGTCATTTCTTGAGGACCCAAAAGTATAATTTCATTATCTCAGGTTACTAGGCTGATTAAAATTATCCAGGATAGTCACAACTGAGATTTGTACTTGTTTAGCCTTGTATTGAGAACCTGTAAGCGTTCTCCAGGATAATCTAAACTCAGTCTCTGTGTGGTGCATGATTGTGAAAGCATTTGTGATGAGCTCAAGCTGTAGCTGGCAGTTTGATGTCAGCTTTCAGTTTCCAGCCTTGGGTTATAGGTTTTATATACCTCCACCTAACCTAATTATAGCTTATAGAAACATGGAATATGCTGAGTTGGAAGGGACCCACAAGGATCCTCAAAGTCCAATTCCTGGCCCTGCAAAGGACCATCCCCAAGAGTCACACCATGTGCCTGGAAGTGTTGCCCAAAAGTGCTTCTTGAACACTGTCACCTTTTGTACTGTGACCACTTCCCTGGGGAGCCTGTTCCAGTGCCCAAACATTCTCTTGGAGGATAAAACTTTTCCTGATACTCAGCCTAAACCTCTCACAACTCAGCTTCATGCCATTTCCTGGAGTCCTGTCATGAGTGAAGAAATCAGTGTCTGCCCCTCATTTTCCCCTCACAGGGAAGTTGTAGGTTGCAATGCGGTCTCCCTCCTGTCTCCCCTCCAGGCTGAACAGACCAAGTGACCTCAGCCACTCCTCATATGGCTTCCCCTCCAGACCTTTCACCACTTCATGGCCCTCATTTGGATGCTCTCTAATAGTTTAATGTCTTTCTTACATTGTGGCACCCAAACCTGCCTCCAGCACTCGAGATGAGGCTGCCCCAGCTCAGAACAGAGCAGGACAATCCCCTCCTTTGCCTGGCTGGCCATGCTGTGCCTGATACCCCCGGGACAGGTTTGGCCCTCCTGGCTGCCAGGGCACTGCTGGCTCAGATTCAACTTGCCATCAACCAGGACCTCAAATCCCTTTCTGTAGCACTGATTTCCCCAGCCCCTCATTCCCCAGTCCATACACACAGCCAGGTGCAGAATATGGAGCTTGCCCTTTTAAAACTTTCTACAGTTGGTGATTGCCCATGTCTAGTTTGTCCAGGTCTCCTCTGCAGGGCTTCTCTGCTCCAAGGGAGGCCCAGTGTTTCATCACACCAATGACTGCTGAAATACAGTAAACATTTGAATGAATGTTCGAACACATATAATTTGAGTAATTTGAAATGGTGTTATATATGTATTCATGCATGATGTGATTTTCAGCTGAGATGAGGTTAATCATTTTATGGGTGAAATATGTCTCTTTGAAAAGAATGAAGGACAGTATTTTTAACAAAAGAATGGGAAGCAAGATATTGAAGTATTAAAATTTTCTAGCCAAGAACTGCATGATATTTCAGATTCATCGCAGTCTCCTACCCCTTTTAACTAAGAAGAGATGTATATTGATAGAAAAAGAGATTCATAGTTTAGCCTGGAGCAAAATGTTCTTATTTTTCGGAATCTTGCATTGCATTTGAGAGGATGGCCAGTAGTATGCTTTATATTTTTCTGACATCTCTGCTTTTCTCTTTTGCCTAAAGCAGAGTGAAAGTGTGGGCAAGAAGAAGCTGTAGAATTCTCCCTTCAAAAAATGCTGAAGGCCTGCTGCTCCTCAAAGTGGATTTTTTTCAAAGGAAAATTAAGAGTTTGTGACTCCCAACTAAAATCTTACTTAAATCTTAATCAAGATTTAACCTAGAAGTTTTGACTCTTCTTTTTTAAGGGTGGGAGATCTCTACTTAGTGGAGTGAAACTTTTTTATAATAGCAAAGTTTCATATAGATAAAAGGAGCTTCATTAAACTGATCAGTTATACAATATTACTGACACACAGGAGAAATCAGAAGTGTGCTGGTAATACTTAGATCATGATTCACAGAAATTCACATAATTTTTTCTTCAGAGAGTAATTATTTTTTTTCTTTAAAAAGATGTCAAATATTTCACATGAGCTAAATGAATGAAGCAGATGTACTGAGAGGGTATGGAAGAGTATTACAAAGAAATAAATTTTAAAAAATTAAATTATGTCTCTATTATTTTTTAATTATTGTGGTTAGGAGTTTTACATTTTTGGCATTTCAGACTTGTGTCAAGTACAAGGCCTGGCATTCCAAGGTTTGCAAGGATGGGTGTGGGGAAATACTTCATATTTAGTTTCTAAAGGAGATTAAAATCCCTGTGCATACAAAAAGCTCAACCCAAAACTTGTTTAACAAAACCAATAACAGTGTTATTCTTATGTTCAGTTTTTTTCCTTCCAATCAAGGAACCTCACAAACTGCACTATGAGCACATTCAATCAACTAACATGAGCTCTATGTGGAATTGATATGATTTTTCAGCATTTAAGATAGTCTGTCAAAAGGGACTTGAGGTTTAAATTAAGCGATGCAATATTTATTACAAGTGGAATTTTGTCTGAGGTATTCTGATTTATTAATCAGAAAAAGTACCCTGCAAGCTGTTCTGGATAGAATTGATAAAAGTTTTTTTGAAGGATGTTATTTGCTTTGGCATGGTGCTTCCCCCACACTCAGCTGTGGGAAGTGCAGTGCAGTTTACAAGATGTTCTTTCAGCTGAATTACCAGCACAATTTGCTGGATGTTCCAGAGATTCTTCTCTCATTCAAGCATTTCCTCATCTGGAGTTCCTTATCTTTCTACTAGGATAAAAGGATATGACTGCAAACCAAGACAAAAGAAACATACAGATCCAGGAAGCACTGCATTTTGGCTCAATACTTGAGTGAAATTGCAAACTCCTGAGATATAGATGCAATTTCAGTATATACTTTATTAGGACACTAAGTGGCAATACTCAGCATATTCAGCTTCTGTGAATAGCAGTTATAAAAAATTTGCCAGTTTTGGATAAATTGAATATACAAGTGGTTTTGCTTTAGTACTGATGCTTATCATTTGTTTATTATGTTCCATTCCAGGAACTGGATGTAGTTCATTTATTCTATTTGTTTCCAAAATGAAGATATTTCTCAAGACTATTCTCTAACTGCATGAAGGAAACCAAAAATCTTGATAGAACTAATACTAATCAGGCTACATCCTACTTAAGTGTGTGCCCATATACATATAGGCATAATTTACATATGTATATGGTGTGCATATCTGTGTGTAATATGTAAATTTTGTTACAGATACATATATACTTATAAATATATTTTCAAGTGCAATAACTGTATATGAGTGAATTCAGCAATAAAGACTATTTCTCTACAAATTATTGATGTGTAGACATTAAAGTAACTTCCTTTTACTAAATTATTCTAATATTCTTAGCTTTTAAGAAGTCTTGTTCTTTTCTCCTCAGTGATGTGACAGTTTCCTGCCTAAGGTAAGATTTATAGCCAAGAGTTGTAATTTTTCATTTTATAAGTTTACTTGACCTAAGCTTTAGTGTTAAATTCAGCAGTTATCTCTTTTAATTCCCTAGTAAAAAGTCCTTCCATCTTTGTGATCTTCTGTTATCTGCTGGGAGATAAGAGGGAAGCCTTTAGGAGGTTGAGTTGCTTCAACTTTGTCAGTCCCTAATTATTAATTCCTCATGACCCTGCGAGAGCAGCATATCAAAGTTTTTGTAATACCAAGAGCCACAAGACAGTTTATACCATGTAGATATCCAGAAGAGATGTGGGTACTCCTGAGAATAGGTAACTACGGTTTCCCAGGGCTATCTCTACTCTTCTGAGGCAGGTGAAGTGATTAGATTGTTCTAGACACTAAGTTCAAGTATTTAGCCTACAGCCAGGGCAAGGAGCAGTTTGGATACCAGCAGTCGTTGCTGGCCCATTTCCTTCACAGATGGTGTCCCAGTTTGCTTTTGTCTGTACACCACTTTGCTTGGCTGATGGTGTAGTCTTAGACACAACTGGGCTGCTTGGGCTACATGCAGCCAACAGCCACTGGATATTCATGTCTGATCTAATGTTACATAGATTTAAGGGAAAAAAATTATCAGTGGACCCAGCTTCTTTTCAGAGCATCTGCATCTGGGAAGATGTTACTCCAACATGGTGTGTCATCTCTAACAATGGCCAAAAGTCGTAGCCTAACACAGTGTCAAATGAGGCTCACACATAGAATCAAACAGGATAATTGAAGAAATATCAGGACCAATCTCTCTTCTCAGAGCAGGGTCAGTTAAAGCAAGTGGCTCGGGATTGTGTCTCATTGACTTTTGAGTATCTCCAGGAATTCAGACTTCAAAACTTCTGTGTCATCTGTGTCAGTGTTTGATCATCCTCACAGTTTAAAAGCACATAAAGCACATGCTTTTGTTTTGTGAGGGTGTTGCTGTTGTCATTGTTGTTGTTTCTTTTTAAGGTTTGAATGGGGTTTTTCACATCATTTTATGCCCATTGTCTCTTGCCCTGTCACCAGATACTACTGAGAAGAGTCTAAGTCTTTGTTCTTAAGTGCTCCCATCAGGTATACACATTGATAAGATCCTCCTGAGCCTTCTCTCCTCTGGGCTGAACAGTCTCAGCTCTTTCTTGTCTTCTCCTGTGTCAGATGCCCCAGTTTCTTGGTGACTTTCATGGGTTTTGCTGGACTTGCCCCAGAAAATCTATATCTGTCTTGTACTGGGAAGCCCAAAACTTGACACAATATTCTAGATATGTCTCATCAGGGCTGGGCAGAGGGAAAGGATCACCTCCTTTTAGTTGCAATCAAAGGTGTTCCATATACTGCCCAGATGCTGATCATTTTCTTTACTTCAAGCACACAGCTACTACTTCATGGTCAACTTGTCCACCAGAGCCTCCAGGTCTGCTAGAAAATACTACTTTCCAGGAAGTCCTCCAATGTGTACTGATGCAGGGTATTGTTCCCCCTACATGCAATTTCCATTACTGAATTTCATGAGCTTCCTGTTAGACCATGCTTTCAGCCTGAGGTCCCTCTGAATGTCAGTATGATGCTCTGTTGTATCAAAACATTCCTCCCAGTTTTGTATCTTCTCCAAACTTGTATCTGTTGCCCAGGCCACAGATGAAGAGGTAATAGACAGTTGTTTATTGTGGTATCAGCCCCTAGGGCATGTGGCTCCATCTTCAAGGTTCAACTCACTGACTTTCTGAGCTAAATGTCTTTTCTATAAATTTAGTACTTCTGTATGTATGAATTTGTCCGTCATGAACTTTTCCTCACCTCTTTTAAGCAAGGCACTTGCTAGCAGAAGTGACTTGCCTGGATGTCAGTGATGCTCAGGATTTCAGACCTGTCAAAGAACACCACAGGAGGGTCAGTAGGGTGCTCTCCATTCCCAACAGTAACATTATTTTTTCTAAGAGACACTTGGTTACTGAACTTTTAAAATTTATTTAGTGGCAGACTTCACTAGTCATAGTTGGTAAATTTATTACAGTTTCTGCTTATAAAATGAAAATGGGAGAGCTTAGATACTGTGAGATATCTTTTGACAAATACTGTCACAAATAGCAACTACAGTATTAGTTTATGAGTCCTGTTTAATTATAAGCTTTTTAAAATGATTGCACCGAAGTTATGTAAAATTTGTATTTTAAAAGTACCTGTTATGAAGAAAATTGCCTCTGAAAATCAGAAAAAATTATAATAATTCACTAATTATAAAATAACTCAGTTCGTGTTTAGCTGATGCTTTTTCCAAGAGACTGACAAATCAATAGAGATTGAAATCAGTTTGTTGACTGAATAATTTTGAAGCTTAAATTTCAACTAAATGGTCCAAGCGGAATTAAGTTTATCAGATTTTTAAAAATTGATTGACATGTGAGGGAAAAATCCATGACAGTAGTATAGTACATGAACACTTTGCAATGTATAAGAAGCACACATTTACCTGTGATAAATATGGATGACTGTAATGGCTTGTGGGAATTCTTTTTAAAATATTGCCAAGGACATCAAAACCAAAGTTTTGATAGTAAGAAATTACAACTCTAAACATGATTATAGAATAGTCAACATTTTTCTCTAATAAAAAAAAAAAGAAGAAAAATAATTTTACTCCATTATTTTTCTACATTTTTATCAGCTTTTTGTATAATCAGTGAACATTTTTCAGAAATTTTAATACTATACTTTCTTATACAAGTCTGGCTCCTTTGTTTATTCCTGTTAAAAGAAAAAAACCCTATATATTTGTCACTCTGTGAACCTCATGCTATGTTACTGAAGATTGCATTGTTACTGAAATGCTTTGAATTTGACTTCAAGAGTTTGAAATTATACCCTATGAGAGAACACTCTCTTATTGGGCCTTTTTATAGGTAGAGACAGAGGAAAGTTACAGGACAGTCTAACTTAAAAGCCTTTTTAAAAAATATTGGCAGAAAACTACTAATTTCACACAGTTGTTCTTAATTTCATGATATGACAGTGGTGATTTGGAATGCCTTTTCCCATGGCAGCGATACACTGTATGCAGCAATATCACAAATCACAGTTTGTTCTTGGTATCTCAACCTTCACCTTTTTTCTAACAATGGTAAATCAGAAGGTTAGATCATAACGTTCTGTGACCTAGAATGTGAGACTGATCAGAGTTCAGCATTGAAAAGCTAGACAAAGCCATGCCTTTGAGACCAAATAAGGTACAAAGTGATTTTATCTTTTATGACCTGAGTCCTGAAAAGCTGAGATAGATGAAAAAATAAGTATCTATAATATTCTAAATATCCTTATTTCTAGACAAGGAAACAAAGTTTTCAGCTAATAATTTTCCCGTTGTCAAATATTTTTGCTGTACTGCTTAGAGGTGTTTTGCAAACAAAATTGTGATTGTACATTTAGGTACATGTACTTGCAACAATAGTGAAGTGCTGAAATTCAACAAAGTGTGTTTTATTTGTCAGTTAATGTACAATTCAGGTGTGTTGTATGGCCGAGTGCTTTTACCATCTGAAGTTTGCATTAATAGGCTAATAAAAAATGCCCTGGTGCATTTTAGTACTATTACTATAGGTCTCTTTAAGCACCAATTAATTTATTCAAACTATATTTTTTAAACACTTTTTCTCTTAAGATTACTTCTTTCTAGATAAAACTTAAATCCCTCTAGCAGTAAAAATATAAAATAAGAAACCCACTATTTATTGTCAATAGTCTTTCGCCATTCACTATGTAATATTTTATAAAATATTTTTTTTTGTATTCCTTTTCCTGTATTACATTTGAATCTTTTTCCTTTCCTTCATTTTTAGCTCTGCTTTCTCCTTTCATTGCTTTTCCAATTCTTCCTATCTTTTTTTTCTTTCACATTACAGAAAATATTCTTTGATGTGTCATTTTCTCTGTTTTCTTTTGTTTTTACCAGCAGCCACAATTATCCTTATATTTTAAGCTACTGAATTGCTTAAGAGCAAGCTTTTCAGAACCTCTAGAGTTTGTTTGAGATGCTTCATTAAAATGTCCCAAATAAAAATGGTAGCTATAGAAAGGTGGAAACTTGTGCTGAATCTTACATAGACAACTGTTCTCCTTGTGGGTTGTCAGGTCCCTCATGGGTTGAAGAGATGTGCTAGGTATTTTAAGCCTTTGCAGACCATATGAGCTGTGCCCTTTAAATTCTGTGAAAGTCAATTGTAAAAATGTATAATGTATCCAGGAAAAAAAATATTCCACATAGGAAATTGTTATGCAGCAGAATTCTAGCATGTCTGACCTTTTCTTTAGTTGTGTAGATGTCACCATACAAATATAATGAAGTGGAAGCTGCCAGGTTCTTTAAACAAAGTAGTTACATGGGGGAAATTTTATTCATAGCATATTTCAAAGAAGCATTGGATTTTTTATATAATTTCTATAGAATCATTGTCAGTTAAAATAAGATCATCCACTTTTTACAAATTGTTTCTGTTGACTTCCTTCAGATATATACTGTGCCATCCCTCATGGATGGCAATCAGGTGTTGTAAAAATGAAAAAAAAATTGAGTGTCTCTACCATGTATGACAGAAAACTTCATGATTGCCATTTAAGAATATTAAAGCCACTTAAAGTCCAGCTACAACTTTAAGAGCTAAGTTGGGAGCTTCCGTTTATCTTTCTATGTGAAATCAAAATGGAAAGTAAATCATTTCAACATGTCTGAAATGCTAATGAGATGAGCAGCTAAGCTTCAAAGAAAATTGTCATCTAATTCTAGAGTCCACCAGTTACATTTTCTCTCAGTCAGCTCAACTGCTGAAAGGCCTGCCTTTCACCACAGAGGTAAATTAGCTCTCTCTGAAGTGCTACAGCCAGGTAGGAAGGGCAGTTTCTCTTTGAAGTTTGACCATTAACACTTCTTTCTCAAGGAACTGAACTTCAAAGGGAAATATTGTTGCTCTTCTTTTTTGGATGTTATATTCAGTAGTATATGAGACACAGCTGCTCTATGTGTGTGGGGAGAAAAACATTCTTTTAAAGAACATTTCAGCAGACATATTAAATTGAAGTTTTGGATTAGTTCCTCTGTGATAGGATAAGCTGAACAGTGGTTAGGAAGAGCTACTAGAGACTGATAACTCTCTAATTTACAGGATAAAAAAAAAGTACAAAGAATGAGTAAGAAAGAGAGAAAATGGTGATTTTCCTTGCTAGCATTCAATTTTATTTGCAGAAGGGACCAACCCTTTGCCAAAGAAACCACCAAATCCAGTGGCTGGTCATCTGGTTTAACTCTTGTGCTTTACTGGATAGCATTTAGGAGTTTGTTACAGAAATGGTGGTTAGAAGCACCTATGGAAGCCATCCAAGCTCCTGCTCTCAGCAAGATTATCACCAATAGATCACATCAGCTATGGTTTGGTCTAAAGAAGGCCTTAGAAGTTGCCAACGATGGAGGCTATGCTGCCTCCTTAAGTGACCTGTTCTACAGCTGCAGTAGCCTCCAAATATCTAATTTGAACCTCTCAGGCAAGTAATTTTAGCCATTTCCCTTTGACTTTGTTGTATGCCACCTCTAGAAAGAGTTAGGCTCAGTTGTCTTTGTAACTTTCCTTCAAGTGCTCTACTTTTCTCTTAGACTGCCCTTTGACCTTCTCCAGAAGAAGTAAATACATCTCCCTCAACCTCTCTAGAAGGTCATGACCTTTTTCAAATGTGGAGCCCAAAACTGGTCCCAGTAGTCCAGGTTTGGGTTCATTGCTGCTGAGTGGAATAAATGGTCTGGCGGTCATAGTTTTTGTAATATAATTTAACATGCTGGTTGCTTTATTTGTGATGAGAGAATGCTGCTGGATTATATTCAGTTTTGAGCGAGCTGTAATACCCACTTTCTTTTCAGCTGGTTTCCACAGAGCAGTAAAACCATCATAACTGCAGCTGGTCTGATTCATACCAAGCAGCCCCAATAATATGCCATGGCAGTCAGAGAGAGAGGAGTTTGTCACTAATACAGCTATCTGGAACATTTCCTTTGAGACAAAGCCTGAGTAATGCTGCTCATAAGATCCACACTTTTTCTTTGCATGGGAGTGTTTCTTGCACATTAATAATATCCTGAAATTCAGAAGAATGAACACAAGCTGTAATGATGGAGAGAGCACTAGTGTCTCCAAGACCTCTTGAATTATCTTCAGAATTTTTTTCTCTCATGATTAAGCACTTATAATCTACACTTACAAGAAATGGACTTACATCCTTGAAATATTTAACAGTTTTGTATAGAGTAGATGAGGTGTAAAATTACATAAAGTCTTTCACAATTGACCATTTTCAATTAACTTCAAGGAGGAGTGTTAGGAGTAACTTAAAATTTTAGTACATGCTGTAGCAGTTAGGAACATCAATAGGAAGCTCTCGTTGACTTCAGTAGGTCTGGAGAGAAAAGTAAAATACTGATGCATATAGTTGCAAATGCAGAGGTAGGATGGTGCAGCCTTGAGTCTCACTGCTTCTTTCAAGATTAATATGATACAAAACCAAAACAATAGCAGCATATTTCAAATTTTGAAATGGAATATAACTAAATTGTGTTCTGTAGTGACAAGGACAGACTTAAAGCTGTGCTAAATTTTTGCAGTCTCCAACATCAATTAACAGTCCCGTTAATCTCTGTTTTTCTTGATCGCATTTTCTTACCTGTGTGTTTCAGGTTTTGTTTGGTTTTACTTAACTGCAATTAATTCAAATTTACACAATCGTTTTTATCTTAGCCTACGTGCTTTTTGTATCCTACAGTTTGTTATGTATAGGAAAGACATAAGTTGCATTGTTTGGCCTCAGAATTATGCTGAAATGTTTCATAATGAAAGACACCAGTTAGATTTTCTGATAAGATTTTTTTTTAATTGCATTTTATCGTTTTGGTGTGCAAGTTTTTTTGGTCTGTTTTATTAATTCTAAATATGCCATTATTGTAGAAGAAGGAACCTTGACAAAAGAAGTAAACAAAATGTGCTGTAAGCCTGATCATTTTGTTATAGCGTGAGTCAAATATTGTACGTCATTTTCTTTCAGTGTTAGGTTTTCATGACAGAGTTCTGGCTGACTACTTCTCTTATGGAGATAAAGATGGTTCACTGAGGTGATTGCTGATATGGGAATTGTTTCTTGTGGCAGTCTTCAGGTTTTCTTGTACATCATCCCTGTAAACAGAACTGTAGAATTTCTCAGTGAACCGAAAAGATTCTGAATTCATACTTTCACCTACTGGAGTGAATAATTTAAATGAAAGAGCTGTTTGATCTAGCAACAGTAGTTTGTTAAAAAAATAAATTGCAGTTCATCAAATTAAAATGTTATTGTCCCACCAGTATATAAGAAAAAGAAAACCATGGAGATTGCTATTCTGTTAGACAAAGCTGTAAAGATAAATGTAGGCAGATATATATGAGATTTATCTAAGTTCTTTTAAGATTGTGGTGAGTAAGTCTTGGCTAACAGTCAAATCCCCACACTGAGCTGCTTTCTCACTCCCCTTATGAAGGAACAGAATAAAATGAGAAATATTACAGGTTAAGGCAAAGATAATCTATTTTACAGTTACTGTATCACAGGCAAAAAAGTCTCTGTGTGGGGGAAATGAAATTTTTGTCAATTTAAATAGATTTAAGTGGTGAGCAACAAAAGACAAAAAATTAAGCAACATCTTTCTTCACTCATTTGTCATGCCTAACTTCACCTCTCCACTCCCAAGCCCTCCCCAAACAGCAGTGGAAAGTATGGGTGAAGGAGGGTTACCTTCAATTTGTATTTACTTTAGCCTTTCATTTGTAGAAAACAAATGATGCCTGGTTTGACAATAAGGCTTGTTTGTTTGTTTGATTGATTGATTTATTGTTGTTGTTTTCAAAATTATTTAAATAGCAGATTGAACTTCTACTAAGTAAATGCTTTGTTTGATCTAATCCACTTTTTTTTTTTTTTTTTTTTTTTTTTTTAATCTAAACCTAAATCATACACAACTACTAACCTGATTCTTCTGGAAGCTATATACCAATTTACTAATAAATTTTATTTATATATATACATACACACACACACACACACACACATATACACACAAAACAGACTGGCAATCTGATTTTTAATTACACATTTAGACAATATTTTGAAGTTCTTGTTCATTACATTACATTTGATTGCTTCACCATTTCTGAAAGAAGGGCACTGTTTTGAGATATTTACACTAAAAAATACTCAAAGATAGATGAGTTTACTGTTAGTAATGTCAATTGGCATTTTATTACCAGTGTAGTATATTTTACCACTCTGTCAAGTGCTTTAGGAAATGAAGCAATGTAACGTAACAGAGATATTGCTTCAGAAAAGTCAGTCCTTTCCAGTAGGTGGCTTGAAATGTGTGTGCCAAGTAGCATGGAAAGAGAAATCAGAACAAAACAGCTCCTCATAAGCCTGTGCTTCCCAGTATGAACTTTATAGCTCTAACACCTTGGGTTTTCATTTTCAGTAGTCCTACATTGACAGTCTCTATCTTGTAACCCTGAAGTTGTTTTTCAGAAGTTCTCTCTCATTCATTCTTGCTTGAAGCCATATAATTAAAACCTTTCAAGGTGTAGCTTGGTAAAAGATGAGTACCTTTTACATGAAGATAGAACACAAATCCCACTCTTAATACAATGGACCTTCTAACCTGGCACTCATAAAAAACCAAGATGTTGCCAAGTAAATTGGCTGCCAGTGCTATCAGTGCCCTGCAGTGCTTTTGTTAATTATATTGCCATAGTGCCTGACACAGATAGCAATCTTTCCAAAAGAGCAGGCAGATTTAAAGAGGCAGAATTAATCAAAATTGATTTGTGCAGTCTGTCATGTTGAGCTGTGCTGGGAGAGTTTACTT
Organism: Phylloscopus collybita; assembly: GCA_027886175.1. NCBI lineage: Eukaryota > Metazoa > Chordata > Aves > Passeriformes > Phylloscopidae > Phylloscopus > Phylloscopus collybita. Next base: position 77,871,125 of record JAJNNQ010000075.1, on the reverse strand, counting down.
TCCCCTTCTCTCTCTAATTTCTACTGTAGTACTACATGTAACAGGTAGTTGCCTTACCTTGGAGTATTAATTATGGTGAATGAATGGATTTGTCTGCTGTGATAGGTACAGGACAGGACAGGATTAGAAGACATCAAAATTTACTTGATTTGAGTACAACCCAGAAAAAAATACCTTTTTTTTTTTCCCCCAACTTTCTCAATTCACTAAAAAAAGAAAAAAAAATCCAAGGTCAGGTTTGGTTTTGTTTTGTTTTGTTTTTAAGCAGGGCCAATCTCATTGTTTAAGTAGGGATGAGGATCAGAGGTTTCACAGCAGGTCTGCTAATGAGTAGGTGTTACTATGTGTTATTTGTATCTAAAATACAGCGCTTTAGGTGAAGGTAATTTCCAGGCTTCTGAGGAGTCCTTTAATTATTTCTGTTTTGAGTTACAGCAAGCAGATGTGAGGTTAAAACAGTGGGGGTGGGGGGAAACTATTTTAAATTATCTTAACAAGAAGCTGCAAGCTATTCAAATACAAGGGATTAAATCAGAAGATGAAAGCTGTACTATCTCCCCAGGAATAGACTAGTACAAAAAAATCAATCAAATTTTTAGATTATATGAACCAGGATTCCCCATTTAAAATCAGTAAAGTTACACTGACCTACATCATCTGAGAGCTAGGATTTCTTTATTTTTAGGAAAATATCACTGAGGTGCCCTTATTAAATGTATGATATTTCTATAAATCCCAGGTCAACAGCAGTTTTTCAACTAACCTTTATAGAATTAGTTTTGAGAAACCTGTACTGTATATCTTTGCTGGCAGTTAGGAAAAATTTAAGAATCAGACAGGAAAGGAATGATGTCCTGAGAGTTTCAGGTTGAGAAACTGTACCGGAGTTTTCTGATTTCCTAACAGACCTAGAAGCTGAATGCAAAACTAGTGACTTGGGAGAACTCAATTCTGCCATCTATGCTTCAGTTTTCTTTTCTGCCCTTGCTTCTCTTATACAGTCATATTCATCTTTTTTGAACTTGCCTTATTTCTGGCAAGGAATTTTCATTTGCTGCAATATGAAATAATTGCTGGGAAATAGGGACATTTGTTCAGTGATCCTCAGATGAGCATGTACAATGATCATGACAGCCTCGTTTCTAGAATTGGGACGTCTAAGATAAGAAAATCCACTTTAAAACCATAGTCTTGGCTAAATCTTCTCATCTATGTTTTTAATCACACTTTTTTTTTTTTTTTTTTTGTATATGTATACACGTATTAGAGACAAACAAACAAACAGTCCTAATGGTTCTAATTTCCAATGACATTCCAGGCAGATTGCTCCCTTCAGATTAAATTTATTTTCTTGCTCTGAACAAATGGTATCGAAGTGGAAAACAAGCAGCAAACATGTATTTAAATAATATTTTTTCTTAATAGGGAAATAAATAAAAAACAAAGCACAAAGAAGCAGTGAGTAATTGTTCCATACTGAGATCTCTTGATCACAGTTTCTTCTGAATATCTTTTAATTTGGGTTAGACTTTCATCTGGGACATATCCCATATATCATCAATGAAATTATGGTGCTACACATGTATTTATAAATCCTCTTCTGGACAAGATGACTTACAGAGATCCCTTCCAAGCTACAGGATTCTGTGGTTGAGTGATTTTTTGAAATATCCAATAAAATTTAAAAATAACCAGAAGATTTCCATTTAAGTATTAAAGGGAATAGTGAATCCTATTTAGTCCTATATGGAACCTTTCAATGCAGTTAAGGTAAATATCCTGTGAAAACTAGTTCAAAAATCCATCAATTCACTTTAAAGAGCTATCTTTAACAACAATATCAACAGCAACAACAACAAAAAATGTTATTAAGCTCTCTGCAGTATAGAATGAAATTTATAATTTATTTTAGCCAGCAAAGTTTGAGTTTTCAAACACCTCTTCATGAATATCCAGTCATAACAGCCTGGCACTTTAACAGAAGAAGCTGTTAATTAAATATGGTGACTTTAAGATTTGTTACAGGAAAAATTCAAGCTTGGTCTTCTACAATGCTTTTATTTACATCCTCTCCCTAGTCATGGCAGTTTGTGCTTTTCCCCCTCACACATAAACCATGCCAAAGTGGAGAGTTAAAGATTCTTAAGCCATGGGTAACTCTGTCAAACTTTAAATTATCAATTATTAATATTGATGTTGGTATATTAACAAAGCTTTTCAAGCAGTGCAATTATTGAGAGAACCATTAATGACAAAAGGATCATTAATAGTAACTTGGGTTACTTGGAATAAGACCTGCAAGAAATACATAAAACAAATAATTTTTTAGAGATTTTAAAATTGAATAATTTTATTTTCCTATATTGGTCTTTGTGGTCCTTGAGAATTTATTCCTATGGCTTTTTATCTTTAAGACAGACATTACCCAAAATTGTAAAGGGCAATGATCTGAAGTACAGTTCACCATTACCTCTGTAATGAGAACCTCTGGTTCTCAAAACCATTACAGTTTCTCAAGAAGAGAAAAAGAAAGCCCACAAAAGCTATCTTAACTTTTAGATACACTTTTATAACACCAAATAAAAATAAATGAAGCATTAAAACAGTATAGAATACTAAAAGCTGGACTTTCAAGTCAATGGGATGGACCTCATGGTGATACCAGCAAGGGGTATATACCTGGAAGCTTTTCATGCCTGTATTCATTGAAGGAGAACTGAGATTTACCTTAAAGCAGTCTTATTTAATTAGCCTGAACTCTTTATTTAATGTAATGAGCAACTGAAGACATGAGCATGTGAATTATGTTCTTCCAGAATTATGTCTGAGGACAGTGTCTCCTAGAAATGAGTAAAAACAAAGATGATTCTACAGTATGCAATTCCCCCCTTCCTTTTATTAAAGTTTACTGCACCAAAAGTAACTAAATAAAAGTAAAATAACTAAAGTTACACCAAATTGACCTGCTACAGACTTTGATACCAGACCTGTGCTTATAAAGCCTGTTTTTCAGATTTCTTGTGTTTTAATAATATTTAGCATTATGGTAGATAACTTGTACTTTCAGGCAGTTTCAATTAATTCCTGAATACCTAAAAGTGTAATCATGTAAATAGTAATGTGGTGAAAATTCAGTACCTCTTTTTACCAGATCTTGTCTGAGCTACATGACCAACTCAATTAGTTCACATCTCAAAACAGATTCAAAGTCTCAGAATTAAAATTTCCTTTGGGAAACAAGGTCCACAGAAATAAAAGTGTGTATTTTTTAGTCCTTGTTAATCATTATTCAAGGTGATTTGCCAAGAGCTTCTGAGATTCTCCTGCTTGAAGGCCAGCTAAAATACTCATTTAGACCACTGGTCATTCACACTAAAGTTGAAACATGGAACTACTCAAGTCCTGATGAATGCAGAGCTTTTCAAAGGCATTACATGGAGTCCCAAAAGTGCCCCCAGGCACTGGTGTGGTGCTGCCCAATGCATATTGGCTGTAACTCTTGACAGCAGTTGACATGGTTATTTTGTTTATAGCTGTGTTTAAGCCTTTGGATTTTCTGCAGGTTGTATGGCATGCACAAACTGTGCATGCTGTGTAATTATTTGAAGGGGACAGAAAACTGCCCTGAGCAGCACTATTTGTGTTGGTAGTCTGTCTTTCGGTCGTCCTCATCCATTTCATTAAACACATCAAGTGGGTTCCCTGACCAGCTGAATGTGAGGTGTCTTTGCTATCTCTAGCAGCACTCTGCAGTGTTTAAATGCTTAACATTTTCCAGGGTAGCACTCCTAGTATTCACCAGAGTCTTGCTTCAATGAATAAAGAAGAGGCTGGTTAGAAGACAGTATTCCCTGAATACTCTTCCTAGCAAAAATGACTATTCTTTTTCCAATAGTGGCATGGAAAATTTCTAAAAGCAGCTTGAATTTTAAGGCAAAGATGATTGCTGTCTTATAATTCTAGATATGAATAGTAAGTATTCTGATTGTAAATACAAGAGGATCCATAAATGAAACAGTATTCTCAATGTCACTTTTGTTCTTGAGAGATAGAAAATAAAATCTTGTATGTGATTGCATTTAATTTTGTAAGAATTCCTATTGACTATATATATGGAATTTTTTACCTTTTACCTTTAACTTTTTCTTGAAATAAATGTTTATAATACTGTGATTTATACTATTATATAAATATTGTCCTATATAGAGAGAGGAAAATTTCTCCTACTTTTTAAAAATCTAAAATCATATCACGGTGACTGTGTTATTTAAAGTCTTTTTCTATGTTCTAAGGAAAGATTTAGTGCTTAATGAAGACTTGTTTTTAGTTTGTAAGTGGTATTTTAAAAGGTAAATTACTGGATTATACAGAGTTTTTTTATTGTTTTGTCTTGTGTTTTGGAGGGATTGCTGAGCATTTTCATTTTCCCTTTCCAAGTTTAAATAATTTGTGGCAGAAAATACAGCTGGTTGCTTGTACTGAAAAATGTTTCTAATTAGCTCTTAAAGTCCTCTTCTCTGAAGGGTGTTAGGACGCTCTCACAGATCACTTGTTGCTTTATTTCTCCCATCCATCTTCTTCAGGCATCTTGACATTTTATAGTGCATTATTTTTACACACCCTGAATTGAAGCTCTTAACCTGATCCTAGAAAGAGTATTTTTCACTGAAAAGGGAAAAAAAAAGGCTTTTGGTTTTGATCAGACAATCTCTGGGCCACCTGCCTTAGTGGTACATGATCAACTGCTGTGCCATACTTCTATTCAAGTCTGTGTCTAAAGAAAATGTCACATAGGCTTACATTTATTTAAAGAACTGACAAATTTTTTATTAGTGCTTGTTAATGAAAAGACAAGGTGACCTTATTATTTTCTTCTTTTTTAAAAAAATTAGTTGTTTTGGGACTGGGGTTAGAGATAATTGCCATACTTCTTAACAGTCTCTAAAGACCAATTAACAACAGGGAGCCATGTACTCTGCCAGTCTGAGTTTCAATTAAATGTCTGCTCCAGGAGGAGCTAAACTAACACACGGCTATTGAACAGCAGTTACACTATTGATAGAGCTGAGTCCACCACAGAGGACAAAGACTCTTGGTTCACGACAGATGGCCTAATGCTCTGGCAATTAATACATTTTTATGGCTTTTAAATCTTTCTGACCTTTTACTTTCCTGTCTGAATTAGTAGGGCACAGTTTTATTAGTGGAATGGAAGTTTAAGAACATGTTTATGTGACATCTTTTAAGGAACCCTTTTTTTAATGTAAAATATATTCTGTTGGCAAGATTTAGCAGTCTGATTTTTAATCAGTCAGGACTGTTATGTACTTATTCTGACTGTAGGGGAGGTGGCAATTTCTGGTGAGATCCTGTTTTATTATAGCTGGGCTGTCAAGGTAACTAGAGACTAGAGAATAGTAATAATTAGTAAGTGTTATTAAGAACTCAGTGATGAACACACATGCAATGGAATTTGATACTTTTATCCTAGAGTATTTGATACTTTTATCCTAGGGCATCCATCATGCTGTAGAGTTGTATCCTGAAAATATAGTTTTCCAAACAACAGAAACTTAACAATCAAATCAACATGGTGTATATTACCATGTAAATATTCTTTCAAATTTCCAATTGCAGTTTAAATGTATCTGCAAATTTTTGGTTAGCTTATACAGTAAGATGGAATCTAAGAAAGTGCAGTCAATTTAATGTTATAATAAATCATTCCAGTATTAAGAAATGTACCAGAGTTTCACTCATTTACTTGTTTCTTCCCCCAAAATATCATCCATATAAAGTTAAAATAATAACAGTAGTAGTTCAAAAGGAAAATAATACATTTCTCTCTGGCAAATTTATCCTGAGTCAGTTTTCCCAACATGGCTAGAAAGAAATTATAGGTGTTTGGTATTTGTGAAACAAACACACATCTAAAACCACAGAAAAAATTATGAAATATGCAAATTATTGTGCCTAGTACATACTGAGAGTGTTTTTAAGCATTACTTAATTACTACTCGTTTAATTTTTTTTCATATAATAAGGACTGGACTATCTGTGTATGCACAAAATGCAGTATTTCAATATGTCTTTATATTACATTTCTTTCACTATTTCTATCAAATATACATCATCCGAACAATGAAATCACTTGAAAGAAAACAAAGAACACTCATAGTTATGCATTGACTTTATTTGTAGAGTACAGAAATATTTCTAGTTTGTTTAAACCTGTGTTTTAAAACAAAGTATTTTCACTTAAATCCATTTATTTGTTTGTGGTTTTCCATAATATCTAAATATTAAGATAATCTGTAATAAATTTCCAGTTTTCCGTACATAAAAAAGGTTTTTTGCTATTATTTTGACTACAGATAACTTAAACAATGCACTTGTGCTAGTGATAACAAGGAAGCAACACTCAGAAAAAATAATAAACTTTTTGTCTATAAAATATTAATTAATTTCTAAAAAAAAATCACATATGTATCTCCCTCTTGCCCCTCAATACACACACATATTCTTAGAAATTAATATTTTATTTCTTCACAGATTTGTTGAAAATGTTAAAAGACTGAAGTGTTCAAGTCCTGTTACCCAAATCAACCTCTTGGGAATGTCATATATACTTGCTTCTGACATCAGCAGAAAATTAGGCAACTTAGTCAAGCTCCTAGCTAAAAGAGCCATAAACTTTGGGAACTAGACAGCTGTCCAAACTCACATGTGCTACAAAATTCACTGATTTTCATTTGTTATACTTTATTGGCCAATTAAAGTTTCCACACCTAAATTGCATGCAAAGTTTTTAATGCCTAAATTTTTCTGCCCAAAAGTGTATCTACTTTCTATCTGTAATGGTATCTAGAAGTAAGATTCATTTTGATACTTCCTGGGTATATTCTTCTCTTCCAATGTTTTTACTTTAACAACTTTTCATTTTGCAGACAAAAATCTAATAATATTTTGTCTGAGAAAACTAAAACTTAAAAGAACAAGGCTGAAAATTCTATTCCCCATTGTTTTAAGATGAGCAAGGTGAACTCAGAATCTAGATTTTTTTTTTTTAAGGAGTGTCAGACTATTGTCAAGGAGTTGATACCTCCCCATTGTCTGAGCTAAACATGGACATTGATTATTACTTGTAGGTGATCTAAATAAATAAATAAAGCTGCCACCAAAACTCTAAAAGAATGACTAAAGAGACTCTCTTGATCTATTTTGTTGAGTGTGTATATAGGGCCCCTCAGTTCTCAAGCAGGCCTTTTCTAAACTTCATTCATAAGGGAAAGAGGAACCAGATGAAAGATACCAACACCCTTTTTTGATATAAGAACAGGTAAACTGTGAGTGGATATTTGGCTGTCTATAGAGATAAATGGAAGGGTTACCAAGCAAACAGGACCTTAGAATTATGCCCGCGGATACAAAAATGAGATTTATTTAGAAGTGAAAGAGTTTGGTCCATTGTCTTCAGAAACTTCAGGTACACTGAAAAACCTATAATTATTCTCGCCTTCTAAAGAGTGGCTTTGTTTTCAATGCACAACTTTACAAGTTAACCTATTATTTTTAATATCTTACCCCATGTGAACAAACTTTTATTTGGAAAAGTTTACTTTTCTCTTATAACTGTGCATTGTGTATGTGTGTATTGTGGTTGAATTTCCTTTCTTTTTTCCCTTCAATACCCTAAGATAACAAACCTGTAAATGTGTAGAAACTTTGAAGTTTTTCTTTGAAATAGTGTTTTTCTATAGCTTCCATTAGTCTGTAGTGATAACTTTGTTCACATATAAGTCTGTTATCTCCTTTTTGCAAAGTAACTTCTAACCTTGGCTTTTATCTTTCATAGACTTTTGGTTTGGGAGATTTATGGGTGTGTGAGAAACCATGTGAGAAATTTGCATTTTATTTTCCACCAAGGTATTTGCTGTTCATAGCAAGTGATTGTTGAATGGAAGAAATGAAAATCAGTTTTTATTAATAGCTTGGTTATAATTTCATTGCTCATAGAGCACTCCAAGCTGGAAGCACACTAGAATGCTATCAGTTGCTTAGCTGGGTGTAAGTACAGGATCATTAAATCTATGCTTTTGATAGTCCTATTTAGTGAAACTCCAGTTCCACTTAGGTGTATGATACCTTTGGGACCAAGAGTTTATAACCATTCTTAAAGCTAGTTCAAGGTGTGTGAAGATCTACCTCTGTAGTTCATGGTTGGTATGGTTTAATAGGATTTTATCTTCTTTATGCCTTCCTCTTTCAGTCTTCCATTCTCATTTCTTGCAGTCTTCTTTGGTACCTCCCCTTTTCCTTTCCCTTGTCTTTGACCCCCAAAACAAACCACATCTCACACTGAACTTCTCACCATTTCCTGTTACTTGAATGAAATAAAATGAAGCTGCTAGCCAATGCTATTCCATGGCATTGGCTAGAAGATTAATTTTATTGAATGAATTCATTTTCTTGAATTCATTTATTAATTGAATGAAAATGGTGTAGAGGGAAGCCCAGAGAACTGTAGATCTGTTAGTGTAATTGTAGCTCCTTGAAAAATTATGGAGAAGATCATACTGGATACTAGTAGAAGCTATCTAAAGAATAATGCAGTCACCAGTCACAGTCAACATGGGTTCACAGAGGGAAAGTCCTGTTTCAGTAATTCAATATCCTTCTAGGATAAGGTCACTCCCCTAGTGGATTAATGAGGAGTGGTGGATGTAATTATCCTGGATTTTTGTAAAGTTTTTGATAGTGACCCAGACAGCAGCCTTCGGAACAAGTTGTCCAGCCGTGGGATGCGTGGGTTCGCAGCGCTCTGAGTGCAGCAGAGGCTGAAGGGCAGAGCTCAGAGGGCTGTGGTGAATGAAGATACATCTGTCCAGTGACCAGTCACCAGCAGTATTTCTCAGGGTGCAGTTCCAGGGCCAGTCCTTTTCAATCTGTGTATCAGTGATCTGGATGCAGGAGGAGCACCTATGATGAGTCTGCTGATGATCCCAGACTGGGAGACTGGGAGGTGGTGTTGACTCTCTTGAAGGACAGGAGGCCTTGCAGAGGGATTTAGATAGATTAGTGCTTTGAGCTATGGTTATTGGGATGAAATTTCAAAAGTTTAAATGTAATTGTCTCAGTTTTGAGACAAATTTAAGAGATGACGCTCTGCAATGAGTAGTCTCCTCTAAGGGTTTCGGTAATCCCCCTTCCTCAACAGAAAAAATGAATGCTAAGCAAAGTGAAAAAAAAAAAAAAAAACCAAAAAACAGAACAAAAAAACCCCCAATGGTTTATTAACAACAAAATGCTCACAGAACTCCCTCCCCACCCTACACAGTCACAGGAACAAGGCCCCAAAAATGCCCAGAGAATGGGGCAAAAAGTTAAAGAATACCCCTGACATATGGTGTGAGATGGTGCTGTCTTTCACACTGAAGGAAGGGGAGCTTCTGTGGAAGAATTCCAGCAGTAAGTATAAACCTGGTGGCTTTCTGGCATTGACCTCACCATGGCACTCATGGGCTGAAGCCTCTTGGTGTGCTTTCTCTGTGGCTTGGCACCCCAAGACTTGGGGCTGGAATGGGGCAGCCCCACTCCTGTTTCTCTGGTCTTGGGACTAGTAGCTATTCCATTCACCTCGAGACAGCTGAAGCATTGCTGCTGCATCTTCTCCCAGCCAGGGGAGGGAAAATCTTTTTGCCTGGGCCAAAAAAACTAAGCAAAACCTAACTACCCAGTGCCGTGGAACATCTGGGCCATGAGGTTTTGAAAAATGCCCACCAAAGAGGCCAGAGCTCCCCCAGCCCCACACACACCCAGTTCCAGGCCTTAAAGGTAGTGCTGCTGTGTTTTGGGCATAAAGCAGAGGATGGTGTAATGGACTATCATCATAAATCACTCCAAGACAGCTATAATCTCCACCTAGGATGGAGTTATGATGAGGAAGCGTGTAAATGAGGAGAGGCTGGAGAGCAGTCCTACAGGAAGGGATCTGGGACTGCTGCTTGGCAACAGCTCAGTGTGAGTCAGCAGTGCCTGAGTGTGCCCTGGCAGTCCAGAGGGCAAACCACATCCTGGGGTGCATCAAACACGGCATCACCAGCTGGTCAAAAGGGGTGATCCTCACACTGTATTCAGCAGTGGTGTGTGGCCCCACCTAAAGTACTGTGTGCAGTTCTGGGCCTTGGCATTAGAGTATGAAGGTCCTTCAATGTGTCCAGAGGAGGAGAGCAAATCTGGTGAAAGAGCTGGAAAGAATGTCCTGTGAGAAACAGCTGAGGACTTTATGCTTGCCTAGTTTGGAGAGAAAAAGGCTGAGGGGAGACTTCATTGCTCTCTACACCTTCTGAGGAGGGGTAATGCCAAGGAAGGTCCTGATCTCTTCTCCCTCATGTTCAATGATAAGATGGAAAGGGAATGCTTCATAAATGCCCTAGAAGAGGTTTAGAGTAGATGTTATAAAGTGTTCCTTTACCAAGAGGGTAGTTAAACACCAGAACAGACTTTCTGGAGAGGTGGTTGATGCCTCGTAACTTGTCAGTGTTTAAGAAGTATTTGGACTTGGTCAGCCCTGACATGGTGAGGCCATTGGACTAGATGATTGCTCTACGTTTATTCCAACTGAAATAGTCTATTCTGGTCTGTTCTGTTCTTAGTCTGTGTGTTTGTGGGGAGATTAATTTGAAAAATAAAATCTGCAGGTATTTAATTATGTATACAAACCCCGTTTCTTTTAAAACACAAGGTATTGAACAGATACATGCTTTTAAATAACAGTGAACAAAATATCAACTTCACAGGAATTTGAATAATTTGAATATCCCAATTTTGAATTTGTTCCTACTCCAGCATTGCTTTTGAAGCTGCACTTGTTTTGAGGTTTGAAAATGTTAAGACCATGATAAGCTCAAGTATTCAAAGGCTACATCTGTTCAAAGCTTACAGATGGTCTTTTGTGTTATCTCTGGGCACTGTATAATTATAAGTGACATTGTGCTTCTCAGGGAGGTGTTGCAATGTACAGATATATTACAATTGAAACATTCCAAAGGGCTTTCCTTAATACTTATTATTATCTATTCCTCAATGTATTCACCATAACCTCAAGACCAAAGATTAAGTTCTTGTGCATTGATTTGTTCTTGTTGCAGAATTTCTGCAGTGGAAAATGACTGTCTTCTTAGGTTAAAAATACCAAAAAAGCTTTCCTTCTCTTTATGCATAATTTAATAGAGAAAAAACCCACGTTTTTAAGTTTTTCAAACCATGCTACAAAAAATTATGCTTTTGATATTTACATAAAATGCATGAAATAAATATTAAAAAAAATACTTTATAGTAGCAGCATAAATCTTTTGGTTCATGTTTGCTTCTTTATTATTCTTAGACTTTCAAGTTTCTCTCCTCAGTGAGAATGCCTCCTTTTTTCTTTCCCAAGTAGCTTAGCAGACTTGGAAATGTTTCTTCTGTTTGACTCCCAGAATCTCCCTGTTTACCTCACAGAATAAAAATGAAAGGGTTAAATATCACAGTGTGAATCTGAAGTTGATTGAAGTACCGTGTGGAATTTCTTATGGATGAGACTTGTACACCTGAGTATTGAAACAAAAAGGAGGAGAGGTGTCTTGAATTATTTTTTCTCCTCAATTCTAACAGCTCTTTTTTTTTTTTTAAAAAAAAAAAAAAAAAAAAAAAAAAAAAAAGAGCTCTTTTCTTTTGAACAAATAACCAATTCTCAAAGGTATACCTGCTACAGTTGAATCTTATTAACTTATTAACCCTAATATGAAGGACAGGAAGACATTTAAACAACCAAAACACCATGCAATGTATAAGAGAGAACTGACAATATTTTAGACAATTTTTGTAGGGAAAATAAAAAAAAGAAAGCTGTAATATATCACTAGAAATGTATTACATATTTTATGCTTTCAAATCTCTATGAATAACTTGAATATTTTTAGATTTTCTGTTTCTTGATAGATCTTTGTACTGCAAAGAGCATGGAAGTACCATTGTATCAATGCCATTCCACAGTAACTAGGAAGTGTTTTGTTTGAGTGTTTTGTTTGTATTGTTAATTAGAAGATCAGGCTATGACAGGATAATTAGATAACTGCTTCCGCTGTCTACAACAGGGCCTTGCAAACAAGTTCATAATCTGCTGGCAGTCTACTCTTCATTCTCGTTATCTCTTTTCTGCATCGGGATGAGAGCTGAGTAGATTTTATGTTCATTATTTATAAAGCTTGCTGCAACTTCATCTGTACAGAATTTTACCCACTTGAAAGTATAGGATAAGCAAATATTGGCTGAATCATGATGTTCTTTCTGTTTTCTGCTGAGTTTTCATCTAGTCCTTACATAGCACTCCTTGTGTGAATTCCGAGTTTTAGAGCAGTTCAGCTCCATTTGAGCTATGCATCATATTCATTGCAGTAGTATTGGAATTATGAACTCACTAATTAAAACTGCTGTTTTCAGAAAAGAAAAATATTTTCATTATATTTTTAAGTGTAAAGATTTTTCAACAGTATGTATTTGGCAAAATCGTTACTACAACTTTTCTTAATTCTAGTGACTTTGGTAATAGCCTGGGTATTCAAAACCAAAATAACGACTGAGCCTTCCAGTTCATCCTAAGGAATTATTTCTCCTTACTAAATGTTTTTGTTCCATTTTCTCATTAGAACCATTAAAATTCAATGAAAGAAAAAACAAATATTAAAAAAAAAAAGCAGGAATTTCTGAGGTTTTTGTTTTGGTATTTAACTTCACTTACCTTCCAGAATGTGAATCACTACAAATGTGTGTTTATGTAAAGCAACTGATGGTATTTAAAGAAACCCCACCATACATACCTATTAAGTGTATTTTTTATTTAATATAACCATGAAATATGCAGGTAAGGGAGCAATTCACATTGAGGTAAAAATGACTTGTACAGGATTACCTTCATTCTGGTAAAGAGCAGCAGAATTCTGACTCAAAGTGCACAGTGCTTTGATGCGTAATACTTCCTCCTAATAATTTCTATTCAACATGTCTTTCTGTAGAAACTCTTGCATAAAGTTTTGCAGGACTTAAAAGTGGTATTGACTTTCAGAATTGGGCTGCATGAATGTTGCTCTTGTTTTTCTTTGCTTTAAAATAAGCAAACTTCCACAACACGAAGTGACGTTAATAACTGATTAGTTACTAATAATTACAGAGAGAAAATATACTAATTGAAAATGTTTTTCAGGCTATTGTAAAATATGTTCCATAAAATAAACCAAACAAACGAGAGTAAAACAAACTAATAGAGCATTGATTTTTGACAACTATTTCTGACATTTATTGACTGTGGAAATTCAATTATCAGTAAAAGTCAAAGCAGAAAGTAAAAGATTTTAAATTTTATCCCACTGCCCTTGGCAAGACAGTATTTTCAATGGAAAATTTTAGAATCAAATCAGATTTTAATTAGAACTGATGGCATGTGGACATAATGTTTTTCTCTGGCATTCATTTCTCTCAATTGAGCTAGAAAATTGAATTTTTTCTTTGTAGACAGGTCTCATGACCACAATTTATTCAATTGCCCTATTTCAACCAACTCCTGTAGCATGTTATAAATGGTAATAATAGAAAGTCTTTAATAAACCCAAATGCTATTGCTGGTTCCATATAGATTGCATCAACATTTAAGAATTTAGTTTGCTTTAAAATCCAAAATCCATATTTCCAGATAAATATCCACAACTGTGTTGAGTTTCCACTCTTAGAACCTTCAGTCTTCTCATGAAGAAGCTGAGATCTGCCAGAGGAAGTTATTTCCATATGATCTGCAAGTTAGGTGGGACACCCTTGTTTTCGCTTCAGTAGTCCTGTAAATAAGCAGAAAAACAGAGGAAAGATAGAGTCTTAAAAGTGACCAATTGACAGTCAGTTAAGGTTGAAACTATTCAGCAGTATGGTGATTTAAGGAAATATTCAATCCTCATATCACAAAGATACATGTCTTACAAGAAAAAGAAAATTTCTAAATTCACATTCATGTGGAAATTGACCACTTTCTGCAGAAGTACCTAAAGAAGAGAAGATACACAAGAAAAATAGTAATACAATAAACATTAAAATACCAGCACAGTATTGCAGAAATACCTTTCCAGAAATATCTCATGCCTTTTAGAGATCATCTGGAAGGAAGGATAAACTGTTTATCAACGAAATTTCATATCACACTTGGGGGGAATTGTTGGTATTAGTCAAAAAAGAGGAATGGGAAACATAAGAGTATTCAAACATGAGCAAAGACAAGAGGAAAGCCAGTCTGAGGAAGGAAACAGTGTAACCAAGGAACACAACCAGGATGCTCACTGTCAGCTGGAAGGCAGTAACACCTGAAAGAACAAGGCTTACTGTCATCCCAGGGGACAGCTACATTTCCATGAGCACATCAGGAAAAAGCAAAGGAAACACTGAGGCAGTGTTAGGCTTTTTGCGTAACAGAACATTAGTAATGACAGTAACAGACCCTTATAAATGTGGCCCAAGTGTGACTACATCCTGCTACGTTACTTGGATTGATTACTGTTATTTATGCAGTTACTGTAACATCGTTCAGTGAAATAATAGGGAAAGAAGCCAATAAAGGTAAAGGATAGGCTTTTCATTGTAAACCTAATTGTTCTTCTATTTATCTGGGAATCTCTTATTTTCCCCCTAGACATAGTAAAATATGAATCCCTTTAAACGCTAAAACCCTTAAAATATCTGGGCAGAGCAGTCTTTCTCATTCTGAGAAGAGGGAATATTTAGTGGATACTTCCCATTTCACATTTCGATATTTCTAGAAAGAAGACATAGTTACTTTGTCATACGTATTTGGAGTATGTATGACATACTGCATGCCTATGGAACAACTAGGTTTCCAGCATCCTAAAGAGGTATTTTTCCTATGATACTGTGCCTCCACATCTACTATAGGAATCACCTATCTGGCCATGCAGCATGCCAATTGGCACAGTGACATATGACTGCAGGTAGGAATTATCTGATAATTCTGTGACTAATGTTGCACAGTAAAAAGAATTCATGAAGACTGAAATGCTAAAAAACTTTTCCATTTCTGGCAGCATTCGTTCTTGGCTTTGTATCAACATTTTTGTAAAAGCATTTGTCTAAATCGTGCTATTACAATGTCCTTTCAAGGATGAATATTGAATCTTTAACATTGCTACTTTGCTTCAAGCAATTTTTATGTGCCTTCTCCAACTCATATTCAGACCTAAGATGTGTGTCATGAAAACTGAGTTTTAAATCACCTCTCCATAACTTGTCATATCCCAAAGGCAGCTCTGGACTTCAAACTCTGCTCCTAACCAGTTTAAACAAAAGAGAAATATTGCTACTTCTGTATATGTGTGACAATACTTAGGCATGGCATCGTTCAAAGAATAAAATCCAGAGAGGACAAATATTCAATCAGAAATAAAAATGAAGACCCAGTCTTAGAATAGCAAAATGTAAGCAAGTTTAATTAACATTGCACCAGTGGTCCTGGTGTAATACTGCTTTTTGGTTAACTTTTAAACTTTTCCATGAATGAAGAGCCTTCTACCTGTAATGAAACCATTATACAGTTACAAGTAATGCCCTACAGATGACATTTTAAGACTTGTTTGTTGCGTTTAGCAGCAGACAATGAGTGTAGAAGGAAATTGTTCTTAATTGGATACTTTCAGTGTGCTTTTCTGCCTTTGAGATATTTTTAAATAATTTTTATCAGTTTCTTTCAATTAGGAGTGATCAGTAATTAATAAATGGTACTTAGAAAGAATAATTCCTCAGAAATATATAAAAAAATCTTTTAAATTTAGCTATACTATGTGGTGTGGGCACTACAATCTGTGACCCTGAACTAGTCTCCATGAGTAAAGGGAAGGTTAATGCCAGAGGCACTTTAGATTAGAGAACATCTATGACTTACTTTGGTATGTGGTGTCTGCTTCCACAGACTTGTTTAATGAATTGACGCAGCTTTTCAGCAGTGAATTCTTTGATCTGATCCTATGCCAAATGTCATCACTGCCACCATTTAAATTATATCATGGTTTTATGTAAATATATTTAAAAATTTAAGGTGAAATTTAGATGTGCAGAATTATAATTTTAAATACAAGAAAATGGAAAGATTTTTTCCCGGAGTGGATTGTAATGATCAGCAGTACTACACATAGTCAAAGCAGGAGAGAGAAACATATGGTCTTCCAGCTGTGGCAATACAGGTTGCTAAAGTCAGTAATAAAAAACCTAAAAATCTGTATACTACATTGCACAACCATTCATCATGCATGCAGGTATTATGGGGCAGAATAACACAGCTGTTTAAACTGTAGGGGACAGAATCCTCAAGCTTAAATAAAAGAATACATTTTCATCATGTGTATATCATGCTCCCTCCTTCTTTTCAGACCTCCTGAAATTTTCTGAATGAGAAGGATGAGATGTTGCATTATTATCCACTGATCATCACACTGTACTGGTAATTATCCTACTCCCAATCACACAGTTCCTGGAGCACTGATAATCCTTTTAACTCAGGATGGTACTACTGAAAAAAAAAACCCAAAACAAAACCAACCAAACAAAAACCCCCCAAAACAAAAACAAAATCTACCACCAAACCCAAACAAGCAAACAAAAACCACCTCAAAACAACAACAACAAAAACAAAAAGGAAGCTTCTTTGAGACTTCATTAGGTCTTTGTGTTCTTTACATTTCAGTTTGTATTTCTCTTTAGATGCTTGGGGTATTAAGAGACCATTTTCTCAAGAAACTCTCAAACTAGAGGACATCTTCATTGTAAAGAAATGCTATGAGTTTCTGAGGAAAGGCCAGATGGTCATCTATGGAAAGAGATATCTCAGTATCTATCTAGTGAAATACATCTTTATCAGCCTCCTCCTGTGCCAGATCTTGCCTGCAAGTAGGATTCAGCTGATTTATCAGCAAAAGTCAGACTAGAGCCAGAGTCCAGAGCAACCTGCAGCACTGCAAGAGTTGTGGTGGATGAGGGCAAGTTCAGGACCTTAGTGAACATAGATAGCACACATAGCCAGGGATCTCCATCTCTCCAGACTCTGAATGAAAGCCAAATCCCTGATTATTTGATAGCGCCTGTAAGAAATGTTAGTATTTTTTTTAACAGTATTGGCTTATATAGCATGTTGAAAGTGACAACAACAGAAAATATGCCCAAGACCTTAAGTTAATCAATATCTAAATCAAAATTAGCTTGCCAGCCTCAGAGTTGTCTAGCCTCAAGAAGAGGGAAAAAAAAAATAAGTCTAAATTGTCATTTGTCATACATTTGCATTTTATAGTAGCATGTGGTCTTGATCTTCAGGTTCTCGAATAACAAAAGGTAGAAGTAGTCAAGTATGGTAAGTCAAGTATCATAATTGAACAGAAAGTTCTTAGCAGGAAGATCTTATTTACAGTGCAGATTGCCCAGAGAGGTTGTGGAGTCTCCCTCCTTGGGGATGTTCAAGAACCATCTGGACACAATCCTGTGTCACGTGCTCTAGAATGACCCTGCTTGAGCAGGGAGGCTGGACCAGATGACCCACTGGGGTCCCTTCCAACCTGACCCAGTCGGTGATTCTGTCAAAATTTTCAGTAGTCACATGTACAGCAAAGGTAAATAGTTGTCTGAGCATTTCAGAACATTGTTATCTGTGCCTTCTGCCAAACAGGTTTAAAAAAAAAAAACAACAGGAATTTTCTAAAGAAAAAAAATCAGTTATTTACGAAAACTAATCCCAAATTATAAAACTACTTTAAAACTACCATATGAAAAGCCATAAACATTCATTCTAATGGGAAAAGAGTACATCCTTGTGCTTTTTTTCCTTTTTATTTCTGTTGTTCTTGTTGTTTGTGTGTTTGGGGGAGAGGGTTTCTTGGGTGTTTTTGTGGTTGGTTGGTTATTTAGAACATTAAAGTTTAGATATTTAGAAGGGCAAAACAGGTAATTTTTCCATCAAAGTCAATTGGTATATATTTGAAATAGTTTTCTGCTGAGAATCTCTATCTCCAGAGAAACAAACTGGTATTTCTTCTTTACATCTAATGAGCAATAACAAAATAATAAATTTTCCTGGATTTCTTTTCATTTGTTGCTTAACTTTCATTTTCTTATCATACCAAAATGAGGTAGAGATTAAAGCAGCTCTTAGCCTATGTAAAAGAAAACCTAGCTTGCTGAGGTTAACGGAGTGTTTTCAATTTACATTGCACTGATTCTGTTTGTCTAGTGTAAGTTTGTTTATAAATATACCTTAGCTTGGCTCTATTTATCTAGATTGTAACTGAGAAAACTAAAAAGAGATTTTGTTTTTCTGAATACTTAGTTACCTAGAATGATTGTATCATTATCAGTTTATTACTCAGTTTGGGTAAAATTAATATATAGAACTAGATAAAACATTTTGTTTATTGATATATGTGGCATTAAACAAATGGAATTATTTAATCAATGCCAGAAGCAGAAGTGTGGGTTTACAGAGCCCAGCAACTGTGATTGCACTTGGAATTGCGTCCACATACATCCAACAATATTCAATCCTTGTTCTTTGGACAGTTAAATTAGAAGCAATTATTATAATGCCTCCCATGAGCACAAGGGATACCATCCACATGAATGCATCATAGCCAGTTCCTGGTTGCATGGCTATCACATTTCTGCTCCTCAAACAAACTTCAGTTCTGCATAACTCCTACTTGACTAACTGAGATGTTTTTCTGCATAATTCTATGAGGAAGTTTCTTGATTATTTGTTTGTTTGTTTTGGTTTCTTTTGTTTTGTTTTGCTTTTCCTGGATTATAGCAAAACATTTTACCATCTAAAATTTTATATGTGTTTATTTATTTCCTCCTGCAGGGTTTTAAATAAGCTGCATGGATTAATTTAAACTAGGGTAAGATTAATCTAATTTAAACTTCCTATTGGGAGAATTAGTTTTGAATATAGTTCATACATTTTAAATCCTAAATTTTATTTTAAAATTCAGATAATTATTTTAGTCTAAAAAATTATGCAAAATAGGAGCTGGATTTCTTAAACTTATTATCAAACTAAGTATTGAGACCTGTATACTTTTGTTCTCAGAGTAGATTAAAAGTATGTTTACTTACAAATAGTAAGTCTTTGTAAATATTTGTCACTAATTCATTTATTCATATTCCTGATATTGTCTCTTTAAATATAGGTGGCATATTTTTTCAGCCCACAGAGTCAATCACAAAATTCCTGGTCATATATCACTCAGGAAAAAAATGCCTAAGTAGGAGTTCTGAACTAAGGATTTGATTTGTTTCTACAGAAAGCGGAATTACCTACACAAATAAATGTATATTTGTATTCAAGTTCTGTGGATTTCATGGAAAGTGGAAATTCTATGGTGTATGTAATCCAGGAAACACAGTAGATTCCCAGACTAAGAGTGCTTTGCATTCTTCCTAGTAAGGAATAGTTCAGAGTTTTCTCTAACATACTAGATGCGCTTTAATCTTTAGTCTGATTGCCAGAATATATTTTATTTGACAATAGGAATTACACCTTTCCCCAATGCTACTTTTTAATATTTCATTATTTATCTCTCTAGCTTCTAAGGAAGGATTGACCCAAAGATATTTGCTAGTGTCTAACAAGAGCTATGATATAACAGGTATGAAAGAATTTGTTGGCATTTAAATACTTTGCATACTTACCACATCCCCAGCTGTTACAACAATTTTCTCAAAGAGAAAATTTGATAGAGAGACATTGTGTCACATGGTTATATTGTTTCAGCTACAGCTTTTACAATGAGATAACAACTTTTAAACAGAAAAGCTGAAAACCAGAAAGGCTTTTCATTTTTCTTATCTCCTGATAAGACCCAGTTGTTGAATGCACTTTATTCATTTCAAGATTGAACATTTTAGTTAGATTGGAACTCCAAACATCCAAACTCCATTTTACATTTTTTCTATAAGAAAATGTTTCTAGCTTTCAATATTTTTCGTAAAGTCGAAGTAGTAACTTAGAGATAATTGATGAAAACTACCTATTTTGGCAGAGACTGTATATTTTGAAACAGTTCAGAAGTCCTTCCAAAATTAGCTTTCTCGAGGAAGTTATGAGTAAAACAAAGCATTTCTTTTATTTCCAGAATTATGTCCCAATTATTTTATCTGGCAAAAAGACAAATGAAGTATGTGAGGCATATAATTACAGGAAACTAACGGAGCTGTTTCTGACAAGGTAACATGCTGAAAGATTAAAAAATTACAAGAAGACAATGCACAAAAGAATGATGATGATAATAATAATATCATCTCTGATCTTTGTTTAAGCCCAGTAAAAAATTATCAGTGAATGACAGAATGCAATGAGTCCAAAGTAAATACCCTACATCCATCATTAGAAAAAACCCTAGATCTTAACTACTAAAATGTCTTTCTGACTTACTAACTTTATCAAAACATCCTTTTGAAAGACTTAGATTTCTTTTTCTATTTATAATTTCTTTCCTAAATAATACTAATAGTAATAAATTCTAAAAAGTGGAGGAGGAAATGGCTTTCCAGTATTTACCACAACGCAACAATAAGGGAAAATGCAATGGCAGTTTTAGGCAGGCTTAAAGCAAATAAACCAGGTTGCATTTTTAAAAGTGCAAGATTAAAAGTAGCTCTGATTGCCCTGGAATGTTATCAAGGCTAAAAGTATGTTTAGAATAGCCATACATCAGTGACCAATTACCAATGTCACCCAGACACAATCTCATTTTCGGTCACTTAAATGTTTAACTATGACTCTCAAGGATTTAGCATTTTCTGTGCTTTTTCTTCTGCTCCTTCCTGCAGTGTCTGCTGCTCATCCTTCTCAGGATTTCAGGCTACACAGACCTTTCATATGGGCAATTACAGGCATTTTTATGTTCACATTATTCCAGTTTTGCTTTCTGCCTGGTTTCATTTAGCTCTTTTCCACCACTTATGAACTCCATTGGAGCCTGAACATCTGTAACTTCCTTTCCGGTGGTTAGATTCAGCATCTTCCCTCTCAATGAGTCCCATTTCTTTCTTTCTTTCCTCTTAGCCTTTTCTCCTAGCATGTGGAGAGGGCATTTGCATTCTTGCCTCTTTTCAGCTTTTCAGATATCCTGAAAATGCTTTTTGTTGAGCTTTTTCCCATCTCCTTCATTTTGGGGTTAAGCTGTGAAAAGTCTGTCTAGCAGTGTGGCATGTGGGAATTATAACAAGGGTATCCAAGGATGCCCACTTAGTGGAACTGGATCCGAGGAGTGCTAAAACACTGCAGTATTTTCAGGTTTGATTAGGCCCAGCAGTCCTCTGGTATCACAGGCACTGCCTTGGGACAGCACAGGCAAAGTAATTTCAGGTTGTTGGCTGATCAGCAGCCATGCAGTGGGACAGGGCAGGGACAAGGGACAGCCACTGGCAGAATAGCAATCCAGTCAGAGAGGTGAGGCTGACAGAAGCTGCAAGTGAAACTCTCAGACAACATAAAATAGAAGAAAAGGCTCCAGGGCTTTGTATGATTAGCAAAACCTGAGACAAAATACCAAAAAAAATTTCATGTGAAGTAAAAGATTATTTTTTTCTGATTTAACAGTTTGTTCTTGTCCTCTAAGTTACCTTCAAAATTATCTTAGCTCTCGTACAATAGCGAATATATACGCATGGAGAAATTAATCTGCAGCCTTCTCAGTGAAGAAAACTATTGTTTTCTGTGTTTCTACTTATGAACCCTGAAGAGGTTCTGGAGGCCAGGAAGTGCCATGTTTTGCTTGTTTAACAAGCAGTAATTAAAACCAGAATACAAGATTTTTTTTTTTTTTTTTGTGGGGACGGTCATTTCTGAGGGGATTATCAAACATTTCAATGCCTGGGGAATAGGAATTTTTCTTTGCTATTAAATTCCAGGCTTTCTCTTTTTCGTTTCCTAAACCTGACACTTCTTTCGCTATTTTTTAATTTTTCAAAGCGACAGCAACCAATAAATCCTCTACTGATGGAATTTTGGAAAATGCATAGTGTGTCCAGGCTTCAGAATCTCTAAACAAGACTCAGTTAGATGAATTTTAGCTGGATGTGAAGATACAAGGAAGGGTTAAGATAGGAGATGAAATGAAGAGCTATAGGGTGAAGGGAAAGAAAATGACAGTCTGCAGTGGGAAAAGATGCAAAACTTTTATAATTTATAATTTATAACCTTTCCTTCTGTGAAAGGTTTTCACAGTTGATATCTCATGAAAGAGGGCCATGGACAGTGTTCCCTTCAGTCTGAAAAGCAAGATTCTTGTTAAGGCCTATGAAGGAAGTGAACATAATGCACAGGACAGCTGTCCCGTGTACTCTCTCCTACTATCTCCTTTAACAAATCAGCTTAGTACCCCTTCTGTTTTCCTCACTTACTTTGGTTTACTTCTAGTGACTCTGGAGCCTTTTATCTTTTCTGCTAGCATTCTCCTGAATACCCTTTTTAAATACATTTTATATAAAAAATCTTGTTCTGGGGGGTTTTCTTTCCCTTTCCCAGAAGTTGAAATTGAATATGATTATGATACAGGTCTTCTAAACAACCAAATTTGTTCTGAGCCAAATAAAGTACTTTCCAAAATCAGCCAGCAGATAATTTCTCAGCCTGTCATTACTTTCACATCTGCTGCTGCTGATAGAATCTTCTGCATCGAAAATGCATGCTTGAAATGAGCGCTGAGCACAAATGGCAGGACATAAAGAAATATCATGAATGTAAACGAACAATAAAACCCGCTTTCAAATGCCATTTATGGGCTCAATCTTGCAAGCTGCTTGGAGGTTTTAGAGGATATAAAGGGCAAACTGTCCCTCTGAGGGAGTGGTCAGGACCTTACCAGACCAAGATCTGTAAAATTGTGACCTTATCTTCAAAAGTTACTGTAAGAAGAAATCTTCCTATTGCCAAGATAGAGGTCTGACAGAAGAGAGGAAAAGCATGCAGGTTTATTGTGATTTGAAAACACAGCTCTATCCTACTAAAATTCAGTAATTCACTGGAAAGGTCAGCCACCTACTGTTGACATTTCAAATCTAGCTTTTAATTTCTAAAATAGTAAAAAAGTAGATTTTTGACTCTCAAACTGATTTTTGAATGAAATATAAATCAGTGACAAGCCTGTCACTAAACCCAAGGTTCTATAGAAAATTTGAATTCTATCAGAAGTCCAAAATTGTGTCTAATAATATGTGGACATTTTTTGTTGCAAAAGAAGAGTGGTACCATCATTGTACCATTCCCTGCTGGAAGGAGAGTAGGTCACTATTCTGGACTTGTTTCTCTTCTGCAAGGCTGACATACCTCTGCTCATCTCTTTCCCATGCTGTATTTTTTTGTGTATTATATTCTTTACTGTGATGCTAAACAGTGACTACAGCTTGTTTGTATGTTTTGTGTCTCAGCACTAGTTGGTTCATAAATCATGATAGCAGGTATATCAATATTTAATTCTGCATTAGTGTTTCTGTCATAAGTCTTTGCTTCTGTCTATGTTTCATATTGCCAACACTTAACTCTGAGTATAATGTAGTCCACGTCTTCTGTCTGCTTCAGTCTTACTTTTTGTGAAACAAGTTTTAAGACAGACATTTTACTTATATGTTAAGAAAACAAAACAAAACCCAAAAAAAACCCAAAAAAACCCAAACCAAAACAAAACAAAAAAACCCCTTAGAGTATTATTTACCCAACAAATTGCATTCCTTCTTGGTGTTGATGTTTTACATCACTGCAATGTTTTACAATATAAAGGTCTATCAAGACCACCATCTTTTTTGTCCTATCTCTGAAAAATAAAAGACTTTTAATATCCTTATTTTTTTTTAATTCCACTATAATAAAATATTTTTCTAAAATCGCTTGCTAAATGGATTGCAGGTGCCAGTTGTGTCCCATATACAGTAGCTCTGATATTTCAATTGATTATCATCTCAATTTGTCAGATGTCAGACTTCTAGAAATAATTTCTTGAGATCTCTAATGAACACCCTCTCACTCCCTCCTTCTTCCCTCTCCCTTCCCCCTCCCTCAGTTTTTAATTAGCTTGACTGAAGTCTTATTAATTCAGCAACAAAGTTTGGGCCCTTTTTCAATAAGACTATAAATGTGTCTGCTCAATAACTATGTGATTTTTTAAAGGAAGCTTTCAGAATCGGAAGTTCTCAGGATCAGAAGTTCTCTGCCTGTATTGTAAGTGATTATTTATATGAGAGTAAAAAGTCTGTCAGGTTTAATTTGTTGTCTGGCTGACAAAACTTCCCATGCTACCATACAGTACTAATTCAAATGATAGAGCTCTATATAGGGTACTTAAAAAGTTTGTCAGGTGGAAGAAGGTGGGTGACAGGAGAGCAATATGTTGAACCATGGAAATATGTGAAGGAGTGATACTGGACAAAAAGTTGTTCTGCAAAGAGTGCTCTGTCTTGTGCCAAAGACAAAGCTCCACGCTTGGTTCTCTTCCTGAGCTACCAAGTGACACCAGACAAGAAGGAATAATTCATACACAAAGGGAGAAGGCTACAGAAGCAATCTTTAGACTTGTATTTTCATATTTCTGTACTTGAGTTGTATTGTTTTCATTCCTTCAATATGTCATTAAGCCTATTTGGATGACTTGAAAGACTCACTTCCATTTTTATTAATAACAGAAGGACTCATTCAGGAGTGGTGATACTTTGTTATTGAATTATAAGCAAAATGATGTTACTGGCTGGTCTAGATCCTCTATCCTTCCCTTCTTTGTTACTCAAAATTTAGAGATTCATTTAAAAGAAAGCCAGCAGGAGTCAGCCTGAGATTGTGGGCTTTAAATTACAGTGAGAAAGTGTAAAAAGAACAAAACAGAAATAAGCTTTGGAAAATAAGTAAAGTGTCTCCAGAGGCAGTGATGGTATCTTTAATTAGTAATACTGGAGATGGCACTTATTTTTAAGAAAGGGTAGACCCTGACTTTATCCCTACTCAGCATAATAGAAGAGAAGGAACATAGGATTTTATTAGTCACTTATTGCAGCTCAAAATTATTTGTGAAGACTATCCATTTAATGACTGGAGAAATATCAATAGGAGGAAAAGATGCTAGCATGTAGCTGCTAGGGAATGTCCTTTTGAGCCCTTTATAAAGAACTGTGCATGAAAAATGTGTGTGAGCAACTGAAGAATGCAGTCAGTAGATCCCAACAGGAAAAGGTTAGGCTACTATTCTAAATGATTACTCTATGCTTTCTCCTTCATGCCTAAGAGTTGCCGGAGATTTACAATGCAAATTTGGCTTTCCTTCAAAGACAGTTTTATTATGTTTATGCACAAGACGGTTGAACTAAGGCTGCAGAGAACATTTGAATTCTGGCATTCCCTGTCTTATCTATACCAAATTTAAAAACCTTTGATGTCCCAGTATGTTGTTGTATATTAGTTCATATACAGAAAATAAACAAGCTTTCCTTCCTGCAGTCATCAGTCTAGGCTGTTATGCAAACTGACCTCTGAATAGGTTACCTATCAGGTAGCCAAGAGGGAATTTAACTAACAGTCTTTGCAGTTTAGGGTAACAGACTCACAGACTATGAATTTCTGCAAGAACATATGTACTGTTAATTACAGATGCTGATTCTTGCCCTTTTCCCTGACTCTCATCTAATCTTTTCTACCTTAACCTCTAACTCCTGTTTCTTCACCTTTTCTGTATTGCTGCATTTACCTTTCTTACTAGGGTATTTTTATCCACATTTGGCCTCCTAGTGCCTGCATCACAACATGGACAGTTCCGAGGAAAAACACAGAGTGTAACAGGCTAGAATCTGATTATTGTCCATACTTATCAGATGGACTTAAATGTAAACAGTACCTGGAATGTTTTTCTTTATAGCTTCAAGACAGACAGGAGGCACAACTGCCGAAATATTGTAAAGCTGCCTTTTAGTATTAGTTCTTTTGGTATTTACACTTATGAGCTCTGTATTGTTAAATATTGCCTTGTTGTGTAATGAAACAGATTTGCCCCAGAAAGTATATGATGTGACTTACTCAGATTTTCAGACCCTAGATTTTTGAAGACAATGAAAGACAACATTCCAAGTCTAGGATATCTTAATAAAGTTCTCAGTGCCTTGGCTTTGAACCTCAAAATTTTGCAAATGGAAAACTTGTGACACTGTGCAGTCTTCCCATTCCGAGATATGAATTTTATTCATCGTTTTAAATATCTTCCTTCCTGCTAAAGCCATACTCTTGCTTGGCTCATTACCAGTAGACATAACCTTTAATTTCTAAACCCAAAACTCAGAAGATTCTGAGGAAGGAACAATAAAAGGGAATAAACCACCATACCATAGAGGTTTGAAACTGCTTACCTGTAGTCTCTATGTATTTACTGCTTTTTTTGTCACATTCTTTTTTTTTTTTTAATGAAAATACCTTTCTTCATGCTTTTATTTATAACCTCAATTCACACTTAAAGTTTTCGTGTTCCTGCTGCCAACTATTCCAACAAAAACATTTTCATGCCATTCCAAGGATAACAGTGTAGTACTAATCTTTTTGAGGAAAGGAAATGCTTTAGAGACTGAAGTGGGATGCACAGATTGATGTGCATCCCACTTCAGTTGGTAAAGCATTTCTTTTTTTGTAAATACAACTGATTCAAAACAGATTCCAATATCCGGAGGATTTACACCAACTAAAATTCTTTGCTCTTCCCCAGCTAATGCTGCCTTCTAAACTTTTAGAAGTCTTTAAATAAGGAACAATCAAAGCAAAATGTAATATTTTTAAGAAGGGCAAAAAGACCTGGAGAGCTACAGGACAGTCAATGTCACCTCTGTGCCTGGTGAGATCATTGGTCAGGTGCTCCTGGAAACTAAAACACATGGAAAACAGTGCAGTGATTGCTGACAGCCAGAATGGCTTCACTACAGGCAAATCATGCTTGAAAAATGTGATGGCTTTCTATGACAGGTTTAGGGTATTAGTGAATGAGGGAAGAGCAACTGACATCAACTACCTGGACTTGTGCAAGGCATTGGATACTGTCCCTCACGACATCCTTGTGTCTAAAATGGAGTGACACAGAATTGATTGGCAGACCAGTCAATGGATAAGGAATTGGGTCAATGGTCTCACACTCAAATGTATTTAATGGCTCGATGTCCCAGGAGACCAGTCCCAGAAGCAGCATCCTCAGGAGTGCATATTGGAACCAGTATTATTTAATACGTTTTGGGGACATGGACAGCAGCATTGAGTGCAGTCTCAGTAAGTTTGTGGATGACATCAAGCTGTCTGGTGTGGTCAGTGTGCTGGAGGGAAGAGACGTTTGGCAGGCAGAGGCATCTTGAAAGGCTTGAGAGGTGGGGCTGTGAGAACCTCATGAAGTTCAGCTAGGCCAAATGCAAAGTCCTGCTTCTGGATCAGGGCAATCCCAAATATGGATACAGGCTGGGCAGCAAGCAGATTGAGAGCAGCACCATAGAGAGGAGGTGGGGTTTATTGGTGGATGAAAAGCTTGACATGAGCATGTGTGTTTGCAGCCCAGAAAGCCAACTGCATCTTGGGCTGCATCAAAAGCAGTGTGACCAGCAGGCTGAGGGATGCGATTCTCCTCCTCCGCTATTGAATCTGCCCTCAATAGACTCCACTTGGACTGCTGCATCCAGCTCTGGGGTCCCCAACATAAAAAGGTCATGGACCTGTTGGAGAGTCCAGAGGAAGGCCACGGAGATGATCTGATGGATAGTGCACCCCTCTTTTGAGGACAGGCTGAGAGATGAGAGAGTTGGGGTTCGGCAACATGGAGAAGGTGAGGCTTCAGGGAGACCTTCTAGCATCCTTCCAGTACCTAAAGGGGCTTACAAGAAAGATGGAGAAGAGTTTTTGACAAGGACATGGAGTGATAGGGCAAGGAGTGTTGGCTTTAAACTGAAAGAGGGTCAGTTTAGATTAGACCTTATGAAGAGGTTCTTCACTGTGAGGGTGGTGAGGCACTGACAGAGGTTGCCTAGGAAAGTTGTGGATGTTCCATCCCTGTCAATGCTCAAGGCCTGGTTTGATGGGGCTTTGAGCAGCCTGGCAGAGTGGAAAAGCACCTATCCGCAGCAGGGGGGCTGGATCTTTAAGGTTCCTTCCAACCCAAACTATCTTTTGATTGGATGATTGGTTGTTTGGTTAATTTGTTAACAAGTAGGTACCTCCTACAGATTTGAAATTCAATTTGGAAGAATAATCCTGTGTGTTACAATTCCTAGTAATTGATAGTCTGGTTGAACTATTGAAAAACAAGTAACAAAGCCCTTTAAAAACATACACATTGAAAGATAAATGTCATCTTTGCGTTTTGCTTGATTGTTCTTTCCTACTCCTATTAACAAGCAGATGGTTATCCTGACAGTATAGCAACAGGTTCTGTGTTTTTTTCCAGCTGGAGGTGTATTTCACCTAGGGTTGAATATTGAATATGTATTTCACCATATTGAATATCTTACATTAGCTTAATTTGGCCTAATTTAGTTCAGTATTCACAGAGTCACAGTATCATTTAGGTTGAAAAAGACCTCAGATCACTGAGACCAACCTTTGATGGTGCACATCAACTACACCACATCACTAAGTGCCGCATGCAGTAATCTCTTGAACACTTTTACAGCAATGGTGACTCTACTACCTCTCAGGGCAGATTGTTCCAATGCTGGACAACACTTTCCATGAAGAAATTCTTTGTGATTCCCTTGGCACAGCTTGAAGTAATTTCCTGTCATACTATCATTAGTAGCCTGGGAGAAGAGACGGACCCCCACCTTGCTACAACCTCCTGTCAGGTACCTGTAGGGAGTGATAAGGTCACCCCTGAGCCTCCTCTTCTCCAGGCTAAACAACTCAATCTCCCTCAGCTGTTCCTCATAGGAATTACTGTCTAGACTCTTCAGCAGCTCCATTGCCCTTCTCTGGACACAGTCCAGCATCTTAAAGTCTGTCTTGCTGTGAGAGCCTGGAACGGGACACAGGATGGTGTGGACAGTGAGCTGTTGCCTCAGCAGTGCTGAGTAAGGGGGACAATCACTGCTCTGGTCCTGCTGGCCACACTATTGCTGATACAGAACAGGATGCCATTGGCCTTCTTGGCACCTGTGGGCACAGCTGGACAGTGTTTATCTGGCTGTTTGACCAGCACCACCAGGTCCTTTTCCACTGCACGCAGATTTCCAGTCACTCTTCTCACAGCCTGTAGCACTGCCTGGGGTTGTTGTGCCCCAAGTAAAGAACCTGCCACTTTGCCCTTTTGAACCTCATCCTTTTGGCCTCATCCTATCAATCCAGAATTTGAAGAAGGCAGAGCCTTCCTACCCTCCAGCAGATCAACTTTCCCACCCAACTTAGCATTGTTTGCAAACTTGGTGAGGGTGCACTAAATCCCCTCATCGACATGATCAGTAAAGATATTTAGCAGGGCTGAGCCCAGTTCGGAGCCCTGCAGAACCGCAACAGTAACTGGACTCCTGAGTGAATGCAACACCATTCACCACCTCTCTCTGGGACCAGCCACAGAGCCGTCCTTTAACACAGTGAAGAGGGAACCTAGGGAACCTGTTGAAGCCATGGGCTGCCAGCTTTTCCAGCAGAATGTCGTGGAAAACATCATCCAAGGCTTTGCTGAAGTCTAGGTATTGTTATGTTTACTTGAATTTCATTTTGGTTTGATAGGGTTTAGTTTGCTTTGATCAGGGGCTAGCTTTCATTTAAAGAGGAGGAAGCATAAAGGCAATATCAGATTAATAACTGACTTGAAAGATACTAAGATTAAGCAGACAATGGAAAGAGGGACTGATTAGAAAGGGAAAAAGGAAATTAAGTCTGTGTTTTAGAGCCCAGTAATGAATAAAGTAAGAAGTGCCAAAAGTCAGGTTTGCAGAGGAATAAAAATGAGGAGCACTCTTTCAACAAATGTATGAATAAAATAAGATAAAAAAAGGAAAGAAATAGTGGGACCTCAGTGTAGTGGGGATTAGGCAGAAATTAAAAAAAAATCCTTGTTTGCGTTGATTTCCAGTAAAGGTAATAATGAGAGCATGGAACCAAACTAAAATGACCCGTAAGGCAGGGTGAACAAAGGCAAAATGAAGACATAAGACAAAACAAAAAAATAGACAAATAATTTCAAGGCAGATGGGTCAAAAAAAAATTAACTCTGGAAAAGGTTTGTCCTGCCTGCAGAATGAAGGGCTTCAGGAGAACCTAAAAACAGTCTCCTTGCACTTGTGTGAATCTATCAAGAAGGTGTGAATCTATCCAGAAGACAGAGATGAGCTCCTTATGGAAGTACATAGCCAGAGGAGATCAACTTAGTCTGACTTCAGAGCTGATCCTGCTCTGAAGTGGGTGTGGGACTAGGGACCTCCTAGGGGCCCCTTCCAGCCTGAGTGAATCAGTGTGAAAACATTGCCCCAAAATAAAATGAGGCCTGGGAAAACACAATCACTGTCTCAGCTTTTGTATGAGATGAGACTGAACAGAAGCAGGAAACGTAAAGAGAATTACTGGTCCAAGAGCAAATAAATATGCCTATATTGACTTTGAGCAAATTCAGTCTGGAATGAATTTGCTACCTGTTAGGGTCATGAAGATTTTGGAACCACCTTCCAAATGGCAGAAGTGAGGCCCAAGACTAAACTTGTTTTGTCTTGGAACTTGGTTCCTATATGGAAAGAAGTATGTGTCTTCCTGCTACAGCATGTAATTCCAGGTCTGTGGCTAGGCTGATCTTCACAAGACATATTCCTAAGAAAATTCCTTTGTTGTGACCTACTCTTTAATACTCAGGGGTCTCTAAAGTTTGTTTCTAAAAACGTGACACCACAGACTTGTAACATCCTCCCTTTCTATGCAATCAATTGTAGATATTATTAGGAGGTAAGCAGAAGAAACCCATGCATTCACCAAATAGAAAAAGAAATCCTCTGTTCACACACATCATGCTCAGTTGAGTAACTCTTTCAGATGCACACTGCAGGAGCTATTGCTCTGTTGTGTTAGTGTTGGGATTCATTCCTATTTGATAATTTCTATTTTTTTTTTTTTTTTATTAAACAGGTTTGTATTAATGTCCTTCCTTTATAGCTAAAATTGAGTATGATAATTTTGAGAGCTTTTTAATGAAATACTGATGTGTTTTCTTCCTACTGATAAGAATGCTTTCTAGGCTCTTAAATTCAGTTCTGCAAAAAAGAAAAATTGTATGTAAACAATTCTAGAGTTCTAGATCATTTAAAGCAAGAGTTTCAAAACTTGAGATAAATGACATCAAAAGATAAGGAGGAAGAGAGATTGAGAGCAAATTTGAGTTTTTCTATAGAATTATTCTTTTTATATTTCCATGGTGTACTTACATTTTGAGCAACTTTTTTAAAGAACAAACCTAAACCATCTGGTAGCATAATACTTGGTTAGTGCTTCGTATTTATGTACTGGATGCACAGAAAAGCTTTGATTTACACAATGTCTTTCTGAGGCAAATGAGATACACAATGCATAATTCATGACTGTACATCTTGGCATTGCATGGCAGTCTTGATTCTGATGTTAGAACCATTTTCGTTTTCAGAAGATTGTGATTCTTTAGGAGTGTGATTACAGTTAAGTGCACTGATGAGTGTCAGATATAATGAGAGCTTGTATCTCTGTCTTATGTCTCTGTTCTGAGCATGTTGTTTCAGAGCAGCCACAAGCTGCAGGCCCTCATGCCAGTAATGAAGTGTGGATGAGTGACATTACCAGTATGCCTGGAGAAAACCAATAATATTTGAGAGGAATTGGTTCCAATGCTTTGGATAATAATAAAAAAAACAACAAAACAGACCACCAACAAAACAAAAACACAAAACCAAAACACAAAACCAATAAACAAACAAACACATTTAAAAAGCTTTAATTGAGGTAAAAAAAATTCATTACTTTAAAGATTTAAAAAAACATGGCAGGTGTCAGCCATATTGCTTTATAGGTGGGTTATGCCACTGACTAACCCTCACGTTTGTTTTAGTCTGAAAATATATATGGGACTGGGAATGGTTGCAGAGATGCTTGTTAGGACCACTGTGTTTTGCAGATGAAATGCCTCTTGGCTGGCAGATCAATGGGGGAAATGATTCCCATAAGGGTGCTTTTGGGTTGATCCTAAGACTAACTTCAGTCACTGTTAACATAACACTGAAGTGGTTGTCCCATCTGTTCAAAAAATGTGATGCCCTTCACTGTGGAGAGAAGTGAATGCTTTCCCCTATATTTTCTCAATGAATTTCTTTGTAGTTCCTGTCTTGGTTTCTCTCCTTTATAGATTATTTTTCATAATGTCTGCTCAACCCAGTGATAGAAACATCCTCTGTAACAAATGTTGTGTTTATGCATTCTCTTGGATTATTAATGGAATTGTTTCGTAAAATAAATCCAGCCTCTGAAAAATGCAATAGTCCATCAGATTAATATCCAGACTCAATGTCCTTCAATATCTTTTGTCATCAGCTGCAATGATATGGCTTTCATTACTTTCTAATTGTCTATAACATTTCCTTGTATTTTTCTCATTAAAGTTAATTTTAAAATCAGCCTGGTGACTTGGATGGTCCATAATCATCAGTAATATAACCTTCTTCTGGAAAGGTTGCACAATGACAACCCTGGAAATCCTTTATTTAAATTAAGGAAAATAGGATACATGCAGTAGTAAAGATGTTTTTGTCCCAGAGCTATTCCCACCTCCCAGATATGAACATCCTTGAGGGACAATTCCCCAAGCTTATTTAGTCTTTGGCTTCTCTTATGAAATTACTTACCAGACTGCAAATTAGCTTGCTAATAATCATGAGACAGACAACTTGTACATGAATTCATAAATACCTTTCTCACTTATTAATAAAAAACCTTTGAAGCCATCAAAGTTAGATAAGACATAACCTTGTACTTTTAACACTAACATTTTTTTGTATTAACTTTCTCCCTTTTAATGCTGCGCTCAAATGCCATTCTGTATCCTCTGTATTTTCCATTTTAATTTTTGGCAATACTTGGGACATTTTTTTTTCCTATTTCTACAGCATTTAGAAAAATGAGTCTCAGGATGTTGTCTGGGATTTCTCTTCTAGTGGAAGAGATTTCACAGCATGCAATATGTAATTACTTTTCTAAGATGTATCAAAGAAAAAAGTCTTACATTATATGGCAAATAGGAAAGAATATTCCCAAAAGGGACCATCTTTTTCATCCTCTCACCTCAACTGTTCCTGACAGTTATTTCAAATCCAGGTAAATACTTTCCAATGATGGAAATCTCACAGCCTCAATTCAATTTAATGCTTAACTGTCCTTACACTTAAAAGTTTTACTAATGTATAATCAAACTTAAGGCTTTAATTTAAGCCTCTTACTCCATGTTCTATCCCCAGTGGACGTTAAAAACAAGTTATTAATTCCTTTTGTGCAGCATCCATGTAAATGTACAAGGCTCTAAATGCTGTTACTGTAAGCCATCCAAAGTGCCCTTTCTCTTCATACTCTATTTTGTCTGTAATTAATCTCTTTCTCATCTGATGTTCATACATTTTGGGCAAGGAAGAAATGGCCTCCTATTTCCTATAATGGAAAATTCCCTATATATGGCATTTCTACATTTGGCAACTTAATTAACACTCTAATTCTAAACTCGTAATTTTTATTATGAATATCTAAATCCTGATATGTAATATCTAAATTTGTAAATTATTGTTGGTAGAGCTTGAATGTCTTTGATTTTTTTTTCACTTTTCACATTATGATTACTCTTCATGAGATGAAGTTGTTTTGAGAGGAAATTCTAGTTGTACAATTCTGGAAGTCAAGCATCCTGAAATTACTTGTATAAGCAAATGGATCTATTAGGTATACTTATGTACATCCCATCCCACTGGTAGATCCATCTTTGTTTAATGAGATCAGAATCTTGAATACAGTTTAAAAAAAAATCTTTTTTTAACTTCAATTAACAACTTCATTGCTTCAATTAATGTTAAGTCAGCCACTATAGTGAGCAGTGGGTATTTTTCAATAAATCTAAATTCAGTGCAGTGAACTATTAAATATTAATCTCTGTAAAACAGCTGCCTAATGTTGGCAGACATCCATGCCACTTACATTGTCCTTGTCCCTTGTCCAGGGCAACAACAACTGTGTACTAAATTCACTTAAAAATTTATACTTATTTAATGGAACATTAATTCATCTGCTTACAACCCACAAAACCTACAAATCTGAATTTTTTTTTTTTTCTTACTTGGGACATTAATGAGGTGCATGGAATTAAGCAGATCAATCTGATTCTTTAACTATGCAAAAAAGCAGGCACAGTTATTTAACCCACTCAAAGTTTAAAAAATCTATATTAAACCAGAATTTACCATGTGTGATGCCTCACAGATTTGTGGATGTTACTTAGTGCTCATGAAAGCACATGTGGATACTGAGCTCACTTTTAGGGTCCCAACACTAAAACCAGAGTAAATTCAGCTGGCTGGGATCTGGAGCCATTGTCCTGTGCAGAGGTTCTGAGGGACCAGGGCTTGTTCAGCCTGGAGGCATGGCTCCAGGGTGCCCTGGAGCAGGACCCACCATCTGCCCTGACACCTGTGAGAAGATGGAGCTGGGCTCTTCACGGTACATAAGGTGAAATAAGAGAGAATCAGGCTATAAGAGGGGTGCAAGTCACCCACTCTTATATTGTCCACCACTGGAGGACAGTCCAGAAGTGGAACACCTTTCCCAGAAATGTTGTTCAGTTTCCATCCTTGGAGTTTTTCAAGACAAAACTGGATAAATACCTGAGCAGCCCAGTCCGACCCCGTGTCTGGCCCTGCTCTGACATCCCTTTCCTCCTGAATCATTCTGTGAATACAAACTATAGACAATTTAGTCACTATACTTTTTAAACTTATTTGAAAGCACTATGGAAATGCAGTTGCTCAGTGTCAGCTGTGCTTCAGCTGTGCTTGTTTTCTGAATTTACTTGTGGTTAAGCTTAAATATTCCTTATTACTTTTTTTTTTTTTTTTAAATGATGATGCAATTACTTTTAGAGTCTTCTAGAGGGGTTAGTCAGATTGTTGGACATATCAAGGAGTTCACTGCAGCATTTTAGCACATTTCCTGAGATGATGAAAGATAAATTGTTAAAGCCATCATAAACAGCTGTATAAGGTTGATGTCAGTGTTTCATTTTCCCATGAAACTTTGAAGAAATAGAAACACAAATATGGAGCAAGTCTTAATTGGATTGATTGGATGAGACAGGGACGTTGTGTCACAATGTCATAGTGTGTGCAGAGTGAATAACAGTGAATTAACCAGTTCTGCTCTTATTATTTGTTTTTGCAGTCTTAATATTTTAGGATTATTTATTATTGTTACAAAAAATATTTGAAGCTTTTTAAAATTATGCAGTTTGATTAGAAATCTGTTATATGACCTAAATGTGGGAAAACCTAACAAAAATTTAGGAAACTGGTATTTGGATGGGACAAGGGAGGCTTGCTCCATTGTCACGGCATTGAAAGAAAGCTTCCTAATAATGACAGCCACATTCAAAACTTCATTTTCCTTTGCTCTCTGTTTTAGTTTCTTTCACACAAGTGGAGATTGAGGGGCTCACACCTCATTGATATCCACATCACTATTTTGCAAGTGAATTCATTGTATTGTCTTTCACTTCAATGCACATCTCATATATTTCCCCAGCAGAATACACAATTCTCTCTTAAGGAGAACAGCATAGCAAATTGAAAAAAAAAAACAACCAAAAAACAAACAAACAAACAAACAAAAAAACCCATACACAAAAAGAAGCCATCACTAGCCACACACCACATGTCATTATTGCTGTTGTTTTGCTATCATCTTGTTTTTCTCTGTCTTGTCTCTCCTCCTGGGTGGAAAAAGCACATCTGGCTGTAAAACCTGAGGTTTTTCTTTACTGAGGAAAACATTTCTATAGACATTCTTGTGATTTTTTTTCCCCTCAGTTATGAACCAACAACCATCTGTCCAACAGTGGTAAAGGCATGCTTGAAACAGTATCCTTGAGGGTACATAATTTGAAGAAAGTTTTCTTCTAGAAAAGGAAATTTACAGAAGGGATACCTATAATATGCATATGCATAATCTGCTATCCCTCCATTCTCTCATATCTAACACAAAACTTTTTAAATAGTTATTATAACTGAGCTGTTCCCAGTTGCTTCATACTTTAGGTAAATTTGGTTTCATTACTAGAAATGAAGGCTTTTAGATTCTGCAGCAAAAAAAATCAAACATTTTTATGTTGTTTATATAAGCAAGCAGAAGTTAAACTCAATGTCTCTTGGCCTAGATATTCATCTTAGTAAATGTGTATTGAGACTGTGCTACTGGATAAGCACAGTCATACTTTAATTTTTCAAAGGAGTGTTGCCACCTAATGTAGCAGTCAAAACTTATTTTCTATCAGGAACTTGCCTTTTCTACATTTACAAAATCTGTGTCTAGCTTTAAACCAACCAGTAAGAGTGTGCACTTAGTCTATTTGCATTATGTCACCTTGAATCTTTTCTCCCTGACAATTTAATGCAATCTGCTTTTCAGTTTCTTCTGGAATGGAGTGCCATACAAATACGTATCACTCAGTGATGGGTTTCTCTATAATGTTTACCCAGTTGTAATATTCCCTCCAAAGTGCAGTGCTAGTTTAACCTCTTTCCATTACTGAATTCACCAATTACCTGGGAAGCAATTCAGAGCTAACATAAGGTATTAGAACTAATCTTGTTAATTTGGGTTTATGAAGATAGAAGTCAGGGGCCTGACCCTACACTAATATTGAGAATAAGTTACAGAAGTCAGACAGTTTGCAACTCATTAGTGTGCCTGGGCTGTGAAATGATCCCTCCTCAGTATTTTTTTGGGAACAGCCACTCCCAAGGAGGATGAATAGAGGTGGAATTCCTAGCCTTGTTCCATTCTTTGCTGAAGTAAGGGCAGATGCAGGATGTATAAACATTCTTGTGGAAATACCAGATGAATGAAAAACAAAGAAAAAGAGAGAAAATCCGTAACATAATGTATCAGTCCCTAGGGCAGGCAAAGTCTTTAAGGCACATGGTCCTCTGAGGTTTTTCAAGTGAGTTGAGGGGTGATGTTAGCTGATAAATTGACATTCTTCAGTTTTTATAACACCTTTCTAGTCTTATTCCAATAAATGCTATTCAATAGTTGGCAGCATGAAGCTGAAAGTAATTTGTCCCAAAGATAGTGGAAGTGAAAAAGTAAACCAAATTAAAGTATGTTCTGCAACTGGTTTTGTATTAGACTTTTTAAAATAGGTAAATTTAAAAATATATTTCAACATATTTAACACTGTAGGAAAGTGGACAGTAAAAAAAAAAAAAGAATGACAGTGGACTCTGTGATACATTATTTGTCCTTCAGGACTTCTCATCAGTTGTCTGAAATAGCATCACTGAGATAATTCTAGTACTTTCCAATCCAATTGAGATCCAATTACTGAGATACCTTCTTTGTTTCTGAAGAATTCTACAACCTGGTAAAAATTTTCTTCTGCTGATACTTTTCTATCTTTATTCTTCTTCGTGATCTGACTCTCATTAATTAAAGCTCTTTTTATAATGAAATATTATTTCATAAGAATGGAATATTCCATATTACATTTGTGTTGTATTCTTTCATAGGGTTTCTATTTTCTTTGAAATGTTGCTTGAAATTACAGTATATTTTTTTAATATACCAATAGTACCATACTTTCTCATCTATGTTTAAGCTCATTTCAACTTAGCTAGTAATTATTGTTAAAAATTTGAAAAATTACATATTATAACATACATTGAAACTTTTTAATCACATGGAAGACAAACCACTATTGTGATTAGTCAGATTAGTGTTATGCATAGAAGTTTCACAGTTTGTTCTTAGAGGAACAACCACTAATTTTATTTACTCATGTTATATATGAAAATGTTTGTATATTTATCAAGAAAATTGGAGATCGCTGTAATAGGAATATCTAGAAGAATGATACCATGACTCGTGCAGCAGTCAGGAGTCAAACCTCCTGAACACTTCAACAAAAATGTTATTAATGGCATTGTCCAGATATCTCATAACCACCGACAGTCATGGGGCATCCACCACCTCTCCAGGAAGCCTGTTCCAATGTTGGACCACCATCTTGGTAAAGAAGTGTTTCATGTCCTTCTGCCCTAGTGCTGCTTTCCACACATCCTGTTACTGCATTTCCCTCTTCAGGATGCTGTAAAGAGCAATGAGGTCATCTTTTAGACTCCTTCTCTCCAAATTAGACAAGCACAAAGTTGTCAGCAGCTTCTCATAGGACATTCCTTCCAGCCCTTTCACCAGCTTTGTTAGCCTTTTGCAGGCACTTTCAGAGATCTTCACAACCTTTTTGAACTGGGGATCCCCGAACTGCACACTGTACTTGGGGTGGGACCACAACACTGCTTAACACAGTGTGAGGATCACCTCTTTTGATGGGCTGGCAATGCTGTGTTTGATGCACCCCAGGATGTGGTTTGCCCTCTGGACTGCCAGGGCACACTCAGGCACTGCTGACTCACACTGAGCTGCTGCTGTCCAGCAGCAGTCCCAGATCCCTCCCTGCAGGGCTGCTCTCCAGACACTGTTTTCCTCACTTACAGTCTTCCCCAGCATTTCTCTGTCCTAGGTTCAGAGTCTGGCATTTGCACATGTCAAATTTCATTCCATCAATCATAGCCCAAATCACCTGTCTATCTAGATCCCTCTGCAAGGCCTCTTGTTCCTCAGGAGAGTCAACAGCACCTTCCAATTTGGGATCATCAACAAGCTTGTTAATGGTGCATTCAACTCCTGCATCCAGATCACTGACAAACAGATTGAGCAGGACTGGCCCTGGAGCTGCACCTGAGGAACACCACCTGTCACCACCCTTCAGCCAGTTCTTCCACCAACACTCTGTGAATCCACACATCCCACGGCTGGACAACTTGTTCAGAAGGCTGCTGTGAGGGTCAGTATCAAAATCTTCATTAAAATCCAGGAAAACTACATCTACCACTTTCCCTTTACCCACTAGGGGGGTGACATTTTCTAGAATGATATCTAGAAATACTGACACAGGACTTTCCCCATGTGAACCCGTGTTGACTGTGACTGGTGACTGCATTATTCTTTAAATAACTTCCATTAGTACTCAGTATGATCTCTGCAATTTTTCCAGGAGCTGACATTAGACTTAACAGGTTGATAGTTCATGGATCTTTTATCATGCTCTTCTTGTAAACTGGAATAGCATTGGCCAGCTTCCAGTCAGCAGAGGACTCTCCAGACTCCCAAAACCTTCTGTAGAGGATCAAGAATGGTCCGGCCATTACATCCTTTAAAAAACTGGGATGAATCCCCATGAACTTGTGCAAATTCAGAAGATGCACCTTATAATTTCAATATCCACAATTATGTCTAGTGACAAGTGGTGCTCCTCAGAGGCTGGTATTGGGATAGGCATTGGTTAATATCTTTATTAGGGCCATGGACGCTAGGGATTACACATAACCCAAGATGAGTGGTGTGTTTCATAGCCTAGAGGAAAGGGATGCTGTCCACAGGGACTTCAGGGATCCAGAGGGCTTTGGAGGTGGCCTGTGTACCAGGGAGATGATGTGCCTATTTGTCATCCCTTGCACTTATCCTGCCCTCTTTTTGGTAAATTTTTGTTACTTTGTGTTGCCTCCTTTGGGAAGCTACAACCATCTTTGCCCATTTTGGTCATCACATTGTATACGGAATTGCTTCATGTGGTATTTTCTGTATTTGTTGGATATTTCTTCTTTGTTTTGTTGCCCCTAGAGAAGGTTTTGCTTATCTCCCAGGGTTACACCCTGATAATGGCATGTAATGCTTATTGTTAAATCATTCATAGCTCTTCATTTTATCCTTCCAGGTTCTCACAAGGCTTATGCTGTCATCATATGCCTCTACTCAAATCACATGGCTATACTAGTGTGCCACTGCATTCTGTACAGACTAATTGCAACTTACTGCTTTCCAAAAAGTTATTACAACAGGCAGAACATGCAGTTTTTCAAAGCTAAGCAAAACTGAAGTAAATTAGGAAATAATAAACTGACTGTTCAATAATTGCTAATAGAGCAAAACAAGCTGAAAGAAAGAACTTGGTAAACATAAGGAAGCCCAGACAAACCAAGACAAACAGGTTCTGTTTCTGAGCCCTTGCTCTTGCAGAGCATTAATACAGCATTAATACATTCTTTTTAGTGATGGGAATGTTTTCTTACTAAGGTGCAGGGCAGCGTGTTTCTTAGAAGATGGATTTAATTTCATGCTTGTAGCAGATGAACTACATAATCAATAGGGAAAATAGTTTGAACAATATATTTAGTGCTAAATATTCATATATGACAACTGGCATATTAATGAAAACCATGCGCATTTCAGAAGAAAGAAAGAAGTGTTGGATATTGATTTTTTTCTATTTCTATCTAACAATAAAATATAAAAACTGAAACATCTTTTTACTGGTGAACAGAGATGAGTTACAAGCCTGGGCTCAGCTCTATGTGCAAATAGAATTCTGAGAAAGGAATTTGTTGCTGTTGCAGGACCCCAGATTTAAATGAACCCTACTGCTAGGAATGCTTGTAAGAAAGTTACTTCAGAAGGTAACTGAGGAGTGATAGCAATAAAACTGGAAATGGTGCAAACTGAGTTTGTACATACAGATAGACACCCACACATGTATATGTTTATACACACATTTATCTCTATATACAAAGCAGAAAGTCACGCATTGTCATTCTTCTGAGCAGAAGAATAAGTCCTAAATGTTCCAGCCATTTGCCTCTGCCAAAGCACCTGTAACTCTCTTAGGTAATTGATTTATGGGGTTATTTTGCTCATCTGGTTAAAACTACCAAATTTATGTATATTCACATATACTCATATATTCACACAATAACAGCTAAAAATTCACAGAGACATTGAGACATATGTTTGTCAAGTCTCTGTATATGGAAGTGTAAGACACTTCCATATAGAGAAAGCATCATTTGACTAGCAAAGATGATTGATTATGGTAAGAACTATAAGATGTATGTGTTCTTGTAGCAGTGTTTTGTTGACTTACAAGCTGAGTGATTTGGTAGAGTATGTTTGAATTTCAAAGGTCCAATTATTTAGGTTTCTAAGAAATGTGATTAAGTTAAAAAAAAAAAAAAAACAAACAACAAAACCAAACAAACCCAAAAAAACTTAGAAAATAGCTTAAAAAATAGATCCAAATTTTGAGCCAAGAACTGAATCAGTCTTTAGAGAACCAAGGACTGTACCTATCTTTAGGTCTTTAAAACTGTAGCTTACAGTGAATCTAAAGTACAAAACCCACACTTGAGGGTAAGGCAGGGTTCTCTCAGCAAGGAAAATATAGCTGTTTGCTAAGGCAGATAGTTATGTGTCCCTAAGATCCCATAAAATGTTCTTCCCAGCAAAGTACTTATACATAAGAATTTACTGACCCTGTGATAATCAGTGACCCACAAATGCTACAGGGTCTGAGGCTGATCATTTTACGGGTGGGTTGTGTTATAAATGTGACTTCCCACAAAGCCTTCCTATTGCAGCAGTGTCTCTGTGCTTTGCTACTGCTGCCTAATTGAAGATTTTAATTTATAACACTACTCAGCCTTAACACAACCTGGAACTTTCTGCAATTGCTCAGGTACTGAAATGATCCAAATTAATTTTTTATATCAATGAACAGCAGAGTTGCCCCCAAGAGCTGTTGCTGTTGTTTGACAGGAGGATTTGGGACAGTAGGAAAAGGCAATTTGATATAATATTTTAAAATAGGCTCACTTGGTAAAGTTGAGAAACTTTCAGACAAACACTGTAGAGTAGCTGTAGACCAGACTGGA
Organism: Phylloscopus collybita; assembly: GCA_027886175.1. Lineage (NCBI taxonomy): Eukaryota > Metazoa > Chordata > Aves > Passeriformes > Phylloscopidae > Phylloscopus > Phylloscopus collybita. The sequence continues at coordinate 77,829,035 of JAJNNQ010000075.1, read as the reverse complement.
AGCTGAGGTGATGGATTGGGTGTGAAGAGAGAAGGAGTCAAAACAGGGAATTGGACAGAGGGGCAGGTGGCTTCTTGACTCAGCAGATCTGGGCTCCCCACTGCCCTGGGATTGGCAGGGGCTCCCTGGCACCTAGTCATGAGCAGAAAAAATAAGAATAGGGAAAAATGCAGGGAGCCTTTCCTCAGAGAAGTCAGTTGGAGTTTTCATCAAATTTGGATTGATTTTATCTGTTGCTGTGCTGTGTGCCCTGGTGGACTCAGATCTTATCTCCTGTTACCCATCTCGTTGTGGTAGTACCAGTCTATAAGGAAATACCCTTAAATGATGTTCAGAAAAAAAAATCTTGCAGATAAAAAGAAAGAATGGGCAAAATATATAAATATATGTTTTAAAAAGAATCTGAGAACATTTCTGTTCAGAATATTTTCAGTTTTCTTTAGCATTGTGTGAACTTAATATTTTCTATATACATTTATCGTCTTCAAAAACAGGGAAACTAGGAAACTGTAGGTGGGAGCCCCACTTCACCTTTCTTTCTCATTCTTCCTTTTCTGCTTTCTCAAGGAAAAAAAAAATAGGCTGAAAATGAATAGGCCTGGAACACAAACTAATAATCCAAAATCCCAATCTTCAATATTTGTGTTTCCTAAGAAAGTAATGTTAGTTCAAGTAAAATGCATCTTTTCATTTTAATTCAGAGCACAAAATATTAACTCTAAAGTTATTACAGGCAGTAACTTAACTAACATTATCAACATATTTCAAGCTTTGAAATTATTGTTTTATTTCTTTTTTTCTCAAAAATAAATTTCAAGAAGCCCTATTTCAATCAGACATATAGAAATATAAATGAAAACAATCTCTTCAAAAACTTGTAGTGCAACGTGACAATATTTTTTTTCATTTATAGTTATATTTATAATTTATATTTGCTATTTATTATTTATTATTTATATTTATTATTTATATACATGTGATCTACCTGTAGCTAATTCAAGTAAATAGTGTAGTGTTATAAGTATTTGTATTCTGAAACATGGGGGAAAATGGAAGAGATTTTAATTCTTTAATCTTCAGCTTCATGTTGATAAAGGAAGACGAAATATTAGTTTTCATTATCCATACTGCTCAATTTCCTTTTCACATAGTTCAGGAAATGGCAATTCAGTATCATAGGTTTTGTTTTTTTGTGCAGTGAACATTGGGATGTTGAGGAGAAGTTGTTTGCTTTTGTGATTTTTTTCCATGTTCAAATGGAATGCATGAATGGTAGAAGTTCCCTTGTTTATTTCAGTTTATTGCCTCTCCTTCACCTTACTAGATTACATTTGTGCTAACCAAAGTCACTGTTTACGCTTATTTAACAGTATTGACTGAAGTAACACTGAATCTCTTTCAGTGAGGGCTGATTTAGCTACAAATCACTGTTCCAGCACCAAGATCATTAATCAGCTTCAGGCTAGATCCATTACGTGGATTTCAGTATAGAGAAAATATTAACAGCTCTACAGAAGAAATGTTAGCATCAGATTAGCTCTGACTCCCTGCTGGAGCAGCAAATTACTTTGAAGTAATAATTATAATACATTAGTAGAGGTTTAATTTCCAAGAAGTGCTGTCTGTTTAAGGGATGGCAATCTCACCATACTTCACAGAACAATAGATCATGTTATCAGCAAGAAAAATCTACATCGAATTAAAAAAAAAAAAAAAAAAAGACAATAAAAATTTAATTACGGTCTCCAAATTGAAACAAAAAGTCCACAGAACTTTTCTAGCTAGAGCTTTATGGAAAACCCCTATTATTCTATTTGCTAAAACTTTCCTGCAATGAGTAAGCAAGGAAACACATTTTACCTGTAAATAAGGCCTGATTATGCAAACTCCAGCCTTCTTTTCAGTAGTTGTCTCTGGAACATGCTGACATCTGTTTTAGTGTATGTATAAAGCAAGAAGAAAGAAAGGTGTGCTGTGCCTGAAGTATTTAGCTTGATTAAACATAGCATGTTGCTTTTGATGGAGTTTAACATAGCTCAGAGTCTGGACTTCTGTGTATATCCTTAAACCTGGGTATGAAAGGATTTAATTAATTTGCACAGAGCCACTGCACACCACACCATGGAGTTTTTCTTGAGAATCAGTAACAGCAGGAAAATTTTGTGTGGGGTTTTTTTTGTTTGTTTGTTTGTGGTTTTGTGGTTTTTGTTTGTTTGTTTGTTTTTTGTTTTTGTTTTAATTTCTTGTACCTCTCTAAAGACATTCAACACTTTAAAACTTTTTCAAGTCACTAATCAGTGCTTAAATACAATTTAGGTCGACGTGTTGGCATTCTAAGGAAATAAAATTATCTATTTCCTCCACATTGTGGCTTTGAATGCAGCTCTGATCAATGCTGTTGTCTAAAATTAGTTGCTAGAAACTTTAAAACCCCTCAATATCTTATAATTGCAGAGGTGTTCCAGGAATGACCTGGTGCAGTGTATTAATTTTCTGTACTCTGTGCTTGTTTGTTTGTGAAGTTTGAGGGAGAAAGGAGGAATGGGAAAAGCAAAGATGCTGGATTGCAAGGAAAGTGGGGCAACATGACCTTTATAATGCGAGTATTAAGATATTTACCTAGTAAATAGAGATATTTACTACTGTACCTTTAGCTGTAAGTATTGTATCCTGTCTTGCCATTTTAATCATACATTCAGTTCTTTTGCACAATCAGAAAAAAAAATAAAGTTTCTGGGTCCTGGGGCAGAGTAAAGCTGATAAGAGTAAATATTACAGAATCCAGATAAACAACCTCACCCAGTTGTTCCATGACTGCCACCTTTGTCTCAGATGGGACCAGAAATGGCAATAGAGACAGTCTTTAGTAAAGTGAGTCACATTTGCTGTCTTGGCAGAGGAGTACCTCTGCTTCTCTGAATACGAGCAGACTGGCAAAAATTGTGGCCCAAAATATGTTTCTGGACAGGGAGTCAAGGTAGAAAAGCATAGAAAATGCCACATTAGATGTGTTTCCCAACTCTCATTCTACAACAAGAATGATCATTTTGATTTATCTCACTCTATTTTGGAATGAGAAATTAGATGTTCAAAAAAAAAAAAAAAAATCAGGTTGTTATGTAGCAAAGGTATCTGTAAGGACACTTGTCCCAACCCTATTTAACTCAGGCTTAATTTTTCCTGCAGACAAATTTTTCCTGATTTTGAAGGTAAATCTGATGCCCTCAGGATGAGTGAGTTCAGGAGCTTTATCTTCTCTTTCTTAATTTTATTATTATATTACCTAAATTTGATCACATATTCTGAGAATTGTTCTCCATTTTCACTTAAACCTTGATTTATAGGTTTCTTTGTTGGTCCATTATAACAGTAAAGAGATGAATAACTTTTAATTCTGTAGATTTCTGATTTGATTTATATCTCTCAAGAATGTATACACTTGAAGGTTTTTCCTGTTGTTAGTTAGTTAGTTTGTTTGTTTGTTCTTCTCACTTTGAAAATATTTAAAGCCATATTGGCAAATACAGAATAAATACAAGTGTTGTAGCTTATAAAGCCATCATCTTGGCGACCTGGGTTCGGTGAGGACACGACCGTCACGAGCTAGGGCGTGAGGTTCGGGCAGAATGACTTAGCAAGACACCAACATGGTGTATTCGTCAAAATGCGTTTTATTATCTAAAACACAGGGTTTAAGTACCTTCTGGGTTTCGCTACGTCATAGGGGGTCTTACTAGTTTCTTAAGGGTAGTGGAAAAGTACTGGCTTGCCTAGAGAGAGGGGTCTGTGACCTTGAGATAAAGGTTTATCTCTGGAGAGGAATGTGCCTAGCCCTGTTCCCGTTACAACCCGATTCGTCTTCCGCAGCGTAGTCTGTCCCTTCCAATTCACATTCTCCCCACATCTCCCCCTCCCTCTATCACAAAAAAAAACGAGGTAGTTATACACACATATATATATAGATACTAAATGAGGTAGAAGGCTACTACTTAATCATGCATATATGTATATGGGTACTAAAATGAGGTAGAAGGTTAGTATTTAGCAAAAAAGGAAGAAGGAGTTTGGGAAACCTGAGTAAGTTTTCTGCCAGGCAAGCTTAGAAAAGCTTGTGACTGGCAATTTCACAGCATTTCATGTTGGTGCATGAACAGAATGTTAGTTTGCTCCACGCGGGCTCTGATAAATGAGACTATTTTGTTCAGCAGGCATGGTCCGAAGATGGCAGTTAAAAGTAACATTGCCAATGGACCTACTAAGGAAGAAATTAAAGTGGTTAACCATGGAGATTGGTTAAACCAGGATTCGAACCAGCCCTGCTGAGCTTCTCTATCTTTTTGTCTCTGAGCCAGTCTGCTTCGGAGCTCTGCCATCGAGTCTCGGACTACTCCAGTGTGGTCTGCGTAAAAACAGCACTCTTCTTTCAGGGCCGCGCACAGACCTCCTTGTTGCATGAACAGGAGATCTAGTCCGCGCCTGTTCTGCAGAACCACTTCTGAGAGTGAAGAGACTGACTTCTCCAGGTAGGAAATGGATTTCTCGATCCTCTGCAAGTCCTCATCTATGGTCATCTGTAACTGAGACAGTCCTCGGTGCTGTGTTGCTAGGGCCGAGACACCCGTCGCCGTTCCAGCTGCTCCTAAACCGAGCAGCATTGCGATGGTGATTCCTGTTATTATTTCTCTTTTGCGAAGACGGCTGGGTTCTTCGAAAAGGCTGTACACTTCTTCATCAGAATGGTACAGGACCCTAGGAACAATCAGAACTTGGACACAGAAGTCATTAGAATCATTGAACTTGGGAAGGAACACACAGGGACTCACTCCAGACCTCTGACAAACCCACATTGCAGATGAAGCTGGGACAACCCACTTGTTGTTTTTTCTGTTGGGCTTTACAATTTTGGCACAAACATCTCCTTTTCGCTTGGCTAGGGTTGGATTGCCAAAGCACCTGCCCCGACCTGAGACCTGACTCAGGGTGATACCTCTGCGAGGTGTGTCCCATCTGCATTGGTGTGGTGCATCGGCTGTGGAGTAAGTGAATGAGGTATTCACAGCAACTCCTTCATAAAAGGGGGGTTGAACCTCATAGCAAAGCCAACAGGAGTTAGTTAGGTCAGGATTAGATTCATTCAAGGATAAAAAGGTAGCATCTAACATACGAAGGATTGGGTCTGGGTCTGACTTAGCTGAACGGCCTATCTGGAAAGGTTTCTCATCACTGTCCTGGTTTTCGGTGACAGTCGTGGGTAGGATTTTGGGGTAAGTTATGTTTTTCTCTGTCTGTGTGCTTTTAATCACCTTGTTGGGTCCAACCGCTCGGGGTGCCGATGGTTGGAGCTTGGTAATTTGCACATTCACCCACTCTTTCGACTTTTGAATGACCACTGTCTATGTCCTTCCCACCGTCCAGCTAAAATCATCAGGCTGCAAGACCGTCATGTTGTAATATATACAAATTCGGAATTTGGGGATTTTATAACTGTTTCGGTAGGAACTTCCGTGTGAAAAAAGAGGTGGTTTGCAACCTGCCGGTGCCCATGAGAACTGTAGGAACTTGTCGGGGGCTGGTGGGTCCCACCCAGGCCCTGACGGCCTGGCATCTGTAACAATGGTTTCACAGCCCCAATGCCCACAGTATCCCCACCCAGGTACATTACAATAGCTTTTCCCTGGGTTTGAAGCTGGGCACCAATAGGATAGATACATCTGTGATGAGTGTGGAGACCTAGGAATTACCTTTGGTTGTCCTGGAAATAAATCTGTAAAACGGAGCACGAAAGATGGAGCGTTTGGTGTGGTGACGTCTCTGAGCACCTTACCACTGGTTAGGTGTCTCATGACCCACCTGAACGGCTGATGTGGGTAGTAACTTGGGCTGGCTTGTCCTCTAGCAACAAGCTATCTTTATCTTTCCCCAGTCAGTAAGCTTATATTGTGTTGCTTCCCCTGTATTGTAAAAAGCTTTGCTCGGTTTTGGTAAAAAATCCGTGAATTCTACTATTTCCGACTCAGATTCTGTGCTAGTCTCGGAGCTCTCGGTAAGACTAGCGTCTGAGTTGTAATCCCACTCACAGTCGGAAGTCGACTGCTGGCACACTTCCGGCTTGCTACGCCTTTTTGTCGGGCTCCGTCCCCGTCCCGCCTCCCAGGGGCGGGTTTCGCCCGCCTCCCGGGCTCTGCCCCGTCCCGCCTCTCGGGGGTGGGTTTTCCCCGCCTCTCGGGGGCGGCGCCGGCACGCCTCCTGGGGGCCGTCCCAACCCCGCCCCTCGCGCGCGTGGTGCCCCCCCCCAGAGGGGGTCTTTCCTTTGTAAAATGACCTTGGAGACGATTTCCAGCCGCGCGTGCGCATTTCCTCGCTCTCCCGCGCTTGCGCAATATAAACCGGAACGTCCGAGCCTCCCTCCCGCGCATGCGTCCCCGCGCGGAGCCGCACTTCCGCGTTTTCGGCGCCATGTGGCCGGTGACCCCGCCCCTGACTTGGGTCGCGGTCGCCATCTTGCCAATATGGCGGCGGCGGCGCGGTTGGCCCCAGCGCAGAGGCGGCGGCGCAGCGCGATTGCGGTGTACCCGGTCCCAGCGCTGCCGACCCGGACGCGGTAGCGGCGGCGCCGCGCGGATGCGGCGCGGGCGGCCCCGGCGCCGCTGGCCCCGACGCGGCACGGGCTTCTCTTTCTATCTCTCTAGCTTCCCGCGCGAGTTCTGTCCAGACGGACCACGGGTTGCCGTCGTCCCGCACCTCCGATTCGGGGTTCGGAGCGGCGGGGGGTCCGTTCCCGGGTTCTAAAGAGCGGCTGTCCCGCGCGAGCAGCGGCGGGCGCGTCCCCGGACTCGTTAATTTGCCGGTATCGTGCGGATCTAAATCGCGCGGGGGGGCGCAGGGAAGAAGTATCGGCGAATGAACCGCGGTATTTTCGGGGGGCTCTGGAGGGATCCCTGGGTCCGGGGGGTCCCGTGGGACAGCTGGAAAGTCCCCCCCAGGGTTCGGGGTGTCTGGGCATGGATTTTGGGGAGGGTGCAATGCGTCCCCCTCCCGCTCGCTCCCGCCGCGGGGCTGGGCATCCCCCGGGGGTCCCGCGAGTCCCGCGAGTCCACCCTCCTTTCCCTTTTGTCGCGAGACGGTAAATAAACATGTTTTCACCGCGCTCCATGCCTCTTGTTCCTCCCTCGCCTTTTTCAAAGCCATTTCTACTTTTCCCCACGCTTTGAGGGCTTTCCCACTGCCAGAGGTTATAGTATCATTCGCGAGGGCAATTGTATAATTCTGCCACCTCTCTGGGTCCAATATATCAACGGGCCGCTGAATTGTGCCCAAATCTGTAAGTCTTGCAATAGCAAGATTTAAACTCTTTCGCTCTAAGCGTATTCCCCACCTCTCCTCCATAATTTTTACAACCTGAATAATCGACTCCATCGGCGATTACTGGTTCTTAGGGCGTCCCCTGGTTCCTCCACGGTATTCCAGAATTTTCTGGTACCGCCGTCTCTCACCGTCCAGGCGTTTCCCGTGTCCCGGGTTCCAGTCCCGGGCTTTCGGCACCAAATATGTTGTAGCTTATAAAGCCATCATCTTGGCGACCTGGGTTCGGTGAGGACACGACCGTCACGAGCTAGGGCGTGAGGTTCGGGCAGAATGACTTAGCAAGACACCAACATGGTGTATTCGTCAAAATGCGTTTTATTATCTAAAACACAGGGTTTAAGTACCTTCTGGGTTTCGCTACGTCATAGGGGGTCTTACTAGTTTCTTAAGGGTAGTGGAAAAGTACTGGCTTGCCTAGAGAGAGGGGTCTGTGACCTTGAGATAAAGGTTTATCTCTGGAGAGGAATGTGCCTAGCCCTGTTCCCGTTACAACCCGATTCGTCTTCCGCAGCGTAGTCTGTCCCTTCCAATTCACATTCTCCCCACATCCAAGCTGTGGTGTCTGGATTTCAGCTTTTATAGCAGAATTAAAAATGCAATGTTGAGAAGATTTTGGGTTCAGATCACTTAAGTTCTGCAGAGTTTGCACTACAGAATTGAATTAACTTCCTTCAGAAAAGAAATAAGCTTCTCAGTTCCACTGAAATGGAGATTTCTGATATTTAAAAATAGTTGAGCATTCTAATTTCCTTTGTGTACTGTCACACTTTCAAACTAGGCAATGAACTGGAAGAGACTACCATAACAAGACATGCTGTTTTCTTTGGATATGTGATCAAATCAGAATTATTCTTTGAACTGCTTATGCTCAAATTAATTCTTATATACTTTAACAGTCCTTTTATATTAGGAGAAATCCTTTAGCTTTAAAATGTTTATTTGAGACTTAGGCTTAGATCATCAAAATTACATTCATATTTATCATACTGCCCCATGTAGGAACAAGGGTAATTACACATAAATACAGCTTCTGTGAATAGCTGAAATAGTAGAATAAACAGAACATTCTATGAATTGAAAATAGAGATGGACAACCCTAGAAAATATCTTTTAAAATCTAGTACCTATGTGGCACTTTGATATATTTCTTCACCTATATCATCCAGAATGAATCCATCACAGCTAATTTTCTATGTAGCTATGAGTTTGATCCATTTGACCAAAATAAATACAGATTTGTGGCTTATTCATCTGGTTACAAAGAGAGAGCACAAAATTATAATAAGCTTTACTTCCTCTCCTGCAATAGCAACCAAGTTCTGAATAACATATGCACTTCAAATATTTGTACAGAGAATTCTATTTAACTCCTTTTAAGTTTCACTACATTTCAATGCAAAATGATAAACCTGTACAATCATAGACATACATACATGATTTATAATCATATTATTATAAATGAGTGCAGCAGGCAACTGTACTCAGAAATACATAATATATAGCTTATATAGATTTTTTAGCAAAATCATTATTGCAAAGTGTGAAACTTGTAATTCATATAAACAAATAGATTGCAACTATTTTACTCTGTAACTTCAGGAAAACTGTATTTTATTTCTTTTATTAGTAGGTCTTTTTCTACCTGAATTTTGTTGACTGAACTTAGGTACTGTTTACATGAGTATGTGTTGAGTCAATACTCATGGTACTTTCCATGAAAACAAGTCATAATTACTCAAATGCAGATGGCTCCTGGTAACTTCTTTACATGGAGTCCCCTGGAGTTAGGACAGGATGACAGACGATAGTCCAAGAAGAATTTCATGTAAAAGGAAGTATTGGAAACAAGTGGAAACATATGTTCTTATAATATTCTGAGTATTATTTTGAAAATTTTATCTTTTTATGGCCTTCCTCTTCCCTCCCGTCCATAACTTAATTGAGAAAGGAAGAAACAAGAGAAAGGAAAAGAGGGGGAAAAGAAACGCTCCCACTCCCACTACACTCCTCACCTTCAAAGATTAGAGGAAAAAAAACCCTTTTGGTATCAAAGAATTGTTTTGTAGGCTTCCATTTCACTTTAGCTACAAAAGGTCTGTATGAGAAAAGGTGATTTTTGCTATCCCTGAAATTTAATATATCTTAACATTGAATCTCAAATCCCCATCACAAATAGAATTTGTTTTAAGAATCTATACATTTCTGTTCAGGGGAGTGGTAAAAAGTTTAAAAAATCAATTACAGCTCCTAGGACTCTAAGTCTTGATTCCAAAGCTATTGATCTTATCCCGCAGTACACTCATCAGACTTGCTATCTCAGCCAACTATTTTGGAGACTAAAAGTTGAGTTTTAAGGCTTATTACACACTTGCTCTGATTTAAGACAAATGAGTAAAACTGAGTATGAAAACTCTCATGCTCACTTTGTATTCTGTCCTCAAAGTAAAGACAGAGAATTCTGGTCTCCTCAGTTTCATGGCGTAATCTAAAAGATAATTCCAGGTGTATGGAACACCAGAGCACTCTTTCCTTCAAACATCCTCCATACTTTTCTCTGTCTCCTACAGATGATACTAATGAGCTTCCAGTGCTGCCACATTTTTCAGTATTTCATCTGCAGGCCCATAAAAATACTGTTTCTGTAGATTTCTGAAGTAGTTCTTTGTAGAAATCCAATTCAATTTTCATTTTGCTAGAGAATACAGTCTGTAAATTGCAGGTGAAACAGCAAAAATAACTCTCATATTTTCACATACTCATTGTTATTTATTCCAGCTTATAAATCACTGGTAAAAATATGACATAAGGTAAAGCTTAGATTTTCAAATTTCCAGGTTGAGGTTTCTTTTTCACTTTTGCGCTAAAAAAACCTTAAGACTATAGGGTGATTCTAATGAAATCTCCTTATGGAACAGGAATAAACATGATAATAGGTCATAAAATACTGATCTACTTTCAACTGACTACCTTAAGTTCCAGGATCAGGAGCTACAACTTCAACATATAGAAAAGTCCTACTTTGCTATCACGAGCACAATGTTTCAAAATACTCCGAAAAAACACTTCCAAAAATCAAAATAATTAGAAATCAAAATTAATATTATAAATTTCAAAAACAAAAATGTTCCAAGATTTTCACTATTATAAAAATAACTGTGTTCACACAAGCATTGGTTTATTTAACTTTTAGACACAAACTTTTTAAACTTCTCATGTTTACTTGCCCTTTGGTTTAATTCATCTCTGTTGTCAGGTGAAAACCATCTTCTGAAGCCTTCCAGCATTTTTCATCCTTTTAAACTTTTAGAAGTATACCAAAGACACTGATTTCTCTTCAAGGTGTTGAGAATAGACTTGCTGCCTGAACTGTTACAGACATTGGGAATTTTCATTCATTTCATCATTTTCTCACTGAAAAGGGAAAACTGCTATTTATGGGCCCCAAGAGACACAAGAATGTGAAGCAGAGAGATCTTTTAAAATTTTAATTAGTACTAAGCATCCTAATAAGAGGTTCAACCACCACAACACCAGGTAAACAATTAATCAATGTCAACAGCAAGAAAAATTTGACTAGGCTTCGAGCTATTTATTTTTTGTCTCACTGACTTTGATATGGTCATCTATTTGCAAATTACAACACTTTACCAAAATTCCTTTGTTGCATTTTCTTACTATGTTAGTTGTGATATTTTTTCATTTATATTACACACCAGAGATGATGATACCCATTTTTAAGGTACAATAAGTCTGATTTTTTTTTTTTTTTTTTTTAATTCAAGTAGAACAAAACATTTTCTTTGTTAAATTACTGGTGAGGCTGTTAGCCATAAAGAAGTCAGATAAAACTCCTCATGTTCATGTAACTTACCACCCAAACTGCGAAAGTGCTCAAGGCCTTTGTGGTGACTTCAGAACCTAATGTGCACAAAGTGGGCAAGAGCCCCAAACATCCTTTCTACTCCTGATTGTCAGAGTAAAGTGGTGTTTGCCTCCTACTGATGGAGAATTACCTGTGGACTGTTCATTTTGAGACCCAGGGGCAAGGTGCTCTACAGACTTTCAGTTACCTAATGAATCTGTTTGATCAAACTTATTTCTTGGGGAGCCATAATTATTCAGTGTTCATTTGCATCAAAGTAGAGAAGAGAGATGATAATTAGAAGTGAGTATTTGCACGAGCATAAGATGTGCAAATCACACCCATACCATAAAAGCCCTCATGAAGGGCTTTCTCTCCGGCGTTCGTCTGGGCACGGACAGCGGTGGGACAGAGATCTCCTGTGCTTTTAGTTAGTTTAGCTAGCTGGGGCAGAGAAGAATCCCTGGACCTTTTTTTTTTTCCTTTTTTTTTTTCCTTGGGACTGTTTAAATCTGCTCTGGACTGACAAACCCAGAGGAGCAGCGAGGGCTGGCACCTGCGGCCGCCGGGCCTGGCCCTGCGGAGGGAGTGGGGCTGGTGAGAGACTGAGGGAGCTGAGCTGCACCCACGGCAAGGACTGCCTCAGTTTGCCATCTCTCTGCAGAGCGGCCAGAGGTTTTATTGTTTCATACTATTAATTCTTTGCATTTGTGGGCATTTTGTTTGTTAAATAAATAGTTTTTTCCACTTTTCTCTGAGGAAGTTCTTTTCCTGGACCAGCTGGGGAGAGGGGCCGTTTGGGCTTGCTTTTCAGAGGAACCCCTTCGGAGGTTCCCTCTCAATTTTGCCCTAAACCAGGACACATATTTATATAGTATAGACAGTATAGTCTAGTCTAGTCTAGTCTAGTATAGACAGAGGGTATTTTCAGCTATTTGAAGAACAGCTGGTGTATCTTCTGTATCTGGAAAGGTATCACCTTAAGAGAGATGACATGAATTGGAACATCAACATTGGGCTGCTTATGGGGCCAATTGACTTAAAGATCAGATGTCCTACAATATGAGACTACTTAATACCCTTACTAAGGTGGTTCTAGAGCAAGTAGAAACACTTAATCAGCAAGAACTGTGAGCCTTATGGGAGTTTGCAGGGCCATAAAATGTGCATGGACTAAATAGTCAGATGTTAAAAATGTCTTAATTGGCACTGATTAGGATTATAACTAATAAGTATATTGTTCTTTAGAAAATAACAATATTTTTGTTGATATGAGGGTGGAAACCCAAACTGTCAAGAACTCTGCCATAAGTTCCAGATTGCTATGGTTTAATGCCAGCTGTCAGCTAAGCCACACACAGCCATTCACTCACTCCCCTTAGTGGGATGAGGGAGAGAATCAGGGGAGTAAAAGCGGAAGAACTCCTGGGCTGAGATGAAGACAGTTCAAAACAGAAGGCAAAAGCTGCACACACAAGCAAACCAAACCTAGGAATTAATTCACCACTTCCCATGGGCAGGCAGGTGTTCAGCCATTGTCGGGAGAGCAGGGCCACATCATGTGTAATAGTGACTTGGAAAGACAAACACCATCACTCCAAATGTCCCCCCTCTTCCTCCTTTTTCCTCACTATATATGCTCCACATGACATAAGGAATGGAGTAGTTTCTTGGTCAGTTGGGGTCAATTGTCCCAACTGTGTCCCCTCAGAACTGTTCATGCATCCTTGGCCTTCTTGCTAGTGGGGTGCTGTGAAGAGCAGAAAAGGGGTTGGCTCTGTGCAAGCTCTGCTCAGCAATAACAAGATGATCCCTGTCTTATCAACACTGTTACATAGCCCTGTTCTAGGTACTGAGAAGAAAATTAGCTCCATCCCAGGAAAAAAAAAAAAAAAAAAAAAACACAAAACAAACAAACAAACACCACCAACCCCCCCCCAAAAAAAACAGCACACAAGCAAACTCTTTGCTTCTTGATTTATACTCTTGGTTCATCCCCTTTAATAGCTACAAATAAAGTTTGAGATGTTATTGTGACGTAAATTTAAGTGAAGCAGACTTGATAGATCTTCACTGTAATATATGACTGGGTTTAAAATATTTATCTTTCTACACACACACATATATTCCTATACTAAGATTTTAATAAGGTAATTGGCCTTGTGAGAAGAATCAAAGAATCAAAGTCTATATTAACCATGGAAGGTATTATATCCTCAAATCAGACACAAGATCTGTGGCAAGATACAAAGTGATCTTTAATGCAAGACTATTTCATACTTCGGTTATCCCATTTTACTCAATGTATTCATTTTACATGTAGTATAGCTATAACCCATACTAAGCATTTTGTTACGTACTGTAAGTGCATTCGTACACAACAAAGTGACATTCCATAACATTTATTTCAGCTAAATTTATTTTTTTTTCCTTTGGGTGATTGAAAAGGAACTATTTTTAACAGAGGTTGACACACCTACTTTATATTTTCATGTCCTCTTATCTAAATTTTTATATATATTTTCACACTCTCTATACTTGATCTCCATCTTACTGCAAAAGTTTCTTTTCTTTATGTAGCCAAAATAAATTCTGATTTTGAGTTCATCAAAAGCCAGTTTTCCTTAGTATAATCTCCAATCTAATCAAGGCAATTGAGTGTTTCCTTTTAAATGACTTTTTGTTCTTAATGTTGCTTCATCTTCTCTTTGCAAAAAAGCTTATTTTTACTTTCCAAAAATTTTATCTCTGATTTTTTAATCTTAGCTAACATTCTTATAAGTAGACAACATCACAGAGAATAAGGGAATACTGTTATGCTCCCATGGACAACTGAAACTCCTTCTTGGATGCCTTCTTTTCACTGAAAAGTAGTTGGAGTAAGCATAGCTGAAAATTTCACTACTGAGTCTAATGAATTAAAGCAGGACAACTTATGTGATAGATAAGAGGAAAGCAATTAGCTCTTGTCTCCTCATTAACCTGTATGGGGGAACAGCTGGGAGCAATGTGAGAGGTATTAACTACCGTGTGAGGAAGTGGCAGGCAGGTGGTTTGGGTGGGTTTAAATGTGATGGGGATATTTATGGGTGCTCCTGGACTCTTCTGTCTGCTACTGAAGAGTGTTACAGTAAGTTGTGATTGAAGTGTGTTCTGTGTAATTGTTCCAAAAGTCTTGTGTTGTGGAGCAGTTGGGCCAGTAGAGGAGTTTGGGATTGCTTGGTTTCTGTGTGACTGAGGTTTTGTTTGAGACTTGGAACAACCAAAATGGTATTAATGAACAGTGTGAGAGGTGCTGGTTTTATTTGGTATGCTTGTGGGGAGCATAAATAGGACTTCCTTGAAAGTTTGGTTCTTCAAGCTTTTGGTGGAAGTCCATGAGCATATTTACAAGGATAAAGAATATTTACAAAGTCCTGTGTTTAGTTCATAGGAGCTGGTTGTTGTGTTTCTGGCATGAATTATATTTAGATCTTTTCCTCCTACCCACAAGTTCTTTTCTCTGCTTTTATGCAATTATTGTAGACTTAAAAATGGAGAAAAGGGTATAGATGTGGGCCTCTGATAATTACTACAATTTCCATGGATGTGATATTTCTCAAAGGCTTGTGTTTCTTGGTTTTAATATTAGCACTATTTAATGTAGTAGTATGGGCTTCAGATCTGTTTAGCCTTTTATTTTTTCACATAGACTGAACACCACACAGAGCATCAGTCCTAAAGGATGTTACTGTTTAGTGCATTAGTTGTTTGATGCTTTGAAAAATGCTATTAAAAAGCAACAACAACAAACAAACCCCGAACTAAAAAGCAAACAACCCCTGAACTTTTATTTCAATTAAATAATAATCAAAACCCTAAGATGTAAGGGTAGGACTCAGATATCTGTACTTCCAAAGAGCCTGTATGAATTTCTTGTCATGAATGATAAGTCCATCAGCTATTTTAAGTGTTTGATTAAATTTTATTGATCTCAAAAGTAAACACATGCTGAAGTAGCTTGATGACTAAAGCTTTATTTAAAAAGAAAAGAAAAAAACTGAATAATGTTAGTAGTTTGGCAGTATTAATAGGATGATATTTTGAAAAGTAAGCATGTATGTATGTATGTATCTCTAAATAGATCTGTGAACAGCTTCCTGCATTCATGAAGTATTCACTTAATTTCTTGGGCTTTTTTGGCTTAGTTCTGGGAAATGTTTTTATGTTAGCCTAGTGGATATTCTGGACAAAAATTTAGTCCCTTCTGAAAACTCAGGTTTCTGTTGTATGCTTGGTTTCAGGCTTCACTGTGGCTTACAAAGAGAAACTGGTGTTCTAAAACTTTGGCATGCTGAGTGAGAAATGCTTTAGGGATTCTTTTAAGTTATTTCATGTTTATTTTTTTTTCTCAGTGTCTTTCTGCCGTCAATACTTGCAACAATATATAAAACCTAGTAATATTTTGAGATTTTGTTTTTGCTCTTCTTTTTGTTAAATAATATCCAGCGTTTTAATATAAATAGAATATTTATACACTACAGGGTACTGTATTCTAGATTTTAGTATTTAATTTCAACTGATGAACAAAAATGCAGCCATGTTACTATTGTCTCCTTTTTTATTGCCTTTCTTATTGCTCAAATTGCCAAGTTCATAAATACACATATCATGTGCAACTCTTGTTAACTAACTTGTTACTTTAATTGCTAATTCATGTTGTACAGTTACGGACAGAACACAGTCCAGTTTATCTTCCTAGTAATTCTACCAAACAATATCAATCTGGAATGTTACTAGCAGAAAACAGGCCCTCTCACAAGTGTGTTAGATACAGTCAATTCCTGACAGACTAGTCCTGAAGATTAAGAAGCTCTTGGTACATGAGGAAGAAGGGTAGTTGTAACAGGAGACTCCCTTCTAAGAGGAGTGGAGGGCCTGATGCGCAGACCGGATACAACTCGCAGGGAAGTCTGCTGTCTCCCAGGGGCTCGGATAAGGGACATCAATAGAAAACTCTTGAGTCTCTAGTAAGGCCCTCTGATTATTATCTGGTTTTGGCTGTTCAAACCGGCAGCTTTGAAATAACAAAGACCAAGGGCAGTCAAAAGAGACTTCAGGGTGCTGGGAGAATTGCTAGAGGTATCAGGACCATGGCTTATGATTTCCTCAATTCTTTCAGTAACAACAAATAATAGGAATAGGCTGGTCCACGGGGTCAGTGTGTGGCTACACACTGGTGTCAGCAAAAAAGTTTTGCTTCCTGACCACAGGGCTTTTTACTCAATGCCTGGTCTACTGACACCTGACTAGATATGCCTTCTCAGAAGGTAAAAAGAGCTCTAGCACAGGAGTAGCAGAGCTCATTGACAGAGCTTTAAACTAGCTTGGAATGGGGGAACGAACAAACCAGGGTTGCCAGCAATGAGCAATGGGATGGTATGCCAAAACTTGAGGAAATGAGTGCTGCTAATGAGAGCCCTCAATATGTTTCAGGAGTTGTTGGCTAGAAACAAGGTACCACACCTGAAATATTTTTATGCTAATGCACGCAGCAAGAGGAAGCTTGGGGCTTTGGCCAGTGAAAGATTTGATATCACTGACATAAGTGAAACCTGTGGGGGTGAGTCCAGTGACTGGAGTGCCCAGCTGGATGGTTACAGGCACTTTAGGAGAGACGGACAGGGAAGAAGAGGTGGAGGAGTGGAATTGTATGTGATAAAGAGTTTGAGTATAGGGAACTCACAGCTAACACTGGCACAGTTGAGAGCCTTTAGGAAGAATCAAGGGACAAACAAATAATGTGGATGTCTACTAACGAATTCCCAGCCAGAACAGTGACACTGATGAATTATCCTTTGAGGAGCTAAGGGATACTTCCAAGCCAGTTGCCTCTGGCTTTATGGGGGACTTCAACTTATCAGAAATCAACTGGGAGCATCACAGAACTGGTGCTACCGGGGCCAGAAGATTCTTAAAAGACCTGGATGACAACTTTATGGAAGAGGACCTTAGGGAGCAGACTCAGAAAGATACCCTTGTTGGTCTACTACTTGGCAACTGAGAAGCTCCTGAGAGCAAAGTGGTGGTTTAACTACTAAAAAGGATCTAAAATGATTGCTTTCTTTGCTTCCCCAGTGCTTCCTTGTGGGGAGACAAAAGGAGATGCTGCTGAAGGCAGTCTCCCCCCTGATATCTTACACCTGTTACACACTAATTATCCTAGAGTAGAAACAGCCTTGCCCTCACAGCCATGGGCATAATAAAGAGTGAGTTTAGCTGGTAAGGAGTTCAGTTGGAGTCTGCTCACTGTGCTGTGAAGACTTAGGGACAGGAGGTTGTGCAAGGGCCAGAAAAGGTAAGCTGCTGTATGTAGGACAGACAGGGTTAGGCGGCCGTGCTAGAGCCAGAGCTGTGTGGAGCTGCTCTTAGAAGATACAGAGAAAAGGTGTGGGAGACTTTTTGAATATCAAGATTCTGATACTTGAAGCCTTCTGATGATTCTAATGAAGCACCTCGAGTGCAAGTGCGGTGTCTGTGTCGACTACCACACATATCAACTGCGACACTTCCCCAAGTAAACAATTGTTTAGGCAGATATTACCAAATATGATTGGGTTTTTTCCCATTGTTGTGGGTTTTCTTTTTTATCCTATGCCTCTTCCGTCTTTTTTTATTTGTCTTTCTGGAAGCAACATTTTCTGGGTAATGATGGATAATTAGTAGTATAGCAGTGTAAGAATTTCTTTCTTTGTGCCAAATAATTTTTTAAGCTCTTATGCTACATCTTAGTTTTGTTACTGAATTTATGTTATCCCTGGAGTGTTTGATCCAATTATACAGTCAGCTGAGCTTTGATACAGACAGCTAAATTAGCATGCGATAAGAACCATGCCTTACAATTGTTCATAAACAGATAAGTGTTTGTTAAAGCTTTGCTGGATGTCATCCCTGTTGATTAGTACCTTTAAAAGAATAATCATGAAGGAGTAATTAGGAAGGATAAGAGACATAATTTCATTAGATATTCTAAATTTTCATCTTATTAACAAACACCCCCACTATTTCTATGTAAAAGAAAAGAGTCTAGGGAATAAGTACAGGCTTTGTGTTCTGTCGAACCTAGAAATATTGCTTTCAACAGGAGCAAGTCATAATTCCAAATATTTTGTGAATGCAGAGGGAAGCAGACACATGTAGTGAGTCATTAATTATTAATTAATCTGGTCACCTAGCTGGCTAACCTACATTTTAGACAACATCTATCAGTCTTCATTTTCCATGGGCTTGTGGCATTTCCTGCTGACTGACTTTTATGTTCAAGACCTGACTCTTTCAGAGGACGAGCCAATAAGAGCTTCTAAGCATCTTGTAGTGCAATTTCAATACATGCTCCAATATAAATCTGCTGCACTTAGAGCTTCCTGTAATGTTAAGGTTTAGACAATGCATAATTTCAGGTTTATATTTCTGAAGAATTCAGGCGTTTAAAGTTTTTCTTCTCTGTCTCAGCTTTTCTATAGCACCACAGGCTTAGAAGTTAGTATCAGTTATTATAGCAGTGCTTAAGCTTTTCAAATTATTTCAGGGTTTTTTTAGTTAATATATTCTACAGAAATACAAGAGGTGGAGAAGCAATTTTTTTTTTTTTCTGTATTTGACCTGTAATCAAATTCTTTGGGATGGTTTTGATACATAGCATGCTGTGATAATTTTTAACACTTCCAAAATAAGAGATTTTACATCATGCTGATGCTTATATATTTTCACTGTCCTAACATCTAGTTAGATCAGCTGCATCCTTAATTACTGTTGTACTTTGTGATGTTGCATAATCAGAATATGATGCTCTACAGCTACAAGCCTTTCATTATTGTTGCTGCTGAATGACTGCATTCAGTCTTCTGTATTCCACTCCAGGGAGTACAGCAGACATCCTTTCTACAGATTCTGAAGCCCCATTAAAAACACTTGAATTTTCCTTCTATTCAATGTGGGCTTTAACTGGTTGCATTTATAAGTGATAAGCACTGCATCAAACAAAATTTATAGAGCTTATGATCCATTAACATGAATATGAACAATTTTGAAGAGTGTCTAGAATGTATTGAAAGTGCCAAAGTAATATTGATTTTTTTTATTTTTTTTTAATATGCTTATTTACCCTACTCAGGATGAGAAGAGGCTGAGTACAGGAATGTGGGATGTAAGAAAGAAGTTCTCTCTGGTTTTATTCAATCAGCAGTTTGTGTGAACCTGCCAACCTTGTAGAAACCTTTGAGGCTAACTGAGCAATCACTGTGTCATGCTAACAAGAGGTATTCTCCACACTTCTATCAAAATGGGATGTGCAGCCTAAGAGAAGGCTGTGACCTATCTGTCTTGCTTCCATCCAATTAGTTCTGTGATATTATGGATTTGTTTTGGGGCTGGGGATTAAACGTCATTCTCCTTATGAAGACTTATTCCCCCCCACCCCCCTCCCAAAAAAAAAAAAAAAAAAAAAAAAAAAAAAATTAAAAATTGAAAAAGTGAAGCAACTTTATATTTTGAAGGTAGATAGGAAAGAGAGTTGAATACCACTTCTTCTACCACTGGGGCACCTTAAGGCATTGTTCTTGGGTGCCTTTAGTAGTTACTGAAGGCTTTCAGGCCTGTTCTTTGTAGTTCCTCTGTCTAGTTACCTCATGCAGAGTTTTGTCAACTTCTGACATGGGCTTCTCTCTTTACTCATTCTCCCAGTTTGTCTTCTGTTTCTTGTGTTTTTATGCTCTCAGAATACATGAAGGAACCTAACTCCAGTCACTTAGTGCTGTATAGAAACAGAGCAGAGCAACAGGTCTTTGGAAATGCAGATTAAATGCTCTGTTTAAAAAATTCAAATTTCAATATTAAGAAAGCAGCATAGTTTGCTGATGGTTTGGAGTGTATTATTGTCTGATACTGCAGAAGACTTGAATCATTAAAGTGAAATCAGTTCACTGGTTTATAAAAAAATATACAAATGCTACTAAATGATACATAATATTTCTCAGGCAGACAAATTGGAGTGTTTTTTTCAAGAAATAAAATCTATTTTCATACACTGAAGTAAACTTTATAGTTTTTTATATATGAAATTGAGAAAAGAGTGGGAAACGTGAGAGCTGATGACTCTTGTAGTAGATGGTTTTGGCTCAGCTGAGGTTCCTTGTGGTATATATCATTTCAGTTCATCTTTCATTATTGTTTTCATATATCTTGTTTCCAATTGGAGCTTCCATTTGGAAGTTACTTGATAAGCTGTAGATTTTTTGAAGTTACACTGTTTATACATGAAGCATGATTGGTATAGTTCAAGTGGGTTTACACGGTGTTGTGTTTAAAAATTAGGTTTTGGGAAATACAGTATTCTCATCTGTTTAAAAAATATATATTATTTTATAATATATTAAATATATTAAATATATTACTGTGACACTTTAAAGGGGTCACAGTAAAAGACTCTTTTAAGGGCTTTTGAAGCAACAGAATATTTTGTTTCCAAGAAAATATCTGTATGACAAAATTATTTGCTATGAACTCATGTTAGCTAATTTGAGCAAAGAGTTTGGTTGAGAATGTCAGATTTTTTTCTAACTGGAGTTTAAATCTACTTTTCTCCCTCCAGTGAGCAAAAGGGATAATAAGAAGCTGATGTTTGCCATTAAAGCTCATAACATGATCCCCTAACTATTGATAGCAACAGCCAGGATAATCAGATTTTTTTGAATTACTTCAATTTAAGGAAAGATTAACTAAATCTTTAACTTGAGGAAGAAACGAATTGGCTAATTGCTTTATGAAATGATGAATGACCATTTTATACTCATTTTTCATGTCTCATGATGAAAGAATGAATGACATAAAGAAATAATAATACAGGAAGTATAGAACAAACATAGATATGTTTTTATCGTACAAAATGCAATTAAACTGTCGGGATATTTTTGCCATGCCTTCCACCAAAAGGTATCCAGGCAGATGAAGCCTCAGGAGCCTAAGAACAGGAACCTTGCCTTCCTCTTGCTTAAGATCCCTGTGACTTGTCTGGGCCAGAGGAGGGAAGGGGTTTGAGGAAGAGCTCCTCTAACTTGCCAAGGTCTTTGTGAGCGACAATTTATGAATTGTGGAAGAAGATCCTGCTGAGCTCTGAAAGAAGAGCAACATCCCAGTGAGTGCTGTGCAAAACGTGCATGTCCAGGAGCACTGCAAATGTTCCTGCATCCAGTTCTTAAGAAGCAGCAGGTACCAGAGACAAGCCTGACCCTCAGGGCTGCTCTGCACTGCCAAACTCTTTCTAAGGTCTCATCTGTGTTTGTTGGGAGACACAGGGAATTCTTACTTGTTAAATGCATTTGTGGCTCTCCCCGATCCTCTGTCAGTAAGCATATACTGCCCAACATTACCAGAAGTTTTTACTTGTTGGCTAGTGATTTCTCTAAAGTTGATTAGTCTTGTGATTTGAGGACTTGAAGAGTTACCCTTCCTGCTTCCTCAGTACCCCCAGAAACTGCTTTCCTTGGTGTATGTAGAGGGGAGAAATTACTATGATACCCAGACTGTTTGGTTGACAGTAGCAACATCTCCAGGTTATTTTAGCCTTTTTTCTCCTATGTTTTGTCTCGCCAATCTCTCTATAAGTTTTCGAAAAACACTTCTGTTTCTGCTTCATAGCATAACATAGCATTTCTCTTCTGTGAACAGAAGAAATATCAAGAAGGAGTCTGCTAAACTTTCATTTCTCTGAATGCATAATTTCTAGATGTTCAGTAGGAGTGGTCATCTTAAATTTCATTTATGATTTTGAAGATATCAGACCATTGTTTAGACCATTTTGCTTATAATTGCCTGTATCAAAGGTACTCAAGCGTTCTATTTGTGTTCCTAATATCTGATAACCAAACTCATCAACTTGTCTATGGTGAAGCCCAAGATTCAGGTTAACAAAAAGAGAAAAAAAAAAAGAATCACTGAGAAATTCAAGAATGATTCCGGAAGTTTCTTCTCCTCTGTTCACTGGGAACAACTTCACAAGTTGTAATACGCAAGTTACATTTTATGTGCTATCATCTTGCTTGTTTTGTAACAGAATCACTGTGGTGTCACTGGGGAAATGTCATCCATTTGCTAGCTATTTCCGTTTCCAAATCATTGACTGCATAGACCCATGGGATTTTTCTATTTAAAAATAGCTGTGGTTGTTTTGAGGAATAACTTTTAAACCTTATTTCCGATTGCTTAATTAGTTTCTAAATCAAGATATTTGCCCCTTAGAAAACTACCTAGTACACAGCTGGTAACATAACTCTAAATAATTGATATCCTTATGTGTAATTACAAAGAAATTAATACTCCTTTAGGAAACATCTAATTATATTATTTTTGAAAACTGAAGTTAATTAAACCCATCTTTATCTACTCCCTTTCCTTCCCCCTGCCCCCCCAATTTTGTGTGCTTGTGAAAAAGTACCTCTACTGGGTTAAAGGAATGAGATTTCTTTCTCCTCTACCCTTTCCCCCCTTACTGGAGGCATGCTGGCTTGACTCTATCAAGTTATATTTATCCAACTGTTCTGCCATCCTATCTTTAATTAGATTCTCTATCAGTTTACACAGTAATGGGACAAATCTCACCAGGCTGTAAATTTTAAATTCTTTTTTAGCAGCATTATTTAAAAATAGGTACTGCATTATTATTTTCTCCACTATTCATCAGCAATTTAAGTATTTCTGTAAGGATATTCTGCAGATTTCTGTTTCAGCACTTTATAAAATATTCTTTTGTTTGATGCTGCACTTTGTACTCAACCTTTTCTCAAGTACCACCCAATCTTCAATCCTCTTCTGTGGATAAAATGTCTGATGTCAAGTCACTGATTTTAAACTCGTGATTTGAAGACTAACATGTGCATCCATAAGGGATACTTCAGAAAAGGAGTGTTTATTGGCCAGCATTTACATTTCCAGTGGAAGGCTTAACATTTTATTGTAGAAACACGGTGAACCCACACTCCAGTAAAGCCCTTGACAATATCTGGTTTGAGTTTCTCTTTTCTGGTCTTTGCACTTTATAGCTAATTGTGCATTTAGAGTTTCCATTTCCATTTGGAAAACTAAATGCAATGTGAATACAGTCAAATAAAGATGAAATAGAAGGTAATTAACTGGAAGGCCAAAATTTTCACTCTTGCATCCACACAGAGCAATGCAGATGATCTGATTTACTTAACTTTAGTCATATATAGCCTCATTCATGTGCATAGTAGAAAAAATAGTTTAAATTGGCCAGCAAGCACTTTCACACTAGTTCCTTATTAAAATTTTATTTGAAAAATAACTTTTATAAATTAATCTTGAAGCAGTATTTTTATTAGAAGAAAAAAAGGGGGAGGATGTGTTCTGGTAGACTTAGTATTTCAGCTTGGTTTCAGCTGAAGCTGTTCACATTCCTCTACTACAAGTATGTTTTCACTGATGCTTATGTTAAAGTTAACACATCTAAATTGTGCACTGTCTTTTGCTGGAAATTAATGCCTTTTGCTTATGATTCTTGATTTTGTATCAATCATATTTAGTCTAATTTGCATATATAGAGCTAAGCTTATTAACACCATGCTAATATGCAGTATCTGGATACTTGTGAGAAAGGAGATTAGCTGCAAAGTCAAAAGAAATAGGAGGGGTATTACTTGGGCTTTTTTTTTTTTTACCTGTATATAGACCAGAAGTCTTGAATTTTAGGATTCCTAGCTATGTCTAAAACAAGATGATAAATCAGAATATCTTTATTCTATCCTTTGGTTCTGGAGGAAAGAAAATAAATAATTTGGACTGTAATGAAGGCCTGAGTCTGAATATTCTGCTGTGGTAGGTAGATAACTGGCTGGCCACCAGACGCCTGCCCAGCTTCTCTCTCACTCCTCCACTGGGAGAGATCCTTCCATGGAAGACTGTGGGTTTAAATAGAATGAGGAGTCCCTTATGATTACTATCAGGCAAAACAGATTTGACTGTGAGAGAAGTTGTATTGCATTTTAAATAGATCTGAGTTTTAAGAAACAAAGACAGACTTTAGAGCAACACTTTTCTTCCCCTAGACATTCCTGGGCTGAGCTTCACTCCAAGCTATTTGATGCATCCTCAGGTGGTCCTGGTGCAGAGTGTGGGGAATTTGAGTCAGTCCAAAAGAGTTCTTCTGCCTCTCCTTTCTCCTCACGCTTCTCCCTGCTCCACATACCTTCTGGGGACAACAGAGGGGTCTTCACTCCAATGCCCAGAGCTCTTCCCCCCTCTTTCCCCTCAGGGTTTGGAGGTACAGCTCCCAGTCTCATTTGCTTTGGGTAAACTGAGTCATGTGTCTTAATATGTGACCTTTTTTTGGTAGGGAAGCTAACATTTCCTCCTTTCAGATATTGGGTTATATGGTTTTGGAGCACTTTTACTGTAGCGAAGGAGGAAGTAGTTGAACCCTTCACTTGCTTTCTGACACCACCTGTGTTGAGGACTACACACAAATAAAGAGGAGGACCTGGATTTCTGGACCTCACTTCTGCCCCTTGGGAGTTCCTTTTAAACTTTGTTTTGATCAGGTTGTTGTTTTGGGCTTTTTTATGAACTGTTGGTCTGTTTTTAAAACAACTCACATTGCAATTATGCAGCTTTAAATTCAAGGTTTCTTCAATGAAAATGGTGTTTTTACTCTGTAGGTGATAAAACCTCTTTTCTTTCTTAAAAAAAACCACTTTAGGACTAAAGAGTTTGTATCAAATTGCAATTAGAGAAGTAAAAACCTAGATGTAGCTTAATGAGTAAATGAAGAGTTGGATAATGGTCGTCCCTTGTAAGAGGTTTTAATGTGGAAAATGCTCTTTATTCATCTGATGATTATAGAAGAAGAGCCGTAATCTGTGCCACTTTGATGCCCTGGCTAGGTAATTTACTGTATTTTACTTTCATGCTGTGAAACTGAATAACCTCATTCTGTGCCCACACAGCAATCTGAAACATCTGGAGTCTGCTGTATTCAGAAGCCTTTTTTTTTTTTTTTAGTGTTCATCCCAAATTGAGTGAATGGAGAGCCGGTGTTTTCTGCTGCTGATGCACAGAAACATAAGGGGGCTGCGGATGTGGTTAGGTGTAGGATTAGTGCAAGGTACATTTTGTAAGCACTTTGCTTTTCAGAGAGTCTTTATACTTATTTCTGAAAGCTGTTTTTTCTAGGGAGTGATCCAAATGCTTGGCCTGTCTATCAAAATGAAAAGCAACACACCCCACCAAATGCTTATCTGCTGCCACAGTGAATGAACACGCCTTTAAAACTAAAGGCTCTGAAGTGTTGTGGCACTTTCTTCACATAGTGAAATACATGAGAGGTTAAGCCTATAGACTCTCCCATCTGTATCTAAGTGACAGACTTAAGACAGGCAAAACACCAATCTGTGTGTGATCAACCCCTTGTTTGTTACAGAGGGAAAGGAAAGAAGAGACTTCTTACCTTTGCTCCCCCAGTAAGGAATATCTTCTTAATATTTAGTATAGACCTACTCTCATTTTAAAAATACTATCCCTTTTTCTATGCCATTGTAAAAAGTCCCTCTCCAGCTTTTTTGGAGGCCTCTTGAGATACTGAAAGGCTACAGTAAGGTCACCCCAGACTTCCTCTTCTCCAGGCTGAATGGCCTCATCTTTCTCAGTCTTTCTTCCTAGGAGAGGTCTTCCTAGGAGCTGTCTTGGCAGCCCTCCATTAGACTTGCTCCAACTGTCTCATGTTCTTCCTGTGCTGGGGACCCCAGAGCTGGATGCAGCACTGCAGGTGGCGTCTCAGCAGAGCAGAGGGGCAGAATCCCCTCCCTCACCCTGCTGGCCAGGCTGCTTTGGATGCAGCCTGGGACACACTTGGCTTTCTGGGATGTGAGTGCACATTGCCAGGTCATGCCCAGCCTCTCATCCACTGGCACCCCAGGGTCTTCTCATTGGGGCTCCTCTGGATCTGTTCATCCCCCTGTGTTGATTTTGTGGATTGCCTCAACCCAGGTGCAGCACCTTCCACTTGGCTGTGTTAAATTTCATGATGTTCCCATGAGCCGACTTCTCAAGTTTTTCCAGGTTTCTCTGGATGGCATCCCGTCCTTCAAATGTGTCAACTGCACTGCTCAGCTTGGTGTTGTGTGCAGAATTGCTGAGGGTACACTCCATCTTGGTTATGATGCCAATGAGTTAAATGTTTTCCAGCTGCTTTGTTATTTTTAAGCTTTTTTGTGTGTCAAGTCCTGTGTTATGATGTTATGACTTTTTTACTGCCATATAAGTGATCACTTTGTGTGCATAATACTATAGTCTTATGGCTGCTAATGGTTATTGTAGAATTCTTCTAGTAGAATCTGTTAAAACAAAACACCAAAACCTCCCCCAGAAAACCCCAAACCTCTAAATCATCTCTGTGTATAAGAATATCTGTTACCAGGCTATCTGAAAACCTGTGAAGGACACTTTTATACTGTGATGACAAGATAAAGTTAACCTTTCAAAGACGGTTCATGTTTTTTTCATTAATGAAAGCCTAATTAGATGGTTATCATGTATGTCAAGTCAAATGAAGTGCTCTGATGCACTGATTGTAGTTTTATTATTTATTTCATTATCACAACTGCTTCTAGAATAGTATGTAGATGGTGGATTTGGTAAAACACTCCTTTAAAAAAATAGGAAAAGAAGAAAAGTCAAAGCAGAGATTTCACAGAGCTATGGATTCAAATACGTAGGGTTTTGTTGTGTAATTTTATTTTTATTTTTGTGGGGTTTTGGTGGTTTTTTTATTTGTTTGTTCCTCCTCTCCTTTTGACCTGCGTGCTTTAAAGAAAACAATGGTTGTGCAGAGTCTTGGTTGAAAAAGCAAAAGCTGTGTAATGAGATTACTACAGCTATCACAGTGCAATTCCATTGTACTGCTGTGTCCATGTCCCACTTTCCCAATAAATCATAATAACCAGCTGACAATGCAAATATCGCAGCATGTTGTCTGGGAATATTCTGATTAGTTTGTAACTTGCAAAGGTTCCTCTCACTCTTGAGCAATGAGTTTTTCTGCCATAGTTGCTGTTTTTTGCCTGATACTTTGTGTCATAAGAGATCCTGAGATTGCAGTGGCCATAATTCTGGTTCAAAGGTGGTTGCAATAGATCAGGTTTGTTTCATTTCAGGGCTTTGGGGAGTATGCTGTTAATACACAAGTATATATTTTTTTAACATCTTTTCTTGCAGACTATCTATAACTAGGTTTTTAAATCCCTGTATAGAGCTTTGGTTTTAAATCTGGCACAAAGATAAAAATGTATATTAAACCACTGTAGGAGCATACAGTCTGCATATGTTTGTAACGTGTGTGGAATTTTATAGTCTCTGTAGAGGCAAAAACATTGTTAAATTTTAAACTTTATCTTTTTAAATTATTTTCATTTTTCTCACAGAAATAGCACGATTGCTGCTCTAAAAAGTATAGATTTATTTTTTAACCTGTTATATATTTTTATCTCTTACTGCCATAATGGTTTCTGGTGAATAAATCATCGTGGTCTTTTCTGAAATTTTTTTCTACTGTGTGATGTGATGAAAATATGAGAGTTTGTCCCCAGCATACAGCTTGGAAATATGTGCTTAGGGTTGTGGAAAAAAATGAACAGAAAAAGATTTAAATATGCAAATATTTACATTGATGCTTTTTTTTAAAAAAAGGTTTACCTTACAGTTTAACAAGAATTACAATGTTTGAAGTCATCACAGCATCTTAGAGGGTGATCAAAGTGAAAGATTTAGTAACGCTTCTAGAATTGTAGTCCATTGTGGAAAACCTTAGACAAGACAAAGTAACCAGCTCATGTTTGTCATGTGATCATGTTAACTTTCTGACCTCCTTCTTCTGAGATAGTCAGTCTCATTATTGAAAACAGACAAACATCAGTTTTTTTCAAAATACTTTGTCCAGAAAAACTTGTACCATTTGTAGACTTGCATACATCATTAGTGTTTATTGCGTATATTTTGGCTAGGAACCCAGCTTAAGCATCTAGACTTGATTTCTCACTCTGCCACAAATTTCTGAAGATGTTCTGCCTGAGTAAATAATCTAGCCTTCCTATAGCTCAATTTTCAATCTATGTAATAGATTATTATTTAATAGATATTCTTCTCATTGTGGGAGAATGCACACTATAAACTTATGATAAATTCCAGAACGCTTAGGAAGTATGGGATGGATCCACATGCCAGAAGTGTATACGGAAAGAAGTAGTTACATGCCCCAGAATGGCAAATGAGTTCAGCCAAACAGCCTTGTCCCAGAGTATATTTGAAATGTTTGGAGTGTTATACTAGCTTCATATTAATTGTAGGACCCTTGCAGCTTTAATAGAGTAGGCTTTGGTTTTAGGGTAAAAGATCAACTCTACTTTTTTCAGAGGGTTATAGTATCACCTTCTGCTCATCATGAATGACATTTTTGCTTACAAATATGTACTTTGTAGGGAAAGATAAACAGCTGTGGAGGTGAAATATGGATAAACTGCTTGAATTCACTACAGTGGAAACCACAGAATCACAGAATAGTTTGGGTTGGAAGGGACTTTTAAGATCATCTAGTCCAAACTCCTTGGCATGAACAAGGGCATTTTTAGCTAGATGGGCTTTCTCAGAGCCCTGTATAGGCTGACCATGAATATTTCCAGCAGTGGGGCACTACGTCTCTGGACAACTTGTTTCAGTGTTTCAACAACCTCATTTAAAAAAAAAAAATTCTTCCTAATAGAGTGAATTTGTCCTATTTTAGTTTAAAACCTTTACCCCATGTCCTCCCACAGCAAGACTGGATAAAAAAATCTGACCATAATGTTATTTTCTTAAGGAAGTGTACTTGGTTTTTAACATAAAAAAGAATGATTATTGCTTGATTTATTAGAGCATAAATACAATTTCTCTTCCTGGGTATTTTTTTTTTCTCTTGCTTTTCTCAAGATGCATTCCTGGCAACAAACAGATAAAATTATTAGAAAAATCTACAAAGAGCAACTGCTTCACTGTCAAAATATAAAAAGAAATTCAGCAGAAAAAGCAATTTAATTGAGAGAGAACTAGTGGGAAAAGAACTGGAAAGAAGCCCCCATGCTTCAAGATTGCTCTGAAGGACTGAATATAAAAAAGCGTGTTTTTTTAGAAGGAGTCATGGGCACATCTGAACGTTTTAGATAAATGTTTTATTGGATGAATCTCATTCTAGTGGCATATGCTGGCAGCAGGGGTTATGACTGAACTACAGCAAATGCCAAGATTCAGTTAAATATGTTTCAGAATGTCTGGGCTGGGCTCTAATTACCTACTGTAAAAATAAGGAATTGTCGTGCCTGGTGTTGTGGTTTTAAACCCAGACAGCAGCTGAACACCAGTTGCTCACCCCCCACACTGGTGTGTGATGGGAGAGAGGATTGCAAGGGTCAAACTCAGAGACTGGGGGGTGAGACAAAGTTTAACAGGGAGTGAAAAAGCCATGCTGTCCTGGCTCTGGGCAGGCCAGGGTTAATTTGTACCATAGTGAGAAGGGGCATGGGTAGGACATGGTAGTAATTCCATACCAGTTCACATCACTTTTTGGGGATGGGAGAAAGGGGTTCCCTTCTGGGTTGGGGTAGCACAGTGACAATTGGATCAGGCTCCATAGTGAGAATTTTCATGTGGAGTTCTTGCCTCTCTCTTGTAAATATTAATACTATTGCTGTTCATTTTCTCATCTCATTGCTGTTTCTAGTAAATTGTGCATATTCCAACCCTTGAACAGTAAGTACCTTTTGTGCCCCTTGTTCTCGTCTCCAGCCCATTGTCAGGTGAGGGGCCAGGTGAGTGGTGCATGGTTTCAGTGGGAACACTAAACTGGACTTAAACAATGACACACCATGAGCAAAACAAGGCTTTCATTCTCTATTTCCCATGGGCAGGCAATTGTTCAGCCATGATGTACACAACAGGGTCCCATGACATGCAGCAGTTACTTAAGAAAACAAATACCATCACTCGTCCCTTCTCCCCTGCTTTATATATTAAGCATGAAATAGCTTTCTGATCAGCTGGAATCAGCTGTCCTGGCTGTGTGCCCTCCTAAACCCTTCTGCACCCTCACCCTCCTTGCTGCTGGTGTGAGAAGCAGAAAAGACCTTGTTGCTGTGTAAGCTCTGCTCAGCAGGCATGAGAACTTCCCTGTTATCAACATTTTCCACTACAAAAACATAGCCTCATACCAGCTACTGTGGAGAAAATTTTACTCTTTCCTAGCCCAAACCAGCATACCTGCTGATACTGGAAGCAGCAGCATCAGGAATTGGTACCTTGAATGCAGCAGAGTATCTAAGAGGCTCGTGTATAGGCAACCTCACCTGCTGCTCACTGTAACATCTTGTGCTACTTCTTTGAAGGGCAATGTTTCATTCTAAAATAGGCCAATAAATCAAGGAAACATAGTGGGTTTTAATACATAGATATTTGTATGAGAAGAATTTTCATGCGTACAAGCATTATCTTACGAATCTATAAATGTTAATAAAAAAAAAACACTTTTATTTTTCTGCTTTATTGCTGGTCTTACTGAGAATAATGTTCTAGTCAATGCTGGTATTGTAGTTCATCTCTGGTTAGAAAGTCCCAGATATGGTCAATGGTCTGTATCTCAAGGATTATACAGGTGTAATCCAGCCTTTATATAGACCCACAGGATTAAGGACTGCAAAACAAAGATATTTGTATGAATAAGATAAATTATTTACTTGGTAAGATTGTTCTATACTATTATGAAGAACCCAATCTGGATGTGTTAAAGTTAATTGGTACTTTGGAGCAGATTTGTTTTAACTCTGGTCAAAATATTACGATAAATCCTTGACTTTATTTGTTAATCACATTAGGGTGGATTTCCTCTTGGAAATACTTTTGTAATCTAGAATACTGGATAATATAAACACTTCTTTGAGATGTTTGTGCTTTCAGACTTTTTTTTTAACCTAATAAAAAATGTTTGTTTTTATATGAAATAATTGAAACATAATTTTACTAGAAATGCCTGAAAATAGGTGTCTGTATACTCTACTGCTGCAAGTATTAGAGTGAGTAGGTTACTTTGTTATTAAAGAAATTGTCTGTGGTCTACAGTAGTTGAAAAAGAGAAAAAATTAAAATTAACTCAGTGCGTTACCAGCTGAATTTACACTTTCACTATGATGTATAGCAAATGATGTTCACCAGAAAAGCTCTTCAAGGAACACTGACTGCTGTGTGTTCCTCCTGGTGGTGAGATCAAGTAATTTAAAAATCCTTATATTTTTAACAGAAGTGCTGTACAATGATATCCTCAAAATATTTTCCTTCTGATTTCTAGATTTGACGGACTTAGGCAAAGCACCCTAATTTCTATCACTAAGTTAAGGTGTGTGGTAATCCTGGAGAGAGCAACTGAGAACTGTCAGAGCAAAATACTTCATGCAGGATGCATCAGCCTGAGATGAGGTGAAGGTGCTACAGCTCTGTGTCCCCAGGCTCAGCTGGGAGCAAGGCTGATGATGTGTTCCTACAGGCACGCACAGGGTTCACTTTACATATCCATGGCCAACCACACGTGCACACACCATAGAGCCCTCTCACTCACAAAAGAGGTAAAAAGCAGTTTAAGAAGTAGATAGGACAGGACAGGCTATGCTGGTCAGGTACAGGGCATGGGCAGATGAGTGTACTGACCAACCACCTATTTATGTGTGGCCCGGCTTTCATTTCTTATCCTTCTGTTTTCCTATTCTTGTTACTTCCCAAGTCAGCTAAACTTCTGGCTTTTTCAATCTTTGGTTCCTCCTCTAAACATCTTGTAATGAGTACTGTGACCTGGGATTGCTATTCCTTTGTGTCTTATAGTGTGTCTCCTGGAAAGCAACCTTTTTAATCTGACAAGGGGTTTCCAGATTTCTCCTGATTGACTCCATGTGATGAGTTTCACACCTGGACAATGAGGCTGAGGCTGTGCTGGGACAATCCTGAGAGGGGTCCAGATAGGATGTTTGTTGCTTTGTAGTCCTTGGGTTGGGTTCCCACAGTGCACCCCTGCCCTCCTCTGAGTTTGTGGAGATGGGCCCATGATGGGCAGATGCCTCCTGGTGCGGGTCTGAGTGCGGCTGAGTGCTCCCATTCCTGCCATTGTATCTCTGAGCTCCTTTGTGGTTCTAGGAATTAGCTTTATCACAGAAACTAGCAGTATTGAATACAGTATAATGCCTTATGAATACCAGGCTGAGTTTGCAAAGTAGTTATAATAGAGAATTACTGCTATACAAGTTGCAATGTATGCAAGTCTCCAGAGAGGAAGATGTCCCTAATTGAAATAATTGTAACTTAGATTGTTTTGCTGAGAATATTATATTCTTTGCCTTGCCCTTAAAATACTCTTCATAACTGATCCTTTTGACTTCTGTTTTTAATGATTTTTCTTCAGACTACTCAAACTGTAAATTGTCTTTCACAAATGAGTTTGTAAAGGGGAATTAAATTTACTTTGTTCTCTTTACTCTTCCCTAGCTATCTGTCATGTCATTTATTTACAAGGTCATGTTGTGCTCTACTAATTGTTGAGTTATTCTGGCATGACAGTATTGTTTCATGTAGAAGCTTTGCCTGGGATAAAGTCAGCAGGAAAACAAGTTTAGACAGCTCTGTAATTCGGAGCTTACAAGGGATCAGTTTCCAGTGCACAAAACTGCCTGTCACTGTTACAGCAAGATGAAGCTGAATGGGCCATGAGAGAGAAGGATAAGTGCTCTTTATCAGGGAATTGAGACCTTTCTGAAAGGTGTCAACCAACTGGGGACACACAGCATGAAGATGTATGCCTTGCTGATGTAACTCTTGTTTCTCTGTTTTCTTTGATTTCTAAAATCAGTGACATGGTGGTAGTCAATGGAAAAGATCATAATTTGTTAAATGCACTTTTGGTTAATGTAATATAAAAACAAACAAACAAAAAAAACAACGGCTTCCAGACTCAGAGAAGCTAAAACAGTCAACTGGTGTGTGCTATCACAGGATTTTTACCTGTAGTCATTGAAATGAATTCTCATTTTTTCTTGCCTATTTGAGATGCACATAAGAATTTATCTCCCCCTTGGTGGGTGTTTGATTCCCTGTTAGTTACCTGCAACGGAACAGGTAATTTTATAAGCAGGTAGTCAAAGACAAAGGAAGTATCAAAAGTGCTTATGGGAAGGCCTTTATGAGTTGAGCTTGACTAATTATATTTAGCTGGTTGTGAGGAAATAGAGAAGTGCAGCTTTCAATGGCAGAGGCCAGTCTCTGGTGTATGTTTTTAAGTAGGTTTGAGTATGTGTGGCCCTTTCTCAAATTCTATCCACATCTGGTGTGAGAAGTCATGGTGAAAATCTTGATGAAAACCAGCCTGCAACTGAAGTAAATCCCTTCAATAATTGTATTTCCCAGGTCTCCTCTTCTATGAGGTATTCTGGAGTTTCTAGAAGGAGGTGGAAGAGTTGTGAAAATAGCTACTTCTTACCCTATTTAAATCTACACAGATGATAATAATTTAGTACTTTTCAATGTTTTGTATAGTCTTATGTCAACAAAATGTTGGAGTTGGTGTAATTTTAACAGTCATATATTCCGGTAGCTTCTTATTAATGGGCTTCTTTCTAACTATCTTACAACAATCCATCAACAAACAAGGATAAGAGGTAGTGATGGGTGTTGCAGATTGAGAATGTGAACAAAGAGCTCAATGTTCAGATCAAAGGATTTTTATGTAGATGTATCTCATTCAGGCTTAACTGACGGAAAATTAGCCATTATTCCAGCATCCTTATAGGCTGAATTTTTAGCATTTTATCTTATAAATGGGCAATCTGTGACTACCCATACAATACACAGGCAGTTATTTTCCTTCAACTTGATGATTATGTTGCTGCTGTCTTCTTTCTAGACAGTTGTCAGATTGTCTTTTGAAGTTATGTTTTAATTATTTGAGTTTAGCTTCATTATAGTATATTTCAGTGTTGGGTTAAAATGCTGTTTCTAGGTGACTACAGAACCTGTCTGCCCAATAGGAAACATTTCTAGATTTGAGTGAGTTACTGGTCCAAAATGAAGTCTGATAGTTTTGCTGTGTATTCTGTGTAATAGATCTAGCAATGGCTACAGATGTAACTACTCTTACCCCTTTCATGTGCAGATCCAGTGCTTTCAGAATTTCTGCTCATAAGATAGCAGCGCTGCCATCTTACAAATATTAAAGTAGTAAGAATAAATTCAGTCTTCGAAAACATTTGTTAGAAGGGCTGGAATGGTGCCTTCTGAACATATACCAGCCACTAGTGGTTTTAGAAAAATTGGAAGTTGCAAAATATTTATAGCACTTAATTTTACAGAGAACATTTTAATAATATTTGTGGTTTGTTAGAGTTTTCTGAAATTTGTTTAAATCAAAATGTACTTTCCACAACTTAGTATCATAGCCCTTCAAAATGCCTTCTTTTTTTCTTTCTCATATCTCATTAAATACTTGAAAAAATTTTCAGAGACTCACTTGATGATACCCCACCTATAAAGGAAAAAGTGCACTGTAGATGGAGGTGTCTTGAAGAGATCTCAAAAGGTCATGTTGTCATTATCCCTGCTAATTAAATCAGGAGATAAGTTGTGTTTGGATGTTCAAACAGCCACTTACAGCATACACATGTTTTTTCCGTTGAAATCTTGGATTAGCTATGCATTGTAAAATGCAAAGTCCAATCATTAGTGTTAATAAACATCAAAGACAGCGGCATGAGAAAGCGTGTGGTTGTTACACACTTTGCTACAAATGTAATTACAAGCTATTATGATAGTTTACAAAACTATGTATGTGCTTTATGTTGCTTTCTGCTTTGATTTTCATATGGAGATTATAAAAAATAAAATGGTCTCCAGAGATTATTTCTCTTACTGCTGAGAAAGCACATCTCATACTTAGCACGCAGCTTTCTAATTCTCCACTGTTTCCCTTCCCTTGGGTTTGAGCTTTTATCCTGTAAAAATGGGGGTTTAACATTCTGAGTCTTAAATGTTGAAAGAGTTCTGCCTATTGCCTATTTTCCCTACTGTATTTTATGCACCAAATGGCTTGTAACTCAGCATGGCTTATGTTTCCAGCACTAGCTGGATTCCAGCACTTTCAGAAATGAGCTGTGTTCTGAATGTGAGGGACAACTGCAATTGTGCCACTGTTTGCTACTTACAATGAATCCTGGGAAAACAGAAATATTCTTGCCTTCCCTGAGATAAACAAAAAGACTGGCAAACTAATGTTGTGTTTGAGTATGTAGCAGTCATACAAGGCAGACATCCCTTTTTAATAAAATTGGCATTATCAGTCCATGAAAATAACACTTGCATTAAGATTAGCAAAATTGAAGTAGGCAAAATACACAAATCTTCAGTGCTAAGGAATGCACAAGATGGGACAGTATAATTTATTTTCATAGCTGTAATTTTACATATAAAATTTCCCCTACCATTACTATTGATGTATTCTTTTCAAAAACTTATTTACTCCAACACATGAATTAGGCCTTGTGTAATTATTTAGTATTTCGCTTACCTGAGAAAAGAATAAATAATAGTTGGAGTTTTGGGGGGTTTGTTGGTTTGGTTTTGTGTGTTTTGTTGTTGTTGTTGTGGGTTTGTTTTTTTTTTTTTTGTTTTTTTTTTTGGCATACCATATCCAGTTAGACTTGGCTGGTTTAGTTTTGTGTCATCATTTTTGCCAAAGGAACTCTTCCGTGATGTGATAAGATACAGCTGTTCATGCTATCAGATATGTTGATGAGTGGCAAATGATATTCAGATTTCGAACAAGGTTGTTTTTTTCCTCTTAACCATTATCTGTCACATGTCATAATGGCTTAGCACATCTAGGACATGCCTAATGTTTTTGGGTGTTTTTGTTGGTTTTTTTTTTTTTTAATCTCTTTTCCTTTTGGTCTACGGGAAACCAGAATCTCATCTTGCAAGGTTTTTTTGACTAATACATAATGGGTGTACTGTGTGGTTATGGATGTACCCGTCTCATTCTCTAGCTGTAGAATAAAAATGCCACCACCAGGAATGGAAGGAGGCCAGGAAATAGAGTACACTCTATTCTACAGAAATACTGTGAGCTGAATAAACAAAAAGGAGTTTTAGCTAGAACCTCAGAAGGGCTTGGGTTGGAAGGGCCTTAATGATAATATATTTCCAGTCTCTAATTATCATCTAGGTCAACCCTTGACATGGGCAGGGACACCTGCCACTAAAGCAGGTTGCACAAAGTTCTGCCCAGCCCAGCCTCAAACACATGCAGGGGTGGGGCACCCACAATTTCTCTGGTCAGTCTGTCCTAGTGTCTCACCACCCTCATTGTGTAAAACTAAACAAGTAAACACAACTGAATAAAATACCCCAAAATTACCAACAAACAAAATGAATTTTCTTCCTTATATCCCATCTAAATCTACCCAAAAAATCTACCATCTTTCAGTTTAATACTGTTGCCCTATGTACTGTCTCTACAGGCCTTGGTCAAGATTCTGTTCTAGTCTGTCATATAAGCCTTCATGCACTGAGAGGCCACAATGATATCTCCCTGCAGGCTTCTCCAGGCTACGCAACCCCAACTCTCTCAGCCTGTTCTCACAGGACAGGTCTTCCACCTCTCTGACCATTAATGGATTTACAGATAGATTATGTATGAAGAAGTAATTATTGAAGACTTTTCAAATTACTGTATTGAGTGTACAACAAAGACTATAACTTTGCCTCCTGTAAGTTATCAGAAGACTTAATTAGTGGATCACAAAACATATCTTTACTATTTGGGCATGTGTACATTGTGAACGACAAGAGTCTATTTGCCTGTTTCTTTTGATTACTTTCTCAGCAGCATAAAATCTTTCTGAATTAAATTATGTTAATAATTTTATGGTTTATATTATTATTATTTGGAAAAATAGATAATCTAATCAGGTTACAAGATCAATGGGCAAGCAACAGAAACTTATCTGCTGAGAAAATTGTTGTTAAAGTGGCACAAAGTACACATATATGCAAGTTCTTAGAGCCTCGATTTGTATTTAGAAACCAGGCAAGCATATTAAAACAACACAAAAGTGGTTCAACTGAGGACTTCTTGTGTATAGTTCATTCAGAAACATTATCCCATTTTGAGGCTGTGGATGATGCCAGCTATGGAAATGTAATTTTTGTTAAGATACTGGGCTAAAATTGATAAATGTTTCTACTGTGGTCTGTAAACATAATGAAAGGCAAACAAAAGAAACCAGTGCATGACAGGAACTGAAACACCTCTAACTGGAAAACAAAAAATTAGTAAACTTATTTACTTATAATAAAAAATTAGTAGTTCAAACTTTTTTTCTGTTTTCCATAAACATACTGTAACGGTGCATTAAGAAAACAACCCTGTGAGAAATTATGAGCACAAAAAGTAGTGGATAAATACACAAAAGAACCCTATAAAACTAAACTGAATACAGGATAAACCTGAGCCTTAGGTTAATAAAGAGAATATATCTTCTTCAAGAAATTTGGAATTCCCTTGCATTTTCTTTTGTTTTTTGGTTTTTTTTTTCCTAATTTCTCCTTTGAAACTTTTTTTCTTGGTGTATATTCTGTAGTCACTACTGAGACTGGATAGATGAGTTTGACTTCCTGACAAATCAGTCAAAGTTTCTCACAAATTTATTTTGGTGTTTCACTGCTGTTATTTTATGACATCTCTGTCTACTTAGTATCAGGATGAGTTGGTAGCTATAGCTTAGGGAGACTTACTGTCAGCTGCCTTCTTGACATACAACTTGCTCCTATTTTTTTTTTTCGTTTTGACTATAAATGAGAATAAGTTTTGTTTAGTTTTCTCAATTTCAGCCTTGTAATGGAACATGGAAGAAATCAAATGTGGTGGTTTTTTTGTTGGTAGACTTAGATTAAGTCTGGCATTGATCCCTTGTAGTGCAGAAAAATCTTGTGCTTTAAAATGAAACAATAGGATGCTGATGTCTTTTGTCCAATAGTAATGATCTCTCTTGTTAGTGAACTATGCATAGTTATACAACTTTACTTATTCTGTGTCCTTCTTATCGACCTTACCTGTAATAATGACTTTTTCCCCCAGTTACCTTCTAGGATTAGTTTAGTTCATCTGAGATCTCTTGTAGCACAAAACTTTGTCCTTCACTACCAAGGTTCCAAACCTTGTTTGCCTGCTGAGGAGGTTCCTTCTTTGTTATTGATAAAGATGCCTGCTTGAAATTATAACATAATTGATTCCATTCTTATATCTGCTCATGGGCTAATTCCATGCAGAGTTAAGTATTTTTTCTTTTTTTTTCTTTTTTCTTCATTTTCCCAGGAGTCTAAAGGGAATTAGATAAGTTAATGTGGTATTGTAGTTGTACTAGTATCTGTTCTGTTGATCTCCAGTCTAAATGAATGTCCACTTTGTCTAACAGCAAAATTGCCTGTAACTTCTCATGACTCTGGAGCTGAAAATGAACACCAAATTAGTATTGATGCTTTATTAGGATGCTCAAATTAGGTTTAATTTCAAGTGTGTATGTACGTGTCTTAGCATCACAGCACACACTGAAATTTTGAAAATGGAATAGACAGCAAAAATAAAGATTGAATTGTTAGGGAAAATTGAACTTGTTTTCATTTTTAAAATTAATTGACTCGCTATCCTGATTATAACTAATTGACTCGTTATTCTAGGCCTGAACTTCATGCCTGAGTATTACCCCTCTTCATATGAACTTAATTAACAAGCTTGCTTTAATGACACTACTATAAACAGCCTGATAAAGTGACTGGTGGTTCAACAAAATCATCCCCTTCAATAATGGAGAAGCAGTGTGTCTGTACTGCTATATTATTTTATCCTGTTGTTGGTGGCAATAGACTTGAATACATGCAACTGGGGAAAAAAAACATGAAAGAGAATTAAGCCCATAGTAAAAACCTAGTATGTAGTAGTGTGTTTGGGTGTCTTGCAGAACAGGTCCTGGCTAGTAGTTATACATGTGTGTAAAGCTGTTCATGAGGATGCATTTCAAATACTAGCAGATATGTGCACATAGGTTTAAAAGAAAGGGTTAAACTCAAAGAAAAAGTCAACAAAATCCCTTTGTATTTTAGCAGCACTGCACAATTGAGATTCTAGTCGCATGTTCTGTTTTTCCTGAAGTTTTTCTTTTGTTTTCTGTGGCTCTTGGACAGAGGCAGTTTGTAACAGGAGACTGTTGCCTGCTACAACAAGCCTTCAAATTAGTCAAGACAACCACCAAAATGAAAGGCTCTATTTCTGTCAAAAATACATGTGCATAATTCTGCATTACAATTATATATAATTGGGTTCAAAGGGGCCTTGGGAGGTCCCCTAGTCTGACTTCTTGCTCAAAGCAGGATCAACACAGAGTCGAGACCAGGTCCTAAAAATCTAC
The DNA here is from genome assembly GCA_027886175.1 of Phylloscopus collybita. Taxonomy (NCBI): domain Eukaryota; kingdom Metazoa; phylum Chordata; class Aves; order Passeriformes; family Phylloscopidae; genus Phylloscopus; species Phylloscopus collybita. The sequence continues at coordinate 77,789,249 of JAJNNQ010000075.1, read as the reverse complement.
ACTGATGGAAACTGAGCAACCTCTTTGGAGAACTTGTTCCACTGCCTAATTATCCCCACAGTGATTTCTCTGTTCTCCACCACAAGTCCTTTCCCCTTTATATCAAACTGCAATCTCTGTTTTTTAGTTCATGTTAATTGTGCCTTGTCTTCCTGCTCAATGCAAAGAACTCCTTCCCAAAGGGCAAGAGCTTGGCTTAGCCCTTGCTGAACTTGACTCAGTTATTCAACACCTGCTTTGTACTGAGGATCCCAAACTGGACACAGTATTCTAAATATTGTCTCAGTAGCACTGAGCAGGGGAGACTAATCCTCCCTAACCCTCCCTCCCTCTGTGCTCCTGTTAGCACAGAGCAGGATGCTCCTGGCATTCCTTGCGGCCAGGACACACTGCTAATTCAGGCTAAAACATACTTCCCTGCTCGTTTCTTGGGAATATAAATTTTGCCATGCAAGGTTGAGATTGTTTCTTTGGAATTCACCTGAATGCAGTATTTCAGATGAAAGTAGGAAGAGTCATGAAGTTCTAAATTGGAGTGCAATAAATTCTCTGATCAATTTGCTGCCTGATGCATGGGTGTTCTGACTAATCTGGACATTGTTCTAAAAATAAGAAAGCTCTTTTTGGCTATATGGTTGTTAGCATTGACTTTCACAGCTCCTTTATCAAGGACAAAATGTTACTGGCTTGCATAAACTGAATTTTTAACTTTTTTTCATCACTACCAAAAAATACATTTTACGCTTGGTTCTTCAATAGGTATTAAATAGAGTCAAAATATATCCTGAGGTTTTTTGGTTTTATTTTCTTTAAAGAAAAAAAAAGTCACTCTGAAAAATGTCTATTTGTGTTGAATTATATCTTTAAGGCATATGATGCATCTGCTTTTGAAGTTATATTCATATTTGGAAATAGTTATTTATTTCAAATTGCTTCAAGCTGGTGAAAAGGTCCTCTAAGATTTAATCAAATTCAAGTTCTTTGCTCTAGGAATCTGACAGAAAAGTAGTTTATTCCTGACAATTTTTTAAATTGCTCTGCTATAGAGTATAAAAAAAAAAAAATCATGTTCAGTAATTTTCTGTAGAATATGCTAAAAACAAAGTTCTATTTAAAGACCCTTTTCATAATAGATAAAATCAATAGGAAAGCTCTTTCTGCTACTCTTCAGGCTGCTTGTCCCCTTTCAGGTTAGCACTAGTAGCGCATTTCATCTGTTATCATAAAAGAAACTTGGCCAAAGACAGAAATAACTGGAACAATTTTATATATTGTTTTGTGGCTTTTGCCTTATCAGCTCAGCCAACTTATATATCATGTCGATTGAATTTCACCCTGAAATATCTTGAGCCCAAAACAAGTGCAATTATTATGAGGAATTTATAAGCAACCACTTATAAATTGGAATTAATTTTCAATATAAATTGAAATTAAGAGGACAATTTATTACTCTAGCAATTAGCTAAATAAGAAAATGTTATATGCTTATCAACAGCTTAATCTGAATTAAGCAGTTTACTACTTAATTTTACTTTATTACTAGCAGTTTGCTAGTAGATGTTGAGCCAAATATTCTGTTCATGAATTTCAGTGTTAACTGAAAGAAAAGACACTAAATCTACTTGTGAAACTTTCTCATTTTGCATTCAATTTCTCTTCATAAATTCCTACATTGATACTGATTTCTTTTGACAGTTGCACTTATGTTAACATGTCTCATTCTTAGTAATTATATTTCATTTTGACCTTCTTATGGTTCTTGTCTCTTCCCCACCAGTAATTATAAATCATTAAGTGGTGAAAAAATTACTTGCAGAATTGTTATCTTTTATCAGGAAGCTAACTAGTTTGTACATAGCTATGCTTAAGGGATAAATCTTGTCTACCTTGGACTTCTGAAGGAGCCAAAACTCATTCACAACAGACGTTGGTAATTTACCTTGCATCTTTAACTTCTACTTCTTCCTTTTTTTTTCCATTTCATCTAAATGGGATGATTTTGTTAGAACTGGAGAGAGAGAAGTAAATGAGGTATTTAACCATAAATTATCTATTCTAATACTCTGTCTTTCATAGAGGCTTAACTTTGAAATCCTCTCTAATTTTACTCTAGTTTGTCTGAAACTTTCAGTGTAGATGATGTGAAACTTGGTTTCAAGGGAAAGAAATAAAAAAGGCAGTATTTTTTTCTATCTGTGTTTTACTGTCTATATACAGCTTTTTATTTTGTATAATTTTAGCCTTGTGTTCTGCTTGTGTTTTTCTCTCTCCCTCTGTTAGGCTTTTGCACTTCAGGCTTGGTTTCCTCCAGCATATCCATCTACCTTCATCTGGTGTAAAGAAGAAAATGTAAGAAAAACTATAAGAGGAGCTTATGATAAAACATAAAATAAATGGTCAAATTTCATGGTCTTATATAAAGGAACTGTTCACTGCATAGGATTCTCTTCCCTGCACCTTTGGTTGCTGCTCACATAAAACAATCTGGAAATACTCTGCAACTGCTATAAAGATGCAACTAGTGACTAGCAACTCTGATCTGTAATGCAAGAAAACATCTAAGTACACAAAGCATAGTGATAATCTTCATGCTCAAGTGGATGGAAGAGGAAGCTCAAGTCAAAAGTATGGAGATGGTTTAGGAATATTTTTGGAACAAAGTTCAGCTACTATCAAGGCTTTAACACTTTAGAAGCTCTTTAAGGGTTGGCATTTTAAGAGGGTCTTTTTTAGTGTTGAGGGTTTTTGTTTGGTTTTTGTTTTGTTGGGTTTTTTTCCTTCCAACGAGAGTTGGAAATATATTTTTTGTTGGTAAGCATATGTTTGTTGCCACGCTTCATGCCTACCATGTTTTGGTTTTGGGAAATTCTGTTCCCAGGCACTCTTTTGATACACAAGGTCACATAATGTAAACTACCTTGTTTTGTACAATTTTCCCAGAGGAGAGATTTTTCACGTAGTAGTTTCTGGAACTGACCAATGGTTCCCAAAGGTCCCACCTCTAAGGTGGGCACATCTGTAAAAGCATAAAAGTAGCCCGAGAAATAAACTGGGGCTCCTTCCTGCAAGGAGTCCAACGCAGCCTTCTAATCACTCCCTGCCTCCATTATTGTGTCCAACAGTGACATATGTTTTTGTTTATGAGAGATTCTTCCTACTGGCAGTTGTGCTGGATCATGTTTCCTTGAAACTCAGTGCAAGTTTTTAACCTGACCAGTTGGGTGCCATTCATAGTCCTTACAGTCTCTAATTAAATTAAAAGAAAAAAAATCAACACCTGATGACTGCTTCAGGGAGTATACTTGTCAAGCACATAAGGTGGTTTTATGTGCCTCTAAAACACTACTCACAGTAGTTCCAATACAGCTGGATTCTAATTTGGAAAATTTCCCAAGGCCAGGAATGATGTGTAATGATGGCATTGCAACTAGAAAAAAAACCAAAACAACACCACGTCAGTGTTATACCAGTTGCTCATACTCATGTTATTTCTATCATTTCATTAATCTAATTTTTGTTTAGTCTCCTCTTTTGTCTGCAGCTATATAAGTTTTCTACTGATAATCTTATGCTGCATATGTTTTTGTGACATGTTCCCTTGTCAAAGTCTCTTTGTGCTGGCTGCTATTGCTAAGGCCCAGTTCTGCTCTGCTGTCCCTGGCAGAAATGATGGAGAAGTTGATGTGCAGTGCTGATGCCTGTTCCCCTGGGAGTGTGTGAGCAGTGCTACAACACTCTGACCAGCTCTGCCTCTCTCTTTGCTGGGGTGCTGCTTACTCACAGGTGTGGTAGCTAGTGAGTCGGCAAGATATTTTCTTTCTCTAGTATTAAAGTTTCATGAGCATGAACTGAAATCCAAAAATATCTGGATTGTATGACTCAAGAAACTGTTAGCATTAGATTATTTCATATGTTTTGGACTTCAGGACACTACAATATTTTCAGTTGCTTTAACTTTTGAGGTAAGGAAAATTCTTGAAAATCATGTGAATTCAAACAAAAATAATTTGGCAAACAATATTAGCATGCTTTTGGCTTTGTAAGTAGCTCATTCTCTTAATTTATATACTAATTAATACAGTTGAAGGCTGATGTGGGAAACTATATGATGGATAAAATTAAAGAGGAGTTTTTCAGCATATTTACTTGCTTATGTAGGCAATATTACATACTGAACTATAGAGGTTGTAGATCAAGACATGGAATTCTATCATCTGCAAAAGTCATGGGAAATAAAGGAGTTCAGTGAACAAGGAAGAACTCAGTTTAAGTTATGTACTTATTGTCAAACTGCTAATAATTATGCAGAGACAAAAACATTGCCTCATCAAGTGTAACAGAATAAGTGATATTTCAACATCACAATAATAATAGATAAAAATGTATTGAATTTCATGTTTATGAAGTATTTGAGTAGCAGTAAACGTGGGGCAAACTGATAACTGGTGGAATGAACACAAACAAATGGAAAATATTGCGCCTTTTGTAGACAGAATTAAAACATTCCTGTTCCTGCATAATAAACAGGAATTAAGAGTAATCTATATGTAGAAAAGAAATTCTGCTAGCTTGCATGATCGTCACCATACCTGGTTTATACGGTTACACGTGCTGATAATATGCACAAGGACCTTACTAAAAAGAATGTCTTTACACTTGTATTATGATCTGCACACATACCAAGGATTTATATGCTTGCTTCAAGAGGTGCAGTAGGTGAAATGAAATGCCATATGTTTCATTTTGAAAGGAAAAATCACATTCCGTGACATTTCCAGTGTGTGCCTACATGCTTCATGACAACCTTGCAAAATTGTTGTGAAATATACAGCTCAAAACCAAAATTTTATCACATAGTTATAAATGCAAAGAAAACAAATTCTGCCATGTCTTACCATTTAAAAAGATTGCTTTAGAGTGAGTGGGTTTTTTTCAGATGTACTAGTGAGGAAAATGCTGCTGAGTAAGTTGTATAAATGTACTTGCAGGCTTGACAGAAATCAGGCAAGAAATAACAGCCTGTCTTCCAAATATTGGGCTCAGTCTTCCTCCAGTAGACCTTTTTTTTCAGGTTGTTTTTTTTTCTTCTTTTTTTTTTTTTTTAATATATATTATGCAGAGCAGACTGTTGTTTTTGTTTTGTTTTACTGAATATACCAGCTTTTTTTCTTATGGGTAGCTTCCAAGGAATATTGGGGGTATTTTTATTCAAAACAGCCCATGAACACCAGTTTAAAAGCATTACTTTAGTTTCCTTTATTTCCTTATCATAGGAAGCAGCTTTAGTAAGAAATTTTCTGCTGTATGGAAACCAGAATGTGGTGGGGTTGTTTGTTTGTTTGTTTTAAGTAGTTATCAAGAAGCATCTAATAGGTGATTACATAATATTGGAAGATATTGTGGTAGAGTGACTACATGCATATCCTCAGTGTGTAAAAAAACCCTCCTTTATGCTGGTATTTGTACCCTGAACCTGGTCTGTTATTCATAGTCAGATTTATAATACAAAAAGAACCCTGTAAATTACATCACTTCTGCTCACAGATCCAATATTTTAAAGCCTATCCAAAGCCTGTCTTGGCATACATTAGGCAAGATACCTAATATACCTATGGTATTTTATTATAGCTAGTATATTAAAGTCAATGTCTGTCCCATTTGTGAGCATGTTACTATGGATGACAATTTTCAACATTCATTTATTACACCTTTTTTTCCTAATAAGTACTTTTCCATATTTTCCATGCTAGCTTCAATAGAAATGATCCAAAACATAACCTTTCATCAAAAATCTCTGAGCTGTTTATAGAACCTAGCCCATCAGTTATTTGATTAAGGAAAAAAAAAACATGGTATCTTTGATACATTTAGCATATAAATGTTTTTAAATGTGTGCATAATATATATCTAGCAGTTCAGAGTGGTTTTATTGTGGCTCTACTACAGAGTTATACCATTTGAACAGGGTGTCACACAACTTGGCTGGCTGTAACCAGTTCTGTTCTTCTTGTCATGCTTGGTGGCAAAAGGATGTGAAAGACACATTTGCACTGACAGCAGGACAGAACTCTGGTTGTCACAATACTTGAGCACCTTTGTTGGTTGCTGTAATGGTATTGGCATTTTTATGTTTTTGGAATATTGCTGAATAATTGGAGCCTGAATAACTAATGCAAAAAAGATTTGTTGCACATCACCTTTCCTAACTGCATTCCTAAGTGTGCACACACATTTATTGATATGTAGATTTTTAAGTGAGAATATATATGTATTATGTATTTATTAAATCCACTTTTCATTTCTCTCATTTAAAATACTAGATGTGTCATTATGCTAGCTGGCATTGCAGGCACCTAACTTTTACAAGATAGATACTTTTTTCCTGAATTTGCAAGCTGACAAAGCAGATAACTTCGTAACTATAGACAGTACATCTGTGCTGGTACCCATAGAAGTAAATATTTTGCCAGTTGCAATAGATGATTTGTTTAAGCCTAAGCAAGTTCAGAGCAAAATGGAAAATATTCTCTGCAGGAAAATATATAGAGATCATAATAAAGGACTGCTAAATCTCGCTTTACTTATAAGCACTCTAATATTTTTCTCAAGTACTTTTGTATGACTGGATTCCCTCTGCCAGAGTGTAGTACAGGTTGTATACATTGGTTCAGCAGGCTCTGTCAGTGTTTTTGGCATCAGACAAACCTAATTTTTCTAGGGATGAGCCCATATGGCTGAGCACGTGCTGTTCTCCACATGTAACAGCACAATGCAGTGGCTGCCTGTTGCATGCCCCAACACAAATGCACAGCAAAAAACTGTCATTTGGCTATGCCAGATCATGGTCTTGTGTTGTGTTAAAGTCATAAGGCAAGTGACCAATGATTCTTTCAAACAAGAATCCATACTCATGCATATGTCCATATATCTTTATATACATATCTATATGTATGTATCTATACATATGTGCATGTCAACTTCTCCTCTGTGTGTCTCTCTCATACTATGATGACAAGTCCTGTGTCCTTTTTGCTTGGGTAAAACAAAAATGGATTTTTGGGGGCAATGTTTCTAATAGGGGAACTGACTTCTCTATTCTCTATTTCTTGGTCATTACTTGATACTAGTCATTATTAAAAATAGAAGACTGTTTAAATATGTGTTATGTAGTTTGGAATATGATCTGTATTTAGAGTTAAAAAAACATAATTTGGGCAGTCTCTTCATCTGCTTACTAATTTATACATCTGTGGTCTTGTAAGACATGAAATCTGTGTGTTAATAGAGCTTGGTGTTGGCTTTCTGAAGTTTGGGAAATTGTACTGATTTCTGCAGCAGAGTTAGAGGCTGTGCTGAAGCTCCTGGGTATAATGGTGAGAGCCTATGTCTGTAGAAATTATCATTGTTTGAACTGGGCTTTTTTTTTTCTCACCTTGCTCCTTTTTTAACCAACATAGCTACTTGTCTGCTGATCCATAGGAAGACATGGATAACTAAGCACTAAGCTTCCTATGGGAAGACATCTTGCATTTGCCATTTATGTGTGATTCCACTCTCACCTGGCATTGGTAACCTAAATGTTCGTGTCTAATATAAATTATGTATTTGAGCCTCCTCTTAAGTCACATGTGTTGCAATAAAGGCTATCCCACCAGCATTTCAGTAGGAAGACTTGTCCTTTTGGCTATGCTTTTCTTTCTCCAGACTGAAGACCTCTGGGGTCGGCTAAGATGGAAAGCTGAGCTGTTACAAGCCAGCTCAGGTCAGCCCTACTGACCTTAACTTGTCATGTAGCAAAGGCCCAGATGAAGCTATGTCAGCTGGCTGGATTTCTTGCCTCTGATGCAAACAGAGTGAACCAGTGCTTGTGAATTAAACCATCATGATACTCCTACTAAACCAAAGGGAGCAATCAGCCTTTCTTCCTGTACTGTATGCCAGTACAGCAGGAGAAATTTCTATTACCAGGCACTGCAAGGACATAGAAGTGCCAGTAATTCTTTCAAAGTTGTAGTTTCTTAACTTTTTACTACTTCTTTTGAAATCGTATTTGCACAGTTTTGCCAGCTTTACCAGCTGCTGTCAGACCTAAACCTAAAAGCTTCTGCTTTGGGATATTTGGGTTGTTGCACGTTTCATCAGTTCTCCTTAGATGCTTTGATCTGTTGTTTTGGAGCAGATAGCAAGACCAGGGTCTAAGGGGAGAAGGCTGAAAAGGAAAAATGTTCTCAAGTGATGCTGCCTCTCATGTAGTACATGAACAGCTTTTGTTAGTACCAGACATCTCTTCAGAGGATATTATTTGTCTCTGTCTTGTAGTGTTAGACAAAAAACTAGCAAAGAATTAATGATTAGGTGTCATGATATTTCTTGACTTCTGCATTTCTTGTCATTTGTGCTGTTTCAGCCCAAGCCAAAATGGTGGCTATCCATAATTTTTATTTTGCTACCTCCTTCTACAATTAATTATTGACTCTGCTTTGCTATAAGTCAGTTCATAATGAGTGGTAAGATTTTATGAAATTAACTTAGGTTCTGAAAAAGGAAGCAGCTAATTAAAATTACTAAACAGTGTTAAATTTCTGAAGATGTTATGCTTTGGTGCTGAAATCTCCTGTAAATTCAACCTTTCAGTCTAAGAGATCAAAGTAGTCAAAGTAATTATAAATTGTCTCTACAATACCAATGAAAAAGCTGAATTTACATATAGAGACCCAACTCATGAAAACCCCAGCCCCAAAATGAAAATGCAGTATGTTTTTTAATCCCATTCAATACATATGACTTCTTTGAGCCAAGAAATTTTAGGTGGTATCCTTTTGAAAACTCCTTCTGTAATATGTGGTTCAGTGATTATATCTCCAGAATAAAATACAAAATAAAACAAAAAAATAGATAAGAATTATTTATCATTCGATTACTGTAATTGGTTTTAAAGGCAGGCTAAAGACCGTGTAGGAGAAATGTTGGTGTTTGAAGAAGAGGCTTAAAATTGTATTTTGGAAGACACAGTTTGGAGATGTTTTTCTGACTGTGTGGTAAGCAATTCACAATATAGTTATTTATCCTTATAAATAAAACAGATGCATGTTGAGGAGATCAGTGTTAAAATCTGAAGTTGTCTTAATGTGGTTCAGTCATCCTTATGTCATTCATAGTACTGTAAAAAGAAGTTGGAGAAGTACTTGACAGACTTCTAAGGAGGAAAAACTGAAAATATTAGGATAGCTTATCATCAAGTGGAGAATATTCCATGTGTAATTAGTTTATTCTATTATTTGATGGGTTTATGTTCCTTTTTTCCTTTGTCTGCATTTCAATATTGCCTTTAAATTATTTTTTCAAAATAAAATTATACTAACTAGATTTATTTTTAAATGGTTTGTGTACTGCTTTTGGTGACTGTATCTTGAAGTTGTTTTCTACTAGTAAATCTGTTCACCCTGTAGGAAGTCACGATTTAAAAAAGAGAATGGGAAATTTCAAAACAAACTTTGTGTAATGAGCCAATGCTTCTGTATTTTGGTACACATTTAAATATGCTGATGTAGCTATTCTGAAGATTCATTATCAGCCAAGGAAATGACTGATGATTGTTGTGTTCGAACACAAGGAAACAGCAGCTGGAATGAAGTACATGGACTAAAGCAGTATAAAAACCATTAATGCCTTTTTTGTGGTTGCCTGGCCAAACCCTGAAGCCCAGAGTAGGACCATTATTTCTGACACCATTAAATTTGTTAAACTAGTTTTAAGAAACTTCAGGAGGCACTCTTGCTGTTGGAAGAAAAACATTCAAGGCAGTTTTGTCTAAAGTGTTACCTACCCAGTACCTGTTAATTCCTTGAGTCATTCTCTGACTTTAATGATAGCTTTATAAGCCTGGAATTAATTTAGTAATTGATTCACATATCCTTAATTACAGTGTAAAGTAATGGAACTCTGATTGTACGTGAGCCAGACTATAATCAGTGATGCATGCACTCTGGAAGAAAAATCCTGCCAGAAGTGAGTGATGTTTATGGGATGTAGATATTTAAAAGTACAGGATGACAAAAAAAAAAATAAAAATCCAAATTTCTTTAACTAACGGAAATCCAGTTTAAGAGAATTCTGTTGTGTGTGTGTGTATCAAGAGATTCAGCATAATTTTAATGATTTACTGGCTTTCAAATAGAGTCACAGTGTCTGTGTCTGTCAGTTATCTGTGATAGCTTTTCAATCTATTGGCCAGTTCGTCGTACGTTTGTCAGGTGGTAGAAGCCTGCAGGCAATGAAGGAGTTCTGGTAAGTTCTGTGAAATTCTGTGGTGAGAGAGGAGTCTGTTCCTCTGTCCATGCTGAGGGAAGGCTGGCAAATTGTAGCACTGAGTAAGGGCAGCCAGGTGGCCTGGCCCTGGGGGTGTGCCAAGGCACACACAGGGTACCTGCTCCGGCTTTGACATGGATATGGCTTCTGTTTTAGCTGTCAAGCCAAAAATGGAAGCAAGGAGTGGGAGGAAGGAAAATGAAAGGTTTAAGTGGCACAGAGGAAAAGGAGGAGAATAAGAACACAGTGGGAAAGAGTGTGAGGAGAAATGAGGCACATGCTTGTAGTAAAAGACATTTTCAGCTATTCATTTGAATATCCTAGAGGGTAAAAAAAGTATCTGTCTCTGTGTGTCCTTTCAACAGACCTAGGAAGTATTTGTGAAATGTGAACAGGTGCTGGAGGCAGTCTCAAAAAGTATCCATATATATATCTTAAAGCCCTTGGAATACTTGGGAGAATGAAAAGCAGTATAAAAATATATTAGTCAGAATCCCACTAAAATCAGTATTAATAAATGCTTTTTAATAGAAGCCCTTAAAGACTTTTTTGAACCTGTTTGCTCCCAATAAATTTCATGTCCAGAGAAAAATAATTACAAAGAAAAGTAGATCTGTTTGCAGAAAAGTTGTTTTTTGTTATCTGATTGCATGGTACATACAAAATCTGGATATTACTTAAATATTCAATTATTTATACATTAGATACTCTATTTTGAAAGACTGGCAGCAGTCACCTTGACAGAAAAGGTTACAGTGACAGTGCTACTTTGCTGCCAGCAGCAACATCTGCATTAAATGTGCTTTAATTAAGTTTGAGTTTTGAAGTTTATTGCTGTCACAGTACTTGGTGACATTTTGTGAAAACGAGGTGGGAATATTAACACAGCTCATGAGCCAGGTAGTCTCTTCCCTATTGCTCTCTTTGCCAATTTGACAGTCCATGTCTACTGGTGTCAGGAGAAAGGTGACATCCTGCTGAAAGACATCTACTGGGGAGGGGTAGAAAATTCTGGGGTCAGTTAATGCTGCATTCAGACACATAATTCAAGTTCACTTAAATACCTTCATTAATTACATCCAGTGTGTAACTCACAAATTTTTTGAAGATAGAATCCAGTGAATTCATATGGCTTCATCTTTTCCTACTACATGTGCAAAGTTATACATTGCTTAAATTGTCCTCTTACTTCAGAGTTTAATCTGGCTCACTGTTTGAGGCTCTCCTAATTTTTAGAAGCTCAAGTGGAAAAAGCAACAAGGATTTACAAAACCTATTAGGCAGAGGTTCCATTTAGCTGAAATCCACATTACTAATGACTTCTGAAAGACAGACGAAACATTTCATTACTGCTAAACATAAGACTTTCATGGTTAGGTATATTGGGTTTGTGTGGCCAGGTTTTGGTAGCTGGGGGAGAGGGGAAGGAGGCACACAGCTTCTGTGAGAAGCTGCTAGAAACTTTCCCCATGCCCAATGGAGCCAATACAAGCAGGCTCCGAGGTGGATGTGCCACTGGCCAAGGCTGAGCCAGTCAGAGCAGGTAGTACAGCTGCTCTGTGATAACATATTTAAGAAGTAAAAAAAAAAAAAAAAAGTTAAAGCACAGATGTAATTGTGCTCAGAGAGGAGTAGGAATATGTAGAAGGAGCAACTCTGCAGACACCAAAGTCAGTGGAGAAGGAGGGGAGGAGGTGCTCCAGGTGCCAAAGCTGAGATTCCCCTGTAGCCCGTGGTGATGTAGCTGTGCTCCTGCCGCTCGTGGAGATCCATGGGGATGCAGAGATCCACCTGCAGCCCACGGGGAAGTCCCACACTGGAGCAGGTGAATGCTGTGAACCCTGTGGAGGCCTGTGCTGGAAGACCTGCAGACCTGTAGAGAGAGGAGCCCATGCTGAAACAGTTTTCCTGGTAGGGTTTACAACCCTTTGTGGGGACCCACACTGGAGCAGGGTGTGCCTGAAGGAGTGCACCCTCTGGTGAGAGACCCACACTGTAATATTTTGTGGAGGACTGTTGCCTGGGGGAAGGACTTATGCTGGAGGAGTTCATGCAGGAATGTCTCCCATGGGAGGCAACCCAAGGTGAAGCAGGGGAAGGACTCCTCTCCCTGTGCAGTGGCAGAAAATCCTGTGATGAGCTGATTGTATCTCCCACTCCCTGTCTCCTTCCACCACTGGGGCAAGAAAGTGGAGCCCCTGAAGGAAGGAGAAGTGGGATGAAGGTGGTTTTAGAATTAATTTTAATTCTTATTATTCTGCTCTGATTTTGATTAATTCAATTAATATCCTCAAGTCAAACCTACTTTGCCTGTGACAGTAATTGATGAGTGATCTCTCCCTCTCTTCATTTGTCTTTCATTGTAATTGTTTTCTTCTATCTAGTTGCAGAGGTGAGTGATAGAGCACCTTTGGTGGCTGAGCATCCAGGCAGGATCAAAGGGCCACACTTACATTATTTTATGATGTCCTATTTCTGAGAAAAAGAAACATGTTGGTAAAATAAAGCTGCAGTGCTCTGTGTTTTTTTGGGTTTTTTTTCCAGTGGTACTGGGTTCTTTTTGTTGCTGTTGTGTTGGGGTTTTTTGTTTTGTTTTAGTATTTTAGTGGGAGGTTTGTGAGAGTTAATTTTTCAGCTTTCATCAGTTTAGTATAAAAGTATCAGCTGTATTGAGAATGTATGTACTTTAATGAAATACAAGATTGAAATATTGAACTCTTCCAGTTCCATTATTTGGACTGGATGTCTATGTAAAAGCTCTAATACCTGTGCATTTGATTCTCGTTTGATATCCTGGCTTATTTGGGGGTTTAGGTGTATAAGCCAAGTAAGATTAAAAGGGTTCCTTCTTGCAAAGCTACAAAATTAATAGTAAAAAAATTAGTTGAAGTTCTAAGTAGAAATGGGAGAAACACTCTTAATTATTCTGTGTAAAGACCTTTCAATTTGGTATTTAATCTGTGTAATAGAGTAACCTGTCTTGTTTTTTCTGTGTAGTATAGTGCTTCTTGCTAAAGAGGAAGGAGAAGGTTGAGCTTAGAGAATATTACTTTAATTGTTATTATTTATGTGATTGTTGGCAGTGAGACTTGTAATATAAGGATGAGGTTGATTCAAACATTACAGATGGGTCTGTGGTTTTGTTTGTTCTTCTCTGATACAAGTTGGGTGCACATGGATACGTGAGATGAAGCATACTGATGAATAGTGCTGTAAGTTTACATGCTTTGAAAGTGTTGAAAAAGTATTAGATCTCTCTTTGCTAATTCTTCTGTTCATTTAATATTTGTGTTCAATGAGGTAGATTTAAATCTGACTTTTGTTCACCGAAAATATAACCAGTGAATTTCCTGTGTCACCACTACAAAACTGTATGCATGTACAGACAGAAATTCATGTATCAGTATTGTTCAATAATGCAATTCTTTAATGCCTATTGCCATTATTCTCTAATAAATGCCTTTTCTGCACTTGAAAAGCAGGACCTATTTTTAGTTGTTATTAGTTCAGTGTAAAAACAGCAGTTGTTAAAAAGGAGTCCAAATTTTGAATTAAAAATTGCATGTTGAATCTTTTTCATTTCTCAGTGGAAGAGGAAGAACTTAATTTCCCTATTGATGTTTTTGATGCCATATTACTTCAGAAAATGAGCAGAAATATAAAAGCATGTATATAGATTTTGAAGGCATAATTGTGATGATCAAAAACCTTATGGGGAAACAATTCTAAATGAACTTGAAATTCAGTTTCTCAGAAAACAAAAGAGCTCTGAAAGCTCAGTGTCACTCTCAACAAAGCAATTCATTATCAGACTGTTGAAACATCAGCTTTATTCTAATAGAAATTGTGGACACAACCCACAATTGTGAAGTGCTATTTGAAATAATTAGATACTTTTTATTTTAAAGCTGCCAAAATTATAGTAGATTCTAGTGTGAGTCATTGGTTTAATGGCTGAAATGCCTGCATCAAGCCCATGAAAGGTAATGTCCCTTTGCCATGTGTATCACCAACTGGAGCCGTGGCAGGATAAAACTCACTTCTTGCAGGTACCAAGCTGGAGACCTTGTAAAGATGTTCTCAGGAATGCTGGTGTTGGCCAGATCAGTAAGGTGGTTTTTGAATTTACCACACTTTTGAGCAGCTCTTACTCACAGGTGAAAAGCATTCACAAGGCTCCCTGCACCCATTTCTTGACCTGCAGGCCACAGGTGGCAGGCTTCTGCACAAAGTCTGCCCTACCATCAGTTGTGTTACTGTGATATATGATAATGGATTATCAATGAAATGGAGGTAAAACAGGTCAATAATCTATAAAAGGCGAACTTACTGCAATCATTGCAAGAACTGTACAATCACTTGGAAGAAAAAAGCTCAAACACTTGCTTTATGAAGAGACTTAGTAACTGCTCTCTGTGGAATTTTTATTGTCTGACAAATAATAAATATTGAACAGAGCAAGTTATGCATCTATAAAACACCCACATGCAAAAAGTATTTAAGTGAAGCTAAACAGTGTAGATTGTAACATGAATATAAATTGGCAGGAAAGGATAAATACTACATACAGCTCAGAATTGTGTCTCACTCTTTATGCATGTTAAGAGTAGACCAGTGGACTTCGGAATCGATGACAGTTCTCAAAACCAGAAGGGAGAGCATGCCATCCCTGCTAAATGCCAGGCTGCCACTCTTTCTCTTCCTGTTATCCCTAATAGGCCAGTGTACATACCCCCTTCACATCCAAACTGTGAACATGGCTGAATGTAAGAACATCCCCTTGTTCAGGTGTCCCAGACACACAAACACCCCTCACAGAAGCCAGAACTGTACATGTGTCAATCTTGTTCTTACCCACTGGCTATAAACATATTCAAATTTGCACACAAAGTTCCCTCTGGTAGCTCCCATTTGACCTATGTTCAGACTCATATCCAGTTGCAGATTTACAGTCTCTCCTGTCTTCATTTCCTTGCTGCCTAGTTAAGTTTGAAATTTGCAAGCATCTTGCTTAGTCGAAGAGACTTGGCATAGACAACACGCTCCTGAAGGAAGTAAGTTTGGAGTAGAGTTTAAAAAGAAGATAGAAGGGACTGCCATGTTCAGGCACCAGACTTGCTCCTGCCTGCTTTCAACCTGCTGCTTTCATTCTTCCTTCTGTCCTCCTTGCTTGCTGTGTGTGCTACTTCTGAGTCACCTTAATCCCTCTGTTTTCCATCCTGTCTCCTCACAGATAAACAACCTGCCCCAATTTACTTTTAACCTTTAGAGCCACTGTTACTACAAACATTCTCCATTTTGGTTTTTCTGGTGTTACCGAAGGTAATCTCAGACTCACTGTAGCCTTAAGATGTCTGCCTAAGTTCTGTTGGTTTTACAGGACTCCCAAAAATATTTCAGTGCTCCCCATTCAGCTATTCATGCAATGTATCTGTTTCTCCCACACCTACCCCCTTGAACCTTTCCATAAAACCCAGCCCTTCCTCACAGCACCAGATGTAATTCTTACTAATTTCTTGCCAAGGCCTGTGTTGTGTCCACCAGATTCTCACACAATCTGCAGGAGTTTCTCTCACCCTCCTCAGCAAGCTTAACCTCACTTTAGGTCCCAGTTACCTGCAGGCATGCCACAATATTACATTTGTTTTCTTTCATTCCTGATCCTGAATTTAGCCTATTTTTCAGTCCAGCTTGCTGGAGTAGCTTGTGCTCAGACTCAGATCTTCAGTCTAACATTGAAAGAGGCAATTTTTTTTTTTCCCCATACTGATTGATTGTAATGTTAAGCATCTTTGTAAAAACCCAGTGTCTCACCCTTCTAGTTAACTCCTGCATATGAATACATGTGAATGGGAAGTCTAATTTGCTGCAAGGTAGGGTAGAAGATCCACTTTTTAGAAATAAGGAATCAGAAAAAACATCTGAATGTGTAAATGTAAGAAGCTGATCCCTTCTCTTGTTTGTGAGCAGGCATGAATTAAAATTTCCTCTTCAGGTCATCATCCTTGTTGTCAACACTCATGACTTTCTCAGAAATAACTGAACATTGATTAATGTTAGAGGTGAGCAGCAATGCTGATAAATGTTCCAGATATTTCTGTAATTTTACTTTTGTGTGGGGAAAAAAAATATGATTTCACTTGCCTACTTGATTTTGATAAATTTAAATGAAGTTATAAAATTGGTTAGGCCTTCAGGAAGCTTTTAGTATATTTTCAGTAAACAGAGGAAAAATCATTCCTACTCTTTCTTTATTCAACATCAGATGGAATTGAGAATTTCTGAAGAAATACTTGAGAGTGACCTCCAAAGATTTCACATCCATTAGTAACTGGCAGATAATATGACACTATTAAGAAAGACTTGAGTTCCTTAACTTTGTCACACAAAAATGCCACCAATGTAATCCAAGTATAATAGCTCTTTATATGCCATAAACCAGGCCATTCTTCACAAGTACCTTGCCTTTCTGGAATATGATGATTAGCACTGTCATACAGGTAGAAAACATTGAAAAATTAAATAAGAGTATCTCATTCTTTCATATAACCTACAGCTAATCCTTTTAAGTAATGATTATCTCCTGCCATTTGTGTAGGCTCTATTTGATTTCCTGTTTCTAAGTAAATATGATCTTTCCCCAGTGTTCCTGGTACTGTTTTATGATTTTCTGTTTTTTTCTTGATTTTTTTTTTATATATTTTAATCAATCTGTGATGTAATTTAACACTAAATGAAAAGGAATTATATTGTTGTTGAGGAATATGAATGGCAGAACCATATACTACTAATTTACTACCATGTTTACCACACTGTAGCTGGTAGAAAATCAATAAATTACTGAGTTCACAAGATAACCAATAAACCATGATGTGTGACTGACTCCTTGCACACTGTGAGATTGTTCAGGCAATGGCTTCTCCTTTAACAGTGCAAACCTTATTATAAAGTTAAATATTGGAGCTATGAACCCAGAAATAGTAACGCAACGTTTAACAGTGGCATTCTCATTAGACCTGGAGATAATAATTTTTCTAGCTCAATATTAGCTGTCTTCAGCAATGATAGACTACCTAGCATCCCCTCTAAGAGGATGGATAATTTCATGTGTCTTTGTCACATGGTGTTTGTCACTTAAAAAGGAAGAAAAAAATAAGAAAGGAAATTTTAGCTATATTGATATTTAATATTTTAGTTATATTGATAATTCACAATAGTGGAAAGGAAAATGAAATGGTAAATTCTGTCAATATGAAGATTATTCTTATTAATTCTCAGTGCCTGATTATAAGAGGTATTGATTATATTAACAAAACTTGAAGAAAGCTGTTTTTCAAGGGCTTGAGTATGTACAAGTGCAAAAATATTAAACATCAAAATCTAAGAGCTAAAAGATCCTTTCACAATTATTTTGTTTTGATCCTTGAAAGTTAAATAGTGGAATTGATGTTTGAGTGCTCACAGCCCTTTCCCTTTTGTGCAGAACAGTGAAAGTGTTGTGTGGGTGCCTCACCCTTGCATTCAGAATACTATGTGCAGAAAAGAATGCACCACAGATCTGTACTGGCTTCATTGCAGCTGAAATAAAATCTTCATGTGAAACCCAGTTATTATTAGTCTATTTGCAATAATAATAATAATTGTAGTCCAAAATAATGCAGGATGGCCTTATTAACACTGCCTTATAAAATGATTACACAGGAACTTGCTAGCACCTATTCCAGTTTGTCAATGTTATGTCCAGTGTTCCCATGTCTCTTAGGGCTTCCTGTAACAGAACGGTGCTGAGGTGCTAAAGGACATTGTCAGCAGCTGGGAAATGTTTGATGCTGGTAGTGACAGCCATGTTTTCCTTAGTTTGAGGGTCTGTGTGGGGTTATTTCATAATAGAGGGATCATATTTGAATCTCCTGAAAGGTTTCTGAATGATCCTTTTCAAAAATTTCTGGGTCTAAGCATCCATAAGAATGGAGGAGAATTG
Source organism: Phylloscopus collybita (assembly GCA_027886175.1). Taxonomy (NCBI): domain Eukaryota; kingdom Metazoa; phylum Chordata; class Aves; order Passeriformes; family Phylloscopidae; genus Phylloscopus; species Phylloscopus collybita. The sequence goes on along the minus strand of JAJNNQ010000075.1, from coordinate 77,770,960 downwards.
AAAGAAGTTTGGAGGTACTGTGAGATGATGCCAGTAGCACTCGTGGGTTGTGTGTATATTTCTCGGTCTTAAAAGCTCATGCTTTTACTAAGCATTTGTTTCTGTCCTACTTGCTGACAGAGAGTATGTTGTTTGAAACTGATTGTTTGGAGTTGACCTTACAAAACCAAGCTTTCTTATTTAGAGTAAAGGTTAGCTCTAATTTATGACTTACTAACTTCATATATTTTACTAGAAGTAGAAGAGTGAAATAAATTCTTAAATCATTGCATAGCTTCTAAATTAGGAGTTTGAACAGAGCTTTTGTAATTATGGAATTTCTATTATGGACTTTTCAATTGAAACCAGCTCTTTCTGAGTCACTTATGCAGTTTTAGTGAGACTATATACTGGAGTTACAAAAAATTTGAAAAGGAGAATCAGAGAAAGAGACAGCTTTCTCTGCATCCCCCTCCCACAGCCACCCCCCTGCCCATGTTTATTGTTCAGAGTAAAATTCTTCTCTTTAGACCTCTGGGTGGTAGTCTTCTGAAAATTGGAAAGTAGGACATGGAGCGCTGTTTTATTCTTAAAAGAAGCTTCTTTGGGTCATGGGTAGTGCAAAGGTCATCACACCTGATGATTTTAATTGTAAGGTTTACTGTAGTTGTAGCTGTTTTTCTAAAACCCAGGCTTCTGATATAAAGGAGCAAATGAATCTTGGGTTTCCTTAAAAAAAAAAGGCATTTTTCTGAAGTCTGTAGTTGAGGAGAAAAGTTTGAAACTATGTTCTTTGTTGCAGAATTATAAAGACAATCTGAAGAAATCCTTTACTCTTTCCCTTTCTTAAAAACGTGGTCTCAGTAATGAGGCTGTATTGCATTCCTAGCTTGGAATTTCCTTATTGTGGTATCTCTGGAAACTTAAACTACTGCTGTCCTTTTTATAGAATTAGTGGATGAAACAGGTTCATACTTGGAAAATTATTATCTTTCTACGTTATATATTGGGTTTTTTTCTTTCTCTTCTTTTTTTAAATTTTATTTTAAGACTGCAACTATATTAAAATATTGGAAACAAACATGCTTTTTAAAATATCTTCCAGTACTTTTTTTTAGCACTGACTTCTACTGTTTCATATGTTTATTTTTATAAGTAATTCTACATCTACTTTAAATGTCTGTTTCCATACTGAGGAAGATCAAGTGACTTTACCTTGCAATTCCAGCATTGGTATCACTATCCATGGAGTTGGATTGGGCCATGGTGTTGTAGGATACAATTTGAAGTCCACATTTCTGACTTTTATCAAATGTTAATTGCTGCTGTACGTATTTTTGACAAGGGCTGAATCTGAGAGAATCTTGACGTTTATCTGCTGGCACCTTAAAAAAAATGCACTGAAAATACTGAAAATCTTCTTGATGAAGTTTCATGAAACATCAACCAGAACAAGGTGTATTTTTTTTTTTTTTGAAAGAGATTAAAATTCAGCTTTTAACATCTGGAAATGACAGCAACTGGAAGCAGTGCCTCCCTGCTTATTCTGTTCTTCTACATCAGTTTGGGTTTTTTCCATGGCCTTGCTCTCCAAGTGATTTCCAGTTCTTCACACATACACCTTTAGATCCTAAGTTGTTTTAACTTTGTCTGCCTCCTCTGAAAACTTGGCAGTATATATGCTCTCTGTATCTCTCAGGAGTTTCTCAGCATGCACCCTGTCTGCAAGTTCCTTCTGTGCTCTGTTGTTGTTTCTGTCCATCATATCTTGCATTCTAGGAAGCTTTTTCCAATTGAGCATCCTCATTTGCTCTCAAGTCCCTCTCTCCACCCATCCAGCATGTCCTCTTAACACAACACATGAGCACAACAATTCTTCTGCTCGTGAATCCTTCAAAAAAAATTGTGTGCATTAGGAGATGAACAAGCAAAAAAAAAAAAAAAAAAAAAAAAAACAACAACAGAACACCCCACAAATAAACAAACAAAACCCCCAAACAAACACAAAAAAAAACCCCATCATCATTCAGAATATGTAAAATGGACAAATGGACAATCAAGCCCAAAGACTTGTTCATCACTCCCAGAAGTTAAAGGTAGCACTGCTAAACTGTAATGTGATTTGGCATGGCTTTCCCTCTCTAGCTAAACTGTGTAGGAAGTGTGGAGTTACATGACATGCTAATACCCTTTTAGATGAGATGAAAAAAAAAAAGGCATCAGACAATACTGTTACAGGAAAAATTGTTCAGGTTAACATTTTTATAATTTTTTTAAGGCATACCACTTTTGATTTTGCTACAAAACGAAAATGGTAAAGGCTTTGGCTTCATAGGGCGCTGTACATACCTTGTTCAGCAAAACTAGTTTTACCAATGTAAGTAAATCCTCCATTTATATATAAGTATGTTAAGAAAACTTGGAAACAGACTATGCCTGCTGGCAGGCATTGGCAAGTGTCTGACAGTTGTCTGAAAATACATGTACAAACTTGTTTTATGGCCTGTCGTTATCGTCTCACTGCAGAGTTTTTGTGTCATAATTCACTGAAACCATGATACACGGAATACAAATACTCAAGGAAGAACAATATAATCTTTTAACGGTATTTTCATTTTAAAAACTGGTATATCCTATGAAAGTAACATTATGATTTTAAGCCATGATGAGAGTTCAGTCTTTTGCTTCAGAAGAGGATATGGTAAGTGGAAAGATTTTCTAGTCTTTCTGCATTGAAGCTTCTTACTTGTTTTTGATTTTCCATATATTCCACTTGCCTGTTGAAAAGGGGGAAGCATATTTTCCAGTTGTTAGGATCTCAGGCTGAGATACATGTAGATAATGTGTATATATCTGACCACGAACACATGTGGTCCACAAGACAACTCCTGCTGTTTCACTTGCTAATTGGCTTGGGTGGGAGGCAGTGTTGGAAAGGCAGTTAGCAGAGTTGTGCAGGGCATCTCCAGCTGCCCTAGTGCTTTCTTTGCCATTTGCAACACTGCTATTGAGCATCAGTACAGCTGGGCCACATGGGATCAAACCTCCTTGTCATCTAGGGGCACTGCTCTAAGGAAAGCTTGCTAGTGTGGTGGTTGAGGAGATGCAGATTGAGCTCTGGGTTGGGAGCCTGAGACAAGCTGCTGTGAAGTGCCAACCTTTTGATTAACAAAGGGCATATAGACTGATCTCACCAGTCAGGAGAGAGGACACTCAAAGTCACAAGAGAAGCTGAGAACTTGTCTGGAAGACCCCAGACTATGGCAGACTTAGACTGTGAGGGTATAAAAGCCTAGGGGTTCCTTTGTCAGGGGTCCCTTCTCAGACACACCAGCTGGGGCTGTTTCTGTGTTACTGCACCATAAATAAGTGGCTTTATGGAAAGAAATAGCTCAGATTCTGCTAAGGGAAACCTAAGGTCCAACCAGTCAGGAAACCTGGTCTGACTGTGTGGGAGTGGGTGTGTAGGGACTGAAATAGACACCTGTAGCACCCTGCACCCACCAGGTGTGAAGGGCTTTTTCCCCAACAGTGAAAGTCTCTGGTGGTGGCAATGTGACTGCCAGAGTGCCTTCTGAATGGTCACAGTAAGAAGCTTCCTTACCAGTGGTCATGTACCGTATATGCAACTATCCACATGGGCACCCTGACTTTGCTACTGTCTCTGCAATACAAAATGAGATGTCAAAACAGACTGACCCAGACATCTTTGACAAAGACACAGGATACCACACTCAAGCTGGTGACTCTGGTGATTAGCTCTGAAGCCAAGCTTTCTTGCCAACATCCTAAGTGCTTCTTAAAATTAACATCTTGTAAGGTCACACATCCAAGATAGGTTTTTAGATGTTAATGTAAGTTACCACAACAAAGCAAAGTGCAATTAGTTTTCATTGATATGGATTTTTTGTTGTTTATGTTCTTGAGAGGTTAAATACAGAAACCTTCAGATGCAGTTTCTTTATGCTCAGCTCAAATGCAAATCCTGAAGACTCACCAAAAACTCTTGTGAAATGTGATTGTATTAAATAAGCTTTAGAGTTCTGCTGCTGCATATTGTTTTTAAGGTTTAGAGATATTTGCAAAAATGCATGCAGAAAAGATAAGAACTTGGAAATCCATTCAGGCATGTGATTGCGTGAGAAAAACGAGTGCGTAATTGAAGATTTCATTTGTGCCAAACTTTATTCAGCATTATTTTTTGTGTTTCCACTTTCTGGATGGCTAGCTGACTGTAATAAATTGAGTACATAGGTGCACACATAAGTAAGGGCCTGAATGTTGTGCTATATAGAGCTGATTAAGACCTTAGATCATGTCAGAATGTGGATTTTCCTAAGTTTAAAGACTTGAAACTATATTCCATCCCTAGGTAAAGTACTTATCTTGCAAGTAATTATTTTTTTATCCATGCACGTATGAACAGTAACTGGAAAATTAACTGTGTCTTACTACCATGGAAATTCCACCCTACAGGATGATCCTAATCAAATTACATAAAAATTGCTCATAAATATTATCAGGAGGGGAACTGAACCAGCATAGTAATATGGCTCTAAAGGAGTTTAATCAATTGGATTCATGTCAGCTTTGTTACATTTTGAACAGCAAGATGTTGCAGAACAGAAAATTAAGCCTTTGTGTTCCTAAATTCTGAGATAAGTTAAAGTCTTCTACTCTGTCTAATTTTTCAGTCTCTATTTACAGTTTAAAATCCACTTCAGGAAAGTAAAGATATTTCCTCAGGGAATTCCAACCAGGATTCTCTGATAGAAAGTTAGTAATTTTTAAATTTTAAGCAATTCATTCTTTATCATCACAGCTTCTAGTTTAGCACATTAATAATGTTTAGTTTAAATAAATGCTAAAATATTGTAGGATCGAGGCTTTACTTAAGCACTTTGCAGCTAGTATATATAGCTATATATAGTGTGTATATATATATATACTATATATATAGCTATATAGCTTCATATTTTGGCAATAGACAAGTTTGCACAATGTGCTTCAGATTTTAGCAAGGAGTTAATTTTATAAAAATGTCACTTAAATGTGTAAAAAGACTCTCAAAAACATTGCATTTGTTTTCTGAAAGCTGTATAGTGCCTTCTTGTTTTCCAGCTTTAAAAAATTCTGAGGGTTTGTTTGCTTGTTTTATAATAGGGTTTTTTTTGGTTTTGTTTATTTGGGGTGTTGTTGTTGTTGTTTTGTTTGTTCCTCTGATTGGTTTTTAAACTAGAGAGAGGGGTATGGATTCAATCTTATGGAGACAGTCTACTTTTGGTAAAGACATGGACAAAAGTTCCCGGAATGGTGGTATAAATTTATGTTCATGTACTTAATTATAAAAATCTTTCAGATACTTTTATTTCCATGGCATTAGGAGAGAGCCTTAAGATTGGACTATGGCAGAAGAGCAGAAAGTTCTACATGTATGTACAATGTGACACTTCTGCCGATTGGTTTGACATGAAATACAGATTTTGGAATTATTTTGGAATAATGAGCTATGTTCTTGTTATGCACAACATATTTATGGAATGCTCACCATTCTTTTATGGGTTTTTCTTTTTTTTTAACTTCCATGTTTTTTCTGTAGATAAATTTCTTCCTCTCTGTTTCCAGATTTGCTTGACTGTGGTGTGCAAGACAGGAGAAGGCAGATACTGTCTTGAGTTGTTGGGTACTAAAGGTAACTCAGTCTGGATTGTAGCTGTGCATGCCCAGTTTTTCCTGTGAGACTCATCCTCCATTGGCCCAGGTCATTTCTGCTGCAGTAGTTCCTCCAACATACGACTCAAATCAAGGGTTATTTTTCCCTAAAATGAAATCTCTTTGAGATGCACACTGGATTTCCTCACCAAGCGCACCAAGGTCCTCTGCAATCTCATGAATGTGTTTGCCAGAGGAAGGAGTAACCTAGTTGATTCAGTCCAGCCCAGTCAGTGTGATATGTGGACTATGATTGCACAGTGTACAGGAGCTTTGTTTGGGCAGGGCCTGATCTGCTGGCCTCTAGTGCTAACAAGATGCCTTCTGCTAAACTTGCTGAAGATACAGGTAATTCAGGATTTCCAAAAAGGGATAAAACTGTTAGCTTGGACATGATTTTACTATGCTCCTTTGAAAGTGCAGGCAGATCAAACTTGCAGTGCTTTTCTCTTCTCAGAGTATTCCTTGTGACTCCTTGGCGCAGTTGTTGCATAATCTTGCAGAAAAACAATTCTTCAAAGAAAGAGGTGTGGGGTTTGTTTGTTTGTTTATTTTTGTTGGGGTGTTTTTTTGTGTGTGTGGTTTTTGGTTTTTGGTTTTTGTTTTGTTGTTTTTGGTTTTTTTTTGAATTAGTTTCCAAGGCTGGATTAAGTCCATGGAAACATGCACAGTCATGTGACCCAGAGCATGTATGTTTTACTCTGACTACAGTCCTCTAAATCCCTCTGATAAGCTTCAACATTAATTTACCATTTGTAAAACCAAACTTTAAAATATTTGGGGTTTGTTTTCAAGTTAAAGTTTTTGGCTTCTACCTTTTGAGTATGTTAAATATTTTGTAATAGTTCTGAGGAAGCATGCAAACAAGTCTTCAACTAGAGGGAATTTCTCCAGAGACGAAACTGAAAAACAAACTTTTGTTCGTGTATTTTGTTCAGAAAAAAGAGACACTTAGCAGCTTAAATTTTAGTATGTGCTCTAAAGATATGTGGGATTCTTTGCATACACCAAATACAAGTTGGATTCTTCAGGTTACTAATTTCAGCCAGAAATCTTTAGAAGAATATGATCCAGGTGGAATGGAGAAGTTCAAGGCAGCTTGATGTATTTTCTTTATTTTCATTATAAGTTTTAAAGCAGAAGAGAAGCAACACTTGTGAATTTAGCAATTTTTGAGAACTTGTACACTAAGTGTTTCCTTAGCTATCAGCTTAATTTATGGTAAAGGAGGTAAAGACAGATTTCTCCTAGAATTCTGCCAGCAGAGTGAAAGCGCTATCGCTAATTTTTGTCGTCGTTCAACCATACCCAGTAGGTGGCACAAGTACACAAGGAATTTGTACAACTCTTTTCTTGTCGGAGTTCTTTTATGTTTGATTGATTGATTTCAAGGATTCTAATTAAGATGCAATTATTTAGCTTGTCACTTTCTTTACAATGTTATGCAACTTTTCACTACAATTTCCGGGTAGCTATTTGTATTTTGTATGATAGCAGGAAGTTATTGTTTTGGAACACAAACTAATGTCCTTAATCATAGAAAAAGCTCTAAAAGCTTCATCCATGAGTAAATCACACATGAAGTTGATTTGAGACTCAGGTAATGATGAAGAGGTTTTCACTTCTACTTTTACTGTCATTTCATCTTTTGTAACAAAATGTCTACATGTTGAGTACATATTTTTTCTCATTGTCTTCCTTACCAGTTTCCCTGACAAAACTAATGTAGTTTTCTGTGAAAATGTACAAGGAAGTACATAGGAAGGAATTTGGATTATAATTTTATTTTATGAGTAACATCATTAGATTCCATTCTTCATGCACAGAGACATTTAGATATGGTAGCTGCATTTAATCCTTTTACATGAGGAAAGAGATCCAATCTAGTTCTAAGGAAGCCCAGATAGGATGAGAGAAAACAGATCTAAAAAGATCGTTGAAGAGCTGTCTTTTAAATCCTTCTGTGAGAAGACTATCATATGGGTAAACTCCATGGACTCCTGCTATAATTGGAAAACTTCAGAGACGAAGGCTGTACATGGAGTTTGTGCTGCCCTCCTGAGCAGCAAAGGCACAAGGACTACTGAGTTTACTCACAGCAGCAGGCTTGTAAAAACACGTTGCTAAAAAAGAACCCAATCTCAAGTATCATGTTGCTTGGCTTGTAAACATGTGAAGACAGCTATCATATTGTTTTTAATTTACTCTCTTAGCCTGTAACTATGATGGTTTGTGTAACATTGTGTCAGTAATGCTTCCTTTCAGAATACCAATTCAGGATACCACTCTGGTGATGGTATTTTCCCTTAGTATCTATGCTGCTGCATTTTCCCTTCCTTTTCTTTACTGGCCTCTAAATATCAAATGATGGGTTCCTTGGAGAGCATACCTGAAACCTTATCTGTATTTTAACTTGCAATACTAGATGAGAGCTTTTCCTTTAATAGTTAGTGTTTAAATATGATAAGTTTTAAAAAGTATTACAATGGTGTACTTTTTGCTTTGTTGTTTGGTTCTTCTTTTGAGGAGGAGCAGAGAGGATTTGTTTGCTTTTGTAAGCAATAAAGCTCTTGTAGTAAGAAAAACTACCTCCAGGTGATCTAAGAATCACATTAAAAAGTTCCTAACTTTAGCTTTGGTTTTTTGTTAGTTTTGCTGTTAAATAAGAAAACAGTGACACAAATGACTACATAATTTGTATTTGCCTTAACCTCCTAAAAAAGTCTTTCTTAAAATAAGAAAATATAGTCAGGTGATCCTTACATTAGCAGTTATAAACGTCAGCTTTACAAAAGTGAAACCATATGACAGCGTCTAATAACTTTAATTTCTTCCATGATGCCTGCTAGAATGATGAAATTAGTTCATAACTCGTCTACACAAATAATGCCAAAAATATCCAGAAATGTACTGTGGTGGCGTTTGTTTTTGTTTGTAGCTTGTTGTATTGTTGGTTTGAGATTCTCTATACTTGAAAAAGAAAAAAAAAAATAGAATCAGAGAAGTAAAGTAATATAAATCAATGGTTTGGTTTAATTCTACCATACAAATTGAATTATTTAATGTATCTTGTCTATGGAAGACTTGTGAATATGGAAAGAGTTCTTACTGTTATTAAGTATAATTGAAAAATACATTTAAAATTATGAATTTTTAATTGAAGTGTTTTCTACATTCAAAGATTAAAACCCCAGCTAGAGAAAATTTGAGTAAACTAACCTTGTTAAGTTGATAATTTTGTAAAAAAAAAAAAAAAAAGTGTAAAATTTCTAGGTTATTATTTAAATATATTTCAAAGTCATTTTTCATGCATGTCTTGCAATGGCTCCCAAAATTGCTTGGTGTTTGCCAAGAGAATGTGAAGGAAAAACGTGATGTGAATCGTTATCCATTCTGATCAGTCCTTCAGGAAACAGGTAGTAGCTTGGGTTCTTCACAGGCTCTAGGAAAGTCTTTTTATCAGTCAATAACAAATGTTTCAGATAAATCTTTTCCTGACATGAGAATTAATTACTGCTAAATAACATCTTATGAGAAAACAACAGTGCTAAGTACTAAATTTACTATTTTGCTATCACACAACATAATGTCCAACCTGGCACTGCAGCTGCACAAAGCTTTGGTAGTTTTCTAAAAAATCTTATTTGCAGCCCCAACCCTTTTTGTTTGGTTGTTTGCTTTGTGGGTTTTTTTTTTGGTGGTGTTGTTGTTTTTAATACTAGAATTAGAAACATTTCAGATCTCCATTTTCAGCCCTTCTGTTTTTATGTGCTTCTAGAAATCATTGCTTTCCTGAATGGTCACTGTCAAAAAAAATCAATATAGTCCTAGGGAACTGGGGACTTTTAAGGGGTCTTTTTCATGTCATCTTACAATGATGTACAATTTGTCAAATACAATTTGAATAATATAATATAAATAGTAAGAAATTCCAACCAAGTTTTACAGGTAGTATCATTTGACCTTAATCTAATGTGTACCTTAACTGTATGTTGTGTGTGTAAACAGATATTTAAGAAGCTGAAATATTTAGTAGTCTGTAGGACAATCTGATTTACAAGCTGCATATATATCTGAGGAAATGGCTATCAAACAGAATATATTTTTAATAAGTAGCTTTGGTTTTAACTTAATTTTCTCAGATAGCTTTCCAAAGAAATAATGAATAAAATGAGTGAGTTCTGCCAGTAATTGTCATGTCAGTATGTTGAATATGATGTCTTTGTCATTTGACAGGCAAACTAACTCAGGTCAATATTACTCCAGAACTGTTGAGTGCAGATCTTTGCCCTTTCCTTTTTCTGGTGACCAACAGTAGGAATTGCCACAGGAACTGTGTAATAATCTGAGAACACTCCTGTGGCACCTGGATGCTGATGAGAGGAATATGGTGGAAGCATCATCCTCTTCCACCAGTCATGACTCTCACTGGCCACTCTGTTACATCAATTTCATTTATATCATGTTGCTTGGCTTGACAAAAGCTTTAACCGGTATCAAGTTTTTCCTAGTGTCCTCATTGTGAACTAAAAATAGGAGAAAACATTGATTAAAATAATCAGAGTTAGATGGAATAGATTTATTGTAGCCAAATAAAACCTTTGCTAATGTGAAATAGATTTCACAGATGAAGCACTGGCTATCATTTTCTTATTGAATGTAATATTAGTAAATATGCCAAGAAAAACTCATTTCATAGTCTGTCAATGCCACTTCTAAAAATTCTTTCAGTATGAAAGATTGAAAGGATTTTTTAAAAAATTATATATATATATATATATATATATATATATATTATTCCAGGAAACTTCTAGAGGTTTTGTGGGTTTTAGAGGAGGTTTTTGTTCCATCAAGTGATGACAAAATAATGATAGGTTTGTTTGATCAAAGCTGATTTCATATGGCTTGTATCATAGTGATAGTGACTTTCCATCTCTTCCCATCACTCATAACAGGAAATTAAGATATACTGATAATACACTGAGACAAAATGACCATGGTTAGGTTGAAATTTACCCCACTAATTTTGCTCTTTCTAACTGTGAAGTAGATGATGTATAAAAATTTGGCTACTTGGGAACAAACCCTGGTCATCCTGGCAGATTAATAGACAGGACAGACCCTGTATCCTGAGAAGGCTTGTAGTGAAATGCACATAAATAAAATGAGCAAGTGTTGCTTTTGCTATTAACAGGTGAAGGAGAAAGGGATGTGTGTGTATGTTAGATTACTACAAAGATTGCATAATCATACACACAAAACAAGATTAAAAAGCTGGTAGCTTAAGTGAAAAAAACAGAACTTGTGTTTGCCCTGTTATAAAAGTTACTAGTAAAGGAGTCCAATCTAATAGCTTTGAAATAACATGAATACATACATGAAGAAGCACCTGGCAGGGCAAGTGTAGGAAGATTCTCAGTCACCAAAGATGGATCCCTGTAGGTCACGTATTTTGTAGCCTAAGTTGTGTAGGGTTCACACGTGTTCAATTACACATCCCTTTGATGTGAAAATTGGAGTTACACCTATCTCCTAACTGGGAGAAAGAGTCAGTAATTTATATGAGATTCACAGATAATCAGTAATTGTTTACTCACTGTTGGCCAAAATGCTTCCGTTCCTGGCTCATATGTTCTTCATATTAGTGAATTATGGAGTTGCCAGTCTCCATGTCAAAGGTGCATTGCTTTTGCTTCCAGTCTGTCTGAGAGGTTTGATTAGACAGAGCAGAGTATATCTTGGCACAAAGAGAAAGGAATCAAAAATAGGGTTATTTTCAAGTTCTTTGTCTTGTCTCAGATCCATACTCTTGAAGATTATTAGAGGACCATCACATCCTCCCCCTGTCATGGATGCTGTGAGCATTGCTAATGGGTGCATCACTTAGAGCTGAGAAGAAACTTGAGTCAGCAGCTGTATTTTGATGGAACTGCAAAGAGATGCCTAGTATTTCATTAAGCACTTCAGTTTGACTTTGTAGCCTCAGACAATGCTGTTAGTGGCACTTCAGTGAACTAGGGAAACTGAGAGAACAGCAGAGTTTGAGTTGTTTGTTTGTTCTACTGTTACAGCTGGATTAAGCAGAATTATTCTCATCTCAGTGACTTGCTGCAGACATAAAGGGCTGTAGTTCTTACTCTGTTGAGAAACAAGAACATTGCCTCTGCTGCAAAATCTCATTTGTTTGGGGATTTTTTTCCTTTATTTTTTTCCCCCTTATGAACATTGTGTTCCTCCAGTGTTTGGTAGTTAAGTGAATCATAAACTTTTCATGCTCTGCAGAGGGTATATTCATATGTAAAATTACTACTATGCTTGTCATGAAATTGTAATAGGACATAGCACTTATCACAGCTGTGGACTTTTTCCCAGCCATCTGAATCTCCAGGTGTGCCCTTGAATTGACAATAACAAGGTGATATGCTGCTATTATAACTTTACTATATTTTATAATGCTACTGTCTAGGAAAATAGTTTCATAAGAAAGTGTTAATATAGATTCCTGTTTCTAACTTTTTTGCAAGATGCACATTTTTTAACATGTTAAGAATTTCATGTGAAAACATTTAAAACATAGGTGCAAAAAAAAATGTATAAAGCTCCATTAACTTTATGGATTTAAATTATAAATTTCAATAAAGTAATAAGATCTTTTGTAGTTCGGATTAATAAAAAATATTCTATAAAATTAAAAGCAAAGATTTTATATTGTTAAGCATAGTCTCTGGCTGCTTAATCATTTGTGTCAGTGTAAATCATAATAATCTGTCATTAGAACACTTGAATTCCAGTCTCTTTGCAAGAAAGGAATGAATGACAAATATAACTTTTCAGCCTTATGGAAAATTCACATACATCTGGAGGTTTCTTAGAGGTTTCACACCCTGACTTCCCCCTCTTCCTTTCCTCCACAACTTGGAATTCCATTACCTTTGTTTAATATTTCTCAAAATAGTCAATGAGGGTGAAAATCTTTTTACAGAGATCATCAGCAGAAAGCCCTTTATTGCCATTGCAATTTTCATGTGGTTGGAGAAGGAGCATAGACAAAGGGAGTCTCGGGTTAGATTAGGACTACCTGTTCTCTCTCTGCTACAGCTGTGTAGCTGTGGCTGTTGGCATCACAGTTAAATGGACTTCTGCTGCCACTTTTTCAGATCCTCTAGAGGACATTTGGGCTACTCAATGACTTCCAAATACCATTATCTTGCTGGAATAATTTCACAGGACTTTATATTCACAGGTGTTTTTTCAGCAACATTATATTTTATAAACTCCAGAACAGAAGAATGTAATTTGAAAGAACTGAATTTTGGAGGTGAATTTTGAAATGTTTGTTAGTTGAGTTTTATTAGTCTTACTGCTGAGGCATTGGATGATTTTGGAGGGTTTTTCTTTATATTGAGAACTAATACTTCAGGTGATACAGTGAACCTGATTTTAAACAATTCAAATTACATATTTATTGTCACCATTTTGTATTTGTGCAGTTCCTATAATTTCAAAAAAAAATCTTAGGGAAATTAATAATAAGTTATCATTTTATTTATAGTATCAACATCTTGGTGACACACACATACACACACTTTCTAGTGATATAATGTTTTCTGATGGGAGAAGAGAAGAATCTGTTTTGTCTATTTTTTTTTTTTTTCTTAAAACTGGAGATATTTATCTGTAATCTGGAAGAATTAAGTAGAAACGTTGTTTGTTAGTAAGCTATTGTCTGGCCTGTAGTTGCTATTCCTGCCCTTGAGGTTAAGAGAGTTTGCTTTTTTGAGACCAGATCTAGGTGTTGAGTCTGCAGACTTTTGGTCCTGTCTTGCTTATAGCCACCTTGCTTATTTTTGATGAATCTAGGCTTAACCACAGCCTCTTCAAAACCAGATCTCATTACACCTGCACATGGTATTGTATATAAAAAATGTGCCTTGCAGAGATCTCTTGGGCTTAGAATTTGTCTGTACACCACCTTCTATTGCCTTAAGTTTCTACAATACTTACCTGTAAAGCAGCTAATGCTTAAATCACATAAAAAACTGAATCTTATAGAATGCACTGTGAATCACTGATATTCAGTGAAGTAGATTTTGCCTGGAAATGTAGGATTTTAAGCTATGATAGTTAGTGATGCATTTTTTCATGTAAACAATGAAATTTCAAGACTAGAGGGGAGCCAATTTAGTTGTCAAAATGTAAAATCTTTTGAGATTTTACTTTCTTTTATGTATAGTTTGCTACTTTTAGCAGAATATTTTGTCTTTAAAACTTGAAATCTACAGTTGTTATATATTTAGGTCTGCAACTGCCTTTTTCTCTAGAAATAACTTCAAAAATAAATTTACCAAAATATTTTACTCTGTTTGAAATTCTACTTGCTAAAAGCAACCACATAAAATTTTAAGCTAGAATGTCTGTTGTGGAAAGCCTTATAAAAAAGAAACGAAGCCTAGAACCCCCAGGAACAGCCGTGACCAGTGAAGCTGTGCATTTAATGGGGGAATAAAACACTATTAACACTGTCATTATGTTTAATAGAAGTGCTTAGATCAGTTCTTACCACACCAGATAAAAGAAAAAGACATAACCTAGTTATTAGGTTGTAACATAACTGATAACCAAATACTTTGAACAGTGATTTCATTATATTTTTTTTTTCAATTTTAAAATTGAAAAGCATAATTGAAAAATTTAATTCAAAGCTGTTGTGCGAATAACTTAATTTTCAGCTATGGAGTCTAAACTAAGACCTGAAAATGGACAGACAACATAAATTTTTGAACATTCAGAAAGGTTCAGGTGCACTGCTGGTGAAAACCCAGGGTTCTGATAATATCAAGGAAAGAAAGCAGCTTCTGAGAAATAAAAGGCAACGCACTGCAAAAAACTACTATGTTTGGCAGTGGTTTTCAGAAAATAGAAAGCAATTTTGCTTTCCTCAAGCTATAAAGTGATAGTAAAAATTATCTCAAATCCTGAGAGGTTTGCAAAACACAGGATAAAGTTACCCTTGTACAGGTGGGCTTAACTTCTCTTCAGAGAGCTTCTTTCTGTACATGAGTAGACATAGTTTCATGGTTCCAGATGCCTTGCTGAAACTGAGGCAGGCTGTTTGCTCGTTCATTCAAACTCCTGCGGAATAGATCTGAGGAAGGGAACAAGATTGCATTGTCGTCCCATTTTCAAAATGGTATTTGCTACTGTTAATTTAAAAATTAATTTTGGGGTGGATAGTATTCAAATGTGCTAGATAATGGCCACCTTATGAATTCAACTTGGATCTGTTGTGTTATACTATTAAGACTATAAAAAGCATGGTAATGTCCCATATCAAATAAGAACATATGGCTTCAGTACATTACGTTTCTTTTAATGTTATTCAATTTTTACATTGCCCATGTGCTTAATGAAAGATAGATAAATTAGATTAGTTAGATTGATAGTAGAGGCAATGTTCCTTTCTTCCCTTAATTTAGATTTTCAATATTTTTATCAAATAAATCAATTAGAGTTACTGGAACAAAAGAAAAAATAACAATGAAAAACATTCTGAATTTAAAAGAAAACAATAAAAATCTGTTATGTAGTAGAACGAAATTGTATTTGTGCATTTATGAGTCTATGTAAGTAGGTTCTTACAGAGGGAATGGAGAGAAACTAAGGGAATACCAATTTGTTTTTCCACTTAGACAAATTATTTTTCTACAGCCATTAACCAAGTAGACATATGGTATGATTTCACAGAATTTATGTATAGCAAATTATTCATCAATTCCCTGTTGTTCCTGAAACATGCATGCAGCACAAGTGTTGTATGAGCTATTCCAAAGGAAAAAGATGTAAAAATATTTTGAAAGTGCTTGATGATGTATTCTAAGAAGCAAACCATATATATTTAGACATAATCTTAAAATTCTTCTCTTTTTTTTTTAGTAGAACTTTGAAAAGAACATCTTATTTCTCATGTGGCATCTGTACGATATAAAAAGACATGAGAAAGACTGAAAACTACCTAGAAAATCACTACAGTTTTGATTTGGAGATAGCACTAAACTGGCTAGTGTCACAAACAGTAGAGCATGATTTTAGATAATCTTGCTATGCTTATCCTTCTACTAAATTATGTCTTTATGGGGGAAGGAGATTAAGGCAGATAGATTGGAGCCCAGAAGGTGGTTTTCAGAGGGCCAGATGCAGATTCTTTCCATGTATTTCAAGAATTATGTGAAAATTTTGACTGCCTAATGATAAGACCAAATACTTTTAGATGCTATATTGTGCTCTTGGTATTTGAAACCACATGAATTCCTGTCTAAAAATTCAGGCAAAATACAGATGTTTAAGAGACCATGAAATAAATTTAGCATAGTGACAGAATTCTTTGTCTTCATTCCAGGATAAATCTTGAGCAGTCAATATTTAATTTTTAAGTAATATTTATAGTAGGAATTTTATTATGTTTTTCATGTCTCATTTCTGTGAAGAAGGAGCTGTAGGATGGAAGTAAATGTCAGAGCCAAAGGCTTATTTGATTAAACTATGGCAACAGCATTAATCTTCAAAAGGAAATCAAGATAATAGAGGGGTCTGGATGGACCAGGAGATTGATAATTGGTTATAAAGCTTTTGACCCTTGAGTTGGTAGTTCAGACTCAAGCTAAGCCAGTAGTGACTGAAAATCATTACTCTCTGATAGCAGTGCAATTGCTGTGTGAAGTGGGTGATTGGTTTCATTCCAGTTTGTGGCAAACTGGTACTCACGTTTCAAAAATAGCTGCTCCCATTGTCAGGGGCTTAAGGAAGAAAAGGATGAGAAAATTTTTTACATGCTTATCTTAGGATGTACTTTGGACAGAGAGGGATAGGAGAAGCTGCAGTCCATTGGCACATTGAAAACATCAACACTTACTGTCAGGCTCTTGTTTAAGGAATTAAACCCACCTGTTTTGTCCACATGACGTTCCTCATTGATCCCAATAAAAAAGAAAACTTTGTATGTGATGGAACTCTGTACACCTTCATAAAGATATTTCTTATTCTCATGGATTGTTTTCACCATTTTTACTAGGAAAGAATATGTGTTTTGTTCTGTTCTGTTTTTTAACATTTGTAATTCCTAGAAAAATCTGTCATTCAAGTAGTTTACGTTATTTATCTGTTTGACCCTTGGAGTTGTGCTTGCCCTGTTTAGAGTCAATGGATGACTCATACCTGAATTGAGTTGCTAAAGATTTGTAGCTGCTTGTCTGTGTTGGATTGTGTCCTTCCTCCTTAATTGGATGACCTGATATTAATAATTAATGTCACCTGAAATCAGCATAATTTCATTCTGTAAGAAATGTTGCTGGCCATCTCAAAAACCACAGAGTCATATTAAAATGTTGGAGCATTACAAAACTTGGTAGTGCAGTGTTAATGGTTGGATTTGATGGTCTTAAAAGCCTTTTTCAACCTAAACAATTATATGATTTGTCCTCCTTTTACTCTTCTGAGTAAAAGTTATATTTATCATTTCCTTCACTACCCATTCTTTTTCATTCTTTTTGAACTGTGGTGAATATGACACTATTGCTCACTCAGGCACACTTCTGACTTCCTTTTGGTTTGCCAGTTTCTTCAGTCTGCTTTCTGAATCCTTAGCAAACCAGGAGGACTTCCATTGTTTCACCATGCTTGTATTCCCATGTCTTTTATAGGATTTATGCTTAGTTTAATTAAGTGTCTATTCTTGCCTATTTCTCTATCACCTCTTCTTCTAAATGACTTTAAACTTATAGTTTCACTGTCTACTGTGTATTGTCACTGTAAAGTATTAGGTTCCTTTTCTTTCAAGTATAGCCACCCTGCCTCACCAGGAACACCTCCTAAGTCCCCAGAATTCAAAGTGTAATTAATCCCTGTCCCATTTTTCTGTAGCTAGTCCAACTAGTAGACTTGACTAGTAGAGATTTTTGTGTAGCATTTAGTTCCATGGTAAAAAAAAAAATAAAAATTACAGGAGAGAATAAAAATAACATTGGACCATTTAAAACTCAATGCTCATGTTGTTGTTGTAAAAATTACATTAAAAGACACTGACTCAGAGGTTGCTGCTGTCTTCTACACATGAAGAAAAAGCTGGTTTAGAAACCCACTGGACTTGTGTACGGTCTTTTGGAATCCTTTCAGATATGTCTTTTTGAAATACCAAGTTCTAAAAGGGTGAAGAAAAATGATAATTTTTTAGCAAATGCTGTTGGTGAGTCTCACTTAGGCTGCCAGCAATGTCAGGAAACAACCTCCATCTAGTGTAGGCAGAAGAAATGGAAAATGCAGGGGCGGGTGCAGAGACTTACCTTGAAGTGCTGCAATTCATGAAAGCTTTATTACTGAATTCTGCCACAGGAATCTCAGAATTCAGCAAAAGCGTTAATGCTGCATGTTTTAATATTGATTTGTCAATAAGTAAACATGAAAGCATTATTAGCTGTACATCGTTGCATAATTGCATTGGAAGTGTATTTATCAGATAAGCCCAGAAGGAAATGTGCTTTACAAAATTGACTATTATGGTTTTGAAGAGTGTGTTTGACTGCCAAATTTCTGTAAACACACCAGTGCAGTAAAATGAAAAACTAAGACTATTGAAAAGTACAGGGAGAAGTGAGGCCTTTCAATCTATGTTTAAGTTCTTTCTGACTGACCTTGTGTGTGGGGAGTTTTTTGCCCAAAGATATTTGTTTCTGGAGAATTAATGTTGATATAAAGGGAATGTGAAAAAAAAAACGTAAAACATAGGCCCAGATGCCAGCTTCACAAAGGATGAATCATCACTTTCATTAGCAGTTGTGATCCACCTCTCCCCAATGGGGGCAAGGGAGCAGAGACAGAAAAGCAATACAAAATTCAGTCCACCTGTGAAACCAAAAGCAAGTAAAGAAACATAAATCCATGCAGCACAATTTAGGGAACTTCTGGTTAAATGTTATACAGTGAAAAAATATCTGTAAATGAACGTCAATGATATTTCACCAAATGTGCACATTCTTTTTCACTTTCTACAGTTTCACAGATGATAACAATCATGGCAGCTTTAACTTTGTCTTGTAAATGTGTTCAAAATATTTTCTGTGGACATATTCCAAGGTACTCAATGGCACCATAGTTCTGAGTCAATCTCCTCAAGTTAGATGATTAGCACACACTGTATATTACAGTTTTCATGCTGCACTTCTTCTTCAGCTAAGTAAACTGGATTATTTGCAGAAAAGATTTTTCAAATTTAATCAATGCAACTGAGAAAAAATCAATAAGGTTTACAGAACCACTCCAGTCTTTATTTGCAGTAAGAGTCATTAGGATCTCTTTTTCATTGCCAATGTTTTTGGTAAGAGGTGCCAAGCAATAAATAAGTAGGGCTGTATGCTGCATTTTAAGAGTGTTTTTTAAGGAAATAGAAATTCACAGTGCTAACACCAAAAAGCTGTCACTTTTTTTTTTTTCTTGTCTTTTATGAGGTTCTTTATTTATTTCTACATTAGCAGAGTCTATAGCCCTGCAATGTGTGTAGTTCTGGATGCATGATTCAGTTGCTCTTTTGAACTGATATCAAGTGTTATTGATCTATTAAATTAATATTTTTGCTATCATTTTGCTATCAATAACATGAAGAACTGACACTGAGAAAGAGCAACTGGTTTTGTTTACAGCTTCTCTTTTCTGCTGGGGGTTTCTGCAACGAAATAAACTTGTACAGTGTTGGGATTCTTCTCCTTTTGCACTGCTTCTTTTTGTTTGTAAGTGTGATTTTTGGCAGGTATTTTTAGTGTAAGGATCACAAGTAAATTCTTCAAAAGAAAAGAGAATGTGATTGGTTTGGTAAGCTTGAAGTAAATAATGAAATTCAAATCCTGCTTGCCTTAACAAGAAACTCAAAAAGAATTTTCCTGTTAAATGGGTAGGTTTGATTCTGGTGCTGCCTTCCTCACAAATACGGTGAATTTAAAAGGTGAAATAGATCACTACATCCATGTGGACTGAGTATTTGAATGGTACCAGCTATTGCATTGGAGTCAATCACTCCTACAGGAAATTCATTGTCAGTGAATAAAATGTCTTGGACATAAAAAAAAATGTGCTTGAATGATACCAATAATTTCAAAATTTAATTCAACTTGTTATTGAATAAATACTCCTTCCATTGAACTTAAAGAAAATTCTCCCCTTCCCCCAACACCCCAAAAGGTATTAAAAATTCTAAAGGTACCAAAAATGGTTCTGTATTAATTCAGTGGAGGGGAGTGGAAGTACTGTAAACAAGTTATATATTTATAAATATGCAGTTTATGTTGTAGTGTACTATTAGGTTTTCTTTTAATGTTTTCCTGAAGTATGAAGACTTGGGTTGTGAATGTCTTATGAATGGCTTATTCTCCTCTGCAGGCATAATTCACCTGCAACTCCCAAGTATGTACATTTCTAAAAGCCTCAATTTAATATAATATAATGGTTTGGCTCAGAGTGGGTATTATGCCTCTCTTTAGTAGCCTCTTAGCTTGGATAAGGACAGTGCCTGGGGTATGAAAGAAGACAATAAGAAAGTCAGCAGCTCAGCTGTCTCCTCTTGAGTTTTCTCTTGTTTTATAGTTTTGTATCTGGATGCCATCTCTCTCTTAATATCCTTCCAGTCTTAGGTTTGGAATCCCCATATAATTTCTTTTTCTCTTCCCCTCTATTAGTTTAGCTTTCTGTCCATCTGCATTAAAGTTTTCCATTATGCAAACAACTAGATAATAAATAGAAATAGCAAAGAACCCTCCAAGTTTTCATCCTATTGAAGTAATAGAAAAGATTTTCCAGAATTTTTTGTTTGCTTACCTCCACCCCCATCATCTAAACATCAGATTGAGGTTCAAATAACAGTGTGTCTCAGAGCTCTAATATGAACCAGATCAGGATAGGCTAGTTATAGAAGTTGCTTCTGTGAGTTACAGAATTGCGTTTATGAGAAAAAATTACAATCCTGCCATATATAGCACTGATTTATACCATTATAGTAGTGACAAAATTGGCTGTAAAACCATTGTGAAAAGAAAAAATCATTATATTAGATGTCCCTCGCTCACATTGTTGCTACTCCATCCTTTTCAAAAAATTCTTTGTATGTTTATTTTCATGCTGTGATGAATGATAGCTGACACAAAGGAAACCCAGCCAAGGCAATGCATACAAATCAGAGCTGTAATATGATGTTCTGCAGCAATGCCAACTGGCAGTAAAATCCCCCAAGTTTTAGAGAGCAATAAGGAATGTGAACAGTTTAATTCTGAATGTTTGCTCAGTGGGGTCCATCAGCTTCAAGGGATGTTTGTGTCCTGCTCCTCACCTTGCTATATTCAGTCAAGAGGCACAGAAAAAGTGCTATATGGTGATCTGTTAATACTTTTTATGCTAGATTGATTTTCTAGCAACACATCATTGTGCCTTGGCTGCTACTGTTCCCATTTTCACAAGAAACAATTGCTGACAATGACAATTTAACTTTTGCATGTTTGTTATATACTATAGTGACCCAAGCAGTTGAGGATTGTGGTGAATAAGGCCAGCTAAGGGCTGAACTTCATTTGTATAAGGTCTTGGAAGACATGGTGTCATATTCACAGGTAGACTTTTAAAAGGATGTCTCTGTCATCTCAAAGAAATCTGTAATAATTGTGATGAACTCACTGTGTTAAACCTGGTGGATTCAGTTCTCACTTTTTAGTTGGTGGATTTTTTTTTCTTATTTGTTTGTTTGCTGTTATTTATATATTAAACAGAATTTAGTTTTAGGCCCACTTAACTGAGCTCAAGAAACTGAGGATTTTAATTATCCTTGCTGCATATCTCAACAAAATTACTTGAAGCAATTGAGAGATATTTTACTGCTACAGACTAATTCACTATTTACTAAGAGCTGTACTGTAAGTTACATTTTTCAGACTATTTCAATTTAGATTCAGATTGGAGAGAAAAAAACCTACAAAACAACACACCTTTACAGTCTATTTTGTACCTCTTAAAGGACAGAAACTAATTTTCTCTCTGAGCTTTATTTTTATGATGCTTTTTTTCTTGTATTTACATGATGTTATTTTTGTCAAATGGTATATCTCTGCTTTTAAAGGCATCATTTGCCAGAACCCCTTTCACACAGGTAAAAACCAATGTCATAGGCTTCCTCATGTTTATTAATTAATACACTATTTGCTTCAGTTGTTGCATATGAAGTGTACTGTAAACTGATTTTACTATATTGTGGACAACAATTTAATGCTGGGGATGACCAAAAAAAAAAAAAACAACAAACCACAATTAGATATGAAGGTATGAATTTTATAACTTTAGTTATAATGTATTTTGAGGTAAAAGCCTAAATGAGTTTGAAGCACAGTCTCCAAAAGATGGCAATGGTTTTTAGTTATTTGGTCTATGAAGCCTGGTTAAAAGTGTCTGGATCTTAATTTTTTTGCTCAAGTCTATCTTTGCTATCTTTGAGACAAAGACCACAAGGCAATTTTTCAGTTATGCATCTTCTCTTGCAAAACTCTGGGCTTCTGACTAGTCAAAAAAATTAGGAAATTGAGATTATATCTCAGTGACTCTGACAAATAAATGAAAAGAGCTTATCTGATGTCAATGCGATCAGCACTTGCTATCTTGACTAGGCTTTCTGGAATTGTGCCAGAAGAGCTTGGGAGGTGACTATCATTTCTTCTTTGTAAAATGGTTTGAATTATATATTTCCACGCACTTTGCCTTTAAAATATTATTTTTTGACACCTGGATTGTAATTTAAATTGCATTTTGTTTCAGGACACTCAGATAGACAGTATGGGAATGTAATGAGAAGGATAATAGAGAGCAAGCAATGTGGAATTATTTTAATAAATTTTATTTAAAATTTAATGACATCAGCACTGAGTAGACTATCTTCTAAGAATGCCTGTGTGTAGACAAAGATGAACTTTGGCATGATTGGTATATGACTTTTTGTTGATAATGTGTTTATATTCTCACTGCATTTATTATGTAATAAATTTTTAAATGGCTTGATTATAAAGTTAGGCAAATAATTAAAAATCTGGCTCAGTTTTTCAGATGGCTTAGATAACCCTCTAAGTGTTTGATAAGTTTATGTTGATACGTGCATTCAAGTAGAGATGTGGAAATCAGCATACTAATGAATATGTAATACAGAGGTATTAGAATAACCAAAAGCTATGTATTCACCTCATTCAGAATGGTTCTAAGTGTTCAAAATGCTAGGTTTAGCTACATATATTTCTGGAGAAAGAAAATAATCTACTGATGTGTAAATTGTGAACTTTGAAGATCTCAATGGATAAAACAAACATTACATAACCATCTGCTCTGTCCCTCAGAGATAATTCCCTCCTTCTCTTTTTACTGTGGTTTTTTATGGTGGAATGCATTGGTTGAAAGTGAGCAGAGCGGGCAGTAATCAAGGTCATCATAGTATCACCCAGTCTGGAAAAACAGGAGTGATAAACAAGGGGAAAAGAAAGCCTTTTGCTGTTATCAAAGAAATACTACAGGAGAGATCAGGAGGCAGCTTGGTTGCAGGACAGCAATCCATAATTTACTTTGCAGATGTCTCTGTAATTTAAGCAGCAGGCAGAACAACCACACAGTTGTAGATGCTCTGGGGAAAGGATACCCAGAGCCTTGTAAATCATGGTAAGGATTAAAAGCTATGAACATTCATCTTCTTAACCTCATAAAGCGGTATTGCAAAGCCAAGGATTATAACTTACTGTGCGTGTAATCTTTGTTCGAGGATAGAGTGTGTCAAGGTTTTAAAATGTTTCTCTCAATTAACAGTAACACATCTTTTGAAAGAGAAAAAAATATTGTAAAACAGATCTGAAAAGAATTTCTGCTATTAAAGGAATACTGAACATTTCCCACAAAAGAACAGAAAAAAAATATTGATTCTTGCTGAGCGCATTGTTTCTAAGCCCTGATCTGTTTTTAAAAGTTAAAATTTATAAATATGTTTCAAAACCTTCCTTAATAGGCACAAGACAAAAGAGAATACTTACCTTTCCCACTTTAAATTAGTGGACTCTTGAACAACCCTTTGCCTTTGAATTGCCTTTTGCCTTTTCTTGGATCCAGCTACTTTTTCAAGTATAAATACTCAACTCAAATACTCAGGGTGATTAAAGAACAGCCTCACAATGAAAACACACAGCATATATTCAATCTGCTAAATAAGCACTGTAAAGCCTGAATTTATCTGATTGGTTTATAAATCTTGTCAGTATACCTGGAATTAGGTTTTACCCACCGAAGTATTGAAAATATTTTATTTCCATACTCAGAATGCTAGTGTAGAGGAAATGAAAACATTTGCAAGAGAAATGAATGTATGTGATGTCATAAGGAGCCCCTTTCATAGCCCTGCAAACCAAGAAAATCAGGGAAGCAAGAGCTTTTGGGTTTTGATTAGTTTTACTAATTTTTTATTATTTTTTATTATTGTTATTCTGATATGCGACTCAAAATTCTATACATTTCTGTCAGGGAAAGAAATACAGGAATATAATGTTCAGCAGAGTCCTGTACTGCATGAGTGGCAATGGTGGTGATCAGCTTTCAACATGGATTATGAAGAAAATAAAGTTTAAAACTGCTAAAGCTGTAATCTATTTCATAATTAGCACAAGAAACCAAGAAAGATGGAGAGAGACCTTTCACATGGACATGTACTGACAAGATGGGGGGAATGGCATCAAACTGAAAGAGGATTAGATTAGGTATTAGGAAAAAATATCTTTACTGTAAGGGTGATGAGGCACTGGGTCAAGTTGCTGAGGGTTGTGGGTGCCTTAACCCTAGAAGTGTTGAAAGCAAGGTTGGCTGGGGCCCTGAGCAACATAATCTACTGAAAGGTGTCCATAATCACAGCAGGGGGATTGGAAAGAGATGGTCTTTAAGGTCTCTTCCAACCCAGGCCATTCTAGGATTCTGTAATCTAAAGGTGAAAGATAGAGTTGGACCACAATGTTATGACTTGAAAATAAAAAAGAAAAAAAAAAAAGGGAAGGAAGATATGTGTGTGTAGTTTGGGTCTTCTTGATAATTTAAACGTTTGGATTGTCAAGAGACAGGCAAACATGACATTAGGATGTTTATATTCAGTCATTATGTAGAGAGAGTGTTTTCTAGGGAGCGCTTCCTGAGAATTGTCAGAAGATCACAATCAGGAGAATATTAGTTTGTCAACTGCTTCAGGCCAGGCCATTTGATAGCTGCTTAAACAATGCTGTAAAGTTTTACAGGCCTCCAGCAAGACTTTTTTATCTCTTCAGGATAGCTGTTTCCTCTGATTATCTCATAAAGATTGTACTAGAAATGTTTTCCTGATTTTCTGTGGCGATTTTTCTTCTAATTCAACCATTTTCCTTTCTTTGCTGTTTTCTTGCTTTGATGATGTGGAAGTTCATTTAGTTCCTAGTATTCCATTGGGATGTTTGATTACTCTAGAAATCTAGCCAATAAAACACATGATGCAGGAAGAGAGTTTGCTTATACATCTACTATGCTAGTCAGGAATGATGCTGTTGCTATGAAGCTAAACACTGGCCTTGAATTCCATTTGTAGATAGATTGTTCACTTTCTCTGATTTCATGTAAACTTGAAAATGAGTTCTTTATGATCAAAATTCCTTTCCAATATATAAATATGTGCTACATGCACAGCTTCTTATCCTCATAAAACACATCATTCTGCATACATGAATCTTGGAATGGGTCACAGGTTAAGAGACCATGATTAAAGTAAAACCATGAAGGAAACAGCTGGCTATTTAGTGAAGTGGCAGAAACTGCTCTTTATTCAGGAAATTTAATTTGGCCTAATGTAAATGTCTTTGTATTCTTTTTAATAAAGCCTTCTAGACTTTGTACTACGCATGACAGACATAGAACATGCTGCTTTGAGAAAGCAGGATCATCAGGTTACAAGTGAGACACATTTTTATAACCTTATGCTCAAACACATGCACCTTTCAATACCAGTTATTAAGTTGGAATTCTTTAGATTTTAGTGCCAACTTGAGATAATTTTAAAAAATGTTAGTTTTCTGAGCATGTGTCAGAAACAAGCTGGTTGAAAACAAGTTTCAAGGAATATACCTGATGATATTGTGAATTCAAAAAATGAAGTTTAAATCTAATCCAACGTAATCAAGTTCTTTAGAAAATTATGAATTTGTTTCTCATGGTTGGAAAGAAAGAACTAAATTAAACTGGAAATCTGCAATATTCTCATTCACCGGAAACAAATAATTAAAAGTGGCAAGTTGTTATTGCAATGCCATGGAAATAATTGCTAAAGAAATTACTTATAAAATTTTACAAGAGAAATTGAATGTTTTGGGAATGATAAGTCTCCTTAGATATTAAAAACAAACAAACAAAGCCTAATTGAGGTGTCATAGACAAATTGCTTGTAAATGATGATTGTGTCTCTATTTTTGCCTATCCATCTTGTGACATCATGCTGCCACCCATATCTCAAACAGATTGTTTGGCTAGCTGTTGTTGCAACGTAAGCCAGTTCAATTTCTTTGACAGTGACCAGGTCAAAACATAGGAAATCTATACTCCCTAGTGATGTAAAACAAAATAAGCAAACAAAAAATTCCTTAGTTCCTTTCTTATATCAACCATTCACCTGACCGAGCCAAAAATCTTTATTTGTTAAGACCTCTGTAAAAGACCACTGTAGAAGTTTACAGGTGGAATCAATGTCACTGTTACGTAGTTCTACTCTAGTTTGCTGGTAAGTGACCTCACTTATATAATTTTGATTTTAGAAATAAGAACTAAAAAATGAATTGAATGTGAATGAATTCACATAGTTTGAATAAATTATGTCAAAGCTCTCTACCCTTGTAGCCTTATGGAGAGAGGAGAAAACAGGTGCCTTAAATTTTGGCTAAGAATTTTTGTACTGTTTAACTTAGTGTTTTAATCTGTGTTTGATCTAGATTTTGATCTAGATCAACAAAGAGAAAGCATAAGGTTGTCTGTAGAGCTTTCTTTATAATGAAAAGATAGATATCTTACATTCGGAGTGAAATTGTGTGGTCATAAGGATTTTATTAAGGGCCTAGACCTGGCTTTATTCAATATTATCATTAACCTTGATTGGTGATGAAATACAAACCTGTGTTTCTTATCCATTTTGTAGATAAATTTGCCATCTAAAAAGCTGATGAGGATTAAGAGTGTGTAGAGGATAGACTCTGCATTCAAAATAACCCTGAGAATCAGAGAAGTAACCACTGAAAGATGTAGTGAAACTTAAATAAATGGAACATCCTTGTATAAAAATCACCAGAGACAAAATACAGACTGAGGACCAATTGATTAGGTAACTACTCAGGGGAAGGAAGAGAGGAGGGATTGCAAACTGAAGATGATGCTGTAAAATTATTTCAGAATGAAGCACGAAAAATTTGGGACATGATTTGGTGACTGGAGAAACGCAAATTTTGCACACATCTTCCAAACAAGGCCCAAAAGACAGTACAGGAAACTACTGTATAGACATATCATGTTAGTCTCTGAGGGAATCATGGAGTTCTCCTAAAGCTCACATCTGGGCCCCTGAAGGAGAAGGCAGGGATTGGGAGCAGTCAGGCTGCCATTCATGCCTGGCCAACCTGATTGCTTTCTGCTTTGTAAGCATGGAGAAAGGAATAGGTAATATTTGCCTTGACTTGAATAAGTCTTACATTGTTAGTGTTGAACATTGCACTCGATGGTAGAAAACTAGATGGATAAAAAGCTGTTTGGATGGCTGAGACGAAATCGAATATCATGTGCTGCTTGAAGGCCTGTGATTAATTAAATATGTGAGGGGTCTAACCTGGGCCAGCAGAGGTGGCATCTAGGCTGTATTCGTAGGGAAACAGAAAGGAGATTGAGGGAGAAGAACTATCCCTCTTCTGTTCACAGCTTGTGAGACCTCATCTAGCTACTACTTACAGTTTTGGGCTCCTCAATACAATAAAGACATCAACTAGCTGAATTGGGATTAGCAGATGATCACCAAGATAGTCAGGAGCTGGAACATTTTTTCTTTTGAGGAGAGAATGGAGGATCAGGGCTTGTTCAGCCTGAAGAAGAGACTGCTTTGGGAGAACATGTCAGCTGCTTCCCTATGCCAACAAGGGGCTTAGCAAAGAGATGGAGCTGGGCTCGTGACTGGCATGCATTGGAGAGAATGAAGGGCTACATGTGTAAACTGAAACCAGTGAGGTTCAGACTGGATGTATGGAAAGACCTTGTAAGTCTTAGGACAGTCAAAGTGTGGAACAGGTTTTTCAGAGAGACTGTTTAGTTGCTCTGTTCTTGGACATATTCAAGACCAGACTGAATAAGGCCCTGAGCATAGTGGTCTGACCTCACAGCTTACTCCTGCTCTGTGTTGAAAACTGAACAAAAGATGTCCTGATGTCTCTTCAGCCTGAATAATTCTGTGATTCTATATATAGTTTAGGAGACAATTTTTCATCTCTATTCAGCTCCAGTAATGCTTTTGTAATGTTTTTGACATTATATTTTGAGATATATGATTGGTTAAAAAAACCCACTCGTTGCATGAGACAACCTTTGAACAAGTATATCTTCAAAGTAAAGAGAAGATGAAAAAATTTTGATATCTTAATCTGCCATGATAAGTTCCTGAAAGAGGGGAGAAGAACTTGGTTTTTTGTTTGTTTGGGGTTTTTTTTTGGGTTTGGTTGTTTTTTTTTTTTCCCCTGGACAAATAGGGCAAGAATTAAGTGCTTTTTAATTTTATATCAAGAGAGACTCGGATGATATAGAATTAAAAATCTTATTATGGAAAATATTGTTGAAACAGGCTGTGTAGGAGAATCATGAATTCTTCATTATTAGAGATGTTTAAGAACATAAGCACCTGTCAGAAACACAGTGATTTCTGAGTGTAGAAAATGGAATAGTTGAATATACTTTTTATTGTGCATTAAAAGACTATGCTAAAATGATTTTAAGCTTTCCTGACCTCAAGCCTCTATTGTTTTCAGTATAACTGGGAGTTGTTTTTTTTTTAAAGCCTTCAGACACTGAATGTGTCAGGATTTCTTCAAAGACTGACTTAGCTGTCGGTTTCACTACTTTTCTCTGCAAGATTTATGTCAAATCATGTTAAAATATAACAGTACGTTTTTACACATGTCTATGTGAAAAACATGCAACCTTCTTAGGGTTTGGACTGCTGCGATTCAAGCATTCACAGCATGTATCCTTAAATGCTTCTAATAAAATAGTTATATGATGCCTTTTTTTTTTTCCCCTTCAACTCATTAAAAGAGTGAAAAGCTAGCCATTAAGCCATTATCATCTTACAAAGTTTAGTTATCTGAAACAGAAATAACAGCTGACCCAGGAATAAGTGATCCTGTTTATTTCAGATGTTTTGGGCTCACAACTTTTGGAATTTTGGAAATCCATCAAGCAGGCAGAGTAAGATAGCCTTGTCTGAAATATGGATTTCTGATGCTTCTTTTTCAGGTCCCTTTAACTCTGTTTTTTGCTGGAATGCAGACAAGCTAGAGATGAGAATTAGGGTAGACTGCTAGTATCCCTATATGGAGATGATGCTGAAGGCTCTAATTCTTGGAAGATTAAAGGCTTTAAGTGAAATGAATTGTAAAGGGAATAGTCTCTTCCCTGTATTGTCGAGGTTGATAACTATTCTAAAGGTCGAACCTCAGTTTTAGTCTGAGTGAAATGTCTCTGAAGCAGACATATCATCTTATGCAAGGACTGACTCATGGACCAAGTAATTTTAGAGCTGGATAAACAAAGGAAGAAAGCAAAATTTTATTACAATATGCCCTCTATACTGTGGGGTTTTTTAAGTGCTATTTTGGTCCACAGGCCTGATGCTTTTTTTTTTTTTTTTTTTTTTTTTTTTTTTTTTTTTTTTTTGCTTTCAGTCATGCCTCACAGACTCCATTAGGAGCTAACTGGAAGCAAAAAAACCCTCTCATTCGTTGTAGACTATGTGAGTTACAGTGGTGTTTTACCCAACTGGTCAGGTGACAGAGGGACAACAGGAAAAAAAGGTAGAATACAGTTTTAGTTCAGTTTGTTTTAATATTCCTTTCAATGACTCTGTAGAGTATAATGGATGCGAGCCTGAAACACATCTGAGATATCTCGGATGGCTTCTCTGTGAAAATGCAGGTCTGTACTAAGTAAACAGGAAAATATTTCCATGTTAATGGGAAGCTCCCTTTTCTTACCTTCACAAATCATGATACTGTCTGTGGGGTGAGTCCATATGCTTAATGTCTGATGACACTAGAAGAGAAATGTGTTCTGATTGACTTGCTTATTCTTCAGCATGTCAATAGCTGTGTTTCAAGAGGTGGCTGTCATGACTCTTGAGGTTTTGCCCTCACCATTGGCAGTATTACATGATTACAGTCAGCTGGGAGAGCTCCACTTTCGATTCTAATTACCTGATCTAATTGCCGTGGAGGACATCCTTATTAGACCAAACTAAATTTTTTTTTTTTTTTAACAGAAGTTGTGGTATTCTTATCTGACACGTTGGATATTGAGTTTGTGCTACAAATCACAGTTTGCGTATTTTTACACAAAATAGAAATAGACAATGACAAGTGGAGTACAATGAAATATTATTATCTAAAGCTCACTTAGCATCACCTGACATATGGTGATTTGTATAAGGTCTTCTATGCTGAGCCTATAGGCACTTAATTTTGTAGTAAAGGTTTCCTCAAATTGTTTGCATTTTTTTTCCAGTAGGGTGGGTGTATGATTTCTCTCTGAAAGTTGGCATACCTGCCTCATGCTGAGCAAAGTGTGAGGACCACTGCTACAGAGAGAAGTGGAAAATAGTCCCTCAGTGTGCTTTTGGGGTGTTGCTAATGAGAAATATTCTCAGATATTTCTCCTTGGCTCTACCTCTGATTTCAAATGGAAGGCTCAAAGACATGCACAGAAAAGTGGTTTTTGCTTACTTTAAAAAATTAAAAGAAAGAAAAGGAATAGTGCAACTGTGTAATACCTTAGGTAGAAATACATTGTACAAAATGTCAAGTTAGAGTTCATGTCTTGAGTTTGTGAGAAGCGTTAAATGGTAAAATTTAGAAATTATATAAAATTTCAGAATAACAGATCAGACTGGGAAATCTTGAGTGAATAAAAATTGTCGCAGTAGAAAATTCATCTTTCTGGAGTCAAGGGCACTCACCAAGTAATGTAATGTCTGATTATGAAATAAAGGAAAGATGATGAAGTCAAAAAGTAGAATATAGAAGAGCCTATATTGATGTTCAATTATCCCAACACTTCCTTACCTGGAAACAGGGAATAGACTAGGGAGGCACACAGAATGAGTAACAAGATATAAGGTACCTTTTTGTCCCAGTCATTTTCTATTAGGAACAAAAGATTTGTTCTTTGACTGAAGAAAGAATTGGGCTAGAAATGGTAAATATTTAACAGTCTGAAAGTGCTAATACTCTTAGGCAGTTTTATGCGAAATATTAAATAAGTAATAGCGTAAATGCCAGCTTTGTCTCCTTCTGGATCCCATCAGCTGAATTGATAAGAACATTAAATTTTCTTTGTGAATAAACATGGAAGCTTGAGAAAAACTTGGCCATACTTACATGATCAGCTGTTGGTATGAATAAATGTAGCAGACCTCTGTGGATGAAAAAGGAATATTACAGACATGAAAGTGAGGCAAAAAAGCTAGCCTGCAAAAGGAATGCTTTATTGTAAACATTAGCAAGAAAGGACTACTTTACAGTATTATATGTTTTTCTCGCTAATGTGTATTTCTGCTGTCATTACCCCCCAATCCCCCCCAGTGTACAGACCAGCTGTAAGGTGCTTTAGTGTGTCATTTACAGCTGAGTTTTTGATATATTGTATATGTTGATGTAATTCAATGCACTTTTCCATAAATTCATTAAATTTTATAATTTTTTTTGTTTGACAATCAGTTCTGCTTATGGAAGGAAAGTGTTTTTGTTACCATGGTGGCAATGGAGATAATAGATTTGCACAAGTTTCAAGAAATTGAGATGGCTAAGATTTAAGGATAAGTGTCACATTCTTTCATAATACTGGACATCTGAAGCATTTCTCTGAATCTCTCACAATCCCTTAACAAATGATCTACATAAATCCTTTTCCTGAATTTTCCAGCTTTAAAGACAGTCTCTGGTTTCTTTGAACAGTTATTTTAAGAAAATTAATAATGATGATAACTTTGTTCCTTGAACAAAAGCTTATAGGACTACTGTGTAAAATCTCTTTCTCATCTCTCTTTTTTTTTTTTTTTTTGCTATGATGTATTTTAGACCGGTGGGTGGGTGTCAGGGTAGGGCCAATATTTTAATATATACAAATCTGTATTCAAGACTGAAAAAATGAAATATTTCCTTTAATTCAGAGATATATTTTAGCAGTTGGTTATGAAAAGAGTTGAAAAGTCTTCTTGCATGTGTTTCAAGATCTTAAATATAGGCCATACATGGGATTTTTTGTTATCCTTGAAGTGTTATTTGGTGACAGAAAGTTAAGTCATGATCTGTGTCATTAATCATAGATGTTATTATATTTTTATGCTGCACATTCACACATTTTTGTTAGCAGCAAGCCAGTTTTCTGTAGTTGCACATTGTAATAAGAGTTTCCTACAGGTATAGTAAAAGTTTTTGTATGATCTGTTATATTTACATGACTTTTTATACTTGTCCATGATGAGTTGAAAAGCCACTACTACACCAAGCTTTGTTGCAATTACTGCTAAATAATGTAAAATAATCTCTAGTCAACCTATGGAGTGTAAAATTATTTTTTTTTAATTTTCAATGGCTTTTTGACCATCATAGTTATTTTTCTGACCTATGTAAGGAGAGAAGCTAATGTACAGAAATTACATAAGTAATTCCTAAGTCATGATCATTATAATTTTTTCTCAGTATGGGATGACAGTATGTTCAGAATATGAAGTCAGTATTTAGCACCTACCAAAATTATACTGTAAAATAATTGACTCATAAGTAGATTTAAATGCCATTGGTCTGACTATAGAAAATGCTCTTACTGAAAAAGAGTAGATTTAGACTAGATCTCCTATAAGGTATCTTGGAAGTCAGGATTTCCTTTGTATTTTAGTAAGAATTGAAGTATGTAAATAAATATGGTATCATGTTGTTTTAATTTTCAGCTGAAAAAAACCCCAAACTTTTGTATAACATGGTAAAACTGACTTCTATCAGTGATTTCTAGGTCATGTTTCCAGTGAAACATGTGTGATTGCTGCAGCAGTGGGATAATGCTGGTCCTGACTGGAGAGAGTGGCTTGAGTGGAATGGTTCTGGCCAGATCAGGCTTCTGCACTCTCCTGTTTGTACAATTTTGTTATTAATGTCGATGCTGTTACTGTTTATTTTCTTATCTCATTGCTGTTTCCAGTGAATTAGTCTTATCTCAACCCATGATCTTTACCTATTGTGCCATCAACTCTCCCCTCTCCACCCTAGGAGAAAGAGGGCAGGAGAGGGGAAGAGTGTGAGAAGCCTGTGGTTTTGGGGTCTCGGGGGCAGGGCATGCAATTGAGGACTACCATTCCTAAACCATGACATGTTTAAAGAAAATTATTTTGTTGTGTAGAATATAAAATTCAACAAAACTTAGAAGCTGCTCTTATAGTATATTCTGTAGCCTGAGTATAAGGCATTCTGCTGGGGTGAAACTGCCCATATGAAAAAAAAAAAGAAAAAAAAAAAGTGTTAAATCCATCTTTCACATTGTTTGTTTGTTTGTTTGTTTTTGCAAACTCTTTATCATTAACATTACGTGTTGAGGTGTTCAGGGGAAAACATTATTGGGTTTTTTTGTGAGTCCAGATGAAAGCTGGTATCATTGCTATACTTGTGTGGACTTCATTCTCTGAATGTGAGTACAATTCATCACCTTAAGGAGTCTTCAGGTGAAGATAGACACTAATCCATCCGGAGAATTTGAGGCTATTCCATATGAGCACGAAGGCACTCAGGAAACATACTTCCTGATTGGGGCTATTTATGGGCTTATGCTTGAATTTGAGGAATAGACTATTTAACATGAGTGTTCTTTCAAAACGATGTTTTTGTTTCTTAACTTTTTGGTATTTTGTCAATTTTGTGCTAGTTCTGTGTTTCCAAAAGGGAGATGGTAGCATTATTCACATTGCTGCAATGTGTCTATGCATCATACTGATGTTTTTAAAGGGAAATCAAAACTTTCATATGTGGCTGTCAAAAGCACCTTTATTTACTTTGGCAGTCACTTCACATGGGGTTTAGTTTAGCATCTGCCACTGACACATCCTGTATTTTATTTTTTTTTCCTGTTCAATTCCAAGATCATTTGGCTTACTGCAATGATTCTCAGTTGCTTATTATTTGGCTAGTACACTATAGTCAGTCAAAAATATTTTTGAACTGCTCTTGGAGCACACTTTCTTTCTTGCTATAGGGACGCGTATATTTGCATGACACCTTTTTGTTTTGTCTATTGTAGCTGGCTTTTCTTATTGCCTCAAAGGAAGAAGTACATATGAGATGTATTAGATCAAGAAAGAAAGAAAGCAAAGGAGAACAGAAGTAAGGGAGTTTGAGGAGCGAAAGGGGAACTGAATAAAAAGATGGAATAAGCAGGGAAAGCATTAGAATTATTAGGGGCACACACGCACACAAGGAGACTTCAGAGACAGGAAGACACATTCAACGCTTGCCAAAGCATTTTGACTTTTTATGTTTAGAAATATTCTACTCAAATAACCTCCAGCATGAAATCACACCTTAATAAATGCTGTAAATGGGTGTAATAATCATCTTGTTGCAATATGTGACTCAAGGAGAGACTCTTAATTATTAGCTTTTTTTTCTTTTTTTCCTGTGAATTGATATCATGAAGTTGTTATCCCAGGTAGAAGTCTCAAACTAGTACAGATGAAGTAAAAAGACATTTTCCATCTCTCTTTTATTTGTAGATGCTTGAATAAGATGGCCTTGATTCTGTGCATGGAAATAGGGATAGGTGAGGGTGTTTGTTATTTGACTTTAGTAGCAAGGAGGTTTCTTTAGGTTTGCTACATTAGAGCTCTCTTTTAGTGTAGCAGATGTGTGAGGTTTTGTTTCCTAGTTTATGTTGGTTTGTTTCTGAGGAGAGTTTTGGTTTTGTTTTGTTTTGTTTGTTTGCTTGTTTGGGTTTTTCCAAGAAGAACAGAGTGAGAGCAAAAATGGGAGATTAACTGGTCTTCACATGATGATGTTGACATTTTCAGTTTTTAATTGTAACATTAGAGAAAACACAGTGAACACAGAAAATTTCAATGCGTGTGTTTAGATATTTTTCTGCTTCTTTTGAAGCTGTTTTCTTCCCAAACCACCATCTTCCTCTAGACAACATAAAACTTATAGTATTATATGATTTTCTGCAAAACCAGTTGTGAAGGCACAGAACCTTTATTGAGACATCAGATCAGGAAATAAAGGTATTAAAATAACAATTCATGAAGATGTATAATGGATTTATAGACTAGACTATGAATAGGATTTGATTCCACTTCTGGTCCATAAACGAGCATTAAAGAAACCAAATTTTTGCTTATATTTTTAAAAATTTCACCATGTGGAAACACACAGTTGTACTGTATTTCTAGTATATGTTACTGTTTCCTTATCTCAGTCATGGTATGTAATCTCTTGGGTTCTTTTTCTTAGAAACATTTACTCCTCATTTTGTTATTACTATCTCTGGTTTACGTCTATCACCAAATGATTATTTAGAAAGGAAGAGAAGGGTTTTTTTTATGATTTTGAAAAGACACATTTTAGTGTAAGTACATGCTTTGTTGTTCTCTATTTCTAGAATTTCATAGAAATCACGTGTTTTCTACCTTGTCGTATTGACAGGAAATAGAATCAGGTGCAGCTTCATAAAGAATCTTCTTGGGTAGCACTACAGACCAAACACCTAAACTAAAAATCTCCCAAACAAAAAAACATCAACCAAAAAAACCACAGCTTTGGTGCAAAAGCATATTTTTCTTTCCTCAGGCATAGTATTAGTATAAGAACAGACACTAAGCAGGAGTGCAGAATTTCAAAGCTATTGTAGCTTTGGAAAAATCCATTTGCTGCCTTTATCAGAGAAATTATTATTGTGATGTCTGTAATCAAATATTTTTTCATATCCAAAATAATCTCTTCAGATCTGCATTCTTCTTTCTGTGACTTTTGTGTAGTTACTTTATTTGAATTTCTATAGTACAGTACGAAATATATTTAGCAGAGTTCTTTCAGCTTTGTTCAAGGGAGCATTGTACTATTGCAGAGTGTTAAACCTAAAATCTCTTGAAAAGCCTGGGAGAAATGGGCAAAAACCACTCAATATCATTATGTTTCTTAAAAACATAAAGTGTTATGCACAAATAAAGTTTGATAATGATCAAAGGTGGAATACAAGAAGGATGGAAGTTTTGTAACTTGTGTTGTAAACCAGCAGTGCCATAAACCAGAGTTGAATTAATAGAGTTCAGAGTTTTAACACATAGTTGAAGAAAGTTTCTAGAAACTGGCAGTTCCTCAGTCTGAAGTAACTTGAATTGTAGAAGTTAATTTCCATTCCCTACTGCAGAATTCCGATACATCCAGAGAAGGTCTTTCAAACTGTGTTTATCCATTGAGAAAACATTTTGAAGGCAAATAATGTCACCCACACCTCCTCTGGAAACCAACACAAATGTGCATCCATACTATGTGCTTCTTGTTACAGGTCTGTAATGAAAAAGCAGGGTTCTCTCCCCTTGGACATTTTTATTTTCTCTGTAGATCCAAGAAATACTAAACATAAAGTGAGCACTGATTGTAACCTCCTGATTGTAACAGCAACAAGGAATCAAAACATATTGGATTTCATGCCAGTTTTTATACTAGAGGCCATATGCAGGTGATAATATGGGAAAGCCAAAGCCCACCTGGAGTTAAGTTTTTCAGGGGATGTAGGAGGAAATAGCCAATTTTACAATTACATAAACAGCACAAGAAGCAGTAAGGAAAGGGTATTTGTCCACCTTGTCATTGAATATTTATATTGACAGGAAACAGAATTAGGTGCAGTTCCATAAAGAATTTTTTTCGGTAGTACTACAAACCAGAAACTTAAATAAAAAAAGCTCCCAAACTAAGAACATCAAAAGTGGGCCTGCTGCTGAATGCATTGGATAAACTGCTAACAAAAAATGTGTTAAAGGCAAAGATGCTTAATGTCTTTTCCTGCTCAGTCTTTACTGGCAAATCAGCTTTCAGGAACTATAAGAAACTAGGCATATATAAGTCCATGGATCTTAGCAGGTGTCACTCACAAGTGCTGAGGCTGCTGGTTGATGTCACTGTGGGGCCACTTGGTTATCTTTGAAAGGTCATGACATTCAGGAGAAATCCCTGAACACTATAAGAGTGTCAAATATGTGTGACAAATGTCACTCATATTCAGGAAAGCAAAGAATAAAGATCTGGGAACTACTACCAGTCAGTCTCACCTTAGTGCCTGGGAGGGCAATGAAGCAACTGATCTTGGAAACCAAGAAGCAGGTGCTCAGTAGTCAGTGTTGAATTATGAATGAGAGACCATGCTTAGCTATCCTGATAGTCTTCTGCAATGGGGTGACTGGCTTAGAAGACAGAGAGAGCAGTAGATGTTTTTAACCGGACTTTACTAAATTCTTTGACATTGTTTCCCATAACATCCTTAGATAAAATGGATTAGATAATTAGACAGTGAAGTAGATTAAAAGTGACTGAATGGCTGGTCCTAGAGCATGATGATAAGTGACAAAAAGTCCAGTTAGAGGCAAGTCACTAGTGAAGTAACCCAGGAGTCAAGGGTGGAGCCAATACTGTTCAACATCTTCATTAATGAGCTAGATGATTAGGCACAGTGCGTGCTCAGCTGGTTTCCAGACAATAAAAAACTGTGAGAAGTAGCTGATCTATAAGTTAGGTGTGATTCACCAAGTTCAACCCAATTTACAGCGATAAGCAGAGAAGAATCTCGTGAAATTCAAGTTCCAGGTCCTGCATTTGGGGAGGAGTTACTCCAGGCACCGATTAGGGCTGGCCAGCTTTAAAGCAGCTCTGCAGAAAAGAACCTTGGGATCATGAGAGACACTGAGTGCAAGCCAGCCCGCGTGCCTGTATGGCAAAGGTCACCAGCAGCTTCTCAGGCTGTGTGTAGGTAAAGGAAGGTTGTCCTTTTTCTTCTGCTTGGCACTGATCACACCAACTCTGGGAGTGCTGGGTCCAGTTCTGGTTCCCCCAGTCCTAGAAATAAGATATGAATTTTACTAGAATAAGTCCATTGAAGGGCCACAAAGAAATAAAAGCAGCTAGAGTGTCTGCAAAACAAGGAGAAGCTGAGAGAGCTGGCTCTGTTCAGCATGAAGCAGAGAAGGCTCAAGAGGATCTTATCAATTCGGAAGAGTACTTGATAGAGAAGGAGTGAGAGACAGCTTGTGTCAGTGGTACCCAGCGACAGGACAAGCAGTGAATATAAATGTAAAAATATGAAAATATGTCTGAACACAAATTCCATGATTCTGTAAAAATAGCCATGCAGACCTAGGAAAAGAATAGAAAATCCTTCCCATGTAGGTGTTTCATCATACCATTATTGCTTTAATTAATCCAAAACAGCAGTCTTGTAGTTTCAGTAAATAAGAAGCCACTGAACTCTGATACAGTGTAAGACTAAAAGTCATTGACATGAAGAACCACAATTTATGTTTCATCATTTATTACTGTAATAAATGGATGGTTTATGACAACAATAAAAGATGGAGCCATTGTTCCATCTACACATAGACAAGAGAAGAAAAGCTGAAATATGAATAACCCTATTTATGCTTCATCATTTTCTTGCCACAGAAACCTGGTCAATGCTACTGCCAGTCCTGTACGTAGCAAATCAACCAAAGGTTTATCATTCTCTAGTCTTGTTAGGGTAAAGAACCTGTTGTCAGGAGCAGTCTGAAATGACGGATAGCAAGGGCAGTTTACGTGCATCAAGCTGAATGAGAAGTAACGCTTTGGTGTAGCACATGGATATCATTAAATTAATTGTAAGGCTGTTCTGCCTTGTTCATCTTCACTGCATACAAATCTAAAAACCTCAGTGGTGATTACATAATATGGGATATATGTTTTTCCTTGACTGCCTTCATAGAGTGTACGTACAGGCCATAGTCATGAAAGAGGCTAAGCTTTTTTTTTTTTTTTTTTTTTTTTTTTTAATAGCAGATAACAATTCAGAGTTCCTTTACAGCATTGCTCTTGCCACAGCCTTCAGTGACAATTTTAACTTGAAGATTCATTGAAGCAAAAATAAGACCAAAATATATTTTCATTTCTAATATTCGGTGTGTAGGATTTAGAAAACTTCCAAAGGGTCTGAGAATCTAATGTAATCTTCAGCAAATTATAAACAAAGAATAAAAAAAAATAAAATAAGAAATTGCAAGATGAGAGCTTGAGAATAAATCAGAATTAATTATGTGAACAACTGAATGAATTGACTAAATTTAAAGACACAATTATATGTCAAATTATGCTGAAAATTAAATTGCTCACTGAAATAGAAGCAGCTCCCTGGAGGTTGTGTATGTTGTGCAATAGTATCCTGAAAAGCACCAATGTAAAATGGCTTTGTCTTACTCAATAGATTTATGGAAACAGAGAACCAATTTGATTATTTTGTTGAATGAATGTCCAGTAATTTTTGTGGCTTGTCTCTTAGTACTGAAGTGTCAACACACAACTTCAGGAAAGTAGGATGAATCATTAACAGGATTCTTGACTAAATTCAGATTAATTTGGTGAAACTCACTGTTAAGGGCAATCAGCATAAATGCCCAGGATGCCTTAACTTCTACTTTTCAAGGCTGTGCTAAGCATGCACATTTCACGTTGCATAGTGCTTTTAAGAAATAAAAAGATGCCAATGAAGCTGGTAAATATTCTTAAATATAAAATATTGTTTTTCTACTTTGTTAGATTCAGTTTTAAACATTTTGAACATGCTTTGAAACATGCTTATAGCTGAATTGAAAAAGAAGATAAAGAGCAAATGCATCATAAGTTGTGTCACTAAGTTGCCTGTTTCTTTCTATGACTATTTTTTTTCTCTTTAATATATCTTAATATGCATAAATGTGTAGTATTTATTTATATGTGTATCTGCATCTGTGTATCTTCATTGTATAAAAATAAAGAAGGCAGTATTTAAAGACAAGAAGATAGTTTTGATCTGTAACTATAACAAATGAATTGAAAACAAAACAAAGCAGAACGGAACCCTAATGATTTTGAAGTGGTAATAAGAATCTAAGTGAAGCAAAGTCTTCTGTTGATTGTTGTTACAAGAAAAAAGAGAAGAAAAATCAATAATAAAGAATAATGTGTAGATAAAACTACTCGGAAAGACAATGTGGTTTTGAGCTTCTAAGAGAGTATACTGTAAATAGCTATGAATAACAGATTTTGAAGTTGTTAAACAGTAGCAGAGTTTCCACTAGCCCTAACTGATTTTTTTTAGGTGTTTTATATCTTATGAGAGCTGTGCCACAGAGACTGGGGAACAGATTCAACAGGGACGAATTCATGTTCTAAAAGACAGAGTTCACACTTCTACAGAATAGGAGTCATCCCATCAGCATGTTCTGAATTGTTTTCCTCTCCCAAGATAACATTTCTTTTGCTCTGGAGATCAGATTCTAGCTGTACTTTTAGATAAGATAACAGAAAAAAAAAAAAAAAAGGCAGCATGAGAGGGGCAGGCAGGAGGAAGACCTGCAGGAGGAGGGTCTGCTGTTGTTATAAGGACTGTCTGATGCTATAATGAAGGACAGAAGGAGAGGGTGCCAAACTGTCTTTCGATGCTTTAAGGAGATGAGGTTTGGTAGAACAGACAAGAACTCTTCCGTACCTATACAAAAGTTCTCTTTTTTCTCATGTCAAGGCTCTAGAGGAAAGAGGATCATGAGAGGTTAAATAAAAATGATCAAAAGAGAAAATAATTCAGAAATTTTACTATTGCAGTAAGCAAGGATTGTACATTTTGGGGAACCATTGTTTGGATTTTAATTAATAATGAATATGGGCACAGCTCAGATGTAGCTATATCACATTTCCTGTGTTTGAAGACTAATAGAATTACATTTGTAAGAGCTAAAAGTTTTGTTCCCAGTCTTCTGTAATTGGCAAATGGAAGTAGCTGAAATCTGTAATGCCCTTGAAAAAGTCCTGCTACCAAGTAACCTTTACTAGAGGCACTAAGGTAGGCATTATTAGTAAAAGTGGTGTGTAATCCTAGTGATTGAAGCATGATCCTTGACAGCTTTTCTGCTCTGGTCTCTGGCTCTTCTTATCTGACAAGAGCAAGCTGAGCTAGGCTATGAGTCACTTTGAGGAATGATTCAGAATTCAGATTCAAAATGCATGGGCTCTTTTGCAGGGGTGAGTGAGAAATCTATATCTGAAAATTCTCAATAAGGACTTTACGATACCTTGGTAGGACAGTTTGTTGACCTTACTCAGAAGTTGAAGTTTGGATGCATCTGATTATACTGGAGGAGGAATAAATTGACATAAGAATGGTGAGGAAGAAAAGCAGAGTCCTAATTAAAATAATTCATTCTTTTGTAACTCAATAGCTTGAAATACTTAAGATTTGCAGGTTTCAGTTCACTGACATTCGTTATTCTTGGCTAATAAGATCTCATAGCTCTTTAACCTTGCTAACTGTTCCTGTGTCTTTCAGATGAAATCAACACAGATTTGTGGTTGAGCCAGAAGAAAATTAATTAAATTCTGAGAACAAACTTTTTCTAACTTCGTTGTTTAAGGAGTTGCAGATGGCACTGAAAATAAGGGGTTTTTTTCTGTAGTAGGAAATAGTTTGGTCCTTACAATCATTAGTATGACATATACAAAATAAAACGATGTGTAATAGTATAACTATATGTAGTGACAGCAGCCATGGGTTTGCAATGAGTCAGCCATTTTATAATGGTGCTACTGTGTAGATTAAGTGCTTTGCAATTCTGAAAAATTTATGCTAATGCAAGCAAACACATCAGTTTCTTTCCTGGGCCATAATCAAAGGAATCATAAATAAGAGGAATGAATAATGCAACTTAGAGCTGAGCAAGGAGTTGTTCTTTGAGTTCCTTCCTATTTATATGCAACCTGCATAAAGGGGGTTATAGCAAAGATTATGGTCTTGCTCAGTTTTCTTTTTGGTCAACATATAGCTGGTGAGTTGTAGTTTTGAAAGCAATCCATGCCACTTAAAATTATATTGCAGTCAACACAGGATGTTACCTTTGCATGAAGTACCACATATGAAAAAAGATTCTGTTGCTTGGAACTTGACTCTATTTCAGACTTCTCCCTAGAATGTTGTACAGCATTTTAATGTCACAGTTTGGGCTTAAATTCAAAATACTTACCTTTAAGTTTGTGGTGTGGTTGTTTCAATAAGTTGATATTTCCATTAATACTTAATTGGATATTTTGAATGTTAGAGAGAAGGCTAAATGGTATGTTTTGTATCAAAAATTGTTCTGAAACTGAAAATGAAACGTGTAATGTCAATGAACTTGCACACATAGAAGGTTGCTGTTTTCTTTGTTGTGAGTTTTGGCAGTTTTCTTTATGTTTGGTCCTTTGTTGTGGTGGGTTTTTTGTTTGTTTGTTTGTTTGTTTGTTTTTGTTTTTTTTCTGGCGGGAGGCTGGGGGTTGGAACTGAATGAACACAATTGGGCACAACTTCTCTGATGCTGAGTTGTACAGATCTCCTGCAGGTCAAGTACCAAAAAACTCATTAAATTATTCTTGTCTTCATGAAGCAGATTGATTTGAAGTCACATGTAAAGAAAGAGGCTTGGGTTTCTGGTTTTAACTATGGATAATTTAACCCATGTAAATATTTATCAGGAGGAATAATGTCCAAAATGCCCATGTCATGTTTGTCTCAGAAGTCATCTAAAAAAGTCTCTCCTACTGCAATTAACTTAGTGTCTTTGCAAACAAGTTATCACCAATGTCAAAGGTTTTTTGGGAGATTTAAAAAAAATGACATAATATTTTGATGACACATCAAAAGACACAAGGTAGGTGGCTTAAAAAACAATACAAACTATTTTGGGGAGGAAAATAACTATGTTGTTAAAGCATCCTGTTAGAGTGTAGGCTTTTGTAAGACTGAAACATTTTGGAAACTTCCATACATCATATCCAAATAATATAAAATCACTGATTAGAGAAGTTGTTTACTCCATAATGGATAACTTCAGAAATTGCATTACCTTATCTGTTTGGGGAAACTACTGGATTGTGCTTTTTAGTTAATGGTTGTGACAGTACAGATGGATCTATCGTCTTATCACTAAAAAAGATCAAACCAGGTAATGAAAGCTGGATTTCCCTGCAAACCATCTTGGAACTACAATGCCCCTTCTTGTGCCATACATGCCTACATATCTATATCATCTATATCTATATATCTCCATCTTTGCTAGCTTTTTTACTAAATTGTCTACATAATATCTGCACCTCATTGTGGTTTATATAGGTTCACCTATTCAAATATATATATTATTATCTTCATGTGTTCTGAAAACCGGAAATAGCAAGAGGAGATCTTTCTGGAACAGTGGTCCATTAGCCATTGTTAACTAGGATACCTTTACAGATTTCACTGATACATTGCCCGTGGTTTGAGTTCTGTGTCCACAGAGTATTTCTTTAAAAAAGTGAAGTAGTGTAGATTATGCTGAAATTATTTGAGAAACAGGTATGACCAGCATACCTCTGACCACAGGCTTGGGTTTCTTCTTCTTTTTAAAAAATGCCTAGTTGTATGAAAATAATTAGAAAATGTAAAGGGGGTTTGGAAAAAAAAAAGGTCTATTCTGTTCTTGTAATTATATAGACAACAAATAATGAGGACCCCTAATGCAAAGCAAATCCTGATGTAAATCTCAATACAGGAAGGACAAATGCACCAAAGGCACCATGATGTTTATTGTTTCAGGCTCTCATCTCAAATTTCACTAAATCACTTGTGCCCTTTGAGTGGCATTCTCCTGGAGTTGCCTGGTAAAAACGTATCTGGTATAAACTGGGAAAGATAACCTGTATGGATTTTCTCAGTGCCTTTTCTAAGTGGTATAGCCTCGTTGCTAAAAGTGATTTTACACTATTGAGAAAAGTCAGCAAAAGGAACTAAATTACTGGGAGCATTTCAGCCTTTAGTGACAGAACTATTTTCCATTGGGGACCTTCCACTTTCTCGGAGTTAGTACCTGGAACAGATAAGTAT
This sequence comes from Phylloscopus collybita, assembly GCA_027886175.1. NCBI lineage: Eukaryota > Metazoa > Chordata > Aves > Passeriformes > Phylloscopidae > Phylloscopus > Phylloscopus collybita. The sequence continues at coordinate 77,726,770 of JAJNNQ010000075.1, read as the reverse complement.
TTAATTCTACTGCTAAGGTTGCAGTTAATAATACAGGTAATAATTACACCACTGAAGTTAATAATCTCATTTTGCTCAGTCCTAGATAATGTAAAATGCTGCTATAACCTGGATACCTCAGATACTTGGTAATAGAATCTCCTTAAGCTTGTTTTGGATAGACAGAAAGAGAAACACTGAATATAAACTTAGAGTTTTAGTACAAGAATTGTATTAGGACTCTAAAAGTGAAGAAATGTCTCATGGACAATAATGACTTTCCATTAATACCTGTAATTCCAGGCTAATTGTCTTCACAAATACCTGTATCAGTCCTATTTTAGAAAAAAAAAAATAGAATTGAGATGAGTTATGTCACTTTTTCAAAAATAGTGCATTTATTTGGTTTTCTTTTTAGAGCATGCCAGCTCTTAAAAAACTGTGTTTTTGTCCAGAAGGGTAATTTTGACAATATTCATACCTCTCTTTTTGGTTTGGGTATGCGTTTGGTTTTTTTTTTGTTTGTTTTTATTAGTTTATCTGATTCTTATCACCAAGAATTCCCAGAGGTTCCCAAGCAATGTTCAATGCTGATATAGATAAGTGTATATAATACTACATTATTTAGTTGTATTTAATATTAAAAAAAAAAAGATGTTGAAATCATGAGAAATGCCTGTCCTGACATGCACCAAAACTTTTGGATGTGATTCTTTGAGGAAAAAAAAGGTAATTTGGAATACTGTAATTTCCATATGGATAAACAACACAAGAATCCTACCTATCTCAATATGTTACTGCCAAAATCAAGCTTTCAGTACAGTGAATCTGTGTTGGAAAAGCATGAGATTAAATTAAAATGTGTGTGTGTGTACATATGGCATACATTATATATTATATGTAATTACATACACAAACTTTATATGATGTATATAATATATAATGTCTATATTTTGTATGTGTAGGTATACATTAGAAAATGTTACGTATTCTCTAAAATACATTTTAGAGTTTGCTACAGTTTTGGGAAAGAAGTTTGAACTTTTTAAAAAAAATTCTGAATTGATACTTCAGAAACTCTTAAAAAGAAGTAGCAAAATTTTGTTGATAAATGTAATCAGATGCCTTAATAAGATTTCTCAAGCTTATACTTGTGCATTATAATAAGTAGGAAAATATATTCTGCATTTTATGACAAAGAAAGTAGAAATAATATATTATCATTTTTATCTTCATGTTTATCTTATGTACGGTGAAAAAAGTCCTTCCAAATGAGTATATGCTAATATGCTATAGGCTTTCAGTTCAGTAAAGCAACTTTGTACAGGTTTAAATCCTACTAAAACAAATGTACATTCTGTCTGTTAAACAATTTGTTCTGATGCCTGAACAGAGGCACCAGGTATGAGGAGAAGCAGCAGAAAGTTGAAGTGAACTGGTCAAGGATAAACAGGTAGGCAGAAGTGGAACAAAACCCCCTATAATCTTAAAATTTTATTCTGGATTGTTGTTGGAACCATGTACCTATTCCCTCCAAAGTGAAAGGTCGAGTGCCTTCACCTGAAAGTAATAAAATTAAAAAAAAAAAAAACAAACAAACAAAAAAAAACAAACAAAAAACACAAACAAACAAACAAACAAAACCAAACAAACCACACCACAACAGAAAGGAAGGCATTCATTTTTAAGAACTGAAGGAAAAAAATATTTCTAGCAGAGCTAGGACTAGGACTAGATTTTTATCAAAAGATTATACTTTCTTTTTTCCTTAAGAACTTTTAAATTACATTCTCCATTGTAGTAAGACAAGAATTTAGACAATAACCAGAAATGCCAGATACATGAGAAACATTCTATGTGGTCTCAGTCCATACAGTAAAGTCTAATACTTTATTCCCTAAGGATGATTATCGGAGACATCTGAGGCAATATGTGTTAACCTGAGGTGCTGTTGGGTATGTGAAGTTCCAGGCACTTTGTCACTTTTTCTACAAAAGCCTAAGGATAAGATTTTTTTGAAGTTATTTGTTTTTTTTTTTATTTATTTCAATTTTCTGAAGGATTATTATGGTGTAGGTATATTAATTTCAGGAGATGTGCTTATTGGAACTGTCCTTCTGACATAGGTGAGAAAGCATTCAACAGGTTTTTTGACAAAGATTTATTAAACCATGTTATTTTCTTGTACAATTTTCATGTGCATGTTCCTATGTTGTGCATATAGGATAGATACAAGTTATGTACGTAGACATACAGGATACAATATTCTTGTTATGCCAGGTGCAGGTCCTAGGTGCTAGCAGGAGCAGTGAGGGTCTGTGCAGCTGTGAGGAGAAACTGGTGCTCCCCCTTGCTGTACACAACCAGATCCAAGACAAGGCCCAGGCTGAAGCAGAGAAGAGCATGAGGAGGAGGGAGCAACAGAGAGAAGCTCTCAAAACTGACTGCAGCCCCTAATTCTTCATCCCTCTAACTGCTCAGGGAGGAGGAGGTAGAGGAATTGGAAGTGAAGGAGGTGAAGGTCAGCCTGGGGAGAAGCTGTAGGAGAGGAAGATATTTTTGATTTTACCTTTCTTCCTCACCATCAAATTGCGTAATATGGACCATACATTAATTTTCCTGAAATCAGGATGGTTTTGCATATGGTGGCAATTTACCAGCAATCTCCTTGTCTTTATCTCAACCTAAATGTTCTATCTTATTTTCCCCCACTGTCCTCTTGAAGGGAGTGAGAGATTATGAGTGTCTGGTAACTTTTCAAAGTCAACCCATCTCATCTTTGCAATGAAAACTAGAAATGGGAATAAAGTATCAACCTGAAAAACGTTTTAAAGGCTTGTTTTAGAAGGGTAATTTCAACAGCACATTGGAGATACGTGTTTTAAGTGAAGATCCTAGGTAACCTGTTTGCTGGCAAGTATCTTCCAGTCTTCTGGTTCTCTGTGTACAAAGAGCTACAACAGAACTTACCATTTTGTGGAAAACTAGAGGTGTCACCTGAAAGTGTCAGGACCCACCTGAAATGATTGTGTCATAATGACTCATGTCTTTGGATAGTGCTTTATCAGTGATACTGAAGGCAGTCTTGTTCAGAAAAGCTGTGGTGGTGGTGGGGATGGCAGTGTTGAGGCACCTTCAAATTAAATACTTGTATAAATTTAACTTGTATTCAGTTCTTTTGCTGAATACATTGAGGAATAGGCAGCAAGTTATATATACAGTCCCAGCAAGGCTGCCTGTGATGGGGGATTAGAGACCACAAAATTATGGAAAGAACAGGGAAACAATAAAAGCATTTGTTCATACTGTTATACATTCATCTTTTTTCTTATAGTATATAATTAAACCTCTGTAAACAATCTTCCATGCTGTTACTGATGAACTCTTAAATATTTAAATATTGTAGATCTATTACAGTCTGTAACTATTTGGGTAGAAATAAACCTTCCCAAATACTTGAGGGATAGCAAGTTAATTTATTCAATAAAATATTCTGTGGGGTTTTCTTTTTAATTATTAAAACCATAATGCATTCATTAATTATATGACATTTTAATCAAAAGTAGTGCTGTATAGTGTGACAGCTAAGTGCACATACATTTTAACAAAAAAAACGTCCCTGGCAGTAAAATCAGAGCTACGTTAAGAAATTTTTCTTTTGTACTATTCAAGAGACTAATCTATAAACCTGCACATTACAAATAAAACAAATGTTTTCTTTTTTTCTTTTTAATTTGTGAGTAGACTTGACGGTAGATCCAAGGCCCACTCCTGTCCACTCTTGCTATTGGATAAAATCTTATAGCTAGAAATAGAATAGGAAAAGGAAAATATCACCCCCATTTTAAAAAAACAGGAGAAAGGATGATCCAAGGAACTATAGATTGGTGAGTCTCACCACTCTGTCTGGGAAGATCATGGGGCAGATCCACCTAGAAGATGTGGTAAGGCACACAAAGGACAAGGAGATTATCTGAGAGAGCCAGCATGGCTGATGGAGTGACAGAAATGTTAGACAAGGGAAGATTGAGCAAAGTCATCTATTTGGATTCTGTAAGGCCTTTGACGTGGTCCCACATAACACCATTATCTCCAAATGGGAGAGACATGGATTTGAGCAGTGGACTATTTGGTGCATAAGGAATTGGCTGGGTGGATGCAGAGAGAGAGTTGTGGTCAATGGCTCTATGTCCAGGTGGAGGCCACTGACAAGTGTGTCCTTCAGGGCACCTGTCTTGGGTCTGGTGTTCTTTCATATTTTTATCATTTATACAGACTGTGAGATGAAGCGCATCCTCAGCAGGCTTGCAGATGACACCAAGCTGAGTGGTGCAGTTCTCACACTTGAAGGATGGGATGCTATGCAGAGGGACCTGCACAAACTTGAGAAGTGGGCCCATGAGAACCTCAAGAGGTTCAACAAGGCCAAGTGCAAGATGCTGCTCTTGATTTGGGGCAATCCCAGACATAAGTACAGAGTGGGAGAGAAAGTCATTGAGAGCAGCGCTGTGGAAAAGGACTTAAGGTTGCTGCTGGATGAGAGGCTGGACACGACCCAGCCATGTGCACTCACAGCCCAGAAAGCTAAACAGTTCCTGGGCTGCATCCAAAGCAGTGTGGCCAGAACATCAAGGGAGATGATTCTGCCCCTCTGCTCTGCGACCCCTCTGCATTTTGTGAGACCCCACCTGCAGTGCTGCATCCATATCTGGGGCACCCAAGATGGGAAGAATGGACCTCTTGAAGCAAGTCCAGAGGAGGGCTATGAAGATAAAAGGTTGGAGCACCTCTTCTGTGAGGACAGGCTGAGGCAGTTGAACTTGTTCAGCATGTATAAGAGGTGGCTTTTTGTAAGAGCTTATAGCAACTTTTTAAAGCCTTAAGGGGGCTTATAAAAAGGAGGGAGAAGAACTTTTTATATGGGCAGATAGTGACAGAACAAAAGACAATGATTTTAAACTGAGAGAGGGAGAAATTCTTTACTCTCCTTTAGGAAAAAGTTCTTTTTAGAGTGGTGAAGCACTGGAACAGGTTCCAGAGGATGATGGCTGACCCATCCATGGAAATGTTCAAGGCCAAGTTGGACAGGGCCCTGAGCAGCCTGAACGTAGTAAATGGCATTCCTACCCACGTCAGGGTGTGGATTTGGATGACCTTTAAAGTCCCTTGCAACCCAAACCATTCCATGGTTCTATAAGCATGTTGGTGCTGATCCTAACCTATAGGACACTTAAGAAGTACAGTAATAGTGATGATAATGGCTAGCATAAAAATGCAGGAACCTCAGAAACAGCAATTTAATGAGTGCAGAACTTAACAGAAAATTTGTCTGCAGGGAAGATAAGTTCGACATTTTCATTAAAAGAAACATGAATCTTTGTAGACACCACACATTTTTCACTTGCAGACTCTAGCACAGGATGTGTACTTCATATGCATTTATATATATATATATATGTATATATATATATAAAGGATTCAATCCAGTAAGCCTATAGGTTCATTGAGTCGAATTCTTTTCATTTTAGCTCACAAGGTACTGTGTAATTAACCTGTTTACTCCCTGGAAACTATTGGTATTTGTAGAAGTATATCAGAGGATATTTTGTTTTCAAAGAAAAAAAAAATTGAAAACAGAAATTATTTTATTTTAACGGAAATCAAGTAGTACCTCAGAAATACTAATATTCAAAGATCTTTGGGGACAAATGTATCTAGCAATCATTTAGCAGAAATTTCATCACATTGTTAGATGTAAGCTAAGTGGTTATTTTGCAAGATTGCTAAATCAAATTCTTCAAAGAAATTTAACAGCTTATTAATATGTAGTTATTTATTTTAACATTCATGATTAAACAACATTTTAAGATAAAATACTGTTGTTCTTTTTTCTTTTTTTTCATAGAATTCTGGTAGTTGTTCTGCCTAGGTAGGAGTTTAATTTTGTAGCAGGTGATGCTGTTACAGGATTCGTAATATAGTGATGCAAAGACATTCATACTTTGAAACAAACTTTGAAGCCAAGGTTTAAAATCTAATCAATAAAATACAGGAAGAAAAGGGGGTTTTATTTTTTTTAATCATATTAATACTCCAAATGTGCAAAGTGTTTGGTGGGTTTTCTTTCCTTCCCATTGTTAAAAATCCCTAGAACTAATTAATCCTGTTTCAATAAATGTCAAATATTCACTTTCTTTTGTTTGAGGAGCCCTGACATTACAATAAGGACCCCAGACAGGAGAAATTATTGTCTGTGCATTATGTTAAAGCTTATGCACCACCTGGTGGTTTTGAGAGATTGTTCTGTGCCACATGAGTTACATCTGAAGAACTGATTCCCCAGGTCACAGAGAGTCCAGCTCTAAACAGCCACAGTAGCAGAGTAGAATGTGTCTGTGCATCTGGCATTCCTTGACAGAGATGAAAGGAAAGATGTATTCTGAATTCACACAGGGGTCTTAAGTCTAGTGCTTTTGCAAATATTTTCTTTTTTCTGGAGTTCCTGTTATTTACAGGTGACATAATCATCCACTGACCTTTCCTCCTTCTCTTCAATATCCTTTCCACAATTGCACATGTCCAAGATTGATTAAGTTAATAATCTCAACCAGACTTATTCCACTAGTTTTTTATCTGTGGACCATTGAGTGGAATTGTGGTTGTTGGGTTTGTTTGTTTGTTTGTTTGTTTGTTTGTAGTTCGTTTGTTTGGGTGGTTTTTTTTGTTTTGTTTTGGTTTGGTTTTTTTTGGTGTTTTTTTTTTGGTTTTGTTTTTGTTTTTTTGGGTTTTTTTTTTTTTGGTTTTTTTTTCACCCAAAGGCTGTTATTCTCACCGATTATTCCCTCTGCTTTTCGATTCAGTATCTGGTTATATATATTTCTAGATATGCCCTATTTCCTTTCTTAATTATCTGGTAAGCAAGCAAGAGGACATGGATAAGAGTCTTACCATGCAACAAGATCACCTAGAGCCATCACCTTCCTTTCACACATGCTAAGTAATTAACGAAGGGCGATGTGCAATACTGTCAAATGCACACAGCTAGAGAGCTGTGTTGCTCTCTCTTCTCTAAGACTATATTGGAAATGTCTTTCTGTGCTGGCAACAACATGCTGCTTACCCCTTGCAGTAAAGCTCATTTTTCTCCCTCTTCCTGTCCTCCAGCTGCATTTTCAGTATTCCACCTTAGTGTCTTTTTACCCAATTTTCCTTCCACAACTCCAGACAAAGCATGATTTTTCGGGAGTTTTTAGTTTGGTTTGTTTCTGTTTGGTTTTGGAACTGAAGCAAAGCATTTTTAAAAATCATTCCACACACAAAAAAAATATTTCTTCTTCACATAAAAATTCTTATTTAAAACTGAAAAAACAGTAGGATGAAATCTTCAAAAATGTTCCTCCAGCTTAGTCAGCATGAAGATGCCTAACTAGTAGGGCAAAGGTAAAGAGAGATATAATGTATTTGAAATAGACCTATATATAAATCAGAAGTTACCAGAATATATTTGCAGGCCAGCTATGTGGCAGATGATAAAGCAAGAAACAAGCTAGAATTATCCTGCATACACTCTTCAGGGAAATCCATTGAAAGTTAATTCAGAGAAGTGCAAAACCCAATCAGTAATGACTCAATAATTTGAAAGCCTTGATATCTTTTATTCTCTCATTCTAATGTTCTTCAAGTGTTCTTCACCTAGAGACTTCTATTTCAGCTTACTTCTGCTTTGCATTCAGAATCTAAACAGTATTGCTTTGACTTTGAAGTGCATTTTTTTGTCTAGAATGGAAAAAGTGATCTCAGAACCAGTTTCACTGCAAGGCATTCATAGTTATTGCCTTCATATGTTTTATACGGAGTTTGCTGACTGTTAAAATCTTAGGAAATATAGAAATGTATGAAAGATACTCTTCTAAGACAAATCATAAAGCCATATATTATTCTAACAGGGTTTTTTTTGGAGCCACAAACCATTTCAAAATAAGGCTATTAAATTGTTTTATAACTTCCTTGCAATTTATTTCAAGATTGAAAGAAGATATATGATAAATTATGTGTCATGCTGGTTTTGTATACACCATACTTTAGTAAAATAAATAAATAAATAAACAAGCTGGGCTGGTGTACAACAAATCTTTTGTGCTACAGGATTTTTTGATCATTGATTTGGATTTTTTTTTTTAATTACAAATCAAATCTATCCTGTGGCAAACAACTTCCTCTGTATATTTGCAAAGTTAGTGTTTTGCAAGAGACTTTTGCTCTCCTGCATGGTGTTGCACATACCACAAGTCCCAACACATGGGGAAAAGGCAGAGGGTAAATATAAAAGCAATGCTCAGATGATGTAATTTATATGAGCTGCTGTTAAGGGTCTAAGAATATATGACTTTCAGATAAATAGGTATCAGGGAGAAGAAGAAAAGGGAGTACTTTTCCATTCTCTGAATTTTTTGGATATTAGGAGACACTGTTGAGTGATTGGCCTGCCTAGTAATACCATTTTCTAGTCACAGTTGCCTTTAGCAGGGAATGCTATTGAACAATGACTTATTTACTTTGAGTCTGGCTGCTACTACCTTTACTGGAGGTAAACAATAATAGATTTTTTTTTTTTCCCATAGCCTGTGGAAGAAGGTAGATTTGTACCATGGTAGGATGATCTCCTGGATTTTTCCTCTGCTTTTTTGCTCCCCATTCCTATCAGTGATTTGCTTTTTTTGTACATCCTCTGATGAAATTCTCCAAATACCAACCTGATCCTCTCTATGTTGAACTAGAGTTCATCGTTTTATTTGTGGAAGTAGGTTTATTTTTTGTCATGTTCACCTTTATTAATCAATAACACTTTTCATTTGTCATTTGCCATTTTGTCATTCTGTTGAAGGCCTCTAAGAGCTCACCTTGCTGCTTACGTCTTACTCAGGTTATTGATGAGGATATCAGACAAGCCAGAGGTCAGAAATAGTTCGAGCAGAGGCTCTGGAAGGATTCCACTGATGACAACCCCTACCACCACCCCTCCGTTATACAAAATAGCTCTTTACATGTATGGTCTGAATTCATGTCTTTAAATGCAGTGGCTGCTTATTTTTCTTAAAAGCCTGAGGTAAGGAAGTCTATATTAAAATCTTTTGGAAATCTAAGGAAGACACAAGAACTCTCATCCAAATGTGTTGAAAAGTCAGGTGACTACAAATTTGGCAACATCAGCTTCTGTAAAAGAAAGGACCGTTGTCCCTTCTCAAGCAAAGTATTCACCCAGATATTCACACTTTTTTTTTCCTACTCTTTTTCCTTTATCTTTTTAAATTTGTATTAATAAATATGAAGTTCCTTAAACCCTTTTGAAACCTTTTGTAAAAACGAACGTTCACATTTGCCTCCCTTCAGTCAAGAGCTATCAACTAATTTTCACTGAGAGGTTGTACGTCATCATTAGCGTTCATTTTTTTCTTTCCTTGACTTCTTGTTAAGCTCTTAAGAGGGTGTCATCTGATAGCAATCATGGTTGTTGTGTGACTAGAATGTGTTATTAAATGTTAGTATTACATTCCTTCAAAAGGCCATCATATATACTTAGCATCCAGTTACCTAAGGGTCAAGGACAGAGATCCTTTCTAGCTTATGCAGCCTTTTATAGGATTTCAGGGCTTAGTTATATCCACTCAGGGAAGTAGAGAATGATGTTGAGATAAAGTAGCCTCTCCCCATAAGCAGAGAGACACCCAAACCTTGAAAGGAAAAAAACAAAACCACTCTGTTCACTTATGTTATTATTGTAGCTCTCTAATATGTGTACTAGATATTATCAGTTATTTTTAATTAAATAAAATTTTGACAAAATAAAAACCAGTTTGAGAGTCTAGCTATAGTTAAGAGAGCTCATGTTGATGTGTGGGATAAGTTCACATTCTATGCACTGTACTTTTTTTTTTGATGGAATCATTTATTGTATTCTGGTGTAATTTTCTGTCTTCAGGTGTAATTTAAGCAGTGAACATGTTTCTATATACACACACCCACACTATATAGATTTTTTTGTAGTTAAAGAGATGAGAAGCAGAGAATTAAGTGAAATGGTAGTATTGGATCCAACCCATTCTTCATTTAAATGTAAAAGAGGAATGAAATTGCTCTGTCTATTGTAAGTGGATTGTCTTCACAGTCTCATAAAAATGAATTCACTAGTTTGTACTTTGTGCAAAAAAGCATGAAAAATCACTTCAAGTGATTTCTGAGTCACAATAGCAAAAAAGAAAAAGAGAAAAAAATCTAGTTTAGTCAATATTTTACTAAAGCCTTAATTTTCAAAATACAAGAATACAAAATCTATTGATTTTATTAATTTAAATCATTGTGGGTATGGGGAGAAAAAATAAAGTTTACAACACTGACTAGCCAATAATAAACTTCCGACTTTGTGTTGCTAGTGAGTTTTCTCACATGAGAAAACCCCATGATTTTCTGAAGATGCCCTGTCTAGAAATAACAAAATTTTATAGGGCGCTGAATGATTTATAATCACATATAGTTGTTCTGAATTACATTTTTTTAATTTCAATTATTGCATGACTTTAGGAATCAGTTTGTTAGGATTCACTTAATAGGTAGCTTCTCACTCATTAAGCACAGCATCGTTAAATCTGGTAGCTCATTTCAGGTGCAAAGTACTCCATTTTGCAGAGCAAGTAGAGAGGGAATAGGTAAATCTTTCAGTAATCCTGAAGGCCAAGTTTGACACATTAATTATATAACAATTGATATAAAACTGCTGCAGGTGGCAGCTCTGAAAGGAACAGCATAATGGGTGTAACTAATACAAAGTAAAAATTAGAGCTGTAAAAGCCCTTGAAGGAATACTTACTTTTTCATGTGAAATCTTTTTTCAATATTAAACACTGTGACTTTCACCCCATATACACATATATATACATGCATATATATATATATATATATATATATATATATATATATATATATATATATATTCACTACTCATAGTAATCCCAAAGTGAAAGAATAAGGCTGGAAGGTGGAAAAAAAATATTTTGACAGTACGTAATTGTTTTCATACTGTATTAACCACATGTTTTGGAAGTTGTACTGATTGAGTATCATATCCAAAGAAAGTGAGTTTACTCACCTCTATCGCATGAACATATGATTGCTTACAAGACTAACCAATGTTTCTAGTAAGAAAATAAGTAAAGTTAAAAATTAGTTTTTATGGCAATCTGAAATTTGATGACGTCTTTTAAAAGCCAGGAATTATAATGAACAGTTTATAAAACTTTACCCATAATACTAAGTTTTTAACTATTGAAGTTTTGTGTTGGGAGCTGTCCTTTTTTCCAGATTTGTACAAGCAAAATGAAATGTGACTGGAATGTCATTATTAAGAAATAAGATTAGTGCCATAGGTACCCTCCTTGATCAACTAAGAAATGTGAATTTGCTTCTTGTGTGCATGTCATTGTAAACTATACTTAAAATATACTTGTTCATCCTGTTTGAAAGATTTACACAATAAAATTACTTCTATCTCAAATCCATTTGTTAACATTAAAAGAACATTTCTACCATAATAGTTTGTCCTTTTCTGTTTGTTTATGTTCAGTGACAGAAAAACAGAATTTTACTTACAATTTTCTCAAGTAAATTCTTAAATATGAATTAGTATTTTTGAAAGAAATGGAATAAATAATCAAGAATCTATATTCCATGAAAAATTAAGTTTTTAGGAACAGTTAATGGGCAGGACTAACACAAAAATACTGTTTCAGATTCAGAAATGCTGTTCTCTACATCAAAATTTAGGGCATTTGTGCCTATCTGTATCTACTAAAAATCTAGCCTAGAGTTTTATACATAGAGAAATATGAGGGAGAAAAATTGTCGTGCACTTCGCCGCTTCTAAAAAGAGACAAAAATTGCTGACCACTCACACTTTGATCTGAAACATCCTCTCATGTGAAAAATAAGCTCAAAGTATATTAAACAGCTGATTGTCTCTCTCTTTGTCATCTCTCTCTTCTGAAACAACGTTTATGTCCCTAAATACTAGATTGTCTTTAAAGCTATAGGTTTTTTACACACATAAGAGGACAGAAAATAAAATGTCTTTTTAAACTGTCCAGGTACTTATTTTTCATTTTGAAATGTGTTCTTTTCTCCTCCACCATCTACCAGGATACTCAGAAGACAAATTGGATTTTAGGATTAAAGGGAAATGAAGGGTCAGAAATAATGCTGTGTGCATAATCTGACTACTTATGTAGCCCAAGCTGTGTAAACAAATCAGCAAATTTGTAGTCTTTGAAGAAAAGAACACAACAAACACTGCCTGAGTATATAGTGTATTTAGTTGACCAGCTCAGTTCTAAAGAACTATTGTGTGCCCAGCAAACACGTAAGAACAAAAACGCAATCACAGTTCAGTGCTTTCTGGGTAAGTTGGTTTGTTTACCAACAGGACAGGTAGCTCACGGTGAGACTGTTGGTAAGTCAGTTGGGGTCCAACTGGGTGATTCTTTCCAGCAGGACACACCAAATCTAATGATACATTGCATATAAAACTGTGAATCGACAGTCAGAGCCATTCTCAAACCACCAACAAAAAGCAGTTTCACTCCTCAAACCCAGGGGGCAAGAGGGGAGACACCATGAGGGAGCAAACCTGGCACGGGTGCAGGGAGGAGCTACAGATGGCAACAGTCAATGAATTAAACAACAACCTTGGGAAAACAGTGATCAAAGCAGCACTTTATCTCACATCAAGAGATTTAGCTCAAAAAGAGTACCATAGCGCAGAAATTAAAGCCTTTGACTGGAGAGTTATTTGGGAGTGCTGTTTATTAGCTACTGTTTAGATTTAGTGCTTTCACAGTGCAATTACTGATAAACTAGAGTCTCTGCCAAATCAGTCTGTAACAAATATGTCATTAGAACTTTTAAACGACCCAATCACTTTGTTCCTAGAAAAAGATGATTCATCTTCAAATGGTTGACAATCTTGTTTAGCTGCTATAAGAGTGGCAAAAACTGACATGCTATAGCCATTTAAATGCTAAAGACAAATTAATTCTTGTTTCTTTATAAAAAATAAATGTGACTGAAATTTTTATTGTTCTTACCAGTGTATCACATCTGTTTCCTTTATCTATTTTATTAATTCCTGCTATCAATGTTTTTTTTTTCTTTTGTTTTCACAAAATATACCAAGTGGTTATTTTTTGTGATCTGTGATATCACCCCATAATTCATTCCTAGTGGTGCTCTCAGTTAGTGAGTTGTTGGTTTATTTTCTGTTTAAAATTCAGACAAGACTGAGGCCTAACGAAAATTTTGGTACTCAATCACAAGTTTATGTATTCAGGCTGTCTTTTTTCAAAGATAAATTCTTCAGGCACCACATTCTGTATAACTCATCTGCTAGGTTTTCAGCTATTCTGCATGCTGTATAACACAAGTTTTTTTCCATAGGACAAACAGTTTTTTTCCCTTAGCAGTTCCATAGTGATTCTGTGGCAGATTCTACAGTCTCTGTCATGGAAAAAGAACATGTACACTGGTGTAGCAGGTTGATTTGGGGTTTGTTTGTTCGTGGGGTTTTTTGGGGGGGTGGGGTGGGGTTGGTGAGATATGGCTGAAATTAGGAAATTCTTAATCCTTTTCATTATGTGCCACAGAAGACCACAGTCTGAGACCTGTCTAATTCATTCTTTTAAAAGCATTCACCCTCAGGAGAATGTCAGAGTTCACACTGATATTTTTGTACCATATCTGTTTTATTTCCAACTTAAAAGTAAACTTGTTTCATTTCCAGTTGTAACTCCAGTTGTACTGGTTCCTTCACACAGCTCTGCCTGTCTTCATGTCTCCTCAGAAATCTGCACTATAAGCCTTTTTAATTCTCTGACATGTAATGAAAGAAGTACTTAGCATAAAAGAAAAAAGATATTTTTCAGTAATTTTTTTCATAGATATTACGAGTTACTAACTAAAATTAAAATCAAAATTAACAAGCCTAAAGTGCCAATATGTTATCACATGAAAACAAAACCTTTAAATAATTCCTAAAAACAATCTGTGCTAGTAAATGAATGAGAGCTATTTTGTTTTATAGGTAGGATCTAAGTGCTAGTATATTATAAATTTGGCCTGTGCACCATGAGAAAAAAGACTTTCACAATTTGACTTGATCAGGAGAGCAGTTGCGAGCTCTGCACTGGCATCATGCATTGTCAAATGGGAAGAAGTTATAACAACACAGAAGAAATAATACTAACAAAACCAGATAGTGTGAAATATCTAGTTAGGGTACACTTCTGTGCAATTTTCAAGCTTTAAAATGTGCTAGATTAAGATGCTGATACAGTTTTTAAGAAAGGCTTTACCCAATTTTTCTTTCTGACTAGTACAAAAGATGGAGATTTCAAGTAAAGATTAAACAAAAAAAACCAAACACCCCCCCCCCCCAAAAAAAAAAAACAACATCAGAAAAATTATTTAGAAGAACAATTTTTGTTGTTTTTTGACACGTGAGAAAAATAATATTAAAAAAATTGCATAATCACTTATTATATAAATTAAGAAATAACAATGATTCAGTCGCACCGATTGTTCTTCAGCATTATCTTCAGGGAAAAACAAAATGAACAAAGAATAAAAGATTTTACCATCATGATTTCAAGGCACAGCTCATCATCTACAAAATTTTTATTCTCAAGTTCTAGAAGTGTGCAGGTGAGAGTATTTACACTGGAAATGGCCTGAGAAATAGATCTAGGCTACAACATAAGCAAATCTAAAGGGGTTATTTTGTTTTTCCTAGAGGCAACAGCAAGAAGAGTGTTAAGGTAAGTAAACCCCAGCATTGTTGTCCCATTTTTCTTTGCCTTCAAGCACTATGCACATTTTTGTAATTTACTGTCAATTCTGAAGACAGATAATGATGGAGTAGCATAGGTAAAGATCACAGTGATACAGGAGATAGGTCAAAGATTTTTTGCCCAAATATTGTTCTGTTATTTTTACATCCAAATCTTTGAAACAGTTATATTACAATGATAGATAATCCCATTCAAAGATAATAGGAAGAAAATTACTATTTATGCAACTGAGTACAATGCCGCACTGCATGTCCTATGTCCTGTACACAGCTGTTCTTGAATGAAGGACTCATTTACTTTTTTCCCTTTCCCCAGCAACTTGTAGGGTTTTGTAGTTTTGCTGTTGGTTTTTTTGTTTGTTGGTTTGGTTTTTGTTTGTTTGTTTTGATTTTCGGGGGGGTTTGTTTGTTTGTTTGTTTAAGGTTTTATTTGCATGAGGTCTGTTGTTTTGTTGGTTTTTTGGTTTGTTTTTTTAATATCTCAAGGGAAATTACTTAGGAGGGCATATCAATATAGAGTATTTATTGATAACTTAAAACATTATATTCTTTGTTCACAGTTTATATTAGAAAGAGTCATTCAAGGACTTTACAAATCTTTCTAGGAAAATGAGTGATCTTCCAAAATTTGCAGTTGAACTAGTGAACAGCAAACAAGTGTTCATATTAGTGTTGTTCATGCTATGAACTTAATAGTAAAGCCCATTATACTGTGTGGCAAGATATCAGCTCATTTAAGACTGAATCAGAATCCAATCATGATCATGAGAGAAGAAAGTCAAACATGTCCATCACTTTTTTGAACAAATAATAGTTACATTTAAAGAGACTGTATCGTTCTTTACAGTTGTGTGTTTTGATGGGAGCAACACTATACTTGTGATTGTTGCTAACACGATGAATGTCACAAAATGATAAGACATTTAAAATTTAAAATCCGTCTGGTTAGAAATCACTGTTTGGTTTAGGCATACGGAAAGTACTTAATATCAACCATTCCATAAATGATCCATTAGGGTCAGACTTCATGATGACACCTGGGAGCAGTATGTGTATCTTTGCCATTTACTCATTCAGCTTTCTGTCCTGTTGGGAATTAAGAGCTGTAAATTCTCCAGATAGCTGTTTGTAGTCAATGAGGACCTGAGATGACTGTGATAGGATGTTGGCTGCTGCAATTTCCAACTTGTCTACTGTAGGAGGACCCCATTGCTCTTTCAGAATCTCTCAGCTTTGATGGTGGGCTGTTTTGGGGGAGAACAGGGCGAATTGTACTAAACCATGTCTACCATTCCTTTGGCATCAGACCCTTTCTAAAATTTGTATTTTTGTATGTAAATAGCATTTTGCCTCTTCCAGACTACATCATGTCCCATACCAGAGCCATCTTCTGTCATCTTTATTGATAATTTGGTAGCTTCAGAGTGATTTTTTTGCTAATGATGAATTAAACCTCATCATCTCACAAACAATTCCAAGCTGTAGAAAAGTTCATACTGAGAGCCAAATTTGAAGTGTGACATTTGTGGCTGTTTCTTGAAGGGCCTGGCATTTCCTGTAGGACAAGCTGCTCTTTGGAGCCTAGCTGATAAATGTGACCTCAGTCAATTAAAGAAAAAAATAACAGAGATGTGTAATCACAGAAATTATAATGTAATCATGAACCCATAGTATTCTAGATGAGAAAAATTTTAACTATTAAAATCAAAATTACATTCTTTAACAGAAACAATCTAGTATAGTATTGGATGTATAACTGCGTAAGTAAACATAGCTTTTGCAAACAACTAACATGTATTTAAAAGGAAAGAAACAAGGATGAAACTGTTAATAATTTTCAAAAGTTTGGAAGAAATCAATCAAACAGATCAAAGCCCACTGATGCTGATGTCAAAACAGGATGAAACGATCCATGTCAGAATAAGGATGACAATTTTTAGCTCTAGTTTTCCCATTTTAAGCTTGTACTTATTTGTCCTTATGATATTTATCATCTTGTTTGAAGGAACTCTTTTTCTTAATAATATATTTACCAAACCATGTACCTGTGCATCAAAATCCCTCTGATCTTCTCATGAGAGGAAGCAGGATTGTTCTTAGTATTTCACTATGTAGCAGGTTTCCTTGGATCATCCCCATGGGCAGGTGAAGCTGGAAAACTTACCAAACTGTTGTATAAATTGTCTTGAAAATAGCTTTATACAGATCTCATTTTATCTAGAATTTTAGCAGATCTTCCCTTTACTCAGGTACATCTGAGACAAGTTTTTTTTTTGGTTGATTGGTTGGGTTTTGGTGTTTGTTTTTTTGTGTTTGTTTTGTTTGTTTGTTTTTTTGTTTGTGTTTTTGTTTTGGTTTTGTTTGTTTGTTTTTTGGGTTTTTTTTGTTTTGTTTTTTGTTTTGTTTGTTTGGGTTTGGGTTTGGGTTTGGTTTGGTTTGTTTTTAGTTATTTCATTATACCGTATGCAACAATCATCTGGTTATCCTCTCTTAAATCCTTCCCATACAGTTTAGAGCATTCACTCTTTTTCTTCACTACTTTTACATGTGTTCTTAATTTATACATATAGGATAGAACAAATTATATAAGCATATATGTATCTCAAGTATTTCTAATTTACTTGAGTCTTAATTTCTTTATAAAATGGCCTCCACTTATAATTAATATGTCCATGACTTTGTCTCATCTGAAGTTGTAAAAAAAATCTTTTTTTCCAAGATAGATCATGTAAATATGCATAAATATGTGCAGAATATTGATTTTTATTTCCCCTGAAGGACCATATTAAAATATTTCAAGTGAACTATTCTTCCTTTGCAAATACATTTTGAGGTCTATCGATGAGAACATATCAGTCTTGTCATAGGCTGCAACAGAGACAGTAAGCACTGCCAGTGATAATATTTTTTATTTTGGTATTTAACCCAAATGGCTCTAGATACTTCAGGGAAGCTAAAAAGAGGAAAAATTGGTTTACGTTTTTCCTGTCCATTAAAGAATGAAGACATCAGCAATCTACATATCCTCCAAGCAGGAAATCTAAGAGACAAAGATGTCATATACAGAGTACTGTTACTTTTATCAGAATTGCACTATTCTTCATGTGAATTATTCCTTAATAAATAAAATAAATCAAGTACTCCTGCCTCTTTCCATAGAGAATTGAGAACAGCCATCAGATTTTTAATTTTTAGATAAAATAATTGTTGATGAAGATCAGCACAGATACTTGGGTAGATTATTATTGATCCAGATCTATAGGTCAGCTGATGTGGATGTTATTTTCAGACTAGAGCTATGACAATGTCTCTAGTTTAAAGATTTTATAGACTGCATTAGGATGCAGGTTTCTAGCCTGGCACGGACTCAGCCTCAGCAATTTCACTGATTGTTTCTTGTAATTTAAAATGCAGTTCTAAGATAAAAAAGTAATGATTTCTTTTGTCCTTACAAAGACTTATAAAGCCAGAAAAAAAAGTAATCTTTAATCAGTTTGTGCCATTTTTAGATGTATGCATTTTTGCTGCTTCCCCTCCAAAACTAGAACTGTAAGATTGCTTTGCTTTGCTATCCCTTTATCAACTGGTAAGAACACGTCAAACATAAACATGTAAATTTTTGATCTCCATGACAATATTCCATTACCTATCTAAGCCTAAAATAGATCATCAAATTGAGTAATCTCAGTAGGGTTTTCTGACTACATGATCCAATAACTAGGTTACATAGTGAGAAACAATATAGCAATTCTGTTATTAACTTATGAAAAGGCGAACAAGTGTGAAACTGAATGTGTTTACAGCAGATCAGAAAACTGTATTATTTACCAGTGTGTCTAATCAACCATAGTTGATAACATAAAGCAAGAACTCCCAATTCTAAAGAAAGATAAATTAAATGCAAAGTCTTTACGTAGATCTCTTATGACAACATCAGGTGATTTTAGTCCGCTGTGTAGACGGTGCAACAACTGAAACAATTGTCAATTGCATCTCACTCTCAACAAGATGTTCTTTCAATGCACATAGAGGAAGATTTCCCCAATAAATTTTTCATTTTGAATGTATTTTTTTCTATATTTCAGTGAATATAAAATTTAAAATTACATTCAGCATTATGCTAAACAGTTGACTTAATGAAAAAGAATGTATCCCCCTAGGTTTGACAGAATTATGTTGTTTTCCTGAATTGTTTTAACTTTACTAAAACGACTGATGTACCCAAAATATAATAAGCTGACATTTAATAAAAAAGGAGCTGGGCTAAAAGAGTAATGTTGAAAAGATGCATTCTATTGAGATGGTAGCCAAATAGGTTGCAGTTTGGATTTTGCAATGTGATGTTGCATGACAGTTTTTGTTACTTTGTTAGATGCTGATATATTTCATTCAGTTTTCAAATCTACAGCTTGATCCAGTGACTTTGCTTAGTTTGAAAGCACTACACTTTTTTTTTTTTTTTAAATAAGTACTTTTACTGTACTTAGTCTTTCCCTGAAGCATGCAGGAAATTCCATTATCTTTTTCACTTTACTAATAGCCTTTAGTGAACTGGAGTAGCCAATGCTTGTTGCAAATGAGAACACCTTAAATGTCTTGTTTGACCATTAAACTTTACAGAGCATGAACAAAAGCTGCACTAGGGTGGCAGTGACAGTTTGTTCCAAAAATGAATGCAGTAGAAATTGCTCACTGTCACTAGTCTGAAACATTTTTAATTGCAAAAAATAATAAGAAGGAAGAAAAGAAAAAAAAAAAAAAAGGGTAGAGCCACAAAGACTTGTACATAATGGAATGAGCAAGCCTGGGAGGTGTTATTGATCATAATATTGCTTGCATCAAATTGTTTTGGCTCAGCCTGCCTCTAAAAGCAGTTGTCACATTGAGTTCTCATCTGTCTCTGTCACTTTTTTTTTCATTTTGTTAAGGTACTGCAAGCTAAGGACAGGGTAAGAACACTGCACTGCAGTTTGATTCCTTAATTCCTTTACAACCTGCATCACTAGCTCATGGGTAGTGGGCTCCTACTGGACTGTCATTCCCTGATGTTAGCAGTGAACCTTCCATCCTTCCATCTTGGAGGTATGGATCACAGAAAGGATCAAAATGCACTGTGAGTATTGCAAGTTCCAATGATGAATGAAAGTGAAGGAAGAAATTGCAATTTGCCATCTTCTATTTGTGACAGCTATTGCTTGAAAACATGTGTAAACTGGATCAAAGAGAAGCAGTAAATAGGAAAGATTGCTGGGGAAGGCTTTGGGTGGGAAAGTATAATATTTTATCATGAAACTTAAGCCAGATCAGTTATTTTTCAGTAATGTTCATATCTTCTTTCATGTGGGAGTAACAAAATTTGGATCTGTTTTCTTTGTGTGACATCCCTTTAAAAATTGGACAGACCTAAAATAAAGCCTATTTTCTTTCTCAAAAGAAGCCATTTTTAAAAGTCATGCATAAATGCTGTTTTCTTATCCTAAATAAGCCACAATGAGAACCCCTATTCCTTGAACTTCTAAGAGTGATCTTATCATGTCAGCAGTTTTCTGCCCATGTCAGTCTATTTCCTGAATTTCCTTACAAAAGAACGATGACCATGTTTTTCTGTAGTTTTCAAACAGTGTTTGAAAATAGAGAGAAGAGGTAATTCTTCATTTTCTTCAACTCCATGTTCCCCTTGCATATTTATTTATTTATTTATTTATGTATTTATTTATTAATACAAAGCCCATACAAAAAGGTTCATGACAAGAAAATTAATCCAGGTTCCAATTTGGTGGTGTGTATTTGATGTCCAACTACTGGAAAAGAAAAATTAGTTTTAATTTTAGTTTTTATTTCTATTTTAGACTAGGAGACAGAAACAACCTCCTTTACAGTGGACTTCAAAAGGCTGTGCAATATGTAAATTGCTCAAGGATAAATCTTGGCCCCAATAATGTCAAGAGCCAATTAGTCTTAACTTCTGCAATGATGAACATCTTTTAAACTATAATAAACAGTAATATTTATGGCATGCTATGCAAAACTTTGCTGGAGCTGAGTATGTGAATCCGTATTTTTGGGAGGTGGTACTGCTGGCAATATTACCCATCTCCTGGAAACTTTGTATCATGAGTGGAATTCCTAGTGGCTCAGAAAAGCACTGACATAAATAGGTGTGTCAACATCAAACCTGTTTAGCTAGTTTAGTTCTAGCTAAACTCATAGTGTGAGTCTGTCAAAATGGACATTAGAGAATTTTAATGATTTGTGCCACAGTTGCATTGTTCCTCTCTAATTAGAAAAGGAGATTACTGCCTGCCTGTATCAGAGAGTCCTGTCCCTGGAGTGGCCATGACTGTGTCACATATATCTAAAAGACACCTTGTCTGGGTGGGCTCAAGCACTGAGTAGCAATCATGTATATATGGCCTTGCATGCTTTGCGTGCACTCAGTGTAGGAATATTCCCATATTCCCTACATGCAGCTGGCCTCTCCATTCTGTCTTGATTAGTGAAGAACCTGGATAGAGATGCTCTCATCTTGTAACTCATCAGTTGTAACTCTGGCTTTAGTGAGGGAGGAAAGCAGCACTCTTTGAAGGGGGTGGTTCTTGGCTGCAGATCTTATTTCTTTTTTATTTTTCCTCTTCAGCTCAAAGTCGTGTCAGTGTGTTGCTTTTCAAAACCAAACCATTTCTTTTCATCTGTGAAAGAGGGCTGTGCTGAAAGCAGTAAGGTCACCCACTCAAAGACTCAGCATCCCATTGGCTCAGTTTGGTAGTTAAAAAAACAGCCATCGAGGCCTTGGCCAGACAGATAATTAGTACACGAGCCTAAAAAAAACCCTGAGATATGTGTTTTAGCAAGTATTTTCTTAAAAATAAACAAACAAACAAAAATGAAGTGATTTTCAAATTAGTTTAGAAGATTTTTCACGTGATGACCCATCAAAAGAGTTTTTCCAACGTTGATACATAGATGAAAAAATGTTATGGTCTTCTAACTATCTTAGAAACAGATTTTATGTTTAACTACAATGTTTCTAACTCCGGTATGGCTTTGTTTGGGTTTGTTCCCTAATGATTTGAGTGAATGAGGTTTTAGAGAGAATGTCAAGGAGATTATGTAGGGTTCTACAACGTCTTAGTGGGAAAAAGTTCCACTTTTCCCAGTGAAATCTAAAATTTAGTAGCGTACTCTAATCATACATTACTTATATTATAATGCCACTCAAATGTGCACGTCACTTAATGATTTTTTTCCTAAATCTGGTGTATTTTTAGGAAATGGATATCTATTTACTATCTGACTATGTGTGTTCACTTTATTTCAACAAAGATGAGCTAAGAACAATGTTCTTTTTCTATCCAAACCATAGCCTTTTATAAATTGCCTTCATAATCTTGCTTCATTAGAAGCAGAAGAAAAAGATGTATGGGGGGAAAGGCTTAACATCTGCATTTCTTTTATCCATGTGCTCAGCCCCTAATGCTGTTTCTGTGAACTCAGAAAATAAGTAGGTTCCTTCAAATTACAGCAGTATAAACATTTTATGCCTTACTGATTACCACAAGTATAAAATCCCTGTTTATCACATAGACTGTTCTGAAAGCAATCAAAACCCTGTCATTGTCAAGGTCCATGACTAGAGGACAGAGACTGTGGTATGGAAATATGTAATGCTGCATCTTCCACTGTAAACAGGAATTAATCTTTGATGTATTGAGCATATTAATCATTATCCAAATAGCAATTCCACAGTAATGCAACTGGAAGAGCCCTAAAGAAAGGAGTCCATCTACCATTAAAGTGGTTATTGATTGAAGGTTAATGTTGTGTGTCTGGGAGATCACTCTGCATCCTTCTTTTAATCAAATAAGTGCAGAACTGAATGACTGACTAAACTGCTTGGCTAGCTGTTCATCTTATTCAATATGGGATATCAACATTGATTGTTTAAAGTAATCTAGTGACTGAAAATCTACATACAGCTCTATGTCAAATGTAAATAGTCGTGTATTCACATATATGTACCAGAAAAACTTGATACTTTTTTTTTTTTTACTTTGTTCACATTCAAGCTGTGAATGTCTACTGCTTATTCCACTCTAAAAAAGGTTTCCCCTTTTCTCTGTGAACAGAATAATTTATATTCTCTTATATGGTACTGTGCATTTCTGTATAGTATTCATATGAAAGAGAATGATAATGTTGGATAAATGCTCCTGAGGGATGGAGAGATGGAGGTAGCCAAGAGAGCATGCTCAGAGATAGGTTCAAATCCTCTTGGCTTGCAGGCAGCAGCTATGCAGATCCTTTGGGTAAATGCAAAGCCAGACAGTGAGCACACAGCACAGGAGGCACAGGAAGGCTGCTAAAAACTGGCAGTGGAAATAGAGCTAGGTTCTCAGAGTGACAAAATCAAGACATTTTCTTGGGAACACAAGACGGTGCACAGATAGCTGCCCCAGTCAGGAAAATGATGGAGTTGCTGAAATTACACTGGGGGTGAGGCTGGGGCAGAACTTTCACTGCTATGGCAGAGTGGGAAAGGTTTCTCTTTTATTTCTCTTCTGTTTTACTGGTCAGTCAGTTTTCTATACTTTCAAAGTAGAAAGGGATGATGAAGAGCTAAAATCTAAGCACATAAATTACATAGTTTAGTCCCTAAATGCTGAAGGATTACACAGGAGTTAACATGGCATTTCAGAGCACATAAATGAAAAGCCCAATTAAAGTCTGCATAAAGTAGGTTGTGTAAATATCATACCAGTCTAGGACTTGACAGTGTCAACTTGTCAGCTGATATTTCCTCTGCTCTGGTATATTCTCAGTGGATTGACGATTCATTTCTCTGTTTTTCCAGCTTCGGCCTGACCTTTATTCTTCAAGGGCCAAAATGAATCTTCTAGAAACATCAGTAGTGAATATCTTGCGCATTACTGTTAACACATAAAGAAAACTCTGCAAAGAAGTGATTCTAAATGAATATTTTCTTACCATTTTTTTGTTGTGTGGTCTAATTTGAGATTTTAAGCTATATTATACAGTTATATATTATATATTAATATATAATTAATATTATATATTAAGTCAGTGGTTTAAAAATTGCAACAAATATTTTTCCCCTATCCCTTTTGGCAATAATAACTAGCCTGTATAGCATGAATGTCATATGCTGTGTATCTTTCAAGTAGTTTAATTGTTGCATGACATAATTCACAGAACACTAAACATTAGTCTGTGTGAGTAAAGAACCTATTTCTATTTACATGGTAATGAAACTTTCTCTCAAATAATCAACAAACTAATGAGACTTTCTGAATAACCATGGACTATGCGTTGGTTATTCTTGTAATTAGATCAAACGCTGCTGATAAATAAAGCAGAAAATCCTTAATTGAATGTAAACTTTCAAACAAGAAAAGAGAGAAGAAATTAGTTGAAGCCAGAAATGAAAGGAAAAGGACAAAGGAGTTCTGAATGGAAGTTACTTCAGCCAAGATGATTGTGTAGGAGGCAGAAATACACTGCATTGACGTCTATTGATTCAAGCACAATGAAGCTTCTCCAGGCACAATAAAGTTTCTCCCTGATTGCTTACTGAGCTATATAAAGGCTTTCCAATGGACAGTGTACCAAGATTTTTCCCTAAAAGTGTCTGCATTCATCATCTCTCCTTTTCTGTACTTGCTTGCTCAAATATCTGGTGTCAGATATGAATTTATACAAATAGCTCAGAGATTCCTTTGCTTTCACATCTCTTGTAAAACAAGTTTTTCAATGTTCTTCATGAGGGAGCAGCATTTTAAAGAACAGCAAAGGCTCCAAGGAACATGTATATCTGAGTACATTTTCTAAGATAGATGCAAAATTATATGTTTATAGAATGCTTCTTTTTTATTTATATGTATCTATAATGCAGCATGAGTACAGTTTTTGAAGAAAAAAAAAAGACAATTACATTTGAAAATATTGACACTAACCTTGAAGGCCTGAGCTTGGCCACTCCCTTCTCCTTGATACCTCTAGTGACTGGCTTCCAGGGCTTTCTACTGTCCCACATGGCCTATATTTTCACAAGCCTTTCTCTTTTCATCAATGCCAGTTATCCCCTGTCATCCCTCATATTCAGGACAATTATGGATCATGCTGCCTGTCCTGCTTTTAGGTGAGTGCACTCAAAGTGGGGAAAACAGTTATCCCAGCAAATAGCTGGTTGGTTCTGCAGCTGAGTGTATGGGAGAACAGAGAGTGGCAGAAACTGAAGAGGAAGTGTTTATGATGATACCTAGAAGCTCCAGACAAAGAGCATTCTTGTATAGATAATGTTTAGAGTCACATCCTTATTTAGAGGAATTTTTAATTTCTTTACCAGTATGATAACTTTGGTATAGGAATGCTTCATTAACAAATCTCATCAAATTAGAATATTAATTCATAGAAAAAAAATAGAAGAAAAGTCTATTGTTTGGTATTTTGTTTTTAAATTTTAAAGGAAGTAGAAACTAGTTATTAACATACATTCTTAAGTCTATTAACCTACATTTGTCAGTGTTTTCTTTTCTGGAGAAAATTTCATACACAGCTTTAAAACTGAGTTTCTTGTATTTTGTGCATGCAAGCTTCTGCCTGTTACATGTACATATTTTGCACAATAATGTGCTACTCATTTCTCAAGACACTGGGAGGGTATTATATATCAACTTAAGGGTTTGGTCATTACCTTGATACATGAGATTCATTTTGGTGGTTGTGAATGCTATGCTTGTTATGGCTGTGTGAATCACAAGCGTATTTTAAACAAGAACATGAAAAGTTAATTTTTTTTTTTTTTAAATACAGTAGTGTTATCTTGTTGCCATTTGTCTATGTTCTTGAGTAGTCTCTTCACACGTGTGGTGCATGATAGTCAGTTGAGCAGAAATGAGACTGGTTTTCCTCAGCAGGGGTAGAAGTGTCTGTTAAGGAACACTTGGCACAGGAAAGACATGAACCTGTTGGAGTGGGTTCAGAGGAGGACCGTGAAAATGATCCTCCTGTGAGGAAAGACTGAAAGCGTTCGAGCTGTTTAGGCTGGAGAAGAGAAAGCTCCTCTGAGGCCTTATAGCAGCCTTTCAGTTTCCGAAAGGGATTTACAAAAAAGATGGCAACAAAATTTTTAGCAGGGGCTGTTATGATAGGACAAGGGATAATGGTTTAATCTGCAGGAGGACTAGAATAGATATAAGGAAAAATGCTTTTTATAATGAAGGTGGTGAAACACTGGAACAAAGTGCCTGGAGAAATTGTGGATGTCCCATCTCTGGAAATGCTCAAGACTAGGCTGGATGCTGCTCTAAGCAATGCGATCTAGATGAAGATCTTGTTCATTGCAGGGAAATTTGAGCTAGATGACCTTTCAAAGTCCCTTCCAACCCAAAATATTCTATGATTCTATGATACAAGAACAGTTTTTTCAGCAGATGAGTAGCACTTTTCCTGCACATGCTTTGTGCACAGACAGAGCTCTGGGCTGAGGGAATTGCAATTTCCAGATGAAGGATGGAGAAAAAACACCATGAGTCTTTGGCCTGTAAACTTTACTGCCAAATTTGAAATTGAAAATTTTTAACCTCTCTTACAATGAAAATAAACTCATCCTGCTTCAAAGACAATTTTGAAAATTATTCAATTATGTGGAAAGGGATTTCTGATCAATAGCACCCCTTCTGAAACCTCTATATGATACAGAGGCATTGGTAACAGTCTCAGTAGCTGAGTTATTGCCAAGGGGAAAATTATGAGTAGATAATGACTCAGTACATCCATAGCTTGCATAATGCCTTTACCATCTTAGGAAAAAGTGATTGTGAGAAGACAAAACAAGGAATGGAACTCAACACGTGATTAGCATTATTTGTGTTCTGGTTTACCTAGGACAGTGGAAGATGTCCTGCTAGTAAGATCAAAAGCATTACAGAAATATCCACATTTATTTATTTATTTATTGCAAAAAAAGTCATTAGACCAGAAAGAAGAAAGAGGGGTTTTTTTTGGTTTTTTTTTTTTTTTTGGGGGGGGGGGTGGTGGGGGATTTGGGTTGGGTTGGGTTGGGTTGGGGGGTGGGGAGGGGGGGTGGCTGTTGTTTAGGGGTTTGTTTTGGTTTGTGTTTTAGGAGATTTTGGTTGTTTGGTTTGGTTTGGTTTGGGGGTTTAATTTGAGGTTTTCTCATTTTCTCCTTTTTAAATTTTCATAGTTAAAGCATCATTTGCTTTCATTTGTGATTCTTTCTCACCTGCATCATCATTAAATTTATTGTTGCTGTGGTCTTCAGATTTGTTTTTACAAAAAACGCTTTTGGTAGCTCACACAAAGAAAACACCAAGACCATGTACTGCATTATTAAAGAATTTTGTCTGAGAGGAAAAGAAGATATTATAAAGCATGTTGTACTAAAGGGTTGTTTATCAAGAAAATTAGTAGAGCACACAAGAGCTTGAACATTTTTTTTTCTCTTTGAAATTAGCTGTACTTTAGCAAGAGTTTGGGCAGACGGTTTTTCACCCATCTTATATTTCTCTGTGGAAAAGGCTTAATATGTATGGAGATCATATTTATGTATTTATGATGGTTTATGCCAAGAAGTAAAAATTTTCTTTTGTTACATCTACCTTTGTCTTTCAACACATACGTTCTGTCCTTCAGCTGCATTAATAACCTTCTTACTGTAAATTCCCCAATGGGTAGAATGGTATTTAGCTCTTTTCTAAGTTCCACAAGTGAATATTTTCCTCCAAAACCAGAATCTACAAGACTTCTGAAGACACAAGTTGAGTAAATATGTAAAAGTCTTGATAAGATTCCTGATTTTGCATAAAGTAAGGGTATATTTAAGTGCAACATTTGAAATCCATTGGAGTTGGTAGGTCATTCAGCTAATTTAGACTCTGAAGTCAGTAAATATTTTGCTGGAATTTTAATATCTTGTCTCCCTTTTTGTGAATTCTTTACTGAGTGTTATGGTTCCTGATGTTTCTGTTCCCCTGAACTGGTTAGAAAGGAAAATAAGCCCTTGAATCCTGCAGAAGGTGTTCAGTTTCTTGTAACAGTAACTGTTCAGTTGACTAATTTTCTCTCTTTCACAAATGAATTCTGTTCTCTCTAGATGATTTTATGGTAGTGAGATGCCTAATGAAAGAGAGTAAGAAATGTACTGACAAAGGTTTGGAGGAGGAAAAGATTCTGAACTGTATTTTGTTTAGAAAATAAAAAAGCATTTGAAGTGTAACAGTAGGAACAGGCAAGAGAGGAGAATGGTACTGGATGAAAGGGAATTGCTGCGAAGTTACACGTTAGTGTTAACACTATACTTGTTCTTGCCTTAGTTGGATTTCTATACTGTTTTACTGCTGTGCTTGGAACTGCCTTTATTGCTTGACATTAATTTATCTCTACTATATTTTTGTTATATATTTCTATTGAGTACTACAGAATTAATGGTACAGAGACCTTTAGTGAAACTAGCTGTTAGAATCCTAAAAGGAGTGCAACACCTCACAGCCCATCACTTAAAATTCCTGTCTTGCCATATTAATGAGTCTCAGACAGCATTAATGCACCTGGAGGGCATGGGTCTCAAAAGCCCAAGTGCAGCATAAAGGGAATGGACATTCATTTGAGTCTTAGAGCTCCATGGGAGTTTACAGGTATAAACTTAGCTATAAATTGACAAGCAACCTTGCTTGTCCTCAGGCTGTCTGAAATCTATGAGAAGAGAAGTTTGTAGTGTTTTGAGGAAAAAAACCAAAACAACGCTCTAATGGATTGCCATTTGTTTAAAATCCAGCTGTGAGACTGTGTTCTGTGTGCATACTTTGTCTTGCTATGGGATGTTAGATGAATTTAAGCCCACTAGCTATAGATTTTCATAGCAAGTCAACCACGCTTCTGCATTGTTCAATATTAACCAACACATAATAAACAGTTATCAGTGTGGGTTTTTTTAGAGGAAGATTAATAGATAAACATGCAAAACCTTTGTCTGAGTATTAGTGAATTAAGATGTTCTAACTGTTTTGTTTTCCTTCAAAATACAAGGAATCTGAAACAGTCTATCGCTGTCTCTTTTGGAAAACAGGAAAAAAAGCACTTAGAAAGCAGACTGAGGGATTTGTCTTGAGTGCTCAGAGAAGTACTCTAGTATAATCCTCAAGTACCCTACAAATGTTGACAAGCTTCTTCCTGAAGAATAAACTATTGTTTAGTAGTCATGTAGTACTGAATTAACAAGAACCATCCAGAAAGAAAAGTCTTTTCAAAGCGGATGCTGTAAGATCAAAATGTTTTAGCTTCCTTTTTTTTAATTTTTGTTTTCCTCTGATTACTTTCTGTGCTTTCGTCCTCTGCCAGAAGCAAATCAAAAGCTCTTCCAATTGAGAGTAAGTCTGATGGCATATCAATAAAGAATGAAAACACAAGAGGTTTCAGGTAAAAGTAGGTTATTCCCATTCAGATAATTATCACTACTCCATCAGAAATAAATTTACCCTATTTTTATGTTTCTTGAGCAGGGCATTGGAGTGTGATACCATTCCATTGACTTTTTCCTGAGTTTTGGGCAAGTCACTTCTTTTTTATTATGAATTACAGATGTAATTACACTTAACTTCATTTTTAGAGAAAGTGGTATGTAGTTGTTTAGTTTTCTTTTTAGATTTTAACCTTAAACATCCTTTAAAATAGTTTCATGTTGTATGTAGCTCATTCCAAAGTATGGGTAGTTTTATGGAAACTGTTACAGAATTTTACCTAGAATTTAAATACAGTTGGTAAATATGATTGCAGAAATAAGTAGATGACTGCTGTGATTTTTCTGTCTTTCTTTTCCCTTGAAAGATCAGCTGAATTGGTAAACCAAGTAACATGGGAACCAGGATCAACATCAGTGGAGATCCTGTACATTACAGCTGGATCTCTAACAATGAGACTTCTGGAAGTTCTCTTTCATATTCTATTTAAGGTGCTGATTTGCAATTTGATTGTCTTAGATTTGGCTCTGCTACACACATCTTGTATTTTGACAAGTTGTTTGGTTAAACTTTACATGTGTTACATGGTTTTCATTTATAAAATTGGGATAAAGATGGTTATTTTTTCTGTTTGGTTTACAGCCCTTGTACTGCAACAGACAATGCTTGTAAATAAGATGTGTGCTTGTGAAGGACGCTCTTCTGAATTGAAATAGTGCAAGGAAATATAATCATGAGATTTCAGGAACCTGGTTTCTACCAGATCATCAGGCAGGAGTGATTATAAAGTACTTCTTCCTGGAAAGAGCATACCAGAAATAAACTATAGAATCTATTTTTGAGATTTCATAAAGCTTTTCCTTTTTAGAAAGATTTTTGTGAAAAGTTTCACATATTGTATTTTTTCTATACAGCTTACCTGTCACTAATTGAGATATAGAAATGTAGAATATCAGTCAAGTTATTCTGTAACTGGTTCTAGGTTTCTCTGCATTTTACTCAAGGAAAATTTCTCTATAACCATGAATCCTTGAAAGATTTATGTAGAAAACCAGTAAGAGTTTGTAGAGCAAACAAAAACAATTCCTGTTGTCAATGTACCTCAGTCTCTACTAAAGAAGTTAAAAAGCAATTGCCCTGCAGTATCTAGGACTATTGGTCCTAATGTAGTCAGAGATCAACATAAATGAGCACTATGGATATTCTCTAAGCCAGGATGAAGAAAATCATTACAAAATGAGTCTAAACTGCTGTCCTCTCCCTCAAAATGCTCAAATGGCTAGAAAAAAATCCACAACTCTGATAGTCTGGATTCCTGGGAAAGACATATTGAAAGCTAACAATAAGAAAAAAATATAGATGCAGGATAATGTCTATGTTTCCACATTAACACTCAGTAATATGGTTGACTAAGTAATGACAAGTGGGGTTTCACTTGCAATGCCTAACACAGTGTTTATTCAAATGAACCTGTACAATATGTGAAGTGCGCCTCATAATATAAAGTGCGGAAGGGATTTTTTTATTGTTCTTTTTGTATCCGTCACCTTTATAGTTCTTTGGCCTTTGTACACAAATTCTCTTATAAATGGCTGTTATTTGCCTTCTAATATACACTAATGCTTTGACTTCCTATTGCACTGGATAATTTTAAGTTGGTGTAACACTGGTGAAGGTAATGGTGATGTTGCTGCTGAGAAAATGGAAAAGCTCAATAGTAACTTATACACTGAGTCTTACCTTTTTTCTCTGAAATTTTGTCCAGCTTGAACTGTGTATGGTAAAAGTTTGACCATCAAAATAAGACAGAGATGTGGTAGAAGCCACCTCCAAAATTTTGCATTCTAATAGTGAGACTTTGGCTTTTTTCCAATTCAAATGAGCACAGTTACAATTAGTCTTTATTATCCAGAGCAAAAACAAATGGTGAATCATAGCTTCATATCCTAGAGTGTTTGTTATATAATACATATTAAATTTCATTTGTATGCTGAATGCATATGTTTATTATGCTGAAAGCTGATTACCCAATTTCTTCTAAAGTCTTTGAAGGCACTGTGCCAGCCCTTCCTAAAGTTTGCAAACATATTGTTTTTGACAGTCAGGAGAGTTTGAGATTTCTGTATTAATTACTCTGTTTACATAAAAATGAGCTTTATATCATTTGTGTATTCCTATTATACATATTTTAGAAATTACAGAGTAATTACAGCAATTGCTTAAACTGCATGTGGTGTCTAATTTAATTTAATAAGATGCAGCTACATCATTTTTCACATCTCATAAAACTAAATATGTGAGACAGTGAAGTCATAATGAAGTGTTGTAACAGTATACAACACATAGAGTTCTATAAACGTTATTCATTTACTTAACAGCAATTATTCATATAGTTAAGAAATATTGGTGTATTTGTCTCCGTATGTAATGTGTAAAGTATGTGAATGATTATTATTTCTCACTTTGTTACTTTATACCAAGAAATGCATGTCACCTTTTTTCTCCCACGTAGGGCACGGACTTTACCGGTTTCAGTCTGGTAATATTAGCTCTAGCCTGTGGTAATGCATTTTAGTGAGCCAAAAGGGATGGCCATTTATCAGACTTGACAAGTGGTGGCTGAATAATAACTTTCCTGTAATGCAGACACTTTCCTGAATGTTTAAGTGCTGATGGTTTGAACATTACAGCTCACCAAATTTTAATTGATTTGTGGTTCACTGATTCACTGACCTCTAAGTAAGTGCCAGAACATACTGGGGTTTTATTTTCTTTTAACTGTCTATCTACATGAACTTACAGTCAAGTTTTTGATCCTCTAATATCCTATATGTACCCCAGAAATGTACATCCTTCTCAAATACGTAAACTCTCTGCACAAGAGACACACAATCCATACATCCAAAAATACTGGGTTTAGCCATGTGTGAAGTACAGGAAATGGAAACATTGCTTAGGGAGGGAAGTACTTGAACAATGAGACATAATTTTTCTCAAGACTTGTTTGCATGACTTAGAAGTGTAGGTTTTACAGCTAGACAGTTTCAGAATAAGGATGAGATGATAGAATCTGACACGTGTTTGAGCTAATCCTGCATAATTATGCCAAAGTTTGGCTGGCAGCCTGACCAATGTTTTCCTTTTCCTCTCATTCTTCATAGCCATAGTTCAAGAGTTTGTGAAAGGGTCATGGAAACTTGCAGCTATGTCCTTTAGTTCCTGAACCAAGAAGTTTCATTTGTGGTTCTTTTTTTTTTTTTTTTTTTTTTTTTTTTTTAAGCTTTCTGCTTTACATGCACACAAATTCCCCGAATATTTTGGAGTTTTTCAGCTTCTTGGATTTTTTTCTCATTTTGACTTCAAGACATGTAGACAGTCCTCCTCTTAACTTCAAGGAGAAATGAGAATAAAAGCTCTTCTGTGCTCTGTGACCAAATAGGAAGCATTGTAGTGACAAATACTTCCTCTTGCTCAAAAATATGAGCAAAAAAAAAAAACAACTTTTCTGTTTCAGAGCAATCATTCAGAATTATGTACTTTCTTCAAAGACATTAAGTAAGATTGAAAAAAAATCATAAAAATAAATTAATGAATGTATTTATATTTTCTTGTTGTAAGTTATTTCCTTATATGCCATCATTTGTGTTTGGCAAAGGTGTTTTTTGTTACATTCTCTGTTGAAATTGGAGTGATATATAAAGCTTTTTCTGGAGGGTTCTAGACCTTGTTCCCCATATGAGACACCTCAAAGTCAATAATAGGCATTTGGGCAATAAATGAGGGGCCTAAATATTGTCATTTAATTCATCTAAGGAGCCAGGTAGAGGAAATATAACAAAATAATATCAATTTTGCTTTGCATCCATATTGAAGATATAACAGTTTCAGAAATTGTTAGAAGAAACAGATTCAAACAGGAACAGATAAGAAGTACTCATATTATGGCTTTTCATAGCTACTTTCTGGAGAACAGTGCAGTCTTTTCTTCTTCTCTAGATCTTCAAAGGATGAGAGTTTCAAAGGATAGCAGCATTCATAAAGACCAGCTATTCACACAGAAAATTCTTACACTGATAAGTAAGAAATGGTTACAACAGCGAGTACCAAAATAAAACAAAATCATAATTTAGACATTTAATTATTCCTGCAGTGTATGAAACTTTCCCTAGCCGCATAAAAGCTTTGCGTTACTCAACAAAACTGCTTCAGTTATTTCTGTCTGCTTTGCCAGATACTCATGCTGCTTAGTGAGTTAATGTGTATACTCATGACGTTTATCATTAATGAAGCCAATCACTACACAATATATATGTATATACGTATTTATAATGGAACAAGCAAGCTGTAATAAGTTTGCTATTTCTTTGCCAGTTATATGCATTTCAGGTATGAGAAAAAGAATTTCATATTCTTCTTGCCCAGTGTATTGACATACCTTGGATTGAATTTTAGTGGATTTTGCCCTTTTTTTTTTTTTTCTCCTTTTTCTCTTGAGTGCTGTGTGTGCTGACTTAAACACTGTGTGCTAAAATTCACACAGGACTGGAGTAGTTAAATAATGGACTTCATGATACAATAAGTCATAATTAAAGTCTATTTGATATTTACCTACCACTGTAGAAGGGTCCAATGCAGGGAGTTTTCAACATTTGTTATCATTCAGCAAAGGGCTCAGGAATGAGTTGAATCTCTGTAATGTGGAGCTGGCTCACAACTGAAAGATAAATAGTAGAATTATTAATATGGTGTTCATTCTTTTTAAAGTACTGTATGCTGTGGTTTTCACATTTTTATCCACAAAGTATACCAAAGAGAGGAAGAAATAGGTGATGGAAAAAACAAAACAAAACAAAAAAACCAACCAAACAAACAAAAAAACACCCATATTTTTTTAGAGCTAAAGGATTTTGCTGTTTTTCCAAACTGTTAGTACACTGGACAAATAAAGTGAAAAAGTCTGAGTGTATAACTAAATATATGTTTAAAATTTGTTTCCAATTGTCTCTTTTAAAGCTGTCTGATCTGGCCCAATCCTAAAGACCACTATTATATAGGTAAATAAAATATTTTCAAAAATAGAGTAAGATCCAGGGATGTAAACAAAAGTATTTTATAATTGCTTCTTTTTTTGTTGTTTTTTTCCTTACTTCCTAGTAACCAATATCATCTCTATATACTATTTGGAATCTAAACTCCAATGGGGAAAGTTTCTGATAAATTCTTCTTTACCTTTATACTCCTTGCTCTAAACTGTAAAATGACATGCAGGCTAACCTTGCTAAAGAATAATTTTACATCCATGTCTGTGCTATTGCACATTGGGATTTAAGGTTTTAGGAGAGAGTTGTCAAAATAACACCAGTCTGTTGGTAATGGGGTGGAGCATGTGATTTTTATAACTTAGCTGCAATTTTATATTGCAAATTTTGGTAATATCTTAAATTGTAAATTTTATGTTCAGCTTTAAACTTGTATATATACATGTGTGTGTATATATATGTATATATGTGAACAGATGCTTGTAATATACTGATAGTACTGTTCATAATTTTCATATATACAGCTATATACTCTTATGGATATAAAACAATTTCCATTATTAGCACGGAAATGTACTGTTATTCATACTGGGATAAATCATCAGTTCCTTAATCACGAAAATTTTGAAAGTGAAGTCTGGCTTACTGAGACTTTACTCCAAAGATTTCCCTATGTATTTAGACAAATATTATTGCACATTTTTAAGACTCTTGAAGAGGTATAAAAGTCACTGACCAAATGGTATAATGGGAAAAATGTTAACATTGCTGTCTTAGTTTTACTCTTTTTAATATATGTGAAGTAATTTTCTTCTGTTCTTGAAAAACAGATTGTCTAAATTTGTTTCATATGCTAGAAGTTCATAAGAGGAATCATTAACACTTTATTTTGAGAAAGACGATAACACCAAATTCAACTTTTCCAACAGGGATGCTATCCTGCTATATTTTTTGAACTGATTTAATGAGCTCCAGCACTATATTTCATGCCAAGTTCAGATTCTGTTTCAACTGTGATGTGATGATATATGCTGATAATGTGTGGTAATGTAACAAATAAAGTTGTAAATAAATTTCATACCCCAGGATTTCTTTTTGGTCATAACAAAATCAAACACTGCACTAAGATGAATGGCCAGTCACATCTTAGAAGCCTGAGTGAAAACTTCCCAAAAAGCTCCTTTCTGTCTGACCTTTCTATATACCAGCTTTCAAATAGATGGTAGATTTCTTATATCTTTTTATATACCTATATTCTGTAAGTCAAACTCTTAATAAGTACAGAAAAATTACAAGGGAGAGTTTAGTCTGCTCTCTGAAAATGAGATTGGAAGGCTATGATTTCTTTTTTTTTCCAAACTGTAACCAGTCCAAAAATATTTTCCTTTGCTCTTAAGGAATAAAGGAAAAAAAGAAAAAGTTTTAAAATGGAAGGTGAGCACTGTCTCATGCAAATATCATTTTGTGAAGTTTTATGTGTGATGCCTCTTCCTTCATAACTAAATCTCATTCCCTTGGTTAATCCTGCCCATACAGAATTGAAAAAGAAGAGCAATGAGGTCCCTTCTCCCACTCGACTGTGGCAGTACCTCAGGAAGTTGATCCACGTTCTGATCCATGCACCTCTTGCTCTTCCCCTGACCTGCCTTCACACTAGAATGAGGGCACTTACTGCACAGTGTTTAGATTAACCACTTAATTCTGAACCCCTTTTGAGGACGCCTTTATCATTTGCAATCTGGTATGCACAGCCTGAGCTCTTCTGCAGTTCTATTCCTCCCTCAGAGTATCTTCTAGGGGTCAGGCTGTTCCTTTCCATGACACTGCTAGAAGATTTTTTACAGAAAACTGGCTGTGTTAGCTCTGCAGTGTTGTCAAAGATTAGGACATTGTGAAAAAAAAGGGTGTGATTTGAGATCACACTGAATTGTTTAGATGCTGTTCAGCTTGCTGGGATGCTCTATTTTAGTTCCTGTTTGG
Organism: Phylloscopus collybita; assembly: GCA_027886175.1. Taxonomy (NCBI): domain Eukaryota; kingdom Metazoa; phylum Chordata; class Aves; order Passeriformes; family Phylloscopidae; genus Phylloscopus; species Phylloscopus collybita. Next base: position 77,690,387 of record JAJNNQ010000075.1, on the reverse strand, counting down.
AGATTAGATAATTCTACAGACCCATGCATGATCTGGTAACAGTTATGCTGTTTGTAAACCTCAGCTGTTTGATAATACAGGAACAAAGCTCTCTGTTAAGAAAATAACATATTAGATAGCTAACTCCACTCAAGTGGACTTCTTTACCCTTTTCCATTTTTAAGTGGAATGACCAGGTAATCCAAACCCAAAGCAGACCTTTTCCTAGTCCCCAGTTCTATAAATAATACTTACAGTGTTAGAATTTTACATCCTACGTAGACTAAGAAAGATTTGTTTAGGCAATAGTCTGGAAAAAAATCAAGATTTTATGTTTTTTAGCATAAGAATGGAACTAGTCTCCAGGTTTGTGATGAAACAATCCCACTGATGGTAGTCGTATTAGGCAGCAGTCTCACTCATTCTCTCTTCATCTGAAGGTAACACTGAATGACAGCATCCTCAGCTGAGACGACAGTTTGACTTTGGGTGGGTAGGCAATGTATTTTTCTGACAGAATATTTTTCTCAATGTTCAATAGCACCCGCAAAGAGAAATTTTTGAAAAGCAAAGAACAAAACATAAGGATTCTTGACTGTAGAGGTTAGGTTTGTTTTTTATAATCTCAAGTATATGCTTTTAAAAATCATTACTGGTCAGGAGAAAAAATACTCTTATCATCTCTTTGTGTGAGCTACCATTTTTGTTTTGAGGTGTAGAATTATAAGACTAATAGAGAATAGGGCAAGGTCTGGCATGGGTATTAAAGGACATTACTGTCACAGGTTAGCAGATCATAAGGGCTAGAGTTATGAGTACACAGGAATAGTTGTAAAAACTTGGTTGCCTTTTTTCACCTTTTCCCAAGCTAATCACAGAATCCGTCTTCCTTGTTGTAATCTGCTTGTAAGAAACAGTGCAAAATCTGAAGCCAGTAGAACAGAAAGCCTAAGCTTATCAATTTGACTATTTTCAGCTGTAGATGTACATGAAAAATTGAACTATAACTACTATGAAATATTTGTAATAATTGACAATAGTTTTAAGAGACTGTATACAAGGTTAGTTCTCTGGTGAGTACCAGATACATGCATTGCTTAATTGTGGGGGTTTGTTGGTTTATTTTTTTTACTTAATGTATTTACATTATTACTTCTATTTTTATAACTTTTTTTTTTTTTTACTATTTTCTTTTTCACATTTATTCATTTCACTTATTTCCATAGGAGAAGAGCTGACAGCATTTTAAAAGTGTGCCAAAGGAAGCAATAACAAGCAATGTAATTTCTTGTAGATAATTTCTTTTTGGTGTTTTGTCATTGTTTATCTAGAGACACTAGAAGAAATAAAATTATTGTGCCTAAATATAATGGAGCTGATAAGTATAAAGCATTTAATACAGCAGTTTGAGGTTTTGGGACAAGCAGTTAGAAAGGAAGCTTGTCTAATGCAGCACCATTTCAGAGTTAGATCAGGAAATTGGGTGTCAGAGTTTCTACACTTGTCTTTCTCGGAGATACTGGATAAACCTCTTAAACCTGTTTAATTCTAGAAGTTAACAAACTGTTAGTCTTTATCAAAACAATACTTTGGTACTTTGCTGACTATTGAAAGAGGTATGTAATAATTTGAGATCTTAAGATGGAAGTCTTCCCTCCTCTTTCTACCCTTGCCTCCCCACAAGTTTAGGAAGAGAATCATTCTTTCTCTTGAAAACTGTTAGTGATTATTCTTGGGTTTTTTGCATGCCTTAAAGAAGTCTGATTTTCATGAAAATCTGCTCCTTTTCTTAATTTGTATAAATTTAGCCCATGTTCCAACAAAAGTGCCTTGATTCTAAAGGCTGGTTATTGGAACAGTGTTACTCATCCTGTACATTTTTGCCTTTCACACATAACTAAGGTTGTGCTGGCTGCACTTCCACATGCTGATGGAAGGCTGAACTGACTGGCTGTGGATTAGACATAATTTTGGGGGCTGATTAACAAATAAGCTATTGAAAACATGATACCTGGCCTGAAAGCAGACATTGCTAATGGAAGACAGAGGGGGAAACACAGCTGTGTTTCAGTGTGGTTCTTCTGCCTAAATTAAAGTGCTTGATGTGTTCTTTGATTTCTTCTGTTAGTTCACCAACAGAAGAAGGGTATAATGGCCTTCTCTTTATTACATTCAACAACATGATAATCTACCAAAGGCAGCAAAATGAATATTAAATATTCCATTCCTAGCACTGAACTCAACTGAATGAAAATGGATACAGACTTTACAGCTTCTGAGTATTGTCCAGTATTTTCCAGAATCCCAGAAGGCTAGTCTTGCTTCAACTTTTTTTTTTTTTTTTTTTTTTTTTTTTCTTTGTGATAACTGGTTAAAAGAATGAAAATATTTTGTAATGACAGCTTACATTCTTAATTATTGTAGCTCTTGTATAAATAAGTATAACTTGAGAAATGAGAGCAGCTCTGAAAAAGTCTATCTGCAAGATGTAGCCTATTAAAGATCATAAAAGTCACGTTCTTGATGGATGTATTCAAAACAGTAAAAGAAACTTCTGCTGTATCTGAGGCATTGGAGAGGGGAGAAGTTCTAAACATTTTAAAATTTGATATTAGATAAAATCTTGCATTCTTTATTTAGCCATTTGGAATTTACTTGAAATTTACTTGGAATTTTTCACAAATGAGAACAAGAAGAAAGAACCTCACCTGATATAAACTGGCATGGCTCCACTTAAGCCAAACACAGTGTTTGAAGCAGCTGAGGAACTGACTGCTGCTTTCAGAATGGAGGCTGGTCTTTATTCTACCACTTTATTTATTTGTTAATTTATTTCTTTATTTTAATCTATGCAGATCTATTACCCTCTTTATTGGAACTAGAATGTCTAACTCATTTATTACCTGAAGTATTTTCTGATCAAATGGAGGAAAAGGCCTGCAGTTTTCTATGCAGATGGAAGAAGTACTGTACAGTTGAGTGGGGTGGAGTGTATCTATTAACCTCATCTAAAGCAGACAGTGAAGAGGTTCAGTGCTGTGGCAGCCTAACCATTAACAGCATCCCAAACTTGACTTTATTTCTTTACTTTTTTGGACTGAAAACACTGGGGCTAAGATTTATTATGTCATTGTCGGCTCTGCCTCTCCTCTGTCTCATCTGTATTCTTTACAGAGTCTATAAACACGGGCTGTCAGCAAGCTAAACCTGTCAGATTTCCACTTCCCCCCTCCTCCGTCTGCTACTATGCTGCCCGAGAAACAGCCCCGCACACTGCACCCTCACTGTGATTCTCATGATCACATCTCATTCATCACCGTGACTCCAAGCTCAGCTCAACACATTAGAAAAAAAGGTCAGGGATATGAAAGGAAAAGAGAAATAAACAACTACCCAGCGGAAGCGGTTGAGCTACAGGAGACGTGGGAGGTAAGATCGGAGCCAATTTCTCTGCCAGCAGCTGTACTGGGCATAAAGTACTTGCTATACAAGTTCTAAGCGTTTTAAACTGGAGGGTTGTGTAGGGGTTTTCTGCAGCTCTTGGTTCATTCCCCAGTGCAGAAGCATAGCGAAAGGATAGAAAACCTTAGTTAAAGGTGGGAAGGTGATAAAACTTTTTATAACTGGAGTAAAGATGACAGATTGGTTGCTGAGTGACTAGAAACCTGATAGCATGCAAGATTTGGGCTCGAGAGTTCAATAAACAGTGATGAAAGGACAACTTCTATGTTGACTTTCTGAGCCAAACTTTAAGATGCTTTTCCTTTGGGATTGTGAGTATTTTGTATGGATGAAAGAGAAATTGTTTTGTATGAAGCAGTAAAATTCCTTTAAATAGGGTCTGTTTCCTCCTCTGTGTTATGCTGTCAATCTATTTAGGTAGAATTTATTCTAAGACTATTCTGGCTTAGTGATATCCCCTCTCCATTCTCCTCACTACTACTTTGGTCATTAATAGTGAGCAGGTTTGTTTTCTTGATCAGGAATATCTTTTTTTTCCTTTATGCAATTAACTTTTTTCCAATTTCTTGATGTTTCTCATCATAAACAGAAATAGTCATTCACTCTTTCTTTATTTAAATTTTGCAAATCAAAATTTAAAATATTGATGTGACATCATGCCACTAATTTCTTTCTCTCAAGTAAATAAGGTAATTAAAAAAAAGTAAAATAAAGGGAGAGAGAAGCTGCTGAGCCTACTTGAGCCTTGTAAGCTTGTAAAACTCTGGAAGAGTTTTTTTCTCACAGGTAGCATCAGGATTTTAGTCTATTTATTTATGTATGCAATAATTGGTAAAGAATTTTATACAGCCCCTGATAACATATTGCACAGCAAGTGTGATTACGTTGGTCAAATAGTCAAGAACATAAATATCTATATTGAGTGAAAATGTGACTATGCTTTATGTGAGCAGAGATTGTTTGTCTCCTACCCTTTTTTGACATATTTCTGTCTGGCTCAAGTTACAAGCTTGTTTTTACACTTCATGTGTTGTTTAAGCTGAAAAAAATGTAAATTGATTATTTGATAATTCTCTTTGAACAAAGGAAAAAAAGGCAGATGGCCATTAGTGAAATTATCAGGCAAATGATAAAGCCAAAAGCATCCAATGATTAAGCAGGAAAAAAGGAAATTTTATAGAAAATGGTTCCCATGATGTCCATTAAATGCAATGCTTTGGGTGCAACCTTCAAATCTTTAAGCCATATGCCTCTGGCTCTTGTAAGGAGAGAAAGAATCCTACCCTATATATTTGCTTCATTTCTCATTATTTTTGAAGCATTTGTTCTCATACCAAAGCTGAAGACAAAATGCTTGAGTTTGTGGCTCAAAACACAATAAAACATCTTCCAGAGTCACTTGTGGCAAGGATCTAGCAGCATTTGGGAAAAAAGTTCTTATAAATCAGAAAAGGATCTTTTGTATTAAAAATAGAATAGAGGACTGAAATATCCCTTGCTTCCGTGCCAGAATTTTTCTTCAGTAAATGCAACTGCTCTCAGTGTCCATTAGGAGGTTCTTTTCTCTGGGTTCATCATTCTCTATGGGATGATGGTATGAAAACCCAACAGTTTTGAACATACTGAACATCCTAGCTTTAGTGGGTAGGGGAAGATCCCCAAATCAGGTAAGTGCCTTAACACATTGTATGCAGAATAATGTAACAAGTGGAAAGGACAAAAAGCTGAGCACATGGAGTTTGAATGTTCAGGAAAAAGTTAAAAGTCCAGCTGAGAATGGAAAAATTCTAGATGAATGTAAACTGTGAGGACTAAAATAAATTGTGGAAAATAAGAACCAGGGATGAAAACATATTAGAAAAGAGAAGTAAAACTGAATACCTACAATTTACTGTATATAAATGCAGCACTGTGATACAGTAGAGTTCTGTACTGACGTGATTCATATTCCAAAATAAGGAAAAAAAAAACCTGCTAGAAATTTCAAACTTGTGAAAAAAGAGGTGTGAAAAACACCTAGCAGTGCACCTATTAAAGAGGCTATAACTCCAGAACAATCAAGAAACAAATGTGAGTGGCTCTTCATGAACTACTTTGAACTGCAATAATAACAGTTCTGGCAGTATGAAAATGATGATCTTACTAAAGGGAAACAAAATAGAGGATTAGATCAGAATAATAAAGTAAATTGCAGTAAAAAATAGGAGTACTTTAGAAAATAAAGGTATGAGAAATAGAGATCTTTTCTTAGAGTCTAACTTGTAAAAAAATTATAAAAAGTTTTTGTCTACCACATTACTGCAAATAAAATATAGATTGAGTGGAGGGTGAGAGGAGGAAGAAGAAAATTCCAGAATCTAGTACTTCCCTCTTTGCTGTTACACTAGGAAGGAGCCAACTGCTAGCCAGTTCATCTTCTGGCATGAAATGAGATTGCTTCAGTTATCTTGATCAATACCAGATGAAAATGAGGTGTAAACCAAAGATTACTTTGCACTGGGATATCAAATATTCTTTTATGTGTCTCTGCTAAAGTAAACTAGTAAATATTGAACTTGGCAGACTGAATCTGACAAGTACTTAAAATCTGAAGTAATGTCTTAGAAAAATAAATGGGTTTCTCCCTTTTCCTTCTTGAATATAAAGTTTGCATTCCATAAAGCACTGCTGTCCCGATAGATGCTGAAGGACTACATTAAGCTATAAAAAATTGTCTTTTAGCTGGTATATCAAAGATAGCCATTTTAAAATAATAAGACTGAGGACAGAAAGGCAATTTGGAAAGTGAGTACTTTCAATGATGAATTCATCTCACCAAGCAAAAAATTCTGTTAACGTTCACCATCTAGGAAATATCATGAATGTTATATGACAGAACTTGCCTACTCTTAGTTCCTTACAGTCACAAAATCTAGGCTTGATTTGCCAGATTGTAAATCAGATTCCTGTAATGCAGGTATGTAGGGGTTGGGTTTTCTCTACCTTTTTTCTTAAGGAGGATTGGTTTAGTTGCACAGACTTCATTATCCAAGATTGCAGCTCAACTGGCTGCAATCAATAATGTGCAGTCCAAGACAGATTTGCAAGATAAACAAAATTATACCTTCATTAAAGACTTCACTGTGACTGATAGATTCGGGTCTGTATATCGGGTATGACAGCTACAATGCTTTCAGTGCATTCAAGCCAATGTTTGCAACATAAAAGGATGTACCTCTCTAAGGACTGACATGATCATTGACCCCTTTAATTTTCTGGCAATGTTTATTTCCTTTTTGACAAGGTCTTAAAAAACATTACTTACTATATGGAACTAGAAAAAAAAACCAACATTGAAACCCATTCAGATTTTTCTTCAGAAAGTTGCTAGTACTCTTATTTCTCCGACAGAAGCCTCTTTCTGGAAGTTCCAACTACTCTGTTCTTCTATTCAGAACTTTGTGGGATTTATTAGGATTTCTCAAAAATGTGAAGAGAAGAAGGTGTATTTGCATGCTTAAGAAGTGCTTAGTCTTGATTAGTGGTGCATAGGAAAACAAGCAAGATCTTATTTTTACCACAATTTATTCATTTAATGTTATCTATAATGCTATTTTATTTAATAGGAGTAGTCAAGTCACTGAGTATATTTGAATATTGGATATCGTTTTTGCTTCCATTTTTCCCTACAAAATTCTCAGCTCTCTTGCATGTCTCTGTAATGAAAATCACTATCCAATATCATCAGGGAGTACATCCTCTGATTGTGCTGCTTCACTTCTTTTCCTTGCCACCTCCAGTGAAGGCAAACCAAATGTTTAAACATGTTTTGCCCATTTCAAACTTTTTGCATGAGTATGATCAAAGTTATAGATTAGGAAAGAATATGTTCTTTTTTGTAGTTGCATTACTTTTTTTTCTTTTTAATGTCAATGTTAGAAGTGGTTTAAAGTCATTCAAGAGTGACCAAGATACAGTATTGAATGTAGTTTGTTGTTTCCACTTTCTTTCATGTGAGGGTGTATAACAGTGCTGGCCATTTTATTTTCTTCTGGATGTAGCCTATATTTTTTTGCTTAAATACTATATTAAAAAAAAAAAAAAGGAGGGGGTAATAATTTTCTAAATAACTCAGGAAACAATTAGAATTGAAGCAGAAGAAAGAATAAGTAAAGTAATTTTTTAAAAGTAGTCAGATAACTTTATGGTTAGTCTTACAAGAATTATGCAAAACGGAATTCAAACTACTCTCTGCATTGTGTTATATTCATTACTAGTACTGTATTTAATATGTTCTTGGCATTCTGTTGCTCATTACAATAATGAGATATAATGAGATCTCTTTTTTAGTGCCCCAGGTGTGAGAAGTGTATTATTTAGGGTTTCTGAGGCAACCACTGGAACCTAGTCAGTGCTGAGATGTGCTTGCTAGTAACCAGAGACAATCTACACCCTCATGTGTGAGGGCTGTGGTATAAGCCCAGCTGGCAGCCAAGCCCTGCACAGCCACTTGCTCACTGTCCCCAGTCAGGCTGGGGAGGAGACTGGGAAGGGTAGAAGTGAGAAGACTCTTGGACTGCAGTAAGAACAGTTTAATAGGCAAAGCAAAAGTTGTGCAAGCAAGTGTACCAAAACAAGGAACTCATTTACACAATTCATTCACCACTTCCCATTGCAGGCAGGTGTTTATCCATCTCTAGGAGAGCAGGGCTCCATCATATTTAACAGGGACTTGGGAAGACAAATGCCATCACTGTGCTAATTCTCTGCTTCTTTCTTCTTCCCTGAGCATGAAATCCTGAGCATGATGCCATGTGGTGTGGAATGTCCCTTTGGGCAGCTGGGGTCAGCAGTCCTGACTCTGTCCCCTGTCAGTTTCTTGTTCACCCCCAGCCTCCTCGCTGTTGGGGCAGAGTCTGAAGAAGAAAAGACATGGATGCTGTGCAAGCACAGCTCAGCAAGAAATGAGCATCCCTATGTTATCAGTGCTGTTCCCAGCACAAGTCTGAGACATTGTCCTGATGCCTTAAGAAGGCTGACATGAAACAGAGACTGGACAGAGCTAGAGAACAAAGTAGGTATTTATTGAAAGGCCTTTAGGATACACCTTGGGCAGGACAAGAGCCTGACTAGGACTACACCCAAGGTGGACTTAGAATGGCCAAAAATTGGATGACTGGTCATGAGGTCTTACATTTTATAAGTTTTGGTCCATTTTCATATTGGGGTTTAATTTTCCAGTTAGACCTTCAGGTTGTGAGGTCCCATCTTTCTTTTTTTCTCCCTTCAGTCCACCATTGTTTATGCCTTTGGGCCTGAAAGTTGTCCTTGGTCGTCAGCAGGAAAAGGATTTGTTTTGTCTGCCTACTCTGTGAAGAGAGCTTACCTGCACTTAATATGATACTCAGAACTACACCCCTAGGCAGCACAGAATCTGAAAAACTTGAAAGATAAAACTTAAGGCATCGGTCCCATACTAGGCACTATGAAGAAAATTAACTCTGCTCCATCTGAAACCATCAAAGTAAATTACCTTCTTACAAGGTCCAACTTGCTTACACCAGTCCAATCATGGAAAACCTTGTATCATGTGCCATGGAGACAACATGCGATTAAGATGATTAGTCCCTCAAAAGGAACATTACACCTACTGTATGTCTTGGAATGAAGTTTTTAGCAGCAAATATCCTGAGAAGCAGGAAGGGCACAACATTTGGTGTATTAGTATCCTTCCGTTTCCCTTCATAAGGGCTTTGAGTTTTACATTATGATAGTTGTATGACCAGGAAAGCAAAATATTTTCTTGTTAGCCCTCTCTGCTCAAATATAGCTGAATGTGAATATTAACTCTCTTTCTCCTGTAGTTCAGAGGCAAGATGAGGAAGAGATAGATCTAATTCAACACACTGGTATATTTCTAGGTGTGATTTGGACAAGAAAGATTATCTTTTCATGAAAAAAAAATCACACAAAAAAAAATCACAAAAAACCCCCACCCAAACCACAAAAAAACCAAACAAACACCATGTCAGATTCAAATTAATATAGGTTTTGGTTTAGCTGTGCAGAACATGAATCTATGCTGATATATCGTGTTAATATGGAGTCAACCTTACCACTGTCATTCTCAGTACATTCTAGTGACAAAACAACTTGAATTTGTAAAACATTTTCTCCATTTACAAACCATTTTTGTACTCTATAAATTCTTTATCAAGCAACTTCTTTTCTAAGGTACCCTTATTCCCTCAAAGTTCATTCATTACTATTTATGTCATAAGGGCTGTAAAATGCAACAATTTTGATATATCAGTTTATTTAAAATACCTTTTTTTCAATCTTTTGGTTTAAGAACCATCCCTAAGCATTTCTAAGCATTATTTTAATTTTACTGAACAATGTTATTTTACCTTTTATTGCTGCAACCCTAGATTAGTATGTAAAAAAACAGGGAATAGTGCTAAAACAGTATAGACCCCCTAGCAGTATCTTGCAGTATTGTTTTTCCAGAGACATTCTGAAAGATTAGATTAAAATAAAACCCTACCATTGTCCAAAGTCTGTTTCTTTGTATGTATCCAAAGTGTTTCATTGGTGATAATTTGTTTCGGAAATTGTGTGGGTTTTTTTATTTTTGTTTGTTTGGGGGTTTTTTTGTTTGTTTGTGTTTTTTTTTGTTTTGTTTTGGTTTTTTTTTTTTTTTTGTTTTGTTTTGTTGTTTTTTTTTTTTTTTTTTGTTTGTTTTTTTTTTTTTGGTTTTTTTTTTTTTGGTTTTTTTTTGGTTTTTTTTGTTTGTCTGGATATCCAAGGTAAATGCAACAAAAATAAATCATACAAATCATACTCAAGTATTGCAACATCAGTAGAAGTATTTTCTGATTTCATTTTAATTTTATTTCTCCTTAGAGGAGTTTGAGAATTAGCAGGGAAAATTCCTTTCCAAGATATTTCTCCAATTTTGTTTTTCTAATTGTCAGCTGTTAATGAAAGAAAAGTCTAAACCAGTAAACATTAAATTTAAATCTCAAAATTTAAGATTCTGTAACATAAACTATCTAGAAGATATCTAGAAGATAGTGCTAATATTACCCTAAAAAAAGCAATAAATTTTCCGAACTGGTGCTTTTTAGCGTGTTTTGAAGAAGTTCAAGAAAGGGGATATTATTCAATGCATTACTTTGAAATACTTAGCTAATAGTAATCAATTGCATTTTTGATAGGGAAAAAATGGACACCACTCTTTTATTTAAAACTGTTTCTCTGGATGAAATAGTTGTTACCAGTGCTTTAGACTGACATGACTTATAGAATCTTATACTAATGAATACATGGATGAAAGAAATTCAGCTGGATTTTTGAGTTTAGACTATGTGTCCATCTTTGGAAAAAATCACAATTTTGCAATGTGAAGAGAATCTTTGAAACATGAAGACAATATCAGGAAAAGGTTTTTATAATTTCTTTGGAAAAAAAGGTCTAGTTAAAACTTTAAGGAATTAAATTTTAATTGAGGAATTAATTATATTTTATTAAAATCCTTTTAAATAATAAAAAAGAACAAAATTGCTGCCTATTTACATTTTTAAATGCCATATTTGTATGCATTTGGATTTTAGAAATGTGGGTTTCTAGTCACTAATTTGACTCTCATTTTGATTGGCCTTCCAGAACAATATTATTTTAAATACCCACTTTTTTTCCCCTGTGCTTTTCCAAATCTTTTCCAAATTTTTCACTTCCTGTAAAACCATACTAATTACTGTTTCTTTACTGAGTAGTATAATCTTATTTAAGGATTTCCTTTTTTTTTTTTTTTTCTGGTTAGCATCCTTTAACAGTCTTTACACTTAAGGGTCTGATCTTTCCTCTCATTAGACCAAGACAAACACAAATGAAAGCATTAGACATAGCCATTTTTGCTATCAATTTTCAAATTAAAATTCTATGACGTTCAACCATTCTCTTGTTTCTTACTCCTGCTTCCAATCAGACGAATTTTGTGTTTCTCTTCTTTTGTTTATTTTCATTTGTTCTTTTTTCCTTTGTCATCCTATGCCAATCTTATATCAAATAACCACAGCACGAAACCCAGGGTACACCAGTTTTCTCCTTATTAGTGTTACAATCAGGAGCCTGGTTTTTATTTTAGAATTTTTTGCAGGAAAATGCCCCACATTATATGTGTTCATAAAATATTATTGGGTTACTCTGTTTAGTTCAGATGAAAACACTTTTACATTTCCCTGCTATTTTAATAACTGCTTAACCAGAGACAAGACTTAGTCTGGAATTAAAGATATGTGAGTTCAACCCTCTAATCCATGAGAAAAATGAAGTTATTCTATGTTCTTTGTGGAAAAGGGGATTTTTTTTTCTTGCTTCATAAGGATACTGAGGGCATTAATTTCCTCCCAATCAAAGGATATGTAAATGCTATCAGAAAATGAGGAATGGGCAGATAAATATCTGTTGATAGGTCTAGATGTTGGGCCTGTCATTCTCAAAACCTCTTAGGTAGTGAAATGCCCCATACTCACTGGAAGTAACATAAAAATATATGTTTTTTTATTCAAGAAGAATGTCTTGAACATTCTTCTTGAAATAGTATAATCGTCTTAGTTTAAAAAAAAAAAAAAAAGCACATTAAATGCAATAAATGCTAATGTGAAGAAAACAATATTGGGAAGACATTGTGGAAGGAAGAAGACAGATCTACCAGATAGTGCTCTCGTGTCTCTATCGTCCTATGCACGTAAACCCCATGGACAACAACTCAAGTTTCTGCAGTGATTGGTTTATTTCTGCCCCTAGCTGAAATACCAGAAAGATAAATACTTTATCTTCTTGAGGAGACTTCAGTGCCTTTATATAAATGAGCATATGGGACCTGTACCTTTATGTCATACATTGGAAGGCTTGGAGTCCTCTGCTGCTGCCCCACCCCACAGCTCTCCAATTATGTCACAAGAACATGGAACTGTTATGTATGAGCAACAGAATAGCGCTAAGAGACATCTTGTGCACAGAGCTAGGTAGGAACTGCTGAGTGAAACTCTTCAACAAGCACTTCTCAAATTTTCACAAGACTAATAAGCAGAATTCTGGGTTAGGGAGGTGCTGATGTAAATATTTTTCAATGGAGAGTACATTCGATTTCTTTCAATGATCTCAAAACAACAGGAATAAAATTGGATTTTGGTCTTCATAGTATGTGTAGTCTATAACCAGTTTGTTAGTTTTGTAAGTGCATGAACATATTTTGAAAAAAATCATAGTTTGTTTAATGTAAATCAAAATTCTTCAAGTTTTACGTCGTGAAAATGGCAGAGTTTTAATTAAGGTAGTTGTTAATATTTAATATCACTGGGTCTTCCATGAGAAGCAGAGTGTAATGAACTTCATCTTACAGAAATGATTTCTATTTAGGAATCTTGTGGTAAAGAATTACTTGATCACAGTCTAATTCTACTCTAATAGTTCTTGATAAAGTTGAATATATTTATTTGTATGAAATTATGTAGACAAGGTGTTGTGAACCCTGGCTTTGATCCAATAAATGGGTAACTTTCTATTTTATCTCCAAATTTACTGAAAGTTTTGCTTAATCACATATACCATGTTCTCCCTATAAATTACTAAATTAGAATTGACAGTGAAAGAAATCAATTCTTCTTTGTAGTACAGATAATCTGTTCATAAACTCTGAGTTATTATCTGAACTTTTTCAGTATAACCATACCAAATGAGTAATTTATAAGTGCATCAACCTATTGTATCAGCATTTTCAAATTAATAATTGTAAGACAAATAATGATTCATATTCCAAAGTCACCACACTTTTTAACTCTGTGGAAAGCACAGGTAGCCCCATTCTGACCTAGGGGATAAGTAATCATACAGATGCTATTATGAAATGTTTCTGATCTTTTTCTCCAGCAAAGTGTCTTTGTTTTTCTTCCGACTTTTTCCCTGTATCTCTCCTTAATCATGCAAAGCTTACAAGAATAGAGACCTATAGGAAACTTGAGATCTCTGTAATTTTGAAATTTAATGCTTCTCCCTATATTTACAGTTTTTTATATATATATGTAAAAATGATATGTACACATATTATTAATTCAATAATTCATTATGTCATGGCTGATCCATTCTAAATGCTCTCTGCACTGTCACAAACATTGCCTACTGCACAGAACTGATGACTAACACTGTCTGACAATTTGCACTACAATTTCTAGAGACACTAGAATAGCAAATATATAATGTGGGTCGTGTTAATGTTCTTGAAATTATTAATTAGTTTTTAATTCTAAATCAAAATTTAATTTAGTTACTCTGTTCAGCCAAGTATAACTTACAAAATTTAATGTATGTAATATTAATACATGATATAATTGAGTTTCCAGTGATGGTAGATTTGGTTGCTAGAGAATGCAGAGTAGATCTTTTCGTAATGACTAGTTTTAAGATTGGGAACTTAATCCCATAAAACAAAATGCTGGAAACTAGCTTTTTTTTATGGTATTTGTTATACTGGAATGGTGACATGGAGAAAAGTTTCTGTTTGAGTTCTTGATAAACAATTTTTTCTGTCTGTGCCCTAGCCTTATTAGCACTGAAATATAACATTTTTCTATAAGTATTGTGATTCTTTAGGCACTGTGACTCATACATAACCATACACATGGAAGGATATGAGCAAAGGCAGTTAATGGCAGCCAGTCAAGGACACCTCCACGTTATTTTAATTTCCCTACTAAATATAAATAATAGACCATGTTTTTCCTGATACATTCAGTTTGATTTCTTTAGTCATTCCTCCCTGGATTTAACAACATGCATGTGTTTTCATGGTCGGTAGATGGCATTTATTCCTGACTTTCTCTGCAAGAATAGAAATTATCAACTCTGCCATATATTGTGCTTATATTAAACTTTCTCTTCTTTTCTTAAATTCCAAAAATTCCCAGAAAGCTCATGAGTCTGCTAGACTTCATGTCTTCAGTAGTTTAGCCTGTGGTATATTTACATTTTTAATGGCATTTCTACCCTGTTGGTCAAAGTAGCTGTAGGCAAGCCATTACAATAAGTACAGTGTGTTGAATAGTATATGATAAATGAAAAATAAAGTTCTCTTGGAACAACTTCTGTGTGTTACAAAATATTGCAAAATATATGATTTTCATAAGTTGTGTATGCTGTCTGGAGCATATTTCAGTGCTTAATTAAAAATTATGATTAAAGGAAACTGAGTAGAGAAATAGCACCATGACTTTCCTTTGTCATTATTCTTTTGTAGTGAATTAAGGATCTCATTTTTGAAGACTTTTTAACTATAAAAATGTAGGCTGAAACTTTGTTGACCATAAATAAACATCTGGTATTCCATACTTTACTACAAGTGATAAATCCAGAGTTCAAGATAGAATGTTTATCATCATGGTAGTTAAACAGTACTACCTCAGTAGTAGCTCAGGCAGCAGAAGGAAATTTACATTTATTCAATTTTGAATAGTGAGGGAACTCTGCAGAATCAGATATGTTTAGCTTGACTAAAAAATTTCTTCTGATCTTCTGTCTACTGGGGATAGTTTACCTTTTTTTGCAGGTTTCTTTTATTGCAACCTAACAGGGACACAAATGGAGATTTGATATTTGGATTTTTAAAGAGATTGCTTCAATGTGTGGTTTTCTTCATCATATTAAGTAAGTTTGAGAATAATTACTTTGGTTCTATATACCTGTGACTTTTAAAAAACATTTTAGGCATTTCAGGTGATATTAATGAATATCTCTTAATTTCATTGATGAACTCCTAGGTATTTCTTGTTTGACTATTAAAGATAAAATAATTCTATATTTATTTTCTGCTTCCATTTGTTTGCAATCTTTCACGGTAATGATTACAGGCTCAGACTTTCAGTCACCACTTTCTGTAATACCAGAAAAATTTCCACATACATAGTATTCATAGGAAGCTGTACAGTTAGATAAAGTATATACATGCATTTGGGCTGGAGGAAAACAATGGTTTGTAGTGTTGCTCATAGGGATGCTCCTGTTCTCCAAGAACAGGAGATTAATAATGTGTCTTACAACAGTGACAATAAAATTAACTTTATATCAAATTAAATTAGCACCATAGAATCCTAATCATCCTAAATACTACCTTGGACACTATTATTGGACAAAATGTACAACCCATAACAGTTAATGTACTAGTGATGATAAAGATGTAGCAGAAACTGTAATTGGAAAAATTCTTTGCTTATCCTTTCTCATATTCTCATCTTCTGTGCTTTTATTCCCTAATATTTATACTGGTATTTGTAAAAAGAAATATAAATATTATCATGACCCTGTAAAGTTCATAAAAACCTTGTTGGAGTAAATGTTCAGAGAATCAAGTCTCAAATTTTTAAAATGTTAAATGCCTTTAGTGTCCTTATTTTGGGACTCCTAGTAGATGTAAAATTTTTGGGAAAATGTTAGAAAATTAAAATTAATATCATAATAACTTTCAAATAGAACTTTAAAGAGAAAATATACAGCTCTGCTTTTTAAAGTAAACAAACATAAAAGTTCATTTCTAGTTCTTAACTGTTGCTTCCGTTACTTGCTTTTTAAATCCTGTTTCTCTTTTCCTTCTTAGTCATGCTCAGTGCAGAACTCTGACAAGCATTTTGAGAAAGTGTGCAATAGAAAACATGTAGCATGAAATATTGTGGCAAAGTAATTTTTTTTAAAGCTGCTTCCAGCCAGGGATAAATCTTTCCTCTTTCCAGAACATTCCTTCTATTGTATATTTTCAATATTGTTTGGGTCTTTTTTTATATTTTCTGGTAAAATAGAGAAAGCAAGAGAGAGAGAGAATGTTTTCTAACAGGTAGAAAAATTCCACCTGGTAGGAGGCTTGTGTGTGCACACATTTGTATTTTGGGGGGCTGTGTAACAAATGTTCCTACTTTAAAATGAAACCACCTGTTTTTAATTTGTTTTACATTAAGAATTACCTATAGATTTTAAAAGCAAAAAGAAGAAAAAAAAAAAGACAGCAAACAAGTAGTACTCTTTCTTTCCACAAAGCAACTCCCACTGTCTCTCAGACATATATTTTGAAAAATCCTCCTCTTTATGAGGTTCTCATTGCAGTGCCTATCTCAGCCCTAACTGAGTCTCGTGGGGGCAGGGCTGTGCACAGGATTTCCAGAGTGCCATTTTTAGTGCCAGTTTGAAAGCAGGAGACTCTGGGCCATACTTTGAAATATTATTCAGTGACTGTTTGATGGGACTGGAGTAATTATTGAATTTATCATTCCCTAAACACTGAGTACATTTGGAATCCCTAATGTGATTTTCTTAGAACAGAGAACTTTTAAAAGTACAGAGCTCAGATAGTGACATAAAGCTAAGAGAGAATGTCAAAAAGAAATTTCTCCTGCATTTTTTGTCTTTTCAAACTTCTCTTGTCTTCCAGGCTTGCTATTAGCCCAGGTTCTGAGACTGAATTAGTACAAATAAATATTGTTGATGCCTTGAAAGTGGCTAGCTCCCATTTTGGAGGTGTGTATATTTGAAAATACCCTTTTGTTCCCTGCTGTATGCTCACCCAAGGCAGAATTTTTACCATCTGACGATCCCCTTGCTTGCCTACACACCAGAGAACATCTCTGGCACCTAGGCACTCTTTCTGCTTGCATGAAGGAATAGTCTCCCCTTCCTCCAAAGGTTCCTTCTGATCCAAGACGAAAAGCAACATCCATCTGCCTCCTGCCTGGATCTGGGCTTTTAAAGAAATGGGTCATGGTGGTTCACAGTGACTATGTTAAGCAGATCCCACTCCTGGCACCTTTTGAAATTAAAGGTCAGAGGCACTCAGAAACAGGTTTGTGAGAAGCAGGTTTGCTCAGTAGGTTTGTATTATAACGTGAATGCATAGGAAGGAAAGTTGTTATTCAATTCTAATTTGGTCATTTAGTGAAATGACATACTTTATGTTGCTACTGCTGTCTTTCTAAAAGGAAAAGCTGTCTGCCTTTGTGCTTTCTAAATGGCATTTCAGGGTGTTTGGCCAGTAAATTGCATCTGGTTGATGCTTTCCATGTTGCAAATGTATGCAGTGCCTACACAAGTGTCCTAAGTAGAGAGCAGTACCATCAAGAGGATGGCTTGTAGCCATCAGGTAACATTTGTGCTGCATTTAGGATGCATTTAATTTTTAAATATTTAAGATGTTTTCACTGGTCTCTGGGAGGCGATTCTGACCAAAGTTTTCAAGGGAAGACTTTCTAGAGTCTAACCAATTGCATGGATAGAAAGCAGCATTCATGTAGCCTGTACTTTTCTATCCTTGAGACTTCTTGTTTTGATCTTCTGGACCCCTGTCATGATGTAGCCTTGGACATTAATTCCAAATGCAGAGTGCTTGGTCTGACTTCACTAGCATGTTCCAGAATGGCTGCTAATTATATTGGATGTGGGCTGCCACTGCTGTGCTGGTACTATGCTCCAGTTTCTGTCTCTCGTGCTCTTATTTGCTTCCTGTCTTCTTTGCCTGAAATGAAAGGACTCATTTAGTTGAATGTATTTACCTGAAGAATTATGGTTTGGTCCCTTGGCTGTAAGGCTGGTTGGAGATATTTGGCACAGAATCAGTTTCAGTGGATTGTGGCTGCCTGTTCCTATTGTATGAGGCTGCCAGTTGTAGTTTATAGTCTGCGTGGAGCAGCTAATCTCTCTCTGGTGTAAAGGACAGAGCTGGGTTGCTGTATACTATACATTACATCTCCTGCCAGCTGGAAAGATTTCTAGGTCCTCTGGAATATTTTTTTTTTCCCTAAAGTAAGGACTTTTACTTAGTTTCTATATGTAGCTTTTTTCCTCTCTTGATTATCTCTTAGCAACAGGCTTGAAGAGTGTTAAGGAGATTAAATGAATAAATGAAAAAGGAGACTGGTGGGAATTCTTTTTTAACTCATTCCAGAATAGGACAGAACAAATGGAAACAGATGTAGCATTAGTCTACATCTGACCATCATTGCATCCCACAACTAACCAATAAGGATGGAACAATTGCAGATGGATTCTATTGACATTTATCATCACAACTGTGTGGGTGTAGAATTGTTTAGAAAGAATTGGGGAGGGGTGGGGGGTGGGGGAGGGGGTGGGGGGAGACCCTCTGAGTCTTTTCCTTAGCTGATTATATATGGATTCAAAAAAAAATAATTGGAGCTGTGCTAAGTAAAATTTGCAGGAGAAGGAGGTACATTATAGATTTAATATATTTGTTCTATTTGAAGTTGAAAATGAGGCAGCTAATGCAATGTTTTCTGGGTAGATTGAAATTAATCCATAATGTAAAAATAAGAAAAGCTAATAATATAGTGAACGTTAGCCCTTTTCATGTTTTATCTTCCCATGCAGTGTTTGGAATAGACGAAAAGTAGTGAGTTGCTAGTTTAGGTTCATGCACACTTGCAATAAAGTGTAAGAATGGCTATACTGAGTCACATATCCACATGAAAGACTATAGAGAGTGATTCTATTTATAGAGAGTGTCTCTACTTCGGCACAGCTCCAATTCTGTGTCCATTTCTGGGACCCCCACTACAAGAAGGACATTGAGGAGCTGGATCATGTCCAGAGAAGGGCAACAGAACTGGTGAAGGGTTTGGAACACAGGTCTTATGAGGAGCAACTGAGGGAGCTGAGGGTGTTTACCCTGGAGAAAAGGAGGCTCAGGGGGGACCACATTACTCTACAACTGTCTGAACGGAGGCTGTAAGGGTCAGTCTCTTCTACCCAGTAACAGGCAATAGGACAAGAGGAAACTGCCAGGGAGGCTTAGAGTGGATATTAGGAAAAATATCCTCACCAAAAGGATTCTCAAGCATTAGAGCACATTGGCCAGAGAAATGCTTGAAGTCACCTTAGTGCTGTTCAGACGGCATGTAGATGTGACACTTAGAGACATGGTTTAGTGGTGGACTTGGCATTGTTAGCTTTACAGTTAGGCTTGATGTTCTTAACAGACTTTTTTTAACCTCAGTGATTCTATAATTCTATTGTATTCTTACATTACATCTTTCCAGCCTTCCTCTATTTTCATGGATTCTTGATACAAATGAACATCTTATCTGGGTATTTAGCAACTTTCTATGGGTCAGTTTTCCATGACCTTTTCAAGTTTTCCCTGAGCCTCTTTCAAAACAAGCAATCAAATATGGTTTGGCAAGAAGTTCCACAATTCAGCCTTCTGTTTTGAGCCTGACTCCTCCTGGGTTATCTTGCTATCCCCTATCTTGTTTAGAAATACATTGTTTAACCCTCTCTACCTCTTTTTACTTGTTACTTAATTTTATAAAATTTTACCATATATTCCAGGTGGTTTTTTTGTTGTTGTTGTTGGTTTGGTTGGGTTGGGTTGGGTTTGGTTTGGTTTGGTTTGGTTTTTTTGTTGTTGTTGGTTTTTTGGGGTTTTTGTTTGGTTTTTTGGGGGTTTTTTGGTTTTTTTTGGTTTGTTTGTTTGTGGTTTGTTTGGTTTTTGGTTGGTTGTTTTTTTTTGTTTTTTTCCCCCCCAGGATGCAGAGATCAAATCCGCTCTGGTGTTCAGTGTAGGTAAGACACTCCATTGCTTTCTTTATATCTAGGTTCCTGAGATGTAGAAGGAGGGAAGGGCTGGAACTGCACATGATATTGAGGAAGCAGATGTACCATGGATTTGTACATTGGCATGGTTATATCAAAGCCAGATGTATTTTCAGGACTACCTATATGTTTCAGAGATCTCACTGTAGGTTTGTGAGTTGATGCAGGCACAATTCCTCCTCTAGAGATAGATTCAGAGCAGGATCCTGCTTCATCCGTGTGAATTGCAAACTAGGAGGTTATGCTGAATGGTCCTGTTTTGTGGGATGGTCCAAAGAAGCTAGCCTTGTTTCCCAAAGGAAAAGCCCAAAAGCAAACAAGTGATTTTACATGTGTATGTCTTTATGTCTTCTTTAGACTTAATCCAGGTCTATATATAAATGAAATGATATAAAATCAGTTACGTGTAAACCATCTGTGAGTCCAGTTATTGCTCCTTCATTTTGAAGACTTTATTTTTAGAAAAGAAAAGAAAGGTTATCTGGCCCATGATAGAGAAATTATCTGATAGCAAAAATATTACAGATAAGACACAAAACAAGTTTTTAATTTTATTTAGCTATTACCATAACTTGAATAATTTTACTGGGATCTACGGTCTTTTGCATTGTTTGAAGACCTGGGTCAATAAAGACAAGCTAAGTTGAATTTGTAGTAGTAAAATTATCATTAAAATAGTATTTATTAATGGTTCTGCAAACACATTTTCTGACTGTAAAGAACAGGAGGAGTTTTGGCCTACAGTGTATTTATTAGCTGCATGTGTAATTACATCCAAAAGCAGAGCAATTTAAAATTGCTGGAACAAATTCAATTAACTAGGAATTGCTTTGTCTGAAAGTGAGCTATTTGAACAGTTGACAATGTTATGGTTAAAGAAGACAGCAATAAATTGTTCTTTTTAAGGAAGCCTTTCCAATGCAGCAAGTAAAGGGCTCAGTGTTCTTAACACTAGAAGACAGTCTTGCTCCTAGGTTGACAGGTAGGTAAAACCAAAGCTGAACCAAGTCCTCTGGTTCCAGAACAAGATCTAAGAAAGGGTAAGTTAGAGTGGAAAGCACTCTTCAAGCTTTTGATCAGACTTTTTCCACTCTTGTACATTCAGTGCTATACATTTTTTTGTGTTTTCTTTTCTTTATTGTATCACCTCCAGAACAAAACTCTTCTTTAAAGCAGGTGGCTGCTATTTAGTATATTTAAGGGACATTATTTCTATTTATTACCTTTGATGCTAACAGAATAACATGTACATGAACAATGTTCCCAAGTCCACTGTAGCCCTGGTCGTGTTTCTGTTCTTTCTGATGTCATATCTTGTTTTAGTTTTTAAATTATACCATACTTTGGATGAATATTGTTCAGATAATATCTTATACACAAAAACCAACTAAGGTCAACAACTTACCTTTCAAATGAGTAAAACTATCTAGATGAGGAGCAGTAAAAAGAACAGTTGATCAGAAGAAACCAAAGAGATTTCCATGTCATTTTAACTTGACTTTCATAACTCTATTTTTTTAAAGCCAAAGTCCATAACTGAGAAGCATAATGAAGTTCAGGGAAATGTTCTGTTTACTTATTAACAATGAAAAAATTTGCTTGATTTTAAGTTTGGATACAAGAGGAATTTAAATTTAGTAGTATTCTTCAGCTGATATCAAGGACTCAGCACAGGCTTAAAGGTTTTTCTTAGTTGCTTGCAATAAAGAATAAAAAGAGCATAGAGCAAGAATTTTTATAATAGTAATTAAACAAAAGGCCTGTCTTCACAAGTTAAATGTTATGCTGCTAATTTATGAACTCTGCTAAGTTAGCAGCAGAGATTACTAAAACAGTACATTCAACATATAAATATGCTTCAATGAAGTACATTTTAAAAAATATAGTCTGTTAAAATCCCTAAAATCCTCAAAAACAATTCACTTCCTAGCCAGAGATTAATAACACCATAATGTTATTTGTATTGTTACACTTCTTAATTAAGCAGCACACAATGAGTTTACACAGGCACTAAAAATCCCTTCTTAAAAAGGTTTTATGAAACAATTTGTAAACATCCACAGCAAAGTAAAGCTCAGTGGATCTATCAGCACAATGTTAGCTCTATTTGCATGTCATAAAAATACAGGTACTCATTTAGTGGCACCTGATAACTTTCATAAAAGAACAGGGGCAATATAATTAGAAAAGAAAGGACAACCAGACTGTTGGGGACTTATCAGCACTGCAAAGTTACTGTGACTCGTTCCTATGAGAAGCTTTAATTAACCATCAATCTCACTGAACATTTAAATGATCACATACGTATTGTGATGTACAACATGCAGAACTGCTTGAGGCATCACGAAAAAACCTGTATAGAAACCAGTGTCAAATGTCCCATTTGTTATAATAACTGCTCTTTGACTACATTTATTATTTAAGGTAGGGATATGGAATTTATGAAGCCAACTGATATTAAAATGGGAAGTACTTTGCAGGTTATTGAAATGCTGGAATGACTTTAAACCTTCAGTATAAAAATGATAAGTTTTATACTGGGAAACAAATTAGAAAACTAATGAGAAATAAACCAGTAATACCTATTTTTCTATTATTATTGGTATTCTTACTCAAAATAATTTTACAATTACTTTTTCTCATTTCCTAAGAGAAGGTGGGATGTTTTCCAAAAGAGCCTAATCAAGAAAGTAATAATCTGAAAGAAGGCATTGATTTATTAACCCTTAGTATATGGGTTAGCTCACTGGCTTGGAGTGTCTTGAAATGAAGATGATTATGTTGCTCTGTTAGCTTAGCATTCCAGATGATCTATTATTATAATTAATCTCCATCACAACTTCAATATTTTATCTGTTGAAGGAATTGAGATTCTAACACAGATCAAAGGTTTAATACCTGTGTACAGTGTCTAGCTTTAAACATCTGGGTAAGAACCCAGTTGGGTCTAGTTTAGTAGATTCATGAAATTGATGGCTAGAGAAAGGGAAGTACTCTGAATTAATCTCTCCAATAAATACTGAAGGTTTTACACCTCTCTAACTTCATTAGGAAATTAGCCTGGTAAATTAGCCTGCTAATTCAGGTGTTTGAAAAGCAGTAAAATTAATAGTCCCTTAGCCTCCTATTTGCGTTGCTGTGGTACAAAGCCTGGCTGTGACAGAATTGGTTTTCCACACTTCCAGGTTTCTTAGAATGTTTCAAGGCTCTACCTAATACATAACGATTGCACAAGCACAATGTACTCCTCATCCACAAGGAAGCAAACAGGTCCAAGTTCTTCACTGCTGTTATGTGAAAAAGTTCATAAAGTGTCTTAAATGTTTATAACACATCAGATGTCCTACCAGTAATTCTTGATGTTTCTGTAGTAATTTTAGTAAGCTATTTTATTATTCTATATTCTTCATTCTTAGTGTTGCACAAATGTATTCTAGGACAGTAGAACCCTATATGTTTCAGTCATCTGCACTCTGTTTTGAAAACAGAAGATTAGGTTACTACTAATCTACTATCAAACATACTTTAAGATAATGTTACCTCTATTGTGAGGTGACAATCTCAGATAAAATACTACTGCTAAGTGACCTGTCTATAAAACAAAATAATGGAAATATGGCACCATGGCACAAGGTTTTTGTTATTGTTACATGTAAAATAAACCTATATTTAGGCTTTCTAAATTCCTATGTCTGTCTTTTAAAACACAGCTATAAACAAGAAAGCTCTGAAATTTTCTCGCCAACCAGAATAAAAAATTCCACAGAGAGAAACTTTCTCTTGAGTGATGTACAGTGTTTGCTCTGTCTGTAACTTGATGTTATTTTCCACACTTGTATGTCTTGCCTTAATTCAGAGAAACAGTTGACAGTGTTCAAAGCTGCATTGATTTCGAGTGTTGCTGAGGGTGAAGATGGATGACGAAATACAACTTTCAGTTCTATGCTCCAAAGATCTTGGGATGGCCAGTTTTATATTGTAACTTTAGAGCTTATGAATTCCCCCAGCAATCATATTTAATATAATAAAATTTAAGCTGAAACCTACAGGACTTTGCTGACTGTATCTAAGACCCTTGCTTCTTTTGATGTTTACCCATCATAATTTTTATCTTTGTGGGATTTCACTGTTTACTTTTTTCCTCTTTTATTGTCTTTTAATATATTTTATCTAGGAAAATATGTTTGCTTCTGATTCATTGAACATCTGATTTGTTGGAGATAGGAAAAGTTAAAAAAATATCATTTTTATTGAATATAGCTTGCATTCCAGTACACTGTGAATTTTATATTCAGTAGGAAAAGATTATGATGTTTACAGATCTTATAGCATATATTTTCTAAATTTGATAAGACTGGAACACTGAAATTTTGGAAGGTGGTGAAGGTGTACAGGGTGAATGTGGAATGGTTTCCAAGGAAAAACAGGAAAGATACTCAGTATTTAATGGCCAGGGAGGCTGATGAACTAGTGAACAGTTTAATGGCCAGATATGATAAAACAGTGTTTTTTCTGCCTAGCAGAAAGCAAGGAAATCGTAATTTAGGCTTTTCTTCATCTTCTGGATTGATTTGATTCAGAAGCCAAATGGTAATTGACTGGATGTAATATTGTGCAAGATGACAATAGCCTCTCCTTTTTGCTATTCTGTCAAGTGCTCTTGGCTGCAGGTACGGAAGGGTCAGAGGAACCAGAGATGATTGCTCTATGTTAAGGTTGCTTTCCTTCAGGAAATTCTCAGTAGGTATCTTAAGTCATCCATAAATTTCTTACATATGCTGTATATTTCTTACTGAACCTTTACAGATGGTTGAGACTTTAGAGTTGCATATGGAACAGACTGCAGTAGACATGACATTCAGACTATATACCATTATGTGCCAATCTTGGCTAGGGTAGAGTTAATTTTCTTCTCTGTTGCTGGCAAGGGTCTTGCTGAAAGCAAGATGGATAGTACAGAAACTTTTTATTTTTTTTAATTGTTGAGTAGTCCGTATGTACAGTCAAGGCCTTTTCTGCTTTAATTACTGCCCTCCCAGAGAGTAGGAAGTTTTGAAGGGGGGACAGTCAGGGAAGCTGATCTCAATTGACCAAAGGGAGATTCTAGACCTTATGGTATCATGTTCTGTATATAAAGCTAGGGGAAGATGAAGGGAAGTGGAGGATGTTGAGGGTGATGGCATTTGTCTTCACAAGTACCTGCTATACATCAGGGAGCCTTACTTTTCCTGGAAATGGCCTGGCCATGGGAAGTAGTTAATTGATTCCTTGTTTTACTTTGCTCATGGGTGTGACTCTTGCTTTTGCTATGAACATATCTTTATCTCAACCAATGAGTTCTCTGACTTTAACTTTTCTGATTCTCTTACGCATCTCACCAGAGGGTGGTGATCAGGGAGCTGTGTGCTGCTTCCTTGAAAAGTGGAGTCAAACTACAACACGTTAGGATCCAGTTTAATGCATTAAACAACAACAACAACAACAAAATCTAAAAAAAACCACTTCATGCAACAACTAAAAAGCTACCTTTTCTTTATTAGGATTTTAACTAGTTTAGTTGCAAAGCGAGAAGCTCATATTTTGTCCTCACAGGGAAGACAAGGCTACTAAGAATGAATGTTTCATATCTTTCCTCCTCTATGCTGGCTTTTTGTGGTAATTTCAGAATGACCTTGCCAGTCCCACAGAGCACAGAGGTGTTACATGTTCTACTGTGATTATAATTCTGTTTCTCCATGGATAATAGGTGTGAGTCTGCATAGTACTTGCTTTCTCAGTGTCTGGTTATTTTTAAATTATTTTATGTTATTTTATTTTAGAGTTGAGGATCATTTAAATTCTTTAAAGAAGTAGCAGATTTCCTGTACCTGTTCAATCCATATACCTAGTTATCAGGTGTTAAGGGTTTGGTTTTTTTTGGTTTTTTTTTTTTCTATACAGTTTTCAAGGTGAGTGGACTGGGGAAATAGAAGTTCCTTAGAAGAGGTGGCCGTGTTGCTGACCCTGGCCATCTGTCCCCTAAAGAAATGTGCCTTTCAACTGATGTGTGCAGTATGTCGTGTGACTCCTTTTGGAGGATGGGTTTGGGATAGAAAGGATGGAGGACAGTTATTGCTGAGAGAAAGAGGAGTGAGGCTTTTGACTGTTACTAATGAGCTGTAATGAGAGTTACTGCTCTCATCATCTAGAAGCAGAGCACTGCCTCCTGCCCAAATTGTCCATCACAGACTTCTGTGCTTCTCTCCTTCTGAGTAGTGTGGTTTCAGACCTCCCTTGCCTGTGTGCAATTGTAGACTTGCACAGGAGATTGTGTGGGAGAGTAGGAGTTATCTTCAGAACACATCCAGTATCTCGCATGTGAGCAAACAGTTGGAGAGGAAGGAGACTTGTACCTTCACTTTGGTCTCCAGAAAACATGACTGGAACATTTTCATGGACACACTGTATCTTCTATTCTTGCTGATTAAAGTCTACAGTTGAGCAATCAAGCTTTCTGTGCCTGGAGTCATGAATCTCCAGGACCAATAGAATGACACTTAAACCAGATCATAACACATCTATATCACCACTGTCTCCCTAATTCTTGTCCAAGTGTCATATAACTGTCAGAGTCATACCTTGTGTTAGTTTTGAGTGGGAGGAGGCCATAGACACAGAGTATGGGCATCCCTGTATTTTTCAGAAGATAATTTCCCAACTAATGCATCTTGAAATTAAAATTCTCAGTTGAAAGTCTCATTTCTCATTAAGTAGTTGTATGTAACTTGCAACTTGTAAGACAAGCATATGTAGGACAAATAATTACTTACTTAGTATTTTCTAATTAAATATTCCTATAAATCACAGCAAGAAAATTTTTACAGTACACAGGACAGGATAAATTGAAACTTGCAATGGAACATTGATCTACAGCCAAATGAAAATCTTTTAAATGTAAAGCCTTCATTTAATTTAAGCAAAATCAAAAATAACATCAATGGACCCGTTACAATTCTCCCAAGACCTTGTCCAGAAACATAATGCAATTTTCATGCTGTCCAGTGATGGATCCAGTTAATGGAATAACCTTATAAACTTTAGTGTTCTTATTCATATTCGGAGGCAATATAAATATCATCTGTCCTTCCCTTGGGCTGTAGAACATTAGGCTAACCTATTTCTTCAAGGTTCAATGTGCTGTGGTTGCTCTATCTGCCTGATGTATTGATTATTTTAAAATAAATGGTGTTATTTTAGGCATAGAAGATTTCTTTAGTAGATCTGCAATGTGTTAGAGACTGAAAACGGCACTGAAATTTAAAAAAAAAATTGAGTCTGTTCCAGAGATGCTCCAGACCCAGAGAAAAAAAAATACTCATTTATCCAAGGAATTCTCACTAGCAGATTTGTCACCCCCAATGTTTCTTCATGTGGGGATGTCTGAATTAGTAATCATACTCTTTATTTTCATTTAATGAGTGCTCTCACTTTTCCGTAAAGCTTCCTTGTACTGTAATCCTCTATAAGCCTAATTTCTAAAACCTATGAAGAGTGAACACAAAATATGAATCTGCACAACTTTTGATTTACTGGTTTCAGCTTTCACATGATTCACATTTTACACATTCATTAGCACAGTAAAGAGTAAATTAGATTGTGCTCTGAGTGGAGGTCTGAGGTGAACTTGGCTTCATGGGATGCCTGAAGGGGTCAGCACTTGTGTCCTATAGTTCTTAGCTCCAGTCTGTGGACAGAAGGGCTACAGAACACCTGCTGCCTATCAGGTAATGCGGGGTTCAGCTGGGAGTTCTCACTAAAGGCTATAGTAAACTTCTGGGGAAATGAACCCCAGAGGCTTATTTTTAATAAATAGTCCTCCATCACTACACTGTCCTCCCAGAAATGCCAAGCCAAGTATACCCAGCTCAGATTTAATAGAGGTAAGCAGATCTGTAATTCCTTACACACAGATGACAGTCTGGCTTATCTGTACTACTACAGCTATGACGAAGCAGGAAGAGACAGGCATGAGAATTGGGCAGAATGATAAGCTTGATTCAAGCCAAGGGAAAACTCTTAGCTATCATACCTTGTTTTGGAAGAAAAGCCATTTATTTTTTTAAGTCGAAAAAGACATTAATTTCAAGGAAGAATTTTGAAATCAGAGGGCTGAACTCAAGGAAGAAGTGCAGGCAGCAATGAAATGCAGGATATGGGGAATGGAAAGCTGGAAAGGGAAACAAGATACATAGTGCACTGGTATGGCAGGTAAGATAAAGCAAGCTTCAGTCATGTAGTGGGGGTAAGTCTTCTGTGAAATGTTCTATTTCATATGTGCATAAAGGAAAGTGCTGATAGAAGAAGAGAAGCTCTTTTTTTTTTTTTTTTTTTCCCTTCACCCAGCATTCTCTTACCACCTGGTATATAGCTCAAGCCAGAGGATTCTAAAGATCCAAAGAAAACTGTTGCTATTGAAGGGAGAGAAATGAGAGAAAAGAAATGAAAGAGGAAGAGGATGATATGATGCTTGTTAGTGAAGGGAAGGTTTTTTGCATACAAGGATTGCTATGCAGTCACTTGTTTCTCTAAGATCTGTGAAATTTATGGGGAACCTCCAGCTATGTGTGAGTAAACTTATCCGTGTCTGATGGTCAATGTATACTAATTTAGAAAATTTACTCATCCTTTTCAAAGAGGCTCTCTAAGAAACATATTAAGAAAAGATTTGCTTGTGTGTTGATTCCCTGGGATGATGCTTTGTTTCAGTCAACGTATAAACCCATCAAATTTGAAGCAGGACTCCTCTGTTTCTTCCTGAACCAGTGAGTTTATAGCAGCCAAACACTCAGACTGCACTACAGTAATGAGTGCATTACTAGAGATGTAATGTTCAAAGCCTTTCAGGACCATCAGGTTTTAATAGCTGCTGGTGCGTGTAGTGTATAAGATAAAGTATATGGTTATGGTTCTGTGCACATATCAAATATATGCCTGCTACCTTCATGCACAGTAAAATAGAGAGGAGAAAGGGAAGGTAATGACCTGGCAAGCTTTCTTTTGGGTGGCTAACAGAGAGGGCACTATCTAAAATTACAGGTTTAGAAGTAGGTGCCAGAACAATTGTTCCATCCTCAGCTGACAGTCATCCTCATCCTGAAAGTGCTTGTTTTTGCATTCCCAGACCTGTAAAATATCTGTAGCTGTGCTTAAGCTTCTAAACTGAAGTCAGTAGGATCACTCACAGGCTTGAAATGTTAGACTGCTTATGAGATTTACTGGATTGAAAAAACAGGGTTTGTTGCTTTGCAATGGAATAACCTTATAAGTGAGCTTTGTAAACCTTATAATGCAAGCACTTAATTATTTCTTGTTTTTCAGATGTGCCATATAAAATCAACTTCTTCTGGATGTCAACAAAAATTATCTTTTTGGCACTGGCTAATAATGTGTTAACTAGCATGCTCCAGCTCTAATGGTAAAGCTGAGATGGTTGGTCTTATTTACAGTCAGGATTGAATTTGTCTCTCCATACCCCTCTAAAGAGAATTAGAGGGCTATGAGAAATAATTAGCTGATGCCTGTCATATTCTTTGAAGATGAAAAATACTAAGTGCTACTGTGGTTACTGCAACAGTCCTTTCCTTTGAAAATTACTGCATGTAATCAAAATGTTAGTACCAGAAACACCATGGTAACTGAATTGTATTGGCAGAGAAAATACATGTTTGTATGATGATAAGGGTTGCTGACATGGTCTTTGCCATCTCTATTCTGTATCAGCAGCAAAATTTATGAATCACAGTAGTTATCTTTTTCTCTGCATTCTAAATAAAAATATTAGGTGACTGAGATGGAAAGAGAAGGCTAGTACTCAGTGTGCTGTGAAATTTTCTTGTATGGAGCACTTTGGGAGTGAGCTTTGAGGCCCTGAAGAAATGACAGTCTAGAAAGATTAATTATCCTGTTGCCAATTATCCTTCTTATTTTAAATATTCCAGAGACAAGCTGCATTCACCATGACATATTAACAGAGTTAGCATCTCAGGGATTGTGGATTTATTTATGAGGTTTTGTTCTGATATCCTGGCTCTGTCAGTTCTCTCTTTGTGCACCTTCAGCTCCTGCTGAACCGCAAACACAACAGAGAAATTGTTATAGAAAACAAACTGAGGAAAAATGTGAGAGATCTTTACAGCATCAGGATTGTGGAGAATTGACCTTCACACCTGTCCTGGATTGATCCCAGCCAGGAAAGAAGTCCCATGCAATCGCTCACCCTCTCCTCCACCTGTACGATTGGGGAAAAAAATTGGAAGAGGTGAAAAAGTGGTGGGTTGGCGATTTAAAAATAAAGACAGTTTAATAGAGAAAGCAAAAGCTGTGCATGCAAGCAAAGCCAAACAAGGATTAAATGCAGTGCTTCCCAAGGGCAGGCAGGTGTTCAGCCGTCCCCAGGAGAGCAGGGCCCCATCACACGTAACAGTGACTTGGGATGAGAAACATCATCACTTCAAATGTATGATTTTTAAAATTTTCCTCTTTATTCTGTAAAGAGGTTCATCATCTTGATAGGATGGGAGAAGGATCTGTTGTTTTGTTTGTTTGTTTTTTAATTATTACTTACATTATTATAAGTTATCCCCAGCCTAGCAAGCAAGAAGATCCCACAAGTCTTTATACATTTTGCAATTCTTAAAAGAAATGAAAGCTGAAAGTGCTACACATTAATTTACAGATCACTAGTCATAAGCAATATCAATGTTATGTGCTGCCTCATATGCAGGTAAATCTATTTCTAAGCATGAATGAACCTTGCATCCAGAATCCAATTCTGCGGTCAAATTTAACCTTTGCATATCTCAAGTTAAAAGGTATGTAGATGAGACAATACAGAGCTAATATTATTAGCTGCTTGCTGAATTATGATTTATTTTGGTTGTTCTTTTTTGTTCATTTTATCTTTTGAACAGATAAGCAAATTAGAGAGGTAAAATCTAGCAAAGTCTGCCAAGGTTGGTATTTTGGTTGAAAGGAGTATGCCATAGGGACAAATTGATAAAGGACATGAGCCAAAGATACTCTGTCTGGGAGACTTACTTAAATACAACCACTGAAAGCTGGACAAATAACTGATCTTTTGATTCCTGTTGTTTTCTCAACACTGGAAAAATATGATGAAATATAAGTAGTATGAAGAAATCAGAATTTTTCATTAACTGAAATGTCAAACATCTATATGTCAAGCAAAATGTTTGTGTATTTTGTTTTGTTGTTTGGGGTTTTTTTTAAGTCAAAGCCAAATCTTTTTATAGATTTCATCTGTTATTTTTAAAACTGATGATTTTTTTTTTTTTTTTTAATTAGAAACACCCAAACAATTTGTAATGCAGGTCTGTGTCACGTCTTGGAAATATTGCAGTGCTACTCTTAACTTTGAACTGATCAAATTAGCTGCAAGCTATCTCCAATTTAATTTCCTTTCCCTGTTTTATGATGTCCAGATGGTTACAGAACATGTCCTGAATACTGTCAGTACTTGGGCTTGTCAAGGAGCTGCCCGGAGATCGGTGGCTGCTTAGCCATACAGGTTTGAGACTTTGCAGCCAGGGTGATTATATAGGAGAATGGACTAAACATGCTATTTAAATGCAATCTTTTTCCAACAGCTCAAGAAAATGCTTCTCTATCAGCACACTCTGCTATCTCTCCTGAGATAGGTTTTGACAATCCTGAGCAAATTTCTGAGTTGTTGGGTCACAGGGCAGAACTGGTCTGGAAATAGTAATCCCTATTGGGTCATGGAAAACTGTATTAATGTGGGATTTATAAGTCCAGAACTTGTTATTTCCTATCAAATGCTTCAGGCATGAAGGGGAGAGCCTATGTATTCTTTGTGTAGGCATAGTCTATGTCACTTCTCTATCTTTCTTAGGTGATTAATGTGCTATTGTTTCAACTAGTTTTTTATTAAATCTCATTGTAACCAAAATAAGTTTAGAGAGGCAATATTTTGTGTTTCTCCTTCTGGGCAGTGTTAGATCTGCTTCTTGGATTTGTGTTCTCTGTGCTCATAACCACAAAGCTGTCTGAAAACTATAATAGTATTTTTTCCTTGCAAATTATTAGCCCCTTGCAATTCTGCCTCAAGAAATATTTCTGGTCACATTACTGTATGAATGTACAATTTCTTTACATTACAAAATGTATGAAAAGTGTTTACTTAACCACATAGCCACAGCAGAGGAGAGTCTTCACTCTCAGGATTTGGGAACAAAGAAATTTAAATGCTTCCATTTCCCCAAACTGCTAACTTCATTTTCCTGGAATTTGAATGAGGGTTTATAAACCATTCTACTACACTGTATTTTCTCTAGGTCTTCACTGATTTAACTAAAGACTACAGACTTCCCAACATGAAACATATGACAAGAGTGGGGAACAAAACAGTAACTTTCAGTTTCTTTTATTTTTTTGGGGGGGGATTGCTTGTTTGTTTTTAAGTTTTTGTTTGTTTAGGTTTGTTGTTTTAATACAGAAGCAGTTGCTTGTCAGTGGTAGAGTTTTTTAAAAACTCTATTCATTTACAGTTCTTCAAAGGAAAGTGATTCTCATTTTCAAAGACTCCAAATACCACTTATTCCCAGGAAGTTCCAGTGTTCCAGAGCACTTCTAAGTGTAGCATGACTAAGTCAAACCAGGGCATGAAGCAATCATATGATTAACTGTAATAGTGCATATCAGCAGTTTAGAACCTTCAGTAGCCACATAAGAAAACAAGGAATGGAGTCTGGTAAGAGTCTTCTCAACATTTTTTCATCTCAAACTTCTTGTAGAACTCCATAGATAATCATTTCTGTTTGGCTAATCAAACATAACTTCCCGTGTTATAATCTCATTAGGACATCACTTTTTATTTTCAAGAGCCACTTCTGTTCCTTTCTGTTGTCAGTCCTTAGTCTAAATATAAAGTGGTGAGAGTTTTTTATCTTTACAACTTCTCTTAATTGCACACTTCTCTGGACAGTCTGTCCCAATGGCTGACAACTGTTTCTATGGAGAATTTTTTTCTCTAATATCCAGTCTAGACCTCCTCTGGTGCAACTTGAAGCCATTTCCTCTGGTCTTGTCACTCATTAACAGGGAGAAGAGGCTAATCCCCACCTTGTTACAACCTCTTTCAGGCAGTTGTAGAAAGTGATAAGGTGTAAAGTGATAAGGTGTCCTCTGAGGCTCTTTTTTTCCAGGCTAAACACTTCCATCTCCCTTAGCTGCTCCTCATAAGATTTCTCAGACTCTTCAGCAGCTCTGTTACCCTTCCTTGGACATGTTCCTGTTCTTCCATGCCTGTTTTTTAGTGAGGGACCAAGAATTGAGTGCAGGACTCGAGATGTGCCCTCATGAGTGTCAAGTACAGGGGGACAATCACTGTCCTTGCCCTGCTGGCCACACTGTTGCTGATACAGGCCAGGATGCCCTTGGCCTTCCTGGCCGCCTGGGCACATGGATCAGCTCTGCATGGCTGTTGATCAGCACCCTCAGCTCCTTTTCTGTTGGCAGCTTTCCAGTCACTCTGCCCCTAGCCTGCAGCACTGCAGGGAGCTTCTGTGACCCAGGTGCAGGACCCAGCACCTGGCCTTGTGAACCTCTTACAGTTGGCCTTGGCCCTTTGATCCAGCCTGTTCAGAAATCTGCAAAGAGCCTTCCTACCTTCCGGCAGATAAACACTGGTGTCCAACATGGTGTCACCTGAACACTGACTGAGAGCACACTTTGTATCCTCATCTAGGTCATCAGTGAAGATATTTGACAGGACTGACCCCAATACTGGGCCCTCAAGAAGACCACTTATGAATGGCCGCCAGCTGGATGTAACCCCATTCACCAGCACTCTTCAGGCTCAGCCATCAAGCCAATTTTCTACCCAGCAAATAGTGGACTTGTCCTGAGCAGCCAGCTTCTCCAGGAGAATGCTGTAGGAGACAGTGTCAAAGGATTTACTAAATTCCAGGTAGAGAACATACAGAGCCTTTTTCTCATCCACTAAGTGTGTCACCTCTTCGTGGAAGTAGATCAGGTTGGTCAAGCAGGACCTGCCTTTTCTAAACCCATGCTGACTGAGCTGAAGATCTGGTTGTTCTGCACGTTTTGACTCTTGTAGACAAGTGTCACTTACAGTAACCTCAAGTCAACTGTGACCTCCTCAGTTAGCCAGGACTGCTGGTAAATGATGGAAAGTGGTTTGGCAAACTCTTCTACTCTTCTGCCAGCTCCATCAAGATTTTTGAATGGATCTCATCTGTTCACATAGACTTGTGAGTGTCTAAGCAAGTTGTTGACCATTTCCCCTTAGATTATGGGGGATTTCCTTTTCCTTCCCATCTCTGTCTTCCAGCTCAGGGAGCTGAGAACAACTGTTCTTGCTATTAAAGACTGAGGCAAAGAAGGCATTAGTACCTCAGCCTACTCCTTAATCTTTGTTACTCTTTCCCCCTGTATTCAGTAAATGATGGAAATTCTCCTTAACCCTCCTTTTGTTGTTGATGTATTTGTAAAAACACTTTTACTGTCCTTTACAGCAGTAGTCAGATTAAGTTATAGTTGGGATTTGGCCCTCTGATTTTCTCCCTGCACAGCCTCATGACATTCTTGTAGTCCTCCTGACTAGAAAAAAGCTTTAATAATGCGTACATTTGCATAATGCTGTGGGATATGTATTGACCTTTGTTGGTTGCTGACATACTTTTGAACATGGGAGGATTAATAATACAACTCCCTCTGACATGTCTGTTCTGAACCTCAGAGGCGGCTGCTCTTTCTGTAATAAGGATTATTCATAACCCAGTTATATTGAACAGTCATATATTCTCAACCTGAAGTACAGCTTATTAATCAACCATACAGTCCAGGAATTTCAACTAAAATATTAATATAGTATGTTATTCACTCCGGACAATTCATGTCACCACAACTGAACAGGTTCAATTGCTGCATCATAAATTCTGATTTTTAATAAAGTTTAACACCACATCAAGCTCACTGTTGTCATGCAGGATGTTGTCATCTTGTCAATATATTTTTTTTCCACTGATTAATAGGCTCCAAGTTTCAAAGTATGATATTTTAGATTGCCTTTTTTTTTACACCTTTATGTCCTATAGTGTGAAATCTGACATTTCAAAGGAACTTGAGTCTCCTGAAGTCACTACCACCTATTCCTAACTGAAAGCATTCTAAGACAGAACAGAATATGATATGTAGGGTTTTTAGGTAAAATAAAATGAAATGTAATATTTTTGTTTAATCATACACATATTCAAATAACACTAATTTTGTGGGTAGTACTATTGAACAATAGTCTGTGGAGTGTGAAATGACAAGTTTCTTTAGTGACTCTTGTCATACTGCAGTGTGTTGCAGGAATCTAGAGCAGAATTGCAGAACGTAAAGACTCAAGATGTCAGAGATCAAGTAAACAGATAGTTCCTGTGAGTCTATGCACAATTTTTCCTACAGAAAAGCCCAAGAAAAAAATATTGAAATAATTTTATCTTTTGGGCTCTAAACTTATTTTATTGATGTTTCCCCAGTCACAAACAGAGAAGCTACAGTGTGTACAGGTGTTCTTGCTTATGTGATGTTATAAATATGGATAATTCTTTCAGGCTTTGAAACCTAAAGGTGAACTACTAAAGAAGGGAAAGTGTCAGTATAGATATCCTAGTACATCAGATGATTTTATTTTGACACATTGCTTATTCTGTAAAATGATTATCTTGTATTCTCCAGAGCTGAATTCTCCTTAGTTATTATACTGTCTCTGATCTGCATAGCAACATCCCACAGCCTTACTGAGATTTTTAGATCTAATCTAAGATGTAAAATTAGGCCTTGTGCACTTGTAATCATAAAAGACTTTTTTGGCACTTAAAGAAAGGAGTGGCACCACCAGCTGAAAATTGCCTTGCTGTGCTAGCCACAACCTAGTCTGGGTAATTCACAGTATTGTTCTTTAAAATAAAATAGAATGATCAGACTGACTGTCCTGTTAATGCCATAAAATTAGTAGTCAACTCTGTAACAAACACCATGTTTTCCTCAAATATACTAATCATGAGTTAGGACAGGCAGGCTATCTGTCCCTATAAACTATTAATTAAAATCTCTTATGCTGTAGTGACAGTGCAACTGAAGTTATAAAATAATACCTTTACTTTGACTGATAAAAAGAGATTGAGGGGAACTGTTTTGGAATATCTTGTAACTCTGATTTGGGAATCTGAACTAAAAATTGTCATATTATTTGGAAGATAATGTTAAGTGTTGCTGTAGAATTTTATATATTGGGGTGGGGGTAGAGAGGAGGGTTGATATTCAATTTGTTGCATTAAAACATACTGAAAGTGTTTCTGAGTTGGAGTTTATTCAAAGACTAATAATAAACTGTAAAAAATACAAGGTTTTGTTTTGTTTTTGTTTTTAGTTAAAATATTTATTTATGGGCACAGTGCAAAGAGCACTTGAGCCTTCACCTTACCCACATAAGAGGCAACTGTGAGGAAATATGGATTTCTTCAACATATTTTAGTTTTAATAGATTAAAGGATTTTTAATTATGTGTTGGGAACAGAAGTGTCTTCATCATATCAGCCTGCTGACTTTTACAAGTACTTTGTTTTTCATGGTACCTATATTTGGCTTCAAGATCAAGAGCAAATCAGCGAGGGCACCAGCATGATTTGGAGTGTGTTAAGACAATCAAGATGTTTCTTCCCAAAGAGGAATTGTGTTATGAATTCCTGCATTTATGAACTATTTTTGGAGGATTGATTGGTTTCTTTGTACATCCCTTGGGGTCTGGCAGTTCATGAGAAGAGCAAGCTCCTCTCTAGAAACTTTGCCTCAGATGCTCTTTTCTGTTATTTGTGTGCTTTAGAATCTTTTTATTGCATCAGGATCTCTAAATCTAGAAACTTGCCTTGAGTTACCTTAGGGTAGATGCTGTTTGTATGTTGTTTTTTTCCTGTTATTTTCCTTGCTAAGGGACTTAAGAGGCCTTAGAAGAGAGAAGAAGCTAGGAGGAAATGGTATCGTTAGAACATCAATTTACTTTTTTTTTTTTTTTTTTTTTTTTTTTTTTTTTTTTTTTTTTTTTAATCAATTTACTTTCTGTGATTCCAGAGGGATATGATGAAACATCCATTACTATCCCGGAAGCTGCAAAATCTTTAGTTTGGAGGCACATGGTACTTTTTATGTTTGCATAAAAGGTAGTAATTTAAAAAGTAGTAACCTCTTCATGTCATTAATCCTAGCCTGTGCAGACTGACTAGTCCTGGGGAATATACTGCCAGTAGACAAGTCTACTGCTTAGGCATAATTCCCAGCAGTAAAGCTGGCATTTGGCCTGCAGGAGTAGATTACTATGGATTGTTTTTATGAATTATGTCCTTTGGCATCTGAACCATATCTCTGGGAATACCCTCTTCATGACTTTTAAAATTCAGTCTGTATCTTCGCTATGGACTTGACTTTCAGCAGAGTGCTTGTAATTCACCCCAAATCATTCCATGTCAGACCCACTTGCTATAGTTGCAAACTTATGCAAAACTGTCAGTCTGTGAAGGAACAGTTGGGATCTGGTGATTGAGTGGTTTGGCCTTGGACTGGAGGAAGCAAGCGTGGTGTTTAACACTTTAAGGATTCTTACTTATTGTTCCCATAATTCATCTGAAATGAGTCTCTGCCTGCACTGTATTATAATACCAATTGTACATCTATGTTTGGCATTTGTGATTAAAGTTTTTTTTCTTTTTTTTTTAAATTTTTTAAATTTTAATAATTTTTTCTCTGTTTTCATACCCGTGTTACGAGTTTGTCAAATGTTTGTAGGGAAATGTGCCATTATGTTTTCAGGTGTTTGAGCATTCTGTCAGACTTTTTGCTACAATTTGGAGAAACAGTTGAGCTATCTCATTATTCAGCCAAACTTTTAAGCACATACTTGAATTTTATTCATTTAAGAATATGTTAGGATTAAGGATTTTTTCCGAGTGCTTTGATGCATTAATATTTTCATTTTTAAAATACGGGCTTGACTTCTGGAAGGGATCTTTGGTTATTTATAGTGATAGTAATAATGAAATAATACTTTGAGAAATTAAATCAATCATGGTTTGATTAGGCTAATTGCTTCTAGACAAAAAAACACACACACACAAAAATAATAATAATAAAAAAACACACACACACACAAAAAAAAAACCAAAAACAAAACCCACACCACCCAGGAGGAAAAATAGTATTGTTTGTACTGTATTTTTGTGAAACTGCCATTCAGAGAATTTTAGCAATCTGTACAAATGACCAAGGAAGTATATAGAGAAATAGAAATGATGCCTTACCTTCACAATCTTCAGCCCTGAACTATCTGTTCATTTTCCCTCACTGCTATCACATTGAGAAAAAACAGTATGTTCCCTTTTCCTTAATTAATTGATAGCTGAAAGACACAAGTATATTTTACAAATAATAATTTGTCTTTGATTAACTTTGCCAGATTTCCTGCAACTGTAAAATCTGAAATGACTGTTTATGGGTGCTAAATGTTAAAATCCAAACTCAGTCTTTAGCCTAGTAAAAAAAAACAAAAACCAAAAAACAAAACACCTCATCTTCAATAATATCCAACAGCATTGTCAAAATTCTCTCCCCAAGTGTCTGGGTAGATGGAAGTTACAGCTGATGTCCGTCCTGATCTATACACTGACGTTTGTACTTGTCCATCTGACTGAATGACACCTGCTGCAAGGGCAGGAGGGTGGGATCACCCATTTCTGAACAATGCCTGTCTGCCAACAGAAGGTTATTCAATTAGGCAATCACTTCTGTTTAATCCTGGGTGGGATGATGTCAGCCACCTGCACTCCCTCTCCCTCGCTTCTCGCTTCCTGGGGACATCAGTCTTTTCTGTCCCTGTGGAGGGTTTTCAATCTGTTCCCTTTTTGCTTTAGTTCCTGGCTGCATTTATTAGAATCTGACATTTGTTTTGCTTCCTGGCTGGGGCTTTATTCAGTGCAGACACTTTGTAGAAATATGAATAAGCATTTAATAATATATTTGTATTTTAACACTCCTCCCTGCTCAAGTGTGATGATTGTTTCTCTTGCTTGCCTTGACCTGATGCTAACAAATTTCATGCTTTAAAACATTACACTAGGATCACTGAGGAAAGAGAATTCTAAAATGTAATGGTGCTACAAGATTTTCCCTGCACTTTTGTTTGTGTTTATGTCTTTTTTTGTTTTCTCCAAAGTCTGTGTATATTGTTGATTTTACTCTAGCTACTCCAGTTTGTAGAAATAAACCAGTGTTTATTGTTGTGATTACTCTTGCTTCACAAGCAGATAATTTTGTGCTCTCTTTGCTTATTAATTAAAGGGATGTGTGGCTTTGTGACTTTTCTCAGTGTTCCTTGCTCTTTACATAATTAATCTCATTTTGTGGGAGAAAAAAATACATATACATCATCTGTGTCTTAGAAACAAACAGGTATGCTCCTTTATAACTTTTCTAAAATCTTTGTAAATTCGTCAATAGCATGTCAAACCACCATCTACTCTAAAGTTTATTTAAATAAATAGCAACTTTTGTATCCATGTCAGATTACATAATAATTTCCTAAAATGTATAATATTTATGGCACCCTGAAATATTTACATGAATCTGGAAAACTGTCCTCTAAGCATGGTTATTAGAACAAAACTGAGTTTCATTCAACCCTCATACATCTCTGAGACCCTATTGAAGCCAAGTACCATACTACTGAATTTGAAACAATTCCTTTTGGTTTTAAGTGCACTGAAGATAAGATTGAGTCTGTCAGATCTTATTTTAGGTGAAGAGCATAACTCAAATTATTTTTCTGCTCTGGTAGTCCTTAACTTTTTTTTTTTTGTATTGATATACTCTTTTATTCAGTCAAATATTTTATTTATGTAGCCCTGTGTGTCATTCTGTTAAGTAAATTTTATTAATTTTTTGCTAATTTTGAAACCCATTTTTTTCAATAGAAATTATTTTGTCCCCAAATGACTGTTTAAACAGTTTTGATAACAAGGCACACTTTAATTTTTTTCCCTACACTTTCAATGGAGGGACACTCTTCAAGATTTCAGTTCCCTAATTATCTTAAAAATTTCTTATAGATGTGACCTTTTATATTTAATTGACAATTAATTGTAAAATTCATTAATTTCTCAGGTCTTTCAGTAGTTAGTAGATGTGTTACACTCAGTCTGCACCTTCCACCTAGAACACAATAGAAACAGAGATCATAAGGGGGTTGCTGTTTACGAATCCACAATAACAAACTTCCAGGGGTACATCCCAATTGGTGGAGATTATTTCCCTTTAACTTCCCTTTGACTGAGAACTGTATTATAGCTTTAGTCTTTGGGGATCAAATACCTGGACAATTCCTGTTGACTTACCAGTTTTGATGCTCTTAAAAAGGTATCTGAATTGTAGCTTCCCAGTAGTAATTAGATATATGCAGTCTACTTGTTTACTGTGAAAGTAATAATGCTGTTTTCAGCATTATTAAATCCAGTGTACTTAATTAACACGGTCAACATGTTTTTTCATGTAAATAAATTGAGGCAGAAGATGCTCAGACAGGCTATTTAATTAGCCAGTTACAAACTGTAGGCATAAAATTAATATTTCTACACTGGAGAAGAAGGACCAGGACATTAGAAAGTGTTCTCAACTTTATTTAAATCTTCCTTTGTCTTCTGAGCAGTATCTAAGTTAAATATTTTTATTATTATTATTAGGTAAAATCCTAATAAAAGCCAAGTAAAAATATACAGACAGTGAAGCAAAACCATTTATTCCAGTGAAGAGTGGTGATCTAAACACTCTTGGACAAGTGTAAAGAGAGAAGATATGAGTAGATGACCGGGATTAATATAAATACTCAAAAGCTGAAAATCAGTGAATACACATGAGTACAAATACATTCACACATCTCATCATTCAAGACCATCATACATATAACTTCCCAAATTGACAGAGGCCAAGATAGGTGTTAACTCAGCCACCTAATCTGCCAGTATCATTTAGTTTTTTTGAGTTACAATGAGGAAAAATGTGTTATTTCTACTAGATTAGGTCCACTGATTTTTCTTTAACCCAGTGAGATTAGTTTTCAAGCAAGTTTTGAAAGAGGAAATGAAATAAAAATTTTAAAATACAGCAGAAATGGAATGCAATAAAGTTTCTCCCAAGCAAATACAGCTTCTCTAAAACATATGACCTCATAAATATTTTTTTCTAAAAATATGAGTGCAGAAAGAGATTTGAAGGAAAGGAAATTTTATAATCCTACAAGTAGTGAAAATGAAGAAGAAACTTGATTCCATATGGATAAACTGAAGGTAGCTTGGAAATTAAAGTAACTATATGCAACAATTGAGTTGAAACAAGTCTGAGAGAAATTTTATAGTAAAACAGAGCACTTCAGTCACTGCAGAAATAGCCACTGTAACACTCATTTTGATTTCAAGACAGAGCATGACTTGAAAAATGTGTTTCCAGACCACGCTACTTTGTACATGTTACATTTTCAGCTAGACTGGTGCATTATATGTCTGACGACTCTATACCATAATTATATCTGTGAGGTAACACAGAGGTGATTTTTACTTCTTAAATGGTATTGTACAAGAAGGTTGCACTGTTTTGAAAGGCCTAAAATGCCATTTAATTATCAGTATGATGCACAAAATTTATCCAAGGCATGCAGTTACAAGCAAACCATCCCATGCAAATTTTTTCCAGAAGGAAAGTTGACCCTTTGCCAGGACTCTTCACAAATTTTCTGACAATGCTAGAAATTAATAATATGGGTCAACTCTGTTTTCAAAAGAGGTATTTTCTCAGTTGAAATAAAGATAAAAAGCCTTGCTGTCTGTCAGTGACAATTGCTAAATTAGGTCAAGGATATTATTAAACCCATTGCAGTACTACAAGGGCTCATCTTCCTGGCACTTCTGGAATATTGGTATGCATCAGTTTAGAAAATGAGAAAATTACATTTGGAACAGGCATTTATTTGACATCTACATTAGTACAACAGTGCTGTGTGCTAACAAAGACTGATTAAAAAATATCTTCTTACAGTTTTCTGAATGTGTTCAAGATAAGCAGGAGTTCCCATGGAGATCCTAATGGGCCCTTTGGTCACAGAAAGTCTAAAAGTACAACCTGAAGGATGAATCCATTTATACTTTTCTGAGTGTACAAAACACAGCAAGCCCAGAGATTTTCAGCCAGGTAGCATGCTGACAGTCAAGGGCAGACTGGCCACAGGTGTGTGATTGGAACAAAAGCATTGGAGCATTTTGTGCTAAAGCTTCCTTAGGAAAATTGCACCTTCACAGCAGGACAGACATAAAATATGGGTCAGGTCTTTAATTCATACAAGCCAGTGTTCTATAATGGAATTAGCCTTTAAATGGAGATGTCAGCTGCAGGGATCACAAGGTCCTCTACTGTGCATGTAAATAGATGTGTCTATGTATATGTATATATGCATATATATTGCATGTATATATGTGTATATTTATATGTAAAGATGGTAATATGCAATTTAGATTGAAGGTTAAGTTTGTTCCAAATGAAAAGCCATAAAAATCCTGTTGCTGGCACAGAGGAGTGCATGGCCAAGAGAATTTAGCTTTAAACAGGTAAATCTCTGTTTAGATTTATGCTTGCAGCACTCAAAATGGCAGAATCAATTTGCTTGAAAATTGGTAAAACAAATTTGTTGTGGGCTATGACCTTGTATGCTGAACATCATCCCAGAAGGATTTTTTTCTTTATGTTTGAATTATAAATCTTGGAAATGCCGGGGTTTTTATTGCAGAAATATTGACAGAGCTTTAACTATAATGTTGTGGCTATATTTCCTTAAAGACTAGGTATGTGTTTTGCCAGTAGTGAACTACGTTTCTCAAATAGTAGTATATGTTGAACAGAGAAGGCAAATTAAAAATGCAATGGCAAAAACCAATAAGTTGTTGATGTGAAGAATTAATAAAAGAAAAAAAAGTAACTACTGTAGGAATGACAAAGGGGGAAAACTGACAGCTGAAATTGCTAAGAGTATATGTAGAGATAATCAGACATGGATCCTCATGGGGTTGTACTGTCTATTTCAAGACTCAATTTTGTTAAGTGAATACAAGCACAAGATATATAAAATTATCAAAGGCAATAAAATCAATTATTGTGACTAACTGCCATATGCCTTAAAATAACATCTGAGTGTAATTTTATTATGTACTACATTGTATTTGTGCTTGGAAAAAAGCTTGTTAAGCTTTTTATCGTACAAAACATAGGCATTGCTGTTTATCTCATGTAGCATACAGATACAAAGGTGTGTGATCCTGAATTATTTGCTTAGGGCAAATAA
Source organism: Phylloscopus collybita (assembly GCA_027886175.1). Lineage (NCBI taxonomy): Eukaryota > Metazoa > Chordata > Aves > Passeriformes > Phylloscopidae > Phylloscopus > Phylloscopus collybita. Next base: position 77,646,859 of record JAJNNQ010000075.1, on the reverse strand, counting down.
TGTTTTCACCTGTAGGTGTGCTCTTTTAAGATTCACAGATTTTATTGGATGTCATTTAGCTCAGATTTAAACACATTGATTGGACTAGTTGAGATTTGTGTTTTATTCATGTCTTCATTCAATAACTCTTGTTGATTTTAAACTTAGGCTAAATTTACTAGCAAGGGCACATAATTACTTAATGAAGTACCTTTATGATGATCAGATAAATTCTCCACAAACTTTTGTATGAGATGATGTCACTAAGATCTTGTGTTGCCATAAAAAAAGGAGTTAAATTATACTTTATTTCAGTGGCCCTACATTTTAAATAGAAAATAAAAGGGTGAAATTAACATCTGCATTAAGGTTGTTCCCTTTGATAATGCCAAATCTGTAAGTTGGTAAGCATTCCAAAGCCATGATTTCATTGAGTCATATCTGCTGCCTGAAAAGGGAAAGACAACATGTTAGAGACAAATTTTCTTTTACTGGAAATCTAAGGCCAAATAAATTAAAATATTTTGTGTTTTTTCATCTCTTCAGAATTACTAGAAGATTGTGAAGAGTTAAGAAACAAGTGACAGACGTGACTGTGGTGACAGTTTCTGTGTTAGCCACACCCTTAGTTACTGTGCAATCACAGGCTTGTACTGAGTATAAGCTCCATATATTTTCAAGAAACAGAGTCGTTAAAATGAAAAATTGATGAAATTGGTTTGTGTTTCATGCTGGGTCCACTTTTTTTTTTTTTTTCTAAACTATCTTTATCCAAAGTGGGTTAATTTTAAAATCTGTCATCTCTCTTTATTTGAAGTATATGGACTTCTGAGGGTGTATGTAATCAGGAAGCATACTGGATTACCTGTTCTTTGAACAGCCACAACTAACTAACATTTGCAAAACACCCTCTCAATTGCTGCTTTTCTGCTCTTTCCCCAGATCTGCACTTTGTTGATTCTAGTCAGGAGTGAAACTGGGTGGGAATAGTGGGAATCTCTCTATATTTATATTTCTGGGCATATTTCAGCAAATTCTGATGTGTTTAGCCTTTGGACCATATCAAATTTTACTCTAATATCTCACCCTTCTTTTTGTGGTGTCTCATAGCAGCTCAGAAAAAACATTTTTTTTAGCCTTCCTGGCACATTCTCATCCACATGACTTCTTTCTCTTGAATATTTTCCTTTATTTTTTTGTTTCCATAGTTTTCTGGCCTTGTTATTGACCTTGTACAGCAGAACACAAAGAGAATTCTTGAAATTTTTCTGCCCTTAGTGACCATTAAATGCTGAAAAGGGAACTCTTTCATCCTGTGTTGATAACATAGAAAACTAACAAATCTTTTAAATCACAGCACAAAGGTTCCATTGGTCTGGGAAGTGAGCATCCTACAACATTTAAGTACAATATTACAGCATCATCAGCTCCACTGAATTCTCTGCTTGAGGCAGTTTGATGTGTTCTGCCAGCTCAGCAGCATATTGTTTGACCATATTGTTTGGTGCAAAACTAATGGGGGGTAATAGCAGCAAAATTGAGAGTACTCAGGGCCTTGCTCACCCTACTTTGACAGCAAGCAGCTCCCTGGAATGCTGAGGAAAGTGCTCCAGTTTGCGTTTGTCATAACGTCTCAATTGATTCAATAAGAAGTGCCTGTTTTAGGGAACCAATATTACAGAACAAAAAAGGGCCTTGCTAAGTGTAAAGGCACTTTGGATGCCTTTCTAGTGCCTAGTGAAATTCTGTCAAAATTTTGACCCTGTGTTCCAAAATTGTAGTAATTTACTCTCTTTAGGAGGCTGTCCTTCTTCTCTGCAGGTCCATTAGCTCTGTGTGGATAATCAGTTAAAAATCTTGGGCATTTCATTTCTTATTAGAAATATACAGGAGTATAATGTCAAGAAACAGATCTTAATGAAAAATAGTTTGAGGAAATGTTTCATTGTGGAAAAAAAACCAATTATATTCTTTTTTCCTTCTATTTTAGTAAAATGAAGGATTCTCGGATTCTTCCAATCCAGAATGCAATATGTTTTCTATAAATTCAATGGGAACTCTTACTAAGAATGTAATTCCAGACTCTTTATTTTTAGGTCAATGTCCAAAGTGGACAGCAAGCACTGCATCCCAAAACACAGTGTTATTTTCCTCCTTCCCCCTTGTCCAGTGTAGATTATACAACTTTAATTTACAAAGTTGGAGTTCAGTTTTAACTCCCAATTCAGTCGTCAGTGCTTTTGTAGATGTTCTGCACTAATTGTGTTAGTGCAGAAGAATATTCCCAAAGTAATCCAAAGACACATGGCAGAATAAGAAAAACATCCCCTTGTGTTTCCAAGTCATAGCTGAATGCAGGGAGATTCAAATGCTTAGGTGAAACAGAACCAACTTTCTCTGAAAGTCAATTCTTGTCTCCTACAAACTGTCCACTAGTAAAATGAAATGGATTACAATCAGTTCTTTTATTGCAAAGCAACACTCCTAATTATCAATATGGTGCTACTTAGAAGATTTTAGTTAGTGCATATTCTTTACCACTCTGTGGTTTCAGAAATTATCCCAAAATTTTCACCTCATATTATGATATGTTAAATTATATCAGCAGCCTGTAGAAAGGGAAGTGTTTTGGGTTTTTTTCACTGTAGATGGCAAATCTGTGGTTTTTACCTTCTTTAATTCTTGCTCAAGTGGACTTTATTTTATGATGACATTTGCAGTATTTATGTTTTCTTTTATCTATGGTAAAATACTTTAGTAGTGTCTAGTCTGGAAATCATGAGGAAGGAGATGGATAGACACGTTATTTCAGAGTGAATGCTTTTTAGACATGTTATATTAGAATATTACCTATAAGTTTATACATCACATTCAGTTGTGTAATCTTGATGTATCTCCAATATTTAAGAGAGTACCAAACAGTGTAACTCTGTTCCTGAAGCATGAGGTCCTATTTTTTCTGTACTAACACATCTAACATGAATAGTTATTGGATCAGTTAAAACAGCTGGTCTCTCCTTGTCTCTCTTTTAATTTGTTTTGTTTTGTGTTGTTTTGTTAATAAACACACATTTGTGATTTTTGTATGCTTTTTCTTCTTGGAAGACATGTTTTTCATCAAAGCAAAATCCTTTTCACGCCAGCATACTTATTCTGAGGTTTTTCTGAAATCCAGGTAGTTTTGATCAAAAAGAGAATAGCTTCACTACCCTACTCTGTGGGAGACTAAATCAGGTTCTCTTTTCAATTGTTATTAGACATAATGATTCAATATCAAATTCTCTTATCAATTGTTATTAAATATAATGACATCCTTTTAAAAAGAGACATTTTTATAATGATTCATCAAATTTTAAGCTACTCAAGAATGGTTTGCTATATGAATAGAATGATCTAAACAGCATCAGTGGGGGCAGCTGGGAGATTCTGACACCAAAATATTCCAAGGTAGCTGTAAGGGAGCTCTCGTTTAGCATGTGAAAAACGAATATATTGAGGGATCTGAAGCTGATGCTTGCCACATACTAAGTGAGTATCCTCGTCTTGCCTATAATAAAAACCTCTCTGACTTGCTGTTTCATTCTTTTATATCTCTTTCTTTTTCTTTTTTCAGAAAGTCATATAAAAGTTTTTTGGTTTCATTTCAGCAAATATTTTATATTCTTGATCCTTCCGGAATGGAGGATGAAGAAAGATTTCAGACACTTTAAAATGAAGCATCCTCTCTAAATGTAATTTAAAACATTAATGTTAGCAAATATTAAATACATTTTACCAGGTGTGGTTGGAAATTAGATACATCTTTCCTTTCTCATCTGTTCAATCTCCAAAGTTTTATGTGAATATGCTAATTGAATTCTGGTAAAACTTTGTCTTGCAAGAGAAGCTGTCTCTAAGTCAAATAAGGAATAAGATTACAGTTTATTTTGTCATGAGAAAGAAAATTGATCGATTGTCTGAACTATGTTTTAGTTCTTCAGTCAATGGGTGGCAATCCATGGCAATCCAGGTCATATAAGAGACAAGGACCATCTCAATTTTGTTTCTATGCTCTATGACACAGGTTGGCTAAGTCATCATCTAATGACCAGCTAATTATCAGCTTAGTTGTTCACAGATAAATTATGTTCAGAAATGTGCTGGATAAAAATTAAAGCATGTGAAGGGTAAGAATCTACTTTCTAATCTCAGCCTATGTGATCTTAGAGAAGACTGTAGATGGTGAGAATTGAGTGTTTTCAGTTCTTGCTGTTGATGCTTTTCCTTGCTAAATTCCATTTTATTGAACTGCATGCCATGATTTAATGATTTTGCTTAAGCTTAAGAAAACAAAGAGATGGTCTGCATACAAGCAATGAAAAGGAGACATAAAAATAATATTTTCTGCATCATCTGCTTTGACTGTCTGATCAGGTTTCCTCGTTTTGAGGAGATACTCAGTTGCCAAGAGAGGCTGAGTTTCGAAGGACTTTTCATAGTAAAGTTTCTTGATGGTGGGTTGATCTAGGAAAAAAAAATAGGAAGCAGTTCAGCCTTTTTACTGATTGTTGAAATTTTTAGGAGCAGCTTAAGAAAGACTTCAACAGTTTTTTGGTGATTGTATATGCGGACCTATTAACTGGTAAAGGGGTTTTGCTTGAATTGCTGTGGTGTGGATGCCTGTGTTAAATATCTTGGTAATAATCACTAGTGAAAATCATGTAGAAGAGATAGCAAGCTTCTGTGGAAACCAGGAGGATTTGAGGTTCTGCTAAGAACATATTTTTGTGTGTAAATGCATGCACTAGTCCTTACTGTTTGGCTCTGCTGCTCAGAAATACAGAACTTAGTACGATACAATTCTCAGATAATGGAGAAAGCAAAAGTCATGCCTGCATGCAAGAAGTATGAAATTAGCATCAATATCGATTTTAAATTGTTAATGTAATAGAAAAGAATTAAAATTGCGTCTGTTTGAAGCAAAACTCTGAATCAAATATGATAATGTGTTTTGGAAAAAAAATATAAAAGTCTCAATACCAAAATTAGGCTGATTTATGAACATCATGTAAAGCCTATTTGTTACCAGATTTCTAAGAAAGCCCAGTTTAGCATCATTTTTATGTTTCAATTTAAGCATTTTCTTTCAGTTGCCAGAGTAGATGATAGGATGCTTACATATTATTACAAAATAATTCATGGTTCATAAGTACTTCAAATTTTATACTTCTAGTTGAAGAAGCCTGACTGACTATAGAATGAGTTACATTATATATTCATGTCATTGGTGTAAGAAGCTGGAATGAAGCATGAAGAATTAAAATGTGAACAATTAAACTAGGCTTTTTAAATGTAGTAGTAAAGAGATAAATCTTGTTTGAAGTGTACAAATAATGTAATTTATCTTGCAAGACTGACATGTGAATAATTGCAGCTCCCCATTTCCCTGGTGAAATAAATTCCACATACATATTATGCTGTTGTGCTCTGCAACTCAGCTCTTTTCCACGCTTTCACCATCTAACACTAACCAGTGCACATCAATGTGCAGAAAAGAATTTCCCTTCAAAGCAAGTCATCCACACAAACAGCCTTATTTGAAAGACTTAGAGGACGATTAGTTCCTCAGGCTATATTCCCATTTTAAAAGGTACAGAGAAAAAATATATGACAGTCAGCAGCATGCATGAAAATTAAAAATAGTGAATTTGATTTATCTCAACAAAGAGATTAAACACTCTGTAAAAAGCATATTAAGTATATTAATTTATAAACATGAATTTGCACTCCGAATTGATATCATTAAAATAGCATTTTTCCATTAAGGCCAGAAGCCATGTTCAAACCTCCCAAAAGATGCATTTTCTTCTTAGTATTATATCTTTATTGATTAACCAAAAGCAAAAAAGGAAAAGAAAAAAACTCTTAAAACTCTCTTTGAACCCTAAGGAGCAGTTATGGTCAGAAAATTGATTGACTGTAAAAGAGTTGTTTTTATGATAGCTTTGAATAGAGTCTAATTACATTGTTAGCTGAAACAGACTCGTATTGTTTGCTTGTTTGCGCATATTCATTTGGTGCTCAGCACAAAAAATGTTTTGCATCTTGCTTTTTTTTTTTTTCCCCTCCCTTTTTGTTTTAGATCATTTAATGAAGATGGAAAGAGGTCAGGTAAATAATGAACCCATCAGAACTGAAATAGTAGCACCAGCCCATGGGATAGCAACCACATACCAAGGATCAGCAGTGTCCGAGGTAGCCAGCCTGGTCAGGCTATGTGCCAATGACAGGTCACATGAAGCACTACAGCAGAGTCCAGTAACCAATGGCTTTTTATTTCATTTAACTTTTGAACTAATTTTTTTAGGGATTATTTCCTTATATGGTTTGTTTGTGGTTCCACTATGCTTTATTCAACCTGCAGTACCTCAAAGTAATATTTTCTATAAAAAATGAGCTGACATAATAGTTTTGTATGTCGTAATGTTCATTGACTCCTATAACAGAGATATTTGTATTTCTAATTTGAATGAGATCCATATTTTTAAGAAGTCTGTACACTATCTTGCAGCATTTGAACATGTCCGCTTGCCCAAGTCTAGAAACAAAAAAAAAAAGCTAACTAAATTTCTATTTCTAATTTCTATTTTGAAATAGAAAGTATGCAATGCCATTAAATAATTTACTCTACAAATGATAGCCTTTGTCATTTAAACTGGCTTATTTGCTCAAAAAAGTGAGTACTTCTTCAAAGTGCTTTGATGACCATAAAGTTCCATTTGAAAAACACAGTTTCCATTCAAAGGTAGATTTTTCAGCTCAGTTTCTTCCATTGATGTCTAAAAGGGGCTTTGTGTGAAACGATAGTTCTGTGATATGTCTGAAGTAGTTCTTATTACATTAACTGAGAGAATTTGGACTGCTCTTATAATATATTAAAATATTTGTAGTTCATCAATCCAACCTGAGTTACCTAACAGCAACAAATTTTCAGGATGCAAATACATGTGGACTGACCTATTGTTGAACTAAAACTGGACTCTGATGTCCATGTTTCATGTTCTATAATAACTTATTTCTTGATCTTTTTGCTAGATAGCATTCCTTGAAGTGACCAAAAGTTAGAAACTCAGAACAAAAACGCACTAATATTTTTTATATTGCATTCACAATTAAAGTTCCTCCTCAAATGATTTTTTTTTATATCTTTTATTATGGAAAGAGAGGAACAGAATTATTTACTGTTATTTGCATATTACCAAAAGAAACTGAAATATATTCTTTGAAATTTCATATGTGCTGCTAGTTCTCAGAACTTCTAAAAGAATTCATTTTTTAAAAAAGAGTGAGCTTTTAAAAAGTTCATTAGCAGAAATCAACATGGATCAGAAGGAAATGAGAGCTTTAGACTTCTGCTGGACCAGAAGAAAATAAAAAATATCCATATTTCCTCATCTTCTCTAAAATGAAAAGCTAAGAAAATGAGAGCTGTAGGACACGGGCCACCTTTCACATGGTGGGACTATGTCTCTACAGGGTTTCAATACACAAAATGTTGCAACTTCTTTTTTCATTAAAAAACATTGTGAAATGGAGAATGCTGGAACTCAACACAGTATAGCAACTGTCAATTCTAGTGCATTTCATGACCCATTACCAAATTTTCAGTGTCTTAATATCCTCCATTAAGGACAAAGGTGTTACAATAAGAAAAATGCACTTGCTGACATTTAGCAAAGACTTTTGTTTATTAATTGTTTGTACATTAAGGCTAAAACTGCTCTCTTGTTCCTCTCTCTGCCCCCCACCAGCAGCTTGCCAAGACAGTGGTGTCAGATCCTGACACCAAATAAATGGGATTTAGCTGTGGGCAGCAGAAGCCTCATGGGGCTTGGTGCTGGCATGGGTGGCACTGGCCAATCTGCTGTGTGTGACTGAGTGACTCTCACTCCCTGGGAAGAGCCTGTGCAGTGCCATCAGTGGTGTGGCAATCAACTGAAGTAGACCCAAGTCTGGGTAGGGAGAAACTCTCTTCATGAACATGGCAGTTGCTGTAAGGCCTCTGCTGCCCACTCTCCCCTCTGTGCGTGCACATGCAGAGAGCTTGGGGTGCCCAGGAGCCATGGAAAGGCAGAGAATAGGAGGGGGCAGGAAGGGTGTGAATTTCCTGCAATTGCTATTGGATCATTATGGAGGGGGTTTTGCATTTGAGAGTGTGGACTGTAAAAACCATGAGCATATCATCTGCACCAGCAGCCCTCTGTCAGTACTGCAGGCACAATAACGTCCCTCTTGCCCATGACAGGCTTTTGAGGGTAGCCAGTGGTGAAAACTCCTCAGTGATTACAGGCCCAATGACCTGCCTTCTGCAAATGTGTCTCTGCAGGTGACCAAGCTGATAGGAGAAGACTAGAAAGGCAGAGCTTGTGTTAAACTGATGAATTTTTTTTTTTTTGTATTTAATTTAATTTAATTAAATTATTTAATTTAATCTAATTTCATTTCATAAGTGTTTCACGAGGTGAAGGCTGCCCAAAAGCATGAGGAAAAGGGAAGACAAATTTTTTTGTCTTCGTTTTGTTGTTGGGCTACAGATTTGGATGGAAAATCTTTGGTTTGGAGAGGAGGTAGCAGAGGAACTCATCTCTCATGATGTTAGCCCAAATCCTGAGAAGGAGAAAGAAAAGTGGCAGCCCCTGAAGAAGTCTGAGAAGATGTGGGATCCAGGTCAAAATCTCAGGCTTCAGTCTCTGGTCAGAGTCTGAGAAGATCAGAGGTCTCTGTTTGCTGTTATTTTTTGTAAACTGGTTTAATCCAGATGTTTGGTCTTCGTGGTGGTTCTTTCTGTGACCTGATGGAAAGGGCTGAAGGCCAGACGCACTTATAGGGAAGACACGGAAGAGGAAAAGAGCCAATTCCCCCACTCTCTGGACCCCACACTAGATGCCTGCTCTGCTACTACATGAGTTCTCAAGGCTGGGTTCAGCTGAGTAAAGGGGTACCAAAACCTTGGGGCTGGACTTCCTGCGTAGGGATTCTTGCACAGAAACCCTCCAGAGCTTTCTCTGGGAAAACTGGTGTTCAAAGAGGAGAGAGAACTAAGAAGACCACTGTTAAAAAAAATAGTGAAAAGGAAGGGGAAAAATGTACTCTAAAACACAGAATCATTGTCTAAGCGTTCTCTATACTTAAGTAGCTGTCAGTGAAGTGAGGCAAAGCTAACTGCATAAGCCAGAATAAAAACCTGTTTGGGATGATTGCAATTGATGCATTCAAAAAGACATTTATTTTGAAAGGAAAGAAGAAGAAGAGAGAGTAAAAGTTTAAGTACAAGTGCTTGATTTTTTTTTTAAGTTAAAGTATCTAGTTTTATGTGTTTGTTCTAAAAAGGAGATGAAACCCAGGGGTAAAAAGTAAGGCTGTTTGATCACTGAACAGTTCCTTAAGCACACAAAGCAAAATGTTCCTACCTAGTAGTAAAATCATTCATAAAATATATTGCAAAATGTATTGTCAAAGCAACAATGGTGCTAATTAGCTGGAATATGACCAGGAAGTCCTCTGGAAGAAGATGTTTTGGTTGGGACTGACAAAGATAGCTATTCCTAGCAGTCTTGGCTGTTAGATTTTTTGTGGGGTTTGTTTCTTTATGTGGTTTCTTATCCCTACAGGTAGAAAAGAAAGATGAATAATCAATGTCAATCCTATGGGTGTTGTTAGCCGTAATGCACAGCTTTTATCTGTTTGGATTTTGGTTTGATTTGGGTTTTTATTGCCATATCTCAGTATGAGAAAACAAAAGTTAAGATAGTTTTCTCTTGAAGTCAGTTGCCATGGCTGAAGTTAAAAACATAAGAAAATAGGCACCTGGATAAAAAGAGAATGTAGGTACAGTTTAAAGTGTTGGGTTTTGCTTGTTCATTTGCTTTGTTTTTCTGCATTGAGTTAGAAGTCTTAATGGATCCCTATCCATAGGAAGTTCATAGGAACTATGAACTTCCCTATCATAGGAAGTTCTTTTTTCAATATCACTGGTTTGAATGTATCAGCCCTGAGATAAGTGTGTGGGGTTCTACCTGTTCTGCCTGTGAGACAATTTTATCTACATTATAATAAGACTGCTAGTGCTGGACATCCCAAATCAGTCAGAAAGCAAATCTTTGCCTGAATTCAGCTGAAAATCAGATCCATATCTAAGCTAGTTATGTGTAGAAACATGGTTGGTCACTTTGTGAGCTACCTAGTTCTCATGGATGGATTAGACAGAGAGCTAGAGTAGCTTTTCATGGCCTGTTTTTACTGCCAGAGTTTGCATATATCTTATATTGTGTCATCAGTGTGAGCTTTGGCTACAGGGACTTCTCTTAGCTGGTGAGGCTCTATTAAATGTTCCTCTGATACATTCCATGAGTTGGGGAAAAGCAAAGAGTGCACATTATGTGAAATTTAACTTTATTTGAATTTCTACAAATCTCTGAACTTTGCTGTATTCTCATGGATGGATCCATCTCTTTACTCTCCTAAATTTAATGAAGTTATATTCTCCTTCTGTACAGAAACACAGTATAAAACACTGTATTCCATAAACTCCGTGTACACTTTTGTAAATTTTGTTCACTTTGGGATGGTTTTTTTGTTTGTTTGTTTTTTGTTTGTTTTATTTTGTTTTGTTTTGTTTGATAGCCACACTTCATAGTCTATACTTTTGATCCTCTTCCATGAGTAAGTTCTCACATGGGCAGGTGGAAAGTTTTTGTATAAGATAAAAGTGGCAATTATGCCTATAACCATGTAGAAAATCTGGGAGGGAAACAGATACTTGCACGTGCTATATAGAATAATATCTTCTGTTATCAGAGGTGAATCTCAAAAAATAACCAAACCCATTTGATTTCTGTTCACAGCAAATATCCAAGGCTGCATACCTTTAACTTAGTATTTAAAGGTGAGATTACCCAAGGGCTGGTTGAGTAATCCTTACTGCTCATTCTTCAGACTTGCACATTTTCTTCGAATTCTCATTGGCGCTTGAATAGTGACCAAGTATTTCATCCTCTAGACTTTTCAAATGCTTTTAGAATAAAAGCCTGTAAGAGCAAAAGGAACTACTGTATTTATTTAGGGGTTTGCTTTTTTCTTTGCTTTTCCATAGCTCTCTTAACCTACTATGGCTTCTTATTGAATCCTTTTAAGATACTCTGAAATATCAAAGGTAATCCTACATCTTGTATTTTGTCAAATCCATTTGATCACAGTGCTAATACTTTCATCTTTCCATATGAATATCCTTGTAATGCTTTCCTTACACTGTTGCAGGTTTCTTTCAGAGGGAGGATGGGTACGATTTTTAAATGGCTATTTTGAAACTTTATTTCTACTCTGATTTGCAATCAGAGTAGAAATAAGATTGTACTTCACTGAGAAGGTTAACATGATCCCATAATTTTCATAATATGAATAGCAAGGCTGACTGACATTGCAGGTAAAATGAAATAATACACTTATTTTTATCGGATAAGTTTTGTTTTCAGTGTGACACTCAGACTTTTAGTTGCATTCCAAAGAGGAAGTTTTATATGCATGAAAAATTTTAAGGCTTTGTTGTTTATGTTTTAGGGGGTTGTTTTACATTTTCTCATTTTGGATGATTTTCAGGGCTCCAAATTCCAGAATACAATTCTGGCCTTTGTGGGAAATTTTGATCATCATAAGCACTCTGATTAGTGGCTAAAAAACCATTACTGGTTTATGATGCTTTTAGGTCTACTTTTGTTTGAGATATTATTTTCAAGTTATTAAAATATCTGGAGATTTATTAAGATTTTTGGTGACAAATATTTTATTTTGATTGAAAAATATGTAATTAGCAATTGCTTTTGGCTTGTTGCAACCAGGACAATGTAAGCATGTAACTCAGTCCTTTTCTGGATCGTAAGTCTGGCAAGTCTCTGAGATGTAATATAAATGTCTTTCTTCTATCTATAGTACTGCATATGCAAATTGTGAGTGAAATTCAATCTTCACAATCATTTCAATAGAGAGTTTTGCCAAGAGCAGAGGGATAAGATATATCCATGACAAGAAATCTATGTTGTATGTTCCCTGCTTAGTTTCTAAATTTGATTTTTACCTTTCCTTTCAGATCAGAAAGGGTCTGAGCAGGTTCCTGTAGCAGGAAGCATCAGCATTACCAGACTCTACATCAGCTCTAGACTCTCCGTGTCTGGCTTTTAGGCAGGCACTGTATGAATTAATTTTAAATGCACCAGGGACAGACTTTGGTTAAGAATCTTTCTCTGAATAGGGTATGTATCTGTGTAAATTGGAAAGATTCATCTTTCATTTAACCCTTTTTCATATCTGCTCCATTTGATATTCAAGAAATATATATATAATATATATAGTAAATCAAGAAATATATATATACGTAGAGAGAAAGGAGTTGTATTATTTTGTGTTATGCATAACATTTGATTCTGCAGAGCTATGCAGTTAAAAATGGTGTTTCAGGAAAATTTTTGACATTGACCATTGAGATTTAACTAGGATCAATCAGAATTAAGCTGTAATTATGCAAGAGAGGGCAGCATATTTTTAAAGTTCACATTTTGTATAATAGTCCCATTATTTCTTTTACACTAAAAATGTTTCAATGTTTCTGTTCAGTTGGTTTTTGTGGGTTTTTTGGTTGGTTGCTTGGTTGGTTTGTTGTTGTTGTTTTGTTGGGGTTTTGTTGTTGTTTTGGGTTTGTTTGTTTGTTTGTTTTTCCTTAATCCACTGTGTCTTGATGAATATTTTAAACTAAGTAGGGAGGGGAATATCAAAGAAAAAGCTCTTGGAAAGCTTAGTGAACTAATTTGCCTGACATTATGTGGATGTTGTGGTTTGGAAATAAAGCTGTTGCTGTGAAACTACTACTCTATACATATATCCCTAGGGGCATACAAAGGGGATGGGTTTTTTTCTATAAACTCTTAGAGGCATGCTCTCATGAATTTCCTGAAAATAATCAACAGGCTGCTGATGGTGTTTCCCATAGAAGATTGGCTATTTTGGTAGTCAGTGAACCTGAACAGGGTGTCAGCTGTTCAAAGTGCAGCCTGACTCCAAAGCAGCAGTTAGAGATGTTGCTTTTAGACCAGCAGGGAGGAAAATGCTTTGAGTATGGAATCTGAATGGTGGTAGCAGTCACTCCTACTCGCATTTCTTTCTTTTCTTCTTTTTCAGGAATCTTTTCTGTTAGTTGGAAGATTCTTGTCAACAGTTAAATAAAGCTCCTTGAAATAACTGTATTTTTTAATATTCTCATGAAAAACAGTTTACTGTTGATAAGATAACAAAATCGATGCAGACCATAATACAAAACTATTTCTATATATCACATGGATTCAATCATATCAAATTTTTAATTCTATTTTACTTTTAAAATTATATGTAATTCTTTTGTGAAATATTAATTAAGGTAAAAAAAAAACCAAACCACGAGCCAGATACAGAAAAATAGCTCACCCAAGTTATTGAGGAAGCCAATAGGAGGTCCAAGAATAGGATCTGACTTTTAGTATCTCATTCTAGAAGTCTAGGTCTAAGAAATAAATAATTCAGTGTGAGGGTTTTTTTTAATTACTTTTTTCAGAAAAAAAATCTATTAGAATGAATTTGTCACTGAAGACTTTGAACATGCTTACTGATTTTCATTTAGAAAAATCAAAATTAAATGTTGCATTCTGAGCAGTTAATTTAAATGAGCTTAGTTAATTCTGATCTCTCTCTTTTTGTGAGATGCATGTTATGTATGTATGTATGCTCCTGATTGCTTGATGTTGGTTACATTTAAAAAAGGAAGGACAATAAAAATTTTGTTAAATTTAAGGTGGAAAAAAAATAGTACCATGGTATACTTAAATCAGAATTAAGTTTTTTGTATTAAGAAACTTGAGAAAATTGTAGTTTGTTGCATACTGAAATTTTGTGTCATGTTCCAGAAAATGGAACTTTCTTTCTCTGTGTTGGTAGAAAAGATAAATGTTGAAAGGTAGCATTTCCTCTGCCACAGAAATTACGAGGTTTGCATAACTTTAATTTTGGTATGTCTGTTACTTTGGAAACTAAAAAGGCTTTTGTGAAATGAATCAATATCTATACCCCGAGGAAGTCCCAAGCAATTTCTAGAGTGAGGTGAAAGAGTGTACTAAAAAATATGTCTTTCATGAAATATGAGGCCCTTGAATTGTTTTGCACTGAAATGTTTTCAACAGAGAATATGCAAAATATTATTTTTACTAACAATTTTCCAGCTTTAATGTAGTGCTTGGTTAAGTACTTACTGATGTCAAGGACAGGGCTGCAATCAACAAACCCTAAGCAATGCTTTTTTACAGGAAGTTATGTTCTCAAATAACTGAGAAGCGCAAATAGCATTGGAACATTTGTTGGTCCAAACACAGAAGTTAATCAAAAGTTCTGTGACAGCTACTGTTTCAATGACGCAATGATGATCTAGTTATTTCCTATCTTGGTGTAGTTAGCAAACAGTGAATACATCTCGGCTGTTGACACTTCATTTTATTCTTGCTCTGGATCACATCCAAAATCAATTGCTCACAATGGCAGTTTTCTGACCTATGTTAAGGAGAGTTGGATCTGGCTCTTAATGATCTAAAAAAGTTTATCGTTTTCCATAACACTGCCTGCCACACTGAAACACTAAGCAGTTTCAGGATGTTCTGCTTTTCTGTTTCATGTGAGATGTGGCATCTCTATTGACTGATGGGAAGGAAATCACTAATAATAGCAGTTTATAAGTAAGTAATATTCTTTGAAGATGTCAAAACAAACAAAACCAAAATCACAGAGGATCTTTTTAATAGTTCCCCCCCCCCCCCAAATTACTAATAGACACATGACTTGCCATTTATAAAATAGATTTTTGGTGATTCAGGAGGGAAAACAAACACACACAAAACAAAAATCAACCAAACAAAAAACACCCAACAAAATAAAACAAAACAAAATCTCATTCCACTGTGGAAATGAACTATTATGGGAACTGAAGTGGTATGTCTACACTTGTCTCTTTGGAAGACAAATGCAGGGCTTGGCATAGTATTTTGAGGATGTCTACTTCAAGAAAGACCAGTCAAAACTGGAAATCATTAATGTAAAAAAGTGCCTGAAAAGTGTAAAGAGCTCTTCAGCAGCTCAAGAATACATGCATGACATACGATGGGAATGATACAAACCGCTTGTATTTCCTTTGTAATTTAAATGTCAGTCTTCTATTGTCTAGGAGATATCTTAAACACTTGGCAAATTGCTACTTACTACAAGGATTAGATTTTTGATCATGAAGGCTTGCGTCTTTGTCTAGTGGTGGTGGCTTATATGTTTATGATTGCTAAGAATTAAAATCTTCTGGATTTTTCTCTCTGTCTTCATAAGTTACACTAAGGCTTTAGATATGGGTCGCGCTGACAGACCTGAAAGGCAAAGAATTTTTTACATTTTGTTCTGAGCTTATATAACATGGATAATGCATTCTCCATGATAACTTCCTGTTTCCTAACTTGAAATCTTGATAGGACATCAATAGGAAAAGTCTTCCTTCCAGATCTTGGTCACTTTGGCTGTGTCTGTTTTAAGAAGTGAAAGACACCAGGGTAATCATGACATTGGTGGTGAAACACTGGCACAGGTTTTCCAGGGAGGTAGGTGGTAGATGCTCTATCCCTGGAAACACTCAAGGTCAGTAGCATGGGGGTGTGAACATCTTGATCTAGTTGAAGATGTCCCTGCCCATGCAGGCAAGTTGGACTAGATGACCTTAAAAGGTCCCTTTCAAACTCAAACCATTCTATAATTCTGTGATTTTCTGGCACTGAAGGCAAAAAAGCAGAGAACTGCAATGTAACTAGACTCTCCTAACTTCCAAAATAAGGTGGTTTTGTATAAACTCCCTGCTGTTATTTTCTACTTCCTGACACATTCCCATGGGAATAACTTGCAAGAAAACTCTGAGGCTGCAAGTGGACTGGACACTGTTCTAATTTACAATATGAGTGACTGAGCCCAGTGCTCAGGAACAGTCACAGACACTGGGTGATTTAATAGCATAGGCATATCTTTTGTGGTGGCAGAAAGGTTAATTTCAAGTGCTTACTATATTTTTAAATTATAGGATTCCATTTAACGTGCAGGTTGGAAAACAGTGTCAGGACACTTCACTGCCAGGATCATCAGTGGACTCCAGCTCCACTCTGTAACATTACAGAGTGCTCCTCTGTCTCCTCATCTAGAAGTAAAGATGCCAGATTGAAACTGAGATCAATGTTAACACAAGAAGTAGCATCAAGGCAGTCAATTCCACCAAAGAGGAAGCCTAACACAATTAAAGTTCTGCCTAATAAAGTCAAGTTACTTCTTGCTCCTGAGGCCACTTAGGTGGGCTATAGAAAATTACATGTCTTCATGTGAAAAGCTTTCCAGCTCAGAGCTGCAAATGCATCACTTGACAAATGAATGAAAGTTAACTCTGAACTCATTGTGGGAGATGCTGTAAATGATGTAACTGCAGAACTACAGAGCTCGGTTTAGCCAGCTCCCCTCTTTGGCTGTCCTGGGAATTTCTTTTAAGAAAGTCAAAAAAGCAAAAGAAGGCCTTGATACTATTTGATAGATTATTGAGTGCTGTAACAAATACAGAATCAAATATTTTTGTATTATATATGGACAGACATTGTAGGATACACAACTTTTTTTGGTTTTTATTTCTGCAGAATTTTTTGAAAGATAAAATAACAAAACAGCACAGTACAACTGCAAGAGACTTGACACAGACATACTATTTTCTGTAAGAAATAATGCTTTTAGAGCACACTGAATAACTGACAATGTGTTCAAGCATCTTGTCCTTGTTTTTAGTTATGCTGCTGCTTCAAGACCTAATCTAGTCCTGTGCTTGAAATCTTTATGCTTACCACTTACACAGTGCTACTAAAAAATGTCATATTGTCATCTCTTGCTGCTGCAGAAAGTCACAAATCTGCATGATGCAATTCAAGTATTGTCTCTGGGCCACAACTGGGAAAATCTTCATATTTACTCTTCTTCATCTATCTCCTTGTGCTCTAATACTGCTGTATTTAGCCCTGCAAGAAATGCCTGCTTCGAGATATCTCTGCTCTGTGGATATATAAAAGATTATATAGTATTAAGGATAGCAGTATTTTTAAACACAGGTTTCTGTGTGCCTTTTTGCAATTGGCCTTGCAGTGATATTTTCAGCTGTATCCCTTTGTTAGAACTCGCACTATTGGTATAAAGTACTATTCTCAAATGTCAGTCTTTACAGAACCAAAACCTGAGATCCTTCATTCTGTCAAAATCAACAATAAATGTGGTGTTACCAGTGCCAAGTAAAGGGAAGGGATCAAGTTCTTCTACCTGCTAGTCATACTTACTGTAAAATATCCCAGGATCCTATTACTCATCCTGGCTGCAAAGGGCATATTGCTAATTCATGTTTCCTTTGGTGTCCACCAGTATCCCCACATTCTTTCTGGCAAGGCTGGTTGCTACAAGCATACCTGGGGTTGTTCCTCCCCAGGCACAGATCTTGCACTTCCCTCAACTGAACTTTGCAATATTCCTGCCTGCCCATTCCACCAGCCATCCCAGGTCCCTCTGGATGGCAGCATGACCCTCTGGTGTATCAACCACTCCTTCCAATTTTGTGTCATCTTCAAACTTGCTGAGAGTAACAGCTCAGTATGGAACATGAACGATGGCACTGATCAGGATTGGAGCCCAAATGGATCCCTGGATACACTGCTAGTTATTGGTCTCCAGCTAGGCTTTGTGTCACTCTTCACCACCCTTTGGGCTGGCTATTTGTCAAGTTTCTGATCCTCCTCACCATCTGCTCATCAGCCCTCAGTTCAACAGCTTCTCAGTGATGATCTTGTGAGGTCTTTTCTGAACTGAAGGTAGACAGTAGCCCCTGTTCTCCTCCCATCTGTCAAGCCAATCATTTCACCACAGATGTCTATCAATTTGATCAAGCATGACTTCCCCTTTTAAAATCCCTGCTGGCTGTATCTGATGACCTGCTTGTCCTTTGTCTGCCTGGAAATGGAACTCTGGGAATTGGAAACCAAGTTATCAGTATTAAAAGGTTTAAATACAGAGGTGATATTACATATCTGTTGCTTCACAAATTCCACAGTGACAGATGGGGAGATTAGAGGTAGTTTTAGTGGGAGGTATTTTCTCTATTTTTAATTTACACAAAGTATGTGAATTAATTTATTTATTACAGTAAGAAGAAAAATAAATTGCAACTGGAAATGGGCATATGATTGAGTTCCTTAAATTGAATTGGGGTGGGCTGTGTTAGCACAATGTGCCATTAACATTACAATCACTGTTGTGAGAATGAATTCATGTTGTTCCATACTCTGCTCTCATTATAACCTTTTTATTTCCACATAACCATACTGAATATTTGGGGTGAACAATAACAAGGCGTGTAAATGCCAATTCCACCTCTCTTTAATTCCACTGACTTAATTTGTCCAGTGGCTCATGCTTACAGCAAAGGGCATAGGAAGATAAAATAGCATAGGTATGAGGGGAAAGTCTGACCTTTTTTAAGTGAAGGGGAACTTAGCCATGGCTGTCTTTGTAGTTGAAATTGTTTCTGTTACTTCAGGGCAGTGCTGATATGTAGGAAAAAATGCAAAATGAAATCAAGTTGAAAACCATTTTGATTTTACATTATTCTAACTTAGGAGTTAATAAATCAGAAAAATTTTGCAATTACTTTTAAAATAAACTCTAAAAGAATCACAAACCCCAAACTTGGTTTATTTTTATTTCAGTTACTTAAATTGTTTATCACTGGAATTCAAATAGAGTAAGGAGCAAAACATCAAATATATATATATATATATAAAAATAATGAACAATATTAAGATGGGACTATTTAAGATTCAAATACACTTTTAATTTAAACTAAAATCTCTACAAAAATGACAACATTTGCAAAATAACATAAAAATACCATTATGTTGGTTTTAGAAAAGGTAACCACTGACTTAATGACAAACCAGGCATTTATTTTCTGAGGCTGCTTTTTCACATAGATTCACATGGACTATTTGCTCAAAAAATAAGATATTGACAAGATACTTCTAAAATAGCTCTTCCCCTGTCTTTGCTAGCTGGTCTTGTCCATCTTTCTCCACTTTTGAGTAATGAACAAATATGCCAGATTCCTCAGATTTTTCCATACAGAGGCTCTGAATTATTTCTTTGCTGAATGTTTCTTTAAATATTGAAGAGGAGTTACATGCCTTGAAATAAAATAAAATAAATAACCCCCCCCACACACACACACACACACAAAAAAAAACCAACAAAAAACCAAACCAAACTAACAAAAAACAAAACAAAACAAACTATCAAAATTGTGATTTTCCCCTATTTATATATTGTCTATTGGCAACAGTAAATAATGTCATTATAGACCAGATATCTTTCTTATAACTGTATGAAACATAAAGTGTCTGCAGCTCAAGTTACCATTCTATGTTTTAAATCAATTTGTAAACACTCATAAACTCTAACAAATAATTTTCATTTAGGTATCTATTCAATATTTATCTGACAGCCTAAAGGTTAGATGTATTAAAGGATAACTTATAGAAGTTGCACTGTATACTGAGTTGAGGAAGAGGTGTTTACTTGCTCTTACCACAGCCCATGATGTTTCCCTTTAGTGTCTGCAGTTCTCCTATGCAGCCCCCCAAGAGGTGGAAGAGGGGAAGAAGGGAAGCAAGTAAACAGCATGTGGAGACCTGGGGGAAGGGCAGCACTTAACAGGGAGTATGATTCCTAAACCAAAATAGTAAGGTAACACAACATAAGTGAGAGGAAATTTCTGCAGTTCTGTTCCTCACCTTCTACTCTTTTCCCCAGCCTGAATCACAGATGAGAAATGTTTACATAATATTTACAGGATTATAAACATCTGGATAAAACTGCTTTGCTAAAAAAACAAAGACAAGTTGTAAAAGCTTGACAGGGAAAGACAAAAACACTTACTAAAATTTGTCTTTTCGAAACAATAAGGTTTGTTTTTGGTGGGTTTTTTTTTGGTTGGTGGTTTGCTGTTTTTGTTGTTTCTTTTTTTTCTTTTCTTTCTTTTTTTTTCTTTTTTTTTTTTTCCTTTCTACTAAAGTAAACTTGTGGCAAGAAATGGTGGGATTCTACTCAGCTAACAATTGGCTAATGTTTTGCCATCTGATCATAACAAATTGCCTATGATGCTTTCAGAATTGAAGGGGGAACACTTAGATGCCAAACAAGATGAGAAATCTCATTTTGAAAAAGATGTCTGTCTTCAGATGGAAGAAACTGATAATGGGCTATCAGGTAGCCTTAATTTTGAGTGCAAACTCAATTAAATAAATCACTCATGAGAGCCTTGAGTTGCAACGATATTGCAAGGCATACAGGTATGTTGCAGTATTATTTAAATTTGTGACTTCTAGTTGTGAAAATGTTGAAATTCTGAGAACTTTAGTTTTAGTTAGGATGTTGCCCTTTCTTCTTATGAATAATTCCATCAAGATGTACATGTGTGTGATGGTCTAACCCCAGCCAGCTCACTTCCCTACCACACAGATTGGGGAGGAAATCAGAAGGGTAAAAGGTAGAGAACTCATGGATTGAGATAAGGACTGTTTAAGAGGAAAGAAAAAGTTGTGCTCAGAAGCAAAGCCAAACATGGAATTAATTCACTGCTTCCCAAGGGCAGGCAGGTGTTCAACCATTGTCAAGAGAGTAGGGCCCAATCAAGCAGAATGGTTACTTGGGAAGACAAACACTATCACTCCAAATGTCCACCCCTTCCTCCTTCTTCCCCATACTTTACACACTGAGAATAAGGTCATACAATCTGGAATATCCCTTTGGTCAGTTTGGGTCACCTGTCCCAGCTGTGTTTCCTGCCAGCCTCCTGGGCACAACTTCCTCACCAGCAGGGCAGTACAAAAAGCAGAAAGGGCCTTGGCTCTTTGTAAGCCCTGCCCATCAATAACAAAAACATCTCTTATATTATTAACCCTGTGTTCAGCACAAATCCAAAACACAACCCCATACAAGGCACCATGAAGAAAATGAACTCCAGTCCAGCGGAAACCAGAACAATGTGTATAACACATATTTTAACAATGCATTATTAAGATGTTTCTCAAATTAATTACATGTGTGTGTCTATGTGTATTAGCAATGTCTTTTCTGCTTGTCTCTTACTTGCACAAGTAAGGACAGTCCCTTGCAGAAATGTATGCAAGGTCTGGCCCACAATCTGTTGGGTTGCACGTTTCATGTAAATAATCTCACCTGGTTCACTGGAACCACTTTCTGTGAGAATGCAGTGGAAAAAAGAAGCTGAAGCAGAGGGTGAATTTTTTTTAAATGAAATGTGAGGGATACATCCTGTGTGGTTCCTTTGATCTTTCAAACTTACTGTTTGCTGGGCAAGATATTGTAAAGAACATTTGTGGGCAGCTTGCCTGCAGTTATTCTCTGTGCCCTGCTATGCTGCTACTGGTATTTGAGCTAATTAGGACTAACTCAGATATGTCTATGTGAGCTTCAACCATTCCCAGTCTGCTTGCTGTTGAGGATAAAATCACTTATAAGTTCTGGAACATGAATATTTGTGTCTGATGTTTTACAAAATGTGATACTCCCTGAGCTTTGTGCTTTGGGACCTGCATGAAAAGATTGCTAATGTATATAATACCAAGTGGAAGTGAAGTGACTGGAAATATGCCTATTAGTATTGAGAATGAGACATAGAAAGAGACAGCATTGTGCTACAAATTAAAGAGTGCAGACGTCATCACCGTTGCCATAGCTTTCCTGTCTGCTTCAAAAAACAGTTTGGAAAAAAGATGCATACAAAAAGGAAGATGATTTTCTATGTGAGCAGGTGTAAAGGATGAAAAATTGAGGTGAAGGTAGACATCAACAATGGAAAAGCCCCATTTTTGCACTGGAAAAACAGGCAGCTACTTAAGCCACTTTACACAAGTATTTTAACTATTGTGAAACTGATCAAAATATTAGAAAAAAAAAAGTTGGACTAACAATGTTTTTAGAGATTCTCAGTTGCAGTCAACATTGCCTATGAATTTCTGTTGTGGTAAATCCATCGCTACACACAAGACTTTTTTCTGGCCTATCCTATGCATTTATTTCTTTTGTTCCATGCTTTGAAAAAATGATTCAGGGTTTTGGACAAGTGTTATGAATTGATTTATCATTAATCTCACATGTATATATTCCTGAATTAGAAAATAAATGATCCAAAGCCCAGACACTTTCTTTTATTTTATTTTCAGGTGTTGACATTGTAACACACTTCTTGTTTAAGTTCTTCCTCAGAGGTTGTTCCAAGACGTGTTTTACCCCTGTTTACAAAACAGTAGATTTCTTTTCTATGAGTGTATGCTTGTATTTAATTATTTTCTAAACAAAATTAAATTTCATCCTGGTATCATGTTTATGGAGATCAGGATTATTTATTATTAATACAGTGTTTTCTTCAACAAATTAATATTTTATTTTTAATATCATCGTAAATAAATAATTTGTGCCTTTTTATCATTAATGACATAGGACAAATATGCTTTTGGTTGATTGCAAATGTGCTGCTGTGCAAATGTCAATGAGATTGAGAGAGTTTATTTTATGCTATTTTCTATGGTTTTAATTAAGCAATAAAAGAAGACATCCAAAATAATTACATACAGTTTCGTGCTTGAAGAATACAAAACTAAAACCTATGCAAACAAAAAGAGTGCTAAAGAAAGAAAACTGACACTTTCCTGCTTAGCCTAGAATAACCTTAGGTACTTTAAAATATTAGAATCAGCAACATTCAGAATGTATTAACAAATTTTAATTAAAGATGAGCTGATATGTAAAGCTAGTCCACTTGTAGTTCCTAACATCTAAGAACCAGTATTTGCCTTACCTTGATAACCACTCATTTAACTTACAGCATTGAACTACACAGCACTGCCCAGTTTTTGACACAGATTTAGGTTAAATGAATAAATAAAAATCATTGTTTAAAAGAACTTGGTTCCTAAAATAGTAATTAGGTTTCTATCAACAGCACTTTTGATCTCCACCCTTGCTCAACAGCATCCAAACGTAATTATGGAGACATGTAAATAAAATCCACCTCTTCCTTTTAGAAATACACTGAAGAAAGGGAACAGAAAATGGAGCTGCAGTAGCCTCTGTGTAACCCAGAAGCACATGGGAAGAAACTCAGGACTTCTTGTCTGATTCCTTGACATTTTTATGTCCATTGCATAAACAAATCTTGTTGGGTAACATCACAGCTGAGCTAGGCACTTTTGTTTTCTTTGTCACTTTTCCTATCTGCTGAAAGTCCTTTCTGAACAGAGCTCTGAATTTTGGTGAGAGTGCTCTGTGCCCTTACTCCAACAGGCTGACCTAAGCAAAGCAAACCTAACTAAACCTCACAGACAAAATGCGGCATTTGTTTCTGTTGTGATACCCTCATGTCATCACTAAACATCCTTCTCAAGAGTCCTGTACCTATGTATGTGATCTGTTATGAAAGTTTTGTGATTGTTACTTTTTTGTAATACATTCTACCACAGAAGCTAACAAAAAACTTAATTGCTGGATGAAATGACAAATTCAGTAGTTTCATTCTGATTACAGTGTACTGTAGGAGCTCTTCCCAGTCAATTTGTTTCTTACTACTACAGAGTTTGGAGGTCACAAATGGTAAGTTGCTCGCTGTTGTCAGTGATTGGATTGGTAATCATGTGTATTGTCTGCAAAGCTTGCAAATGATGAAACCATAAAATTGTGTTACTAATATCAAAATAGTGCCAATAAAGGCTTTTTTCCACCTTGTCATTTCCAGGAAAAGTTTTCCTGAATATGCATCTTAAATAAAGTTAAAGGAAGAATTAATTTTAAGAGGATATAGAACTCAGAGAGAGAGAAAGCAATTAACTTTACTTTCAAATTCCTGCAGAAGCAATACATATATACATATATATATATATACACACATATATATGTATTTTTATTTTATTTTATTTTTTTTTTAAATAACAGTTTTGGCTCAGGTTCTTAGAGCTTGGGAAGCAGATAATTTTCCAAGACACAGAATAGGTGTATCAGCTCTGTATCTTGGAAAATTACCTGCTTCCCAAGCTCTAAGAACTTGAAAAGGTGTAGCTATTCTGTAGGTAATTAAATTCCATTTTAAGGGCATCTCCAGACAAGGGGATAACTAGATGCACAGGTTACAGGAATGACAGTGCTGAATATTACAGCACATATGTAGTGTTTGAAATTATCAGGGGCCTTTTTACATCCCCCCTCACTCCTCTTCATTCTCATTGGGGCTTTCTGTACTCTTGGATTGTTTATCCACTAGTCAGTGAGCTACAGTATTATACAAAATGTCAATATCCACATAAAGTGCAACTGAAACAAACATTTAACATATAAATGGAGCAGAAAGCAAAACTTCTCAGAGATGGACAAAAGTGATCTCAATTTGACCTGATTTCATATCCTTTAGATTTTGTACAGCTTTCAGTGGTCCTTTTTTTTTTTTTTTTTTTTTTTTTTTTTTTTTTTTTTTTTTTCTGGAGCATAAATTACATTGGATACTTGTGTAATCATTTGGAGATTTTGATTTGGACAAGTATGTGCACTGTACTTGCTAGATTTTAACACAATTCAAAACCAGTCCCTAGGTTTGTATTAGTTGTGAGACAGAATAGTTTTTGCTCTTAGATAATTCTCCTCCTGGATTTAGCTTGGATACCTCACATCCCCAGTTGCTGTCCTAAATTCCAGACAATGATGTATCTCTTACAGCCTTAAGGGAAAAGTCTCCCTGACAGCAGTATCATACAATAGTATTACCCCATGTTCTCCTGTAGTCCTAACGTAGAAATGTCTGATTTCCTGGAATCATTTGGGATTGTACACAAAGCAAAACCAAACTGAAACAAAGTGGGAAAAAATGTGATTAAACAGAGGTTATTTGGAAAGCAGAAAGCCAAGGTTCAAGAGCGGAGTTTATTTGTCAAGTTTTTTTTTTTTTTTTTACTTACAGTTGGATTTAGATTTGTGAGCTGGATCTAGTCTTATAGAGAGCATATTTTACATGCAAAATGAACCAGGCATAGAAATCCTAATGTTACTAGCATTGGGCAGTCTCTGCATTTGTTGATCGAATTTTGAATATAGATAGCCCCACATCAAATGAGATACCATATAAATTAGAATTTTCTAGTTTCCTAACCCTAGTTTTGTGCTCATGATTACTTTTAAAATTTTTTGCCAGTATCTAAGAACAGACTGTTCTGGTTTTTAAAAAATGATGAAAGTGCAATAAATTTTGCTTTGTTTTCATTTTTTGTTTGTTTGTTGGGGGTTTTCTGTTTGTTTTGGGATTATTTATTTATTTTTAATTTGTGGATCCTTTGGCTAAGAGTAGCTGTATAAAACACAGTGGAACTAGCACTGCCTGCCCTACGGTGCTGAATAGATTCACTGGAATCTCATGACTATTTGCAGAACAATCACCATAATTGTCCCATCTGCCTCCATCTCATTCTAGTTATAAGCATCTTTTCCTTTAGTCCTCTCCCCTTTCTCTGCTCTCCATGGCCTCAGGCAGGTCACTCACCCTCTCTGCTAATGCTTCTCCATCTGTAAAATGGGAGTAATGTGAGTTGTTGGAAAGATTAATTAATGAATTAATATTTGTAAAGCCCTTGAAAGATGAGAAGCACTAGATAAAGGCTAAGTAGTGTAATTATTATTCTCAGAAGTGCCTGCATGAATAGGGGAAAAAAAGACACAGGGTTTTGGCAAACTGATTAATATCAGTATAGGTGGTTCTGGAGATGGATGAACACAGGCTGGTTGGCTTTTTTTTTAGTAAAGAGACAAATTAACATGAACAAATATGTAGTGTTTGTGGGTTTTACCCTTTGTTTTTAGCAGTATTAATATTACACATGTTCACGTCAATCACAAATTACAGCTTGAAAGCATGAGAGTAAATGCAACTGTGTATTTAGGAAGTGAGGCCCTGCATCTTCCAGCTTCCCCATTCTTCTACTCTCATTCCATATATGTGTCTTTTAAACATGCTACTTATTACAGATGCAAATGGAATTGAGGGAGTAACCGAGAATAAATATTTTAAGATAATATTGTACAGTCTCAACTTTGTATTGTGATTATGAGACCATCTTCTCTACCCCCCACCAAAAGGCAAGTAATTTCCTAGTGCTATAATTAAGCCATCTTTCATTCCTCCATATTCATAAAAAGGGAAAAGAGAGGCTAATGGCTCAAAATGAGTATCATCACATAATAATACTTCCTGTCCAGAAAAGATGTAATTATTAACCTGAACTTTTTTTTCCCCCCCCAAATGTGTCATATGATTAATCTGTCATATTAGAGAGTGGTACTCTGTTTAATCAGTGAAGGCCAAATTTTACTACTTAGCCACTGTCTCAAGCCAGGGCATCTTTAAAAGAGGTAACAGATATCTGTGCTTTGTAGAAGCATGTTGTCTTCCAACGTGTTTCCAGAGCAAGATTGTGTTGAAGAAAGTGTTCCAGCATGGTCTGTACCGGTTTTTGGCAGCAAACTGAAGTGATGTCGAGTTTAAGATGCCACTGCTTAATTCCTCTGCAGGATACAATGCCCAAGTTTATGTCAGACCACAGCCTCTGCTTCTCTGAGTGAAGAGCAGCAGCTGAGATGTGGCTTTTTCTTGGGCTCTCTGAGCTGAGGAGTCTGGGCTGTTTGCTCCGATCTCCTCCTGCCACCTTCAGTTTCCTGCTGGTTAGAGCTGAGTGTCACATTTCATATTGTGATCTAATTCTCTGCCTTCTGAGCTTTTTAAATGAAGGCATTAATAGATCCAACTGGAAATAATGACTACAGGATAGAAAAATTAAGAAGACATTTTTGTATATTATTGCCTTTTCATTCTCTTTTCAGCTGATCATTTAAGGTAAACCTTAGGAAACCTGATAATCACAACAAGACTTTTGAAGTGCAAGATATAGTCAAAAACAGGCAAATGGGGAATAACATGCAGGTCAGCAAAAGGAAGTAATGCTTTTTTCAGAATTTTTACTATAGGTTAGCAAACTCATGGGGGAGTAATATGTAGCATGTAATATGTATCATATGCCTGCAATAGGAGAGTGTTAAAGGGGTTAAAGATGAGAGTGGTAAAAACAAGAAGGAAACTCGACAGAGTTAGGCTCTGCTAATCAGTATCTAGTACAGTGTTTGTACTAGATTGGAATCTTCATCTTCTTTGGTATCTGAAAATAATATTTGTGTACAGTACACACTTTAGTTTCTTTAAGTCATGGAAGCCCCCTAACTTACTACACAGTTGGATGCAGTGCAATACTTCTGGGAGTAATAATCTTACCATTAGGCACGTGGAAGGCGTAACTTCTGTTCCTGCAAGAACAGAACCTCTGAAAGAAGCTGGAATGGGAGACTGCCTTACCCTCCTGTTCTCTGTCACCTTGATGTAGTGTAGCTTGAGTCTTCCCACAGCAAATCTAACCAAGTGCTAACCAGCATGGTCCCACATGAAGGGAGAGTGCTACCCCAAGTAAGAGCTTGTCTTACTGCCTGCTACTCACATCAGCCTACTCTTTCAGGGCTTGGCACGATTATGCTGGAGGCTCTCTCTATTTTATAGTCCAGCCTTCTTCCCTGCTACCAGGAAGTTGTCCTTCACAGTCAATGGGTTGGTGTCTGTTATCTGAGGGAAAACTTGCTTCAGACTATGAAGAATGAGACTATATGAGGAATTAAAATGTTTCCAGTCATTCTCCTTTACAGCATTTCCAGCTCTTCCTGAATAGTAGCTGAGGGAATGAGGAATAAAAGAAATTTTGTTAGCATTTGATTCTTTTTCCTATATAAGATTCTTTTTATTTGTATATGGAAAAAGGCAGTATTATTCTCCCTGTTTTTTCCCTCTGTACCTATCCATTCTAGCACTGCCAAGAAAAGGCAGTATACTTCTCCTTATAAGACTGGCAAAATAGAGAGCAAGAAAACAAGGAGGGAGGAATATTAAAAGAGATTGGAAATTAAAATCAACTAAAACAACAACAACCAAACAAAAAACCCCAAACCCAAACAGATTAAAGATTACTCTAGAATGAAAAAACTGAAAAAGAGAAGAGCAATATCATATAAGAAAACAGTCAAGGGTGAAATAAAAATGAAAACAAACAAAAACAATAAAAAAGCAGAAACAAATGTAAGTTCCCAATAGTCAGAAGACTAAAATCTAGTCAGACAGATGCAAGTGTAGATTGCTGGAAAGTTAACTTTAATTAGTGTTTTTACTTGTAACTATATTTTTCTGAGCTTTTCCAGAAATCAATAACATCTGAAAAATCCCAGACAGAGATGTTGCCACATCCTAAGGTCTGATTTTCTCTATTATTATAAAAACCCTATGGTTACCCTGAGAAATGGACATATATGATGCTTTATGACACTGAAAATGTGGCCCTTAAAGTGTTCTAGATTTATAGTATTAGTCTGAGTAAGTAGCAGACAGGCTTCAGCTATAAAAATGCCAGGGAGAATCCCAAGACTAAATTGCAGTTCAGTTTTGTCTCCTTCAAGGGGACAAGCAACCCCTCCTTATTCAGAGAGACAGGAACAGGGAGGCTAATGGATGAGTGTAAGATATTTATGTGGTTACAAGCAGTACATTGCACATGACTTTCTGCAGCATCCTCTCCCCCCTGTCCCTGCATGCTAAAGCAAGTTGATGGCAAAAGGGAGTGAGTAGAGAGATTTTACTGGGAAGTTGTAAATTGCTGCTGAGACAGATCATACCACAAATCACACTGTTCCCTTCACCTGAACAAGAAGGATGTGAGGTAGGAATTGTACTTTGGAAAGGATGTCCCTGAGTCATTCTGTTTCCCACACTGCTCCTGTGGTGCAAATTGCAGGGTGCTCCTAGTTTTGCTGTCATGTCTAAAGGAAGTTTATAACCCTCAGCAAAGAGAACACCCAGACCAGAAACTGCAAACTTTGCTACAAAACCATGCTCTTGGCTACAGCTGTTTAATTTATTTTCCAGCTGAGATGTATAGGTGTATTGCTGACAGAAATTTTCAGCAGAGATTAACTAACTTAGTATATACAGTTTCCTTGGTCCTGTAGAGTACATCCTAGTAGTCCCAAGGTTCTTAATTCATACAGAATTGAACATATCATACAGATTGAACAGTGTTTTAATTCCATTATTTCACAAAAATGCCTTTATAGTATCTAAATGAATAGTATTGCAAACATATCTCACACTTGAATAACTGTTTATTCTGTTTCCTTCTTTATAATTATGGACAACAATAATTTACTTGGTGCTTGAACATGAATGGTGTTCTTCTGTGATACAAAGTTTATTTCTCTCAGATGGTAGGTAAACTTCAAAAGAGTGGCAGCCTCTTTCCATTTTACATCTTCTTTCTATCTTCATTTTCATTTTCCTTTTACTAAACCTGAACATATCCTTAAAAATATTATCCCTCTATATTTCTTTTCACTCACAGGGCTATGTACCCTCTCTACTCATAAATTCCCTACTCTTACAAAGCATAATGTTCATAAATTCTTCCCAGAACTGCATTGTTGAATATTTAATCACCACCTGCTTTTCCCCTATCTTTATGATTTTGGGACCATTCCACTGTGGTATTAGGATGCTCCAAAATTTTCATTTGTTTATGCATTTTGTAGGCCTTTACTTAAATCTTGGGTTACCTGTGCCTCCTAAACATCTCAAGCATTGTGAGAATGCCTCTAAGGAAACAGAGATCACCAACATTGAAATGTCTCAGCCTACAAGGCTGGCTTAATAAAAGCATACAATGAAAATCAAACTGCACTTTACATAACATTATCAGAAATGTCTTAAAGCAATATGCTCTGCTACTTTCCTTATATTTGGATGTCTGGCCTAAGTAAAAAGGATGGTACTGATTATTTCTGAACTGGGAGTGAGAACAGTGATCAGATGATATAAAGCAGTTTGGATTTGTCTGAGCCCCTTGAGATACCACAAGAGGAAGCCTGATAAAGTCAACAGTTCTCCACTGAATATGACAAGGACTCAGCTGTTTCCGTCCATCCAGATCACATCTTTACCTTAACATCAAGAACCTGTTGAATAGAATGCTGAATTAAAGCACTGGATGCTCAAGATTAAGCTTTATATTGCAAATGAATTTCCCATGTTTGTGGCCAAAATATTTGCAAATAAATTATCTGTTGTCACCCTGTTCTTTTCAGCCTTCTGATGTTTGCATTTTTGTAATGGAGTTTCTCACAGATTTCACACAATCTATTGTTATTGTAACTGTTCTTTTATGTTTACATTCTTCTCATAAGGAGGAGACTGTTGATGGATTGCTAGTTCGACCAGTGTGGTTGGAGAGGTGGCAACCTTCATCCTCCAATCCCTGGTCATTGTCCGAATTCTATAAATCAAGGTCAAAGAAAATAAACTCTTCCTCTTTTGCCCTGATGACTGACTGAATCTGTTCCTCATTTTGTGTCCTATGAAGACAATCTGTATCAAAAATAAAATATTGGATGGTGCTGCTGCAGGAAGGCTGATCTTTGATACCTGCTGAAGTATTCATTGATGACCAATTGTATTGCTTTTACACTAATTTATAAATCTGCTGTTCAATTCCACTTAAATCAATGCAGCTCTGCTGATGACTTAGGTCAGATGAGAGTTTGGAGCTGCCTTTGCTCAGCTGGTACATTTTAAATTAATGAGGATGAGAGTAAAATTTCAGAGCTACTGAGCATGGCAGTTAGGTATTACTAGGAGTTAACTAGTCTCCTTGTCTGGGGAAGCCATGGGGGAAAACTGGTTGCCAAAATATGGAAAATATGATGGTTATGAAAGTTTGAATGGCTTAAATGCTTTTCTGCAGAGCATTTTTAATGTCTTAAAGTAGTTTATTATTTATATTTTTCTCTGAAAATAGGAAGGATAAATACGGTTTTACTTAATCTTTTCTGTGTATTATTCTGGGTTTGCTGCTGTCCTAGAGTACTTGCACACCTTATTTCTAGTTTCTGTGTTTCCAGCCAAAATGAAATCTCTTTTTTGTTATTTACTTACTAGAAAAGAAGAAACTACCCAAAAAATTGACACTCTTAGTACATCCTGTCTAACATTTTTCTTTTTTCATGCCAAAGGATCTTTTTAAGTGTAGGAGAAGAATAGTTCTGTGTGTTGAAGCTATGGACATATACAAGATTTGCTTCTAGTCCTTTCTGTTCCTGAGAGTCAACAGAGCGGACACATCTGTCTCCATGTGTGATTTGGGCCAGCAGAAAAGTTGTGACTGTATTAGCACTCTTCTTACTATTCCTCTACAGCCTTTTATTTTGTATTGAATTTACAAGAATGCATGATAAGGTATTGAGCTGAAGTAATTTGTGTTTGTGAACCAAAGGTCTTTACAAGAATATTAAGAAACTTCCACTAGTACAACTTTCTGTATTTATTTAGGCTTTCAGTCTATCCAAATGACCAAGTTTGGAAATACAGCTTTTTAAAATATGCTATGCATCTTTAAAAATATATCATTTAGTGAAGCACAAATATCTGATGCTCTTGGACAGTAAAAATACCATGGATTATTCAATGATACAGTGAAGGTCTTCTAAATTTTTGCTGCTAAATCATTACTTGGTCAGGGATTTTTTTTCTCCATTTCCTGTCTTGCCCATGAGAAAATGTTTTTGCTTCGCATTGAGGAACAATACTGAACAAATAAATTTTTATTGTGTAACCATTTTAGAGTCTGTTATGATTTGAAAATACTCTCACGTGTACATATTAATTTTTTCTTATAATCATGGCTTGGGGCAGTGAATTCAAAAGGTTAATTAGAGATTGCATAGATTTTTTTTTTTTTTACTGCTTTAATATACTGCCCCCTTTGTGTAAGATTGATGTGCTGAGAAGGGTGCTTATTTTTTTCTTTTAATCTATATGAGTAACAATATAATTTCTTATTGAAAACATATTATTTTTCTGATCTCTTTGTTCAGAAAAAAACACTGCCCCTTTATTAAGATGACTCATAGGAACTGAATTTAAAAAAAAAAAATTAAGTTATATTTAGGATTGGGAATAGGACCCAAGGCGCCAGACATTGCTTCTGTTATTTAGACTGTAGCAAGATTCATGAGCGAGTCAAATTATTGTTTTCTTTTGTTAACACTGAATTTAAAATTCCAGTGTCTTACCTAATAGTCTAAGACTACAGTAAGTCCCAGTTGTTTCTGCACAAACTGAAATCATGTTGTCACTTCAGGTTTTTTTCCTTCATGCTTCAGTCCCTTTTCTGGATCTGCTGTTATTTTTCCCCCAAACCTTTACTTGTGGTGAGAAACAACTAAAATAATTCAGTTTTGTACAATGAACTTCTGATGAATGTTGACCTCTAAACCTTAAAAAGACAATCAGAACATTGTGTGAAAGATTACCATTTAAATTATTAAAGCATATTTTTTGTAGTATAAAACTATTGAAAGATATTTGAAAGGGGGGTAATAAATGGAAAAGAATTCCTGCTATGGAGATCTTATTGGCTGGAACAACAGTTTAAGGGAAGTGTTGATATTTCTAGGGCTGGTGAGAGCTAAGATTTAACTAAACAAAGCAGCATGAAACCTGAAATTGGAAGCTTACAGGAGTGGCAAATAAATTCTCTTAAAAAGGTATTTTTCATATATAATTTCTTTAATTGTATTTGAAATTATAAATACAATGTGTGTCTGTGGATTACATGTTTCACGAGGGGTGCCATGTCAGAACAGATAAGATTGTAAACATTGGCATGACTTCCATCCTTTCACTGTAGAGGTACAAATGTAGAGGTAAGGAGAACAGCCTCCTTTTCAGTGGGGGTTATAACAGGAAATCATGTTAGTCTTGACACATAAAACCCTTTACTCAAGAATGTGTTTATGTTTCAGATTAATGTGTATAAAAGCCTTCTTATTTGATTAATTAGTAGATTAATTATTATTTTGTTACCATTAGTCCCAGGGCAAGGATGAATCCCTGGGTGATAGCCATTCAGTAAATTGAAAAAAGAAAGTAACCTACATTCTAAAAACTTTGCTGTCTGAATATAAAATATTTACAATCTTATTATCCAGATTTTGGACATTGAGGCACTTTTCAGTGGAAAGAGAGTGGAACTTCCAGGGGAGGAACCTTAAAATTATATGGCTAACACTGCTAGGGTAGAAAAGTTGATGTCTTCCTACTGATTATCTAGTGGAAATAAGGGGCACTGAGATTTATTTCTTGTTTCTCAGGCATTAAAGCCAGGGTGAAAAATCATTGTTTTCTGTCTTGCAAAATAAATTGGAAATTCCAACTTTTGTGGTTACTTCTGAGTGATCTAAATCACATGATACTCTTTTCTCTAATAATAAGCTTTCTGATGTGAATGCCTTCAGAAAGTAAACATATAATCCATTTTCTCTGCCACTTAACAACTTTAAAACTGCTTTCTTTACCGCTTTTCCTACTAAAACGCAATTACATAAATTTACCTGAAAAATGCGTGAGTAGACCCAAAGTAAATAAACTTTGATTAAGAATTTCAGTACATGCTTATGATTAATTTTGTTTCAGCATTCATAGAGTAATTTACGATAACTACACATGAACTAGCATTGCTACTATAGGTTCCAAATCTGCTTCATTAGTTGTGATCAAAATATCCGTTTTCCATTTTATATTTGTAATTCAGATCACCAGTACTAAATATATTATTCTGTGAACAAAATTATTCTTAGTCACAAGCTGGTATTTTCATAGATAAATCTGAATGGAAAATGGAATCAACTGCCTAGTGCCATAGTTATCATGCACGAACAGGAAAATAGCAGATGAGAACAGTCATAAAAGTTGACATACTTTAGCTTGACTCATTTGACCATGGAAGTCTGAATACTTGGTACACTGAAGTCTAGTTTCCACAATACCCTTGAACCAAAAACAAGTAAGGAATACACCTCATTCTTCTCTCACTCTGCTTTTTTTTTTTTTTTCCTGATCTAAATTTAAACTGTCATCTTTAATAGATTTATTTGTATCAGTATAAGTAAAAGGCAAATTAGATCCTTTAAATGCATTCCTTGTTGGTTTTTCCCTTCTGCTGTAAGAGAGGGAAGAACTTGCATTGCTGTGTTGTTGTGCTTTTCTACTGATTTATCTCCACGTTGAAACGTCCTTTCTGTACTAATTTGAAATTCTTTCTCCACATTTTATTTAAATTGCCTCATACACTTGTTAAATAATTCTAGTCTGGGTTTTGTTGTTCTTTTCTTTTTCTTTCCATGGTGACTGATTGCCATCTGGGGGCTAACATGAGCCCACCATACTAATTTCACTTATTCTACCCATTAACTGCTATTGTCTCCAGGGTCAGAGACAAATGTATGAATCCACTTTATCTCTCAGCTTACAGAACATCTCATACAGCGAGCCCTGTATTACGAAATGGCTACATCAGCCTCTAATTACTCAGCTCTACCCTGCCTTGAATGCCTGGTGTACCCTGAGAAACAGCATGCAAAAGCACATTTGTTTAAGTCCTCAGACGGTTAACATTGTGCATAACCTCCTCACAAATTACAGCCTCAGCTGCAGCACATCCATTAGTCTGGAAGAATGAAGATTCCCAAGCGGCCCTGGTGCCTTTCCCAATTCCCTCGCGAGCCACCAATCCTCGGAGCGCTCTCCGTGCGTGTCGGGAGCGCTCGGAGCTAATCAGGTCAATGATCATCTCACGGCTCAGGGGACTTGACAGGAGCCTATCACAGCACTTACAGGATCTTCCAGACCTGAGCACGCTTGCTGAGAATCTCGTGTTAAGAAACATTGCCTTGGTGCCTCTTCTCTCACTCCCTACGAGCCTCTGAGGATTTCAGCTGATCTCTCTCTCTCTCTCCTCTAGACAGTGAGGAGTTCACTGAAAAAAAGGCAGAGCAGCATGCGGCTACCCGGAGGGTGTTGATTGAAACTTAGATTCTCCCCGATCCCCGTTGATTGGACTGATGCTCCAGCACTCCCAGCGAAAAGATTTCAATTAAGGTAAGTGCTGCTTTATCTGGCTGCCTGCGTCGTGCCGAATTTCTGCATGGAAAGTTGGAAGTGAGCGAAGTGCCAGCCTGCACTGCAGCAAGGGAGCCCGCGCCGCGGGAGCGGGCCGGGGGCAGGACCGAGTGTCCCAGCCCGGAACACCTCTCGGGAGGGATGCGAGTTTTAAGCAGCATCTTTTGAACGGCTGCAGCTTTCTGCCATCCTGTGATTTTTCTGAAGCTTGAAAAAAAAAAAAAAAAAAAAAAAAAAAAAGCCAACAAACAAAGAAGGAGAAAAAACAATGTTAGAAGCATGCAGGAGTGTGAGAAGGGAGGAGCAGGAAAGGCAAGTTCACTTTCTCCCCTTGTGTATGTATTTGAGGAAGCACAGCAGCTGGAAAGCAAAAGTACATTATGGTAAAACATAATTCTGAATAAGGAGCATCATTCCTTCACCAGCAGGAACTCGTAGATGCAGGGCTTCGGAGTCCCGTGGCATTTAAATGAGACAGTAAGGGATTCTTGAAATGTGCGTCAAGAATATGCATGCAGCTTTCCAGGCTACCCTCAGACTGAAGACTGTGACTGGCATGTGGAAGAAATGTTATGCTCGGAGGCTGCTAGGGTTTGGATAGTTGCTTTCCTAGGATTAGCATTTCTCCTGTATGTGTGTGTGGGGGGGAGGGGGGTGAAAGGGTGAGTGAGGGTGCTATTTCAGTACAAGTGGCCAGAAAATTAAATTGGTTGCTATGAGGTGAGGGTAGAGTTTGATTGAAGAGAGAGAGGATGCATTTTTTCATGGGCTGATGGAAAGTGAGACATATCAAAAGAAATAGACTGATGCTTGAAGATCTTTATCTGTAAGGAAAAAAGACAGTAGATGAGGGAGGCTGTCTTGAAAGATTACATGAGTAATAGGAAAATGTCAGAGATTTTTACGCTGCCTGGTTTTAGCTAGACTTGTACCTATGGTCTATCCACCCTGAAATGTCTAAAGTGAACTGACTTGGACAGTCTCATTCATGTCCATGCTTGATAGCTGTGCTATCAGGGGATGTAATTAAGAAGCTTGTAAAGAGGCCAAACTTTTTAATACTGTAAGGGATGAAATTAAGATCTGTTGTACTGAAAATGTCAGTTCTCTCTGTTGCCCTTAAAAGTTAACACATTTTGTTTAAAACTCCATCATAACAAAGAAAACATCAATGGAAAGTTAAGTGATTTCAAATCTCCATGGCTTCGACAGATGTATAACTTCTAGGCAGTTTGCAAAAGTGTGAATTAATTGCACTGCCAGTTTTCAGGCAATGCTGTTTATTTACGTTAAATATCTCTGTTGTTGGTTATCATTTATTGTTGGAAATACAAATGACAGCACTATATCCTGCATTAAAAACTCAGCTAATCAATATGGGCATATACCTACCTCTCAAGCCTCTGCCCTGCTCCACTCCTCCTCTCCTCAACACCTGTCCCCCTTGGTCCCAAAAGAAAAGAAAAATAAAAAAAAAGAAAAGGAATGATTCAGGCAAATATTGGTTACCTGCAGGTTGCTTTCTCCATTAGCCTTTTCAGTGAAAAATACCATTGGAAAAAACATTAGCATAGGGGGAAGTGACCTGAGGTTTTGGGGGGATGTGCAAAGAATACTGACAGTTTTAACTGTCTATCTCTATATTCTCCTTCTTGAAAATTATGTTGGAAAGTAATATTTTTTATAATGGTGACTCAATATGTCCACTGTTTTCTAGGAAAGGAAGCTGGTTTTGGAAGTAGTTACATGCACTGATCCTCATTTTGGTGTAGCATATGGCTCACTTCATTTTTCATGTTATATTTATATGACATTTACTAAATGCCTAGGTGCTTCTTCCACCCAGAGATGCAAGTCTTGAACCAGGGTAGAAATATTTCAATGTACATATAAAAGTACATTGTATATGTCTTCACTTTTTTTCTTTCCCAACTAATCAATTTCTTTTCAGTATAGTATTTAGTCATATACATCAGAGTATTTGTTATTAAAAAAAATCAAAATATAATAACTTAATGCACTGCAAAAAAAAAAAAAAAATCAAGCATAAAACAGTTGCAGTTGGAGACATCCAGGTTACATACAAATAGCAGGAAGTTCCATTCCAGTCTTTCACAAGGTCTGAGTACAAACATTGTTTGACGTGATGGCTTTGTTCTCCTTTTGTTTCACAAAGCTGTTGCTGTAAGTAAAAAAATAAATAAATCACACTTTCATGGCAATGTGTCTGTGTGTTTCTAAACAAGTCTTACAAATTCATCTCTATTATTATTTTACAAGATCACATGTTCTATCTGCTTGTAAGTGAAGAGTGCTTACTTTCCAGTGTGCCAGCCTCAGATGTTTTATGATATGAGAGCTTACCTAACACAAGGAAATGCTTGCTTTTCTCATGTTTTTGTTAAAAAAAACAAAAAACCAAAAAAACAATAATTCTATAATTATTTCCTGATCTTTTCCATTGGTGGGTTGTGAGCCTCTTCATACATAGTTATGATCCTAAAAGTGACTTCAGCAATACCCATATTGCTAATATTTGTAATTGCAAACAACATTCCTCTCATTAAACAAATAAATTGGGGCATCTGACTTACTGAAGATTTTCAGACTTCTTAAACACAGGCAGACAGATTACACAGGAAGTTCCCTCTCTTGAAGTTTGGGGTTGTTTTGTTTTGGTTGGTTTGTTTGTTTTTGTTTTGTTTTGTTTTTGTGGTGGTTTTTTGGGTTTTTTTTTGTTTGGTTTTTTTTTACTTTAAGGCTGTTTCAAATACTATTAAATATATATCTATATGCACTGTTCAACTTTATTTCAGATATTTCAAGTTCTTTGAATGAGGTCAGTGATAACTTTTTGTCTCAAGCTACATCTCCTTATGACTGACAACAGAGTACGATTACTATCTGGCCCAACTCCGCTGAAAATTAGTGTTTGATACTAATGTTTTAATGTTTTACAAGCTCTTTAGGGGGCTTCATATAAATGAGGTTTGGTAATGGTTAAAGGAAAGGGAACTCTATGAAAACTGCCGGGAAACCAACCATAGACCAGTGAGGAGCAGTTCCACTAAAGAAGGGATAGTGACATGTGAAAGAGGAAACAGCTGTTAATGACCATAGTTTATAAGCCAGCTAATGCAAAAGAAAGAGATGTATTATCCTAATTGGTATATAACTTCAAGAGTATGGAGCGACAGTAAGGTAGAACAAGCTTCAGGGGTTAATGAGTTTCCACAGTTTCTCTTCTTGAAGATATATAGGGAAATTGCTTTACCTGAAAAGAAAGCTTTTTAACCCTGTTATTAATATATTATGGGTTGAGGAACTAGCATCAGCTTTCCTAGCAAGGCCATTGTGTCCCACTAGACTCTTTTTATCTCTCTTTCATTTGTTGTTTTCATAATTTATTTCCTGGACACTTACTCTTACACCTCAGGGTAGCACCTTCCTCCTTGTATAGTCTCATTTTATTCCTTATGATACATGTTTATCTCCATTCTTTTCCTCCTAGCATTCCCTAGTTCTTTCCTTTTCTTCACCTACCATGATTCTCTTTCTTCCTTTGATGCTGCTGGGCCATCCCGTTTCACACTTGGCCCATCTGTGTAAATTTTTCATTTTTATTTGAAACAAAACCCCACTGAAGACACTCCAGTGGTCAAGTGGCCACAAGTGGTCACAAGTGAGTGCTCCAACAACTCTACCATCTCTTGATCCCCTTTTCCTCTAGTTTTTAATTGTTTCTGATTGTACAATCTTTGTGTCTTCGTATCTCACTGTACAGTAAGTAGCTAGCACAGTAAGACTTGGTTCTACTTCCAGCTTTGGAGTCTGTGTGTGTGTCTAGACTGCAGAAATCACCTGCTTTTCACTGGTTGATGGAAACAGACTGAAAGGTTTAAGTTATCTGCCTCAGGATGACATTGTTTTTGCAAAAGCATGCACTACAATTAAAAAGAAGCTGAGATTACAATGTATATATTACGCTTTTAAATGAATAAGATTTGAGCCTATTTTCAGGGGTTGCTATTTTCAAGCCACTGTGAAAGCTGCACCTCCTGAATGACTTCTCAGACTCTAATAAATTGATATAGAGACTAACCTAGTCTTTGCTACTACTTTTTCCTGGCTTCCCTTTTTATTGTGGCTTGCCATGTTAAAGAATGACTTTCATGCACTATCTTCTTTTGTATTAACAGAACCTTACACAAAGGCCCAGTTGTTTTGTAGAGGTGTAACTCATTGAAGGCACTAGGATTGGCATGTGTCACTGAATATTTGTTCAGGTAATTATTTTGTAGCAAAGCTTTGAGGATACAATGCTCTTTTGGGAGGGACAAAGCTTCAGTCTGCTTTATTGAACCTTCAAGCCTAGTGGTTTGAGTGGGAAAAAAAAAAATCCAGGTAGAAAACTTCTACATCAAAATAAAATACAAACATACCTCCCTATATTGATTACTGGAATTTGTATTTAGCAGAGATCAAAACCACAGATTTTACAATGCTAATACTGCAATGGATTGTTTAAAGATCCTCTTCTCACCACTAGATGGGAACTAAGAGGGTTTACATCATGACACCTGGGCAGATTACTTTAGGAGAAGCTATGGTTTAGTTTCTGTCAACTGTATCACTTCAGGTTTGAGGGCAAAGAGTTTTCCTGTAAAGACCGGGCTCGCTGATGTACACAGACAGTTCTGGGCTGGAGGACCATCTTTCTGCTGCAGATATCTCAGCTGTCAACATTTTTTCAAGGCAATGACTGTATTGGTTGTGATATGTATAATGTAAGCTTTGTTTACTATCCTGTGTTGCAGCAGAGTGGACTATGGGGTCTGTGGGTGCTGAAGTCTGTCTCTGTACTGTTGGTACTGAATGGCCTAGACCTGGAACCACAGCTCAGATGCAAACCTTTATGGAGATACTCATAAGAACAATAGAGGTCGAGATTGAAAATGAGAAAGTGTCTAAGCACCTAACTCACAGTAAAAATCTGTCTGCCACAAAAGTTTAAAAGTTGTATATTTGGGTACTAGAATTATGTGATCTGTCAACTTTCAGAGTACAATATATTTGGAACAGTCTCCAAAACTGATAAATACTTAGTTAAATGACTTGGATGAATAGTTTTTTGTTTCCACGTTTAGACCAGATTTATTATTCTCTTCATGCATGCATTTACTCACTGACTGCATTAATACTTTGTCCAGCACACCAAATACACTTGCAAAATACCATGGTGAGTGACTTGATTAGTAAAATGCTTGAAGCAATTTTTTTTTCCACTAAAGGTAAATAGGTATGCAAACCCATTCCTTTTTCAGAAAACAGACAAGACTTTTGACCTTTCTTGATCAACAATGTACTCTTGCACTGATCCTATAATCCAGTTCTTTGAACTGGGTCATTTGACCTAGAGTCTATAAGCATTAGGTAAGTTCCTGGCTTCTGTTCTCTGAAAGCTGTTTGTAGGTGACAAGTGTAATTGTAAATGCAGACACACATTTGCTAAATGCTTGTCTGTGGCCATTTATTAATTTCACAAAAAAAAAAAAAAAGGTTTGTTTATGTAGTTTAAACACTACCCAGAGGACTTGGTTTGAACTGGAGACCTAGATTCTGACTTCCTTTCCCTTTTCCTTATGTTTGTTCTGCAGTCCCCTTGGACCATTTATAAAATTAGTTAGTTAGTTAGTTAGTTAGTTAGTTAGTTAGTTAGTTAGTTAGTTATACTGCAGTATTTCTGTGTATAGAGTTGAGGTGACAGTTTAAGCAGCTCTCTCAAAAGCCAGTATGAAGATCACAAAGTTCATTTATTAAGAACCTCCTTGGCATTCTATCCTCAGGCATACTGGCTCTGTATATGTTACACACTGTCATACATCTCTTTTATACTAAGTTTAATGCATAACCTAAACAACAACTACAACAAAAGACTCCATTCCATGGTTCATTTTTCCTATTTAAGAAAATGCTGCAAATAAAACCAATATTGTTAAATGGAAAATTTAATTACAGATTTCTAAGAATACTTTTAGCATGAAGAAAAGCTAGAAACCAGTATTTCTTTACTAGATTTTCAATGTCTGGAACAATCTCAGCAGAATTTTACTCAATACTTCTGCTAGGAATTTGATGATGAAGCCATTCTGCCAAATCTGAGCTCATTCAAATTTTTTGCAACAAGCTTTCTATAAAAACTCTTCTAGCTCAAGTAATATTTCATTTGTTAAACAGGAGTAATAATTATATAACAAAATGAAAAGCCATTGCCTTTCCATTTAGGAGACTTGTATGTTTGCTTGTTAAGTGTCTCTTCAATTCTCTCTAAAATATTAATAGTATTAATGGTCCTTGGTTGCCATGATTTTAAATATGTAACTGTATCTCTTAATAAAGGTTTCCTTTTCTGTCACAAGCAATAATTTTTATTCCTTTATTACATAAATAACAATAATTTTGGGGCTAAGTTTACATACCCAGTGTAGATCTATCTCACTGTAACTCCAAACAGATGTTACAGAAGTCCTGATTTACACTGTTATAAGAAAAGAAGGAAAAAAGAAGCCTTATGCCTTTCAATAAAGGTCCTGACTGATGAGCAGACCTTTCAGTAGAGCAATTTCATATTTTCATGATGAAATAGCCTGCTGTTTTTTTGGTGTCTTGTTTTTTTTTCCTCTTTAAAATCTGACCTCCTAGATAGTGACACTCAGGTTTCATATAAACCAGAGAATTTTGTAACTTGGCCCTTCTTCCTTTGAACTGTTACTTGGAGGAGAATATGTCAAAAAAATAAGGCATAAAAATGTGATATACCTGGCTTCTACTTGAACGAGTGCATATGTCAGAATAAATAGAGAGTGTGAGAGGTGGTGTTGAAAAGGTAAGTGCTGATGAGGAAAATACTCAAATTAATTTGCTAGTTAAAATGCTTTTTAAAAAGCATCTCTTGCCTCTGATGGTTTTGTGATTCATTGTAAAAATTGCTATCCCATTTTTTGGTCGTCACTGCATATAAATCTAGTAAAATTTTCAGACACCGTCACTTTCTTCTGCATTTGTCCTCCTGTCTCCTCACCTCATTTCTATCTTCCTTTTTTTATTATTATTTGTAAATGTCCTTTGTTAATGCACAGAATGCGTAAGCAACTATTTCAGGTGCATCAATGGACATCAATCCCACTCTGCATTACCCATCAGATGCAGAACATAGTAATTACCTGTCATTCTTTCTCACTTTGAGAGCCAAAATTTATCTGTCAAGGACATTTTTGAGTTCCAGCAGCCAATTTGAATTCCAATCTAGCCAAGGAGTAATCCTAGGCTAGATGTAGAGGAGAAACTATGTATGGCAGGATGAAGCAGAGTCATCAGCGCAAGCAATTGGGTGACTTTAATAGCTGAATACAAAACAAAACAAACACACACAAAAAAACCCCCAAAAAAACAACAACAACAAAAAAAATCATCTGCCTCCCCCCCAGAAAAAAACCCTACCAACAAACAAATACCACCACTAAAAATCCACCCCAAAACCCCCCACAGAAAATATTAGAAAGTCGTAAATTTTCTTTGGTTTTTTTGTCTAGGTTTGGGGTATTTTTGGTCTGGTAGAAGTATTTTTTCTCAAGTGTGTTATTTTAACTGGGTGTGTTTGTTTGTTTATTTGGTTTGATTTTTTTTTCCCTATTATTTTGCCTGGAACTGCCTGGAGCATTGTCTTCCAACCAACAACGAAGATTTTTTGCAAATGTTTTCTAAAGGTCACTCTTTTTTAATCAACTCACTTATTCTGTAATAATTGTATGACATTTTTTTGCCCTATTTGTGATCAAAGAGCATGAATACTTTAAATAGAAAACTCACACACTTAACTGTCTTTCTAAATGTTGCTGTTACAGTTGTGTGCAGATCTGGAAGGGGGGTGCTGAGCAACCAGAATTACCATTCACTTCTCATTACCTAGTGGCTGTACAGTCCTTTTTGTGGTACACACCTAGGGATGCTAATTCAGGCAAAAATAGCAAGGTGTTATGTTTAAATTTTCTCTTGAGTGGAAGGTCTCACAATTATTTCAAAATATGTCTTCTGTTCAGTCAAGGTATGAACATGGTTCATGCCCACATACCTAGTGACAGATGATGATTTTAACTAACAGCTGAGATTTAATATATCTAACTTGATATAATCTCAGTTATTTGATAAAGACCAGCTGGAGCTGGTTACCATGCATCCTACCTCAGTTGTTTCTATTAGTGCAGGTTCTACCAGCCAAAATACAGGTGGATCTACCTAAAATGTTTATTTTTCTACCAGCTGTTCTTTAGATTCTCTTTGGGCAAATACCATGGTAGAGACATAGTTTATTATCATTTCAAAGCACATGATATATTTGGGATCATTCTTTGACTCTCTGCCTCTTTGTGCCTTATGTCTTATGTAAAAATGACTAAGGCAATAGAGGACTTGTGCCATCTAAAATTTTAAAATATACAAGTGCTGGAGGTTATATCTACATGTGTTGTGCAGCTTACCTGCTCATCTTGTTTTTAAATTTCATTTTGAAGAAAAATGGTGGGATATTACTGATTTCCGTAGTTAAACTAGCCATTTTAGGAGTCATTCTTCTGAAGTTTCTGATAGGATATTTCCCCCTCTCCAGTAAAAGTAAACAACAGTATTTGTTTTGGAAAATGTCTTCCTCATACCTCTTTAGTGCTAATCTCTTATGATAGAAATTGTCTTTCTTGCAAAGAAACAAAACTTGGGTCAAATGGGTTTCATGGGATATGTAGATATATTTTTTTAAGTGCACTTCATAAGGTATAAATGTGGTGTTTTAAATAGCCTGTCAGAAAAAAGAAGTGATTTTTAATGCAGATCTATGAAATAGATTCTTTTTAGTAGCATCAATACCCCTGAGGGCAAACATTTGAAAAGGCAGAGAGTACCACAACACTATAAGATAAATGTTTGAGTGGAAGGCAAAATGTAATACAAGTAAATAGAGAAACATCTTCTTTCAAAAACAAACAAACAAACAAAAAGTATTAGTAATCAAAATTATTGTTCTATTTTTTTTTAGTTTATTTGTAAATCCCTAATGAGGCATTGAAGCTATTTTAATATTAAGGGGATTTTTTTCTCTTTAATTACTTTCAAAACGTTTTAAAATCTTTATTTTTTATTCTGAAAATAATTAAGAAT
The DNA here is from genome assembly GCA_027886175.1 of Phylloscopus collybita. NCBI lineage: Eukaryota > Metazoa > Chordata > Aves > Passeriformes > Phylloscopidae > Phylloscopus > Phylloscopus collybita. Next base: position 77,602,374 of record JAJNNQ010000075.1, on the reverse strand, counting down.
ACAAATTAAATATATAATATGTATTTTCTTTATTATGCAAAAATTCTATTGCTTTGTTTCTGAAACAAATCACAGCTACAGAAATTAAAACTAATTCTAAGTAATCATTTTAAGTACCACTTCAGAATTCTTTATGAGAGTATAATTCCATGTATGATAGAATTTGATATTCTAAAAATGTAAAAAAAAAATTCCAGTTCTCTGTGAAGCCAACTGTTATTTGATAATCATTGGCAAGTGTTTTGTAATTGGTTAATCTTGTTCTTCCCCTTTTGAGGCATTAAACTATGGTTTATTAAAGGTATTGTTAAAGGATCACAGCTCTATACTATAATCTCTCTACACAGCTCTGTACTATAACCTAGCTTTAATTTCATTAAAAATATTATCATGTTTACCAACCTCACAACTGAAAGAAGTTTTAGAGTCTGCTCAGTACATTGCCTCATAGTTAAAAACCTACAGCAACAGAAGCATCTGGAAAACTCTGTTTTACAGAGCAGGCAAAAAAAAAAAAAATTCAGAAGAGTCAGCCTGGATGGAAAATGAATTTAACCTTCTATTATTTCATCAGGAGCTGGATCAGGGTATGGTTATGAAGTATACTGGATATGACTGATTGAACTAGAAAATCTAACTGAACAGGTAGGTTTGATAAGCACTCATGAGAGCTTCGAAGTTTCATGGAATGTCTAAACAGAGTCTTAGAACTATTAAGTCTTGGTTCCTACTTCAGTCCTTATGTCTGGGACTGAAGTGTCATTCAGTGGCTAGGACGTTCAGTAATAGACAAGTTCCTGCTTCAGTCATTAAACCAAAGTGCCAAGTGTGGGACAGTGCAGGACCTCTGACTGAGATTAGGTGAGAATGTGATTACTTATGTGATGCCATCAAGAGGTGCTAAGCTTTTTGTCTTGGACAAATTGAAGTTTATAAGTACTTTTGGCCATTTGACCTTGGCTGGGTGCCAAGTGCCTACCAAATCACACTGTTACTTCTCAGCTGGACAATGAAGAGAAAATAAGATTAAAAAAAAAAACAAAACAAAACAAAAAACAACAAAAACACTTGTGTGTTGAGATAAGGCAGTTTGCTAAAGCAAAAGTGAAGGTTTTCATGTGCACAGCCAAAAGAAAGAAAATGTTTATTCTCTACTTGTCAGCAAGTGATGTCCAGGCCACTTTCAATGTGTTGCTCTGGAAAGCAAACATTGTAAATATCAAATGTACCCCCCCCCCCACCCCCCCCGCCCTTTCCTTAGCTTTTATGTCTGAGCAGATGGTATGGAATATCTATCCCTTTGGCTATTTGTGGTCAGCTGGCCTTGTTGTGTGCCATCCCAGGATCTTGCTCACCCCCAGCCCCTTGATGTGGGGAATGCTGAGACAGCGCTGATGCTGTCCCAGTGCTGCTCAGCACTGCCCAAAACTCTGGTGTGTTGTCAACACCTTTTCAGCCACCAATGCAGAGCACAGCACTGTGAGGGCTGCTGTGGGAAAGAACTCTGGCTCAGCTAGACCCAGCATAGTACTGAAATCATTGATGCTCTCTGCCAAAATTTCTTTGCCTTTAAACTTTAAATTTGGAAAAAAAAAAGAAAAAAACAGAAAAAAAAAATAATAATAATAAAAAAAAAAAATACAAACTTGTTTTTTTTTTCATCTTCCCTACTCATGTTGCTCACAAAGAAGTTTGTGTTCCCAGCTTCTGGAAAGCTCTCCATCTGCCCAACATAGAAGTCAAGAGACTGTTTCCTTTGTTCATTTATCCCAACCAGCAAACCAAGAGTAGTGGGTTAATATACTGACCACTGCTTTCTGGGAGTCATGTTTCCCTCCACAGGTCGTTAGCATCATATTTCTTTTCTTGCTCTTAAGGAAGTAATGAGTCACTGTCTCAAGACCTAACTCAGATTTTCACAAGAGATTGGTTTATGATCACAACATGCCATAGTGTCAGATACTAATCCCAGGGATTATCATAGGCATAAATAGAAACATTCTTAGTTTGGATTAAGGAATTGGTGGGGGAAGAGGGATTGAGGCTCTATATACTCTTGAATATAGAAGCAGTATATTTATTTCGAATAACAGTGGTAGACAGTAATTACAGCCTTTGCTCATTCCCCTGCCTCAGGAGAACTGAACTGCTATGGTTTAGGGGAGGCTGAGCTGCTGCTGGCTGCTGCCATTTAACACTTAAGAGTCCTTTGAAACGGTTTGTAAAACTACTTCTCCTTTATTTTTCTTGTTTCTTTGATTTTCCTGATGAATATGTTCCTGAAATGCCATTTAAAGCAAGTTCAGATATCTGTGCAAATAATATCTTTCAAACACCTAGAGGAGACCAGAAAACACAAATCTTGATTTCAAGAAAGTCTGTCATTAACAAATTCCCCCTCCTCCCCATAACTGGATGCACTTGATTAAATAGCAGTTAATACATACTTACAAATTTGATTCTTGTTAATATTCCTCTGAAGCTATAATGTTTCTTCTCCCTTGTTCTCAGTCTTCCTAATGCCAAAGAATGGAAATTTAACTAGTCTTGATTTTTACTTTCAAGAACAAGAGAGTTCCTGTTGCTTGTATATGTCAGTAAATGTGTCTGAGAAAAGGAAGTGACATTTTTGTGAGCATGCATATACATGAACATCTTGGTTCTGTATATTACTGTCAGATTGAGCATTGTTTAAAGTTAGTGTAATACCCACAGTGTGAGGTGTTGGCATATTTATCCAGTCTTTACACGCTTTCTATGCCCCTCAAGTTCCGATTAGATATTATGCAATGATTTTCAACTTTTCGTTGTTAATTCCCTTTAATTTCTTCTCTCTAAAATCAGACGATCTGTTACTCTTTCCAAGCACGACTGTTGCCATTTTTGCAGGACAGGCAGGCTTCCTATTAAAAGACTCTTCCTTTCCCCTTGGCTGTATTCTTTTGCTTAACAGTTACCCCTTACACCCACTTTAGAACAGACACCAAGTCAAAGGAATAAAAGAGGATGTGTCAGATCAGCTCATCCTAAAGATTTTCTATATCACACTCTATCCAAGTATGTTCATATACTGTTCTTAAAAATCTTTGTTCATTCTTATATATGTTTTTCTTCCTGTGTGGCTGTAATAAAGGTATCCATATAATGAGTAAATAGAATGAAAGAAAAAAAAAAAACAACAACAACAAAAACACAAAAAAAAACAAACCAAAACAAAAAACCAAACAAACAAAACCAAAACCAAAAACAAACAAAAATCCAAACAAACAAACAAAACAAACAAAACAAACAAAAAACAAACAAACAAAACCCCCACAGTCTAATCACACACTATAAGTCTTTTAAATCAGGATGAAACCAGCCCTTTAAAATGTCATGAATATTATCGGCAAAATACATTTTTATTCCACTGTTTAGAAGGCTGATGGATTTGCAGGACCCAAAGAATTAAGACCTTTACAGAACATCTAAAAGAGAATGTAATGGTACAATAGAAGGATTAATTGTGAAAGTAATCATGTTAGTTTTCTAATTATTCAAATCTTAATTACAACTGTGTTGGCCCAATTAGTTCAAAACACAAGGCTAATGTTAGGGTTGGGTGGATACTCAGCATCTGTGCATAAGTAAGAAGCATCTGTTGCCAAGTGGTGGAGTGATAGAAAGCATCAACTCACCAGCTGTGAAGTCAACAAAGCTCTTAAAAACTAAATTTGAGCCAACACAATGATTTAGCACCCTTGAGACTGTGTAAAGCTTATCACACATGTATACTTAAGCCAGTTGTTGTCACCTAGTGGGACTGAAATCTAGAGCAACTATGCATATTTAAGTCTTTTCTTAGTTTTTAATCAATGCCCTGCCTGACAGGGATCTACAGTGGGGAATCTGACAGTGACATTTCTGCCCATCAGTGCTGCAGTAGTGGTGGGTTTTTTTTGTTTTGTTTTGTTTTGTTTTGGGTTTTTTTGTTTGGTTTGGTTTGGTTTGGTTTAGTTTTTTTTTTTGTTTTGTTTTGTTTTTCCATGAAATGAACGATCTAGAGAACAAAATATTGCTAAGCTGTTCAGAATATGCAGTGCCTTAAGATTTTACAGCATTTTACAAGTATTTCATACAGACAAAAGGAAAGATAATAGTAAAACATTAAGGGGAATATCTTGTTTAAAAAGCGTTGTCTTTTCTTTCCTGGCACCAGTTTTGTAGGAAGATATGGCCATATTAAATATCCATTGTACCTTGTACTTTGTTTATTGCTATCAATTCCAGAAAGACAGGATTTTTATGATTCTGACTATTGATAGTGATCCCAGTAATTTCTAGTATTGCCTACAGAGACTGAGGATATTAATAGTGTTGCTAACTTTACAATGGTATGTTTAATATTTATGCATTATTAACATTTAATGGCAATGTATAAACTTTACTGAAAGATAATCAATCGGCAGCAAGAACAAGAGAAGAAGGTGAACATTAAAACCTAACATGGAATTATATTGAACATTAATGCATTCACTTATGACCTAGTTCTGAATGTTATGGATCCTTTGTCAGGGACTTCATTTGCATTACTTTCAAGTTTTTATTTATTCACATATCACAAAGTACAGATGGAGGAGTGTTTAGATTCATTGTAGTCTGATAATGTTGTTAATTTACATGAAATGCATAGAGTTTGCTCTTCTACTGCAGTGCAATAGAAAAGAAGCTCAACTTTCAAGATTGCCTTCACAAGAATTTTCAATTACATTAAAATAAAATTAAACTGAGTTATAGGCTACTTCAAGCATTCTGGGTCCAGGTTTCTTTATTTGCAAATTACAAGGAGAGAAACATTTTTATTTCCCTCCTGTTTGAGCCAATATCCCTTTTAAGATATGGTTTGCTCTTTATTACAGAGCCTTTTGCTAAAAAAAAAAAAAAAAAAAAAAAAAAAAAAAGCAATCTGGCTGGACCACAAAAGCCAAGCAACTCAACCTACTTGTATAAAAATATCTCTAAATAAACACAACTACTTCTTAAGAGATGTAGTGAAGTGTAAACTTTATTGGTTGTAAACTGAGCGTGACTTGTAAACTTTGGTGACTTGGAAAGCATTTTTTTTTTAACTCACAATTCAGGTGTTTCAACATCTGCATAGGCACAAAACAAATTCAGCAGTTCTTCACAGTATACTGAAATTTGTGCATAATTGTGTGTGTAGTAATGTAATGAAACAGAAAATAGTACTACATTACATTTAGCTCAGATTAGCTGACCCGTTTTGCTTATGACTGTGAAACTTCATCAGAAGCTCCTGCAAGATCTAGTGCTTCCACCTCTACCAATGAGTCACCAGTGCCATATGTCTGACTGTAGTATTGCTGTAAATGGGAAGGAGAAGGAACATAGTGATACACACAACAGTTAATTGCATGTGCTCTAGTGTTTTGGATTTCAGCCTTCTGTTGCATTTCCAGCTGTATTTCACCTGCAAAATGTTCTTTCCTTTTAAATCATATTGACAGTGTGAATAGCATGTGTATACTTTAACTAAACAACTTACCAATTCAAGTGGGCAGCCTCAGCTGTAAGGCATGAACTCAGAAGTGATAAAGCATGGCACTGCTTCAGTAAAATGGAATAAGAAATCATTTTGACAGAGCTTAGATCTTGGTCTGGGCTGTTGAGTGGGTTTGGTTGCGGGATTTATTATTTCCCCCCTGCCTGCCCCTTTCCTTTCAAGGTCAATGTTCCTTATTTTTTGCAGAGCACATCTTACATGACAGTACAGAAAAAATGCAACCTGGCTGGGTTAATGCTTTTGGGGTCAAACTGGACTCCTGAATGCAAGGAAACAACACCTGAGAAATAGTGTTCACAGTCACCCCATGAAGACCAACAGTGACTGAACATCAGATGATCAGACTGCATATTTTACTAGAAGCGGGTTATGAAGGAATTTGAAAGCAAATATTTTAGTCTATAAGTAAAGGAAATTCTCTTGTTTAACTCAACTGCAGGGAATTAAAAGAGAGTGGAAGTGCTGTGATCATAGAATATTCTGTTTTGCCTGAAAACTGTTTCTTGTTTATTGGGTCTGCAGACATCTTTAAACTAGCAAATTTAGACAATAAAAATTAGAAATAATGCTTTTTTGTTGTTGTTAATTTCTTATCCTATCATTTACTAACACAGGAAACATTAAAAAAGCGAGCAGCAATGATTCCTTTGAAAAAGACTTGCCTATGATAGAGGAATTTTAAAATGTCTGATCTACAGTATTTCAGATGACTGTCTGTAGAGTGTCTGTAAGACCAGTTCACCTTTTTTGAAGCTCTCTTGGGTCCTGAAAGAAGCGAACCTATGCTCCTTTAATCACAGAGGGAAATAATGCTTCCTTTGCTGCTCTTCCATCCTACATGCTAAAACAGTTGTAAAGCATCAGTCTCATGTAAACTAGACTAGAATAACTTTATTTAACTCTCCACAACTTCTTGTGATGTATACATTTACATAAATACCACATTTTTGGGTAAAAGTTGTGGTAAGTTAGAACTTGTCTCAAAATCAAACTCCTATGTTCAATGGGTATCAACTCTTAAAATTTTCTTTATTAAAAAATACTGAATTTTACCTAAAACTAATGAGGTACAACAGAGTAGACAGACCATTTAGTCTGACAGAATAATTTCAGTAAGATGATATTTCTTAAAATCATTTCTGCCAAAGCCAAAGCATCACTCTCTCGTAATTTAATTCTATTATATTCAAATTGTGATTTTTTGTAGGGCTTTTTTTATGAAAACTGTTTGGCTTACATTAGAAGTTGCAGTTTGAAAATGCACCTTGAAGCTTCATGCAGCATGCAAACTCTTATCAATATATCATGTCTCAAACATACCAACTAAATCAAGTGACATCAGTGAGGTTATTCCATAATGTTATAAGTTTCCATAAGAACAGCTAATGTCAGTATCTGTCTGGTAGAATCACATCAGCATTTTCTACTACTTCAAATTGAATTGTTATGGTAAGGTAAGTGAAAGAAATTATAAAATGTCATATGCCTGGGTGTCTAGACGTACTGGTTGTATCTCATCACTAAAAACTGTTCACTCTGAGGTCAATGACACGTGCTGGGACAATTCCTTAAATAAGTTTTATCAAGTATACTAACTTTGGAGTAGCTATTTAATTTTAAATTATACCGTAAAAATGATTATCAGGCTTTGATTCAGTGAAACATTTGTAATATTGATTTCAGTGATACTGGATCAAGGTCTGATACTCTCATTTTAAAAAAAGAAAGTTAAACCAAGGAGAAACTGTCTTTGTAGTATGTCTTGACAACATCTCACACCTTACTATGTTGATCAGTGCCATAATCACTTCTGTATAGCAAAAAGTCATAAAACACCAGCCATGAATTCCTGAAAATGTAAAGGTATTAGGAGATTGTGTACTTTCTTTGTTTATGACAACTGTATTGTTTTGCAGCTGAGTTTTTCCACTGAAAACTTTGAGTCATGGGGATATTAATGCAGAAAGCACACAGTGATAAAGACAGTGTGAAACTTTTAGTGTAAAAGATCATTTTACTGGGAAAAAAAATATATTCCTACCATAGCAGAGACATCTGCTTCTATTTTAATTGGTGTAGACTATTTTAGTTCAATTAACTTCAACTTCTACAATGTGTGATCACTAAGAAGAAACTGGTTTTATGGTGTCCTGCTCAAAGTCTCAGTAGCTGTTTAATCCTCATGTAATCTGTAGTAACATAGAGAAAGCAGTCAGAAAACAGAGTAGAAGTGAGGTGATGATTTACTTATTAGACAAGGATGAAGACAATGTATGTCGTCCTGTATATCATGCCCAAGCAAAGACTCTCTTTGTACTATTGTTTTACTGAGCTGAGGGTTGTTTTTTTTTTCCTTCAGACTCCTTCAGGACAGGAATAAGTCAGACATGAGATAGCATTAATCCAGTTTTACAGAGGAAGAAAATTACAGTGCTTACTCTCTCTGAGACTCATTATATTTCAGAAGACGTGTGGAAGCAGGCGCTGTCCTTTTCCTGTGCAAAAATCAAGATCTGAATATAGTATGAAGGACACTGATCCTTTTTTTTTTAATACTCCTATAACTTTTAATACGTTAAGTCAAGATTCTCTATCCTCTCTGTATGACTATAACTGCACTAAGTTTAATAACTTTATTTGAATTCATTATATGTGAAGCTGCTACTACAAGAGACCTTTCCTAACCTTTTAGGGACTTGTATAAAAATAACATACTGGACGTAAATCTGTTCATTCCACAGTTCTTATAAACTTATATTAGTTTCTGCAATTTAATGTAAATTAATAGTTTATTGATACTGAAAATCAAATTGTTTTTATAATGCTTGTGGTAATCACTGGCCATAACTTTCTCTATGTTGTTATTAGTGCAAGTCCTCATCATTGATAGTATCTCTTCAATTTCTAGCTTCTCCACCTAATTTCTTTGACTAACTTCAGAATAAATTCCAGAGAATTCCTACTGCTACTTCTAACTTCCCCATGCTCATAAAGATTCTATTTGAATTGTAAACTGAACATAAGAACTGTACCATCAGCTGGACTTTTCTGTGTATTTAGGACTAATTCAAGTCCCAGTGATGTGAACGTAAGTTTTCTTATTGACCTCCCAGTGAGGTGGATTAAGCCCTTAGGCAGTATTTCTCACTCTGGTTCTCTAATGCCTAGTGCAGAAACTAGGAAGAACTAAAGCTTATCTCATATTACTATTAACTGTAATCAATCAACTCAATGAGTATTAACCACACTCAACACCAGAGTTGGAGTAACTGTAAATGTATCACTCAAGAGGGAAGAGATAGTAATTGCAGCTCGTGGTTCCTGCTTTTGTAATGAAAAAGAAACAAATTCTTAAATTATTGAAATTGGCAAATAAGCTAGGATTATGCATCGCCTACTTATATATTGAATTCTAGAAAGGAAATTAGTCCTCACCGTAACAGAGACACTGAAGTAATCAAAGTACAAACCCATACTCCTTTATACTACTTCAAGTCTTTTCCTTAATTTTGGACCCTCTAAACTTCAAATCCCATATTGTTCCCTTATTTTGATGTGACAGCAACTTGCTGTCATCCTGATAAATCCCATCAGTAATGATGTTCTTTCTTCTTGATGAGAATGAGAGAGAAATAGATGAATAAGATTTTCATGAAATGACTCTGTATGTTACTTCCACACTCACAGCCTTTAAGCTGTAAGACCTTTGTCTTACAGGTAGCCAGGAAATGATTCCCACTTAACCACAAGAGCAGAGTTGACAAAAAAAATAATAAAAAAAAATAGTTGTCGATTTTAGCAGTAAGCAAATGTGAATTCCCTTAGTGCATTTAACTTTAAAAATTCAAATCTAAAAGTTGACATCATGGTTCCTCATTCCCTAAGGAATATAAAATAAAGGACTCTATGAAGTGACAGGCACTAGCTGCCTCTGTCAGACAATAGCAGTGAAATTTCAGTGTCATTGTGTACTTTAAAGAGGTATATTTGCAGTGTGGTCTGATAACACAATTAATTTCTTATGTCACAATTAAATTTGCAAGGCCATTGCCAAAGGTGAGAACACAGAAATCTGAAGCGTTTTCTATGAAAGGGGTGATGATCCAATTCAGATTTAGAAAGGCAAAAAAAGCACTTATATAAGCTGCTCCCCTAATACCTCTGTAACTTTACTCAAGGCATCTTCTGTAGCCCCATGTCTTCTTCAAGACGCATAAAATGGAAACAAAAAATCATTATTTTTCTTCTATTCACCAGTTAAGTGTTATGCTAACACAAATGTATTAATTGGTTTCCTACAGAATCTCAAGGGAGCAGACAGAGAATCAGACTTACATCCCTAACATTAATTGGAGAATTCTAGGTTCTTATAAGCAGAATGTTAAGAGACAAAATTAAGTCTCACTCTTTTTGAAACATGTAGTACCAATTTCCTGTATAGTTTTGGAACATTTCTCTGGAAGAGACCAGAAGGAAAAAGTTTTTTCCTATGTGAAAAAATGCTATATAATTGCTTCCAACTGCCTTTTGGAATTGAAAATTCAGGAGATTTCCAGAGCTTAACAGGGAGTTTCTGTCAAAGGTATCTCAAAGTGGGAGAGGCAGGAAAACAGAGATTTCCAGAGATGATGTGCTGCCACGAAAAGTATGGACTACACTGCTGACCCTGCCTGAAAATAGTGTTGAACATTTGGAGTCTAAGCAGAGACTTAGAAAAGTCTCTGAGAAAATCTTCAAATAGAACCCAAATTTGTAGCTTGGCCAAGTGTTCTACAATCTTCTGTTCGACTTTTCCAATTCCTGAATTTGGAAGATTTTTTGGGGGATAGAAATGTAGCTGCATAGAAGAGCTAGCCAAGAACATATCCATGCCTTTCCAAAGCAAGACAAATACATGAGCTTGTAAGAAAAGGTTCATTTGCATATGTACCTTAAATGAGAGTTCATATTTTTTATTTGGTGTGTGTAAGGAAATTCACAAAATACAAGGCTTTTTGAAATAAGTCAACACATTTAACCAACAAAAAAAATTCTTCCTATTACATTTGATTTCATGAACATTTGAATTTCTATGGGTTGCTGGCAATTCATCAACTCTGTAACACAATTTTAAAATTATGATTGTCAAAGGTGTTATGTCCAAACATAGACATATGTCAAGGGTCAAAACATATTCAAGTAGGCAAAATATTAAGTGAAAATGTTCTTTAAAAAAACTAACAATTACTTAATTTCAGTTTGCCTGGAATATATTGTCTGAGGGTTTTTGCATTTAATTTGCATTTAGGACTTTGAAAACATTAAGCTGTCATGGTGAGAGCTGTAGATTTGAGACTACTAAAGAGATTTTTTTTCCAAAATTGTGAAAATAAGTATCATGATATACATCATCTGGTAGGGATCAGAAATTATCCAAGTAGAAAGGATAGAATCAGAATCATTTAGGTTGGAAAAGACCATTGCTATCATCAAGTTTGCTTACACTGCCGCTAAATCATGGCCCAAAGGGCTACATCTACAAGTCTTTTAAACACCTCCAGTGATGGTGACTCCATCACTTCCTTGAGTAGCCTGTTCCAGTGCTTGACAGAACTTTCCATGAAGAGTTTTTTTTCCTAATATCCAAATAAACCCTCTTCTGATGCAACTTGAAGCCATTTCCTCTTCTCCTACCACTTGTTACCTAGAAGAAGAAACCGACTCTCATCTCACAACAACCCTCTTGTAGTTGTAAGGAGTGGTAAGTCCTCCTTTGAGCCTCCTTTTCCCCAGGGTTAACAACCTCAGCTCCCTCAGCCACTCCTCGCAAGGTTTGTGTTCCAAACCCTTCCCCAGCTCTGTTGCTCTTCTCTGGACATGCTCCAACACCTCAACACCTCTTTCTTGCTGTGAGGGTCCCAGAAGAACACAGGATTTGAAGTGTGTCCTTACCTTGCTGAGTACAGGGGGACAGTCACTGCCCTGCTCCTGCTGGCCACACTACTGCTGATCCAGGCCAGGCTGCCTTTGGCCTTTGTGGCCACCTGGGCACACTCTGGATCATGTTCAGCTAGCATCAACCCCCCAGGTACTTTCCTGCTGAGCAGCTTTCCAGCCACTCTTCCCCCACCTGGAGTGCTGCAGGGAGTCGCTGTGACCCGAGTGCAGAACCCTGCACTTGCCCCTTTTGAACCTCGTACAAGTGGCCTTGTCTCAACGATCCAGCCTTTCCAGATCCCTCTGCAGAGCACTCCAGCAGGTAACACTGCTGCCCAAATTGGTGTCACCTGAAAATGACTGAGGGTGCACTCAATCCTCTCATCATGTTCTTGATGAAGATATTAAACGGGACTAATCCCAAAACGAAACCCTCAGAAGCTGCACTAGTCAGCTGACCACTACCTGGATGTGACCCCATCCAGCAGCATTTTTCAAGCTCAGCCACCCACCCAATTTTCTATCCAGAAAATTGTGGACCTGTCCAAGTCCTGAGTAGCCAGTTTCTCTAGGAGAATGTTGTAGAAGACAGTGTCAAAGAATTTACTAAAATCAAGGTAGAAAACATCCAGAGCCCTCCCCTCATCCACCAAGGGTGTTGAATTGCCATGGCAAGGAGATCTGTTTGGTCAAACAGGGCCTGTCTTTTCTAAACCCATGCTGACTAGGCCTGAACATCTGGTTGTTCTGCACACATTATGTGATAACATTTAAGATGATCTGCTCCATTTCTTTTAGTGACACTGAAGTCATACTGACAGGTCTGTAGTTCCCCAGATCCTCCTTCCAACCTTTTTTATAGATGGGCATCACACTGGCCAAACTGTAGTTCACTAGGACCACCCCAGTTAACCAAGATGATGATGGGAAGTGGTTTGGTGAGCACTTCTGCCAGCTTCTTAAGTACCCTTGGGTGGATTCCACCCAGCTCCTTAGACTTGTGTGTGACTAAGTGGTATAGCAGGTCGCTGACCGTTTTCCCATGTGTTTTGGAGGCTGCATTCTGCTCCCCATGCCTGTTTTCCAGCTCAAGGGACTGGGTACCAGGAGAACAACTGGTCTAACCACAAAAACTGAGGCAAAGAAGTACCATTAAGTACATCAGACATTTACTCATCTTTTGTCATTACATTTTCTCTTCCATCTGATAAACCATGGAGATTCTCCTTAGCCCTCCTTTTGCTGCTGTTGCACTGATAGAAACATTTTAAACTGTCTTTTTTTAGAAGTAGCCATATTTAAGTTCAAGGTGGATTTTGACTCTTCTAGTTTTCTCTCCAAACGACATCACAATATCCTTTTTGTCCTCCAGAATTTCCTGCCCCTTTTTCCAAAGATCATAAACCAAGAATTTTGCAGATTCACATATGGTTAATCAAGAGCCATGGTAAGCAGTTGCCTGGATCAGCAGTTTCTATCAGAGGTATGATAGGTGTTGGTAACAAGCTACAGTTCACCGTGAAGCTTTATTATGTTGTGATGGAAGATTCTTATTTCTTTTCATTTAGTATCAACAAATCTTTGTGTTGCTATGATTGTGTGTGTGTAACTGCTTGAATAGCAAATGCAATTAACATCTACTGGTGTACAGATTGGAAGGTAGTAATGCATTAGAATTGAGAAATCGTGGATTACTAAGAAACTTCTCTCAAGTAAATTTTTACTTTTCTTTTCAACAGAAGTTATTGTTTCTTTATTTCATCCATATTACCTTTAAATGAAATGCCTGCAGGTTTTTTCATATTTGAAATTCCTGGGGTTATTTTCATAGTTTTCATAAACTTCTACTTCTGCTTGTTGTTGTAAGATATTAAGGATCTTTAGCCAAAAAGACTTCCAAGCCTATTTAAGCATGTAACTAGTACTGATGAGTACAGTAAGTCTACTGACACGCTTAATTTAAAGCCACGCGTAAGTGATTTGCTAGTAAGAAGTATGTGAGCATATGGAGCTGTACAGTTTTCCAGTTCACAATTTCATTAAGAAACCGCTCTGTAAAAAAAGTGTGTTCTCTGTTAACAGAGAGAAAAAAAAAAGGTATAAAAATATTTCCCTAATTTGCTTAAGACCATAATAAATCTCTGTATCCAAATGCATTGCTAGGCTGAGTGAGAAGTTGTGATTTTTTCTGTACACTGGAGACAAATTCCTACTTTTGTGATTTTTGGAAGGCATATTAGTTATTCAGCAACAGGTTTCTGGAAATGGTTGAAAAGGATCCAGGACACAGAAGGCTTTAACATCTTTTTTTCCCCCTTTAACACTGGGAAGTGTTGTTTTGGCTCTGTGCCATGTGGTAGCGTATCTGTGACCCTCAAGTCTTTCCCAGGCCCTCATGCCCTACTTTAAGTTTCAGTAAACATTAATTTTTGTAGAGATGTGTCCAGGTACCTAAAGCCAAAGTCCTAAATTTCAACTGAGTTTGCAAGCACGCATAAAGAGGAGAGGAGAGGAGAGGAGAGGAGAGGAGAGGAGAGGAGAGGAGAGGAGAGGAGAGGAGAGGAGAGGAAAGGAAAGGGGAAAGGGGAAAGGGGAAAGGGGAAAGGGGAAAGGGGAAAGGGGAAAGGGGAAAGGGGAAAGGGGAAAGGGGAAAGGGGAAAGGGGAAAGGGGAAAGGGGAAAGGGGAAAGGGGAAAGGGGAAAGGGGAAAGGGGAAAGGGGAAAGGGGAAAGGGGAAAGGGGAAAGGGGAAAGGGGAAAGGGGAAAAGGAAAGGAAAGGAAAGGAAAGGAAAGGAAAGGAAAGGAAAGGAAAGGAAAGGAAAGGAAAGGAAAGGAAAGGAAAGGAAAGGAAAGGAAAGGAAAGGAAAGGAAAGGAAAGGAAAGGAAAGGAAAGGAAAGGAAAGGAAAGGAAAGGAAAGGAAAGGAAAGGAAAGGAAAGGAAAGGAAAGGAAAGGAAAGGAAAGGAAAAAAAAAAGGATCTTTTGCATCAGGTATGAGAACTGCTCAGTAGTTTCTTTCATGTATATCTAATTGATCTATATAAGCTATTGTGATTAAGGAATCTATATAAATTGATGGAAAAGAAAAATTAATCTCTGCACAGAATTTATGAAAATATAGACATTACTTTTGCCCTGATGTGAATTCTCTTTGGAGAGGCTGCAAATGTTTATGAACTTTTTTGGGTGCCATGTTTTACACTCATTGCAAATTTTTTTTCTCATTAAGTTTTTGCCATCTAATTACTTGTTAATTTTAAGATATGCAGTTGAATTTTAACTAAAATAACTTTTTTTTTTACCTTTTTTTACCTTTTTTTACCAAAAATTCATTTTTGTTTTCATCAAGCAACTGCACTACTTTTATTGTCTAAATATTTTGATGGAATTATGTCTTAATTTAATTACAGAGGGATGGTCATAACCTGTTGGATCTAAATATGTCCAAATAACATGATGGGACTGCCAGGAGACATCCCTTGAGCTTTTATTGTAACATCTGTACAGGATGAGAAAATTGAAAGATAGCAACAGCTCACATCTTGCCAACAGCATCCAAAATTCTCTCTGTTACAAAGTCTTTTAAAAGTTTTCTAACCAATAGCAAATTGTTAAGGGCTTACAGGCATCTGCATAAACAAATAATTAAAACTACATATATACCTTATATATAACAATATGTGCTTGTTTCATATTTTTTTGCTCTTCAGGAACTTTTTATACTCTTCTATAAACAGAGCTTCATTGTTAAACTTCTCTGTTATCTTGCTTAACATATTTTTCTACTTGCTAAGGACTAACTCAGCACAAAAACACAATCTTATGGTTCTGTGTCCTCATTCCCTTATCCTTTTAACTTTAGGCCTACATCCACACTGCTATGAGAGTTTTCTGCTTTTTCTATTTCCCACAACAAATGTAAGTTATTTAGAGAGTAGCATAAATAAAACAGATGAAGAGGAAAGTACAGGTGAAATTTAATGGATTATTACCCACGTGTATTTTGTTAAAAAAAAAAAAAAAAATAGGCCTTTGTTACAATAGGAACTTAAGAAGTGAATGAACCCTCAAAAGTTTCATAAAGAATTTGAATAAATAATTTACTGATCAGATGAAGATTTTCTTGATAAGAGCTTTCAAAAGATATAAAAAGAAAAAAGTACATTTGAAGTATTTATATGAAGTGAGAAAGCACAATCCAAACCAAGTTGTTTAGAAAGGGGTACTTTTTTTTTCATCAGTGACTATTGGATTTCATTCAAACTGCCCCCTCTATAGTAAAGTACCATCTTTTAGATTTATTCTGTAGCAAATATACAATACTGGGGAAGGGAATTTTACTGGTATATTTCTCTTTAAATAGTTCTACATAATAGAGGAGCACACTAGAAAGAAAATACTCAGTTCTGTGTATAGAATTTTCTGCTTAATAGATCTGTGATTACACACTTGATCAGCAAACATTGAAAGTTCCCTTGGATGTTTCTGTCTGCTTTTACTTATGCTGAACAGAATAGGAACTTTATTTTTACCTTTCAGTAGTGCTAAATCCTCCAATAACTCAACTAAAAGATGATGGTAAGGTAATTCACCCTGAGAATTACTGAGGTACTAGAAAGATTAGGTTATTTAATCTAGGAACTGTTGCTGGCAGTGAAGTTTTCAGTACAATGAAATTTCATTTTGATATGCTTTATTGGAGGTTTGTTTTAACTGCCCAGAGAACTAAACATGATGAGATTCCTTTCACTGACTACAGAGGTACCATGTAAATAAATAAAATTTGAAGACTCAGATCAAATACCATAGTATATATCTTGGATACCACATTTCTAAGCTGGGAAGGTTTCTGGAATGTTGTGCAGATGTGCTGAATTTGATGTGGAACAGAGATTGGCTCAGAGAAGAGAACAAAATAATATTAGAAATTATTTTTCAATCATGAGGTTAATTTATTTGTGCATATGCTTTATTTGAGGATTATAAGAGGTAGGGTTTATATAACTTTCCAAATGTGTAAAATGATATCCAGTTGGGATCAGTTTAAGATTTGGCAGTTTGAGTTTATTCCCAGTTAAGATAAACTGTCTTTTTAGTAACTACACACTGCAGCTTGCTTTCCCTCAGATGCTAAGACTCATGGAAATAAGTCCTTATCTTATAAATATTTCATGAATTTAGGTAGCAGCAAAATACAATTCACTTAGAAAATGCCTACAACAATCATTTAATTTCATACTTTTGTACCTCTCTAGTAAAAATAATGTGGTAATAATTTACCAAGCGTCGTGTCTGATAAAAATGCTTAACCCCACTCACCAGTTTTCTCTTCTCTATCCATACTCTGCAATATGTTTTGAAATTAGTTAATCCAAACAGATTAACTATTAATCCAATTTCAGGCACATTTTTCTTATTACTTGCATTTAAATGTTAATGTCAATATCATTATTGACTTCCAAAAACTGTTTTCACTTGAAGAAGTCAGTGCTAAAATGTGTTGCCTGCCTTAAAAACATTTACCCTTTACCAAGGTGGAAAAGGTGCTCCAGTAGCGTATTTGTCTTTCTCATCTCACTTATTATGGTGGAATGTGCATTTGGAATAAATAAAAAGTAAGTAAAGTTGTTTATATGTAAGAGGAAAATGCACTCTCTTTGGAAATCCATGTGTTAATTGCCTTTACAAAGTACTTTTTGTCACATGTTCATGATTTCTTTCATAAATTCTCCTAAGACTGCATCTTAAATTGTAGATCTCCAAGTATTTGGCAATTTCTAAGTACACAACACAGAGTAAACGTGCATTTACACCATTTCCGACTCTCCTCTTCCCCATTGAGATACTGAGAGTGATGCAACATGTTAGAATGAAATAATCCAGTTTTCTGGGTGACCACATTACTTTTCCATCAGTCATACTAAAAATAGCATCTCTTGAAACTGAAGTGTTGTGTATCTGTGTCAGTTACTGGTTATATTCTTCTGGCCTCATGCTGAATTCCATAGAAAAAGCTCTGTGCTCATTGTGGAAATAAGGCAGGAAAAACAGAACATGATGATATTTTTTAGAACTTTTTATATATTTTCATTTGATTATCTATGTTTCAGAGTGGCTGCTTCTGGGATGTAGTACAAGGTTACATTAGACCTTTATTTAGGATGATCTTTGCAAGTTACTCATGGCTTCACACAGAACCTCATAAAGCACACTAACCGAAACCTCTTAGAAACTAAAAGTTACATTTGTCAAATAGATGGTTTGAGCACCGATGTGAAACCTTGAAGGCAAGATTAAAAAAATAACCTAATGACAACTACGGATCATCATCTTCCAAAGGGATTTGCACTAGTGGTGTCTTTTGTAGGTACACTTATACAGGTGCAGTTTCTTGTCCTTTACACACATGTATATTTCTTCAATTTGGGGACATATCTTGTATTTTCTCTTGGGGGAAAAAAAAAAAAAGGAAGCTACTTTATTTATCTATTCATTTTTTTTCATGAAACAGACAATGCCTTCACAGTTCTATGTCTCCAAAAACAATCTGATCTCCGTGAAGTGGCATTGATGAGAGTTAGGAAAATGATTACCAGTAAAAGATGAAGCAGTAGAAAGATAGTGTATGTGACATAAAAGTTGCTTTTTGTTTTTGAGACAGAAAGTAATTTTCAGATGAGGGGAAGAGTATCATAAGTTTTTTCTCTAAGCAGGGCTTCAGTCTCACCTTGTATTATGTGTTTTAGGGATTTTTTGTGTAATGCATTTTAATAATTTTTCTTAATGCTTGTTTTGTTTGAATAAACATATTTACTGAGTTTATTATGTGGTTGCTGTGAGGTTAGGAGGTAATACAGATTTCGAAGATTCCCTAGGAGCATAAGTTTACTGACCTGTGTTTAATGATCAAGAGCAATGATTTATTATAAGAGACCTCAATGATGGCTGTTCAGGTTTTTTTAATGGTAGGGATTCAATGCAAAATCATGCTTCTGGCAGTCAACAGTCGCTCTCTGTCCTGGTTTGCTTTTGTTAGGTCATTCAATGTTGCGGTGGCTCTTCTTCTCACTGGGACAAAGTACCTTGAGAATAATATTCCTGACTAATCTTCTGACATTCTTATGTTTCAAATATTCTTCGTATACACAGGCACTCCTGGAATATGAAGTGAAACCCTCAAAACATGTTGACTCACCATCCACACAAGGATGCTGAAAAATTATGCATTAGCTTACACTGATTAAAATTGGTCTCATCTAAACAAATTAAGGGGTCTGATCTCTCATCCATATGCATGGCTAGTTCTAATTAATGCTAACAGAGGCTATGTGCATACATGGATGGGAGAACACACCTCTGAGGCTAACTGTACAGTTTCAGTTTGGTTTATTTCTGCAACAGCGTTGCAGAAACGTTCCCTAAGTATTTCAATAATTTAGAGAAAGATCACAGGGGAGAAACTCAGAAAGATACAGAATACTGTACCTTTTCTTGTGTACTTGTCTCTGTACCACCTTACTGTGGTAAATAAATAAAACAATACACCTTATCTTTGTAAGTTGGATGGCAAGTAGTTCTTTTTACCTGCTACTGGCTTTTTATAGTGCCAACTAGAAAATCCAGATTTACATACCTATGTTTTCAGGCAGACATAAGGAAAAAAGACAGAATCATTAATGCTAAAAAAGTTGCATCCTCCCAAAACACTGAAACATTGATGTATATTTGTTACAATGGGGCTATTAAACTTTTTAGAGAGATGTCTCTGCCTGAATTAACGTGCAAATGAGACCATATTCTGAAGTCAAAAGTGTGGATGTTGTTTAAGAGTAAATATGAGGAAGAGAGTGTGGTATAAAGAAATAGAAAAAAGAGGTGTGGAGGGTGAGGAGGAGAGTGACAGAGACAGATTAAGTATAAAATATCACCACTCCCATTGATCCTCCTCTCCCAGTCTTCTGGGTGGTGAGGGTCCTGCAAAACATAGAATTTGGTGCACTAATAGAGGTTTGGGCCAGGTGGGAATGTCCAGGTACCTTCCCTGATGGGGGGAGCAGGGGGCAAGTTTGACACTCTCTTGAAACAGATTGTGGATCTGCAGCATTACTTCGCATCACGTGCAATGCTCTGGTTCAAGGCCTCAGCAATGAGTCTGGGGAAAAAACTGGGGGAGTCTTTCATGGACTATGACACCTTCCTGGGGTGGGGGGTTTACAGCTGAGACAATTTGTGTAAGGGAGGGTGTGTGCTCACTGCCTCTCACCAGAGGTTATGCCACATATCCAAAAACTGTCTCTGCATACTTCTTACCCCCTGTCCTGGTTTAGGGCAAAATTGAGAGGGAACCTCCGAAGGGGTTCCTCTGTAAAGCAAGCCCAAACGGCCCCTCCCCCCAGCTGGTCCAGGAAAAGAACTTCCTCAGAGAAAAGTGGAAAAAACTATTTATTTAACAAACAAAATGCCCACAAATGCAAAGAATTAATAGTATGAAACAATAAAACCTCTGGCTGCTCTGCAGAGAGATGGCAAACTGAGACAGTCCTTGCCGTGGGTGCAGCTCAGCTCCCTCAGTCTCTCACCAGCTCCACTCCCTCTGCAGGGCCAGGCCTGGCGGCCGCAGGTGCCAGCCCTCGCTGCTCCTCTGGGTTTTCAGTCCTGAGCAGATTTAAACAGTCCCAAGGAAAAAAAAAAGGAAGAGAAAAAAAAAGGTCCAGGGAGTCTTCTCTGCCCTAGCTAGCTAAACTAACTAAAAGCACAGGAGATCTCTGTCCCACCGCTGTCCGTGCCCAGACGAACGCCGGAGAGCAGACGTGGGGGAGTCAGGCCGTTTCTCAAAACAAACTGCGCGCTGCTGCTTTCTCCCCCTTCGCTCCCAGAACCATTTTAAAGGTACAGAACTGAATATACAGCACAAACAGAGCAGACGATTGGGGATACGAGCAGCAAAAGTCACCCTACCACACCCCCAAAGCCAGCCAGAGCTGATTTTCAGGGCAGTGCTGGGTTTGGCTCTCTTTCTTGATACATTCTTCTCCCTCAGCCTTATTTACTTCTCCTTAAATCTGAGATAAATGGACAATAATGTCACCTTTATCTTATCTCAAATTCCATTAGGTAGTTTTACTCACAGTCCAAAGTTCCAGTCCAGAGGCATATTCAGGGAGGGGTGGGCTTTGGCGGTCACACCTTCTTTGCACAGTTTTACCACAATGGGCCAAAGGTCCTTCATAATAATGTTTAAGACATTAACAGTAATTAAAGTCTCTCACAGTATTAAATCTCTTAATGCCATCTTCATAATTTTACAAATTGTAAATACCACTTACTCTATTTGAGTATGTTCTTGTGCTACATACAGAATATCAGCTGTAATGTCCTCTAAAGAATTCCCATTATTTAGTCCTTTCATACTCAATTAAATATTCTCAGAATATATTCTGTCAAAACATTTTAAATATTTGTATAATACTGTAAAAATAGTGTTGTGCATATGTTATCAGACAGTAGGAGATTAATTAGCATTCTTTACAGTCTGAGCTACACTGGGTAGAAGAGGTGCACATTACCAGGTCTGGTGCTTCAAGGGACTTTTTTGTCTGCATACAAAAGCTTTAAAATAAGCCTGACAGCAAAAGACTGGTTTGGATTTTTTTTTAATTGGAAGAATTGCCAAATTAAAATTAATTGATTCATGATTACTGAAACACACCAATCACAGAGTTTTGGCAATGCTTGCTTGTATCTTTAGCTGCTTCCATAAGTTCAGGGTCTGTTCTGGGCTGTAAATTCCTTGATGCAAGACTGCAAAAATGGCCACATAGATCTCTTTTCTTCACTAGTTGGAGGGTCTTTGTGTATACTACTATCTAAGCCCAGGATTCTAGTGTAAAAATAAATCACTGGATATGATGGAGGATTGCAAAACTGAGTGTCTTAGATGATTGTCATGGGTGAGGTAGACACAGGAACAGAACCAAACTGCTTGGTGACATAATGTAAAAGGTATATGTAAGTAGAATGGGACTGCTGTGCAAGGACGTCCTCCATGAGGGGCTGCTGTTATCACAGTTTGTTGCTTTCTAACACAATCGACTGATGTAAAGAACCAATGTTTTCATTGGTGACATCACCATTTCCTTTTTCTTTCTCCATAGCTATAGTCATCTGGACATTGATACCTAGGTTAATATCACCTGCTGGCTTCCTGCTCCAAAATGTCTTACCTGGGCACAAATTTGTTATGAGTTCATCTTCTTTGTTTCTTTTCTGCGTGTAATAATCATCAGAGCAGGTCAGGTGTAGCCGAGAGCTTTGAGAGAAGCCTCTCTATAGAAGCTGTTTGTGCTTCGTTTGCTTTTATAGCAAATACCAGAGTCATGTAACAATTCAGGCTGGGAACTGGGCAAATTCAGTCAAAGTCTGAGTAATTTCAGTGGTGTTGTGGTGGTTTAACACCAGGTGGAAATTAAATTCCAAGTAAGTCACTCATCTTCCCCTTCTCCCCAGTGTGCGAGGGACAAAGGCAGAGACGATGGGTTTAGACAACATTTTACTGAAAACAAAATGCAATGAAATAAGAAAGTAAGAGCAGCAATATCATTAAGGAAAGTATACAAAAAGAGAAGGTGCTTTTCCCACAGAGAAACACATACACTTAGGTCTGTCTGGCTGCTGGGGCAAGGACAAGAGTGTGGCTGTCCCCGTGCTGCTGGCTGACCCTGTCCCCAAGCCCAAGACAGTGGAAAACAATGACAGCCAAACCCCTTCAGGCTGTACCATCCGTGTCATGCCTCGCCACTGCTCTGCTGTCCCGGGGCTCGGGCTCCACCGGGGCTGGGCTCTGCACGGCGCTGTCTCTGCTGGGCTCAGCCGCACCGGGCGCTTTCCAGCAGCGCATCCCGCAGCCGCGCCTTGGAGGGACGGGAGGGGATGGATGGTGGCAGCAGAGGACGGGCTCTGCAGGGCTGATGCTGACAACCTTCCCACTGGAGAGAGGGAAGCAGAATGGCAGAATTCATGGGGTGTGCTCACCTTTTCTTCCCCCCTCTCTTCAACCAGGTCAGGTGCTTTCAGGTAGTTTTTACCCTTTTAGCAATTGAAAATTACCACACTTTGTGAACTTGGTCTGAACTTGCTGATGAGGGAGGGAGGCTTTTAATGTGTTTCTGGTCAGAAAGATGCACAAAGAAGAGATACTTCTTCACTTGCCTGCTTCTTTTAACTTAGCTCAGCTTGTAACTTGAAACAATATAATCTCTGACACACCAGAGTCATATAGGCAATTTTGAAAGGCTTGAGATTTTGAGTTCTTACTTAATGTGATGAATGGAGTTTAGTGGTGGTTTTTTGTTTGTTTGTTTTTAATGTTTGTTTGTTTATGGGGTTGGGGTTTTTTGGTTGTGTTTTTTTTTTTTTTTTTACATTAATCTACAACGGCATCAACTCCCATGAATTAACAGAAGTAACAATGTCTTTGAGTAGAAGTGGAGGCTTTGAAGCAGAGTTCTGCTCTGTAGAGTGCTTCATGGTCAGTGGAGGAGGTCACTGTCAATCTTAATAATTTTAAAAACTGAAATTAAAACATTTGTGCAGTAAGAGGTGAATAATGCAGATTTGAAACCTAGTAAATAATTGCTTCCATAGTACATGATCCAAAAATAAAGCAGTTATTTTTCTACAGAAATTTAGAATGTGTTCTGCCAGAGGAAAGACAAAGAAAAGAAACAATATTTTGATAGAATGTGAATACTATGTTGGAGAATATTTTAGTTAAAAAAAAAAAGTAAAAATGCAGGTTTTGTAATGTGCGTTTCCTGCAAATGTGTCAGACCTGTTAGCAGCTTAGACCAGAGATGTTTGAAGCAATTCAGGTTTACCAAGAACTAGAATGGCACAGAGAAAGTGACTGAGTTTGTTTTACAAGGTCAGCCAGTCCCTGACTTTTGTGGCAGAGGAAGGAGGTTACCAAAGTAATTGAGGCATAAAAATTAAAACCAAGATTAATTACTTAAGATGAAGAAGAGACACTAAGTACCTCCATTTGCTTTGTGAATATGTTCTGTGGTGCTGAACTCCCCCATGTGGGACACACCATCTTCTGTTTCAGGGACATCTCATGAGCATTTCCTCTGATTTAACATGCCTGATGGGCTATCAACATATTTCCTCACTTCCTACATTTGGGCTGGTCTTAGGTAGATCCAGCGCTTTGCTATCGTATTCCTGAAGGTTGCTTCTAGCCAGTCTCTGCAGATTTCTACTTATGATTACAGAAAGAGTATGGTAAAGCTGTTTTTGTCTGGGAATTACAGGACAGAAGAAAATTAAAGCTGAGTTAGGCTATAAATACACATATAAGTCCTTTTGATGCTGATAAAAACCCCAAACCAAGGAAAAATCCCAAACAAAGCAAAGCAAAATGAGCATAATGTTTTATTTTTCCTTTTCATTATACATTCTTTTTTTCATATTCTAATTCTCTTCTCTAACATTTTTCTGTATACTGTGGAAACCTGTCTTCCAGGAATTTATGTCAGGCAAAACTGTGAGCATGCTGTAGATTCTAGAGAAATGAATTCCTAACCAACTGTTCATATAATGTAGTAAAACCACTTAATCTTATCTCTTACAACAAATATGCATGCTTCATTAATTGACCAAGAGAAACTAGTGGCAGAAATGTAGCTTTTGCAATTTTACTTTAATAAGGAGAAAACAAGGACAAACAAAAACAAAATGAGAGAAGCTCATGTGGGAGATTGTAAATTGATTTTCTTTTGAGATAGAACATAAGGGTTCTATTTCTGTTCAGTGCTGCCTTATTTGAGTATTTGTGCTGGTTCAAGAACCTGCTGCTAACAAGATGAGTTACAGAATATTTTGTAGTCATTCTTGTGCATCCATAGTAATGTGAGATGTCATTGAAGAATGTGAAAAATTCAAGAATACAATATGTATGGTTGTTTTTTAAAAAATGAAGATGTATATATAGATCAATGTGAAGACTTCTGACAGACTTAATAATTTGCTTATACTTTTAAATGAGAGGAAGACCTTAGAAAGTCAGGAGAGAGGTTTTTCAGTTTGGGGTATTCTTTAAACTATTTTTTTTCTGGATTATATGGCGAGTAATGTTTTAGATTAAATGGAAATTTTATCATTTCCTAATCTTACACTAATGTTATAATTACTATTTTGTAATCTTACACTAATTCTATAATTACCATTTTGCAATCCAATACATGAATTCCTTCTGGTCACATAGAAAAATATAAGCTTCAGTCTTCTTACTACCGTTTTGTACAGGTAGCACAAAAAATACATTCATACAAACTTGTTTTGTGGAACTAGATAATTTTTTATAATACTTCTGAAGATCCCATTTTTCATACACTGTAAGCCTGCTTTTTCGTCTCAGTTATGCTTAGGCAACGCAAGTTTTTTCATAGATGTGGTTAAGGTTAGAGGTGTTCATTAGCAGCTGAATTTCCTGCTGCTTCACCGATGGTAATAGGATGAGCTTTTTAAATGGTAAGGTTATTTTTCATTCAGTATTATTCCCTTAGTTCCTTATATTAAAAAAAAAAAAAAATCTCACAAAAGTACCACTGAACAGAATAATTCAGCTTGTAATTGGCACACAGTCTAGAAGCCAATATATCTTTCTTCTCCTTAAGCTAAAAGGTCCTTTATTGTAAGGATATCATTTGTCATACCCAGTTCTTTTTAAGTAATACAATTTGGACTGCCTATATTTTGGTACTTAAGTATTTATAAATGAGGTAGTCAATAATTTTGTTCTTTAATGTGCCATTTGAAAAAGGTGGACAAGACAACTTTCGTGTACTGAAATGTTTTATGAAGTTTTAAAGGGAATGTGGAATCTTCACTCAAAGTTCAAAGTTATATTAAGTTATAATGAACATAAATTTTTGAAAGAGATAATACAGAATCTTCACAATAACATCATGGGCAATGTCATAGATTCATAATTGACTCTTTGGTTCAAATAGCTAAATTCTAGCTTTAGCTTACATTAATGGATGATCAGAAAAATGAAGCAACCAGTGCCTGAAAATTTCTACTTACATGGGAATTTTCTTTTCTCTGGTTCCAGAAAGAGAGAAAAGAAGATAAATGTTTGCACTTTTCATCAGCTACTGTCTTGGATTGTTTTGGTTTCTTGGAAAATGCAAAAAAACTTTCAATTCACTTTATAAAAAAATCTTGTTACTGTTTGATTTTGTAGATTTAATGACTTGTTTGAAGTGATGGGCCATGAGTGAGTGTTTTAGGTCACTCAAGGATAGTTGCAAAAGCAGGTTTAGCGCTAAACTGAAAGTGCGACAAAGTTTGTTGGCAAGGTTCACTCTACTACTTACTAGACTGTTAAAGCACAGAGATACATCTGAGTAAAATCAAACAAAAATAACTTGTGTGGAGGTTTGTTATGGAAAAAGGGTATGAATAGGAGATTATCATGATAAAAAAAAGGATAAGAGAAACTCTCCTGTTGAGTCACTATGTTGAGAGTGTGGATCCCCTTGCCGAATTTAGCCCCAGACTTGACAAATGGTTCAGGCCTGGAGGTTTTAAGAACACATAAACTTTACAGCACTTAATTGATCACCTAATTTAAACAATTTGACCAAAGATTCCACCAAATTTGCTATAGCAAAATAAAAACTCACTTCTAGGCCTTACTTACTTATGAATCTAATATATTTAAGAATCTAAGAGAGCAACATTCCCAGTTGATTTGCACTGTCATATTCACACTCAGACACACGGAGAACTAAAGGAGGATGTACAAGGCATATACCTGTGAAAAATTCCCATTGAATTCAGTGAAGTACTTGTGTTGGATGCCTTTGCATATTCTCAGTGGTCAAAGGGTTGAGTCTTGAGGAGCAGGGAGTATCATCCCAGGCTCTATCATCGTCGTTGGGTGATCCTCCAGGGTATAGCAAACTTGAGACTTTGCTGGTGCTGAGAGGCATCCTGCTCAGAGGGAGATTGCTAGTCACAGCCCACTGTGGCCCAGGAGGGCTCAAAGGGCCTCACTTAGGACTTCTGTTTATAGGGCCACAAGCAACAACAGCAGCAATATCTGTCAAACCAATAAACAAAACCCAGAGAGATCTGAGTAAGAGGGTGGCCATAGGGCTCCACAGGATGTTTCTCTGTTGGTTTGAAAGTGTCTGAAAGACCCCACTCTCCAGGCCTGCTGTGCCTTTGTCATCAGCTGTTGCTCCTGCCATCACATGAGTCTGACTTGTTCCTGATGGGAGCAGAGCTGGGGCAAGTTTGTGCATTTGGAGCAT
This sequence comes from Phylloscopus collybita, assembly GCA_027886175.1. NCBI lineage: Eukaryota > Metazoa > Chordata > Aves > Passeriformes > Phylloscopidae > Phylloscopus > Phylloscopus collybita. The sequence goes on along the minus strand of JAJNNQ010000075.1, from coordinate 77,575,574 downwards.
CATCCTGCTCCTCGAGGGCACCCCTCTGTGCTGGGTCTGGGACTGCTCTCGTGCTTGAAGTAGGGGCTGACACAGAAGCAATAATCAGAGGTTTAGCATGCTGATTGATGTCTGTTCACCATAACTACATTCTACAGAGCTTTCTCTGTCACTTTCAGTTTGTTAATTCATTACTGTAGTCCTCTACCAGTGTTCCAAATATCTGTTATACCTTATATTTCAGTGATGGAAGTATGTGTCTGAAGACTGATAACATTAAGAATGGCCAGTTTCTTGGGACATAGATGCCATAGATCAAAGCTGAGCTTTCACTGCAAATGTAAGGGAAATTAAATTTTCAATGACTTATTGCTCTGTTTTCAACTTCAAATACTCAAGCAGGATTTCAAATTAATCTGTTCCAGCATTCATGCAGTCAAATGATTGCATAATACAAGAGCACAAATTTAATCCCTAGAAAAGATCTTTGCTGTTATGTGGTTTTATTTTTTAAATTCATTTAGATGTCAGAAGTTTAGGACAGAAGGTTTTTATTTTGTTTAGTAATGAAGCAACTGAAAAAGCAGCACAATCTTTTGGCTGAAGGCAAAGTCTACTGTTTCACCAACAGTAACAAGGGAAGGTAGGGAATTTCAATGGCACATTACCTAACAGGAAAAAAAAATCAATAAATCCCAGTTTCCTGAGCCTTGGTAACTAACGAGCCTTAGACAATGATAATGATGTTGGGCTACTTCAATAAAATAAAACTTAGAAGTTAAAATATCATGGAAATATCAAGTTAGCAATGGTTATGAAATATAACTACAGAAGAGACTGAGATTTGTTTGATACAAAAATGTACAAGAAAAAATCAACCATAAATAATCAACACCATAGGGCAGAAACTTCCCCCCCCGCCCCAGAAATTATTAAAATACTTTTGTGCTTCACTTTTTCAGGAAGAGACTGTTGTAATATGTATGATTTGAAAGAGAATAGGCAGTCTGATGAATTTAAATAATTTTTATTGATGCTGAGGGGATTAATTTGAATTTTTAATAGTAATTTCTATTTTGCTCCATTGGTTAGTGCTGCATGAACTATTCTGTGTTTTCTCTCTTTGATAAAGGCTTTTTGCTCTTTCTCAGAGGTTTCATTTATATGTTAAAGAGTGGGTGTTCCACCAGAACAGCATTTTCTTATGAAAGAAAAAGTTATCAGCACTATTTATGTCAATAATGACAACCTCAATGCAGGAATATGGGTTAGAATGACAGTTGACTTTCGGTTTTAAGGCTGGCTAGACAGTTCTCTACTGTTCTTGTGAAAAAGAGTTGTGTACAGCCAGAAAGAGCAGTAGTGATGACAAAGTGAAGCCTAATTAAAGCCACTGCTGTCAACAATTCAACTCTACCAGGACATTTTCTCTAATTCTTTTGAAGTTAGATGTCTCACCTGAGTGAAGGTAACGGTTAGGCTATATACGTTAGGTGCATTTGATTCTCATTATTCTCAAAATATTTCTGAAATATAAAGATATGTTTCATAAATGTATACACCATCAAATATATATGCAGCCTTCAAAATGATGTTTAGATTGTGGTTTTGGTGAAACAGAAAGTGCTACAAAAAAAGGCATCCCATGTGTGTGAAGCAGAACAGTTAAAGTGGAGGAGATCCAGGATTTTTGAAGTCCTCTGAATGTGCCCCCTACATTCTGACCCTCCAAAATGCAGCAAGGTTGACAGAAACATAACTGTATTTCAAGGGCTGAAAATGCATTTTTGAAGCTTCTTGTAGAAGAGGTGAAACAAATTGTGTATAAATTGTGAGTCCCTTCTAATCACTAAAATATTCAGTCTCAAAATTTGTTGGTTTTTTTTGTTATGGCCTATTTAATTTATCAGCCAAGCGTGTGAGAGAACATCAGATGCCACTATCATTCCTTTCTGAGAAAAAGGAAAAAAGATATTATTCTGGCAATTACAGCTGAGTAAGCAAAACATCTTGGAAGGTGGTGATTTTCATTTTACTGCTGGTTTTATGAAATCTTGTAATATAAAGGTAGATTCACAAACACTGACATTTTTTTTTCATAATCTGAGCTCAGTTCCCATCACAGAGCCAAAGTCCAAGGTGTAGAATACCAGGGATGTATAGTATGTTGAAGGCTGATTAAGAGCACTGGAAATGTAATGGGGAGTAAATGAAGTGCTGCTCATTTTTAGATTAAATTTAATAAGCTCTGTTCCTGTCCTTCTCATCTCTTTTCAATGCCTCTTTTTTGTTGCATTCACTTTGGAACAAAATTTGGGTCGTAAGGAGGTGTGCAGTTCAAAGAGGATAGGAGTTTTACACACTGTATTAGCTAGTTGCTGCATGTCTAATTAACTAGAAATTAGCTATCTACTGAGCTGATAGCAGCTAGAGCTTTAATTTTAGTGTCTTGATAAGATAACCATGCTGCACATGCATGCAGCTTTTTTTTTAACATTGCTATCAAAAGAGATTATCTGTTAGAACAAAACTTCCATTCTTTTTTAAGCATGAGAGGTAATAGTCAAAACCGAGCTGGTGTTGTATCCTGGCTGTTTGCAAAGCTTTCTCTTTGTGTGGGCACAGCTTAGAATTTATAGCCTACAGCTCCAATTGTTTTGCTTAACAATTACTTGGCCTTCAAAATTTAATTAAATATCTCCATAAAAAGATATAGTTACCTTCCTAACAACTTCTGAAGTTAGCATTCACATCCACATGTATATTTTAATGCTCTTACTGGTAACATGCTCTACAAAATGTAAGTCATAACATAATTTTTTTTTCAACCAATGGATTCTGAGGTGTTTGTGCTTTATGCTCATCTCATCTCCTTGAAACATTTCTCTACATTATTGTATATAATGGGAAGTCCCATATATTTATGAAGGTTATAAAGCAATAATGCCCCCTGTATGGACAGACATGTCCAAAAGGTGTTGGCTATGGCCCTCTTTACTCGGTGGCCCCTTAGACATGAGCAGTGTTGGCTGCTTTGTCATGACCTTCTGTTCCTTATGACCCTTTCTTCTATATCTTCCTTTGTTTCTTGCCTCTCCTATGGCAGCATCACCTCTGTCATGTGGCAGATTCAGATTTGCTTGCTAAGTGGCATTGCATGGGCTTAATTACACTGTGTCATTCTCTCCAATTTTTGGGCATCCAGTCACGTAAGCAGATACACCATCTGTGTATCCATCATGTAAAGGACATGTCAACCTGATTTTTTTGTCTCATGAAGTTGTTTTTTTCATCAAGTAAAAGATAAGGAATTATTTCTTTGATTCTTAGCATAAGAGGCTATGTGGCTTCCCAAACCATAAAAAGGCTTGTATATGAGAAATTTTGCAGCTGAATGTAACATGGATGATGAAGAAAACATTAAAAAACTTCAACCAACCAACCAACCAACCAAACAAACAAACACCCTGAAAAAATAATTCAGCTCATGATTGTATAATTCAGTAGGGTATATCAAATAAATCACATACTTCAAATTAAAATTTGAAACTTCTTAATAAATTCATATGTAATTAAATCCAGAGTGGCAGCATTTTATTAAAAAACAAACAAACAAACAACAACAAAACAAAAAAACACTTTCCAATGAACATGTATTCACAAACATTTTTAGGCATAGTCTAGCTAGTCATGAATCATCTGATTTATGATCTGTAACTTTATGAACGACACAAAACTAGGTCACCTTTCAATATGTATGATATTGTGAAAGAATAGTGTTTGTGAGAGATGCCATGTTGTGATATTGACTGCTTAAAACCCATAGATTCCTAACACAAAGAAATTAGATAAAACATGAACATGTGGAAATCTGTGTTCTGCTCCATTTGCATCTGACTTTGGACTTGTAATTTTAACTAGAAATTTAAAATAAAATGAAAAGCAGAAACTCATGATAAATTATTTGAATGTGTGTGACTGTTGCATCTCAATACAGTAAAGATAACTAAAAACACTAATAGTCTGACCTTTTCTAAGGTAGAAGATGACTCTTAAATGAAGTTGCTTTTGAGTGTCCTTGAGTCAATCTCATGTGATCAGATCTACTGCAGAACTTGAAAAATGGCATATTTGGTTCTGTTCTTAAATATATGACTTCAAGGGGCTGGGATGGATTAATGGCAATTAAAATGAATCCATAACTATATGGAAAGGATACAAAAAAGAAAAAAAAAAAAAAAAAAAAAAAGCCAGAGTTTTTGAGATGCTATCTATACTTATTAAATACATGTGCCAGAATGGTCTGCTTGGATTTGAAAATATTCCTATCCCTTGTTCCTTGATAATTCCTGCAGCTGTTTTGCATATAGTCTGGCTATATGCCCCTGGCCATAAGATTTGTTATTTAAAAAAAAAAAAAAAAGGTGAAAATTCTGGGACAGAAACCAGCAAACAGAATTCAGGACACTATCAACAAGCCAAGACGAGATGAGACATAAGTATGAACATAGTTCAGAATTGGAAATAATGAATCTCTAGCATTTAGTCTACAGATTTGAGTAAATGCAAGCCTGTCTGTAACACAAAGTAATAACTGTAATATCTTGCAGATTTGCAAAGTTTAATTGTGTTTATTGTCTGGAAAAAGGGGAATACTTTGACAAGATTCAAGTTCTGTTGAGCTGCAACTCATAATGAATATTACAGCTAAAAAGGAATAAAGTATCTACATAGGGAAAGCACTTATTAATTTCAGACTGAGAACTTTTACATCAGAAGCAATGAAATAGTTACCAAGCAGGTGACAAGGGAGCAATAAGGTAAAATTAATCATATGTAGTGGCAATTTTGCCCATATTATTTAAGTATTTGAACTACATGTGTAGGCTAATAAAGTGGAGAATGAGTGAGAGCTTGCAATATTGTCTTAGTACAAGATCTTGTCAAGAGACTGTTCTTAACATTTTAGGAGATTTCAGATACTCCATAGTTCAGAGTCAGAGAAATACTCCAACCCTACCCAAAACTCATGTAACTAAAAGATTCCCCTTTTCGTCAGGAAAATTTAAATTCTATACTTTATTTTTTTTTAATATGCACAGATGACATACAGTAAGTATAAACTCCAAAAAACTAAATCAGCCACCAAATTACCTGTATCCCCAAAACAAAATTATGATTGAATTCTTTCCATATATAGAGAGACAAATAATTAAAGGAAGGAGGATCTTTTCTTGTTAAGAATTAAATTCTTGGAGAAACATTTTTGCAATGCTTTTATTAAAATAAAACATAATCTCTGTTTACCTCTTGGGTTGCCTTTGGTATTTCATATATCTTCTGAGAAAGAAGATTTTTTTGATATCATAGAATCATAGAATGGCTTGGGTTACAAGGGATCTGGAAGATCATCTTGTTCCAAACCCCCTGCCATGCACACGGGCACCTTCTATTAGACCAGGTTGTTCAAAACCTCATTAATCTAATCTTGAACACTTCCATGCATGTGTGATATGATATATGATGTACTGGAAATTTAATCTGAGGGAAAGAAACAAATGAAGGAAAATTACTAGAGATTCTGAGTAGCACTGGGAAGAGATAAAAATTTAGACCATAAGAAACACAAAAAGGGAAAATAATAAATGGGAAAATAATAAATAGGGAAATAATAACTAGGGACAATAGAGGAGAAAGTAACAAAGAAAAGAGTAACCTAAGCAAATGTAAAAATGTATGTAAAGATATAGATGTCCATCTTGTCCATTTTGGGAATATGTGCCAAACCATATCTGTGGTTTGGCAAATATAGAGGAAAACCCACTTCTCCCCTGCCTGCAACCCACCCCCCCACCCCTCCCACTTTTTTTTTTTTTTTCCCCTCTGGAAGATACATAAAATTATAACTTCCAGCATTTTGAGAAAATGAAGAAGTTTATATTAGAAAGGAGAAGCCCTGAAATACTTTTATAGGAAGCAAACCTCCAGATGTGTCTACTAATTCTTCCAGCTAGGGTATTTGCACAGATGCTTTGCCTGGTATTTTGCAGTAACAGCATTGAAGAAAACCTCTGCTTTGGTAATTAAAATCTGAGCAAAAGCTGAAAAGAAACATTTTCAAAATAAGACAAGTCTTTCAGCAATGATCATGAGAATGTATAGAAATATAATTTTATAAAAGGATATCAAGAATTGCTGAAATTGACTGTTATTGATCTTTCTACTATTAGCTTGGTGAAAAGATCTTTCAGATTGTGAGATTTTGCACAAATCATAGAGACCACTCTTTACAACTTTTTAGATGTTCATGGAGGAAAGACAGGAGATTGATTACAGACCTGTCATTCAGTACAGTGCAGTCCAGCAACAACTGGGCACGAGACACTGAAGGTTGTAGTTAAGTCATTAGAGCCTGGGAATTTATATACATTACCTTTCAAGTTACCCTATATGTCAATGTTACTTCAAACTAAGATTTTAAACAAAGGCAGCAGACTTGTGACTCTGTGTCACTACAGAAAAATATATTCTTGACTTTGGGGGAATAAAAAAAAAGGTTGGCCTATTTATATGAACCTCAGGTGCACAAGGAAATAGAGCAAGATGTGAAAGCCCATTGCACAGGACAACAGTGCAAGCTGTAGATTACAGAGCCTAAAGTGGTGGTTAGTAAATCAGATAATGCCTCTCACTCAGCAATTGCAACAGGCCTTCCTTCCAAAGGAACAGTGACTGTCTTAAATGTGTAAAAAAATATTCCTTGCCAACTTGCTGGAAACCTTTTCACTTCCATTCATGGTACAGAAGAATCACTCTGTAATGAAATCTCATAAAAGACAAGGTACCGGCTTTTCTTTATCTTACTCACAAGCAGAGGATCAAAGAAGTGTAAAAAGAAATCTGGCAACCTGCAAGGAAGGAGAGCCTTGCAGGTTTCCAGCTGCTGTCCTGTACTGCCATATACTGAATTAGCAAAATAACGGATTGCCAATAAATCTGAAATAATCACATTCTAGGACAGCGTGAGCAATATGAGGAAGGAGGTACTGCATTTGTTGGGCTCTGTCTTCTGCTGGTAATGGAAAATATGTTGCTAGCTGACTCCTAATTTAAATAATAATAATAAAAAAGCACTAACTGGTTATATTTTACGATAATATTTAATTATATAATATAATATGACCTTAATTTAACATCTGTTCTGGGCATGCCAAGTCAGATAACAATACATTATAAAAATCTGAGTGCTTTGAAAGGCTGATGCAAAGAAGACAGGAAATTAATGCTCAAAATTAACCCCCACCTTCTTAATCTGAAAAAAATTGCTCTCACTCTCTGTGTTGGTTTAACTCCAGACAGCAGCCAAGCACCACACAGCTGCTTGTTCCCACTCCCCATGGCAGGAGTGGGGGAGGAGAATTGGAAAGGTAAATGCAAGAAACTCATGGTTTAGTTTAGATTAGAACAGCTTGATTGAAACAACAATAGTAGCAACAATCACTTTGATTTCAAATAATAATAATAATAATAATAAAAAGTAATAACAAGAGGCAAATAAAACCCAAGAAAGACAAGCGATGAATATGGGAACAGTTGTGCACCACCAACTGACTGATGCTCACCCAGTCCCTGAGCAGCAGCCCAATGGCCAACCTTCCCCTTAATATATTTCTGATCATGATGCCATATGGCCTGGAATATCCTTTTGCTCAGTTGGAATCAGCTGTCCTGGCTGTTTCCACTCTCAAATTCTTGTGCACTCCTGCCTATTTGCTGCTGAGGGGGTGTAAGAAGCAGAAAAGGCTTTGACTCTCAGCACTGATCAGCAGCAACCAAGACATCTCTGAGTTATCAGCACTGTTTCCAGCACAAATCCAAACCATAGTCCCATACTAGCACTTGGAGAAAAATTACCTCAGCCTAACCAAAACCAGACACCCTCCACTGCTACTGTGGTATTTTCCTTTTAGTACTAAAGGGATGAAAAACTTTTTTGACATTTTGGTTTAAGATTTGATGAAGTGAAGTATTGAAGGTTGTATATAGAAGATTAAAAATTGTCAGTAGGCTTCTGTGGGAGTCAATAATCAGCATAATTCACATAAAAAATAAAGTGACAGTGATCTGCAGCATGCACAAATGGAGGCAAAAGATTCTGGTCTGCTTGTCATTGTACAAGTTTTGTAAAGTTTTAGTCATGAAAAGATGTTGATAAAGGCTTAAAAAAAGACACTGAAGATCACTCACCAGAGAATGACTACTTAACACCATGTTTTATCTTAATCGTAATGAGCTGCATATCTGTACAACACCAAAATTCTTGTCAGTTATGTGTTTTTAATACAGAGGAAAAAATACAAAATTAGCAGTGTTTATTGATTGCATATCACAATAAAATGTATCAGTGGTTCACCAAGGGAAGAGAGGAGATGGCTGTTCTCTCTGACTGAGTAAAATAATGTTCATTGGTCAGTCAAGCACAGGATATAACAAACACACATATGTAAGGAAGCGGAAAAGTACTTATTTTACACAAAAAGCAGAGTCAGCTGATTTTCTCTGTACGTACTTGATATAGTAATTTTCCAATAGAAAGGCTGATGCTGCCTGGGTGCATTGGGAGATTTGATGAGAGAACAGGGCAACAGTAATGTAAGATTTTTCCAAAATGTAATGATTTTTGGTGGAGGCAGTAAAGCAGAAGTTGTCTCTGACAGTGCCTGTCTGGGGTATAAAGTAAGGAAAAGATTATAAATGCTTCTGCCATCTTACCTGCGAGAGCATAGCAGCTATGTATGGTTTTGAGAGGAGGATAAAGAACATTGTTGTTTAACCTTAGCTAAATAGACCAAGTTCCTCTTGTGAGCACATTAAAAGCAGAAGAGTAAAAGAGTTGAAAGGAGAAAAAAAATTGATAGAGAAGGAAATATGCATTTTACTTCAACTTGGATTCTGTTGAGGTGATTTTTAAATGTGTTGATAACTGATTGTCACTTAGATATTATGAACATAAGAACAGGAGGAACCTAAATATTATCTCTCCAGCAGGGTTCAGAGCATCCAAAAATGGGAGTCTTCATTTTATCTCCATGGAGTAGGCCCCATAAAGAGCAGAAAAACAGTTGTGAAAACCAAGAAGCCTACTTTGGTGCCTACAAATAATTGTTTTTCTTTTTTTTTTTTCTTTCAGCTGTATATACATCCTAGTGACCATCACGTTATTGGTGGTTAGAATATGCAGAATGTAAAGTCAGCTTAAGCTTAAGTGTAGATATTTTCTGAATTGAATAAGAAAACCGAATTTTGATCAGTGTGTAGAAGACAAATTCAAATTTGATGCTTACTATCATGGATAAGTAACACTAAAATTATGATCATTCTGAAATTAATTGTACATTTTAGCAAGGTGCTGTAAAGCAAAAGAGCAGCACATATTAAACAAAAGCAGAAAATTGCATGCACTGTTATTAAGATGTAATTGTTATAAATAAAGGTTTTACAGAGAATATTCACCACACTCTGTAGGAGAGAGATGAGATCAATAGTATTCACAACACAATGCACTTGAGTAATCAAGTTTCTTATTCTTTTTTACACAGAATAACTTCCCTTTGAGCACTACACAATCCAGATCAGCCACAAATTATAACTCAGTAAATAAATTGGTGCACATTTTCCAAATATTGAAATCAACCAGAAAAATGCAATGGAGTATAGTTTTTTCTTTTTTTCATTCCTCCTAATATCGACAAGTCACTCTTAAAAGTAACCTTGGAAGATGAGGAAAGCACTTGCTGTGCCAGGTCACATAGCTCTTCAGTAACATGGAAACAAATTTTGCATTTTCAGAATGCAGTTTTTAGAAGTGGCATAACCTTTTACATAAGAACCATTTGGCATTTCAATCTATCACTTATAGCCAAGAAGGACTAAGCCAATGTTGAAGATACATGGTTGGATTTAGTTCAAAACCTAGCTCTGCTTGCCTCAGTGGATTTTTTTCAGATCCCTTTTCTCTATATTAGTGCCTAGAAAGTCATGTGTTACACTCTGAAGCATTTATTTGTATTATATATATGGAGGTATAAATGAACAGTCCTAGAATATACACTACTCATTATTACTTGTATCACTATTTAGATTTTTTGGTCTTTAGAAGATTATGAAAGCAATGTTTTATGTAGTAAATACACTTTCTCTTTAATGTTTAAAAGGTTTTATGTACTTTTTGTTCAACACCATCAAATTGTGCTACAAATAACCATGCTGGTACATTATAAACTCTTTATTATTTCTTAATTCAAAAAAAGTAGGGTTTTTTTAGGAGGTCATTTCTTTTTCTTCTCAAACAGGATAGAAAAAAAATTAAAAACCAATTTTTGTTGCATGTTAATGTATATTTTTCTTGGTTTTCTTGCAATAAGGTTGCAAGAACTGTGTCAGTTGTTTGGTTTGCTTGTTTGTTTGATTTTAAGCATTCAGGATTAAAGTTAAGGAAAATGGTAGGAAGATATATATTAACATTTTAGCTGTAAATCTTAAAGTAGAATTTCACTTGTGCCAGTATTTTCTGAAGGTTCATGCTAAGTGTGTTAGATGCAGGGGATACAAAGTGTTTCCTTTATGATGGAAGCTCTGCCAAAAAAAAATATATGACAAATGTTCTTGACCTGTTTCTAAAGAATAGCATTTTGAGGAGATGCATGGAAGGACATTATACCACACAGAAAAGAAAGTTTAGCAAACTCAACATGTGAAACATTTTAAAGTTTCATCTCCTTCCAATGCAAAACTGAATGGAGTGTTATCAAGTTTTGTTTCCTCAACTGTAAACAGACAGCAGAAAAATTCTCCCTTATTATACTTGTAGTGGATGTAGAAGGCCATAGTATGAAGGTCAAAAAAATGACGTTTTAGTTAATTTGTTATTGACAAGGGTTTTTAGAAGAACATTTTTACCTTTTCTCACTCTCTTCTTCCCTTTTCTCTCTTTTTTCCTTGGTGGGATTTTTTTTGTTGTTGTGGTTTTTAATTTTTTGTGTGTTTTTTTTTCTTTGTTTTGTTTTGTGTGGGGTGTTTGTTTTTGTTTTTGTTTTGTTGACTCTAAAGCTCAGAAAATATGGTTTCCAGTGTTTCAGCTTCTGAACTGAAAAATAATTTTGTGGCATGGGTGAACACATGCTTTTGAACAAACAAATGAGCAGAACCAAAAGCACCACTGGGAAAAATGGTCCATAATGACCAAAGGAATGTCATGCTGTTTACCCAGGGCAATGTGTGCTCGCATCCCACTGTGCTTTGCTGCTGTTCTGAATAGAAGGAACACTGACTGCCCTAAAATATGTTATCTACAGTGGCCATATGCAGAAAAAGGAGTCACAGGAAATTTAGATTTTGTAAGAAGCACTCCCAGAACTGCAACAGCAACATATCCTAGAAGTAAATTTTCCCCAAATTCTTGATAAAATTACTGAAATTTGCACCATTGAATGTGTATAATATTTTTTCAATCTTTGTAGTATAAGAATGAGAGATGTCAAGTATCAGTTTTTCAGGACATTAGGGACTTGAGTTCATTTCAGGTGGAACTGATGTACACTGATTCTTTATTTTTTTTAATCTTCCCTGCAAGCCACATTTTCTTCTTCTGAAATGCTATTTTAAATTGCCTGCAGGTCCTCTGAGCACAAAGGTTTGTTTTGCCATCCATATCATTGCTCTAAAATACATTCCACAAAAGTGGAAAGAATACTGGGAAATTATTTGTTGAACTTTTTCAGGTATCATTTTCACAAATTTTTTGCCTCTCTTCTGGTTTTGTTTTTGGTTTTGGTTTTGGGGTATTTTTGTGTGTGTGTGTGGAGGGGTTGGTGTTTTTTGTTGTGTTGTGTTTGTTTGTTTGTTTTCCCTGATAAGCTTTAGCAAAATAAAAGAGAGCCAGAAGACTCAGAGAAATTAATTATAAATTGACATGTTGACTTCATGCCTTATGTGGATGCAAAAAAATTTAGGTTTTTCACTAGCACCCACTCCTCTCTGTTCTTTTTCATGATGTTTGTCTTCTTTTTTTTCTCCTGGTTTGTTCTTTTCTGTTGTCATTGTGGTCTTATTTGTTAGTTTGTTTTTGTTTGGTTGGTTTTAAGGAGGCGTTGTTCTTGCAGGCTGTGTGAATGCTACATTTTTCAGCTGTGTGTTACTTGACTCTTTAATAAGCCTAAGCAGATGTTTGTGTCAGTTACATTGATAAAAATCTGCAATAATACCTTACTTGTCTTTGGTGCTTGTCTAGGTGTCTATCTGTGTGTTTGAAATACAGAATCTTTTATCCTTTTTTATTTTTAAAGTCTGATCACTGATTAGGGGAAAATGGCTTGTCAACTCCTGCAGGAAAGTTTGCTGCATTTCAAATTCAGTTTGCTTGGTGCTTGCCTAAAAATGAAGTGTCAAGTCTGTTGCTGTTTATAGAGTTAAATGATGTTACAATAACAACAACAACAACAAAAACCAGCAAAAAAGGCAAAAATAAAACAGAGAAAACCAGCAAAATATACATTTCCTATCTGTTTGTCTGATTCTCCACGTTAATTTTATTTTCTTCCATGCTCCAAATTATCTGTGTAAAGTCGAAAAGCATATTTGCCTCCTTGAGAGGATTCTTTTTCAAGCAATGTCATCACCCACCCAGGCTGTTAAAGTGACATTCAAGAGTTTTCTTATCCTTTTTCTTCGTCTACAAAATACTTCAGGGTGAAAGAGAAAGTGTGTAGACCTCTGGGTGACTTCTGCTCAGCCAAGCTAATTCCATTACCCGTTAGTCATGTTTACATCAGGCTAACAGCTAATAACTCATGAGGAACCCTGTAATCATCTTCAATCTTGTTCTTCACCCAGGAGCCTGGCTTTCTCAGATTATTAATGGTGATGGGTAAGTGTCCTGTCAGGGTTCTGCTCATGTAGTCGCAAAGTGGAACAAGGTCAGCCCTTCCAGACCAGCTCTCTGGGGTGACATATGGCAATCACATGTACCCCTCCTCCTAAGGAAAAGAGCTGACTATCTCACACAGAGTCTCAAAATAGTAATTGTTCTCACGCGACCCATTAAAGAGTTGAATCCTCCCTTCTGAAAAAGCTGGAGATAGATGTAGAGAGAATTGTAACACTAAAAGTCTGCTGTCAGCTTGGTGGCAGGCTGATTGTATCCAAGTGAGTCTTTTTTGTAGTAAAATGATCTTACAGAAGATTTCAGAATCCCAGTAGGCATACAGACGCCAAAGGATGCCCTCAGAATTAAATAAAGCACAGATGACATACTGTGAAGAAATTACTTTTTAATTCTTTTCTGACTGGCTTAAACAATTCAGAGTTTTGGCAGTATTATAGAGCAATAACCATTTTATAGTAATTTTTCAAAATGTTTAGGTATGAGTACTTTAAGGTGTGAATAGTTACTGTAATTTTCATGCATGTTTTTGTAGACAGCAACAACCCCCTTAGTGTTAATATAATAACATCAAATCACAGCTTTAACCTCAGACTGTATTGGATAACTGAAACTGAAATAGGGTGAAGAACTTGTTTAAGCTGTTTCTATTCAAGAGAGCAAATCTGCTCTATTGTTGCAAACAGAATGAGCAAGTGTAAGCAACGTCAGCCTAAGTGATCATGCTTTTCATCCTAGACTGTGCTCAAGAAGCCTGCCTTTGTCTATTGAATAAAGATGATGTGCAAGTATCCTGCCAAGCCTCAGTCTGTGAAAACTAAATGAGGCCAAGAGCAGACCTTGCTAAGGAACCTGTCATTTATGCAGTCCCGAAATGGCGAACGTAGATGGGATGTAGTAACAGGGATGTTACTACTTTTGTGATTAAAGAGAACCCCAAACAACAAAAAACCAACAAAACTAAAACCAAACAAAACCTGACAAAAACAAATATCTCAACCCTCCACCAAAATTATTTGGTCATGTAAGTCTATCAGGAATGAAAAGTAGCTTAGCGTGTACTCTGCTCTGTAACAGTTTCCTTTATTCATCCCAATGTAAATCTTTCCGCTTGAAATAGGCAACCAAATCCTTATCTTAACAATTATCATATTATCTGCAAGCAGATAATTTTTATTTGAATAAAATTGGAATTGTGGATTTTCTCTTGATGAAAATGGAAAGCAATCTGCTAACTCAGTTAAAATTTGACTACATCACCTTATTCTAAAGAACAACTAATATATATATATGGATAGGTATAATGGACTTTAAACTATTTTCAGACATATGATTTGATAATTTAAACATAAAATCTCTTTTCTTTTACACATAAATATAAAATCTCTTTCTTCCCTTTTTTCTTTCAACACTATTCAGAGACTCATAGCATCATACACTCACAGAACTGTTTTGAGTTGGAAGGGAGACTAAAAATAATTTTATTCACACCTCTTGCCATCTGCCACTTGACTGACCTGTCCAACCTGGCCTTGAACAAATCCAGGAACTGGGACCATACCTCAACCACTCTAGGCAACCTCTGCTACTGCTTCACCACCCTTCCTCTGGACTCTCTACAACAGGTCGAGCTATGCCCTCCTTGTGCTGGGGCCCCCAGAGCTGGATGCAGCAGTCCAGGTGCGGTCTCACCAGAGCAGGGCAGCGGGGCAGAACCTCCTCCCTTGCCTTGCTGCCCACACTGCAGGATATGATTGGCTTTCTGGGCTGCAAGCACACACTGTTTGCTCATGTCCATCTTTCTGTCCACAGGAACCTCTAAGTCCTTCTCTAAAGGCCTGCTTTCAATTAGTTGTTTTTCAGTTATTTCTGTGATTGTCTTGACCCAGGTGCACCACCTTGCACTTGGCCTTGTTGAACCTCATGAGTTTCTCGTCATCACAGTTCCAAGTTTGATCAGATCCCTCTGGATGGCATCTCATCCTTCAGGTATATCAACTGCACCACTCAGCTTGGTTTCATCTGCAAGCTTGCTGAGGGTGCACTTGATCTCACTGTCTGTGTCAGTGATGAAGATATTAAAGAACATCAGTCTTAAGACAGAGCCCTCTGGGACAAAATAGTATAAAGTATTTATTTTTAAAAAATGAACCCCAAACCTCAACATTAAACACAATAAAGATTAAAATTTGTTTAGCATTTTTCAGGACGTCTTTTGTTTGCTTGGTTTTGTTGTTGTTGTTGCTGTTGTTGTTGTTTGTTTTTTTACAGAATGAAATGTGATCTGTTTAACTCAATTATCGTTATTATTTCCCTTTCCTAAATCAGAAGCACCGGAGTATGGGGAGCAGTGGTTTGGTAAGAGAGAGATCTTAATTGATTTTGTGTCCTTTGACTCAAAGCAAGGACTTTCTGTTACTGTATGTAATGGGGAAAGGTGGGGGGAGAACACAAGTGGCAAAAGTGGCTGAAGAAAGGAAAGCCAAGCTTGAAAGCCCCGTGGAGGGTGGTTTGCAAGTACTGAGAGCTTGAGCAGCTGCAAGAGTACAGGCCTGCCAGGAAACTGTGTTGATAGAAGGATGGAAATTCATGCAAATAAGCCTTTCGTGTCACAACTTTTTGATAGATGAAAATTATGCCGATTTTATAGAATTAAACTGTCATTTTATGGGGAGAATTATTTAGAATTATGCTGGGTTATGATATTCAATCATGCGAACGTAAGTGAAGGCTGACTTCAAAATCTTTACCTCTGAGTCCTTGCTCTTCCTGCTGGCTTCCAGGGACACTGTGCCCTCCTTTGCATAACTCTTTCTGTGGCTGAATTTCCTCTGCTTGTAACGGCTGGACTTCTGTAGTCTCCAACTCATACGGTCATTGCTCATCATGGGGACATAGATTTTACCTCTCTGCTAATATGAAATGTTAAACCGTCTGGGCAGACTTCTGTCTTGTGTTTTATGTTGAAAATTACTTTTATAGTTTCCTGTGTCTGGTTTACAGGATGGCACCTTGTAAATCTTCTTGTTTTCTCTTCTGGTTTTACCTCCAACAACTGATATCTCCAGCTAGAAAGTACTCAATTTACTCAATTTATGACAGCAGTGGTTTCAGGATGCAGGGCAACAGCTCTACTTGGGTTCATTTTCTTTTTTTTTTTTTTTTTTTTTTTTTTTTTTTTTTTTTTTTTTTTTGGTAAAGTAGAGTTTCTATTATTAAAAGAAAATGGAAAGCAAAGCAATTGTGATACAGCACTACAACATAGTGTTTTTGTGAGAGGCCTTACCTTAGAATGTTTCATTGTAAGAACAGGCTATTTTTCCTTTTCTGTTTAGGAAAAAATTTTTAAACAAACTTTGTTTTACAATTTTTCTTGGTTTTAAATTAGGATTGCTCTAAAAAGCTAATAATTCCAAAAAGGAAGGAAACTGTGTTTCAGTTTGTTTGTTTCTTTAATTATGAATAAAGTGCAATTTACAGAGAGATGACATTTCAAAATGCTATATGAAATGAAATTGTATTTTTAATTTATTTTTTTTAATTTTCAGGTCAGTAGATTTTATTCATTATTGACTATTTTAATTTCATTGTTTTTGATTCTAGATGGTATTTTATATCTGAAAATACTTTGAAAGAGTCTGAAATGAAAAGGAGTTTTCAAAAATATTTCCTCATTTCTAAAGTAATTTTTCTTTAGTTTCACATCATTTAACTTAGTTTATCAAACTATACCATTTTTGATAGAAGTTTTTCACATAAGTTATCAGTCATATTTACCTTTTGTTAAACAATGGAAAGACAATTCATATCTAAAACTTTTCAAAAGAAAGAGTTTCTCATCTTACAAAGTTTCCTACTTCATAAAATCCTAATCTAAATCTAATTCAATTTTTTTTTTTGAGTCTGTGCATGCTTCTTTCATTTTGCCTGTTTCCTATAATCTAAAAAGGAAAACTAAAGCAGTAGCAGAAGAGAAAATGTCATGGAGGGTGTATGAAAAGATTAGATATTTAAAATGCTTACTTATCTTTCAGTTTCTGTCATATTTTCTTTTGCACCTTCTCATCTTTTTAAAATCTCAGTAAGTGTCCAATTATATTTTTCACAGCTTGAAAGTCTTCTGGCCTTCTTGGTTGTGCTATATGTTTTGAGTGCCACAGGAAGAATTTGGTAAACAAGGACTATTTCTCTTATTAATTCCTTACTTTGGAAGAAAGCAAAATGTATTCCAGCATCTCTTGTGTATGCAATTTATCCAATAAGTCTTAAATTTTCATCATGTTATTTTTCCCACACTGCCCCCTCTAACCTCAAGAATATTTTGGGACACAAATAAGATATATTTTTTTTTCCTAAGTTAAATCTATAGTTCCAGTTTTGACAAGAGAAAATTTATAAACTCAAGCATGTAATGTGAAAGTGCTGCAGTTAGTACTTTCAATTTGAAAAATAAATGTCACTAGTACACAGTCAAAATATTAGAAAATGCATTTGAGTTTTGTGCAGGGAGATTATACTCTTTGGGATAATGCATTATATTTGGGGTTGGGGGTTTTTTTCAGCAGAAAAATATATTTAATTTTCTTATTTTTACTTCTAGGCACTGGGGCACTGCCCTTTGTAGAAAGTGGAAGATATACCAAATGTTTACTTTGTTTATTTTTTTACTGGCAAACAGCAACTTTCTTGGAGGCCATACAGTATGGGAAGGGAAGCTGCACCTTAAAAACTCTCAGGAAGTCGTAGCATTGGCAGTGTCCTTCAGGAACGCTTTTTCTTTAGGTAAACTAGGTGTGGAAGGAATTTTTATGCTGTACTGAGAAGATTAATTTATATTATTCAGCAGCTAATATATTTGATGTTTTTCTGAGACAGGCTGCTCTTAAGCATGCCTGGAAGGAATACACTTTCATTTTCCTTAGGTATATATAAACACGTCTCTGTGTGTCTTACTATTTATGCATACATATACACACAGAATACAAAATAAAGGGATATTGGCTGTCCTGAATTTTTTGGCCTGAAGACCAAAGCAAATGTAGTTGTCATGAAAGCTTTGTTTTTGGTATCATAATGACTGAAAATTATATTATTTTTGAAATAAGTTGAAGAAATTTAGAGACCTGAGAGATTTACCTTGATTTCCTAGGAGAAAAAAAGAAATCAATAAGGGCTTGTTAATTGCAATACTTGGCTTTGGCTTTGCTGTGAGTTTTTTTTAAGTGGTTAAATTCTTTGCAGAACAAAAGAGATGTGTGGAAGGTGAAACTGTGTTACCTCCCTTAGGCTCAAAGGCACATAACTCTGAAAGACAATTAAAAAAAATCTTAGAATTGCTGGAAATTCTTGGTCAAACTAGTGCTCTTCAAAATCAGATTGGTCTCAGTTTGGTCTCTGTTTCAGAGATCCCATCAAACAGGAAACACGTGAACTAATTCATCAATAATGCTGCAATTTTTTCCATTACTCACAAAAAAATTCTGAGTTCTAACATGCCATATAGTCCAACTTCCTATACAAACTGATCATGAAAAGATGTATTATGCCCCATGCTAATATGTATCTAAAAGCTTGCCCTAATTTTCTGACTACTCTGTACACATGACCTCTGAAGCAGACCTCTTTAATTCATGTGTCCAACTACAAACTTAATGTCTTGTTTTAAAATGCTGTTGCATTTTAATGACAATCTCATCTCCTCTCTCTTCCTTTTGCCCTCCTCTAAAACTCTTTCTAAAATTCATGAAGAGAAAGAACAGCAGTGAAGAGAGTGAGATAGGAAAGGTGATTAATTAGTGAGCAATAAAGGGGTGACTTTATTGATGTGTTGACATGCTGGAATGCTGGTGCAGGATTTTGTTCTGAATTTTTATGACTTGAGCCAGTATGACAATTGGGATGTTGCACAGTCACTGACACTCATTTGTGGATTTATGGGGCAATTAGCAATTCCCTGCACCTCAGCTGCAGGTTTTCTTATATAACTGTAGTGTGGTTATTTCTCAGCTATAGTAAAATATCAAAGTCTCTGTAACCTGACTGAAAAGTCTCATTTGCATAACCATTATTCAGGTTGTTTCTGAACAAGGGCTGAGTAAGTCAGTCTCTTTCATTGATTAGCTGTGAGCCATTTTAGCTACCTTATTAAGAAATAATCACAACAATTCTTTCTGCTCTGATTGTATGCTCTGCCCGGCCAGTCTGCCAACTATTGCTGCAGATGCTAACTAGTTAAATATTTAATTATAATTAGTGATGCTTGAATACCATAATGACGGCTAACACAGGTAACAGAGAACTAAGCCTTTTTTATTGAGCTAGGAAGAGCCTTCAGAAGGCATGATAGTTCATGGTTTTGGGGGGGAGTATGTATTCTAGAGAATTAGCTCGTTCTGTGCTAATGACAAACTTGAATCTTGGAACCTTGTTTCTCCATTTTGTCTCCTGTGGGGACAGTAGATTTTTTTTCTGCACCTTCCTTTATTAAACAAATAAATTCTGTAGAAACCTCATTATATTTACTCAAACAAAAGTAGAAGGATAGCCCCCTTCTTCAGCATTATCAAAACATAATTAGGGATCTCAAGTGTGTGACCTTAGGGCCAGTCCAGGTTTTGAACTGCTCAACAGAGATTCTATTTCACACTCATCAGGCCAGAGGTTTGTCTGATGGGCTCCTGTCTGGTCTCTCTCTTCCTTTGGTCTTCATCTGAAATCCTGTCTCTGGGTCTGAAAGAAGCTGGCAGGTAAATAGGTGGAAATACATCTGGTGGTTTAGCAGATGCTGAGAAAATAGAAGAGTTGCAAGTGGTGAATCAATGGAAAATTCTCAGTCACAGGAGTTTGATGCATTTTGCTTTGTCTGAAAAAACAAAGGAGTAGTAAAGCCAATAGTGGTTGATATAATCTCAAAATTACAACTTTATTCCATTTCTAAGTTGCAGGGTTTGGGTTTAAGTGCTCTTTAACGCACAAACCATATAAAAATGTGTGTGTGTATCAAAAGGGGTAAAACCAAAGGATCTTTTTTTTCCTTTTGAAATGGAAAATAAGACTCTTCCTGGGGATAAAACCCTCTTAGGAATTTCAAAAGGTCTAACATCAGAGAAAGTTTTAGCTAAAGTGAGTTAAAGTCATAAAAACATTTCAGTTGGAATTTTCATAAGCAGTAAGATTTTACTGTCTTTTATATCAGTAACTGCTTTTAACATCTAACACTCAGCAAAGCAAATACTTGATTTTATGGTGAATTAATTGTTCTCTTTATATATCTGAATGATCTATCATAAAATTATTAGAAATAATTTAACAATTTCTGTTAGAGAAATATAGAAGGCTGAGTAAATTTGTAAAGTGTATTAGAGATAAAAGGAAATTAATATACAGATATCTTTTTTAAAGCTCTCTGTGCAAACTGAGCTCTCTCTACGTACATCTGGAAATTTTCCAGGTAACAGTTCTGTCACTGAACGAGATTTGTTCATAAAAAAAACCAAAAAGTTTGTTTGTTATTTTTATGATAAAGTGTGACCCCAACCATAAAAAATTTAGGTCTTTATGTGAAAAAAAACTATATAAATATTTTAGATGTCATAGGTGAGGTACTCTTTTTGCCCATTACATTAAAATGTTGTCTTTAAAAAAGCTTTTATTTAGTGTATTCAATATGTGTTGAGCATCTGCATGTGTATCACTATTTGCTTGCAATTCTTTAGATTACAGAGTATAACTTGGTTCTTGAAAGCATTCTAAGGGTTTCACCCTTATTTGAATTTGAAGTCAATAATGTTTCTGAAAAATCAAAATACTTTATTTAGGAACACAGAATATAGATCTATATTTTGGGCTTCTATGTTAACAAATGTAGTAACTAATAATAAAAGAGACTAATTCATTTATAAGGAAGAAATTGGGAATTTAATTGAAAAATTAACAATAATCTCTAAAAGTCCTGGGTACTTTCAAAGACTACTTTCCTAGTGGAAATTGAAGGGGATTTGAAAAATAAGAGGGTTTATTTTGGCTCACTTACTGTCTTAGTGTAAACAACAAAAGCTATCTTCATGAAGAGACTTGGTCATAAGTGCTCGTGGGTGAGGCTTTGAAATTCCAGGAAAAGAGGAAGTACCTGCTGCTAATGCAGAGACCAAAGAATATTTGCTCTCAGTGATGGAGGACCAGGTTCGAGTACTTCAGCTATCAATAAATATACAAATCCATGGGGCCTGGGGCATCAACTCATAAAGCACTGGAAGCCTGGAAACCATTTCCAAATACATGAAAGACAAGAAGGTGGCTGAGAGAAGTCAGTATGGATTTACATGCTTGGCTAACTTGGTAGCTTCCTATAATGAGGCAACTGGCTTGGTAGATGAGGGGAGTGTAGTTAATGTAGTTTACCTTGACTTTAGAAGAGCTTTTCACATTGTCTGCAAAACAGTCTCATAGAGAAGCTGGTGAAGTTAAGTGGGCAGTGAGGTGGATCAAAAACTTGCAGAATGGCCAGGCCATTGCAACAGATCTCCCAGAGGGGTTGTGTAGTTTCCATCTGTAGAAAAAAACCTCTATTTCATCTGTGTAGCTACAGCTTCTTGTAGCTGACCCTGACTGAGCTGGGGGTTTGGACCAGGTGAGCTCCAGAAGTCTCGTCCAACCTCAACCATTCTGTGATTCTGCAATTAGAGGAATTACACAATGGGTCACACTTGACCACAAATCAGAGGTTGCATGGAGGGAAACACTCCAACTTAGTCTTTAGCCCAGTACTCCATTTATACCAGGACAAAATGCATTTCTCTGGGCTGTGAACTCTAGGAAAGTTAATTCACTGATCTTAGGGAAATATTTGATTTAGATTGCTCCAGACTAAATGTGTCAATCTTTCTACCTTGAGACCTGAAGGTATTTCTTTAGTACAACAGGACAGTGCCCTTAACAATTACAGGATGTCTGATTGATTGGCTGCAATCTATAATACTGCAGGTATGACATTATCCTCTTGCCATAATGCTGTTCTTTCTGAGTTCAGCTGAGGTGCAATTTCATCACGACTATTTCAGCACTTCATTTCACTGAGCTTAACCTTAAAAAAACATTATTGATTTCCTATCTAAACCTTTTTGCAGACTGAAATAACTAGACAAATTTATGTTTATTATTAAAAAAAACAAAATATGCAATATATGCAATAAACAAGCTGCTCATTACATGTCTTGAGGTAAGCTATATAAATCATAAACCACCTATTCACTGTACAGTTGCATTTTTACTGTAGTGTGGAAGGAGCTCAGACAAAAATAAAGGAAAAACCTTGCTTAAGTTGCAAACAAAAAAGAAAAAAATAAACACTACCTTTTCTAAAGATTGAGGATGTTGACTGTAATAGTTTATGAAAATATGTGCTTTGTCTTAATTAATGTTCATTTACTTATTGAAATCATTCAGTGGAGGTTTTTAAGGGTAAAATAGTAAGTTGAAATAATTTCTATTCTAAGTTAAATCAGTGCTAACTGAAAATGACTTATGACTCTTTATGGACATTAAAAAAAAAAAAGAAAAAAGTGGTTTTGAAATTGTAAGCTTATAAGGATTGATGAGATTTTGCATTTCATGTTTAAAATTGTCTATGTTTCCTGTATTTTCTGTGAATCTGTGAGATTGGGCATGTATGTTTGTATGAACAAGGAAACATACACAAAACAATATTTGCCTTTATTTTTTAAATTAAAGCAGATACTTGTGTGAATGACATTATGAAAATATATTCATACTAGTTAATAAAGATCCACATGTGTACCAATTGGGGAAAAAAAAAAAACAAAAAACACATCAGTGAGAAGTCTCCAGTAATTTAAGTTGCTGAGTGTGAATGTCACACAGATGACAAGACCTGTTTCTTTTCTAACACATTATTTTCTTGTCTTTTTAATTTGAAATTTAGAAAGGTAGGAAAAAATCTAAAAGGAAAATTATTTTCACCGATAAGATTTGCATTTATTTCTCTGGACAAGACAGATAGAGCTGCAGTAGTGAGTGTCACTGAAATGAGCCCTTTATTTCCTCCTGCACCACCTCATCTATTGTCTGTGCTTGGCTGAAATTCGCAGCAGGCATTTGTTATAAAATTACTCAATTCATTACTCTTGAGTTTGGAAAATGAGCAATTGTACACAAGAGACATGAGAATTTATAAAGATGAAAGTGAGGCACAAATATTATTTAATCTTCTTTTAGAAACTGTACACAAAATGTCTCCTGGCTGCTTTTACCATCTCTGAGTTTAATCACTGACTTTGTTAGGGAGCATCTGCACATTGGCTGGTGTGTAAAGAGTTTTGCTTCAGCGAAAGGTTTCTTGACACGAGATATACAGCTATTCACACATATTTGGTGTGTCTTCATGAAACACATCCAGTTCTGAAAAACAAAATACAAATGAGTATTACTTTGGCTGAAGTTATTTGTAGATGGCTGTACTCTGTGGTAGAATAGTTGTTGGCAGTCTAACTACAGCTTGCCTCAGTTACTCTAGTGACCTTATATTCCCATGCAGTAATGCTGGGCAGAACAAAGAACACTTTTAAAGAATCAAAATAGAAGCCCTAGCATTACTATTTCTGATATTTTATAATCCATGAAGGTTTTGTTTTGGTTTTTTTTTCAGTAGTTCATCGATGATCAGAAAAGAGGCCTAGTCCTACAAGCAAATGTAAGATGAAAGCAAGTCAAAATGGGTTTTGAAAAGAGATAAATTATCAAGCATAAGAATTATTTTTCATTGAACATTGGAGAAAGCCCTGGAAAAAGTCAGTGATGCCAGAATATTGAGAGGTCTAAACTGATATTCTCACAGTTGAAAAAACTGATGGGTTATCTCTCCCTCTCGTCACTGGGACTACCTGTTAAAATTCACAAGATTAATGGCTAGAAACCTGTTGGGCACAGCTGCTGTCTGTCATGTTTTTCTGAGGGTGATATCATCCTCTGAATTACATAATTCAGTGTTGTTAGAACAAACATATTTAAGTTTCAGAAGACTGAAAGTCTAAAATTTAGATTACGGATTTCCATAATTTACTTCAGAAAAGAATATTGGGGATGAAGTACTTTTAATACCACGTTGATGGAGACGGGGACATTTAAATCTATTTTAGAGAAATTGCAATAATTGGCAAGGGAAGAACCATATTTTGAATTTAGAATGGCTAAGGTTATACACCAAGTTGATATTAAGCAATAATTGCACCATTATATACACAATACACAAAAAATGCCTGCAAGAGCTCACTTCAAAATTTCTATCTTTGAGTTAGTTTTGTAATTTAGTATATTTTTTGAGTCCTTCTAATACCAGAAACTATAATAAATAGTTTCAAATTTCTTATAATAGCAGAAAATACTTTAATAGTGAGATCTTAAGTAAAATAGTGCAATCTGAAATAATTAATAGAATTCTTGACAGGTTCAGAAAAACAGAAATATACTTAGGATTTAGTAAATAATTTTACACAGCACATTAAAATATGCTCACATGCATTTCAATATCTCATGTTGCATACAAAATTATAAATATATTTGAGATGCAGCCTCAGATTTGTCAATTCTTGCTTTACACATATTGTTAATGTGTTTTGATTTATTTGCCTTTCCCTCCTTTCCCCATCTCATATATTTATTCAAAAAGCGTAGAAGGACAGTAGATTGAAAGATTGTTTCTTGATTGTCCATGCTTTAGTATTGACATTGACAGATTCCTAGCAAAAGTGAAAATGTTTGTTATTTATCAAAAATAAAGATTCTAGATCATTGACAAAGTAGGTATAGATTCAACATAGATTTTCTGAGTCAAACATGACACAAGACAGAATAAAAATTAAATTGATGACACTAAATCATCTGACCATATTTGCAAAGGAAACTTTGTTCTATTTGGAAACAGTTTGTTTCTTTCTTTTAACAGATGATTAAATTGTAGAGCTGCATTATGTTTTTACAGAGTAGTACTGGCCTGAATTTGAATTTCAGCAAAATAAACTTTAATTATTAACATGGAGTGCAATTTCATTCGACCTGATTTAACTTTCAAGAGTTCAATGAACCACAGTGAGCTGTGCATTTACTGATATATTTACATTTTATAATGTTTCACACACCCCCTTTTTTTTTTTTTTTTTACAGTTATTTCCCTCATATTCTTAGGCGTTTTTGTGAATTAGGAATGATAATATCCCTGGCAGAGGATGATGGCTCAGTCATAAATGATCTCCTGTAAATATTGCTAATGATGACAAAGCTGACACAATATGTGTAAATAGTTGCATACTGAACCAGTTAATTATTTTGCACTCAGAATGTTTTTACATTGCTCTTCATTAGTTTTTCTGTAAGCCTCAGCATTGTAGAGCTACACTGTTTTTGGAAGAATGTAGCATTTGATTTTGTTATGTTACCAAACTCCCTAAAGTCATCACTTTTTTATCTGCTAGAAAGCCAATTATTAAAGCATATCTGTGAAGCTATAATAATTTTATTATTGTAAGGCTTAAAAATGCCAGACATAATTAGACTCCTCTCCAATGTTAGGTATTTCATAAACATGTTTACTGGGTATTGATAGAGCATATCACACATTTTTTTCTGCTGTAATGTATCTTTGTGACAAGCTTCCTATGAATGTGCTTACAAGGCCAATCACACTCGAAGATGGGGGACATCATTCTCATCTCACTTTGGGTTTATGCCAATTAAAACTCAATAGAGTAGTCCAGATTCATAGATAGTATTACTCTGTAGGCACAACTAACATCAGAATTGATCTAACTAGTATACAAAATACATCTCTGCAGAGAACAATTGAATAAGAAGTGGCTTTGGCAGTCAAATCCAAAAATCATGCCTTAATCAAACTGATATTATACTTATCAAGTCAAATTATTAGCAAGTTTATAACAAGCAAAATATTTGACATGAAATAGCAGGATTTGGGGGCTTTTGTAATAGAATTTAACAGAAGCAAGCTAAAGTCACTTTATTGCAGGGGAAATACTGTCTGCTGTTTAGTAGCCTACAGATTACAGTTCTTGTCCATATGATGATGTACATATATCTTCCAGAAATACCAAGTTTCCTCTTCCATGTGTGCATTTACTACATATATTTCTCACATTAAATCACAATGCTCTCATCACTAATCTATGGAATATTTAGATTTGGCTTAGGTGATTTGGTTTCTGTTCCCCCTCTTAATCAGCAACTTCATAGAAGCAACCTCTGAAGTAATGGGACTGAGATTCAAATTTTCAACTTTGTGAGGATTCAATCTAAACAGCCAGAGAGCCAGCCTAGGCTTCTGTGCTGCTTTTGGCTGGGACAGAGGTAATTCTCTTCACAGTTGCTGGTATGGGGCAGTGTTTTTTGATTTGTGCTGCAAAGAGCACTGCTAACACAGAGATATTTTATTGATCACTGATACATGCTTGCAGAGAGTCAAAGCCTTTTCTGCTTCTCACACCAACCCACCAGCATGCATGTCGGGATACACAAGAATCTGGAAGGGGATACAGCCAGGAGAACTGATCCCAAATGACCAAAGAAATGTTCCATAACTTATAGAGTCATGCACAGGAATAAATTAGAGGGAAGGTTGGAGCTGCTGCTTGGAGATTTCCTGGGCATTGATTCACTGGTGGTGCCCAAATATTTTAATTTGTATTTGTTGGAGTCTATTTCTCTCAGTTATTTTACTTTTCATATTATTATTATTATTCAGTTATTAAACTGTTCTTATCTGAACCCACAAGTTTTCCCGCTATTATTCTTCCAGTTCTCTTGCCTCCATCCTCCTGGCTGAGGGAGTGAGTGAGCAGCTGTGTGGTGCTTGGTTGCTGACAGATATTAAACTAGGACAGTTTATGCAGTTTATTGAATCTCACACAAAGGGAGGTAAAGGAATAGGTGGTTTGGATCATGTTAAGACTCTGGCAGGTAGAAACACTGATTTTTTTGTTTTTTTTTTTCTCCATGACAGTAACTTGGCATGGATTCCAGATGTTATTCTTGCCAAGTGGTTGTAATAGCTGCAGAGGTGGAAACTGCTTAATCTGTTGAAAGTCTTCTGATTTGTAGGATGGACAGATTAAGAATTAAACTCTGCTAGTTTGAGGCCTGTAATCTGTTCGCTTGTAATCTCCCTCCTAACCCCTCTTTTGATATCACCAAGTAGTTCCCACCCTAACTCAAAAGAGCAGGTGGAAAAAAAGGAAGAATTACTTTTACTTGCAAAGAGCCTAGATAGGTTGTGAAACTCAAAAAAGTCAAACTCTCAAAGAAATATGGTAATTTAGACTCTAATCCAATGGTACTGGTTTAATTAAATGTAACTTTGAGGACATCCATCTAACTGATCTGTCTTAAACTCAGAGAAAGATTTACCACATCCTTTATATTCTTTAACCAGATGATATGTAATCTGAAATACTTTAGCAGTTAATTTGAATAGATATCAAAAAAAAAGAACTTTTTTTTTTCTTGTTTTATTTTCTTATTGCAAGATATTGCAGAGAAACAAGATTACATGGTCAGCGGTTACAGCGTATCCACAGTTAGAGAAGTTATCTGGCTTTCCTGCCGGCATGAGCAACCATCTTACAGTACTGCCAAGCTTTTTCAAACCTCTTTATGGGTAGAAAGATGGTTGCTCTACATTAGCTCTTATTTCACATGCTAAAGCATTCTCTGTGCTGATAGATTTATGGTTAAGGTGGCTGCAGGAATATTCCCACCATCAGTGCATAATGGATACTTTGTCAGTAAGCAATTTGCCTCCATTCATGGAGGTTCAATTACCAGCCTTGCTGGACTGATGACATTTTTGAGTGCATTATGGAGCTTTAGTGTTTCCTACTTGTCTGTGTGTGACAGTAGTGCATCTGTGGTCTGATCCAAGTAGATGCATCATACAGGTCTGTACTGGTTTTGGCTGGGATATAATTCATTTTCTTCATAATAGCCAGCATGAGGCTGTACTCTGAATTTTCCTGAAAACAGTGTAGATAACATGGGGACGTTTTAGCTTTTGCTGAGCAGTGCTTAAGTAGTCAAGGCCTTTTCTGCACATCACCCCACCTTGCCAGTGAGGAGACTGTGGGTGCACAAGAAGTTGGGAGGGCAGACAGCCAGGACAGCTGATCCAAGCTGACTAAAGCAATATTCCAGGTCATATGGTGTCATGGTCAGCATATAGAGCTGGGGGGCAAGGGAGAAGAAGGAGAAAAGTAGGACTGTTTGGAGTGATGGCATTTGTCCTCCCAAGTCACCACTATGTATTATGGAGCTCTGCTTTCCTGAAGATGACTGAAAATCTGTCCACCAATGGGAAAGGAGTACATTAACTTCTTGTTTTCCTTTTCTTGCACTTTCAGCTTTTGCTTTATCTGTTAAACTGTCTTTAGGTCAAACAATGAGTTTCCTCACTTTTATCTTTTTTATTCCCTCCCTCATGCCACTGGGTATGAGTGAGTGAGCAGCTGGGTGGGGCTGAGTTGCTGGCTGGGATTAAACTATGACAAGACCAAAGATAATTTAGAGTTTGTTTTCAAATACTTTGCTACATGAGGCCTTATGTGCATGCTAGTGATTGCAGAGGATCAATGGCTCTTCTCTCTACAAGGGATAATCTTTGCCAAGCTTGGTGAGGTGATTTGTGTCTGCAGTACCACGACTCCCATTGATTAAGGATTGCAGCAGCAATGGCATGCATCAGTTTTGTCTTCCAAAAGCATTTCTTTGCTCAGGTTCCTTAGATTAATGGCAGTATAGTCCAGGTCAGAATCAAAATTCTTGCAGGAGCACCATTTATACTGTATTTTGTTATTCCAAATAAACAATATTAGTAGTGATATTTAAGTCACCATTTGCATTTCACGAATTTCTAAGCCTGCTGTTTGCAGGACACAGTAAATACGATCAAGATTTCTTAATAATTGTCTATTAACAGACTATCCATGATTGCTGCTGGGTCATTTATTTCCCTTTATCAAACTGGGTTAATGAAAAAAATGAAATTTCAGGTTATAAAAGCATGTGTGGGACTAAATTAATACAGGGTATCCCTTTGTAGCTCTCTTTATGGGTTAATTAGGTCATGTGTAATGATACTTAAATCCGTACAAGTTAGTTTGAAGAAATGAATAGCAACAGCTAATATTGAAAATAAGATCTAAGAAAAATCTGACCATCTGTACTTTTGTAATATAGAGGAAAGAGATGTAATGAGGGTGCATGTCTGTTCACAACTCTCTCACTGGATAAGTATTTCTTTATAAGCATCATTGGAAATAATACCTTAAAAATTTAGGAAATACAGTAGCTTCCATATAGTTAATTGTTCTGATTGGATTTCTACAATCCTTGTCTCCTAGCTGCATAAGTAATTTTCTGATCAGAGGTAAATAAGGGACCAATGAGCATTTGACAGTATAAAAGCACTAAGACAGGTTTTGACACCCATAACTTAAAAAGAATATGTAAAACAATAAACACAGACAAATATATATATATATATATATATAAAAGCCTTTGAATTCCCGTACAAGTTCCAACAGTGCTATAAAATATATTCTGTGAGACCAAGCCTCCTCCAAAGCCAGCAATGAAATTATGGGGAAAAAGAAGCTACTGGGGGAGAACATTCTGCCTCAGTTTCCTACCTACACAAATGTTACAGGACAGCAAGTTGGAATGATTCTTTCAAGTGCCAGAGTATGAGAGACTCAATTATTTGCCTTTATTTGCTGAGCTTTAAATTAAAAGAAAAAAAAATTTCTTCATGTTGAACTCTTTTGCAGCTGATGAGGGCATCTGTGCTACAGTCCTGTACTGCAACATCTATTAGCCTCCCATTTTTCTCTGACCCTGGCATTCAGCATCTTTTTGAAGCTGTAGGAAATGAAGCAAACACTGGCATTGCTCTTTCCTGACTCTGCAGTGGCATTCTGGGAGGCTGTCTGGGAGACCAAGGGAGAAGGGGTTAAAGTGCTCTTGCACTTGGCTACTAACCTTCCAGCCGAGGGGGAATTGCTCTCCTTTCATTGAAGTCTCTCAATCTCTTTGCATTACTTTTGGTGCTGTATAACATTTTAAAAGCTCCCTGACTGACAGACATGGCCGGAGGCAGATCTCTGCTGGGAGAACTGCAATGTACTACAGAGTCTTCTCAGCAAAGAGAAGTGGTACGGCAATTAAATTGACAACAACATGATTTTGGCATTTCTGAAACAGTGCAGACTATCCCACCCCCTTTTTTGTATTTGTTTCTACCTCCCATCTATTTCTAGGCAATTCAAAAGGATGTGTTGATTGATTTTATTTTTCACTATGTTTCATGATTACTGTGATTTCGCCCTAAAAACAAGGCATGCATTCTGCAATCATGGATCAGGAGAGGCAAAAAAAATTTGGAAATCTTGGAACTAAATTATGGATGAACACAGTCTGAATGTGAAGTTATATACCACTGATAGCATTAAAAAGAGAAGCAGAAAACCACATGTGAATTGTTCAGTAAAAAATGAATTCATACCAAATATGCTGAATGCAGATCTCTGTTGAGGTGGGGTCCTGTCTTAAAGTTTCTTTTCTGGAATGAAATCCACAGACTGCAAGTGATTTTACAAGTAAGAAGTTTTCACCCATTGCACAAAAGAATATTTTGCTGTAGATGAAAAACATTCAAATGTTTAGAACATAACTTAGAAAGTCTTTTATTTAAAGGGTTCTGAGCAAATGGGAGTTCTTTTCTCATCTTTTATCATACTGAAGGTAGCATTAGAACATTCAGTAGATACCTTTCACCAGGTTTTTATCTTTCTTTTTTTAAGACCTAAAACATAGCCTTTCAAATCAGAACAGAAAATCTCACCCTAAATTTAGCATAGGAAGTGCAGCTATTCTTCTAAAGTGTTTTCTTTTCTTATTCAAGACTTGTTAAGTTTTCCAGGTTCCTGATTATAAATCCTTTCTATTTAAATATTTCAACATGTATCTAAGAAATAAGAATTTCTATGTTATTTATTGTTATGGATAGTAATAATATTATTCATAAGGAAAATATAAACCTTGGCAGTATTTGAAAAGGAAAAATATATATGGTTAAGTACTTTATTATTCTTCTTTTTTGAGGCCCATATCATGTCATTGATTTTTAAGCAGAACTCTATTGATTTCCTAGAAACCTATGCTTAAAAATCAATGACACAATATGACCCTAATAAAGTGGTGAATTTCATAGTGCTATAAATTGTATTTTTGTTTTTAAAATGTAAAATGCATCTATCTTAAGCCCTATAGGCAGTGGATTTTTTTTATACCTGGCAACTGGCACACTTTAGAGAAGACTTCAAGAGGCTTTTCTGGCAGAGAAAGCAAGCAAAGGATTCTGCTCTAGACAGTAGGGTGAAAGAGTGGATCCCTTGTTCTCCATTTTTTTGTTTGTAAATCGCAAGTAAACATTTTTGATATCACTGGTGGGAAACAGTTTTGTTTGATAACTGATCCTAAAGCAAAGGCTACAGCCCTTTTTCAGACAGACACAAATTGTGCTATAAGCAGAGCCATAATGAGGTGTTCCTGTGATAACTGTACAATGTTCTAGAGCAGCTCAGTGCCACAATGAAAATAGCAATCTCTTTTTAACTGTGATTCCTAATCTTTTTCTGTCTCTAGAAACTAACTAGGTGTGAGAATTTTGATGAACGCTTCAGTGTAATCCCATGTAATTTGATGTTGCATGTAAATCTCTTTTATAGGTCCCTATAGATGGAATTTATTGCGGCAAATACCTTGTCATCAGAAGGATTAATGCCTGCATTAGCATTTCTGCAATAAAATCAGAAGCTAAGTGGTGAAGGCCACAGACACCTCAAACCTGGATTCCTCTGCTCTGCATTAAGTGCTGGAGTTTTTATTACTTGCGGTAGGGAAGTCATTGCCAATGCTCACAAGGAACTGCTTATCCCTGCTTCTCTGGGTCCTGTTTGATGGAGGTCTCCTAACACCACTGCATCCACAACCACAAGAGATTTTAGAAGCACAGCCAAGAGAAAATGTTGTCCCAGTGCCAGGGAGGAGATCATCTGCCCAGCGAGTCAAACGAGGCTGGGTGTGGAATCAATTTTTTGTGCTGGAGGAGTACATGGGCTCTGAACCTCAGTATGTGGGAAAGGTAATATTTTTACTATTTCTTTAAAAGTTAAAATGATATAGAAAAGTAGTATAATATATTATAAATGTGTACCTGTTTCTGGTGGGACAAATCTTCAACTGGCAGTACTTCTCTCTGCTCATTTTTATCATCTAGCCTTTCCTGTAGTCATAGTATACTTTCTGTCTTTGCATGTTTTGCATGTTATTTCCCCATTCTTGCTTTTGGAATTAAACAAAAACAACAGCAACAACAATAAAAACAAACAAAATAAGAGAGTTCTAATATAAGTTCTAATACTCTGTGTTTCACAACTAATTTTAATTGAACTATTGTAATAGCATTCTTGATTTTTAGCAACAAACATTGTTCTGAAATCAAAAGATAAGGTATAAACCTTGAATCTCAAACTCAGAATGCACAGTCATTCCTGTGATTGATATGGTTATTCCAGGTCAGTTTTCAGCTAATGAAGCCACATTTGGTTTTGGTCTGTTGTCTTATGTCTCAGAACCATTTACTTTTATTTCTGATTGTTCAGATAGTTTTCAAGTGTTTCTAATGTGTTTTATTACTTCATAATTCAAAGTCCTGCACTATAGTTTTTATCTGTGTACAGACATGCACAATCATACCTGCAGAGAATTTTTGCAATTCCCTCTCTCATTATATGTCCACTGCCTCTGTATGAGGGCATAAGAAATTGACAGAAAATTGTTTGAGGGGTATGGAAGTGGTGAATTTAAATAATAGAGTTTTCAGATAGGAAAACTGAAAAGGATGCCTGAAGAAAATCTTAGGAGAGTATATAATTGGATACTGTGTATAATTTTCAGTTTAAGTAAAGGACCTTACCCAGTGAAAATAACAAGATGAGAATTTGTTTCCTGGGTCCCCAAATGCCACTTCTCTGTATAGCAAGGTTTCAAATTCACCTACTGTAAAAATGTGTCATCATGCTTCAGTTTTTAGTTTTGTATCATTGTGGACCTTTTTTTTTTTTTAGTGTACAAGCAGGATTTTTTTTTCCTAAATATAATTAAATCAACAGAAAATTAATTTTTCCTTCTATCCTCCCGGAAAACTATTCTGAGGATGTATAAATAAAATACTAGATTGTTTATCAAAGCAGCCAAAAATGTACTTGGATATTGCACATGAAGACATTAGTGTTAAGCCCTAAAATATATTGGTCAAAGCAATTTGCAAAGCAGTGTGTTTTTATCACAAAGTTAATGCAATGAGCTTGTTGTAAGTCTGAAGAAACAGGGACCACATAATGAAAAAAAATCATATTTTTGATATCCAGTTGATACAAGTTAACTTTCTCCACCACATACCTTTGTTCTGGCACCTTGCTGAAGATGCCAACAAGGACTCTCATAACATTCAATGCTGTGGCACAGGCAATGTGATTGCTGTCCCTTCACTGGCAAAAGACAGAGAAACTACTGCTGTACCACTATATTTTTGTTAGTCTTTATTCCTTTGTGT
Source organism: Phylloscopus collybita (assembly GCA_027886175.1). Classification (NCBI taxonomy): domain Eukaryota; kingdom Metazoa; phylum Chordata; class Aves; order Passeriformes; family Phylloscopidae; genus Phylloscopus; species Phylloscopus collybita. The sequence continues at coordinate 77,541,963 of JAJNNQ010000075.1, read as the reverse complement.
AAATTTTTCTTGGTAGTCATCTAGGGTCACTTCTAAAGTGCCAAAATAATGCTAATTTTGCACAAAAAAGGAATATTATCAATCTACTGACGAATCAACTTCTTCCTTTGTCCTGTTTTTGCTCCACTGACATTAAGTTCATTAGCAACTTTAGAACTAATGGGATATTTTCATTAAGAGCAACACTGACCACAGATTTACCTGGAATATTTTTACCTCTTAAGACTTTTATGAACTGTTACAAATTGTGGGACACTTGTCAAGTATGAGGAAAGTTAAAAAGTCAACCCCCTTTTTTTTAAGTCAAAAAACCTGCTTCTAGAATAGAGCAATTAATTCTAGGTAATAACTTTTTTCAACAATGTTTATTTTGATATTTATCACAACTTATTTCATCTATATAAACTATTTCCTTTAATATATCTAATCAAACCTTTGTATGTCATCTTTGCTAAATCTTACAAAAACAGAACACAAACAAATAAAACCAAGATGGAGACATTTGTGTTCTCCCCTTATTTTCCACAAAGATCTCAATGAAGGTATAACACTGAAAGAGAGAATTTCCTTAGAGAAATTGTGCTCTTAAATCCAGATAGCAAAAGCTAAGCTTCATATAAATTCAAACCATTGTCAATATACTAAAATATCCCCACCAGTCACTAATCAATATCTTTAGATCTTATGTAATTTTTAAAAATCACACAAAATTTTTAAGGTGTTAAGTGCAGCTGAGTTCTGGATTGGTTGCAGAACTAAATCTGCAGAAATAAATGATTCACCAAAATTAAACATTTGTTCTAAAAGCATATGTTTTCAATTTAATTCTTTTCATAATGCTACTGCTCTATATTTTAAAGTGTAATAAGGTAATAAGTATATTATATTATAAGTATATTATAAAGTGCATGATATTTCATGTGATCTGAAATCACAAGGGTTTTATCTTCTTCTAGCCAAGATATCAGAACATCTGTGCATAGGCATGTACATTACTTATTATAGAAGTACTGCACTAATAATGTCACAGTAATTTATAAATAGTAGTTTAATGTATCTATTAAATCAGCTGACAGTTTCACTAAACAGTTGAGGGTGACTAGCTAATAATGCAAACCTTCTGTAGGAGAATACAGATTTACAGCAATTATGTCTTCTGTTATCAGCCAGTGCACGTCATTCCTTTCACGTCTGTTATTCAGATGAATGTCTCCAGAAATGTCAGGCTGCAAATCAAAATATATTTTACAAACTGATAAGGATTAGCCCAGCTTACAGGTTGTGATTTTGAAATAGTACTTGAAGCTTACATATGAAAAGCATTTAACCTGATTATTAAAATTTGGGAATGGTGTAATCCAGAAGAGGAATAAAATTCCATGGGATTGATAAACAGAAGATAACCCTCTTTGCTCAACATTCATTAAGCAGATCCAGTCTAAAAAGTAAAATTAGAGTATGGTATTACCATGTGACCCATGAAAATGGACAAGGTGTCAGAGTAAAATAAGGCTTGCTTATTTACTTTGCAGTGTTTTACTTGTTTTCCTGTTACTGTGAATCTCCAGGAGGCTGAGTAAAAACAGTACATGTGTGGATGAAGACAAAAAGTTAATTTTTTTTTTTTTTTTTATTTTTTTTTTTATTTTTTTTTTTTTTTTTGAGCAAAAGCTCAGGTCTCAGTGAATGGTGACAAAAATCATTAGAGGATCAGATACTCAAGCATGAACAAGTCCCAGCACAGTTTATACTCACAAACAAGGTAGCAGTTTTAATTGCCCATATGCAAGGATAGTGGGAGGGGGTGCAGCCCCACCAGAACACTACAGATATGTCTGTAACCTTTCTTTGCTGCTGTGTTTCAACAGTGACATGCAGAGGCAGCAAAATAAACAAAGCTCGAGAGAACAACATGGTCAAGATAATGCTAGCAAAGATTTTAGTTGTGCTGCATGTGGCATCTTCCCTTTATATGTGTCTTTGCATTTCTAGTGTGTAAATGCATCACATCTTTCTTTGTTGTACCTGCACAATTGCTTCCAGTGAGAATTTTTGTTGCTGTCTGTCCTCAAGTTTGCAGAGAGAGGCATATGGTAGCTTGTACTGGATGCAGACTGGGTGTATAGAAAAAGATTGCAAAGTCCTCTTCAACGTAATGGTCATTTTTCTATTTTCCAGTGTAGGAAAAGAAAATCCCAGAACCAGATTTTTTTTGCTCATTAATAACCTATGTTTTACAACAGTTTATTCTTTAAACTTCTGTCATGTTAATACATGCTCACAAACAAACTAATACAGATTTTTTTTTTTTTTTTGTTAGGAAAAGGATGCTGAAAAATTTAATACTCACAACTAGTCTATGGCAGTACAGGGTAATGTAACAATATGGTATTTTTCATTCTGACTCAGTCCTCAGAAAGCCTCATCATCTTCAAAGGTTTGCCCCTATATCAAGGCAGAAAGAGTGCTGATTTGGAGGAAGCAGAGCTTTATATCTGTGAGCAGAACAGCGTGCTTTTTTTAAACCTTATAATTTATCCTCTCCATCTGAAATATGAGCATAGAATTAACTTATGCATTTTAGGTGGATAATTTTTAATATAATGAAATTAATGTTGACCACCTTCCATCAGGCTTAAATCAACATGTACTTCTGAGTACACATTCTCTTTTTACAGTTATTTTACCTCTTGGGTGAGTGTCTGGATGACAGGGCAGTCTGTAAAGGAAATTTTGCACTGCTTGTTTTGAATCTGTTCAGATGAACAATTTTACAGTGCAGTGGCTATCATTTTGGCATTATTCATGAGGAATGAGTTAACTTGAAAGAAAAAAATAAAATTTAAGGAAAAGAAATACGTGCAGTGAATTTGAAAACTCCTGCCCTTTGAAGGAAAAAGAAAAGCTTAAATCTATCCATAAATGTATCCTGATTAAACTTATCTTTTTTAAATTGTATTTTTACTAGATCTCTAGTAAGATGATCACAATAATATTTCATTTAAAGTTGTCAAAAGGGTTTTTGCAATTTATCAGATTCCATTCCCACAACTGAAGTAACAATATTAAAGATGGCCACGTGTTATCTCCAGTAGACATTTGCACAGTGCATCATCAAGGAGATGAAAATTGTTTCAGGGACTGCTGCTGGTAATGTATTAATTGATTCCCACGATGCAGGACATCACATTTCTGGATGATTTTAATATGAAAGTTATGCTGTGTATAAGAATGAGCTTGTTCACTACATCGAACATATACTCACCTCTGTCTGCTGACATCAAAGTGAAAACTTGTTGGGCCTTAGTGGTCTTTAGACAGTAATTTAAAGAGCAATCAGGCATGATCACATTAACCTGGCTTACTAAACTGACTTACAGAGTTTATGCCATGCACATATTCAAGCAAAAGCACTGTCACAATTTATAACAGACAAGGAAATTGATGAGGAGAAGTAAAATGGTAAAAAAAGGTGTAAGAGGAATCAGAACTGGTATCAGAATTCTAGATTTCTTCTCTTGCTCTGTTGAGCTGAGACCTTTGTCTCTCCCACTTATGTCTATCACATGAAAAAACGTGATGACTTTAAAAGCTTTGCATCCTGTATATTGCATAGAGTATGTGAGACACAAAGTAATTTTGACAGTTGCACATGAAAGTGTGAGAAGGAAATGGAACCATGGAAACACAAAACCCCCATAAGCAAGTCAGACTTGCATTTAATATTTACTCCTGAAAGCTTACCTTTTTTACAAGGTGTACAAAGACATAGAGCAGAGATGAACAACTTGAAACAGAGTGTTTATTATTGATCTAGCGGCTTCACTTTGTTTATTGATTCTTTTAGGTAGCTCATAGAAGGGAAATTAGGAGTGTAGTAGTAGTAAGACCTCTGGCCTGTAGTCCTTACATTGATGAAAATTATATGAGGTATTTGTAGTTGAGAAAAAAAGAGGACTGTGTTTTTATTGATTGCGTGAGAGAGGAGAAGGAGTGAGCTCAGGACAAGGAGAGATCAAAATAAAAAGGAAGAATCAACTTCTTGAGCTGTCACCCATATTTTAGAGGCTGTAGAAGGTTGAAGTTATTGTTCTGAACAGCTAAGGAGGTCACAGACTGGAAGATTTCAAACTCTAAAATTTAGCAGGCTCCATTATGCAAGAATTCTGTGATCACTGTGGAAGATTCAGAGCCTGTGGAAATGGCCCTGTTAGAACGAATAAATGGATCTCACAAGACCTCTGAACACAGCTGCGTGTATGGTGCTAGTGGTGCTTGTGTGTGTCTGAAATTCTCCAACACAAAGAAATACAAATGAGCTTGTAGAAATTAAACTGCAAAAGAAAAATCTTATACCTCTTGTAGTTTTATTTGCAATGCTTCTGTATAAATGGCTTAATTTCAGCAGGAAGTTTATTTAAACAGGGAAATATGGGAAAAGATAGTTTAAAAAATATCCTTAAGTTTTCACAGGACTTAAGGAGAACAGACAAACCAAAACATAGTCTCCTCTTTTAATCCAAAATAAATTCTGAAGATTTTAATTTTTTTTTAATCTAAATATGGAGTCTGCATGAATATTTCTGATTCACCTGGTAGACATTGTGTTGTTTATAGTGAGATCAGACATGGACATGTATTCTGTATATCCTGTATATCAGCCATTCAAGCTGGATTTATAACAACTGAAACATTAGATCATCAATTAAAATTCAGCTGGGATCATGAGATCTCCATTCAGGAAGATCCTCAGAATGCCAAGTAATAAATTAAATAGCATTTGCCAGACAGCAAAATGTGAGAAAATATTAAATACTTGTAGTCATTTCTGTACCTGCGTAACAAGGTGTAAACCAAAATAAGAAGAAGGTTCAGAAATTGAATAAAATTTATAGTTGCTGGAACATGAAAGGTGTTAAAAAAAAAAAAGGGATAGCATAATGCCTCACTTAAACATGCTACAAAAGTATAAATTTTCAGCAGGAAAGCAAAAATTTACAGAAATACTAAAGAACTGCTGAGTGACAGGAGACTAGATTAAAGTTCATTATTTCATATCTATAAGTAGCTTACTTTTTTCACAATGTGTCCTTTGCACATTGTAGACGGATGTGGATTAGCCATTAAAATAGTAATTTGAAAAAAAAATTAAACTATGAATTTCATAAATATAAATAATTTATATTCTACTTAAATAGCCATCAAAATATACATATTTATATAATTTGGATATTTTTACAGTTTTCATGGAAAGCTGTACTGTGGAGAGGGGACCTGGATATTCTGGTCCATGGCCAATTGAATCTGAGCCAGCAGCGCTCGGGCAGCCAGGAGGGCCAAGCCTGTCCTGGGGGGCATCAGGCACAACATGACCAGCTGGGCAAGGGAGGGGATTGTCCTGCTCTGCTCTGAGCTGGGGCAGCCTCACCTCCAGTGCTGAGGGCAGCTTTGGGTGACACAGTATAAAAAACACCTTAAACTGTTAGGGAGTGTCCAAGGAAAGGCCACAAGGATGGTGAAGGCCTTGAGGGGAAGCTGTATGAGGAGCAGCTGAGGTCACTTGGTCTGTTCAGCCTGGAGAAAAGAAGGCTGAGGGGAGACCACAATGCAGGTACATCTTCTTTGTGAGGGGAAGCAGAGGGGCAGACACTGATCTCTGCTCTGTGGTGACCTGTGACAGGACCAAGGGAAGGGCCTGAAGTTGTGTCAGGGGAGGTTTAGGCTGGAGATTACAAATGAGGTTTTCACCCAGAGGGTGTTTGGGCACTGGAACAGCTGCCCAGGGAAGTGGTCACAGCATCAGCCTCTTAGATTTCAGGGCTCATTTGGACAATTATCTCAGGAACATGGTGTGACTCTTGAAGCTGTTCTGTGCAGGCAAGGTCTCAAAATTCCTTGTGGATCCCTTCCAATTCAGAATATGCTGTAATGCTGTGATTAAAATTGTTTCAATTAAATGCAATTTTTTGAAAACATAGCATGAAAAATCACCACTGAAATTTAAAACCAAAGTATGAGCATGAAATAGACTGTAACAAAATTAAAACTTAAATTCGTTTTTTTTCCAAAAAAAAAGATAAATATCCTGAAAAAAAGAAACAAAAAACCCCAAAACTAACAACCAAAACCCCACACAAACAAACAAAAAAACCAAAAACCCACAAACAAATGCAAAACCCCACAGCTAGAATCAATCAATTATTAATAAAGCATGCTTCATAAGAAAAAAGAAAGAATAATTTCCTACCAGTTCTCCAGCACCAACATATGGGAGAAGCTAACAAGTTAGAAGGTTATCTCATCTTCAGTCACTGCAGTTAATATCCTTGTATGGAAGTCATAAACAGAAATGATGGGGATTGGCAGTCTTGTCAGGTGCTGGCATTACATAATATGGTTTGTGATTTAGGACACTGAAAGTGTTTTAACAGCAGACCTCCTAAAGTACAAACCCCCCTGTTCTTCTGAAGGTGATATATCAAACCACAATTTCTCTTATGTAACATAGAAAGCCATGGACTTGGAGCAAGTATTGGTTTTATGGCAATGACCATTTCCCTCTCTCTTGGCAACGTTTCATCTCCCACAGGATCTACATGACAAGTCTCTCCTCTCCCTCTAGAGACAGCCATTCCCTAATCTTTTTTTCCATCTCCTTGTATCTGATATCCACTCTGATGCAAAAGTTATAATCACTTTGCTTCTTGCATAGGATCTGTTATATTTCCTATTAAATTCTAAGGAATTAACCCAGTTAACAGCAGCTTTGAACTCCACAGCTTCTCTTCCAGTTTCAAATAGACCTTGTGTACCCAAAAACTTTCTTATATTTTCCACATGTTGGTGAAATGAATTGTCTTTCATAATGAGCCTTGTCTTTATTACATTATAATTATTTCATAAACCAGAGTAGATTACATATTTTTCCACCCAGGGAAAAAATACAGAAAATTCAACATGAAAAGTCAAAAAACGTCTTAACAAAGAAAAGTGGAATTGGGCAGGATTTAAACTGAGGACATAATAATAATACATAAAAATAACCAAATTTTACTTAGATGCCCCAGTAGTGGAAAATAATTTTGTAACAGGAACACTATTGGCATAGTTTTCTCTCTGTTGTCACTTGCTTATCATTTAGTCAATCTAAATGGAGATTATAAAATCCCAAATAATCCAATAACATTGTAGAGGCATTTGCAGACTCTTAGAAACAGATGATGCTGTTTCTAAGAGTGGAAGATGATTTAAAGCATAAAAACAATCTGGTGTAAAATAGGCTTTTTCCTTCCAGTATTTTTTAAACTCTGATAAGTTCCTTGGTGTAGCTCACTGTGTGGTACCAGATGCATGTGTTCTAAGGCTGCTGCATGGCAGTGATACATGTGCTCTGCAGGCAGGAGAGGGCGACTAAGGAGAAAGGTGATTATATCCACACTGCTGGGTGACATGTCCCTCCCCCACCCAGCCCAGGGGCTGATCTCACAGAAGGTGAAAAACGGAGGAGAAAAGCTGAAAGACCTACTAATTAGAGAACACAATGTCCACCAGCATTGACAAATACTAAAATAAAAACTAATGTAGTTTTAATTTTTAGTAACTAGATTAAATTTATTTTTTCTCTGCAGAAGGCTTTGTTTCATAAATACATAAATACAATGGGTCTTGTCTAAATAGCTGTGTGCAGTAGTTATTCTTGTATTTACAACAAGAGAAAAAGTGTATGTAAAGAAAAAAGCAAACTTGGACAAACCTCCTATCTTCTAGCACCAGCTATAATTATAAAAATTATTACCTTGTGTGCATTGTATGTATTTTAGCTGTCAGTCCCTGAATATGCAAGTTAGAGTTGTTATTGATTCTGTTATCAATGATTGATACTGTAATGCTATTAAAACCTTGCTACTGCTTGCTAAAAAAATAGATTTTCAGTAACAGATGGATTATTCACTCCTATTGTTGTGAAAATACTTAACTGACCACAGAAGAAACATTACTATGTTTCGTTCTGGACACTATGATGCTGTATTCAGTATCAGTAAGGATTTAGGCTGGGGTCTGTGCTGTTTAATGTCATCATAAATTATCTTGGAAAGTGTGAGAATATCCAGGGGAGTGTTTTCTCTTCAAATTAGACTTACTAGAGTTACTCAAGACAAAGGGTAAATGGAAAATAAATGTGAAAAGAACCTCATGAAACAGGAATAAAATAAGACAGGAAGTCTGATATAAAGCGGTACATACTGTGGGAGGAGGGGAAGAATTCCAATCTCAGTAATAAATTGTGCTCTGTGGAAATGATAATCTCTCTCAAATGAGATCTTGTTTCATAATAGCTGTATGCACATTTGTTTAGTGTGTGGTGTGTGCCAAAACAAGCAAATGGGATGTTAGAAATTCTTAGCAGCAGCCGAAGGAAATAGATGTCATTAATACAGCTTTGTATCTAAATTTCTGGTGACCCTGTATCTTCCACATTGGGAATGATTCCTTTCTAGTCTCAGAGAACATGTGTCCCAAAGAACTGGGAAAAGTACAGACAAGGACAAAAAGTTAATCAGGACCTTTGGACTGACTCCTCAGTGAGTAAGATAGGTTTCCTTAGCCTGGAAAGGAAGAAAAGAGGAGGAATTTTGATAGGACTCAAAAATATCTAGAACATAGTGGTGAGAATAAAGGGGGAAGACCGTCAACAATGCAAGGTGTGTGGGGCACAAATGAAGCCAACAGGTGGCTCATTCAGAGCAAAGAAAAGGAAGTGATTCTTGACAAAATGAATCAACCCAAACTAGGTAGCTCCATGGCACAGGTTGCTGCAGAGATAACAGAGTTTTCATGTTAATGATAAGAGAATAAAGAAATTAATAAAAAAACCATTGCCAAAGGCTAATAACTGTAGTCACCACCAATATCTGCATGAACTACTGGACACTTGAAAATTATGTGGTGAACTGTGCTTTCTCTGACCTTCACCTTTGCCAGAGACAGAGTTCTAGGTTGCACCACGTGCACCTTGCTTTGGGGACCTATGATGGTGATGTTTCTGTGACAGACATGCTCCTCCATCTAGAATAAAATAAATGTTTATATTAGTCATATTCCCAAAAGTGACTCATGTAACTTTGTTGAAGGTGATTTGGACAGTTTAATGGGCAAGGAATTTCATCAAGTAAAAAAATTAGTTTTAAATAGAAAAAATATGTTTTATTAAATTGCATTTCTCCTAGTGAAAAATATAAACATTTGTCTTTATATGTAAAGTGCAAGCATCTGCAGTACTTCATGTAGCAATTTACTAATTGTTTTGTTGATTTGACAATATTAGTAATAATATTAGATTCAAAAAACATAAGACAATAGTGCAGGTCACTATAAAAACACAATGCCAAGAGAAATGTCTGGTTAGCAAGAGGCTTGGGATATTGTTGCAAATCTTCATGCCTTTCAATATCTCATACTGCCAGCTATTTCACACTAACTGCTTCTTTAGTTTTCTAGTCCATGTCACTGACAGTGGATCGTCCTTAAAACATCCTTTAAAAGAGCTGAGCGACTTCAGGCCCCTTAAAAGTCCCCCAGAGGATCCCTTCTATCTGAAGCTGACCTAAGCACAAAACACATTTGCTACGCTGAGGATGCAGCCCACACACTCAGTTTGTGATTTGGTTTCCTCCCTGAATCTCAGTGAGAGGGAACTATGTCAGCCTATGCTCAGACCAACTTGGGAATGTGAGGGGACTTGATCAGGTGCAGTGAAACCTCGCAGGCAAGCTCATCATCCACATGCAGCATCAGTGTGACAACCCTTGAACCACAGCCGTACCTACAATCAAGCTCAAATGCACTTGCAAAAGACAGACAGATACAAAGCATAAATATTCTTGTATGTAATCTTGCTGGGATATTTTTACCCTCCTACACAAATCTTGTGGCATTCTTATAAACGGCAGTAGGTGGTTTAAAGTATACTTCACAATCTGTTTCATGAAAATAAAATGACCTCTTAAAAGAGTAAGACTTGTGATCATGTCTTGTTAGTCTGACTGTCTGATAAACTGAAAATCAAGAAGTAAATGAAAAAATGTTTTATTACACCTTCTGCTTTACTCCTGTGCAAGAATTCCTTGTTTGTCTTGCAAGCTTAAAAACTTTCAGAGTTTTGTATGTTTACACACAGTCTTTATATAAAAAATAGCACATACAATGAAGGAGAGTAGGTGTTTTATGTGCTGGTTGAATAATAATTTAGGCCTGTCAGGAATGCGTACACCAGCCTTTTGGTTTTAATTTAAGTTTTGGATCTTCAAAAACCTTTCTCTGGTGTTCAGTTTGAGTTGTCCTTTAAAGAAGCTTAAGGTGAGACAAGATCAGATAATTTTCTGTTCCGATATCTGAGAGGATAATGTCAATAAATGAGTTTTAATTAGTAAATCCTTTTCTATGTCACTGTGGCAGTAGGTAAACCCTTGTCCCTGATGATGATGCTATGCCATTCAGCAGAGGTTGTTCTATTTAAGTTTTTCTCACAGAACTGGTTTTCAGGAGTGATGTCTGAGTAAAATGGTGATCACAGCTGAGTCTGAATCTTTTATGTTTTCTTGTACCTTGGTGTCAGTGTGAAGTTACTACGTTGAAGAGAGTGCAGGTTTTTAGTGTTTCATAATGCAGTATCCAAAGATATTTTCTTTAGTGTGTCACGTTGCAGTTTTAGATAGTCAACAAGAGTTATTGTGTCAAATAATATCACCCTATAAATATGTATGCATTATTGCTGATGTGAGTTAAGGATTATAATAAAAGAGTGAGCTAGGACAGTCTAATTGCTGTAACAATGTTAATTTTTTCTTACTGTGAGAATTGAAGCATAAACTGTGGAGGAGAAAGCTAAGGAAGAAAGTCTCATTGATGTTATTAATGCAGTATGTATTTTCTAGAAACCAAGAGTACTTTTCAGCACTGTCGTATAAGCCAGTTAATAGCTCTTGCTTGTCAAATCCAGCTCCATCAGCCCAACAGCAGGTAACTGCTTCTAGTTTAATTGATGCCAGTATTAGAGTCCAAGAAAATAATCAGAGTGCTTGCAGAATCAGGAGATTCCTGCACAAGCCAAATGAATTTTGGCAGACAGAATTTGTGCAGATTAACAACCATTACAAAGATGCTGAAAACTTGAAAAACTGACCAATACAACTGAAAATTTCTTTTCAGTATAGGTATGTGTTGCTGTAGTATTTTCCAGAAGTAAAATATTAACCTATTTTGAGTAATTTATATGCTAATGGACTAATTTGATATTTTCAAGAAGTTGAAAGGTGGTAACAAGTTTATGATTTATACTAGAAACAATAACTTGGGCTTTTTTTTATATATATATGTAGCAAAATACAGAACCAAAAATAAATTGTTCTTTCATTTGGATTCAAACAAGATTGGGTTTGGTTCTTTTTTATGTACTATTTTATTTACTCTATTCACCATTTTGACATGTTTATTGCACTATCATATCTGAAAGCTATTGTAAGACCTGGTTCTGAAGTGCACTTGATCATTCCTTCTTCAGCAAGCTGAGTTTTCTGCCAGGTGAGACTGGAAGCAAATATAGCATAATTTTATTACTTAGTCCAGGGTAGTAAAATGAGATATATTAACAACTAAAAATAAATTAATGTCTAACCTATTATTTTGCTTTGGAGCAACACTAAAAAAAAAAAAAAAAAAAAAAAAAAAAAAAAAAAAAAAATTGTTCTATCCTCTTTGCTTATTAGCCTGTCTATAAAGTAGAGTGATTCAAAGACATGCTTTTATGGGCCTCATCACTAAAGCATCTGAACACTGCAATGACTATCCTTGCAGTGGCTCTGTGAGGTAAGAAAGTATCAGCTCTCTTCCCTAAGTAGGGAGCTGAAGCATAGGAAGACTCAATTATTTGCCTGAATAATTTACAAATGAAATTGAAATATTAAAACCTAGAAAATTCATCCTTCCGATTTTTCTAATTCTTGTTAAATGTGGGGCTTTTTTATATAAACAATGGTCTACAGTTTGATATTGTCTGAATTGATAAGTAGGGAGTGGTGTCTCTGTTGAAGGACACAGTAGCAGGGAGCTGGGCAGATCTGCCTACCTGGAAATTAAATAAAGGATTACTGATTAAATTTTCCTACATCTAGCACTGCAGTGCTCTTTAGATTAAATAGTTAGCTACCAAGTCCATTCCTAGTCTTGACATTAATAATGTCAAATTTGTAACTGCTAGGTAAAAAGTAAGGTAAAGTAAGCTCAAGGGGAAGAGGGAAGGGAATTAAAGGTCAGTGCTGCCAAGTCCTCACGAGCCTAGTCTATTCATGGATCGTCAAAATAAATGACAAAATTATTAAAATAACTGGCAAAACAGGCAACCAAGAGTCTTGTGTTCATAACAGCCTGTCTGCCTTGTGTTTTATGGGTATTCACTTGTGTTCCTTGTAATAGATTGTTAGCATGTTTCTTTGGGGAGCCCAGCCCCAGAGACTGATTCCAAAGTAATGGCTTCCTCAGTGTATTAAATAATTCTGACAGACTGCTCATTTTCTTTAATTATGTCCAAGTATTAGTGGTTAAAAACTTGTAAAAAGTAATGGTATAAGAAATTAGCCTATTGACATTACTTTTCCTATAGGCTATACAAGATAATATGTCCTGAATTTGATCACATTTTATGCATTGAACAGATAATTTTGTATTATTGGGGAAAATATAAAACACTATTTTGGGGTGAAAAAAGGCATGTGAAATCCCATTTCTTAATATCTAGGACAGGAACCAAAGGTTCTTTTATTCTGTGTGTTTGTGGGGAGTGTACTGTCATGTTTGTTAGTGATGGACAGTCCATGTACTGAGTTAAATAGGTAGGCAGAAATTATTTGTTTCAGTAATTTGTCTCCAGTGTTATTTTCCAATAATGCAACTAAAACTGTGGTGGGAAAAAAGTAAATTACAAAGAAAATATGGGTAAGTTTATTCAAGGACTTTTCAAAGCCATTGATATTCTTTCATGACAATGTCTTAAAAAACCCTGAAAGTCGTCCATAGTCTTAATGTTTACTAATGTTGTACACTAAAGGACAAGATGAGCCTAAAACAATGCCTAAAAAGTAAATAAAGACATTTTTCTAAATGTTGTCAATACCCCACACATTTTGACAGAATTTATTAAGAAAAAACAATTTCAGAAATTATTTTTCAGATTCAGAGATTTTAAAGTAATTTTTCATTTTATCCTGTTAAATTCCAGTTCACTTTATGCCACCACAAATTTTATAACCAGGTAATGGGAGTTCTATATCTTTACTTAAAGAAACAATGCAGACGTAAACTAAATTTCATTTCCATTTTGTGCTGTGTCCAAAAAATAAACGGGACCATTCTTAAAAAAATTATTTTTGGTTATTTCAAAAGTAAGAGGCAATATTATACTTCTTAATGTCTGAAGTCATAGCTGTGTTTCAGAATTGTTACCAGATAGCTGGCAAATCTTCATGAGTGTTTTCATTCCAAATTTAAGGGCACTTTTTGAGGCAAATCTCTTGATCATTCAGACTTACTGTAGTTTTGTTCATATCAGAAGAGGTCTTGGAGAGTACAAACTAGATCACTTCTCCATAAAAACAAGCTGAGAGAATGCACTACATGAATTGGCACTTAGTCCACCGAACCAGATGAGATTTTGTTCACAGCAGAAAACCCTGAGGTGCATTTATTGCCTGCATCATTCCTCTCCATCAGCTGCTTCATTCTCCTGAACACTCTCACTGGTTCACATTACCTGCTAACATAGGTGCAGCTTGTGTCAAATAAAAAATAGATACAGAGACACTACCCAAGGCTAGGTGGGTCCTGGCATGTTTAGTCAGCCATCTTTCCCTAAATTTTGGTAAAATTTTCCGGTATGTTTAAGATGACCTACTGAACAGAAAGAATTTATGCTGTCTAATGTACAAAGGTGGGGAAGAAATTATGCAAAATGATAATATAAAGCATTAGTGTATAATCTCAATTTTGGAGTAACTCTCAGTGTTATTTATATTTATGGTACCTGCCTGAATACGTAAAAATTTCAAGTTTGTAGTGTATCTCTTTCATGACTTACAATCTTTGAAAAATCTAGGAACTAAAAATAAGTCTTTACGTTGTTTGTGTGAAATTATATTGATTTAGAAGAAATTAACTTCCAAGTTCTTTGCTGCATATCTGTTTATCTATGTGTCTGTGTGTGATCTGGAAGTAAAAAGTTACATTTGTCCCAGTCTTCATTTTTATGATTAGTTCTTCTCTCTATTAGAACATGTTGACCCATTACTTCTCATGTTGTGAAAAAAAAAATGTCAAGAACAATAAAAATGATGAGATAGATCAAATTTATGTTGAATTCACCAACATAGTTCAATTAGAATAAATTTTGACTTGATCTTAAATGATTGTTAGGACAAAGCATGAAACAGGCAATGCAAAGTTATAAGAATCATGCCAGAGAAATGAAAAATTATTTATTTGTATATTTAGTTTATAATAGATGGTCTACCTAAATAGATTTTTTTCACTGTAATAATGAACGATAAAATGAAGTGTAGTTCGATTTTTTTTTTTTTATTATTAAATGGAAAGAGAAGTAGAATAGTCCAACCGAAAACTGAATATTTCAAGATAAAAATTTTGGTGTAAAAATGATACAAGGTGTTATGAAAAGAAATAATTTTCTAAGTACTTGTTTATGCTCCTATTATTTTTATTTCTCTGAAGGCTAGTACTTCTGAATATGTGCTTCTGAAAATATTCATGGTAATATTTTCTAAACTACAAAAATAAATATTTCAAAACTTTTTTTATATAAAAGATATGGGAAGGATATATACATAATTCACAATCTGTGATAGAAAAATCTTGTATGTAAAATGGAGCCTAAAATGCTGTCTGTTTTTTCCTTTAAGGTTCTCATAAAATGTGTATTTTTAAAATACTTGGCTATGTAAAATTCATTTGCCCTTTCTTTTGGAAACATTTGTTAACTGTTTTGCAACATCCATTAGTAATGCATATGATTTACACCTTTGATCACAGTTTTCTTTTTTTTTCCTTCTTTTTCCTTTTTCTTTTTTTTTTTTTCTTTTTTCTTTTTTTCATTTTTCTCTTCCATGTTACCCAGGAAAAGAGCTACTCTAAAACAAGCATATGGACAATCTGTGGGTGTCTGTTTGTGTGTGCAAAACCTGCACTTGGGGAAACTTCATTTAATTATTTACTTTTGAGGTGGTAAACGATCCAAATTTTCTTTTCATAGGTCCTCTGGTTTCACAGTCTGGACCTTTAGTGGTTTTGACTTTAAACCTCCATCAAACTGACCCAGTTTCATTCAGAAGGAGAGCAAGTTGCTTTAGTTGGTGTTCTCTGTAGAGTTGATGTTCCTCTCTTCTCTCTCTCTGTCTCTCTCTCTAACTCAGATGGAGTTACTAAGATCAATAATTTCTTAGGTGTTCCTAGCTGAAATTCTATAAAATTAGACTATTCTTCTTCATTTCTCTGACCTTTGAGGTTCTATGGCTTGAATGAAAAGCAAACTTCACACTCATCTACAACTATTGTGCTGGAAGGCAGCTGAACGATTGAGTACTGCCATTAAAGTCACTACACTTTCACTGAATTCTGTTTACAAATTGTGCCATTGGGTTTCTTTGTACCATTCTATTTCTTTGTCTGTTTCCCTTCCTCTAAGTGAGGTTGATAATGCTCTCTGAAAATTGATGTAAAGTTATCATCTGTAGCTCTTACATGAACATGGCTTTGTAGAACCTGAACATTGTTAACTTTCCTTTGTCAAAGTCTGTAATACCTCTGGGACTCAGCGTGTCGCTACACAAATCCTATATACACCCTGCAGTGCTGATATGTGCTGCTAATTTGCTGTTGCCATGGCTAGTTTATTATTTCGTCTGTCCACAGGGAAAAGTGCTTTTCTATTCTTTTAACAGCTGGCAGTACTGCTCAGCCAGGATATGTAGGAGTTCTTGCAGGCTAAGTAGAGAAAGAGCTGGTGGTATCTGCTGCCCTGGCATGGCATTGGCACACATACCTCTCCTGTGGGACAGAGGTAGGTGTAACAGCAGGATCAGCCTGCAAAATGTAGTCAGTAATGCTGGGAAAACAGTGTTTACTTGCCCTTTTGGGAAGTCATCTGGAAGCACCTTACAACCTTCACTTAATGATTCTGGTGCATTTGTGTTGCTGTGCTGAGGAGGGATGTATGTTAGATAGTGCACTGCACTCAAGGGGAGAAATATTCTCCAGCTGAGATCTGTAACATCTCTTTTATATCCTCTTTATAGACAAGCATGTATCTGTTCTTAGCTGTGCTTTGTACAGCCCAACCTGGCTGAAGCACCTATTCATCTGCCTATCAAAGTCATGACATCCACAGATCACAGGCAAGTTGGTGAACTACTAGACATATTTTTTTTCTGTCTTCCAAAAATATTTCTTGTTTCTCCTTCTTTAAATTAAAACAGTGCCTGTTAAGGGCAAACTTGCTTAAGTACAGAAAAAAAATTTTGAGAGCAAGTTAATCAGCATCAAATCAATTTTTAGTTTATGTACTGAAAAGACATCTTCAGATTGTCCCATTGCTTTTTCTCTAAAATACAGTCTCCATTTTGCATTCATCTCACACTTAAGAATGAATTTGTATGTTTGTCTTGAGGGGGTAAAGTTTTGAGTTCTTACAGGGAAAAAAAAATCCAAGGAATCCCACATTTCACAGTCATTCTGATGTGCTGATATCAAAGTCACATATTCCGCAGCCAGTCTCTATGGTGCTGATAACAAGGGAGTCATACAAGTCCCAAAATGGTTTATAGACATCCACAGTACTAACCCCCTTCACAAAATACATGTTTCAGGAAGTCAGAAATGTTACACTGCTACTAGTGGTACAGTGTAGCTGGTACATCAAAATATGAAGAAAGTATAAATTATTGCTCCAGGTACCAGTTGTTCCATTAATGAAAACACCACTACTTAGTAGTATCATTTAAATCAAACTAATTTTAAGACTATTTTTATTTTATGTGAGATTGGTATTATAATGGCTTGTTAATCAAGATAATCCCAGTCTAAGTAGGTTATTAAGTTAATAAATAAGAAAGAAATCCTGGTGTATTTATGAATTTCAAAATATTTATTGGTGTTTCTTGCTAAGTTTATGAATTTTAAAAAATATTTATAGAAAATTTGATATTCAGTTGAGTTCTTACAGAAGAACATTATCCTGGAATAGCTTTAAGTATGCTGGGACATAGTTTATTCATGATTTTATAGCATGAAATTTCTTTGTGACAGGTGTTTGGCATCCCACAACACCAATTCATGTTTCCAGTAAATGTATCATTAAGATGAAAAATGTGTACACTTAAAGCATACATATAATAAATCAAAGGCTTGGTCTTGCTTAATTTTTTTTTTCTGTCTTTGTTATATGATTTTTTCAAAGAAAATTTTGCAGCACTCAAACAAGGCCAGCTGGATGCCAACGAGAGATGAATCTATTCTGAAAGCTTAAAAAGGCTCACTACAAGTGAATGCTGTATTCTTCTCATTCTGCTAAGCCAGCCTCTCAAAAAACTTAGGTTTAGACTAAAGGATGTGGTTCTAAATTGGATCTCATAGCAGCTCAAGAAGGATGGCTATTTCCCTGTGCAGGGGTGGAAGGTCAGGGTAGGAAGGTTGGAAAGTCCTTTTCTCTTCTTATTGAGGCAAATAAGACTCAATTACTTAAAGACCTTATTCCTTTAGTAGGAACAGCTCTATGGGGCACGTGGCTGTTATAAATAGACCTGTGCCCTGATGTGGATATGTGCTTTGGCAGTTGCATACTATTCCCACTAGATAAATAAAGTGCAGTTTTACAGTGTACATCCTTGCATGGCTTTCCATATAGATGGCTTGCAGACTCTTTTTTTAGAGGCTGTACCTGCTATGTTCCTGTAGTCAGTCACACACTATGATGATAGTTTGGTACTTAGAGCTTGCCTCCTGAATGAGATAGGGAAATACAACTTGCCTCAATACTAGAGTGCATTACTCTTCAATTACTGTAAGGACTGCTTATAAGAGAATACGCTCATAAGGCACTTTTCATATTGAATTTATTCTGATTTATTAAATTAATACTGCAGAAGACCAATCATCATCAGACATCCTTGAAAGAAATGAGATTTTCTGACAAACAACTTTGCGCCAAAAATAAATATTTTAATATTCAATTTGTTAATAAAATTAAAACCACTAGATTTCAACAAGTTTGGTAAATTTTATATCCAGAGTATTTTCACCTAAAATAGTGGGAGCAACAGAAAGAACTACTGTTTCCTAGCTTACTCATTTTTGGAAAATTCATTAGCAAAAAACTGTAATTACCAGTTCATTCTTTGATTTTAAGCAAACACTCTCTATTTTTTACCTCTCTGGATGAATTGGATGCAGTAATGGATTTCTCTTCATGTAAATTAGACTGCATTCTCCTTTATTATTAAATTTAGTTCAATTTATGGTGCAAATATGTTTCAAGTAAAAGCTTTGTTACAAACAAAAGTCATTTCATTTGATCTGATCTAATTCTAAATAGGTGCCATTGTTCTGCATTCTCATTAACAAATATGAAGTTTCTATACTTACATCTTTCAGGCATAATCAAAACAAACATCACTAACTTGTGTATTTTCTTAAAGTGCCTTATTCACTATGGATATTTTCTATTACTCAGTGACTAAAATATTTACACAGTTTTTTTGAAGAGGCACAAACACTTTCCACAGTCCTCGTTTCTACATTTGGGGCAAAAGTCGTAAGATGATGAAATCTGTAAAAACTTAAAGGCAGGCAGCAAAGGAAAGATGATATTTGATGCTCAGAAGGTCTACAGCAAGTGAATATATTATTATTTAATAGATAAGTCTGTTCTTATGTTCAAAAAGGGTGGGCATCATTTATCACATCAAAGGAATAATTTTAGAAAAAAATGCTAAAATGGGTTCCCTTTGTGAATCTCATTTCCTTGACCATAATTAACAGCTGCTGTAAATGCAGGTGATTTTAGCTACCAATAGCTGCAATATTTGTCAGTGAAAGAAGCCTGACTTCTGCAAACATCTATGAATGGGTAAAAGCCCTGCTACATCATAACTAACTCCTGCACCACTAAGGATTTCACAGTAATTTCTGTCTAACAAAGGTTAGTGTTAAATTGCAAAAGCTTTTTTTTTTTTTTTTTTTTTTTTTTTTTTTTTTTTTTTTTTTTTTTTGTTAAAGTTTATCCTACCCCTGAATCCTGAAACAATCAAACATTATTATTTGAGGTATTTGAGGTTCTGGAAAATGAAAAAGGAGGAGGTGGGAGGGACTGTGGGGGAGAGATGGTGAATGATTTCCACACAAGAAAAGAATTCTATTGTTTCCATTTTGAGATCGTTAGTATGGTAAAACTTAAAGGTGAAAAGAAAATTTCCCTAAGTGCGTGAACTTAAACAAAAGAAAATATTTACTCTAAGTCTGCAGGAGAGAACACTGCCAATACTCTGCAGGAGACTACTCTGCTAGTGCTTGCAAGGCCCTAATTATTACTGAATGAAATTGGAGACAATGGGAGTTTTGCCATTGACTTTCTCAAGCCAAAGATTTAGGCTTATGGACCCAGTTGCGCTTCCCTGAACCCTGGAGAGATTTTGTCCTTGTAAACTGATTGTCCCAGGACTTCTAGAAGAATCATATGCAAGATAGGAACAAATTAACTTTTCTGTTGTTTCAATGAGCAGTTCTGTCAGAAGAATGGAATATAAACTCATCCAGACAGTTTTTCTACCTCGCTTCCTGCTTCTTCCAAGTTGTCTGTAGGAATAACCTTCCCACCCTCTTGTCTCTGGGGTAAAATGACTCTGTGCTCTTCTCTTCCTTTTCCACTCCCAATACCAGCAGCAGAGGTGGTTATATGGCCATGTCATACAGTATGAAACATAAGTACAGCCACAGCTATAGAAAACAGAGACTTTACAGAAGCCATACAGTCATTTCTATTCCAAATTATAGAATTTTCTAATTTTTTTTGTTTGTTTGTTTGTTTTAATCTATTGTGTTATGCTCTCCACTAATTCTTAGAAACATTTTCCTCTATTCATTAAAAACATGATTAAATCTTGAAAGTGGATGCTATAGCTAGCATATAACTACATGTAAGCTCAACATGGTGGGGGTTTTTGTTTGTTTGTTTGTTTGTTTGTTTAATCAAATTAGGAAAATCCAAGAAACACAGTTATATTCAGATTTATAAATACTAAATCTGAATTAATAAATTTATAATCTGCACCATTTGAGCAGAAATGATGTAACCTTGATCTGTGGAGATATTTTTCTTTTTCTTATTAGTACATAGGTGTGACATTTTTATTAATAAGAAGGCATTCTAACATTCTTACACAATGTAGCTTAATGATATGTGAAATATTGATGTATCCATAATTTATAACATATATGGGATTTCTGGAATTGGATTCAGTTCTTTATAGTGCCATATAAATACTGCTTGTATTAAGTAATTCAAGCCAGAAGAACAAACTCTATCTGATGCTTTACCTGTGTCTTAAGAACCTGCTTTTCTCCCATGCAAATGTTGATTAGTTAAAAGACCCCACTGAAATAGAATGTTTACCTCTTTTGCAAAACCTCAAACCTAAAAAAACCCAAACAAAAACAGAAAAAAAAAAAAAAAAAAAAGAAGGGAAAAAAAAAAAACCACAAACAACAACAACAAAAAAAACCACACCCACCCCTGTGTCGCAAGCTAGCAAAAAAATGCAAACTATGTACCATGTCACTTATCTGTACTGCTTCGGCAAAATGAAAGAAACACATACAGCACAACCCTTTCCTATGCTGCTTCTGGAACCTGAGGAAAATCAACAGTGCTATGTGATAATACAGCCTTTAAAGATATTGCTCTGAGGAAATCTTTCAGCCAGAACATTATTCATGGGGTTGTGCTCTCTTGAAATTGATGCATAGGGCACAGAAGAGCTCTTTTTACAGTTTCTTTGCTGTACCTTCTATTCCTTGCACATTGACTGTTATTTGTTCATGCTTGCTGGACTATTTTGCAATATATATACATATATATGTCTATTTTTTTTAGTGTCATGTAGTGTGAATGTATGCCTGAGATTTTTGGGCCAACTTAAAACAAAGAGATTAAAAATTCAGAAGATATTGTATTTCACTCATAAAATTCTGTGCCTGTAAATGCCTTAAAATTATCCCTCTAATATATGTGTTAAATTATGTTTTTCACCTATGATAGAACTGAGTTTTTTTTTTTCCTGTTTAGATAAGAGAACTGGTCAAAGAGTTTATGATAGTATGCCTTGTCACAGTGATAGACAGGTTGAGGTAAAATCTTTCTACTCTGTCATTCCCTACATGTTCTAGTATATCATTATCAAACAAAAAAGAGACACCTTAACTGACAGAGCTTTACAGCAAATGTGATTTACAGAACAAGTTTGTTTTCTTGTTTTTGTTTTTTTTTGGTTTTGTTTTTTTTTTAAATTTAACTTCACATTTCAATTTAAATGAGGAAGGGAGTTTTTAGCACTCATTTGCTAGGCACTCAATAAAGAAAAATATTTGAACAAAACCCCAAAGTAAAATGAATTAAGAGAAGGATAAAAATGAAGAAAGCTTCATCAGCACCAGCAGAATTTAGTAAGGCTTTTACTCTAAACTGTTCCAAGATCAATCTGGGGTTGAAGAGCACACTGATATAAATCAGAAAATAGCAGATGTATTTGCTAAATAAGGTTCCAATCAGTATAAAATTAAGCATAAGCTTTTATAATGAGTTTATAATCTTTTACCTTTCCAAATGCAATGGATTTAAACTGATACATATTCAACACACATTTCTAGGGATGCATTACTACAGTTCTACTTTTTCTTTTTACGTCCCAACTACAAGAACCTGTCACTTTTCACTTATGACAGAGTGCCTTTTTGAAATACTTTAAAGTTGTGTATTTATCAGTATGGTTGATATTATTATTTCTATTATTATCTTTGACACAGAAAAAATCAGCTTATTTACCTTAATTGGTAAGGCAATGGGAGTCTGTATAGTAATGTGTCCTTTCATGCCTCTGTGTGTCATAAGATTGTGACTTCCTGGAGTAAACCTAGTTGAGGGAACCTAATTAGGGTACACTTCCAGGAACAATACTGAGCTCTTGGCTTTACAGAGAAGCTATCTCTGGATATTTTGCACAGCTGATTCAGGAATCCAGTCAGGCTTGGGATTCACTTCGTGTGTGGTCACATGCACCATTTCTGTGACTGTGGAGTTCAGCTAACACCTAACTAGGGTTTTCTGTGTTAAGGGTTGATGAAGGGTGGGAGATAACTACTTCATGACTACTTTGCCTTTAGATATTTATGACTGTATAGCTGGAGAAGTATTCTTCTCCTAGTTGCAGCTGTGGTGTGGAAATGTATGTTGCCTCACAGCTCCTGTCCCTCATACAGGTTGCTCCCTCCTCAGAAGCGCAACTCCAGCAGGAAATTTGAGTTTTCCATAATAATTTTAAAAGAGCCAGGCTTACAAAAGCCATATTCAATTCCTCTAACTGGGTGAGACAGTCTCATATAAAGAATTTCAGAGGAATAAATTAGCTCCAGATGTTTAGGGTGGAAAAGTGAATACCACCAAGAAAAGGAGTGGGAATTTCTCAAAATCAAGATCTCTTCCAGCAGCATGACAGTTGTCAACAGGCAGCTGTCTTTTTGTCTGTCACTTCAGAAACTGAATGAGACACCCTACACTTTCTTTCTTACCTATCACACAAGGTATTCCTACTAGCATTGCCAGTGCAGCTCCTGTGAGAGAAAAAATGTTATGCACCTGACTGGCTGTAGCCATAGCTTCCAGGATAAATTATATCTCAAATATAAAACAAGTCCATAATGTGATGATTATTAGGTGAGATGAGGAATCAAGTGTGTGTCCTCTGATGATAATGGTATTTTCTGTGTAGAAAAGTCCAAGTAACTAACCAGGATTTTATACCTTGTAGCTTAAGAAATCTATAGACTGTAATTCTACAGGAAGTGGATCACATTCACACACCCTAGAAAGAGAACAGATTTTGTCATTTCAGGAGCATAAACACCTCATTTTAGACTGAAGATTTCTAACCTTGCCAACAGCTGCATTTCAGTGACACTTTGCAATATAAAGTTCCTTTTTGTTCTCAAATTTCTGAACAGTGGTTATCTGGTGACCTTCAGAGAGATTATATTCATATATATAAATAGATAGTCATTAGAAATTATAATCTCTCCTTTAGCAGGTGCCTTAGAAATTTTGGTTTAGATGTAAACAAATTCACATAAGTCTCTAGTGTCTATTTTTATTATATTTATCCATACAGCATAATTCATATTTTCATGGCCTGATCTTTTATATATGTTGTAGAAGAGATACAGAGGGAACACAGTGCAAAATAATGTATTACTGTCAGTGTGTGTTATCTATAGAGATGCAGCTCTGTTTGATATTCTTATAGTGATTCCTCTGTCAAGAAGGAAATACTGCAATCACATACTCTACCTCAAAAGATCTCATACTTACCATTTTAATTGATTACAGCAATGCCATTGAACATTTTGCTGATCTTGCACAATTAAACAGCAAGAGCTAGAATTTGATTGTAATGCTGTCTTTTCTTCATTTAGTTTTCAGAATCAGTGAATAAGTGTTGTCTTGAAGAGGAATACAAATGCCTCCTGCCTAAATCTGGGATTTTTTTTTTTTCCCCAGAACCCTGTTTGAGGCAAATTCCCTTCCCTCATTTCTGAGTTTTGGATATCAACATTATTGTCTGACTTAACCATGGGGACTCCAGACAGGCATGGGGACAGAGGGAACACAAGTGCTTTCATATGTGTAGATCAAACCAGGCCTACTGGTGCCAACCCATATGCATTTGTTAATAACAGGTGATATCTTCCTTCAACCCAGAGGATTATTCACCACAGATTTTGGGTGCATAGTACTGAAAAGGAAAGACTGCATCTATGTATGAGGATACATGGCACAACCTCACTTTTCCAATCTGATGCATTAAGGGGTTTGGATTGTCTGGTTTTCACATTCAATCCCCTGCTCAGTTCCTGTTAAATACTTTGAAAAATTCTAACATTATAAAAAATTAATAATATGGTAGAATCCCTTTCCACTGAGCTGTCATCAGCAGCTGCACACTCCATTGTAGCTCATAATCCTTCAGAAGGATATCTAAAATTGCACTGGATAAAGAAGAAATTGGAAGTTGATAAATTTCCTCAAATTTTGTCTCCTGTTGCTGTGTAATGGCCAATACTGGAATTTGTTGTTGGAACCTGTGATTATGTTGTTACTTGACAATGTTTATACCCAGAGACCTCAACAGATTGAAGTTCACATCAGCTGTCACCGTTCTGCAGAACATTTCTCTCAAGTGACTTTCAACATCACCGTGAACTGAAACTTATCAACACATGTACACAGAGAACATTGTGACTGGAACCAGTAATATGAGATCAGTAAGAATAATGTAATTTCAAAAATTACTTCTAATGTTGATTCTTGTACTAAAGGTGAAGAGGGCAGACCAGAACAATGTTTCTATATGTATCAGCTCCTGCTGAATTGGTGATGCAGAAATGATCACCAGAAATCTATGCAACTTGTAACTTACATGTATAATTACTTGTATAATTAAAGGATATTAAGTCATTATTGAGAAAATTGTACTCTTTCAATGCTTTACTAGTGCATAACATTTTTCATTGGCCAATTTTATTTTTTTTAAATATATGGCATTCCATAAAAGGAATATTGGGAGTTCTTTCACTGTGATTTTAGAAGTGTTGCTATTAAATTCCACATAATGCAACAGAAATATTAATATAGAGAAGAATTAGAAAAATAACAACCCCTAACCCCTCAAGTGCATGATGGTGGTAGAGATGAAGATTCAGCTGAACTGAGGAGGTCAGGTACTGTTTTGATTCCTTTCTAATGACTCATTTGCCATCATCTTACTACCTGACAACCACACTCATTATTGGAAAAGTCTGTTCTGACTTAGTGTGCTTAAACTAAATCCCCATGACAGAAGCAGATAATGTTTTATTTAATTGGATAATAAGTGTTTTAATTTAAATAAAGCTCAGCTCTATTTGTGAAACAAAAATCACTAAAAAAAGAGTATAAATTATATTTTTACTTAATTACTTTTGAATAAGATTGTATTCTAATCTAATTTGAACAGAAAGACACATCAAAATGCAGAACCATGTTGTCTACTACTATTTTTACAAAAAGTAGTCAGAAGAATGTCAGTTCTTGGGAGCAGATATTTTACTAAACATAAAAAGAGAAGACATAGAAATGCAACATGAAGACAATCATGATGATAAGATACACTCAGCTTACTCATTCAAATAATAATTTAAAAATGTTTGTATATATATGTATACACACACACATACACATATCCTATAATTGACATTTTTAATTATTGCTTGAAATTCTCATAGTACTAAGAAAACCTGCTCACAGATGGGAGTTTCTTATAAAAGACCTGTACAAAGCTGGCAAAAAGACACCTCTTCCTTTTACAAATAATTTTCAGCTTTGAAAATTCTTCTTTTCCAAATGACCTTTAAAAAAATCATTCTTTTCTCCCTTTGTTCACCTTTCTTTTACCTCATGATTTTGCAGTTGGGCTCAGCTATCTTAAAGGTCTTTTTTAACCTAAAGGATTCTACAATTCTGTGATTTTCGTTGCTTCTTGTTTCCATACACCTACTGTCATTTATCTGACCCATTTGCATTAGTGCCCTAACTCCTCTCAACACAAGCTTTAGTCTGCAGTCTTGCCTGACTAATGCATGTTAACTTATTATTTAGAAGATGCCCTAGGTAATCCAAACTTTTAGGATCAGGAAACATTTGCACTGACTGTGTTGTGAGCAGATTTTAACTCGTCCCTAAATGTCCTCTGCAGTGGGGTGTGTGTGTCATGGAGAGGGACAGAAAGAAAAGCTATTTTATTTGCTTTCATTAGCAACAATTACTCTGGTTTGGTTTTGATTTCTCCATGTCCTGAATTAAAGTCTGTGGCAGCCCCACACCCCTTTGAATCTTATCATAGGAAAATTTTTAAGGTTTATGTATTTTTAGAGGGAAGGAATAAATACATTTGTGTGAAAGCAGTACAATTTGTGTGAAATTAGATTCTAATTATCAGTTTTTAAAAGCAAGTATGCAATCTGTGTAGACCATAGAGTTCTTGCCAAGAGAAAATATGTGTAGAATATTTGTATTTTAAAAGGGCAGCCTTCCAAATAGAAAGTCTCCAGGCTCATTTACACCCTGCTCTCTTGTAGTGGGTATCCTTGTTCCAACATAGACTTTTGCAGTAGAGATGTGCCAAAATAGGTCTGCTTGGGTCTATGTTAACTCCACTTTTTTTTTTCCCCCTCTGTTCAGGATATCATTCTGTATTTTCAGTCTTAGGTAAAATTGGAGTTGAATGGATGTTCTGGTTTCTCAAATAGTTTTCATTTCACATATTACCCAAGAAGGTACAGGGGCTGGTGACTGCAGAATTAATGGTGATCACTGTCTACCTGTGAGTAGATGCACAAAGAGAAAATAATGAAATAAAGTCCTAAAATATATTGCATAATGAAAAATGACATAAAGATGCAGACATGGGGTGTGTAACTAATACTCTTGTGCAGGCAAAAAATGGTTAATAGCCTGGAACATTTACCACTTTTTCAGTCCAGAAATGCACTGCAATATAGCATTTATTTACTATTAACAAATAAATTGGACAGTGATTTTTTTTTTCAATCTGTGAAATTGGCAGTGGAATAAAACCTAAAATCTCAGAGTGTATCACAGAGTAAATATATAATATATAAATTTAGGGATTTTAAGCATTCCTTGACATTTAAGACTTTTTTATTTCATTCTCTACTTTTTTCTTTTTTTCATTTTATAAGGATGGCAAATGCAAAAAGGGAAGTTGTAAACTCATACAACAACTTTTCCATGTCTGTATTGCTGTGAAATCAGGATCACAGCAATCCTGGCAGATGCTGTAGTCCACATTACTGCATGGTTTGTGGGGATATAGTGATTGCTTCATTTTAAAGTAGACTATTTTTCAATTTTCAAGCTTCTTTTGCTTTCACTTTCTTTACCTATGTGACTTGTATGTGATTTTACATATTTGATTTTCAAAATGATTGTATAAATAGAAGTCATTGAAATATTTAAGGAAAGAGAAGATGAACATTTGAGGATCAAATGAATAGAATACTGAAGAGAAAATCAGCACCATAGGATACTAAGGAACTAATACATCTGATCCATACTCCTGCAATGCTCAATTTACCTAGGAGTATAGACCCGTTTTTGAAGTACATTACCTAATGCATTTCCTTGTCTTTCATGTGGTTTGAAATTATTTGCGCAGGTGTATGAAATCTTGAAATGACACAGAGCTGATAACACTGAGTTATTGAAGCAGTAAGATCTTAATTTTCTGCTAAAATACAAACAATCATATTTCTTGTTAGAAACTGTCAGAAGAACTGAATAAATAATTTCTCCCAGGTGTGCTAGTAGTGAGTTGTTACCAACTTTTCATTCTCTCTGAAGCCAGCTAGCATTCAGCTTGTTACAGGCTGAAGCAGATTGCTAGATCACATGGATTTGTAGACTGACTCAGTCTGGCATCTGGTATTGGATATGATTCAAAAACACTGCCATAATTTCTGCATAGATTTATGCAATGTATCTTACAATAGTCTTCATCTTATTATTCATACTTTATTTTTTAATCGGTCATTTCCTTTGCCATATGTTATTATTTTTACACGTTAGCAAGAATTATGGAATGATAGGTCTTTTTCTGCCATCATGGAGAAATATTCATGATTTTCTGCACTAACAGAGTTTTGCTGCAAGAAATTATTAGTTTTACACTTGGGGCAGATTTGCCCAAAGATCTGACACTAAACTGTGCTACTTACATAGTGAGAAAAAAGTGTAGATTTCAGCAAAGGTAGAAATGAATCCCTCACATTTCCAAGCCTCTGTTGCATTTTTGATATTCAGGATTTATAGGGAAAACATTAAATTAAGACAACCTGTGTGAATACAATCATTTGTACAACCTTGTTGCAGTAAATTCAGGTGATTCTGGAATATAAACACATTGTGGGGAGGGAAGTGGGCAATATCTGAGCACTTGTTCTCTTGCCTCTTAATTTTGCTGAAATACTGGAAGACCAAGAATTAGAAAATAAGTGCGAGCAAAAAGGAGAAATGGGATACAACCCCAAAGCTGCTGTGGACACAGTGTCAGAAAAACTAGTCTCTCACAAAACTTCTGTATGTTTTTCAACACAAAAAAATAAATCTCTTTTCTTCCAGTGCAATACAGCTTGTAGCACATAAATCAAGACACAGTAGCAAGCACTTATTCTTTAGCCTAAACTGCTTTCTGGAAAATTTCAGGCTTTACAAGTCAGGATTATTTCCTAGTGTTGTGTAAGTACACCAAATGTTAGTTTCTTGCTCTTACTCCTTGCATCTGAATCTAAGTTTTGCATTCCTTTTATTGTTGGAGAATTTAGTTAATTTTAAATTAATCAATCAGCTATTCCCCTGCAGTAATTTGACACTGTGTAATGTTGAACTGCCCCACGAATTGCATAGCTCAGTGCAGGTTACAAATAAGCATGTGTTTGCACATTGTCCAGCAGTAACATCTAGGAAGCCTATGTCAAAATCAGGAGATTTGGTGGCTAAATACAGTGTGACACATCCCAGCTAATGCAAAGTATTACAGCTCTACTTAAATAGGTGGAGTGGTTTCTAGGTTGTACTAGATGAGTGACACTTGTGAAGCCTGGTGAATATAGTTACAGAACTGTAGAATTGCTAATCCTGCCAGTTGTTAACCTTTTTTTATCCAATACATTTGAGAAAAAAACCCCAGATATTTAGTCTAGTCTTTGTATTTCAGTCTTCCTTTGTCTTGGGAGCCCTTGCTTTTCCTGCTTTTTTTCTAGCTAGGAAAAGCAACTATAATTGATTCTCTCTAGTATAATCCAAGGGCTCAGATAAGACATGCAATGCAGCCTGATTTGTTACTAGTTGAACATAAAACCTACAGCTGGCAATCAGAAACACACTCAACCATTTCAGCTTTAGTGCCAAATCCAATGACAGGAGATGGAAGTAATCTTATCATGCTTCCCTGTTTACAAATTCCTGCTTCATAACTGCATTATTTTGCTCTGTGATATTCTTACTTCCAGGTGTATGCATCAAGGTAGTCTTCACAATGAAGCACAAAAAAATTTTGTTTAGTATAGGAACACTACTAAAACCATTGTCTGGTTCCTTCTAAAAAAGTTCTAACATTTTTTTACTTCAAGCTTTCTCATCATCATTTTTTTTTTCTCTTGATATGTGTCTGTAAGCTTCTAAATTATAATGGAAGGAAAATATCAAGTTTTTACTGAGCAGGATATAATGAAACAGCAGGACGTTTTGAGCCACTTAAATTAAAATTATGAGGAAGGAATAGACATTAGTTATCTCAGACTGCATTATCTTTTTGTTTTGCAAGCAAGGAAATACTTAACACCTTGGAAGCAAAATGCTTGAGTTTGGACTGGAGAGATAATTTAAAATTGCATGTGGGGGGCAGCTAGATGAAAGATCAGAATTTAATATATTCACTGAGCAAGAATGATGAGATGAAAAAGTAGACAAAGGAGAGACTTTGTTCATGTTCGCTCTGTGCTACAAACCATGACCTCTTCCACAGTCACAAAGACCTATTTTCAATTTCAAGCCAATAGCTATAAATGTTAGTAATTGCCATTAATTCCTTTTCTGTAGCTTAGCTTCTTGCCCCATTACCAAAACCATTTAGTTTCTCAGTAATTCATTTTCTACATAATCTCCTTTCATGTCCCATGTTTCCTGTATTGTGTTTCACCTTGGGCAGTACATCATGTAAATAAAGTCTATACCCAAAATCACTTAAGGGAATTTACTCTTCAAAACTGCATTCTGACCAGTGTCCACTATGGAAGATCTTTTTAGTCCTCAGCAGATGGGAAAAGTGGAAGAATATTTTAAAAATTTTTACAGCATCAGTGATGGAACCTTGCATATCTTTTCATCTTTTAAATGTATTTAAAGGCTGAGTATGGAGCAGGTAAAGGCACCTGAGAAAGAAGTTTATCATACTGTTTTTGGATTTAAAAAAATCCTGCATTTAAAATAATGTTTAAGACCACTTTATTGTAGGATAGACACTGATTAAAGGGACAAAAACATCCAAGAAATTGAATTAAAGGGTTTTTTTTTAAAATATTATTTTTTTAATTATAACTAGAGATTCATCAGAGTGATAGCCTGAAAAATGTGTATATTGGTATTTAAGACAGAAAATACTGAGTTCTGTATTCATTCAAAATGAGCAAGAAACTCCTAGATTCACAGTCTGCAGTATAATTATCACAGAAAAGACAAAAGCATGTGATTAAATATTTGGATAAAAGGCAGTATTTTTAGTTCTGTTTAGCATTTACATATTTTCTTTTATTTAAAACCAATTTGACTTTGAGTTTCAGATGTCATCAAGCTCTTTCTCTTGAAATAATATTGCCCTTTTTCTTCTCTGAAAGCCAAATGCCTGTGAAAGCTTTTGACACTCCCTCATGTCATCTCACATTTGTTTAATGTGGCTATGGGTGATTTTATGTCCTTGGTCTTAAATTTTGGTTTATAACAAATGTGAAGCCCTGCATCATTGCAATTTTAGTTACTGAACTGCAGCAGGCCTGTGCTGTACTAGAAAGGGGTAAAAGTCTTGCAAAACATACTACCCACATTTTTTTCCATACCCTTAGAGGCAGTGAAGGACTGAAGAAATAGGTTCCATCAAAGTATGTATTCCACTGGTATTTTAACAGTATACCATATTTAAAGGTGTTTAATATATTTTAAAGTATTTAAAAATACCGAAGTATTCCACTGGTATTTTAAATTAAAAAAAAAAAAAAAAAGCCATGTAGCCTAGGAGAAGCCATTAATGTTTTTTGTCCTCCCTTTTGTTTTCCTTTTCTTCTCAAGCTTCATTCTGACTTGGATAAGGGAGTCGGCACTGTTAAATATACCCTTTCAGGAGATGGTGCTGGCACCGTTTTTACCATCGATGAGACCACAGGAGACATTCATGCCATAAGGAGCCTAGATCGAGAAGAAAAACCTTTCTACACCCTCCGAGCTCAGGCTGTGGATGTTGACACCAAGAAACCACTAGAGCCTGAATCAGAGTTCATCATCAAAGTGCAGGACATTAATGATAATGAGCCAAAGTTTCTGGATGGGCCTTATGTTGCCAGTGTCCCAGAAATGTCTCCAGTGGGTGAGTAAGAAGCTGTAAATGCTTGATAACTAATTGCATATTACTTAATTGTTTCAATGTACTTTTCTTGCTGAGGAAAGAAAGAGAAGGATGAAATGAAAAAAACAACTTCTTAAAATTATCATTAGGAATGTTTCTAATATTCTATGCCTAGATATACACAGATGACAGTTTTGTTTCAGCTTTGTTTGCTTATTTAGAAGCTTATTCTCCTGCAATATGAGTGCCTGTGATGTTAAGTTTCTGAGGGTAGCATGAGTCGAAAAAAAAGATATTCAAGGAAGGTATCCTAAAGTCCAGGGGTTCTCCATAACCCCAAACCTGTTATGTCACATGATGTGGTGCATTCCCGTGTCTTCCAAGTTTACATTTGCTGTTTGCTGTACAAAATTAGATTGCCTGTTTGCTATAAAGCATCTTGCAATTTAACTTTTTTGGTTTTGGTTCTGTCTTTCTGGCTCTTAAACTCCTACAGCACTTGCCTGATCTCCTAATTACGCATTAGGGGGCAATTCTTTATTCAAGTCCTGTTATACTGTGCATGCTCAAAGTATATGCCCTTGCCTTGGTAACAATGCAAGAATGAGAATCTGCAAGAGTAGTTCAAGTTGTCAAAAACCTATTGTCCAAGAAAAGCTTTAGTGCATCAATTTTTTAAGGTAGAAAAAAAAAAAAAAAAAGGAAAAAAGGAGAAGATTGCCTGAGAACATGGTAAGTTTTCAGAAACCTAGTGTACAGACGACACAGTAATTTTCTTTTCAGAGAAAGTTGGACTGCAGTAATGATACTGAAGTATTGGAATGTGTTTTTGCTTGAAGAATTTTCACATGGTAGATACTTGCCAGAAATTACGTAAAGAGCATCGATCCTGCTTTGGAGCAGGAGAATAGGCTAAATGGGCCTTTTTGGTCCCTTCCTGATGGCTGATTCTACAGAGGTCCTTAGCAATGTGTTTGCAACATGAGCACAGTGCTTGTGTCCTGGATGGCATCTTGGGTTTCCCTGCAGGCACCAGAAATTAATTTGTTCTGGGCTGGGAGTCCTTTAACTTCCCAGCACTAGTTCCAGCTTATTGCCTTTCTCTCTCCTAAACTGTCTTTTCCCAGTACTTCACAAGCCAGTTGCAGCAATTTAATACTCTCAATAGTTGTTAACTGTTTTGGAAGTTTTCTGAGTTTGAAGTGGCAGAGGGATACTGTTCCCCTTCAGCTATGCACCTCAGATACTGATGTTTTTAAATTCAACTGGGGAGCTGACTAGCTACCTACACGAGTTGCTACATAGAATTAATGAGGTATTTTTTTAAGTTTTGTGATAAGGAGTAATAGAATGTGATAGAATGTGACAAAATGTGATGTGAGTAGACATCACATGATGTGAGTAGAGGTGATCATGTTAATCTTATAGAAGTGTAAAGAAGCATTTGCTGTAGTCACCCACAGGAGTTTATCTGTAGATTCACAGTATAGGTGCACTCCTGTTTCCCCTAATGAGATGTATGATAATATTACTTACAGTTGTATTTTGTATAGATGAAAACCATTTGTTACATTTTGTCACCTGTGTCTGTGGGAAATTCAAAATAACATTTTGCACCATTGAACTCATGGTTGGTTGTGAATTTGTTTTTAAAACTTGATCAGAAAGAAAAAAATGAAAAGCAGTGATGATGTTTTATAACACAACACAGTGCCTGTATTCATTCCCTTACTCTGTTGTTCCTCCCTATCTTTCTTTGTAATTTTCTTAAATGTGTGTGTGCAGCAGAAGATTAAATGCTAACAGAGCTTTTACTACATATGAAATACTTTTCAAGTTGTGTCATACATTGTGGCTTTTACATGGATGAGGAGTTGCATGACTAAATGCGATACAACTGAGCATGCTGTGTCATGCACACAGTATTTTAAAAGAAATGCTTTTCAATTTATTTTCCCTTAGAAAAACAGAAATAGATGCCATGGCAAAAATGGATCTTCTTGGTCTTTATTCAGTCACATTCACTATATCTAGAAGATTTATTCATAACAGGCTTTTTTTCTCTATTAAATTAAAAAAAAAAAATAGATGAAATTTTATTAGAAAAGGCAAAGTAAGGAAATAGTTCCCTAAATGGAAGCCTAAGCTTCAATTAGTGGCTACTAAAGCAGATAAGAATTTTTGCTGTTAGATTGTCTTGTAGCAAAAATATCCAGAAATGCCTTGTCCTCTGTGGTGTGCCAGGAGATTGTGCCTTCTCTGATGTAGGTCTTGCTATTCTCCTGTTCTCTCTTATGCGTTTTTCCTTTCTTATGCAAGCACAGATTTCTCAGAGGATCTAAAACTACTCCTTTCTATCATCAGTATCATTTAGTTGCACCTATAGAGATGCTTAGACCTACCAGTGCCTGAGGCTGACATTGAAAATCACTTTGATTTTTCAGCTGGTACAGCATATGGTTGTCTTGGCTTAGGAAAAAAACCCAGATAAACTCTTCCTCTCAACTATTTTTTTTTTAACATTTTCATTTTCTAGTTGCAACTTTTTAATTACCAAATGTTCCAAATTTCACTTACTGTAGTTTTACAACAGTGTTGATTATAAACTGCACTCATGCATATATTTCTTGGGAAATTGTGGGAAATTCACTAAAACACTACATTTTTCACCCTTACGAGTCTCTTATGTGGGCCTGACAAGCTTTTGTGACTAGTGACTTGCAGAGTTTCATGACATTTGCATGCAAAGGTTTACCCAGTTTGGCACTTTTTCCCAATGGTACTTTTTAGAAATTGTCATGCCTACATGGTTCTCAGTTTTGTAATGTCTCTAAACTTCCTAGTAGTTTCTATTGCTGAATCTGTAATGCCTGAAATGCCATAGAATTAGTCTCTGAAATAAGGGTTGCAGTTACAGTGTTATACGAAAAGTATACATGAGCTGGACCTTGGCGATTTTCTACTGGAAAAAGTGTAAAAAAATTAAAATTTAT
The DNA here is from genome assembly GCA_027886175.1 of Phylloscopus collybita. Taxonomy (NCBI): domain Eukaryota; kingdom Metazoa; phylum Chordata; class Aves; order Passeriformes; family Phylloscopidae; genus Phylloscopus; species Phylloscopus collybita. The sequence continues at coordinate 77,507,414 of JAJNNQ010000075.1, read as the reverse complement.
GGCATTCTCAAGATCTGGTTTTCTGCACAGAGGTATTACTTAGACACACTTGTGACGGTGTCTTGGTTAGGAAAGGCAGGTGTCTGCCAGGGAAAGCTGGAGCCTCCCTTGGAATGGAGAATGTAAACCCCCTCCCTCTGGATTATTATAATTTTGAAATTAAGGGGCTTTCAGGCAAGGTTATAGCAATAACAGTTTTTTACTGGGAATATTAAAAAAAAATGTAGTACAAAAAAAGCAAACAAACAAAAAAAAGAAAACACTGACAGAGTCAGAATACAACCTGACACTCTATTGGTCAGGGTGTTCGTAGCAGTCTAATTAAGTCCTCCTAGAGTAACAGATGAGGTTCTGTTGGAGCAGAGATGACCCTGTAGAGGGGTGTAGTTTTCCTCTGAATGTCCAGTGGTGGTGAGATGGGTCTTCCTCTGGGAATCCAGTGGAAACAGACTGTCCTGGCGTTCTGGATCTTAGCTTTTATCCAGATTTGCCTCCTCCCACTGGGTGGAGCATCTCCAGTGGGATGATGTAATTTTATGAGTCATGCAGTGAGCCTTAATGGCCCATTAACAGCAGATTTTCCCCTGGAGGGAGGATGGGTCATGGAAGAGATAAGGAACACTGTCCCACCTGGTTTTAACAGCTGGCCCATTAACAGAAAAAAAACCGGCCCCCTCCCCCCTGGAGTTATGAGAAATGGGTTATACAAGAGATAAAAAAAAAAAAAAACAACTCTCCAACCAGTTTCAACAGATGGGAATAGAATACACACTTTTGGTTACATCTTGCATTGCAACCCAAGACACATAGCCATGTTTTTCACTGTAGATTTTCTTAGAATTTGTATTGCTTTCCATGCATGTTGCAGGTGGAAGTTTACTTTTTCCCCTTCAAATTTACATTGAGGGCAGATTGAATTTTCTTCTAGAGTTTCTTTACTCTAGTGTTATGGTGTGTTTTTTTTTTTTTTTCCTTTTAATCAATACCACTCATTAAAAAACATGGTGGTACTGAATAGCCTTTTTTTTTTTTTTTTTTTTTTTTTTTTTTTTTTTTCCCTTATTTTTTTTTTCTGAAGAGATAGTTTTAGAACTGCTATTTTTACTTAGTGGTGCCTTCCTTACCAGGAGCCACGTTCTTTCATATGCTCTTAAGAAAAAAGGTTAGAAGGACGTTTGCCCACTACAAGCTAGGATGCAAACCTATTTCATGCCAAAGTTTGAATTAACAGCCAGTCTTGCTTTTTCCATACATGCACTGTAATCTGTTCTTCTGTGATGGAGAGGAAAGTCAATCACAGCCATAAACAAGAAAGATCTCTTGAAAAGCCCCTTGAGTTACCAACTCTTGTAACAAAGAGTCTGCTGTACACATCTGTGATTTCCAGTGTTTGATAATTTCAAAGTGGGCACAGCTTCCTCACTGCAGTGGAAGGATATCAGTGTCTCCAAAGTTGGCATTATATTGCTCACATGATAAATGGAGTGCAGAATACTTTATATTTTTAAAGGACAATAATCTGAAATTCCCTGCAAAAAACTCAGCAGATGGAGTCAGATTACAAAGCAGAACTAATATGTTAAGAGCCGAGATTGCTATGCTGTTATCTTTTGCCTAGTAAGAGACTTATAAAAGCTTAAGAGCTGGACTCTTAATGTTTTGGGGTTTGTTTTTTTTTTTTTTTTTTTGCCTTTTTTTCTGATATTGAATTGGTTTTATCAATATCCTTATTTGAAAAAAAGATTTAAATTTAATATAAGTTCCAAAATGTAGAATGAGGAGTATTTATGAGAACTGAAAAGAGTGCCCTAATATCTCCATTTGTAAGTTTGTATTAGCAAAATATGTTCTCCTTAAGTATAGTTTAATCAACTGTGTTGTTGCTTCTGGCAGCTGTGCCAGCTTCTGTTGCAATATAGTTGACGTAAGCATGCAAATATAGCTGAGTTTAAACCAAGGTTATCCCCTTATTAAAGCTATCAGTCCAGATGACTGAGAATGGGGGCATAGCAGCATTAAGCACACATTCAAGGAAAGATCTTATTATATATTTTTATGTATTTATACATAAAAATGTGCGCAGAAATGCATTTGCTTTCATACACAATTCTTACACTGAATATACTGATTTTAACAGCAAAATTATAACTTCTATTGTCACAGTCTCCTAATTGTTTTCTAAGATCTTTATTCCTTTATTCATTATTCCTCCTTGCTTATATATAGACCAGCTAGGGCTACACTAAACACATCAATTCCATAATGTACAGAGGCCATATGTTCTTTCCTGTGCAATTTCATTTCATACTTTTCCACTACATTAACTCTTTATTGATTAGGGGGGACTCCGCAAACTTCAGATCACTGTGATGGGCTAAATTGTCAATGATAATAGAAAGTTAATATCAGGTTATTTTTACTGTGTTCCTCAGTTGTGCAGAGCAGCTACCTGAAGAGTGCTGTGAATTTGCTTCCTATGGTACTGTCAATGTGAAAATAGTCTCTATACATTTTCTGGTCATTTTCCTTCTGGAGTGAATACTTAATTGGTTTTTATTTAAACATTGGTTTATATTTGAACATTGACAATGGAGCATATATATTAATCCACAAATGAAACATATATTTAATATACCCATCTATGTAGTTTCATGTGTAGTTACAGTATGTAGAAAACTTACCATGTGAAGTGGTGGGTAATAACCTGAACTCTGGTTTGGCTCAGCATAGCACTGTGTGCCTGAGTTTAGCCTGAAGCTTACAGCAAGCAGAGTCTGGGGAAAGAAGGACTACAAGGCGTTGGAACAAATGCTGAATGATCCTGCCTTTGATATAGATTCCTAGCTGTTGGCGATATATTTTTAAGGGCTTCCGAGAGCTTACCCAGGCTGTTGCAGAAGATACTTCTTTGGGAATCCATTGAGACCACAGATACTTTTGAATGGCCTTATGCATGCTCATGGACAGATAACTGACAGCATAATCAGTCTGCAGCCCCTCCAGCTCCAGCCTAGTCGCCATGGTTTTTTCTGGTGTTATCAAGTACTTAGAGAAAAAGATGGGAGTTGGATGTTCAAGATACAGACATATTGAACATGCTTTATTTTTATCCAGTTTTCCTTGTTGAATTATTCCCACTGATCATTTTGGGGGTCTTTGTCTGCTGTTGATCACTGAGAGGAGAACTGAAGGATTTTCCATAGTGATCCCAAGATCAAGAATTAATAGCTAACAGAGCTACAACCTACCTCTGTGGAAGTACTGATAAGTTACTTTTTCCCATGCCTCTTTGTGTTTCACCATGTGAAGTTCCATATTCTCAGTTTCATGCTATGTTAAGATTCCCCTGTAGCACTTTGCAGAGAAGCTTTCATTTTGTCAAGCTGTCACATGTTCATGTATTCTCTTTTACTGGCAAGCTATGAGTTCAGATCCAAGAGAGATGCCAGTGGCAACCCCACTCTCATATAAAGACTGGCAATTCATTCCTACTGTTTTAGATCTCTTTTTATTTGGATTATTTTAGGAAAAGCTGCTGTGTCATAAACTTCCTTTATTTTTTTTATTTTTTTATTTTTAGGAGTATTTTTTAGTTACCTTGCTGAAAGCTTTTTTGACACTTAGATACTCTTAATCTGTGCCAGTAATCTTCAGCTATGTACTCACTGGTGCACCCAATAGTTTTAACAGGTTTTGTGAAGAGCAACTTCCCTTCACAAAACTGTACTGAATTCAGCCTTGCAGGATGATATCCACATGTCCCCTAATTTGGTACTTCATTACAGTGTACAAATTTTGTCCACCACATGGGCCAGTCCTGGTGCCCTGGGTCATTCAGACCATATTTCAGAAAAATTCATGTTCCATCATAGTTTTGCCATACTCTTTCCTGGGTCTGTCAGGTGGCAGTTACCACATCACAGTTGATGGTTCAGTGGTTTCCCAATAAGAATTGCTTTTCTTTAATTAGAGCTCTTGTCTTTCTGATTCTCTTTTGGTTTTAATTTTGAAAAGATACATCTACTGCACTGATCATCAGAATAACTTTTATTTCTACTGTGTAGGAAAGTGAGTTTTAAGGAAGAAGTAGAAGGGAAGGCAGGTTATGGTTGCTTAGCCTTTTCTCAGAGTGTTTTTTTCTTTATACAGGACATTTCACAAAACCTAAAACAAAATAAAAAGAAACATAAAACAACCCAATACTGAGATATTGACAGAATGTTGCAAGCAGGCAGTTAAAGCTTTTGAAACGAAAGTGTTTCTTTATGATAAATCATTGGGCAACTTAGGCTGCTTCAGTTATTGGGCCATGGGGGGCCAGAAAAAAAAAAAAAAAAAAAAGATCAAAAGGAAGGGAGAAAATAGTGCAGAAAATCAAGATTTGATTAGTTAAAAGATAGTGGTTGCTGCCATACTGTGAGCTTCCTTTCATACATCCTGGCTGTTGGATATTGTCAGCGAAATGAAGACATTTGGCAAATGCTGTCAGGTGGGAGAATCTATGTAAAATGAAAGCTGTGACAGACAGGACTATACAAACATGTGAACAGCAAAAATTTCAGCAAAGCTGAGAAGCTTTGGCTGTTAAAAAGAGGTGCTGGATAGCTGTTTTCTGCTAGCTGTTTTTACAGTCCCAAAATGGCAGTATCAGTGCTGAAACCATTTAAAAGCATTTGACTCTTACTTCATATATCAAAGCTGACACTGGATATTTTCTACCACAACTTCAGCAAGGCTTCCAACACTGTCTTCCATGGTATTCTCATAGGCAGACTCAGGAGATGGGAATTAGATGAGTGGACAGTGAGGTGTATTGAGAACTGGTTGAATGGCAGATCCCAGGGGGTTGTAATCAGTGACACAGGTCCTAAAGGTTGTAATCAGTGACACAGGTCCTAAAGGTTGTAATCAGTGACACAAGTTGGAGGCCTGTCATTAGTGATGTCCTGAAAGATTCAATACTGGGTCCAATATTGTTTAATTTCTTCATCAATGACTTGGATGAAAGGACAGAGGCCTCCTCAGCAAGTTCACCAATGGCACAAAGATGGGAGGAGTGGCTGAGACCCCAGAGAGCTGTGCAGCCCTCAGAAGGACCCCAATAGATTGGGGGCAGAGAATTGCCTGAGATGTAACAAAGGCAAGTGCAGGTTCTTGCAACTGGGGAGGAATAACCCCATGGACCAGAATAGGCTGGGCAATGAACTGCTGGTAAGCAGCTCTGCAGAGAAGGACGTGGAAACCTTGATGAACAACAAGTTCTCCATGAACCAGCAATGTGTCCTTTTGGCCAAGAAAGCCAAAGGTATCCTGGGATGCATTAGGAAGACCATTGCCTGAAGATTGAGGGACGTGTTTCTTTTCCTCAGGAGGTATAGCCGGAGTGCTGTCTCCAGTTCTGGGCTCCTTAGTTCAACAGAGACATGGAGCAGGTCCAGTGGAGGGTAATGTAGAGGATTATGGGACAGGAGCATCTCTATGATGCTTTATGAGGAAAGGTTGAGGGAGCTCAGCCTGTTCAGCCTTCGGAAAAGACGACAGCGAAGGAACTTGATCAGTGTCGGTAAGCCGCGTGTCAAGAGGATGGGGCTGGTCTCTTCTTGTTGGGGCCAGGTAGTAGGGGAAGAGGCAGAAATGGATGCACAGAAAGTTCCACCTGAACATGAGGTGACCAAACACTGGAACAGATTGCCTAGAGAGGGGGTGGAATCTCCCTCACTCAAGAAGCATCCGAACACAATCCTGTGGCATGTGCTCCACCATGAGCCTGCTTGAACAGGGAGGTCAGACCAAATGGCTCACTATGTTCTCTTTCAGACTTACCCATTCTGTGATTCTCTATGTGATTGTGTTTGATTGTATGTGGGCAAAGCTAAGAACCCAAGTCACAGCAGTTAAACCACTTTGTTTCTATCCACACACTGACTTTACTGCAGCTCAGGAGCATAAATCAAATAGTATATTTTATTATACGTGTATTTTGATAGAACCTAACCTCTTCTATGTTGCCAAGCAATTATTAGGATTGCCTTCATTATTAGAATTAAGCTATTGGCTTTGTTCTAAATGTATATTCTAAACATCGTTAGTAGTTTCAGAGGTATTGAGTATTAGTTCTTTTTATATATAAGGAGAAGCTTTATAGTTATTGATCCAGTCTTGCTGTTTGCATAAACACCTTTAGGTTCTCAATATATTCCATTAGAGTTGTTGGGACTACGTGGTTTTTGTTTGTTTGTTTGTTTGTTTGTTTGTTGGCTGGTTTTGTTGGTGGTGGTGGTGGTTTTTTGTTGTTGTTAATTACACACAGGGAAAGAAATTGACATATTTAAGTGTAGTATTGAAAAATGTAGAAATTATTTTCATTACACACAGGGAAAGAAATTGACATATTTAAGTGTAGTATTGAAAAACAGAGAAAATTATTTTCATACGGACACGTAATATCTGTAAACATTAAATATGTTACATTGATAGTTGTTTTAGTAGCCACAGATCAGCTGTAAATGATAAAAATTAACAAGAAGTTGCTTTTTTTAATCACAAAATTACTCTGAATATTAAATATCTTTTCAGTAAGAGCTGTTTTTTTGGCCACCAAGTGGTTTTAAACATTACATATATTTTAAAAGTATTACGATTCTCAGCCACTGAGCGACTGTAAACATTAAATATGTTTTATAAAAGCTGCTTTTCAAGCTACTGCTTGCATGGCTATGAATATAATTTTTGTTTAAAGTTGCTTTTCAGCCACTGAGCTTTTTTTTTTCTTATGTGCTCAGTTCCATTTATAATTTTTCAGAGAAGAAACAAGTGCAAGGTTTTATTAGCACAAGGCAGCTCTTCATTTATGGCAAGTAATTATGTCCTACCCATTTTCTCATAAAAACACTGCAGGTAATAATAAAAAGCTAAATTTTAAAAGGATTTTAATGGATATTTTGCATGGAAAGTGAGCGCATATCTAGTGTTCTAGTCACCCATTTTTGATTTTTACTCTGCAGTAAACCAAAAAAATAAAACCAGACATGACTGATATTCTGTACTAAGAAATCTAAGAAGTCTAAGAAGTCCAAGAAATCAGTCATGGATGGAATGTGTGAATCAATCAAGTCATCATCAGCCCTAGAGGAGGACAAAAGAGAATGCAAAATAGTCTCAAAATTACTAAGCAAATGGGAATCACTATACCAAATATGATTAAAAGCTTTAATTCTGTGTGCAGAAATAACTCTATGTGGCAAATTAGATGTAATCCTAGCAAGCCCTGGAGTGATAAGAAAAGTGTTCATAAGAATCTGGCTTAACAGGAACTAAGAGAAAAATCACTGATCATGAACACAGCGGTAAGGACAAATTATTCTCTGTTTAGAGAATCCCATAAGGCCTAAAGTCTACAACAAAGACACTGCAGATAAAAATAATACCTTAGGAAAAGAAAATCTACATAAACCAGAGGTCTAAAAATATCTGCAGACAGAGGAACAGTATATACAAGAGCATCTTTAAATGGAATGTCAGCCAATTAGTAGGTGTAACTGTCTGCCAACTTTGGATTTAATGAGTCCTAGGTACTTAACAGCTCTCCTTGTTTGTAGTAAGGAACAGCATAAATGGGCAATCCAGTCCAATGTCTGTCCTGTGCAATACAGGTTTTTCCTAACTAAGGAACCTTTACAGATCTTGTGGGAACAGGAATCTGACATGTCTCCAGCCTTTTCTCAACAAGGATCCTGATGAGCTGATTGAAACCTTTCCACAAGAGATATTTTGCTATATAAGTTTCTGTACAACTGAAAGGTGCAAACATGTAATTCTCTTAAAACTTTTTGTGAAAAAACAGATGGCTGCCTAGTGAGTCATCCCACAGGTTAGCTGGTGACTGGAAAATTAAACAGGCAGTTCCTGTATTAGTAAAGGAGCACTCTTTATATCACCCTGACAAGCCAAGCACTGGCTGGCTTGGAACTCATAGGCAAGGCAGTATTCTCTGAAGCTTGGAACACGGTGCGTTTTCCTGTTCCTGATTTCTCTTCCATATAGTTGATGACAAGATAAGTTGCCAAACTTTCCAGACAAGCTAGTCAGCCTGCAAGCTAAACAGATCATAACTAAGTAGGAGGAAGACCAATGAAAATGAAAGAAACTGTCCTCTTTGCTAAAAACTCGGCAGTCCAAGTATTGTTTTCTGGAGTGCAATTTTAATTTTTTTTTCTGAAATGATGCAGGATGAAGTGAAAATCTAAAACTATCTGAAATATCACAGTAAAGTAAAATTTCACTGTCTAGACATCCTCACTTGCCAGTTACGTCTGGGCACCCTTTGTGCTGAAGCCAGCAGTAAATGTGAGATCATTGAGGATTAGGGAGGCAAAGACCGAAAATAGAGGGGGAGTTGACTTCAAGCAGGTATGAAAGTAAAGAATGACAGCAGAGGAAGAGGAAAATCTTTATAGACTGTTCAGCTTTCACTTCAAGAGCTACTGGAGAGAAATCGACACCTTTAATACTGCCTTGGACTTGATTAAGGTTGATACTGCTAAAGAGACAGCTATTATTTCTGTTAACAAACCTCAGGACTGTCCTTTTATTTTCATAAAAAGCTTAAAAGGTGTTGATGCATAAGCACTGAAGATATCAGTATTCCTATGAAGCAGTCTTGAGGGGCCAAGAAACAGTGAGGAATAGGCAAGACAACCTCCAACCAAGGGATTACCTGACTCACCATTCTACACCAGGATTGATGGAAAATGTCGCTGCTGGTACTCTCAGAGGTGTGATTTCAGCAAACCATTCACATCTTGATACACATTGTTAACAATGGATGATTTTCACTGGAAATAGTTGACTGCTAGTCATCCCACTGAGATTGGCATGATACTTTGGGAATAGGTATTCTAAATGGTAAAGGATAATATGAATCCTGACACAGAATCCAATAAAAATCTGGTCAAGAAGCCTACAGATGGAGACTATCTCCTCAATAATATTGTTCATCTTCCATCTGTGTTTATTACCATTAGTACAACAAGCATCAGTTTTATCATTTGTTCTGATCTAAAGGAGTATCCTGACTTATCTGAAACATAAGATAACTGTGTAGCCAACATTCCCATTTTGTAAAAAACATCACCTTAGAAACCTATCTATCCTCTTGTCTCTGTAAATTTCCAGAGCTAGAGCCTGAGAAAAGGTTAAATACACATTTAGGCAGATTATAATGTTACAGCCTATTTGAGGTTAAGTTTTATCCAAGTGCAATTTACTGCTTCTCTATCTCTTAAAAAGGGTTTGGGTTCAAATACATGTCAAATATTTTTCTAATCCCCATTTTGTTAGGTGTAGAGGCTGTACATTGCCTAAATTGCTCATGTCATTCTACAAAACATTTTCTTTTCCTATTTTTAACGTTTTTGACTTTTAGTCTTGAAGATATAAGTGTAGGAACAGATGATTTAGCTTTGGTACAGTACTACCTACTGAATACATCTCTATCATGCCACATCTTTTTGTCTCTCTTCTAAATTAAACAGATTAAATCTTTAAAGTTCTATGTGGAGAACTTTTCATGTCTCAATCACTTTTACTGCTTGCCTCTGAGCCCCTGTTACTTTTGCTGTCCTTTTAGCGATAAGGTAGCAGTAATCAATATTTTCAACAGCCTTGAGAGAATTCAGATGAGGAAGATGCCTGAAGGGCAGGTTCAGGTGCTCAGGCTTACAATTTATGGTCTTGCAAGAGATGATACAGACACAGATGCTCAAATTATCAGCCCTACTTGCTATTTCTCTGGTTCAGTAGCTCCAAATTCATCCACTTTTTCTTGCTGCTTTCACTCCATATCACCTTACGCCTGAACACAAACCAAACCCTTTCAGACAGTTTTCAACAGATGCTTGATAGTCCTGGGGGTTCTTTCATGATTCTTCCATGTGATTCTGAATGAATCCTTTGTTCACAGGTTTTAAGTCCTAAATCAATATTAATCACTGAGCATAATTCAGTGAAGCATAGCATCTTGTTGTTCAAACAGTGGATGATCCTGTGCACCTTCCAAAGATCATCTGGTTGCTAGTATAGTTGGGAGGGGGGGTGCAAAATCTTACTCTGGTTGACTAATAAAAACAGATTTACTATGATATATAAAGCACTGTTTTTGATAGTTTTGTTTGTACTACTGGTGAGGGAATAAGGGGGGACTCAACATTTGTGGAGGGAGAGGCAGTAAGTGAACAAATGTAAATAGCTGTTTTTATTTCACACAACCCAGATTCAGACACTGCTGTGCTAGGAATTCCTGCAACATAAAATGATGGATAATCAGTTCCTACATCAGCTTTTCTTTGTAAGAAATAAGCAAAAGCAAATTCTAGCTTTTCCTTCTGAAGAAAATCTTACATAAATGACCTTAGAGGTGCCAAGATGTCAGACTGTCTGCCTGAATCAAAAGATCGTAGCAAGGCATCAGCTCCTTAAATTCCAAAATCCATATGAAGCTAGTAATTGAACTGGCAAACTGTAAAGAAGGAATCCTCTCTTTGGGCCACTGCACAGCAATAAGAGATCTTTGCAACGGCTGATTTAAAGGAAAGATAAGGGATAAGAACTGCACCAGCACATCCTACTGATTTACTGTAGAGATGAAGTTGTGGCAGTTCAGTAATACCTATACTGCAATCCGGATGCTTTATATTTTAGGCACCTTGACCGATTTACTTTGGTTAGCACAAGGAGATAGCGACAGTGAGGACAGGACAGGTTTTATGGCAACATAGTACAAGAGACTTTGGGACATTAACTCACCAGCTACCTTGCAATAATGTCCTGATGGTTCATTTCCAGTGCTGCTGTTGCCCAGACTGCCTATATTAAAGACTACCCGAGGCTGCACCTCTCACACTGCAAATGTGTTCTGTGATTTGGGTATTGACTTACTTGTGGACACAGTGTGCATCATGTCAGTATTGCTCTTATCAACAGTAGAGATTTTTAGACTCTTTAGTAGAGTCTTGTTCATGGAAGCTTTTCATCAGCACATTCTCAGGACAAATTTTTAAAGGTAACTTGGCACTGAGAGTTTTACGAGCATCTTGTGAGTATTTTTTTTCCTTGATATGACTAAGTGTAGGGCATATAAATGGTTTTGAAAACCTTAGTCAGTCTTTAGACTCACAAATATCTTTTAGAAGTTTGAGCTGTATCACTAAGTTCCTCAAGCTATGCTGAGAATCCCTTATCTATAGACACCTAACTTTTGCTGGCCTACATCATAAATATTAGTCAACATGCCCTCAAAATTTGGACAGGTACTTGGAGAGATGTCTCTCAAGCCCCATCAGATCAGACACAAATCAAATTCAGCACTACTACAGTAAGTGAGGGCATGCCATGGAGGACTAGACACCCATATGCATTTATGTGTCTGATTCCACCTGAAAAGTCTTAGCACCTGCCTGAAACTGTAAAAAAAAGTAAAATTCCACGATTTTTTTTTCCGTGGGTACCTAAAATGTCATCTAAGTCTGTCCCCAATCTGCTTGCGCATAGAGGCACCTGAACTTTACACTGCTGAGCAGCTAGAAGCCAATTAATGCCTAAGCACTGTCAGAAATCATAAAGTAGATATACCTAATTCTCTTTCGGAAGCCAGTCAGTGACATTTTCAGAGTTCAGAGTTACATCCCATGCAAAATGTGGCTGGAGGAGAGGTTACATGTTTTTCATTTTGCAGTGAGGTAGGTAGAAAATTTGTGCAAGATGCTGTAGATGCAGCTTTAATACTTTCCTTTTTTGAATACCCCCTCCTTATGTTTTAACCAACAGAGTCTTTGTAGTTTTTCTTCCTTCTCCCCTTTTTTGGCCTGATGAATATTTAATGATCCTACATAAAACAGATCAGCTTCCTCCTTTTTTTTCAAGAGAGTGATGCTCTTGAGAGAGCATTCACTTAAGAGGTAGGAAATAAGCATTCAACCAACATATAACAGCAGAGTGACTTAAAATAATCTGTAGCTCATGTATTATCCACTGAGCAGTCATGGGAGCAACATCATCTGCTTCTTCATTTTTGTCACAATAAGGTTGCTTTAAACTGTTAACACAGAAAAGAGTTCAAAATTGTTATCCCCAGTAAATAATTTCTGAGAAAGAAGATATCTAGGATACAGCTTTTCTCATTGGTATTTCTTACAGCACCTTTTCATTAATAAGCTCACTTCTATGGATGTCTTTGTTAGGCATCTAAATAACATCAAAGAGAAAAAAAACCTTGCATCTGGGCTTATTACATTTTGCTGCGGCTCTTTTTTATGATTCATGCCCTCAGTATTGTTGTTCATAAAAGCACCATGTAATGTCACTTCTCTGTTTTATAGGTGTAGTCTTGAAGGTGGTGAAAACTGAGAAAAAATATTCATTGCAGAGCTTGATTCTTAATGCTTATTTGGTATTTTGTCAGAACTGACAAAACACAGATAGGATGTGTGTACAACGGAACTGGAGGGAATTACCTTAAAAAACAGTGTGTCTTTTAAAATATGTTTGTGAAGGTGTCATGGAAAAAATGTTGATGAATAAAAAAAAAGGGCATAAAAAGTTAGTAAAGGAGGAGAATAATAGGACAATATATTAATGGTCATTTAAAAAAAATATGAGCAGGATTAGTTCAGTGAGTTGATAACCATGGTGTCTGTTTTTATCTATGGGGGAAGGACTGTGCATGGAGTATTAAAAAATAGGATCTGGGTTGGGGTTTTTTTTGTGTGTGTGTTGTTTTGTTTGTTTGTGTTTGTTTTGTTTGTGATTTTGGTTTTGGTTTTGGTTTGTTTGTTTAGTGTTGGGGTCTTTGTTTGTTTTGGGGGTTTTGTTGGTTTTTCTGTGTGTTGTTTTGGTTTTTTGTTGTTGTTCCAATTTATTTTGTGCTGTTTGGGATTAGGATGGAATCTTCTTTTACAATTTTTACTACTCTTGATCTTTGAAAAAAAATCAATAACTTGGATTGTATTTTATTTAGAAATTTTAAGGAGAAGACAAGAGTCCTTGAATACTGAATACAATAAAATTTAAGATAGTCAATATGTAGGCCTGGATTTGATTTTTGACAGATGTAGATTAATCTCTAAAATGATAATATAACAAATATTAAGCAAATATTTTCCACTGAAATGTAGAACTCTGTTTTTATGAATTAAGCAGGATATCTAGGCCATATTTAGGTGCATTTAATTTTAGTTCTGGTATTTCACAAGTTCAGAATATTATGAATATCAAGGCTTGCTGACCTCATGGGGTTTGGAATTTATGAATAAATATAAAGGTGTTGGGGAGTGGAATAGAAAGGCAAATTTCTACATTAGAATACTCACCTAAGAAGGATCAGACTACACTTCAGCCTGGACAACAGTCAGATTTGCTCTGCCTTTACCATTTTAATTGTCTTTAATTACTCTGATTTTTTTTTTTTTTTTAATTTTTTTTTTTGGCCAGTGGTGCCAATTTAAGCATTGCTTTTTATCTCATCTCCAGAGACAGGTGATTTTGATCATCAAAATAGAGAGAGAAGGGCAAATCAGGAGGGGGAAAATCCCAGAGAAGGCTCAGGGTAACTCTAATGAGTAAATGATTTAAACTCCTATCTGGTAAGAACTGTAGATTTTCTACCTTCATCATTTTAATGGTGTGAAGTACAGCTAGGGCTTTTTGCATCACCCTTAACTAGAATTTTCTGTATCCTAGCTGTGCTATACAAATACTGAAATACTTGTATTTATGCGTTTAGGTATGATCACAATTTATTTGTGTGTTGTTCTGGTTTTGGTGGCTTGTTTTTTGTTTTTTTTTTTTTTTTGGAGGGGGTGGTTGTTTGTGTTTTGTTTTGGTTTGGTTTTGGGGTTTGTTTTGTTTTGGTTTTGGTTTTGGTTGTTTGTTTGGTTGGTTTTTTTTGTTTGTTTGTTTGTTTTGGATTCTTTTATTTTTTTATTTTTTTGGTTCTGTGTATTGTTTAAAGACCTCGAATAAGATACAAGGGCTTAAAATTAAAATGATAAAAGAAGGCTGCACTTTTTCTACAGAGACAGTTAAGCACCATTGTCTGATTTTGTTCCTTTATTTCAAAGTTCAGGTATTTTAATTAAAATACCCATCATTTTTCAACACATTTCTTTATAAAACTTGCTTTATAAATTTATTTCTTTATAAAAAGAGATTACTAGTGAAATATTTGCAAAGTATATATATATAGCTATGTACACCTTGAATCACATCAGGAGAAGGTTCTGTTGTAGAGGTGATGGCTCAGAACTCCCAAATAAGAGAAAGTCTTCTCAATGAAGAGTTGTTGTAAGTCTTGTAACAAAGATTTGTCACTCCATAATGCAGTGAGAGCAGAGGAAGGCAAATAAGTGTTTTCTGCTTTCATTTTACAGCTGGGAAATTAGGCAGATAAGGAAAGTTTGGGCTTAGATTATTCCTCGGAGCTGTCCTGTTGCTAGTTATGCCCCTGAATTTTTGGTTTTTGATAAGGAACAGATGAACATGATGAAGGAATGGCCATGGAGAAAGGAAATGAAACTGTGTGTTGTATTACCATATATCCTTCAATTATTTCAATAATAAATCCCAATTACTTGCTTTAAAATATAATTATTTTCTCTCACTGGCTTCAGTACCTTTTAAAGTTCTCTTTAAATGAAACATATGCCAAGTATTGTGCTAGGTAGTTGTATTCTTAAAGCTTGAAGTCAGGCTTTCATTCACATTTTAGATGAATCCAAGGCTGTGCTTACCCAGGATATTTGGGCCATGGAGTGATGTAATAGGATTCATGAGTGGAAGTCTTGACCTGGACTGGTATTTGTCATTTTACCCAGGGATAATCCTCCATGAATAAAGAATGACTTATATTGCTCCTGTTTGATCACTGTAAGTTTTTGACAACATTCAAATGACAGGGAACGGAGGCACCAGGGGGAACATAAGACAGTGAGGATGAAGCCAAGGGAAGTCCCAGAAAAAGGCACCTTAAAGCCTTCCTACAGGTGAGTTTCAGTGCTGAGCTCCTGCTGACAGAAGTCCTCTGACTAAACATCTGGGAAAGTGAGATGTTTTGAGCATACATTATTTCTGTGCTGGGATGGGGATACGGCGTTGGTGAGGGTTGTGAAGAGGTGGAGAGAGACTATCTCGCAGGCTTTCTAAGTAGTGACTTTCAACATTACCTTTTAAATAATGAGGAATAAATTCACAATTTTGGGTGTTTTCTTTGACATAGCCTAGAGTTAATGGATTATATTTGTGATATTGTGCATGCATCTGGCTCCAGCACAGTTGTGCTCCCTCAGGTGGTAACAGGCAGACACATGTACAGGGCCATGGCAGCCATCCTTGGTGACTGGGCTAAGCTTCACGGGTCACACACACTTCTTTTTCCTTTCACACATTGTGCTAGAAAATACTTAATCCCTGTCATAAAGTTTATCTGATAAAAATTTAAAAAATACAGTTTTCACTGTTAGAAATACCTTCATTTTTATCATCAGGAAGACAAACACCTTTAAAATCTGATCTGTACTGCATGCTCATCCATATTATACTCTGTGTCATTCAAGCTAGACAAATAATGTGCCATATTGAATTACTTCTCTAATGTGGGGGAAAAAATGGGGCCCCTGGTTGTTTGTTTTTTTGGTTTTGTGTTTGTGTTTTTTGGTTGTTGTTGTTGTTGCTTTGTTTGTTTTTCTTGTTTTGTTGTTGTTTTTGTTTTTTTCTTTTATATAGATACCTGAACTACACACAGTTAACACTGTATTCCAATTTGCAGAAGACCAAATACCCTACACTAAAAGGGTAGTGGGATTAGTTAATATTTTCCATGAAAATTTTCTGGCATTTTTATTTGAAAGAAAAACTGACAGAATTTCAATTTTAAGGTAAAACAATCTCAGAGTTGAAGAACTGCAACTTCATTCCCTCATGCAAGAATAGATAACTCAAGTTCTTAGATTTATGTATCTGAGCAACTCAGAACCTCATTCTTCTCCTCAGTGTTTTTTCCCCTAATCTCCCATCTCCATTTAGGGACTCCCTTCTGACAATGAAGTAGTACTGCAATATGAGAAATGGAGCCTAGCCAGAACTCCCAGGCCCATATTAATTCTGTTTATTTATTTTGTTTGCTATTTCATGTTTTGTTTTTCTAGTTCCACATGAGATATATTAGCAAATACACTGTTTTTGTTACTTTGTTATTTACCCATGGGTGGAAAAAAATTCTGAAAAATCTCACCTTATTTTTAGAAGGAGTCTTCCAATACAGAGAATTTTGTTAGACTAACTCTTTGAAAATCAAGAGGAGTACTCCATATAGTGATATATTCTAAAAATACAGTTGAAAAAGTTATGAAAATAATATTTTTCATTAGGCTGATGAATTCCCATGATCTTTTTTTTTTATAGATGTTCACATCATAAAGCGTTCTGAGTGCTTTTCCACTGTATTTGTAAATTAGTTCTACTTTTCAGTAAATTCCCACGTATTCCTACAGATCTTATGTCTCAAATCTGCAAAACAGTGTATCAATTAATCTTAAACCTAATTTCAAGCATATTGAAATACTTCTTTAAAACAGATTTAAAGCAAACCGCTTTTAATTTTAAACTACTTTTGTGTAACATGTCCATGCTCTATGTAGATTAGCAGGTGATCCTGCTAATTGCATAGCACTGATTGCATGCTCTAAATGAAGAATACTGAGAAAATTCTGCTAGAAGAATTTAAGATAACAAGAAAACAATATTAGAATGTTGGGCATTTGCTGAGAGTTTTATCTTAAGTCATATTTTCTCACCCGCAGTTTAGTACAGTGGTGACATACAACATCCAGGGCTGTTCCTTTTTGGTTTTTTGGCCATAGGCCGTAAGAAAGACAGATGACCTTTAAAGATTTTTTTTTTCCATGCCTTTTTTTTTTTTTTTTTTTTTTTTTTAAGAAGATGCTTATTTTGCCTTTGTTTTACAATTTTACATAGGAAATGTCACACCTTAGTAATATAAATATAGTTGCTTTTGCCACTGGTCCCTTTCATTAAGCAGATCTTTAGCTTGTGAGCAGAAATTTCATTTTCTTTTCTTGTCCATTTTTCATCTGGGGAACCACATTGAAATAGAATTGTCTTGTTTCACAAATCTATGCTTATGTTTTGAAGCACACATGCTGTTGTCCTGGAGAATCATCAGGACCTAATCTAATTGGGGAGTCAGAGATGTATGGAAACACTATTTACTTTTATTTTAAAAATTATTTAATATTTCTTTTTGTAACATGTAAATAAAGAGTTTTGACATACAAAAAGTCTGTACAGGTAACTGCTTTTTCTTAGTTCACTGACCTGAAAGATTAAGACAACCTAACAAAATTATTTATTTAGTAATCAAAGACTGAAGTTTCAAAATCCAAATCATTTGACCTTTCTTATTATAATTTCTGAGATAATTATGGTAAAAGTGTTCAGCAAAATGTAGACATATCTTTCATTAATATGAACCTCAGTTAATCAGTTATTTTTTAACATCCAAAATTAAAACAGTGTTTAGGATTATGTTCCCAAGGGGAAAAAAAACATTGAAAAGCCTTGAAAAGATTTCTTAACATATGAAATGTTTATAACTTAAGTTTTTACTGAAGATCAATTATCTTTTGTGACATGGCTATTGCAAACTTCTGTGTGGATTCAGTTGGTCACTAACAAGTGGATCTGAGATCAGCTTGGGGACTGCATGATAATCTTGTGCATATCAAGACAATTTTAATAGTGGAGTTCCCACCATGTCAGCATGCAAGAGGAATATAATTGCAGATCTTTCAACATAGTTAAAATTGTCATAAATATTAAATGTTTCCATATTTTTGAGGGTTTTATATAGACATTTCCCAGTATTTTTAGCCTCTCTAATGTGACAAGTATCAGCACAGGGTTTCTTTTCTTCTAGAAGAGGTTTAACACTACATCCTTTATTCCATGCACCTTGTGTATTTCAAAAGAATAAGCAGAACCAGGTCATATTCAGCTCACTTATTATTTCATCTCTCCACCTACAATCCCAGCTGGCTTAATCCATTCTTGGGCTTGTCATTAGACTGTTGAGCTCTGATAACCCTGATGACATTGGATGGGTGCACTGCACAGTCAAAGCTGGGGCTACTGATCTCTAATCATTCTTAAATTTACTGCAGTGGCTTCCACTAATGTGCAGTTTTATTAAGCTACCCGGAAGAACTTGATAAATCATCTTTCTATGCTTGAAAACCCCACTGAGTCTTTAAAAGCCAGGTGATATCACTGAGAAGCTGCATTAAATTCTAATAGAAATTAGAATAGAAGGAGGAATATATTTTTGTGTCTAAGAATATAATTTATATTGCCATTGTAGGTGAAAACATCATTAATGTTTCCAGTCTCATATGGATTTTTTTACATTGTTCAGATCACCTCTGGGAAAATTATAATCATAGCATGCAAAAGATTTAAGTAAGGTCAAGTGAGTGATTGTCTGGTCGAGGAATTGGGAACTGCCCATTTACAGAGGACCTTCTTCATCTGTGGTATCAGCCCCAAAGCTGAGCATCTAGAGGTGATAATTCACATCTGCCTCCAGGCACAAGGCAGGAGGAGGCCAAAGATCAGGAGTGTTTGAGAGCTAGGCTGTGAAGGGTCTCACAGTCAGGTAGCTCCCTGAAGCTGTTGTTCCTGCTGCTGTGCAAACTAGTGGTGATCTGGAGTGAGGACTCTGAGGCACACAAATTAGCCTCAAAGACCCAGGAAAGGACAGGTATTTTGTAAGCAATATGACTGAAATAGCTCATGGAGAAGGTACATATATATATATCGTAAACTTTATGATATATTATACCTTTTTATTATTTGTGGTTTTAAAGCATGGATTTATTTTAAGAAGGCGGCAGGGATGATGGTGGCTCTTCTGAGGGCAATGCAGAAGGGCACCAGAGAGCTCTGTAGCTGGCACTGTGCCCTAAGCCATGAGCCAAGTCATGCCATGTACATGGCTGTATCAAATGAGGCTCTGCCAGCACCCAGATCTTTTGTGAGACTCTACACAGTGAGGTATTAGGGTCAATATAAATATTAAAAAAAAGAATCAGGCTCTCTGACAAACAGCAGTTTTACATAAATGCATCTCCAGTACAAAGGAAATTGCTTCAGTTCTCTAAAGTTACTATGCTAAGCAAGTGTGATACTTTTGTAGAAAAATAAAGCTAGAAAAAGGGGAAAATAACTTTGTTTCTCCTGATGCTATATTGCAATCTGTTTAACCCCTGAAAGTTTTCTTTAAGAAGATTTTTTTGGCTAGAGAGTGGGAAACTAAACAGGGAAGATCTGTGTTAAATTTCAGCTGAATATGATTTGAATTTAAGGTGGTATTGAAACCTGAAAAGAATTGTAAAAAAAGAGAGAGAGAGAGAAGAAAAAAAATCCATATCACATCAGTCTAAACTGTGGTGCATCAGAAGTATCAGTATGGGACAGCATGTATTTACTACCTCTCAGTGTGCTGTTCCAATGTCTTTGTACTTGCTGCTCTGTGTAATCATCACTCCCTGTTGGATTCCATGTAAATTCCAAGTGCAAGCAATACTTATTTCCTCTGGAAGCATTTCACTCTACAAAACTACTGCACAAGGTGATACAATATTCCCATTGCTCAGTGGTGCCCTTTCTCATGCAGCCTTATCTTTCAGCCCTTAGGGACTGAAGCTGCATCTGCTGCAGAGCTGTTTCTGTAATGGCTCTCTGAGAGCCTATTCCAGGTAGTCTCTAATTAGACACACCCAGATGGTGGGCGCTGAGCAGATGTCCTGCCAGCTTGGGGTGGATATGGAAGAAAGTTTTCTCCTGGCTCCCCGTAGTTTCTTTCTAATGTTTTCTCTTCCCCCATTTTTCTTCACAGTGAGAATTTGAAATGTTACCTCACCATTTCTAACATACAAAGCAAACTCAGGACCTGTAATCTAAGGTAGTAAACATTGTTTGGTGTAGTCTGAAGCCCAGACACATTGAACTCATGTTACCCAAATGCTGTCACGAACAAAACTGCTCACTTGTGCTTTGGAACACAGTCTTTATCAGCAATTAAGATTTTATTCTAGGACACTAATTAACAATTATGTTCATACTGCCAGAGACATAAGTAAGCACACTCAATCATGTCTGTGTAGCCAGCTTTGCAGCTAGCTGGAATAGAGAATGCAATGAATGAATTTAACACAGCTAGCTGGAATAGAGTCTGACGTTTTCAGCCACATGAGTAAACATAAGAAGCAGATCTCCAAAGTACAAAACAGTTATTTTCTCAGGGCTGCTTTTCACAGTAGAACTGTACTTTAAACGTTTAGCTACATCTGACATTGAAAAGGTTTTGAGTCAGAATATTTACTTCCCCGGCAATTTGACCATCACATGCACAGTACTGTGTTTCATGCTCCATTTGCCATAAATGTTGATATGTTTTTCACAGTATTTGGGACAATGGCAATTTTAATTAAAAATTTCCCATATTATTCCTCCACCTTTATAATGTGATCATATACAGAATAGCAACAACAACAACAATAAAAGCTTAAGTGGATTTGCAATAAAGTGTCCTGTAATTACTTATGTTTCAAGAGATTTAACAAAGTCAGTCCTCAGATATCATCTTTCTATTGTATTGTCTTCTTTTTTTTAAAATAAAATTACTTAATTTATCAAAAAGCAATTATCACAAAATGGCAGTACACCAGAAAATACTTTATGATGTAAAGATTTGTAAAATATATAACTTATAAAATATGTAATTTGTGCTAGTTTTGTCTGGAGTAGAATTAATTTTATTCACAAAGGCTGGCATGGGATTGTGTTTTGAATTTGTGCTGAACTTAGGGTTGATAATACTTTCTGAGTATGTTTGGTTTTGTTGTTGCTGAGCAATAGCAAAATATGTTTTTGTTATTGTTGAGCAGAGCCAAGTTTATTTCTGCTTTTCATGCTGCCACACTGGTGAGGGAGTTATGTGTGCTTGGGAGGCTGGGAGGAGACACAGCCCAGGACAGGTGGCCTAAACTGACCAAAGGGATATTCCAAACCTTATGAACTCATGCTCAGTATATAAAATTCAGGGAAGAAGGACGAAGTGGGGGGACATTTGCAGTGATGGTTGTCTTCCAAAGTCACCGTTCTGTGTCATGGGGTCATCTGTGTCATCTCCCTGCTTTCCTGGAGATGGCTGAACACCTGCCTGTCCTTGGAAAGCAGTGAATTAATTCGTTGTTTCTCTTGTGTGTACGGCTTTTGCTTTCCCTATTAAACTGTCTTTATCTCAGCCCATGAGTTTTCTACCTTTTGTCCTTCTGATTCTCTCGACAGTTCTACTGGTAGAGGAGTGAGAGAGTGGCTGTGTAGGATTTGGTGGCTGGCTGGAGTTAAACCACAATAGTTCATTTTAGACAATAACAAAAACAAACAAACAAATACAACAAAAAAAAACCCACATCTTCTCTATATTATCAACCATGCATTCAGCACAAATCCAAAACATAGTCTCATACAAGCCACTGTGAAGAAAATTTAATCTACCCCAGTCAAAACCAGCACAGAACTGAAGATAAATTTGAAGCATGGAAGGCTGCCTTTGTGAATCAGGATACTTTTCTTGGGGAGGTTTTGAACACAGCTTTACAAACCTCCCTGTCAAGAAGCACAGCTAAAACATGTTTACATCATTATTTTGGGGATATTTGCAAAATATTAGATTTTCACAATACATGTTCGTGCACACTACCTTCTGATTTGGCATTTCCAGGAAGGAAATATTTCAAACTGCTATCTTTAATATCTTGTTATCTTTGAAGGTCTCGTATAAGAAAGAATTACACTATTTTTTAATTAATGAATATGGAGGTTCTCCATTAACAACTTCTTAGTCAAGCTACAGTGAGCCAAAAGGCAAGAAAATAACAGAGGTCTATGGAAGGGATATATCTCATCCTTTAAAGAAAAGAGAGGGAGAAAAAGGGCGAGAGAGTGAGAGTGAGAGTGAGAGTGAGAGTGGAAGGAAGGAAGGAAGGAAGGAAGGAAGGAAGGAAGGAAGGAAGGAAGGAAGGAAGGAATCAAAATCCAAAGCAAGAACACAATCTCCAACAATTAGATTTTGTAAAAGAAACAAGGAAAAGTATTTCCATTTTTTCTTCTGACCATTATGGAGTTGTTGAGACCATTTGAAAATTTTACTTCCGGCCATTCTAAAAGCAATATTATCATTAACTGTGTTGCATTTAGCTATATTTTAAATTTAAGTAAAGACAAATCAATTCAGTGAAAAATAAACATTCTTCTAAAACATTTCTAGAAGCAATTTTGACATTTCAAAGATGTTCTGCAATAAATCTTTATTTTCCACTATATAATAATTTTTAATATAACTTTAAACCATTTTCTAACTGAAAAGGGTTGTCAGAATTTCATAATGAGAAGTGTTTTGCAGGTTTTCCTGGCCAAATGCAGACTCTTAGAAGCCTACTTGAAAGAGTCTTCCCTAACAGGCTTTCAAATTCAATTTTACAGACTCAACATATCTAGAAAAAAAAATATAGGAATACCTTTCGGACTCCCAAGGCTTTACCCAACTGAAATTAGAACTCTGAAATTCTTGAAATGCACCCATGAGTAGTGAAAATGTATTATTATACACAGTTACAATATATAGAGCAAAAAATTTTTAATCTTGACATTCACTGAAGCCAGGTCAGTGATGCTAACCACTGAAAATACAGTTCGGTGAAACTATAAAATATAAATATAGAGGATAACTGGCAGTGGTTCAATATATTCTGGAGAGCCAATACAATTGTGCTTCTGATAGGATATTTGAAATGTGTGTTAAAGGCCATAATCAGGCAAATGCTGCAAAAAAATAATTATGTTAATTGAAAATGTTGTTGTGTCTCAAAAATACCATCCCCACATTTGAGCAAGAAGTAATGGTATATCAAGTCCTTATCTGTTTTAGGGGCAAAACATTCGTCTGGGCTTGAACATTGACTGCAGGCTGCTCAAGCCAGGCTGGAGAACATTGCACTGGGTTCAGCTGCAGAGAACTCACAGCCAGTGTTCTGGCAACTTGACTAGAGGTCACAAAATCTGATCCAGAGAAGATGACAAATGCAGGTGTGGCAATGCATGTCAGTGGGCACCTGAGGATGCTACATCTCCTGATTACAGGGCACAAGAGCAGACACACAGCTCTGCAGCCCGTACCATTAATGTTGTACCTGCTGTTGACCTTGCCTGGGAGAGGCAGCAGTGTGGTGCAGTGGTTGCTTGGCTGTGGTATAAGACAAATTTAAGAAATTAGTATAGACATTAAAAGTAATTGAACCAAAGCAGCGTGCTCTCTTCCTGGGATAGTTTATGTTGGCATTGTGACTTTTTTACTTTTTCAACCTAGCTAAGCTTCTGTCCATCTCAATGCAGCAAGACAATAAATAAGAGGACCTAATTAGGTAATTTTAGACAGCTTATTTCAGGGGTAGAGGAGGTTGTGGTACAATGCATGTAATCTCTCTGCATCACTGCTTCTAATGTTATTTCTGCTGTTTGTGTGATTATAATCCTTTTTGTGTTTAAGCTGACCTTCTGTCTCTTCTCTGTAAGTATTTAGTACCTTCCAAAAACAGCAATAGTGAAAACTTAAAAGCCAGCATGGTCCTTATAAATGTAATTATAACTAAACATAATTTTCCCTTTGTCTTTTAAATGAAACTGATGAAACATATGTAGTCATTGATCTTAAATTACTATTAACTCACAAAATCAGAGGAAGAAGAGAATATTCACAATAAGCCTTAGTTATGTCTATGTTATTAAATTATCTTTGCTAGTCAGCCTATTATTTTGTGCTCTGAGTCCTTTCTCTTCCTGCCTTTCCTTTCATTCTTATCTGCTTTCCCTGAGAGTAAGTTACATATCTGATTAAACAGTAATTAGTGACTTCAGTGGGGCTGCATGTGTGTAACTGAGAATAGAATTTTGCCTAAAGATTTTTTAAAATCAAATTTGTAATAATTAAAGGAAACTGAAGTGGTGTATGGTTTTTAATACGATGACCTAAAAATCCAAGTAATTGACAGCAAGCTTCTTGAAGAAAAAAAAGAAAAAGAAAGAGAAATAAAAGGAAATCTTTTCTAAGCATGTGAAGTAAGGGGAGGAAAGGGCACAGCACATATCATGTTTGGTAGGTTGCCCTTTCATATTTAATTTTAATATGATAAAAATCAGATATGCGCATATAGAGAAAGTAAAAAAGAAGTCAAGTGCAGTAGTACATCTTTAAATTTAATATAAAATTAAACTCAGAGTCCTCTGAGTTTCTCTTTTTCAATTAAACTTTACAGCATATTCATCATATAATTATTTTTACTGCAATATTTAAGTAGCATGATTCTTATCATTTTAAGTGACTGCAGAGGGCTGGGAAAAGAAACACAACCTGCCTGGGTTCTGAAAAGGTGTCTGAAAAGACACCTTTATTTAGTTAGCTGTTTGACAGGTAGCCAGATGACTGCAAGTTGAATTCCTGTGTTGCTTGGGAAGCAAGTGCAGGTGTCGCCTGATAAAGCCCACAGAGAAAGAGCAGAGGACAGAACCTGGGGTGGGCAGAGGGTGCACCAGGTCACAGCCATGGCTGTAGCACTCCTCATGCTCTGTGACCCTGAACAATTGCCCGTTTTTCTGTCCCAGAGTGGCTCTCTAATTAGGTGCTGATAACCATCTGTCAGCAGTCCCAGAGCTTTATCCCTGGTAAGTGAATGGGAGTAATGGGAAATTGCATTTAGGTAGATACATGCTGAAAAGGAGGGACAGAGGTCTTCCCAGCCTTTCTGTGGTCTTGATATCTCTTATAGAGGTTTTCTTTTTCTTAGGCTAAAAAAGGACGGAAGTTTGTCATTAAATATACTTACATGAAGGTGTGATTTGGTAAGTCTTTCTCGTATGCCATATGGTGGCATACCAGTAACTTGCCAAAGATAAATCACTAGCTTCCTCTGCTTTACACCAAGCAAAATATAGCAAACATGCCAGCAAGTCAGTTGCAGAGATAACTGCATGAACTTTGGCTTTACCTAACCAGAGAAACTACAATAAACCATGTAGAGTAGAACTTCTGACTTCATTTTTGGAGAAGAGAATATTGCTTCTGTAGAAAAATCCCAAATTTTATCAAAAGGTAAAAAAAAAAAAGTCTTTAGGTTGCTTTTTGTATTATCATTCAATTAAATTAGTTTTGTGCAAATATGGACAAAGCTCACTGCATTCACAAAGGTGGGAGTATATAAAATTTGTTGCAGCAAGAACTGATCTCTTCAGTGCTGCTGCCTCTAAGCAATGGTATTTGTAATTTTTATCTTGCGAAAAAACTCATGGTTAAAGGTCCTATGTGGTTTAATAAAATATGTTCAATTCCTGTGTTTCATATGTAAGGGTCAAAGGATTTGAAAGCTCATCATTTTCATGCTTCTGTTTTGTAGCTAAGGCTCAGTTCTGATCAGGAGTGTTTTTTCACATACTGTGTGAGAGACATACTAATTATGATAACACACCTGCCATTTTCAGTTCTTTCCTTTTATGAGCTTACACATGACCTAGAAATCTGCACTTCCAGCCCAGAAGGCCAACCTGGGCCAACATTTCCTGGGCCACATCCAAAGCAGCCTGGCCAGCAGGGTGAGGGAGGGGATTCTGCCCCTCTGCTCTGCTCTGGTGAGAGCCCACCTGCAGTGCTGCATCCAGCTCTGGGGTCCCAGCACAGGAAGGACACAGACCTGCTGGAGCACCTCCAGGGGAGGGCCATGAAGATCATCTAGAGCACCTCTCCTGTAAAGACAGCCTGAGAGAGTTGAGGTTGTTCACCTTGGAAACGGGAAGATTCTGGGGACACCATAGAGCACCTTCCAGTATCTAAAAGGAACCTGCAAGAAAGACAGAGAGGGACTTTTCACAAGGGTGTGAAGTCATAGGACAGTGGGTAATGGCTTTAGACTGAAAGAGGGTAGATTTAGGTTGGATATTAAGAAATTCAGAAGAAATTCTTTACTGTGAGGATGGTGAGACCCTGGAACAGGTTGCCCAGAGGAATTGTGGATGCTCCATCCCTGGAAGTTTCAGGGTTTGATGGGACTTTGAGCAACCTGATGTCCCTGCCCACTACAGGAGTGTTGGAACTAGATGATCTTTGAGGTCCCTTCCATTTCAAATCACTCTATCATTCTATAAGGAAATTTGTCCTACTGCAACATAATTTAAAGGAAAAGGATAATATTACCTATTACATAGTTTCTTATACAGAAGTGAACAAACTTCTTATTACTAGGGGATGAGGTAAGAAAAAAGGATAAATTATTATGCTTGTTTCAATATTTCCTTGTAATGATAGGAACACAAATGTATGTTTTAATGCATTATAATCAAGAAATTAAAGGGATGAAAAATGAGATACCATTAGGGTGGTGTCTTTCTAACAGTCGGATATTGTTAACCAAGTTAAGAACACAAAGTGCGCAAATACTGGAGAGAAAAAAAAAGTTTAAATAAACACGTAATTCCAGATATTTACTTGCAATGATATTGAAAGATTTATCTGTTAAAGTGAGTCCTGCCCACATCATCAGTAAAGGGTATATGGAGTCCTTAGTCTGTGCGGTTTGCTGTCAGAAAAATACCTTGGTTATTTGTGCAACAGTCACTATAATCATAATTCATTAGTCATAACCAATAACAATCATGAAGTCTAAAAAGGGCAGAAATAGTTAACTTTAATTGCTTTATTTTGGCTTAAACAACTGAATTTTTGTGTGTTTAAGGAACTCTGGATGAAGACCTGCTTATCTTGACACAAGGGCACCGGTGCACCTGACACAATGTCTCAAAGTTAGAGTCTGGCTCAGAATATCACACTGAAGTTAATGTCTTGAGTCAAGCTATCTGACATCTTTAATTTCTTCTTTGTTGACAAAGGACTTACTGCAAGGATGCTTCTGCTTAACCTTTCTTGCACTGCCACTGTTCTTTAGCTAGATGTGTTCCCCCAGTGAAAAAGAATAATAATGAAAGTGTAAGTCAGCCTTTGCAACATGGTCTAGGGGCAGCAACATATTTCAGTGAAGGCAGATTAAAAAAAAAAATTAAAAAAAAAAAATCTTTGAATGCATTCTTACACTCTGAGATATGGGGAAAAAACCACAGTCAATAAGAACAAGCATGCTGGAGGTAGAAGTAAGATTCTGTCAAATTTGGGATTATTGACATAACACCTATATCAATTTTTTAACACCATTGCGGTTCCTTTCATTTTACTTCAATTTCAGGACATGAGTTGTTTTAGAAGTGTACTGATGCAATCCATTGTAGAAATCAGCACTGGGATTAAAAAAAAAATTGGTCAGGTTCAGCAGATTTGGCTGGATCCCCAGATACCTAGAAACTAGCATGACTTACCTTTCTCATTAAATATAGGTTTTTAGAAATAAATTTTGAAGTGCTTATCAATATTCCTTTTCCTGACTAAGGGATTATTACCCCTAAAAAACTAAGAAACAGTTACAGAATGCTTTTCTAGTAATTGTGTGATTCACCATTAACAGTCTTGACACTACAGAGTTTTATGTGTAAACATGTTATTATCATCATCAGTTTAAGAAAACCAAGCAAACTCAAACCCCAAGAAAGGGGGGGCTTGATAGAGTATGGAAGCTCTAATTATAATTAATATATATTAGATTTTTAATATATTATATTTAATATATAAGAAATATATTTATATATACAAATATAATTAAATAATATAATAATTAATATAATTAGAATTAATATAATTAATTCTAATTATAAATTAGAAGTTATTAATGAGAAGTTTTAACTCCCTCAAGTCAGTAACAAATGTATATACATATATATACACACAAGTGTATATATATATATATATATATATGCTATATTCAGGCCACAGATCCAATTTGTAAGCATTTATATATGCAAAATAAGGATGTCAAAGGTGTCAGCTTTAACTACCTTTAGTTTGAGGAAAAATACATAGAAAAATAAATAAATGGAGAACCAGTCAAAAAAAGTAAAAGCAAAGGTGTTCTGTGAATACATCAGGCAGAGAACATGCTTATAAAAGAGTTCTACCAAAATCCATTAGCATTGTTCTGAGTAAAGTTTGAGAGACTCCAAGTTTAAATGGAAAAGTATCTTTGAGCATGGAGGCACTTTGATTCCTCAGTGGTGTCTGCTTTCAGGGCTTTCCAGAGTTGTGTGAAAATGAAACCAGACATTACAGATGCTTTTTTTTTTTTTTTTTTTTTTTTTTTTTTTTTTTTTTTTTTTCAATGTATGAATTTATATGAATTTATTGCATCTAATAGAGAAACATTTGTTTGCATAGAGTTTGTAGGCATTGGTGCAAAATCTCTGGGCATGCATTGTGAGAGGCAGCTTTGCTCCCAGGGCTGCCTGTGCTCATTAGCACATGTCTGTGCAGAGACTGACATGTCCTGTGTCTCAGGTGAATGGATGAGCATTGTTATGCCTACGTGGCTTTTAGCCCTGTGTTGGCACATAGCCGTATAGGAAAGTGTCCAGAATTAGCACCAAACCATTTAATCAGTGTCTAGTCTGTTTTTAGCCTGTGCTTTATCAGTAAGTGTTTACATCTAGATAAGTGCCTTGTTTCTCAGGCACCTCAAACTTTCTTGCTGATTGCTCCAAATACATTTGGTCTACTGCCATTTCTGTGCTGGGAACAGTAATGACAGGCAGCTTGTGGAATGGGTTGTGGGAGTCACTTCTGGGGAATGGAGATAGTCAAAGACTCCCTCTTTTGCAAATGCTACATTAAGCCTGATTAAAAAAAAAAAAAAAGTATTTTCATTAAGACTAGACCAGGTAAGGATGTGGGACCCTGTGAAGTGGTCTTCAAATGAAGGATCAGGCAAAACTGAATACTACTTAAAATATGGTATGAAGATAGAAAGAGGATAAGATTCTTTCTTAAAATGAAAATTTGAACTTTTATTTGCTATTTAAGGCCTGGGATTGATAATAGAACAATAGATGTAAAAATATTTATTCTCTGAGAAGAAATATCAATCATTTGAAATGGCCATTTAAAGTAAATCAGAAAAACCTGTGCATTTATTTAATGGATAGATTCAGCTCCAGCTTGTGTCAAATCTAGAAATCAAAATTTAAGATGACCTAAATATATTAGCCAATGGTAAAACATTCTGAGCAGTTTTGGAAGACAGACCTGGGTTGCTTCCTACTGAGGGAAAAAAATAAAGGAGACTGAGGTAGGAGGTTTTGTTTTTCTTTTTACCTTTTTCTATTTTCTGTGATCACATACAAGTTTTACATCAGCCGCAGAATCACAAGAGTGGGTCAGGTTGGAAGACACCACAGTGGGTTATCTGGGCCAACCTCCTTGCTCAAGCAGGGCCATCCTAGAACACATGGCACAGGATTGCGTTCAGACAGTTCTGGAATATCTCCAGCAAGGGAGTCTCCACAACCTCTCTGGGCAATCTGCTCCACTGTTTGGTCACCTCATGTTCTGGTGGAACTTTCTGTGCATCTGTTTCTACTTGTTTCCTCTTGTCCTATGGAGCCTGGCTCCATCCTTCCAGTAGACACTCTTCCTCCAGATACTTAAACATATTAATTAGGTCCTCCCTCAGATGTCTTTCTCCAGACGAAACAGGTTCAACTCTCTCAGCCTTTCCTGAGGTGCCACAGTCCCTCTACTGGACCCATCCTCTGCTGGGCCTTCTCCAGGAGCTCCATATCTCTCTTTTACTGAAGAGCCCAGAACTGGACACAGCACTCCACATGTCCCTCAACAGGGCTGAGCTGAGGAACAGGATCACGTCCCTTGAACTGCAATGCTCTTCCTAATGCACCCCAAGGATACCATTGACCTTTTCGGCCATAAAGACACACTCTTGGCTCAGGGACAGCTTGTTGTCCACCAAGACCCTCAGGTCCCTCTCTGCAGAGCTGCTTTTCAGCTGTCAGCCTGTGCTGGTCCATGGGCTTAATCCTTCCCAGGTGCCTTTGTTGAATTTCAGGTTCTTGTCTGTCCATGTCTCCAGACTGTCAAAGTCCTTCCGAAGGGCTGCAGAGCACTCTGGGGTATTGGCCACTCCTCCCAGCTTTGTGTTTTTATTCTTCTCTGTTAAAAAAAAACAAACAAACAAAACTGAACACTCTGCTACTGAATAACATGTTGGGTCATCTCTGCCCACCTATCCTTCCTTAAAAAAGAGATGGTACAAAAGCTTAGATCTTTAAATAAAAATCAGCATAACATTCATAAATGCATAGGACATCAATAAAATGGTGAACAAGGATATAGTTATCGATTATTAAATATTATATATGAATAAGATATTGAAAGCTTTCATGGACCAAATTCTTCATCTGGCTAGGTGAATGGCACCATCTGGTGGATCTATCCTTTGGAAAATTTTTCCTGGAAAGTGAAGTCATAACTTAGAGGCTGTTCCTCTACCATAAAACTGAATATTTTGCAAGAAGTGCTAAAAGTTAAATAAGATGCAAAGAAATGTAACAGTTATCAACAACGTAATTTTCACCATTGTTCATTTTGGAAAATTACAGTTATTTTTTGCACAATAAATGCCATGTGAATAATAAAGAGAACAAAAAAAATTAGTCAGAAACAATTTATTAAGTATTTACTTGAACTCTGTTCATATATATAAGCACCTATTACAGATCCTATTCTATAATTCTGTGAAATAACTTTCTGAGCATGATAATGGAGTACAGGAAATTCAAACAATATATAGATTCAAGGATTTTTTGGGGGGATACAAATGTCCTTATTTGCCCCTTCATTACATTGCAACCCAGTCGATTTGAGGACTTCTGTAGTAGTAGTTCTTTCCTTTCAAATACAATGACGGTCATTGGTAAATGCATTCTGTTGGTTGCCAGCAGGATTGGGAATCTCAGTTGCCCAGTCAGTTCCCATGCAGGTCACACAGGTGACCTTTATCCACGGGAAATTTTGACAACAGTATATGCTGGCACTTCTGCCCATCATATCTGCCCTGCTACATCACAGAATCACAGAATCATTAGGTTGGAAGAGACCTCCAAGATCATAAAATATAACCCAACCCTAACCTCAACTAAACCATGGCACCAAGTGCCACATCTAGTCTTAAGCTCATCCAGAAATGGTGAATCCACCACCTACCCAGGAAGACCACTCCAATACTTTATTACCCTTTCTGTAAAGAACTTTTTCCTAATATCCAGCCTATATTTCCCTTGATGCAGCTTGAGACTGTGTCCTCTAGTTCTGTCAGTTGCTGCCTGGAGAGAGACACCAACTCCTACCTGACTACAGTCACCTTTCAGGCAGCTGCAGAAAGTGATAAGGTCACCTCTGAGTCTTCTTTTGTCCAGGCTAAACAACCCCAGCTCCCTCAGTCATTCCTCACAGGGTTTGTGTTCCAAGCCCCTCACCAGCCTCGTTGCCTCCTCTGGACACGCTCAAGCATCTCAATGTCCTTCCTAAACTGAGGGGCCCAGAACTGGACACAGCACTCAAGGTATGCCCTCACCAGAGTCCAGTACAGGGGAAGAATGACCTCCCTGCTCCTACTGGACACACTATTCCTGATCCAGGTCAGGATGTCATTGTCTTCTTGTCCACCTGGGCACACTGCAGGCTCATGTTCAGTCGTTTATCGACCAGAACCCCCAGGTCCCTTTCTGTCTGGGCACTGTCCAGCCACACTGTCCCCAGCCTATAACATTGCAGGGGGCTTTTGTGAGTAAAATGCAGGACTCAGCACTTGAACTTATTAAATTTCATCCTATTGGACTCTGCCCATCCATCCAATTGTTCCAGGTTTCTCTGCAGAGCCCTCCTACCTTCCAACAGATCGACACATGCTCCCAGCTTAGTGTTGTCTGCAAATTTACTAATGACAGACTCAATACTCTCATCCATGTCATCAATAAAAATATTAAACAAAACTGGCCCCAGCACAGACCCCTGAGGGACACCACTGGTGACTGGCTGCCAGCTGGATGCAGTACCATTCACCACCACTCTCTGGGCTCGGCCATCCAGCCACTTCTTAACCCAGCAAAGAGTGCTCCTGTCTCTACATTGCACTATTTGTAACTTATCAGGTAACTGGATGAACCAGATACACTCCCTGATCTCATTTCTGCCAAAGAGCATGCAGTCTATAGGATCCTTTCCTCATGCATGGTCGTCCCTGAGAAGAATATTTTAGGAACATATAATCTTCATTTATAATGAAGAGGAAAATATTGCAGATGACTTTTCAAAAATTTGCTATTATCCTGGATAAACAAATAATATTCAAGGCAATGTTAAATAATAAGTTTAACCAAGCTGAGTCTTTCTTTGTGTGGCCACGACCAGCATTTGATGTGTGCTTAATAGTTTTCAGTGAGAAATTCTTAGAATTACTTAAGGACAGTAATTTTCAACTACAAAATTCAGTTACCATTGGGAACCCCAGTAGTCCCAAGCATGCAATAGAAACATATTGAAAGTGACAAAAGAAAATTAATTAGACATTTTTACAAAATGGTCAAAGAGCACATTCCTTCTTTCAGTGTGGCCTTCACATGCTTATTGAATTTTAAGAAAATCAGACTGTGTTCTGCATTATATTTAGCTGCGATAACAAAGAAATGAACGAGCCAGCTTTCTCCACTGTCTTCCTATACATTTCTCCTCAACTAGTCCCCATTAACAAAAATTACTATTGATTTCCTTTTTTAGAAACTTTTGATGATTAAAAAAAAAATCATAGAGGCCTTCATAGTAAGGAAAATGAATAGATTAAAAACCAGAAAATCATAAGTCCCTAAGTCATAAGGCCTGACACTGCTTAGATTTCTCATTAAGGTGTCTATATTATTTAGTTAGTATATTTTTGTCAGTATCTTGACATAAAGCCTGTTGTTGGAACTGTGTGCAATGGGGCCAGGAAAAGCCTTGTTGTGATGCAGTGTGAAATATTTCATTTGCAAAACATTTCCAGAAAATATAGTCTCACATTTATCCATCCCATAATTGATTAAAAATATTGAAATGTGTCAAAAATAGTTATTTTGAATATAATTTTATTTTATAAAATAAAATGGAAAAGAGTAAGAAAACAGGAGAAGTAGGCTGGCTAATGTTGAAGAATGAAAAACAACTGCATGTGCTGCATCTTAGAAGCATTGTTCTGTGGAAGGAGACGCTATAAAAAGCACTTTTTTTTTTTTTTCTGTAGAAAGAAATTTAGAGAAAACAGAAACTGCCTCAGGTACATTTTATCAAGCTAGATCTAGGAAAGGTTCAAAAGCGGAAGACCCAGAGGAGAAAGAAACAGGAGCACAGGGGAGATGGTTGCAAAACAGGCACAGTAGGGTATGTGTCAGGAGAAACAGGGAGGGTAAGCAAATGTAGTAAGTAACGATGGGAAACTGCAGTGTAGACTGGATGAATTTCCTCTGTGTGGCTCACTAGGTGGAGACTGTGGGAATGGCATTAGGAGTATGGCTGGAAATTGCAAAAGGTATGGGTCTTCTCAGCAGCCAAGGAGAAGAGCTGCAGTCAGTTGGGTTAAAGTATCACTGTTCCCTAAATAAAAATTACTTCTAGCAGCACAGTGGATGACTAGGCATTTTTATTGTTTTGGATGATTTTGCTTCCAGATGGTAACTTGTCCTATGACTAGAAGCCTTAATAAATTTGAGAGGAAAATTGAGAACTTGCTGCTTTCAGATGCTGGAAGTTTGAGTACCTCAATGTGCCTTTGCAGATGCATGTGTTCCACTTAATCTAAAGGGTTCCAGAGTTGTAGGAAAAAAACAAAACAAAACAAAACAAACAAAAAAAACCCACACCAAAAAAACCCCACAAAAACACAAAAACAAAAACCAAAAAAAAACCACAAAAAAAACCCCAAAAAAACACCTGACCAACCAACCAAACTAAACAAAAAACAAAAAACCCCAACAAACCAAACTAAACCAACCAATTAAATAAAACAAAAAAAGGCACCCAAGAAAACCACCAAAAAACCACAAACAAAAAGTTATTCTGCTGCAAGATTGTTCGACTAGACTGCAGTATCATCATTTGATCTCATTTGTTGTAGATTTTTAGCAGTTAATAAACCAAAAATGAATGCTGAAGACAACTGCTGTCTTATGCCTGAGGCTTGCTACTAATTTTATCCCTGTTGATTTGGGTCTCATTTCAGGGATCAGTAAAGTTGACAAATGTGATTGTGGCTCTTGGGGCAGAAAATTATGTCAAAAATGTTTAGATTTGGGAAATAAATCATAATTTATTAAAGGTTGGGGGGTTTTGTCTCTCTCTAGCATCTGTGACACACAGGTTGAAGTACATTTCTAAAAACTTTTGAAAATTTTCTGAGCCAATTTCAAGTGAATTAGGTAAAAGTACCTTGGCTGCTGCGTCTTTGTAAGTGCTAAAATCTTCAAAGTGGTCTAATAAGTTTGAAAAATGTGATAAGAAACATAAGATCTTAAATTACTTGGAATCTAAGCACCCCTTTTTTGAAGATGTTAAATGTCTCTTTGCAAGGGGGAGCAAAATATTTTGGATTTCTCGTATTTATCTGAGATAGGTGACACGAGGTTTTGTATTTTAAGAGTTTCCATAGAGTTTAATCACATATTGTGGATACAGAATGCATTTTCAGTTAGTGATTTGAAGAAAGAAATGCTTGAAGAATCATTCAGGCAATGCTTTGAGTTAATATTTCCAACAAAAAGGCTGCTCAAAACCAATTGATAGCTCACAAAGTCAAATATGAAAATTTAATTTCTATACATTTTCTCTGGATAGTTATCAACCTGATGGGAAACATCTGGCTTTATCTAGAGTGACAGAGCTAGATAGATTTTGAATTTCAAAACAACAGGAGTATTTAAATATATGATCCTTTGCTATCCGAGGTAATGACAAGTTTGTTGTTAATTTTAGGATGAACAGGATCTCAGCCTTCCCTTTAAAATGGGAAGTGCAGCATAAAATGAGTTGAAAAAATCTTAATTGGCTAAAAAATCAGGGTAATAATTACACCTTGCTTTTTGACTAGCTTTGAGAAGAGTTTCTTTTGTCAGCCATGGCTAAACAAGAACTGTTAGGAGTGGAGGTCTGGACTTACCTCTGGCACACAGGGAAGAGTGGCACATACATGAATATAGCCTTTAATACCACCTGGAATAATGCCAAGAGCACTGGCTGGCTCTTCATCTGATCTGGCATCATTCCAGTAGAAGCTTTACAGCCACAACCCACACAGTCAGTATAACACAGACCGTCCCATGAGGGTTCAAGCTTATTTTTAGGCAACAGATGAATGAAAATTTAATTGATAAATGAACACTGCCTGTATTTTGGGATGGGCACGTACATTAACTTTTAGAGTGTTGAGATTGAAGTCTCAAGTGCCTGAAGTAAAGCAATAAAACTTCAGTACCCACAATTAAGACACACTGATGAAAACAATAGCAATTTTAAAGTAGAGCCATCTGTAAACAGAGGAGGAGGGGGCTTTGTCCCATACCTCAAACCTCCTTCTCCATATTCTCCATCATATTTCTTAGTTGCCACTACACTGCCTTGAATCTCTCTTAAGAGGTTAATGAGTCACAAAAGGCAAGAATGCTACTGAAGTAAATTTTGTGTCAGTAAAGAGTTCACTCACTTAAAAGCTCAGTTCAAGATATCTTGAATCTATTTGCCAGTTAAACAATTATACATACATAAAAAATGTGTCAGGGAAAATTTTTAATGCAGTAGTCCAATATATGTATAAGACTCAACATCTCTTTTTTTTTTCTACCAGTAGTGGTCTTATTCTACCTATCATAGATAAATGTATGTCTTTCAGGCTCACTTGATAATATTGTTTCATGTTTCTGAAAACATAGATTTCCATTGATCAGGAGTCCTCATACAGACAAACTGCGATGGAACATAATGAAAGAAAGAGTAACATTGCATGAGTCAGGAAGCTGGAAACAGAAAACAGACATATACCCTTGTGAATGATTAAATGAAATATAAAAGTGCATAAGCAGTCGCATGTATGAAATTTTCCAGAAAGATGGGCAGTACAAATTTGAATTTCCTCAGGCAAAAAAATCATCTGAACTGACAACTCCCACAGCATACCTGAATGTCTTCCACTCCTAATGCAACCCTGGAAACAAAAGCTTTCTTGCTCTTGCCTGTTTACCATTTGCAAAACTGCAATGCTTTTCATGTATTGATAAGCATTATGTTAACTTAAAATCATATTTTTCTTCAGGTTTTTCGTTTGTTCCAAAAGCTACACAGTCTTTCAGTTTTTAACAAACTGACCAAAGAGAGTATTGATTATTTGCACAGCCACAGGTTGCTAGATTCTTTCTTCTGTCAAAAAATATCCTCTCTCATAAAATATCATTTAAAATAAGAAATATTTTGTAATTCTCTCAGCTCTCAAGTTGTTATTTGACTGCTTCTTCACTGTAGTCCGTAATTCTTTCAAAGATATGAATTTGAGGAATTTGAAAAACAGAATGCGCTGCTTTATGTCTTACTTTGGTCTTCTGCCTAATGCTACATTTCCAAATTATATATATTATTATCTCATGATCAATGATGTAACAGAAGATATCTCTATTGCCATCACACTACAGAACACCAAAAGTCACTGCACATTAAACTTAGAACAGTATCTACCACTGAGGATGTGAAGGTTCCTGTTTTCATTTTCTCATGGAGAACCTAAGAAATAGTAAAATATTTTGTTGAGCAACAGTCTGGTATTGAATTAACAACAGGACCAGATCTCTCTGTTACCATCTTTGGCTTCAGTCTTTCGTCATGCTGAGAAAAATTCTTCACACAGTACCTTGAAATTGAGTTGTGCCTAGTAAGGCAGAAAAAAATGAAAAGCATGTTTCTGTGACCTTTTGGCAAGGAACATCCTCCCAGTTATGCCTGGGAAGTGCATTCCTCTGGTGAAACATTGACATTTTCTTTGGTTCATTTGACTCTTCCTAACAAAACTGGATATAAGTCCCTATTCTGGCAGCACACAGTC
This sequence comes from Phylloscopus collybita, assembly GCA_027886175.1. Classification (NCBI taxonomy): domain Eukaryota; kingdom Metazoa; phylum Chordata; class Aves; order Passeriformes; family Phylloscopidae; genus Phylloscopus; species Phylloscopus collybita. The sequence goes on along the minus strand of JAJNNQ010000075.1, from coordinate 77,470,176 downwards.
CAGAAATTTGCCTGCTGAGAAGAGGTTTTGTTTGAGGTTTTGCTTGAGGTTTTGTTTACTATTATCAAAGCATTTAATTGGTACAAATTACAAAGCAAATACAAAATTGGGTTTACTGTTCAGATCAACAAAAAATCAGACTGATATGCTAGAAGGATTTAAAATGATTTTATGAAAAAAAAAATCAAAAACGAATGCAAGTACATGAAAAGGAGAGAGCTGTCACTCTAAGAGATTTGAGATAGGAGAATCATGCTCAGTTTTAAGTGTGTATATTTAAAATTTCCATATATGTAATATGACCTTCTGGTTTGAATTTCTTCTCTCCTAATCACTAAAATATTCTCTTTTCAGTGCCATGAAATTGGCCAAATACGTGGAGTTGTACTATGATAGCATTTTCTGTCTTCTTCAGTTAAAACTTCATAGATTTTTGCTAATTAAGTTGCAACTGTTCCTGATGTGAAATAATAATGATACTTATGTAATGCTATAGTATCTAAAGGCTCTGAAAATAATGTGATGTCATACTAGGTAGTAGCATGATGCAATAGAAACAGAGCTGTGTGACGAAAAAGTGTGAGATGAGAACTTGGCATCCAGAGCATTTGAAACCCTTGTGGTTTCAAATGAGCTCTTATCAACTACCTATTAACAGTAGCACTGCATCAAGTGCACACCTACCCTCCACCTTAGCTTAAACCCAAAATAATCCAGTTCACACACTGAAAGACCGTACTGAGAGCAAGGGAAAGCTCAGTAGCACACTCCTGAACCAAGTTAAAACACTTCTATCATAGCCATAAGAACAAGGATACAATAGTTCTCTGAAGGGAGGGAAGTCTGCTTATGCAATACATGTCATCACAAAGCTGGGGTAGAAGGAATCTCAGATTCACTTAATGTATTTCTGTGAGTATCACCACATATATGTCATTCCTAATGGATGTCTAATCTGCTCTTGAGAACTTCCAGATGCTACAATCTCTCTAGTAAAAGAACAAAGTGGAATTAATCATATGCTTACCATTAACATGAGGGCTCTATTTAAAGTCTGTCCACTTGTAACCTTAATACCTGCCTGGCTTTTTGTTGCCAGTTGTTTGTTCCCACTCTCTCTCAAGAGTCTCTGCTGCAAGGATGATTCAGCTGCATGTTCGAAGTCCACCAGCTTCTGTGAATTATTAAGGAAATCTGAAGCTGACCTCAGTTTGTACCTTTACAAGCCATTGGGTCATTCCTACAACAAGGATGTGACTCTAAAAGGGAGCACAAAGCTCAGATGAGAAGAAGAGTCACCACAGTCAACTCTGTTCAAGCGGTCTCTGTTCATCCATCACAAACTTCTGACTCCCTTCAGTTCCTTGTACTGTTCTTGTAGAAAAGGAAATTAGTTCATTAGCTTTGTTTTAGGAATAGCTTGTCTCATTATTGTGGTGAAAAGTAAGAGGTATTTCAAAATGGTATGTTTCATGGTGTAAATTGGTCATGTGTAGAAATCAGACCAGGACTTAAACAGGGGCTTATTATCCTGAGTGTTTTCAGATGCTGGATTTCTTCCCCACCCTTTTTTTTTTTTTCCTGAAATACCATTTGTGATGGAGGTGCCTGATGTCACCTGAAGTAGCAATCCCTCTTTTGCAATTTCTCTTATTCTTGCAAATGAATTTGCATGAGGGGAACTTCTTGTCTGAGGATATCCATGTTGTTCCATGCTCTGGAGCCCCTGTAGTAATACCCCTATGGTGGGTACGTAGGGTTACTCTCTCACCACAGAAGGTTAGTGTAGTTAGATATTGATGTAGAGAGCTGTGTAGAATAGTATTGACATTATGAATTAAGTCACTGAATGAATCAGATTGCATTTTAAATTTTAATGTAAATGTATAGAGTAAAATTCTATGGATTCTTCACTACTTTGATCTTCAAGTAGCAGGAAACACTTCAAAGCAATATTCTGATTAAATAATTAAAGTCAGCAACCTTCACAGAGAATCTCATTGCATACTCTGTTGTGTAGAAGTCACTGATGTATTCTGAAATTCTTTTTGCATGTTATCATGACTCTGCCTAATCGAAGATTGCCCTCAGGATATTTGTAGATTTTGAGTAGGAAAAAAAGGGGTAAATACAAAAAACCCCCACATTTTAAACAGGTAGGAAAAAATCTGATACAGGCAATGCAAACTTTAGAAGTGCTCAATCATCAACATCTCCAAATGTCTTTTCCTTGAAATATTAACACATAAATATGTAATTTACTTACCAATTCTTGAGCCTAAGTGCATGACTCTAAATATAATATATCACAAGGGAAAAGGCCTTGATAAAGTTCTTTATTTCATTCAAAATTTAAAATATTTTTTCACCAAATACTGCTGTAGAAATTAACTTTGCTTAGCTAAAAATACCTTGGTGAAAATGGAATTTATTATTTCTGAACAGGTCCAATATCTGTTGGACAAACAGCCCAGTCTCCATATAGTTTTAGAACATCTATTGAGATTCAAACCCAGGTCTCTTTAGCTGACATTCACTATGAATGACATTTATTTCACAGTAATTTTTTCTTGTATCCTCTGTAAAGCTTGAGTTTTCTTATTACTACATTCTGAATAAATCATTTGACATTTGAAGAACTGATGTATGAAACTCCAGCTCATGAAAACTTCAAACCATAAAATAGCAGAAGTAACATTATGACTTGCTCTCTCCTGAGTTCTTTATGTGATGGCCATTTTTGGCATACTTTATTTTGGGGGCAAGAGGGCTTGGAGGCTGTCAGGAGGAGGGTCACAATTTCAAGTTCTTTGCCACACATTAAGAATTTCCGGGAGTTCTTCCATGAGAAAAGAAAATGCTTAAAAATCCTTTATCTAGTACACTTTTATATGGCATGAGAAGAATGTATGTTGTTGAAAGGGCACACAGCTGATATTAATGAATCCTGTCCAGGTAAACATCATGACAACCATCAAGTTGCATCAACTTGGAATCAGTTCCAGTGTATCACTTTCCTTGCTCAAACTGAACTTAATACTTTGGATTTTTTTGAACATTTGAATCTGAAAAAGTATTTTGATCACACTGAAACAACTTTACAGATTAATAAACGAATAGCAACTCTTTGTGCTGTTATTCTAGGGTTGAGTCATTTTTCCTCAAGCTTTTGCATTTCCATTGAAGAAGGTATTTCCCAGGGCACATCCAATTTCCTACAGTGTTTTTGGAAAAGTTGTCTGGTTGAGACATAACATTTGATATCATAAAGGTTCTTCTAATACAACTTAAACCACCTCCCTGAAAAACTTAAACTAAGGCAGCAAAAGCATGTTTTTATCAGCACAAAAACATCTACAGTGGGAGATTTGCCAGCACAGCTATCATGATTAGAGAGTGTTCCAGTTATTTTTATCTCACCTATCCTAACCATGAAGGTATACTGGCATACTTAAGTCCCTGTTGAGTCATAGCCTGAAAAATAATCAAGTTGTCAAGATGATAAAAGCAGAAGTCAAAGCTAATTTTTTCTATTTGCTAAATTTCATATATATAAGAAGAACTTTGTATTGGTAAGAAGAAAACAGTCTTGAAAATAGAAAGGGAAAAACCACTCTCCAGAGATGTATTTCTCAAGCAGATAGATATTAAGCTTAGTGTTTGCTAATTGCTTCCTCTGCCATTCTCTTTATGCATCATTTCCAGCAGTTACTTTACCAGGCCAACTCCTTATGTGCATATTGGGTATAGACTATTAGCTGCTATTTCAAGCTCCTAATTTTCTTCAGAAGTGTAACCTCTGTAAACATTATCACAGCCTTGAGACTATGTAAGCAGCTGAATGTCTTTATAAATAAATGAATAGCCTAAATTAATAAAAATAAATAAATCAAATTATTTTTCCATGAATAACAGGCATTATTAGCTTAGCCAGACTGAGTTGCTTAACTCTGGCTGACCCCAACAGATGATGGTATCAAAACAAAAACAAAAACAAAAACAGAAAGGGAAAAGAAAATAATTGCATCACTGATTTCTTAGCTAAATAATTAGCTAAAACTCTCACAGCAGGTTTCCCCTGTTTACTTTCATTATCCATGAGGGAGATAAGGATGACCAGTAGGGAAAAAAAAAAAAGTGTCAACTTCCATACTCCTTGACTTGTTGCCAATATAAGTTAAATGTTATTCTAGACGTACTTGAAATATGCTTGATTATGCACTAAGTGCTTAGATTTGCAACAGCTGCTTTTAGCTACCAGCACAGCAAAACTATTAGTAAAAGGCTGCCATTCTTCATCAATTACAAAAGGGGATGGCAGTTTTGCTTTTGTGGCCATGGCTGCTTCTGTCAGCTGAAAGAAATATCTGTGTTCAGGGTGATGTCTGGAATGCAAAACAGGAATAAAGTGTGCTTCCCTGATTGTGTCTAGTATTCAAGATATTGATGGAGCCAGCAAGCCTGTGTTATTATCAGGGCTGCACAGCCATGAATATATAAACTGGAAACTGACTTTTCCAAGTAAAATATGTCTTTCTCACATTACTTTTGTAGGAGTCAGCGTCCAGAATAGATGTTCAAAACTTATTATTGGTAATTTTTCTATGAAAGATAAGCCCCAAAAGGGCAATGTCAGCATCTCTTTTTACAAATGCACATGTCTTCCGAGCCCTGGAGTTTTGCTGAAACTACTAGTGGCAGGTCAGGGGAAATATTTATTGAGACACGGAATCTCCTGATCTGAATTGCAATGTAGTGCTGCAGTGAGCTATAAATTTTTTTTTTAACTTAAAAAAAAAAAAACAAACCCAAACCCACAACTATGAAATGTGTTGATTAGATTTTTACTTGAATTCTGATAAGAAGATGGATGCTGTTTGGGTTGCCATGGTGCTATTTTCAGAATTGTTTAGAAAGAATATTGCACAAAGTAGTTTGTTTCTATACCAGCAGCTGTGCTCTCCCTTCCCCCTGCCCACAAAACAAAAAATTTTCCCAGTCATCTAATTTCTTTGAAAAGTACTAAATAATGCATATGTAAGGGTTGTGCAGCAAGATGATGACAGTTCTTCTGACTCCACAAGAAAATCATGTCTTTACTTACTATGAAGTAGGTAAAACCACCTTTGGTAGTCCATTACAAAACTAGTTCCATGAAAATGCACATACAATGTAATGTACTCATTTCCTACTAACAAAAGACAGGGAAAAAAGTGAACAAGAAAAATGGCAAAATCAGAGCCCTGAATTTCAAAGGAGTAGAGTTGAGGTAGGAATCTGCTTGACAGGATCATCAAAGAAATTATATCTTTGTCATTGGAGAAATTCAAAATTTGGCAGGATGAGGGCCTGAGTCACCTGATCTGACTGAACCTGTGATCTCTAAGTAGTGGAGAGAGGCTGCAGCAAGAGCCCATGGGACACTTGAAGTCCTGCTATCATTTCAACATCCCTTCCTTTCTCAATTAACCTTTAAAACTTACTCCTATCTAGCCTTCTCTTACCTCTTCAAAGCCTCAAAGCAGGTCACCCTCACTTCCTGTGTAAAACAATGCACTGGTACCACTTAACTGAATTTTGGCATTTGTAACCAAACTTAATGGGATTTGCAGACATAGTGTAAGCTGTATTAATGAGAGAAGAGATATCACCACCTCCATTCTAGTTTGTCTTTGCAATTCTATTGACTGTGCATTATTTTTTTCAGGAATCATATCTAAGTAAGTATTCTCATAGCATAGAATCATCTCATTTTCCTTTACAATGAAATAACCACTTTATCTAGTCCCAGTCAAATTTTCTGTATTCTTTGTCATTCTCTTAAGGTCAACAAACTAAACATAAAAAGCTCCGATTTCATGCTTGATTACTTTGAAAGACAGCAACAGCTCCACAGGGAGCAAGATATCCCTCCCCACCTACACTTTGGTGAAGGTAAAAGTTATTTCCAGGTTGAAGTAGTACAGAGGGTCAATAGTTTAGTCTTATTTAAAAACAAACAAACAAAACAAAACAGGAAAACAAAAACAAAAAACCAACCAACCAAACAAAAAGACCAGAAAATATAATCAATTAATTAAACTGTTTCAAAATTTTGGAGGGTCTAAACTTTAAAGTAATTTTTCAACAAATTTTGACATTCATAAGCAATTTGAAAAGCTCAAACCAATTTTGAGAATATTTTGAAATTTCTTTCTAGTACTCCTTGGAAAGGAAGAGATGTCATAAATATTGCTCTTCTTTCAAAGATTCTTTTTATTTTGGCAAAATAGCATTTTTACTGTCAGAAAAAAAATGGTAATTGTTTTAGAATCAATATTTCATAAATATTTCTGTTATGGTATAAACTCAGATGTCCTACAATTCCTTCCAGTTATTCTCATATGAACAACAAGGCTTTTATTAGTGCTATTTTTGTCAGTTTTGCCAACAAGTTAAAGATCTTAGGCTCCATTGTATTTGCACTTATTGATGATGCTCCTTTAGTTTTAGCTAGAATAAAATTCAGGTGAGTATATTTGCTGTGATTTACAGTATTTTAGTCCTCAACACCACTTGTATTTTTTCAAAGAAAACACAATCTTTAAAATTCCATACCATTTCTTGGGCTGTGTGAATGGTTTAACATTACTTTTTTCTCTTTCTGAAACATAAATAACTAAAGCACATCATTCATTTTTTCTGCATTTTATAATGCCTTACATTTAATAGGTGTTGCTTGCACATAAAAAATTCAGACTATTTTTAAATGTTGACTATCATAAAGGTATTTCCAAAAAAAGAAATATTGGATTTTTTTTTTGTTCATTTAATTACTCCGTGTAATAATGTAAGTATATATTTTAATTAAAGTGTCATGAACTATAGTTAATGTGATCCTTCCTCACTACCTTTGTGCATTAAAGATTTACAGCTATAGTGCCCTGCATTATTGCCTGGAAAAATATAATTTTATTTTAGAGTCTACTTTTAAAACAACATTGGTTTCATGCTTTGCAATAAAATAAAAAGCTTGTTAGATACAAAGAACAATGCTTGATAATACTGAAAGGATGAGAAATCAATTTCAGAAAACCCATTTAGAACATTAAGTATACATTTAAATAAGTAAATGACTGGAGGCATATAGAAAAAAAATACAAACCAACATGCGAGATCTCTCGTAAAAAAATAAGCTTTACATATTATCTGTTAGTTGAAAAAGATCTGACGGATGAGTTAATACAGTTGAAAATGCTGTCAGTGTGAAATGGATTATTTTTCATATTCAGTGCCAGCTATTTATCAGCCTTTTTATGTCTCCCTTAATAAAACCTTGTTTGTAAATCAACATTTCTTCCTCCTTTTGTGTAAAAAGGTTGGACTACCTGCAGCATGTACCCAGGAATATCTACACTAATAATCCATACGTGCAGGGATCATCAAGCACCTCAGTTGGTGACAGAATTTTCAGACAGTTTGATGGCCAGTGTCTGCTTTCTTCTTGTTGCATTGTCACATTTTTGTGTGAGGAACTATAGATATGGATTCAGCTGTGATATTTATTTTCATTAATTCACTTGTTATTTGCTAATATTTTCTTTATTTTTGAAGTTGATTTTAATGAAACTTGCAATCAGTTTAAGAACATGATGTGCCCATTAACTGTAAAAAGTGATTGCTAATCAAATAATATCATTTTGTGTTTTTCTCAGGAGATAGAATATCTCTTGGAATAGTTTTTCATTCTCAAACTGTAACAGGAGAAGCCTGATGCAAAGCAAAGCAAAGCGTTTTTCCAATGCTAGTACCAAACCTTTCAGCACCATGGTCAGTCCTCATATGACAAGATTACATGGTCTGGGCACTGGAAAAATTATCCTCCAGCTAACCGTCACTGTAATTTTCCTGCCTAAGTCATAGGACCTTTCACAGGGAACATCCCTCAGTGAGGTACCCCTAGAACTAAACTTTGACATGTCCATTAAGGTTCATTTCCAATTCTGAACATTCTTTAAAACTTGCTGAATTTCATAGCAGAAAAGCAGCAGCCTTAAAGCTCTTGCAGTATTCCATGGATATTCTTGAAAAAATGTCAAATGACCTCCAAATACACATTGCTGCTTAAAACAGGAATGGTGGAGACAACGCACATCACTGTGCTGTTTCTTGTGTAGGTAACCCTCACTCCAAATCAGCACTGAAAATTCCAACATTGAATGCACAGAAGATCGTAGGAAACAATTCTTCAAAGCTGGTGGGAAAGTCTAACAATGTATAAGTTTGTTTTGCTGAAGATTTTAGTTTGAAAACTATTTTAATTATGATGCAGTGAGGAAATGCAAGTAACTAGATTAACAACTGGCAGGAGGAACAAGATGCAAGATATTGCTGCAAACTGTTGCCATTTGCAGTGAGTTTTCTGCTTTCATGTGAATTTATTTTTCTCCATTGGTCCATTTTAAGTTGTAATGTAAAGAAAACTGCACTAGGTCTGGTCTATAGTTATGGCTGAAAACAAAGTGACAAGGTGTACTTCCTCCACAGTACTTCTGTTTCTTACTGAGCTGTATTGGAAGGGCAAGGGTACTCAAGTCTGGATTTTGAAGACAGCTGCCTGAATTATACACGTAATTTCATTCTACAGTAGGAATATGAATTCCAACTTTAGGAGATTGAAGTGCAGTTCTTTAATGTACTTAGAGCTTGGTTCACCTGATTTTACTGAAGATTCAAGAGCTAATTGAACAAACACTTGTTTTAAAGACAACTCCCATATTTTATTTTCATGGTTGTCTACTTTTTCACAAAGGTGTGGGGTATAATCCTTTTTCAAAATTTAGTATTAAGTTTTCCCAAACCTCCATCCTGTATGTGTTATATAAAAAGATTTTGCAAATAATGAATGCATCATAAACCATTTATAAGTATCTTCTGATGGTGAACACCTTTCCCTTTCTTCCCCTTTATGCCTCAGCTATTATCTAGATGGCTGCTAGCGTGGAGCTGAAGAATTAACAGTTTTATTCTCATCTTTTTTCCAGCCGAACGAGAATTGCGACAGAATCCACTGGCAACTGGACTAATGTGTCTGAAATATCCCTGATTGCTGCTCTATGACAAAAATATGATTACCTGTGTTTCTTTGCAGGAGCATATGTGCTTCAAGTAAAGGCGACAGATGCTGATGATCCCACTTATGGAAACAGTGCTAGAGTGGTTTACAGCATTCTTCAGGGGCAACCGTATTTCTCCATTGATCCCAAGACAGGTAAATCATTTATCAGCAACAGTGGAAGATTTAAGCTTTGGGTTTTTTTGATTCATGTAGGCAGTATCAATTAATAAATATGGACTTGGTTGATATGACCGAAATCCAGAAGAGCAATTTTCCACATGATTCAGTTTTGAGTATTGACTAGATTTTTATGAATTACAATGTGTTGTAGGAACAAAAGAAACATGCTCCTCCAATCAGTCCTAGAATATCTGAAATATATCTACATTGAACTATTATTTCTTTCAGTGCTTTTACATGTTTGTTTTTGTTTGTTTGTTTGGGGTTTTTTTGTTGTTTTTTTTGTTGGTTTGGTTTGGTTTGGTTGGGGTTTTTTTTGTGTGTGTGTGTGTTTTTGTTTTTCCTGATGATTGAGTTTTTCAACTTGGATCTTCCCAGCATTTTCACTTGCTAAACATACAGTTAGAAATTATCCAGCAATTATCGTTTTGTTGTATTGAGCTAATTTGAGACTATGAAAGAGTTAATTTCCTTCCCTCCTCTTTTCCTGGGGCATATTATCTTTGTCTGGGCTTACTGGATGTGTGAGCAGAAAAAGATAGTATGTTTAAAGAGACAGAAGTATTTGAGAGGTTGGTAGACATGTTAATTGGGTATCTTGTCCTATATTTCTAAATGTCATTCTTGATTCTATATTTAGTAATTCAGTTGAGGAAGCGATAGCATACATGGTGAATGACATACATTGTGGCATCCTGAGTGTGCTACAGGGAAAGTTATCCATATGCTCCTTTCAGCAAATAGTTTCACCTTCCACTGTAGCTGTACTTGAATGTCAGATTCAGGGCCTTTAGCCCTGATGGTGCAGTGCTGTAAGGCTGTGAGCACACCATCTCCAATGTACACATTCCTTTGTCCCATGCTCCATTTAACAGGTTATGATACTGCAATTTGCAGTGAGCAATTTTACTTTTCAAAGTAAAGTGTAACTTCTTCAGGTGTCTGGGGATAAAAGTAGTTGCCTCTATATTTAATTTTTCATTCCAGTTTTGTAAAGAATGGGTATAAATTCAGTGGCAAGAAGAAACTTTACTGGAGCCAAAATTGGAATTTTAGTAGAAGTTTCACAAGACAAAAATAGTAGTTAGTGGTACATGGAAGAAATATTTTTCCCATGGCACTTTGAATGGCTGTGTCTTATGCTCTCATCTGTTACTCAGTAGCGAGTCAACCACAGGTGGTGGTCTGCACCCTACTAGCCCTGGAACATCATAGAAACCTGGCTGTTACCTTAAACGAATTACTTATGTGCTAAAAGAATGGAAAAAGCTGTAGAGGAAGATTGGTGAAACAGCAGCCCAGTGTAGTTTAAAATCCTATACAAGAAAAAAAAAGCATACAGATTCATGCTTCTATAAGCCTCAGTAATCTGCTGTAAAGCGTCTTACATTAGAAAGTTCACATTATGAGAATTACTCATGGGTCTAATAATGTCTCTAGGGTTAACAGTATGTGAATAACACTGCCTGGGATGGTGCTTAATGATTTGTTCTAAAATCCGGAAGTCTGGGGCAGTACTACAGATCTGATCTTTCCAATTCTTTATTTTATAACTGAGGAGTTTATACAGTAGTTTTTCACTGCAGAGTTTTACTGCCAGAAATCTGTCCTGAGTGCTTTTGACAGAAAAGGGGAAGAGAAAGCTATTTTGGTACAATGACAAACTCAGAACTGCCAGCACATGAATAAGCATTTTTTATATTGTTGGCTTGTTTTGCCATCTCTTGCATTCCAGAAACAATTTTGAGACATAATCTTGTAGTTATATAAAGAACCGATGAACATCTCTACTAAATTTCTGCCCTGTATCATGTTTCCAAAAGTGATGGCCTGCTTAGATACAGTGAGGGATGAAGAGTGTTTAGTGACGCACCCCTGGAATAGTTTTCCTGGGATGCACCCTCTTCTAGCTTTCAAAGAAGTTGTCCATACAAAGTTCCTGGGTGACTAGCAGGGTCAAAGTAACTAAAAGTCTGAAAGTATTTCTGCCCCACAACTTTTCTACTTCCCAGAAGATTTGACTTGTCCAGTAGTACAGTAGCTGCATAGTAGCTGCATACCCAAAGACTAGAAATTCCACAGCAAAAGTTTATTAAGTTTATTTGGTTAAGAACCACCTCTTCTTGTGCTTTTTTTTTTTTTTTTTTTTTTTTTTTTTTTTGAAAGAGGGGCACTTCTTAACTGGTTTCATATCTCACACACTGCATAATACAATGAAGAGTTAATTTCTATTTATATTCTCCCTGAACTGACTCTTTTTTTTTTTTTAAACAGACTCCATTCCATAACAATAATCATCCTTCTCCTCCTCAGGGTGAGAAAGTCCACACAATATTCAGGAAGGCAGCTGATGTGGATGTATACAGCTGTTTAATAGCATTTCTGTTCTTTCTTCCTTCCCAAACTGACGTTGTTGTACACCACAAAGACAGAGACTCCAACTTCAGAAGGCTGAAAATGACTGTGTTTCTGGGAATCTCTTCCCCTTTATACTATTCTTCACAGAACAGTTTGATTGGTGAAACAAATATAAACTTCTTCAATCACATTGGTCAAACCAGAGGGACATCAAGGAGTCCCTCCTAGGGAAGGAATGTAAACAAATCTATAGTTACAAAAACGTCTCTTGTTTACAGAAAACTCTCTGGGAAAAGAGTTTCAGAAAACCAAAACATCTCAGGCATGAACCAGGGCTACACCAAACAGTTCCAAACATTGTTTGTTTCTTTAGCTTCTACTGTGTAGATATTGATCTCTTTGTGGAAATTTTTGTTAGTAGCTCAAGATCCCATTGCAAAGCAGTAACAGTGGAACCGCTGACCATAACTTTATGTGTGAAATAAGGATTGTGTTTGTCAAGCACGTAACATTACATATACTCTTTCCTCAAATCACTCCTAATAGGTGTTACAAATTTACTCTGATATGAAACTAGTACACTTCAATAGTTTTTAACGTCTGTGGGTCTGAATGTCATAGCTGCCCCTTTCACTCCTTGTCTTTATTTACCTCCTAATCTTTTTCCATCTTTTTCTTGGAGATTAGCAAACCATGTGGAAGTGGGAGAATTAGCTTTTATTGCTATTTCAGGGAGGTTAAATGCAATACAGTACCTTCTGGAGAGCAACTGTTTGAATTGCAGATTCTAAGGCCTCAAATCTTATATGTGGGGGGTACTTTTAAATGCTACAAAATTGCTTTTCTGATTTTAGTGTGAGGGGTTTTTTAGCATGAGAACTTCACTTAAAAAAGATAACCTTTCGTCTCTTTCCTCTCTTTTCTTATAAAAATGTCCATTTCTACCACTAAAATGTCCTTTTCCATACAATTTTCAAGTATGTTTATGAGGCCAATATTCTTATCTATGGCTAGATGTCACCCAGGTATTGTTAGACTTGGTATTCTAGTCCATCTTCTGACAGTTATGCTGTAATATAATTCAGTTATATTATTGAAATCCATATTGGTAGCAGCAGGAGTATTGATGTTAATATTTATGCAGGAGATTTTTCTCGGAACCTGTGTTTTCTCTACCACAAAAGTGAGTGATCTCCTGCTGAATTATGGGTCAATAACTTTTGAAAGCAAATCTTCTGGCCCAAGTCCCGTACATACTATTTTCATTTTTCAGCGATCTCATGGAGATCGTATTTTTCTACACATTTGATATTGATGACATCTGAAAAGACAAAAAAGAAAATCAAAGTTATTTGGTTCTGCAGTTGAATGATAATGTAATATCTTAAGGTAAAAGGATTTACAGAAACTCAGAACACCATTACATGCACATAAAGCACTCTATATTTTAATGACCCCTTGATTTAAATTTAGATATTATTTGTGATGCTGAAGTTGAAATACCAACATTATACCTACCTTTCCTTCCCATGGATTCTTACCTTTATTTTATTCTTCTATTTTGCTGGTAAGATAAGTCTAATTCACATCTGTCTTGTCCCTACGGACTGATTTTGGAAAAAAATAATATTTCTCGGTATTTTGTCTAGACCTTTGAAATAGAGTAGGCAGAAAAAGGAAAATTGCCCATGAATTGCTAGACATAAAAATTATTTTCATTGATTATTTTTTTCTGAAGATAAAGGCTTTTTGGTTTTTTTTTTTTTCCCAGAAAAATATATAGAAAGACCTTACACTTCCAGACAGGAATAAACAGTGGGTGATTTGAAACTTTACTACTGGAGGGATAGCCTGTTATTCATTTTCTGAAAAACCCCTGGTACACTTCTGAGAAAGTCACTTAGTTGTACCCAGAACACCTATATCAACCAGATAAACTGCATTTTTTCTTCATAACCTGCTGTGTGCCCATGTTCAGTTTTTTTGTATTTTTTTTCTATAATCTTTTTGAACTTCAGCAAAGCTTTTGATATTGTCTTTCACAGGATCCTTCTGGACAAAATGCCCAGCACACAGCTGGGTAAACACTACATCACGTGATGGGTGAGCAACTGGCTCATGGGTCAGGCACAAAGAGTTGTAGTGAATGGAGTGATATCAGACTGGTGACCTGTCACTAGAGGGGCTCTGCAGGGATCCATCCTCAACACAGTGTTCTTCAACATCTTCATTAATAACTTGGACGTAGGACTGCAAGGAACACTACATAAGTTTGCTGATGACACTAAATTGGGAGGAGTTGTTGACTCCCTTGGGGGCAGGGAGGTCCCGCAGAGTTTTAACAGAATAGAGAGCTGGGCAATCACTGAACATATGAAGCTTAACAAAGACAGTTCCAAATTCTGCAGTTGAAATGGGGAAACCTTGATTGTGTATAGGCTGGGGAATGAGGTGCTAGAAACCAGCACTGTGGAGAGGGGACCTGGATGTCCCTGTAAATGACAAGTTGAATCTGAGCCAGCAGTGCCCTGGCAGCCAGGAGGGCCAACCCTAGGTCCTGGGGGGCATCAGGCACAACATGGCCAGCTGGGCAAGGGAGGGGATTGTCCTGCTCTGCTCTGCTCTGAGTTGGGGCAACCTCACCTCAAGTGCTGGGGGCAGCTTTGGGTGCCATGATATAAAAAACACATTAAGGTCTTAGAGAGCACCCAAGAGAAGGCCATGAAGATGGTGATGGACCTTGAGGGGAAGCCAAATGAGGAGAAGCTGTGGTCACTTGGTCTGTTCAGCCTGGAGAAGAGGAGGCTGATGGGAGGCCCTATTGTGGTCTCCAACATCCTCATGAGGGGAAAAGGAGGGGCAGCTACTGATCTCTCTCGTGACCAGTGACAGGACTTGAGGAAATATCATGAAGCTGAGTCAGGGGAGGTTTAGGCTGGATATCAGAGAAAGGCTTTTCACCCAGAGAGTGGTTGGACACTGGAACAGCTCCCCAGGGAAGTGGTAACAGCTCCAGCCTGACAGAGTTTAAGAAGCATTTTGACAATGCTCTCAGGAACATGGTGTGACTCTTGGCATGTCCTGCACAGAGACAGGAGTTGCACTCAATGATCCTGATGGGTGACTTCCACCTTAGCATATTATGATTCTATAATTCTATGTTATTTAATTTTGTTAGTGTAAAACAGGAGGTCTTTCATTCCCATAGGTCTTTTCTCCTTTGAATGAACATACCAAAGATGATGTAAAATATTGTGGAACAATACAGTCTCCACAATGCCAAATTAAGCATTAATTAAGATGAGGAGATTCAAGAGGAGATCTAGTAAAGTTTATCCCATTTGCAAAAATATTCTTTTTCCAAATCTCATGAACATGAACAAATTTTTTGCAGTTTTATAGTTCAAAATTTCAGTTTGGAGCAAACTGCGTGCAGTATAGTACATGCCATCCTGAGGCTGGACAATGGTGAGTCCTAATAATGTTGTCATTATCATCATGTTACAGGTGGCAAGAAAGGAACTTCTTATAGAGTTCAATTTGATGGGAACTTTTAATAGGTTCCAGAAATAGCAGATTTAGGTCAAAGTTATTTCTAGACTCTGAAAAAGTATTATAAGCTAATGGTTCTTATTCTGGCTTGTTAAGACAACAGTGATTAGTTGCTATCAAGATAAGAACAGTCCTTAAAGTTTGCTTCTTGCCATTCCAGATCCATTTTAACACCAGGTAAAAAACCTGCTTTTAACACCAAATTGTTTAATACTAGAAAATAATACCTTCTAAACCAATAATAACCAGGAAAATCATACTTCCAGATGGTTTACTTTTCAATTTTGTATGTTATCTGCACCAATGTGTACCTAGACATTTTCTGATAACTGTTGTTGAATAAATAGCATTTTTCAATGTTATTCACATTTATAAAATTTTGACAAAGACATGTATTTTCTCCTACATATTTGAATTCAAGAAAAAGCCTTTAGTACCCCAAATATTTTAGCTTTATACAACCTCATCAGATAATTTATGTGTTCAGTAGTACCTCTCTCTTTCTCTCCCCCTCTTTCTCTTTCTTAGTCTTCCTTTTATTCTATATATTCTTAGCATATCAGAAGGGAGATTATGGCATATCTGCTTAGCTGTCCAAAATCACTGAGGAGTAAAAGTCATGTCTTACTGTGGAATTTAAATTACTTTTTATTAAAGGAAATTCCTCAAAATTTCCACTGCACGTTTGTGCTATATCAAGAAGACTTTCTCTAGAAAAGAAGGAGTCTTCTAATAAAGACCTCCTTTTGTACAGGGGAACATTGTCATGGCCTACATTAACTTGAATTTATTGTCAAGTGAATGATTGGAAACAATTGAAGATGGAGGCTCTGCAATGCATTGCCTTACTCTGTACAAGGCAGTGTTCCTCATTCCTGATTTGGTAAACCTATTATCACAGCAGTCACATCCCTAGTGAAAACACCTCATTCTCTTTCATCTATTCATGCCCTGATTAAATAGACAAAACAGTCATTTTGAGTGGTTTGAATAGCTGACAAACACCCTTTTGAAAAGCCTGAGTGATTCACCTGTTTTTGTGTGACCTCCTCTCATTTACCCATTCAGAAGGATTCTATTCCTGGTTCAAGAGACCCGGTATTAATTTGTAAGAGAAGACAATCACAGCCTACTTTATTTGCTCCTTTTCTTTCCCTTTTCTTCTCATAGGTGTAATAAGAACAGCTTTGCCAAATATGGACAGAGAAGTAAAAGAACAATATCAAGTTTTAATCCAAGCCAAGGACATGGGAGGACAGCTGGGAGGACTAGCTGGTACTACCACCGTAAACATTACTCTCACGGATGTCAACGACAACCCACCCAGATTTCCTAAGAGTATGTAGCATTTAAAAGCACTGATTTTCGAATAAGCATGTCTAAAAGTACTAATTTGGAAAAAAAAAAGTCCTGTAGATAAGAAAATGAGATCCCGCAAGAAGAACAATATATGATGAAAAAAATCAGATATCTTGGTGTTTTTTGTTTGTTTTTGGTTTTTGTTTGCTTGGTTTTGTTTGTTTGGTTTTTGTTTGTTTGTTTTTGTTTGTTTGTTTTTGTTTGTTTGTGGTTTTTTTTAATAATATAAAACTCAATTTGAAAGTATGAATTGAATGTTTAAGAGGATATATACCATCATTGGACAAAACCAGCCTGAGCTTAAGAGCTCATTTCATTTACACTGTAAAAATTATTTGGGAAATATTACTTTGTCAAGGGAAACTGCATGAACCCCTTCAAATTACAAAAGATTATAACCTAAAATTTCCAGGTACCAAAGGCAGAGCTATCTCATGCTGAGCATTACTGTTATGATATTCAGGAACAGATTTTTATGTCTTGGCCCAGAAGATTATATCTGCTCCTGAAAATACTTACAGCCTCAAAACAGTGATCATTCACTGATAATTTATTATGTTTCACATCAGTTAGCTTTAATGAAGCTTTTCAGAAGTATGCTCATTTAAAGACTTTCATTGCCTGTGTATGATTAGGAGGATTGTCACTTACTTGTCTCCATAAATTTACTGAAGTTTTGTATATTCCATACCTTCAAAATGTAGAAACTAATCAAGCATAAATCTTGATAACTATGCCAAAATAATTAGCTGCTAAAATTCCTTAGTAAGGCAAATTTGTATTATAATATATTGCATGAATCTGCAGTAAGATCACAGCAGCTTTTTCCTTGCATCTCTTCCTTGCCCATGAATTGAAATCCCACTGTATGTATTATGAATACCCCATAGGTATAAAACCACATCTACAGCTGTGAAGTTTTCTCTCATATAAAAATTATTCTTCCTTTACTCAGTCTGAAAATGCATTGTGTTTTTGCAGGCATGTAAGAAAGACCATGTTATGAGAAGGATCCATTTGGTCCTTCTGTGTCTTACACTCATGTCTAGATGGTAATCATCTAAATAGGCCAAGCAATACTTCATAAAACTTCCTTACTTTCTAATCATATTTAGCACTAATGGTGTCTTTGTATTTAACAACTCTCAATGTATTTTTCTTGCAACAAGTTGTTCCATTGCTTCGAAACTTATGTTAAATTTCAGTCCACATCCTCTGTCAGAAGTACACAGACTAATCATATATCATACAACAGCTTCCCTTCATTTGTTTTGAATCCATCTTTACACAATTGCCTGCATGTTTACCTCATCAAAGAATTCAGAAAGCACAGCAAAATATCAGCTTTACTTAGAGAATATGTTGATTTCTCCCTTTTTCAGTATGGGAAATTCTCTCTGAGTTAAGAGAATCTGCTCCTACTGTTTTGCCTGTACATGTCAGTCATATCCATCCTTAGCTCCCCTGGACTCCCTGGAGAACTTTGTGGGAAAAAAAGATCAGTGTTATATTATACCTCCAAGTCTTCTTGTGCCACAGTGGTTTGAAGCAAAATATTGCACATCATAATAGTTCCCTTATTTCATTCTCCAGGCTCTTGGGCATGTAACAGCTAATCCAAATGATTTGTTACTGTTGTGTCTGTTTGTTCCACAACTGCTTCTATAGCTAATTTAACCTTCTCCTGAGTCCTCTGTAAAGTTCTAGGATAGAAAAAAATCCACAGTTCTTCTATACTATCAATAAAGAAAAAAATGTATCAAGTTTTACATTTGTGATCTTATCTTCTCTGAGCACTTCTGTATCTCAGTTTTGGGCTAGCTTTAGTTCCTCTCAGGGTTTTGCCTCCAGATATCTTAAAAGACAATTATTATTAGCTTGTTTGCAGAGATTTATTCAAACTCATTTTTTGTCTTCTTTATTGTGGTTTTATAGATAAAGCAGGTTTTATGGTTCTTTCTATTGTTCTCTCTGAGACACAACTTCATTTTTTTTGAAAGATGTCTTCTTGCTTTTATTAGCTATGTTATTTGCCCTTACAAGTTTGCCTTTTAATGGATATGTGCATTTGCTCTGGGTCTTGTAAATGATATCCCTAGACAGCATCCACACCTCCCACAGTGATTTAACAGTCTCAGCTATCCCATTCAGAATTTCTATAGTAATATGCCCTCAGTTTTATTTATTTCCATTTTCCTATTATTATTTATTTAACTAGATAAAACCATCTTGTAATTCTGGTTTTTATTGTTTTTGCCCAAATATTCTATTTAAACTAATTATAGTTGTTGTAAAATTTAGAATAACTAGGGAACTTTTCCTGAATAGCTAATGTTAATACTGTCCTCTTTTTTAAGTCTTAGTTGACAAAGATTTCTTTTGCAACCATCATTATTCCTCCACTGATAAAGTCTGCTGTGACTTTCCTGTGTGTTTTACTCCTTGATAATATGCTGCCTGACTGATTTGCTTCTTCCCCATAGATATTGAGCACAGGTATAATGCTGATATTCTTTTTTAGCATTAGGCATTAAAGTTACCTATACTAGTTCCATTTTAACCCTTGGCTTTATATTATGGCTTTCTTTCTTCTCTTTACTGGTCCTTAGTTTGATTCTGCATGAACTATCACTTCTGCATTTCTGGCTGGGCTATAATTTCCTTTTGTAGCCTGTTCCAGTGAAGAATGCAGAATTTTCATCACCAAACCCTTTGTCTGAACTACATACCTTTGCATTTTTTTTTCTAATTTTTTGCTTTCCAACACCTGTAAATTATCCTGAACTTTTCACTAGGTATCACAATGGTCATAGAAGAGGTTTGAAACTTTCATAAGCCTATTTTTCTCATGGCCAAAATGAATTTTGCAGTTTTTAGTATTCTTTAACAAGTGCTCCGACATTACAATACTGTGACTCATTCCTCCTCACCACTTTTTTCTCTGCCTTTCAGTCTTTTTACTCTGATTGTACATGGTGAGTTCAAACTATGCTACTATGAATGTCCTTATCTTCAGGTTTCATTTGCTAGCCTAAATTTCAATCCTTTATTTTGTCAGACCTCTCATGGTATCTCCTTTTAATTTAATGACATGCTGCCAAAGCACTTGTGGGATTCTCCAAACCTGATCAATAAACCAGTCATCCCAGAGGACCTCTTTCTACCATCATTCCTACTGTCCTCATCCTCACTGCCCACAATTTCAGTCTTCTCCTTCCCTTCAGCTGGAACCTCTGCTGTTGGAAGTGTACCATGGGTACAACAGGAAATAATGTAACTGTCTGGAGACTGAAAACTCAGTACATTGGCAAGCTTCATATGCCCAGTGTTCACTCACATTCTGGTTTCCAGTTGTATATTTTACTTCCTTTGTTGTTAGGGGCCTTAGTATTTTATATTTTATTGTATACTTTCATCTACTGTGGTGTGCAAAAATTCACAAGTTGCAGCTCATGTCAATGGTTTTCATGACACAGAGAAATCATGGAATATAAAATAATCCTCTTTGAAGAAGATATAGCCTCCAGGTCTCGTTTGATGCATGAAATGCGGTTATGACATCTTTGCCCAATTGTTGCTATGAAGAAGTAAAAAAAAACCAAAAAACCACACACACACACACGAGACCGAGCTTGTCCTGTACTTTGCGTGCTAGTAAGGTTGAAAACTTTTTCCTTCTATTATATCAAATGTCACAAAAGAAAAATTGCAGCAGAGACTCTCAACAAAACAGAAGAGAATAAGATTGGAGGTTTGTGTTGATATTGAAAATAACAAACACTTAACATGGCTGGCAAGCTAAAATGTCAGTATGGGGGCTCCAGTGTATTGGTCAAGCCTTTTACTTTTTTTGCATGTGTTACAGGCAACAGTCTCAATCAATGGGGATTTACTTAGCCAGCCTTGTTTGGTTAAGCAGTATATGAGATGATATGTAGCGTGCCTGAAATTCACAGAGACACAAGACTAATTACAGCTAAACAATATAACTAAGAGAGAAAAAGTGGAGTATGAATTATATGTCAAACATAGTAGCTGTATTTTTTTTTTCCTTGAAAACATTGCAATGATTTGGAGTAATTACCTGCCAGGAAATGGAGTTTGCCATTTGCTTGGCTACATAGCTAAAAGGATACTCATGCAGAAATTTAGTTTATGTGAAAAATGAGTCTTTAAAATCCAGTCAGTGTAGGTGCCAAGTGCAGGCCTGGCAAGAAGTCAGGACCCCTAGGTGTTGTTGGGATTGAGACCTTGAGTATCCCATTGCTCGTCGTTGGTCAACAAAGCCAGGAAATGCAGACTGAAAAACAGGACTAAAGGTCCCTTAACACAACCTGCTGCAGGATTAAGTTTTTGTATCACATAATCACGACCACAATTTTGCAAAGGACTTATGCCAAAGAAGCCATGCTATAGATCACCCAATCAAATAAGACAATACTAAATTTCACAGAATAAAGCTTAAATTTATTTTCTGAACTAAGTAAAGCTGGAGAAAAAAAAGAGATTTCACAGCAGAAGTAGGAGAACATATATTATTCATATTTGGAAGGAGCTACATTGATAAATAATACATTACAAGCTTGCAAAAAAAAAAAGTACCCTGAAACACCTTCATCTCATTGAGGGTCCTTTAAGGAGACAGGCAGGTTTGGATGGGTTATCAGCATCCAGTGATGAAAACCACTGACTCTCCTGCTGAACATGGAATTTTTTATTTAGAACCTGTGCTTTTGAACGTATTCAGTGGGGAACTCCCACCTTGCATGTCTCCTAGTAATGAGGAATGTAATAGAGAGGAAACCTCTGAACATATATTTCTGTCAGAGTTGTTTGACCTGCGGGTATCTATTGGCCCACATTTCAGAAAACTGACACTACAGTAAATGGATATTTTCTTTAAAACTAGTAGTGAAAAAACTAATCTTAATGATTTTATTAGTAAAAATTCATTTCCAGAAGTGTTGTTTGTCTTCTCTGGCTCTTCATTATTACAGCAGCTTTCTGCATTGCTGTGTGTGTTTCATTGTTAAAAAATGAACTTTTTTGTAAATATCAAAATAAATATTTCATACCAAAGTTTGATTTTTACCAAAACAAGAGGGGAAAAAAAACAAAACACAAAATAAAAACCCACCCAAAAAACACTAAGGCAAAGACTGAAAGACTGAAAAGCTAAGGCTAAGTGCTTTTCCTATCATAACAAAATTCAAGCAGTTGAACAAAAATTTGGTATAACACAGCATATGTTATGCCTTTGAGCATAGAGAAGTGGACAAAAGCTGTGTACGTGTAGGCATGCATCCTGATCCAGAAGGGGAATGATGGCCTTTCTCTCTTAGCTACTTACAGACATGATAGCCAGCTGAGTAAAAAGATATTTCAGCACATCATTCTAAAAGCTAATGGGTTAACCTTTAACTCATCAAGCAGTGGACCAGTCTGAGCAAGCTTCCAGCAGTGGCTTGTTTCCAATTCTTGAAATAAGCTTCAATAAAAAATGGATGGGTTATATTTACTTCAACATTTAAATGACAAAACCTGCATAATTAGTTGGTATAAATTATGCTTTATGGAATCAAACCAATTAAGTGAAGCCATGGATTCATATTTTGTAAGTTTATTATGCTTCACTTTCCCAGTCTCTTTCTTTTGTTCACTGCTGACAAAGTGAGTGTGAATGCAATTTAGAGAAATAAACCTTATATGCTGAGCAATAATAACACACGAGAATCATTTTAGTCAAAGGAATAGTATGTCTTTTTATTTTAATAATGACATAAATATATTTTTAGATAATAAGGCCCTGACATAGAAGAAATGTAATTGAATTTTATAATTTATACAGTTTTTATTGTGATATTAGCAAATAAAAGACTGTTTTAAGTGTCTTATGGAGTCAGCAATAAGTTTGGTTACTTTTTAAGGTGACACCTCCTGAATTTGCTTTTTTGAACTCAAAAGAACTATTCGGATAAAGCTATATTTTATCACATATTTCCAGCTAACAGAAGTCAATTTTGTGAAAGAATGATTGAAAACTTTTTCGAATAGAGGAAAAATTAATTAAGGTTTGAACCCAATACTTGAATTTTGTCTACTTGTGCATGTCTTAGCTTTAAAAAAAATGCGTCTTTGATGGTCAGAAACCATTATCTCAGGGCTGCTTTGCAACCACATTTAAAATATACAGACAGCTGTACAGAAAGTCCTAGACATCACAAGGGCTTCTTTTTTTTTTTTTCTTGTCATTGGTCTTTCCAAAAGCATCTCAGGGAAATCCATCAAAATAGTTTGCAAATTTCCAGAATTTTTTGGAAAAATTCCAGAAATGTTTGTAAACAGAAACACAACTATTCATCTTTCTGGTAGTGACACCTCAAATAAAGCAAGGTTAAAGGATCATTCCCACTACCTTGCACATCAATCCATACTGTAGGAGCTTGCAAGCAATTGGATTTGGATTTCAACAGTGACCAGTACAGTGCATTCCACAGAATATATTAAATCCTCTGTTGGAGACAGCAGAGGAAATAATAATCTTAGAGAGAAAAGTTCATAAAATAGACAATTCAGAAACAAATAGGAAAGCATCTTTCATTTATGCAATTTCAAGAATTTCAGTGTAAGTGAAAAAGACTTTTACAAACAAAAACTAGCCCTTTATTCTCTTAGTTATATAACCTTGGCATGGCATTTGAATCTTAATAGATTATTAACTAGAGTTAATAGATTATTAACTGCATGATCTGCTATATACATATTATGTATTATATATTAGGAGCAGCCTTTGCATATCATTACCCTTTAGATACATTTATTTTCTGTGATTATTTATTGGTTGGCAGCTTATTTTTATAGGCATACTGTCAAGTACTACAATCTGTAGAAATATTTAAAAAGAAGGAACAACTAAGTGCTGAACCAGGAATAGCCAGCCTATATATACTTATGCATACACACTTTTTAAATTGAAAATTCTTATTTATATATTATTGGAAGTTTAGTACATCACAGGAATTGCATATGCATTAATTATCCTAAATTTTACTAGACTAAAGCTGGTCAGTTTTTAACTTAGTAAACTAAATGTGGCTGACTCCATTCTAGTGGCTTTGAACAAGTCAAGCTCAGATTATATTGAAAAATTGGTTCGGAAGCAAAGTGCAAGCAAGAGGTTTTCTGGTCCACAAGAGACAGAAAGGAAAATATTTTAGTCTATTGCTTTGGATGTGTGGTTTGTGAGAGAGAGTGGTATTTACTTTTAAAGATTTCAGAAGAAGGCAACACAAATCCCACCCACTAGTGCATTAGAAATCTAAAGGAAAAGATCATGCGATTAATAAATTATTCTGTTCACCAATCTAAGAAATTTAAATAATGAAAGCAGAGATTTGATTTAAACATAAGTGAGGAAGATTTATTCCCTCCTTACTTGGACAATTTAGAACCAGAAAGCTTACCTTTCTTTAGGTAGAAAACTTACTCAGGATTAAGGTTCAGATCTGCCTAATTAAGCATTTTAACAAGACTGAAGGAGTTTCTGGGAAGTAGTTCTACTCTCTGTAATTTAGATATGGAAGTATAGCTTCTCTTGGTATTTCTGTTAAAAGTTGTGCTTTATATACAGATTTTGCATCTTTGTTGGCTCTCAGAATGAAAATGACTCTATCTTTCATTGATTAAAGATTTTGCCTGGCAAACAAGATGCCCTCATTCAGTTCCAGCAATTAATTACTTATGTTACACCAATTGGGAGATATCTGCACAGGACAAGTGGACAGATTCATTGCAGACTAGCCTGCAGGCAGAGATTAGTTGTGAGACTGAGACAGAACTTGCTTTGAATCAGAAAAGGAGGGAAGGTCAAATCCTGATTTTTCCATCTTTAATTTTCTAACCTCTATGCCATAAGACATAAAAGGAGAAAAGCACCATCTTGGTCTTGTAAACCAAGACTAAACAAAAACGACATTGTTTGATGTCAAAAAATCTTATGCAAGTCTGATTTTCATTTACCTGTGAGTTTTGAGTAAACTAAGACTTCATTTTTGAGTTAAATATATACTTTAACCAAACATTTCAAACAGTGATGGAGGATAGGAGTGCAAAGGCTCCAGAAATGGGGTCATGAAATTGCAAGCCAATCACGACAACAGCACTCTTTTGGATTGCAATACCTTTGATTCACTATTACTTTAGCATCAGTAAAACTACAATCAAATCAGTACAATAATAAATACCAGCTGACCGGTATTTGCTGAGGGCTCTTACAGGGATCAGAGGAGAATCAAGAGTAGCTCCTCTTTATTCTGGGTTCCTTCCAAGTCTCACACCTCTGCACTATTTGCATTTCTTTCTCACCTGTCTCATTCTCCTTTGGCCTCATTTTCTTCCTCTTCCTGTATATCCTTATTTTCAACATGCATTCTTGTCTCCACTCTCCTGTGAGAGACACATATTTACCCTTGATCTCATTTTCATCATATAACTAGATTGTGGCCATCTCCTCCTTCAAGTAGTTTTTTGGTGTTCTTTGGTTTGGTTTGGTTTGGTTTGGTTTTTGTTTGTTTGTTTGTTTGTTTGTTTGATTTTTTTTTTGGGGGGGGGGAGGGGTGTTCCCTTCCCAATGAAAAGGATTCCCTTCCCACTGTGAAAAGGATTTATACTCTGCTGAGTCACTTCCAGCTCTGAGTTTCTCCATATTTTGCTATACTGAAATCATGAGCCTTCACCATCCCATACAAACCCTTTACATCCTCATTTTACTTGTTTAGGCCACTACCCTGTCACACAGCTCAGTGACCCTTGCCTGATGTATCTATTTCACTCACTTGAGTTGCACATCTGACAGGTTGTCATAAAAAAGTGTATTTTTCTTTTCCCTGCACCATCATTTAATCAGTGAAATTATGGACATTTTTACATAAACTGAAAGAAGATATACAATGACTTATTACATTTTACTTTTCAAATCATAAGAAGAACATGAGTATGTCTGGGAAAGTTCCTGAAGATTTACTTTATCTGTACTGCTAGTCTTAGAACAATCCAGGGCACAGTTTTGACCAACACCAAGTAAAGCTTTCTCAGAAATTCAGGGCATTTGGAGAAAT
Source organism: Phylloscopus collybita (assembly GCA_027886175.1). Lineage (NCBI taxonomy): Eukaryota > Metazoa > Chordata > Aves > Passeriformes > Phylloscopidae > Phylloscopus > Phylloscopus collybita. The sequence continues at coordinate 77,444,514 of JAJNNQ010000075.1, read as the reverse complement.
TAGTACAGATTAGGAACTATTTTCTGCAGTCACTTTCCATGAAATTGACCTATTTTGGTGTGGGTAAAAGAATTTAATAAATGGAATTAGGCCATTTATATTGTCTGGCTTCTGGGTCACAGAGTACGACTGATACATGAAATTTCTTTGTACACTTGTAGCTTGTTTGAGCCTATACTTTGCAATCCAGGCCATCCAGCCCTCTTTGGGTTACCCCACAGTTAAGTAGCCTTCTATCATTATTTGTGTGAGTCCAACAAAAAGGAGTTAAAATATAACCTCTACAAAAATTTCTGTTTACACTTATGCCCACTTTCTCTTAATTTTTGCTTATTCCTTTCCATATCAGAATTCTTAACTCACTTTTAGTAAGAACTGGTTTTCCCTCCAAGGTGCATGTAACCTCACTAAAAACTCCCTGGAAATGTCTTCTCTTTTGCAGCTGTCACTGTTACATGTTCTTAATCATAAAGCATCTTGAAGAGTGAATCATTTTATTCAGGCTGAATAACTAAATTCCCAAACAAAGCATACTAATTGGAAGAAAACAGAGAAATAAATTGGAGGGGGAGATACTCAGTTACCACAGATTCTCAAAACACTTAATGTTTAGCAAATTCTTTGTCTGCTGCACTTATACTGTTTTTTAACTCTCTCAAGAATGCTTAAGTAGCAAAGGTTATCTGAGGACTGCTTGGAGTACATATTGAATGACACAAAAAACATGTTTAAAGGTCTAACCCTTAACTGCAAAGCAGATCATAAGCCCAAATATGGCTGTTTCTTTATACTACCCCTTAGCCAATGAAAAATACGGGCAACTGCTCACTGGCTGAAATGCAACGCTCTGATTGCACTGTAAACAATAGTTCAAGAAATACAAATGCACACAATAGTGGTTAGAAGTTAAATATTATCTACTTGTCATAACATTCTGTTGTTAATTCATTTCCTTCCTATCATCATCTCTAAGTGGTAATTGATCATTAACTGAAAGATTGGGTAAATTGTTTTTAAACACTATAATTATCATCATAGTAGATTAATATCATTAATGATGGTATTTTACATCTGCTACCTTAGGCAGAGAAGGTGCAAATAAATAAATTCAACAACCTTTGGGAGGAATCATGTCATTCATTCCACTACAATGTGTTTTCTGTGGGGAGTGATGAAGAAATTATTCATTCAAAACACAGAGAGTATTTAGATTGGATGCATGAAATTACTCTCAGTAACCTTGGTATGTCTTAAAAGCCCCATACATCTCCGTCTACTCTGATATTGAAAAGTAGCTAAGGCTACAGATTTAACAGCATGGGATTGCCTTGCAACGCTTTGAGAATTGGTTCCAAAGTGACTCACTGACAACAATGTCACTTGCTGTGTCACTATCAGTTCTGGCAGCATCTGCCATTTTCCCTGAAGTCCTCCATCCAAGTAAGAAATTAACATATACTTGCTTCATCTAACCATGGTGAGCTTACTTTCTGAAAATTTAGAGACTACAGGGCAACATAAAGTGAAACAGACCATATGTAATTATCTAATTATAATCACAATAGTTTAGGGTCATGTTTTACAAAAATATCTAAGAACCGCAGTTGTATTCAGATTTTCAGCAGTGCTCTACTCCTTGTAAAAGCATGAAATGGGATGCCCAAGTACTTGCAACAATTCACATGTTCCTAATGAAAGCAGTAGGAGCTGAGCTGAAGATAGCAAGCAGTTTGTAACTGTCTTCTGTGAGTCCAAAACACATCTTTGGTAGATTTGTATAGAGAAAGCTATAAAAATATAAAGAAAAAGAAAATATTAGAAATATTCTAGAGTATATATTTTAAGTTTTGGCTTGAATTCATGACAATTATTTTATTCTCGGTGGCTTCTATGGAAAATTTGTTGAATTTGTAAATGTGATTGCCTAGTGCTTACAAGAGAAGGACCTGTAATTAAGCACTCACTACTTTTGCATTTCACTGCAAAATGGGCAGTATTTTTAGAGAGCTTACTTTAAACACATTATAAAACATAAACATCACTTGTGGTAAACTGAGCATACTTGCTATAAAGTATAAGAGAATACGAATGCAAAATATGCAATTACTATCCTATTGTATCCCTATTTTCTTATCTATATCACACATTATATCACAAGTATTTAAGGAAACTGCACAGAGTAAACCAAAACTTGAAACAAATTATAGTAAGCTATTATGAACTTGTACTTGATGATTTCACAGTTTCATCTTTAAAAGTGATCATTTTTGCCCTCATCCTGTGCCTGCATGAGGAAGAAAAGTAATATAAAGTTTAGGGGGGGAAAAAAACCAACAAAAATAAAACAAACAAAAAACAACAAAACCAAAAATACAAACACCACCACCCCCCAGCCCCTCCCCCCACCCCACAACTGCATGAAGTGTACCCAGTGAGTATGTAAAAAACAAGTTTTAACAAACAGTTTTTTGAGTATTTTTTGAGTAATACAGATCTTAGGCATGCTTTGTTTAGGTGATTTTAGGGATACAACAGAGGTGTGACTTGGAGGATTTAAGAGAGGAACCTAATTTCCTTAGTCGATGGAGAGAAAAATTATTCTTCCAGTACAGATGATTTAGAGCACCTGGCTTAGGTACTAAAGTAAATGGTTTAACCGTGTTCTTAAGAGTGAATGAATTGTAGCAAAAGTTGGGTTATTATATCTTGTGTCAGAGTGATAAAGAAAATATAGAAAGGCTCCGGCAAGGTATTTAAGAAGGATGTTAAGCAGAGCATTACAAACTCTATGTCCCATCCTTGAAAATGTACTTTTTAATCATTTTAATGTTTCACATGTATCTTTCAATTTAAATTTTATAGAGGGTATAAGTGTATTGATTTACTTCATGGTGATAGTGTGATCACCGGAATATTGCCAACTGACCTACCTGATAAATGCCAATTACATGCTGTCTGGGATCATGAAAAAGAAAAGGCATCTTCTCCTGAAAACTTTTTTCTGTCTATAAGGCATGCTACACCTTGATAATTCTTTATAATCACCATATAATTTACATAAAAACCCAATTGTTTCAAGCTTTTAGACTACATTCGTGAAAAATTATTTCTCTCATTGGATTATTTTGTTTGCTAGCAATTTCTAGTTACTAGACTGGATATGAGCAGAGAAATTCTTAGTTAGTATTGATACATAAAGAAACTCATCATGTGGAACTGTTTTTCCACATAAGTCCTCAGAATTACAGAAAGCTACACTGTCTAACATATGAATGCATTGGCAAAGTCAGATTTTTCACAACAAGAAGTGATTAAGGATCTTAAATCTACAACAATACCATCAGGATTAAAGCAATTACTCAGGAACTTGATTAGTTCTCTTCACTCTCCGAATATGGAAACTCCATATTGTCTGGAAGAAACTCTTCTGTATAAAGTTGAGGGATTTCTCAAAAGGAACATTTTCTTCCCCTCTTGGTAAAACTATGCTACCACACAAAGATGATTTAAGACCTTCAAACAAGATTAAATATTGTGCTTGCCTCAGTATTACAGAATCCCAGAATCCCAGAATCATTAGGTTGGAAGAGACCTTTAAGATCATCAAGTCCAACCCAGCCCTAAAACCTCAACTAGACCACAGCACCAAATGCCACATCCAGTCTTTTTTAAACATATCCAGAGATGGTGACTCCATCACCTCCCCAGGCAGACAATTCCAGTACTTTATCACCATTTCCATAAAAAACTTTTTCCTAATATCCAACCTACATTTCCCTTGGTGTGCAGCTTGTGACTGTATCCTCTCATTCTGTCAGTTGCTTCCTGGAGAAAGAGACCAACCCCCAGCTGACTACAACCACCTTTCAGGGAGCTCTAGAGAGTGATAAGGTCACCTCTGAGTCTCCTTTTCTCCATGCTAAACAACCCCAGCTCCCTCATTTGTTCCTCACAGGGTTTGTGTTCCAAGCCCCTCACCAGCCTTGTTGCCTTCTCTGGATGTGCTCAAGTGTCTCAACTTCCTGAACTGAGGGCCCCAAAACTGGACACTGCACTACAGGTGTGGCCTCACCAGTGCCAAGTACAGGGGAAGAATGACCTCCCTGCTGCTGCTGGCCACACCATTCCTGATCCAAGCCAGGATGCCATTGGCCTTCTTGGCCACCTGGGCACACTGCAGGCTCATGTTCAGCTATTGTCACCAATACCCCCAAGGCCCTTTCCACCTGGGCACTGTCCAGCCACACTGTCCCCAGCCTATAATATTGCAGGGGGTTATTGTGGCCAAAATGCAGGACTCAGCACTTGGACTTACTAAACTTCCTCCAGTCAGTGGTGGAGTTATTAAAAGAGGAGTCTAGGGAGCACAGCGAACAGGAGTGGGCAAATAGGGGCATGGCATGTCCCTGATGGTGTGGCATGGCAGTTTGAGCAGTAATTTGTGCAGGCAGGGCAAACAGAGTTGCAGATTTCCTCCTGCCAGTGGGGTTTTTAGTTTATTGTTTGTTGCGATTTTGCTGGTTGGTTGTTTGGGGGTTTTTTTGTTAGTAATGGTTTCTACGCGATCAAAAGCCGCAGTTAGTAAATGTGCATGTAGCCAAATAGAACCCTCCAAGAAGGATGTGTCTGTCCAGACCCCTTCCTGTGAGGAGTGTTTGAGTATTAGGACACACATCTGAGTGTGTATGGCTCAAAGCAGCTACTTCTATAATTATTTCTACATTATGTTGTTAACTAGAGCGCTCTCTATTGCAACAAGTATTCTCTACATAACAATCAGCACACCTTGGAAGCAAAAGCTGTGGGCTTGACTATCTTGAGATAATAAAAATGAACTCGTGTTTCCAATTTCCTGAACCCTTGCTCCAACAAAGGAAATATTAATCTCTGTGGAATTATTCTCTGACATGCAATGGGGAGATTTATTTTTAGAAAGCTATATGATAACACCACCTTATAAGTAGAAAAACAAACAAACAAACAGAAAAACAAAAAACCCCAAACAGCAAAGAGTTATACTGAATATTTCAGTATACAAAAATTATACCAGTATAATGAACATTACTTTCCCTTTAGGAAGGTGGAATGGAGGATGGCCTAAAAACACAGTATGCTAGCGTACCTCAGAGGGTGATAGAGCTCTGGCTCAGAACTGCTTGGAACTGCCAACTCTGGGGAAGCTCCATCATGTGAATTATCCTAAACTAGGGAAGGATCAAACTCAAAATGGTTTTATGTTTCTGCTCATTTTCCCTTAAAGTACCCTGACCCTTGGACACCCACAATCTCTGCAGCATTGGGAGATGCACTTTTCTAGGTGTGGACTTCAGAATCCACAGAGGAGAACCAGAAATTTTTAAGCATGGTTCAGTTACATCTAATGAGGCCATAAACCCTTACTCAGAGCAGTGTGTTGAAGACTGGAAGGAGTACTTCCATAACTGAAGATTTTAAAGCCCATCTCAGATCATGCATGACCTGCACCAGGCACATGGTGACAAACCTGGCTTCTTTTCCCCACACAATGTCCCAGCCCCTCTGCAGGGCACGGAGCCACATCTAGGAAAAGGATGAATGCATCTCACTGCCGTGATAAATCACATCTAGTTTTAGGAGCATCAGATGCTGCTATTTATTAGGCTGATTAGTTGTAGCTGATGTAGCAGGTTTAATGTATTGATTATATGCTTATATATTTACATTATCCTTTCCCTTGCCTATTACATGATAGTGAAAACAACAGTGAGAAAATATGAACTGTTGTCTTATGATTCTTGCTAAACTGACATAAATCATTGCCTTTACAACTCAGGTCAGGATAAAAATTAAAATGCATTGGTAATTTAAGAGAACAAGAATACTATGTTTGGGTTTCATAGTTTATTTATTTGTTTGTTTCTTTCTTTCTTTTTCCTGAGAAAACATTAAATATTTAGAAGAAAGAGAGATAAATTATTTTATTTCAATATGTTTGCCTTTAAGAATCATGCTATCGTGATCCACTGCAATGCAATACTTTGGCAACAGCCAGAAAGCTGAAAAAAGTACAGACAGAAAATTCAGAAGATAATCTTGCACAGTACAAGTATGGTGACAGATTAGAAAAATTGTTTGAACAGCATTTACAGCTGTTTGATTGAAAGCCATTATGCATTTAGCTTAAGTCCTTTGATGCTAACCGGGGTTATTTCTTAATGGTTGTTTAGCTGATAAGAAGTAATGATGGTTTTCATGTGCTATTCCTGTCAGACCTGAAAAGCTTTTTGGTAAATGATTGTGTAAACCCAAGTGTGGAAAAACAACAACAAAAAAACCTTTTTGTAAGTAAAAAAAACCAAACAAAGAAAACCACCTAACCTCTTTGTAAGTAAAAATCAAACCTCAGAACAGCTTTTGAGCTTTAAAACTAAAACTAATCTAATCATGTCAGAAGAACTGTAAATGTGTGCTGTATTTCAGTCAATATGACTGATTACCTGTCACTTACTCAGCTCTGATTTCTTCCCACTGTGCACTTTGGAACCATCTTTGTTTTAGAAACTCAGAGGCAGTGTGCATGAATTGTTAGCTCTGCCTCTGCATCATTTTCCTGAATGATTTTGGGGCTAACTAATTAGCCCTGTCAGTTATTTCAGCTTAAAAGCTCCACAACATTGTCACTCATTTATTTTTATCATCCTCACTGATGCCGCTCAAGATGAAACAAAAAGTCCTGACCAAGCAATATTTATTGCTACCAGCTTTCCTATATATGAAAATATCCCAACTTGCATGCAATATATGTGACTAAAATCAGCAAAGGGGAGAGCTAGTTTCAGAGTCCAGTTTTGTACTGCAGTTTGAGGAAAGTGAGGGCTTTCTCCTTTGGTACATCCCAGAAGACAGAAGCAAACTTAGAAAACACATTTGAAAGAGATTTATTCAAGTAGAAGAAAGGTTTTGGTTGGCAGAGAAGTCATATCAACAAAATTTGACAGAACTGTTTGAGCAGTGTAACCAGCTGCTGCGTGAGTTTGTGTGAGGTGCCTGTTCCATCATTCCTGGAAGCTGAAGAGAGCAAGGTTTTCAGGACCTTTGGGAGTAAAAGGCTATTACTCAGGCCTGTTTCAATATACCTCTATAGCAAATGGAGGTAGAAGTGTATACAGGCAAAATGGACAATAAAAAATGAATAATGCTAAACTGTCACAGCAAATCCACAGAAGCAATGTCTGATAGAAGCAGAAAAATAAAAGTCTACAAAACTATCTTTCTATTCTGTTTGATTTATAGCATATATTGATAACTTCAAACATCCTCCCTACAAAGATTGAGACTATCTGAGATCAAGAAGCATTTGGACAATAGTCTCAAGCACATGGTGTGGTTCTCAGGGCAGGTTCTCTGTGCTGGGTCAGGAGTTGCAATCAGTGTTCCTGATGAAATGAGTCCTTTCCAGTTCAACATATTTTATGATTCTAGGATTCTAGTGAGTGGAGTAAAAGAATGAGGTTTCATGCTATATATTATATTATCTTGAAGTTTTTTCTGTGAGCTGGCTACAATATACATTATTTGTTTTCATCTATTTTATTCTGAAAGTAAGTTGTCACAGTAGAACAGTTAACACCTCCCATATGCTATGAAGATAACATTAAAGGAGGGCAATGGCACTGTAATTACATACTACAACTTCAGAAATCTGACTGTGGCAGGGTTGAAGATGCTTCAGAGTTTCAAATTAGTCTGGATGACCACATCTTTATTGCCATTGAATTTCTAGAAATGACAAAATGCCAAGTCATTGAAAATAACTGATAAAAGCCTAAACAATCAGAAATGAGTAATTTAGCATTTCTTTCTAAGTCCCATATGATTTTCAGCTAGACACAATATTTTATAGGGAAATGTTTGTTTTAATGGATCTGAGTGATCTTCAGATCACTAAAAATAGATCAATTTGTCAAAGATGGAATAATCTATGATCACATGCTCTTACACTTTGTTTTTACTAAAATTGTGGATGTAAACAGCAAATGCTGCAGCAATGCTTTCTGTTATCAGATATAAGTGCCTGTAAAAGACCTAGACATCAAGGCTAGGACTATGTTGTGGAAACTTAATACAAGATCCTAGTGCAGGTAAAGGCCTATTCATCCTCTTTTCTGCACAACTTGCATAGCACAGATCTAGTAATATACGTGTTTGTAAATGACATTAATTATAGGAGGATTTGTTACTGTATCATGAATACTGTGTTAAAATTTTATTCTTTACTCAGAATCACTTAAGTACCACTAAGAAATAGCTGATACTATCTTGTCATGACACTATTTTGTGTCAGAATAACCTTTTCCTGCTGTTATAACACTAAGGAGTACAGCTTCCTTTAGTATGTTCCCTTGGAAAGAAAAGAAGTGAAATGATAATTGCTCAGTCTTTAGTAGCTCAGTCAATGGGAAATGCAAACCTATACACTGTGATGTCCAGAAGTGAATGCTGGTACAAGCTGACTTTACTTATGCAGATTTTCTCTAACAAAAAAAAGGCAAATTTTGCCTAGTGGTATATTTTGCATACTGACAGGCAGAGGGGGAAAGCAAACAGAAGAAATTTTTTTCAGAGGCAATCAAACAGACAATTATATAGGTACCATAGCCCAAATGACTAGCTGACAGAAGAGTGAGCGTGTTCCTTATCCAGCAGTGCTAATGTCATTTTTTTGTCACCTGAAAATATTGCAAAGCTGAAAAAGCTGACACAGCATGCATTGTAAGGAGATAACGACATGGAACAGCGTCTGCTGTTTAATTCAGTGGCTGAATGTGAAAGTCATCTATCCTGCTGTTCCATAATGTACAACTTCTTAGAGCCTCATTTTGTGGTGTGTAGCTGAACCACTGCTGGTGGAAATCTCTGAGACATCCCCCTAATGTGCCTCCCAATAGTCACAGTTACCTGTCCTGCTATGTTGTTGAAAAATAGGTGCAAATTTCCTCTGTCACATGTAGCAGAACCAAGCAGGGCATTGCTGATGTTTTCTGAAGGGACTGCTTTGTGAGAGTCACAAAACACTGGCCCAGGAAAACAAAATTAACCAAGGGAAATAAAATGATGGCGCTAGCTTTGTTGAGAGACAAGATGAAGTGAATCAAACATCCTGGGCACAAAACCAGCTCCAAAAGTTGCTGGCAGTTTTGATAGCAGAGACTGCTACGTGAAGAAAAGTGAGCTCTGCCTGCCCACTGTAAATACTGGTCATGGAGGTGTTCACTGGCAGCTGAGCAAAGTGACAACTCCAGCGAGAGGTGCAGCTGAACAGGGAATATGGGCACCTCAGGAGCAGTGGTATAAGTGAGGGAACCATGTTACAAGCCCAGGCCTGCTGCTACTGCTGTTGCTAAAATCAAAACTGCTGCCTCAAAACACTTTGAACTTTTTTGTTTAGCTCTATTAACTATTATGTCTAGCATTTTTCAATATAGCTCTTCCCCTGAATGAAACTATTTTCTCCTTACATGTCAGTTGAAATACTGATTTTAAAAGTGTGCAAATGTTTATTATTATTATTATTTTTTATTATTATAACTTGTAGTAAATAATCTGAAATGGTCTAAGTGGTCTAAGCTAAAAATTGTTTAGCTCTGAAATTTTAGTAAGAGCACCCTCTGGTGGCTCCTGTATGAACAGTACTCTATATCTTCCAAAAGGCTTTTCATATATAATACTGATTTAAAAAAAAAAAAAAAAATTAAAAAAAAAAAAAAAAAAAAAAAAAAAAAAAAAAAAGGATGGAAACTTTTTCTACTGATTTCTTCCTTTCAATCAATGTGAAAGACATAAGCATATTTTACAAAAAAAGCCCCAAACCAGAAACAACCCTACAGAAAACAAAAGAAAACAATAAAAAGGGGAAAGTGCTTATAAATATGTACTATCTATAGGTACAATTTAATTCAAGAGAGATTCAATCACATGTGAAAAATTAAAGATAGAAATATAGATAGATATCTCAAGAGATATAGATGCTAAGACCTTTGCAGTTGCAATGGACAAAATCTAGAATCTAGAGGAAGTTGGTAGAAAAAACCTGGAATATATTTTTCAAAACCTTTGTCAATTTCACCTCCTAATTTTAATTAGATTATTTAAGTATTTTTATTTTGCACAGACTCCATGATTTTAATCAGAAACACCTGTGTTAATTATCAAGAAATCCCAAGAATGACTGTCTACCACTTTGTCACAGGTATCTTCCATTTAAAAGTACCTGAGACCTCTCACGTTGGTTCTGCTATTGGACGGATCAGAGCTGTGGACCCTGATTTTGGGAAAAATGCAGAAATTGAGTACAACATAGTTCCAGGAGATGGAGGAAACTTGTTTGACATCACAACAGATGAGTACACCCAGGAAGGAGTCATTAAGCTGAAAAAGGTATGTGGCACTGACGGGTGGATGTGCCTATGACTCAAGTGGTAAACTAGGTAAGGGAATGAAGCATTTTGCAATTTTATGTCATAAGTAGCACACAGCAGTAGTGCTACATAAGTAATTCATATCTCTATTTGAATCCATGGGTGTGATCTTAATTTTAAAAGGCATTGCAGTTTAGTCTTTCATTTCACATACCACCAGGTATGAAGTTTCATAGATAATGTCATGGTGAAGAAGTAATTCTAATCTCTTTCTAGAAAGCAAAATTTCTCTGTTATGGGAAGTTTTCTACCTAAAACCATACAAAAACCACTTTAGTTCAGAGCATGGAATGAAAGAGTTCTATTTTATTTTAGATAAAATGTAATAAATTTGGACTTATAAGCATTTTATTTTGAAAAATTTGATTTTGTGTTTGCTATTTTAATAATGAAGATTGTAAAGTGCTACAGTGAGCACAGCTTTTATTCAGGGTAGTAAAGTCCCAAATGGTTGCAAATAGCTATGTCCTACTTCCAGTCCTGTAATAGTGTACCAAGTAGCTGGTTATCAGATAATCATGCAGAGAAACATCTAGCCATTGATGTTGCTTTAGTGCACTAGAATAAGTTCAAGATTACTGAATTTGTGAATTTTAATTTCATGGAAAGGCTGTATTTCATTTAGAATTTAGTGACTAAAGCACTCAGGAGGAGAAATCCAAAACAGGGAGTGTCACAGTTTAACCAGTTTTTATTTTCTGAGCCCAGGCATTTACATATACACCAACAGTCAACTTGCTCAGTAGAAAGAAATCTGAACCACAGGTCATTTTGAAAGGTATTTTGTTTTATAGACAGCTCAAGCTGGTAGGTATAAATTTTGTAAAAAAGCAAACTATTAGAAGAACACTACACAAGGGTCTGGGAAGGAAAGTATTCTGGACATGTATATTAAGATAAGCTTTAGGAAAAGTGAAGCTTTGATTCTAAGAAAATTTAGCATTTAAGTGCTTAACTTCCCTCAGCTCTGACCATAGATCTATATTTGCATTATATTCATTCAAATAATGGAAATGCTGGCTTCAACCTCCTGACCTGGGAAATAGTAAATTATCCATGGGTGCAAGATGATGTCAAGTCACTGACTCTTTTGCTAGTTTTAATGACATAAAATGGAAGCCACTACACTCACAGGAAGTAATTTGTCAATGAGACACAAACTCTTTGACCTCTTCACACCCTCCTTTTCTGACTAATGGTTTGAGCGTTCTGTTTCCTTCTAATGTGAATTTGTACACTTTGTTTCATTTTAAAAAACCCTTCTGGTCACCTTTTTCCCTCCATGCAGATGATTCAAAAATGGGTCCATCTGGAGCTGTCAGGCTGAGCAGCTGCATACCCCTCCATATGCACTGCCAGTCAGAAATTGCAATAAGTAGGAACCATTAAAAATTAATATTTGATCATCAGGAGCAGGTTTTTGATAGAATTCAGTTTTCCTTGCATTAGTCCCAAGCCTCCTTTGTGTTTCTTGTTTTTATACACAACAATAGAATTTTCCAAACTTGTGGTTAAGCATAGGTATTACCTACTGCTGGTTGGCAGTGATGATGTTGATAAGAAGGATGCCAGTGTAATTGAAAAGGCTCTGAGTCAATTGGTTGATTGGACAGGAGTGCAGGCAGTGTTCTGCTCAGTTCCTTCAGTAGCAGAGATAAATGATGACAGGAAGAGGAAAACCCACGTTATCAATAAGTGGTTTAGGGTTGGTGCCATTAGCACAGTTTTGATTTTTTTTTTTTTTTTTTTTTTTTTTTTTTTTAAATCTATCTAACAAGGGCAAAAGAACTCTAGTCCATGAAAGAGGAAGGGGAAGAAACCAGGGTCTCCAGAGATGAGCCTAAGGGTGATAAGCCAGAGTTGAGGGTGAAATTGACCCAGCTGAAGTGCATGTACATCAATGTACCCAGCATGGGCAACAAACAAGAGGAGCTGAAAGCCATGGCAGTAAGAAAGCTATGACACAATAGCCATCACAGAAAGATGACTGGAGTGCTGCAATGGATGGTCACAGGCTTTCTGAAGGGATGGATGAGGAAGGAGAGGTGGTGGGGTGGCTCTGTACATTGGGCAGTCTCTTGACAGGGTAGCATTTGAGGTCAGTGGTGATGAGGCTGAGTGCCCATGGGTAAGGATCAGGGGGAAGGCCATCAAGGCAGACATCCTGGTGGGAGCCTGTTACAGACCACCCAATCCAGATTAAGAGGTTCTTTATATTGTTCTTTAAGCAGCTGGAGAACATTTCAAATCACCAGCCAGAGGTGGGGCTCTACTAGCCCTTCTGTTTACAGACAGAGAAGGGCTGATGGGAGACGTGGTGGTCGGAGGCCATCTGAGGCACAGTGATCATAAAACAACAGAGTTATCAATGTTTGGTGAAACACGGGGGGGGGCATCAACAAAACTTCTACACTGGACTTCTGGAAGGCAAACTTCAGCCTATTCAGGATGCTGAGGTACTCAGAGAGTACCTGAGGAAACAGCCCTTAAAAACCTAGGGGTTCAGGAAGGGTAGACATTTTTCAAGAAAGAAATCTTGAAGTTTCAGGAGCAGGCTATCCCTATGTGTCAAAAGATGAGCTAGCAGGAAAAAACAACAGACCTGTCTGGGCAGGGAGATTTTGAAGAAACGAAGGAGAAAAGAGAGGGTATATCATCTTTGGAAAAGTGGGCAGACAACTCAGGAAATGTTTAAGGATGTCATTAGGACATGGAGAAAGAAAATTAGACAGGTGAAATAAAAAATAAAATTGACACAACCATTTCTATATCCAGACTATGTATTTAGTCTTTCCAGCAACAAGATAGGGCGTAATCTGAACTAAGGAACTTTTACAATAGCAGAACTTTGATCAGCATTGGCTAATGTAAATGATAGATCTCTGTCACTGAATATGGGAGAAAAACTGTAATCCTATTCCCTTCCTAATCTTCATCATAGTGAGAGGGAACAGTGAGAGAATGTAAAGATCAGGAAATACTAGCTTTGTTCTATGCAGGAGTATGGAAAGAAGATAAACTAAACACACATAGTCTTCAGCAAAGTATGCCTTTATACTTACCCTACACTTTGTATTTCACAAAAATTTTCAAGAAAAAAAATGCTTTTCACAAAACTTTAAATCATCCAGGTGTTTTAAGACATTTTGGAATCATCCATCCACCTAGGTTCTTTGCTAGATCCCAAGTTAAAAAAAGAGCAATACGGATTCTTGAAGATATTGTTCACTCTGTTGTCTTTTTATACCTTTACACTTGTAGTAATATAAATGTGCTTTCATGGATTGCAGTTTTCAGATTACAGAAGTGCTGGACACTCAGAATTCTACAGACACCTATTAAAATGCATACTGCTTGTGCAGTACAAGCCTATAGCTGCCCTATTCCTTTGCCTACAGAGAAATAATTTTACATTGTAAGATGTTCAAAACACTGTTTGGACCTTGTGGGATTATGCAAATATTTAAGTATGTATTGAAGTCTTTTTAAAAATAAAAGTGGATGAATAAATAAGACCAACACATTCAAATAAGAATTATAAATAATAAACAGTGAAAGACATTAATAAAAAGTACTACATGCTTTAAAAACAGGTTTGCACTTTCTTCTCTATTATAGCATATTCTGGTGCCGTGACTGCTGCAGTAATTCAGTGCTGAGCCACTTCAAAACCATTTATAGAACTTGCTTTTATTTTCCCTAAAAATTTTCTTGCAGCCAGAAACTGTCCATCACTGCACTGATGCTTTTTTTAGTCCGTTGTTATGCAGAAAAAACTTTGAGAGATTTCTACATCAAAATTGATAAAAAATGCATTTCCTTTCCACCTTTATTTTTGGTGGAAAATACATTTGATGAGAAAAAAAATTGCACAGGCTAACCTGTTCCTTTTAGCACACTAAGTGTGTTGATGGATGCAGAAGGCTATTCTCAGCCTCAGGGATGCTAAATGGGTAAGAACAGCTACAGCTGGACAAGCTGCAGATCTTAAATCATCTGTTTTGGTTGCTCATTTGTTTTTGTGCTATGATCCTTTACAAGTCTGATTACTACTGCTCTTATGCTAATTACATATATTAAAAATGAAACAGCTTTTCTTATATTCTGCTAAATAAATCATCCAAATGCCATCTAGCACCACTGTGTGGTTAGTACTGTAATTTTTTTTTCTCTCAAAATAAAAAATAAAGGAAAATTGTACCTCTAAAAAAAAGGGTGGGGGGAGAAACTTGCCTTAAGGGTAGTGCTTCATACAGTTCGCTGTAAGAGTCAGAACTATTACTATGTTAGGAACAGAAGTATAATTCCCTCTCTTGTCTAGTGTTTAATACAGTGTTTATTGCATCTGGTATTTTGATATTATCTTCTGTCGTACTTGAATCTACAAACTACAGCAAACAAACCAGCAAACTACAGTGGGTGTAAGCTATAAGAAACAGTGACAGAAGGGGCCATCTCCTTCATGCCAGAGAATAGTGGCCTCAGATGTGTCAGTTCCAGACAAGGGACTGATTTTGGAATCTTTAATGACCAGGCACAACAGTAAAGGAAAACAGGAGGTTCTAACCTTCTCTGAAGAGTTGTCACTAAGTTTATTAAACCTAGGATGAGTGTATAAGATAAGCCCATTTTGTGCAGAAGCCTTTTAATTGGCTCAGCATATGCTAATCCAGAAACTGAGTGGGGTTCAGGCACTGAACTTGTTCTGCATGAAGATATCACTTTACTAATTTGTGCAGTGTTTCATTGAAACCTTGGAAAACAACTGTTTCTAGGCTTCACCTAGAAGCCCTGTTGTGATCCTACACTGCTCTGCTATACTGGGTGAACTTCTCCACACAGTGGAAGCTCATGGGACAAGCACATCTTGGTTTTGTAAGTTGTTCACCACTATTAAATCTAACTGATCAGATGGCAAAGCTGTGGCCATGAAATCCCAGCATGTCACAGCATTGCACAATGAGAAACAGTAACTTTAGTGATGATAAAATAGAAGAAATTGGGGGACAATGAGCAGAACCAGAAGGTGCAGGAAAGTATTAGAAGTGTGAGCTTCCTTTTTACCTCAGGAGGCACTTTTTAGAAGCCTTTAAGTGCAGTTAGCAATAGTGCTTTGACTGCTGGCTGAGCTCAGTTGTGTTGCCCGTGGGACAACCCATGTATGTAGCTTGGGGATATTGCTGTAATGTAAGAGCAGTCTGAGAACATCTGTACCACACCAGAGTGAGCATAAAGCATAAGGCAGGACATCTCCTGATGTTCTGCAGTGAGAAAAGCATTAAAGCTACTCCTTGCTTTACTACCACAACTGTACAGACTGCTCATCACACCCACCCATAACCATTCTTTCTCCGAAAGCTGGGAATTTCCTCTGAAGGTGTGAGCATAGTAAGGCCTGTAATCATAACTCATGAGTTTGTGGGAGTGGGAATAGTAGTTGTGCATTTTGAGGAGGAAGAGCAGGTGATATAAAGCCCTTCAGTACAGGCAGAAAGTGATGAACTGTGATACAATCACAAAGAACAAGGATACAATCAAAAAGTGATTGTGATACAATCACAAGGAAGAGAAGAAATTCAGTCTTTGTAGTTTGTGGATAGAGTCGTTCGGTTTGGTTTTTCCTGGAACAGGGGAAGACACCTTCAGAAATGGACGAGATGCTTGAGAGCAGCAAACAACTGAACCCCTGACACTGATCAGCATCTCCTCTTCTCCAGATACAGAACATATATTTTGCCCACTTCCCATCAAATCTTGAAATATTCACTACAGACTCATTTTTTACTGTGCACTCTCAACTCTATGTAATGAATGCTCCTGGTTGATCAAGAGCTTACTTTACTAAACCTGCTCTGTAGCACCACTTATTTCCTTATGCTATTTAGAATTCAATGCAGAAGTCCAGTTACCAAAACTTAACTGCTCATACAGAAACTGTCTCAAAGTACAGCAAATTATCTTATGCCAATATTTCACAAAATGCATAGGTGCTCAACCCATTTGAAGGGGAAAGTTTTTCTGATTTTTGAGACCAGCATATGTGACCCAGAGCTATTCTGCAACTGCACAATGCTAGTATGAAGTCAAGTCTAAGTTATTATGCACTTCCTGTCAACCCGGTCCTACTATCCATAACTATCCGTATATCCTGGGGCTTAAAATCTCATCCCAGAATATAGCTTTTCCATCACTGTAGGTGAAAGCCTCTATCAGAAACAATACTCTTGTATTTCTTATGTGTGGATAAAAAGTAGAAATTTTTGGAGTTTATAGTCCTGCCTCTTTGTGAAGCAAAACAGACAGGGTAATTCTTTTTCCACCCTTGTTGTGCTTATCGTTAGAATTCAGAATGTCATTAGAATTATATCTTTCAGACCATTTTTTTTCTTTTAATTCTTTAATTCTCTTCCTCTCTCTTTCCTACTATCTCAGATAGAATTTTAGATATAGATGCATCTACATAGCAGCATTTGTTAACTTCTGCCTTGAATGTGGAAAACAGTAAAAAATATTTCAAAATGTATTTATTTTTAATACAGAGCTGGTTTTGTGCTGTCCTAGTCATACTAAGTAAGTCCATTCATGGTGCTTACAGAGTTGCAAGGTAAAGTGATTTGTCAGTATGTATTTGATTTGGGGATTTGTAGAATGACTTTGCTGAGCACAGGTGTGTATATGCTGATAGCACTTTACTAGGCAGCTATATAGAGCAGCTTGTAACCTCAACGTGGGAAAAAGCAAATGAGGACAAGTTGAGGGGGCTAAATACATCTGTTTCTCACTGGTACTTAGAATATCAATTAGAAATAACTCCAGTTATTGAATAGCTCAGTTAATAAAGCATCACCTTGATATTAGCAAAAATGCTTTTTTGTGTTTACTGCCCAAAAAAAAAAAAACAAAACCCCAAAACCAAACCAAACCAAAAAAAAAAAAAAAAAAAAACTTAAAAAAAAAAAAAGCCTTATTCAAACTTACCTTCTGCATGTAATTACTTCTATAGAGGGAATAAATATTTACCTTGCTTATTAAAAAAAAAATCTATGAACTAATTTCATTAAAATCTGATTAATTGAAAGACATTTCAAGAACCTTAATAGTTGATTTGGGTTGGGTTTTTTTTTTGTATGATTCAGACATTCTACTGTGTTTGTATCCTCAACAGCATTCCAGATTTGAAATGAAAAGGGTACTGAGCACCCTCAGACAGTTATTATATAAGAGCAAAACAGAGTGATGAGGGGTTTTTTTGTTTTGTTTTGTTTTGTTTTGTTTTTTGGTTTGGGGGGGTGGTTCTTTGTTTTAATACAGGTAAATTATTGTGTGGACCACTCTTTTCCTTGACTGATTTTGGTGATATCTACCAAAAAATACAAATACAATAAAATTATTTTTTAGCATGTTTTAAACCAAAAATCAAAAAACCCAAAAGGTTTACCTGAGACCTATCCAGACATTCAATTCTACAGTTTTCAGGCAGACTCTGGACAATTCAGACAAATGCCTAAATCTTAAACTGCCAATGCTATCTGTGTGACTCAGCTGTTCAAATATGGGAAAAACAGAACTGTTCAGGAGATTTCAGCATGCATACAAGACAATAAAACCATACTCTTGTTACATGATATATGTTGTGCAAAATCTTTTTCTATTTGAAAGTAAGTCCTAGGTTTACCACTTGCAACATTTCTCAAATCTCTATACATTTCAGTTGCGGTTTAGCCTCACTTAGGCTAAAGGCTAATTTCCGCTGTTTTGTGGGACTCTGTCACTGATTTCTTTATCTCCTGTTGGCTCATCACTTTCAGCCTGTCTCTTCTTATTTTGACTGCTATCTGTGTTATGCACTGGCCTCATGACCTCTAGCTATATTTATCATCAGACCCATAGAAGGACAGAAAGAGAGGATGAGTTACTCAGAGCTTATGGTGGAAAAAAGTTATCTTTTCTTGGGATCACACTGCCTATTTAAAAATATACTTTAGTATTTCCCCATAATGTTGGAGGTTAGAGAAGCAATGCAGCCACTTTGCTTCCTGGGTACCTGTGCAGTGAAATATGCCAGTCTGAACATACCAATAGACAGAACTGCTTGAAATCTTACTGCTTTCTGTTCCCCTTGCATCATAAAATGTTGTGACTGGGCACTGGCCATGCACCATGATCTGGTGTAAGTGCCTTGAAGAGTAATTTGGTGAAAGACAGCCTGCAAAGATTACATGAATTATGGCTCTTTCCATTAACACACCTCTTTGCAAATATACTGATATACAGGAGCCAATCTGAAAAGTTTTAATGCAATTTTGGTATGAAAGATACATACAAGGTACAACCCAGAGTTACTACCTAACGAGAGCTTAGATTTCTTGTTTTCTCTGTCTTAATCATTTATCTCTAGCTTAACTCCAACTTTTTCTTCTCCAGACTAAGTCTGTAAATTTCAGGTTTCTCATTTTGTTATATTTTTTGAAAGTGTGTTAATAATTTATATAAATATTTGGAAAAGAGTTTTTTGGGGATTTTTTTTTTTTGAGTAAAATTGTTTTGGCAATGCATACAAGTGTGCACAAGTAGTACAGAAAATGAAAACACAATGTGGCTGCAATTTGGATAATGGACCAATGTGTCTATTTTTAGTGAAGGCAACATCTTAGTGTTTCACCACTGGGGCATGAGATCTACCAGACTTAATTTTGTCTATGTCTTCTCAGGCTTAGTTTCTTCTTTCTGTCGGTCCAGACACAAAGGTGCAGCACATACTGTCTTTTCTGGTAATTTTGTCTGTAGGATGATGGTTGTGTTTGGTAATGAATTACATTCAAGTCTGATTATTTCTATGGTATTGATATCTACATTGCTGATTTTAAGTCCTCAGCTCAAAAAAACCCAAAAAAAACCAAACAAAAAAACCCCAACCAACCAACCAACCAAACAAACAAACAAACAAAAAAAACACTGAGCATAAAATTATGAAGTCTTTCATGAGGATTTATAATTATGGTAGCTGTTCAGCTAATGCAAGTCAAGGTAGCTCAGTTGATTTTAATTGAGCTATTTCAATTTACACCAATCAATCATCTTGCCAGTTATGTCCTGTTGTGATGAGGACAGAAAACTGAAGAATTTAAATCTATCCTGGCTGTGACAACTGACTGAAAACACTGGGGGAAAAATAACAGACATTGAAATATTCTTGTTCGTACACATGTAACATGCTCTTTTTCCCAGATAGCATATTCTTTCCCATTAGCAAATCTCCAGCTTAACAATTATAGACAGAAACCACTAGGTGCCAGTGTTACCCAGACATCAGCAAAAGGCTTTGTTAGAAACGTTAAAAAACAACATGAAAGCCAATGCAGATAAATCCTTTAAATGAAAATAAAACTTCTGCATCTTTTCAACTAAATAAGACCGCATTAAGGGTTTTGAGATGATTACTTTTCTAGAAGTAAAGGCACTAAATTGATATGTGTTGACAGAAACCCACATCAAAACAACCTGATTGCATGATACATTCCGTCCAAATCCCACATAAGTACACAAAAGCTGCTGTGTCATCTTCAAGATCTTATGAATTACACCTAGGATCATAACCCAGATCCAAAGTCTGAATTTTGCAAAGTACATGCAGCTCAAGCATATGGCATGAATAGCAGTTCACTGCTAAGATTGACATTTTACAGGAAAAGCTTGTTTCAGATCAAGTTAGAATTCACATTCCAAGTCATACCTGAAGTTTAGTTTGACTCATTGGTATATATCAGAGTTTTCCTTTGGGCACGTCTTCATCACTGTCATGGTCTTCTGAAAACTTTTCCTGCTAAAAAAAAAAAAGGAAATCTTCTATTTAAGGAGCAGGATCAGCTAGAGACAGCTGATTGCCAGTGCATGGGAGTTGCAAATGCAAATCTCTGACTAACCTGCACTCAACTCATTTGCAAGAGATGAATCTCACTCATTTAACTTCAGACATCTACAGTGTAACTGTTTACATCCATGCCAGTCATCCTGATTTTTTGATGTAGAGAAGCAGTAATTTCCTGACTATGATTCATCTGGCCTATTTCAAAAACCACCTTAGCATAAGATGAACTGCAAAACAAACTTAAATGATTGATTAGCTCAGGAGATGAGTTTTACACTAAAGGCATCTTAAGTTTTGTCAGATTAATCTAACCACAGTGATTTTGCAATATCTAATTTTTAGTCAAATCTAATATTTTGCTTTTGTTCTTTCTACAGCCATTAGACTTTGAAACAAAGAAGGCATACACCTTTAAGGTGGAGGCCTCTAATCTCCATCTTGACCATCGATTTCACTCAGTGGGTCCATTCAAAGACACTGCCACTGTGAAGATAAATGTGTTGGACATGGATGAACCTCCAGTGTTCAGCAAGCCCATGTACACGATGGAAGTCTATGAGGATACACCCGTGGGGACCATTATAGGTGCAGTGACAGCACAAGACCTTGATGCTGGCAGCAGCTCAGTTAGGTAAGAGAGTTCTTCCTACTTCAATAACTCTGACAACCCAAAGTGCTGCTGACAGTTGGATGCACTGACAAAGGACTTAGTATGAAGATATAAAATATACCAAGCCTGTCACTGTAACAGGCAATTTATGCTCTGAAGAAATATTGGAAGAAGATGCTTGTTTGGTTAAATTATATTGAAAAATGGATTCAATGCTCACAGCTTCTTATCATACTGATCATGTAAGTTACCACACACTGACATGACTTCAGAGATGGTGTGTTAAGACTAAGGAATAGCATGGCTTCTGGGTATTACAACCCACTGGTAGAGGACTTGATACTTGCTGTAAATTCTTCTCCAAGCTGAACAAAGACACATATCAGGGAACTCTCGGGCTTTTACTGTACAATCACCATAACACTAACTTCACAAGGTGTTGGCTAACAAGCCCTTAAATTCTTACAATGTACTTCCACAAGAGTGGTAGCTCTTGATTTTGTAAGGTACATTTCAATAAGTTCTCAACTCCCACAACAAGCTCCTCAAATGCTGGCTGACAAGCCACAACACATCTTCAGAGAGAGTGAGGGGCATCAATCCATGACTTTTGTAGTTAACCTGGTGCACACCTGTTCCCTAAAGTAGATTTTTCACACTGCTTTGTTAGCACATGCTTCTCCAGGAAATGAGTTGGCAGGGGGAAGCTGAGAATGAATCTCAAGGTGGAGCAAGAAGTTGGCTGAGAACAGACCAGCCCCACCTCTGCAGGATCCTCTCCTCTGATCACACCTTTCCTGCAGTAATGCTCAGAAAGTTTGAGACAAAATGTGCTTAGCTCTGGTCCTCTACTCTGGGTCTTTCACAAAAATATCTCCAAAGTACAGTACTGGGAAAGAAGTTTTTATGTGCTGCATCTGTTTCAGTTAAACCTCATTGGGTGACAGAATTGCCCCTTTCACAAGAACCACTTACTCCCTACATCTGGCAAAGAGAAAATGCTCTGAATAAATAGTCATCACAAGTGTCTTGGCTGAGGGTGTGGGGACATGATTGCTGACCAACATGTCTGTGTTCAGCACAAGGAAACTCCTGCCAGGCAAGCCTCTCATCTATTGCTATAGCTTATTTTCATGAAATAAAAAGAAGGGAGGGATCTGGTGTACAAATGTAATGCATTGATTTTGACAACCTATTTACAGCCACATTAGAAAGACTGAAGTGAACCAGAGTCATATACAGACAAGGAAGTTCCTTAAAGCTTAGACATGGTCTAAGTTACAGGCAGTTAACAGGTACTTCCAGTACCAATTTGTGATGGGCTTACCTGACTTCAGGAAACATTTTTATCCCCAGATTTTCATGAGAAATATTGAAGACATAATGCATGTCATCAATCTTTAAATATTAGTGTTTATCAAATGGGACAATGACAAAACAGGAAAAAACTAGTGTCTACCAAGTGCATGCACATTCATGTGTATTTGATTACAAATTGAATTTGGGCTTTTTAAATCCATATTTATTAATGATGTGTATTTTGGCTCAATACTTATATTCTCAAAATTTACAATAAACATGCTAGTTGTAATCATATGCAAAAAATTAACATACAACAGTGACTGTTTAGCTCCTGCTTTGTCAATTCACTGTTAATTTTTGCCTAAAACTATTCCTACTGCTATTTGTTTCACTTTTTTTAGTAGAAGCTTCATTTTTTTAAAAATACAGAATTACATTTGTTCATGCGTCTGTGACACATTCCTTCTCTGACAAAGGATCAAAACCTTCACTAACAAAGACTGAAGTCTGAAACTTTTTCCCTGGTGGTAGCCTATGAAAATAGCTCCAGTGAAGTCAATATTCTGTTGAAAACCATCCTCTTGCAACCAGACAGAAAGCCTTTAATCACATTGTTGAGCAGTTTTTCGTATGACAGTGGAATTATTTGGATGTAGAAACAGTCTTCATTGAGAGTTTTTTTGTTTCACAAACACTCCTAGGAGACTCAAGTGCTTTTTTACTGATTCTGTATTTGCAACTACTCAAGAAAAATAATTGTCTCTCAATGGTTTATCCACATACTGTGTTCACTGGAATATTGAATCCTAAACCATTTTATAATGTCCACGTGTGTTTTTTAACCCTAAAAATCACTACTTGACTGTCCAAATGCCCATCTACAGTTAATACCCCTGCATTTTATTATCACTTTTCTTCTTGCTGACCCCTTACACTGCGTAAGTCCTCCCAGGGTCACATTTATGAGTTGATTTGGCTGGTTCATGCCCACAGAAAAACATGAACTATGTCCCAGAATGTTCTGGTGTTCTTTAGTGGCATGACTTTTGGGTATGTGTGCATCTGCATGACTTACATTCAGAGTCATATTTTCTACCTGTGCAAGGATGTCCTACCCCAGTACAGCAGCCCAGATGGATTTGCCAGTTAGTCTTCTTCCATTGCTGGAGCCACCACCACAGGACATTAGCCACCATCCAGGAGTCAGTTTAAAGACAGAATACAGGCCGCTTTTCTTATTCAGCAATCTCTAGGGCTAGTTGGATGGTTTTCACTTCTGCAAATAGACTTGATTCTCCTTCTCCTTTAGCAGTCATTGTGTAGGACTCCACACAGCAGTTTTCCACCTCCAATGGTTTCCTACCACGCAGAAAGATCCATCGGTAAATAGAGCATGGCCTCTTTTGTTTTGGGACAAATTGTACATGATGGTGCTTCTTGGGCACTTTGAGCCACTTTCCTCCATATGGCCATTGTGCAAGGGACATCCTCTGGATCTTTAGGGACTGTCTTGAGGTGATTTTATGATGATACTTTATTTTGTAATTGTTGGCTTATGCCCAGAAATGCTTGGGTTTTTTTTTTTTTATTTAGTTGTGGTTTTTTGGGTTTGGTTTTTTTTTTTTTTTTTTTGCCTGTCTGGGGAGCTAGGGGGGAGGCTACCCTAAACTTGAGACCTCAAAGAAGCTGAACCAACACTAAAAACCCACCAGCTTCTCCTGCTGCAAGGAAGAGACTAATGTCAGAAAGATTCCCATCTACTATGCCCAAGTGGTTATGCTAGCTCCAGTTCCTCCCCTTTCCAAAGACAAAGAAGGGCAGCCTCAATCTGTGCCTCATGGCTGTGCTGTCTGGTAGGGATGAGAGTTAAGTTTTTGAAATTTCAATATCTATCATTTATTCAACCCTTTTCTGTGCCTCACCAGTAGCCATTTATTTTTTTTTCTTTGTTAATAAACAGTTTGGGATTTTTTGTTTTGTTTTTTTTTTTTCACTTTCACCCACTGAGATTCATTTCTCTCATCAGCAAACAGGATTATCGAGCCTTTCTCTTAAGAGGAAATGTTCATTCCAGGGAATTTTCTCCTAAAATTTTTCCCTAAACTGAGACGGTGAAATTATCACTTTTTACTTTACTATAGATCACTTCCACGACTTCTAATTCTCTCAGGTACTGGACAACTTCATCTGCAGTGATCCACTTTCCTGGGGAATTCACACAATCTTCTTTAAATGGATATCGTGCCCTCATGCTTTAGAGAGGCTATCTCCAGAGACTGCAAATTGCTCCTTCTTTTCCAATTCCTCCTTCAATTTCTCCATCTCTAGCAAAGGATTTTAGTTGTTGTGGCTTCATGACCTTCTAATTGTTGACTGTCAGCCCTGTTATCTCAGCATCACCTGGCTGGTAACTGTAGTCTTTCTACAAGTCTCAAGGTTCTGATGAGGTCAAGGAATGGGTAACTTCAGGTTCCTGTTTGATTTGTCTCACTCCTTCAAATTTCTTTGTTGAATGACCAGCTTTTTCATCTGACCACTCCTCTCCTGATTGCCCTCCTTTTCTTCCTCCTTCTTCTTTCTCTTCCTCCCTTTCTTATCAATGATATGGACCTGTAGCTTGCCTTATCCATTGTTTTTTTTTCACTAGTGGTGTAAGTAGTTGCTGTGGTTTGAGTCCCTGTCTCAGCCATAGTTGTCCTCAAATGCAGTTTGGGTTCCTGCCTCAACTACAGCTCTCTGTGAGGACTGAACAGTGGCTCAGCAGGCACAGGTCAGGCCCCAACACAGGGCAAGAAGCTGCTGGCTTTCACTTAGGGGTGGGCACGGCACCCTTCCATCATTGTTGGGTCAGTTTGCCAGGGTTGGTCTTGTGTTCAGGTGTAAAGTCACAGGTAACTGGAGGTAATAACCACCCTAGGAACCTCCCCAAATCCTTCCACTCACCCTGCCACCCAGGAACTGGATGCCTCAGGGCACATTTCAATATCTCCATAGTTAAAGTTTGTTTTTTCTTATGCTAGGACAACATGAGACTTCACAAATCCCATAGTGTGCCAATAGTATTCAATAATACTATTAACAGTATTAGGCAGCTTAAATAAGGATGAGCAATGACCATGGGAGCCTGCATTATAAACCCACTCACATCAGTCTTGGGCAGGGAGAGGGAGATCTATTTCCTCGTCACCCACAGAAGACAGCTCCCCCTGTATAACAAAGCTGCCGTGTCAGGGCAAAGCGCAGAGCCATTGTTTGTGTTAATGTGTTCCCAGAAAACTCAGCAAAACAAAGAGATAAGCAGTGCAGCTGACAAACCTCGTGTCCCACAAAGGAGCTACTCAACAACTGCTATAACTATAGCATGCAATATCGATAGATAGATAGATAGATAGGCAGATAGACAGTCAGACAGTCAGAGAGAGAGAGAGAAAGAGAGAGAGAGGGGGGAACTTCTTTTTTCTTGCTCCCTGGGCACTAAAAAGGACTGTGGTGGGTTGACCTTGGAGAGATGCCATGTGCCCACCAAGCCACTCTATCACTTCCCTTCCCAGGTGGATGGAGGAGAGAAAATAAATGGAAAACAAATCAATAAAGCAGTTTACTAAAGCAAAAATGAAACTTTGTGCATGCATAAGTGAAGAGAAAAAAAAAAAAAGGTTTATTCTCTACTTCCCATCAGCAGGGGATGTTCAGCCACTGCCTGGGAAGCAGGCAAGATATGCAACCAAACTTCAACACAAGTTGTTTCTCTGGAAGGAAAACACTGTAAATGACAAATGCCCCCTTCTTCTTCCTTTCCTTAGCTTTTATATCTGGATTCATGTCATATAGTATGGACTGTCCCTTTTGTTAACTTAATTGGCATAGTTGTGTCCCCTCCCAGGATCTTGGGAAATGTAGGAGACACAGAGCTGGTGCTGTACTAGAGCTGTTCAACAGTAGCCAAAACATTGGTGTGTTATCAACACCTTTCTAGGCACCAATGTAGAGCACAGCACTCTGAAGTCTGGTATTGGAAAATGAATTCCATCTCAGCCAGACTCAATACACCAATGTATAAGTATTCTCAATATTTCATCAGTTTTATATCCTCTAAAAAAAAAAAACCCACCAAAAAAAAAACCAAACCAAAAAAAAAAGAGCACAAAAAAAACCCAACCCCCTAAAAACAAACAAACAAAAAAACCACCCTAAAAACAAGACCATAAGTTAGAAAAGTGTAAATTAGCTTGAAGGTATTGAATGTGTTTGCAAGTTCTTTTTGTATCTTAACCAATCATGCTCTGTTACCTGTTTAAAATCTAGATGATCTCATTGAGCTAAAGAATGACTTCATCCATTTCATCAAGTTGCAAAAAAAGTCCATGCAACTTCTGAGTAAATATGCCCTCTAAAAGAATGGGAGAAAACAAGTAATGATATTTGAAGATACAGCCCGTACAAATTACTGGATAGCACTGGTAGTACTACAACTACTGGATGTAGTTTCTCTACAAATTAGTTAATTTTCTGTGATATGCTTTCCTGGAATGTTTTGGCCATTAAGAAGTCTGTAACAGAAAAAGAAGTCAACAGTCTGCCAAACAATAAAGACTGGGATAAAAACTGCACTGTGTGCAGCAAAAGGCAAAACTCCAGAGAGCAAGGCAAGCTAGAACAGCTCACATGAAAGGAAACAGTATGTGTTCCAGCAACTAAATCCATGTTATCAGAAAAAAAAATTGTGTCTGTTATGTTAGGCACATCAGGAAGGGGGAGATAACGACTAAGGATGAAAACTGGATTCAGCTGTTAAATAAAAATATTTTGCTGGAGAACACTGAAAATGGCGAGGGTTATATTATTTTTCTCTTTTCTTCTGTTACTGGTGTCAAATTTTTAGACAAGTCAGGAGCCTTAAAAGATTTGTTTTGTAGGAAGGTATTTGGTAGACATGCTGGATTGAAAGGGCACAGAGCATACATTCAGTAATGAACAGGAAATTAAGCACAAGGAGAAAAAGACCTGCAAGTATTCAACACCTGCAAGGGTGACTGGCTTTGCAGCTGTTTTGGAACATTACCCCAGTGCACCTAATTTTCAAACTGTGTTAAATCTGGAGCTTATGTGTCTCAGGTGATCTGTTTTGTCTATTCCTATTTTATCCATAGTGCTTCAAGAAATGTTCAGCATGCATGTTAAGGTGAAGTCCTATGTACTTTTTGGCCATTAAAAATCCCAAAGCACTTGCACAAACAGCTCTGATCTCATTTTCTTCTCAGAATACTCTAGTTTACTACAGTTTGAAGATGACTAGGAGGAAAAAAAAAAAGCTGCTGTCCTGTAGTGTGTCACAATGTCTGTAATTTGTAATTATTCAAGTTTTTGGTAAAGATCCTTGTACTTCTGGACTAGGGGTTTTAAGACTTCCTAAAAATCCCTGTTTTACGTGTCCATACAGCATGAATGTTATAGACAAAGCTGTCCAAGTAACAAGAAAGCAGAAATGGAGGGCAAGACTGAATTACCTGCAGTACCTACTAGTGAGATCCACCTAACAGTGTGTGAGAAGTTCAACAACTTTGCACTGGCATGTCTGAAGTTGTCAGATTTCCATGGAGATGATCCTCTGGCATAATGTATAAGAGGATTATTGTCCCTGATGTGAATCCGAGATGACTCTAATTAACAATGAGTTTCATATTCTGTGCCAAAACCCTGTCCTTCAGGTCTTCTGTGCTTGACTCAGGAGTTTTGCCTTATGAACCAAAAGAACCACTCAAAGCAAGAAAGCTGTGGGGACTGTGCATTTTCTTGACCAAGTCCAGAGTCATGAAACTGTGATTTTAAAGAAAAAGATATATGTACTATCCATAAGTCAGTTCTGTCCTCAGTATCTTGGGGATAAGACTCTATTCCCTGCATGTGGTTCCAAAGGAAAAGCCTTAATTTTTTCCTGAATTTGTTCACAATGGTCCACACACTTTTATGAATAAGTTCAGTTTTCCCAGAAAAATACTTTGTCATGTTAAGATCAAGAAAAGAAAGATTTCTTCCTGAATCCTAAAACACCATATCTTCATATACAAGCACGAACAAGATGAATTAAAGTATGCAGGATTTTGACTTTTCAGTCCCATAATTCTTCCAACTTTTTGTGCCTACATTTTTTGAATTTACTTATTCTTCAAAAAGAAAAGTCCCACCCTGTGACATTAACATATATCTTACAGTTGCATATATATAGAAAATCTGAGACATCTAGTTCCAGTACCTCAAGCATCTTCACTTAATAACAAATAAAGTGAAAGCTATTTTTCTGTGTATGATATGCTGGAGAGAAACAAGTCAGCTTTGTACAGATAAGAGATGCTGAGACTCATGAATTTTGGTTCCTTTTCAGCTGCTCTGGTGTTTTTGCACACTTCTTGCTCTGGTGCTCCTGATGGTTTCTGTTGCAATTTTAGCTATACTCAATCCTTTGCATTTTATGAAACTCCTGTCGTATATTCCACTTTTAAAACCACCTCTTCCAAGTTCTAATTTATCCACACTACATTCAAATCCTTGCAGAACTACTTCTCAGTTTCTGCTGCAGATTCCTTGGTATCGTTTTCTGTCCTCCTACCACCCCACTGTTTTCTTATATCTCTTCTGCTCTGTCTAATAGCAGTCTCCTATTCCATAGTCTTTCTTTCTCCCATGGCTGGCTTCTGTATTTTTAGTGCTGAAGCATCTCCCATTAGCTTCATTGGTGTCCTGCTCTACCTTCTTCTTCTCTTCTGCTGAGAGCAGAGACCTTTTTTGATTTCAGTGTCTTGATGTATTTGTTTCACTTCTTTCCAGCTACTTTATCTTCTTTTGAAAACTATGGAAACTGGGTTTCCCTCCAACATTTTCTCTGAATCCCAAGGTATACATTTGGCAGACACACCTTCTCTCTCCTCACCATCCTCTCCTTTCCATTCTCATTTGGCTCAGTGAGCACCAAGGAACCATATACACAACACCTACCCCATCTACCTACCTTCCAGCAATGCTGGATATGATATGGGGCAATGAACTCCTAGATCCAGATACCACTTCTCCCCAGTTTCTGACTCTTCCTCAGTTCTCTGTTTTCTAGCTCCTAAACTTTATCTTTGTGGTCTCAAGCAATCACATCCTCTACTCCACTGCCCTTTTCCTATAAGCTTTTCTCCTATGGTCCCATGTACTGCTCTGCCATTCTCTAGGTGTGAATGACCTGTCTTCCTTCTCAGCTACTGGGTGGTTTTAAGGAACTGGACAGAAGAGTCACTCCTCTTCAAACAGAAGGCAGGAAAATCTTTCTCTTTTGTGTTTAAATTGTCCATCAAAAGGAGCTGTTTTCTAGCAGCACACTCTCTACTTTACCATGAAACAAGGTGTGAATAACAAATTATTGTGGCAATCCCCTTCACGGTAGCTTAAATTATTCCATTTTATTTTACACTTGCTATGGATTGGATGCATGCAGACAGTTATCACAGCTCAGCTGGTAAGTGGCTCAGTTGTATCAGTTCAGGGTCTGTGGTACCTTGATTTAGTAATCGGCTTGGACCTACTACAAGGAGAAACTAGAAAAAAGGTGTGAATTTGTCTTAACCTTAATCTTTAATCTATATGCTTAAGGCTGAAGCGATCACACATGATCAGTGGGGAAGGTAAATGTAGTCACTCATTAGCCCTCTGTGATGCTGCAGCAGGTTCACTGGAAACAGATGGAGTCGTGCGTTAAAAATCCTTCTTTGCAATTTTGGGACACATGCAGACTGACATTTTGATCTGTGTGGGTTTTCTCAAGACTAGTAGGAACATGGAGCAAGGTAAGTACTTTCTGGCACAATTCAGCAAGACTGCGCTAGTGAAAAATCAAACCTTCCCAAATAAAAGACTGATGGGATTCATTTGACATGTATAAATTTCCCTAGATCAACTCCTGGATTCACTTGAAGCATGAAATACTATTTCATAAGTCCAGCAAGTAAAAAGCAACTGAAAACAAAGTCTAAAACTGAGAGAGGCCAGTAACCTTTATTTACAGTCAGTAATTCATCAACTTACTGAAGCTTGTGAAAAACAGCAAGTGATCTTCTGTTGGCATATGCAGTCATATGGTGCTATAAAATGTCAGTCAGGAGATTGAACTGAAATAGATGTGTGGACCTGAGAAGTTTATGGACTATGGCTCTCAGTGAATGGCCTGTTTGTGAAGGAAATGGATGTTGAAAATCAAGAAGTATGCATTCAGATCCAAGGAAAAGAACAACTGGACAAGGAAAGCTTTTAAATTAATTGAGAACAGCTAAGTAGTCAAAGTGAGCGGAAAGGAACAATATGACCATAATCATTCATAATAGTTTCTGGTTTATTTCACAGCACCACCTGGTGATGTGATTTTACAAAGCCAGCTCTCATCCCAGAGGCACAAACTGTAATTTTACCTCAAATAATAGTCTTCCTGATTTTTCATCAAGAACTGTTATTCCAAATTTCTTCAGGAATGGATTTTTCAAGGATTCTAGAAAGCAATTGTGAGATTTAAAGAGAGCTTTAATGGCTACAACCATTATAATATCACCTCAACTGGTGATACTGACTTCTCAGGGCTTGACCTACAATAATGAGAGCTTAGGACTTAAAACTATGTCTAAGAAAAACCTGTGTGCTACAGGGAAGCGTGTTAGTTGGTAATCTGTACTTTGGTACACAAGTCAACCCTGAAACTATCTCACTTGTATAGGATAATAAATAAGCTTCCCAATGCTTTTCATTTAAGGTCTTTTATCTCTTTCCACAAGGATGACTACCATTGCAACCTAGTCAGATTCCAAGTCCTTTCCATCGGAATTTATTTTTTAGGTCTGTTTATAAGTATTGTCTATACTTTCCTGTCCTAAAATACACAAGTTTATTATTATGTTTAAATAGTTATTGCATACAGTTTCTAATATTTTACATGTTATCTTCTTTTTGCACTTTGTTTGTTGTTTTCAGTTTAAATAATGAAGTTTAAAGAACAGGGGTTTTGAGAGTTTTGCACTTTTTGAGATCTGTGTTTTGAAATTTCAGTCATATTCTGACTGTAGATACAAACGGATTTCAGATATTTCTACTTTTACTGTGTCCTAATTCTGGGTTTCTCAGTCCAAGAAAGACATGGACATACTGCAGGGAGTCCAGCAAAGGGCCTTGAAGATGATGAAGAAACTGGAGTATTCTTTCTATGAGGGAAGGCTGAGAGAGTTGGGAATGTTCAGTCCAGGGAAGGGAAGGCTCAAGTTATAAATGCACTTAGTGCACATAGGAGCACCTGAAGGGAGAGTGAAAAGAGGATGGAGACAGCTTCTTCTCAGTGGTGTCCAGAGGCAGGACAAGAGGCAGTGGGCATAAACCGAGCACTGTCGCAGATTGCCCAGGAAGGTGGTGGAGTGTCTCTGAAGATACTAAAAAAACCCAACCAAACAAAAAAAACCCACCAAAAACATTTGGAGTTGGTCCCAGGTGAGTGGCTGTAGGTGTCCCTGCTTGAACAGAGGGTTTGGACCAGATGACCTCTAGAGGTTCCCTACCAATCTCCACCCTTCTCTGATTCTGTGACATCCATCTTTAATAAGCTGGAACAGATACTGTGGAAAATAAAGTCAGGGAATCATCTATGATTCCAGGCCAAAAAGACTGCTGTCAGCATTCACTAAAATAGTATGTATACAGATCTATAACAACAGATTAATTTAGAAAACAAATCTGAAAATAGTGTGAAGGTAACACAGCATAGAAATTCAGCTCAGAGAGGAGGAGAGAGGAACCAATTTTAGAAATAAGGGATGGAACCTGATGTTGCTCAGGTCAGACCATCAGCATGCAATGGGAGCAAGGAGATGCTTATCCAGCAACTTTTGCCTGGTGCCCTCTTGAAATTCATAAAACCTTTGAAAAGGTGACTTCATACTTATACTGACCTCTGCAGATTCTGCATTCCTTGATACATCTGATGCTTGGGGAGGAGAAATGAAAGAAGAAAATGCAGCAGCTCTGCAGCATCAGAGCTCTTTGAATAATCTCTTATTTTATAAGCACTTCACCAAATCAGCTTCAAAGCAGCACAAAGAAGCCTCAAATTCTTGACTTCACTGTTTCCCCTTGCAGATCCAGCTGACAATCCAAGTGGGTCCCAACTGATGATCTAAGCAAGCAGTAAATCTTTTACTGCCTGCTGCAGTTTTCTCTAGAGTCAGCATGGTTATTTTATTTGCTTTTCCTTTGATTGTCTCAGCATCAGCATTTTACTTCAATTTTTCAAATGGATAAAAAAATGGGATATTTGTTCAGATTTTGCTTCCCAAAAATATGGAACAGAGCTAATGTTTACATATTTACATGATGCAAAAGAAAACAAAGATTATTTCTATTGGATAAATGCCAGTAGGCCATCTCTCCTTTATAGTATTTATGATATTTAATGCCTTAGCACTTTATCAGAAGACAAAGCATTCCAGGCCAGGCATGGGAGCAGCAGCCCAGAAAGTACCTCTGTCTTATCCTTTGGAGTTTATGTCAGATGCACCCAAGTGCAAAATAAAGTTTAGGCTTCTACTGAGGCTATCTGATGGAGTCATAGCATCTGCTTTCCCACTCTCAGCTTTCTTAAGGGTTGAGGTATTCATTCAGCTTTACTTGCTCATCTTTCTATACTCACTCTGCCCTTTAATAGAGATATTCATACACATCCAGACACTCGTCCCAACATGCTCTTTCCCCAACTAAAACCAGCAAAGCAAGAGTCCTTCTCTTCTTCACCAAGCATGAGATGTGCCCTCTGGTGCCTGGGTACCTTGGTGAATGTGGGTGGTGGGCTCTTCCTGTTATGGGTCAGATGAAAAGGGGAAAGAACAGACTATGGGAAGCAGGGCAAAGGGCAAAGGTACACCTTTCAAAATCAAGGTGAAATGGTGTTCAGGGTCTATAATATGCTGCTGGTATAGAAAGTGCTCTACTGCTTTCCCGTGATAGCAGGATTGACTACTAAGCCAGGAGTGATGGTGTTAAAACCAACATGCCTTCTACTGCTACTCACAGTCCAAAAACTGAGACTTAATTAAACTGCAGGACAAGGTTTTCTCTCTGCCTGTCTTGCTGTTCTGCCTGCTCAATGAAGCAGGAAAAATGATGTTGAGACTGAATAAAAACAATGCATTTTCCCAATGACAACAGCTTTTGATAAGATACTCAGCTGGTAATGAGAAATGCAGAGCAGGCAGTGGAGCTGGCTGGAGGGTCAGATAAGCAAATGAACAAAACCTTTAAAGGCAGAGGGAAGAGAAATCACAGGAAGTTGTAGACAAGCAGAATTGGCAGTTTGAAAGGGCTGATAACTGAACTGCAGCACATTTTAATTCCTATATTAACTAGCATGTTTTACTAAAATTCCTATGTAAGATTTATAAGGCTTATGAAAAGTTTAACAGCTTCCCTCGCTTGACTCTGACCCATCATTAGTTTGGCTGTCTGCAGCCACTGCTTTGCTGTCAATTAATTTGGCATAATGGTTGATCTTCTCCAAAGGAGCAAAGTATAATTTTTTTCTACTGATACTATTCATTCCAGACCAAGTGAGATACTGACTGCTAATATCACTAAACCTTCAACCACCTGATTAAAATCACAGAAGCAGAGAGCCACGTATGAAGGGCTGTGAACCTAATCAAGTAGTATGCCAAAGATTCAAACTGTTGGGTTGGTTTTTTTTTGTTTTGTTTTGGTTTTGTTTGGTTTTGTTTTTGTTTTTGTTTTTTTTGTGGGAGATCAAGTGTTACATGAAAGACATGAAAATGATAGGCAATGAACAATGACAAGAAGCATTCATACCTTCTCCCAAAGTGTAGCAATTCCTTTGTCCTTCTCAAGCATCACCACCTGATGGGCAGTATAGGCAACACTCATTGTGGGAAGGCTGCAGTACAGATCACAGGATAGCAGTCTGAGAAATTACACTGCTGAACTCCTTTGGAAGAGGGTACAGAGAGAGCAATTTATCTGGGCTTCTGTCAAACTAATCCCAGAGTTCTCTGCTTTTTAAGGCAGAGAATACTTAAAAATTAAAATACTATTTGTTGGAAATATTTTACCTAATGCAAAAAAAGTCCTTCCTAAAAGACTAGATACATTACCTCACTGGGATCTTCAAAAACACTCAGCCTGGACTATCACAAAAGATTTACCCCAGTGTTTCGAACATTTGAAAATCTCTGCAAAATCATGTAAAAATATGGCTTTTTGTGTGAAATTCTGAAAGAAAAATCATAGTAAAATTGACAGAAATATTTTAGTATGTCAATAAACTCAGGGGTGGTTTTTTTTTTTTTAGGTGTGTCAGTTGTGATGTGGTATAAAGACAATTCTGCTGCTTCTATAGCATCACCCATACAGGCATCTCTAATTTTTGATACCTTGGAACAAAGCAATGCCTCTAAAAACTTCCGGCGTATGCTCCCCTTGTTGATTGGGTGTTATTGTGTGACAGTAAAAGCACTTAGGGCAAGTTAGACCAGCTACATTGGCTGCTCATTTTTGGTTGCATTTTATTATGCAAACTTAGCATCACACTTGAGGTGGTTTTTTGACGTCAGCTCTGCAAGCACAACTGAGCAATGACCCATTTGTGACACTGGTTAGGTGACAAAGGAGCTGAAACCAAACGGCATTTTTACTAACACTCCCTTTTCATTTGAGAAGGAAAATGCATTTGGGAGAAGGACAGGATAAAGCGGATTCAAAGCAGGAAGGGAGGTCAGGATAGGACCTGACCTGTTTAACCTGGAACAGTGGCAGAACCCTTCTGTGACTGTGTCTGCCTGGGCACTTGGGAGAAATGTCATATTAAGATTTCATGGCAGTAGTTAGTAGTGAATGACAGTGTTGATTCCTTTTCACACTTCAAATACAACTGGGTTTTGTCCACTGAGGGTTTTTGTTCATTTATTTTTTTGTTTGCTTGCTTGTTATTGTTTATCCTCCATTTCTAGTATGCCCCTTAAAAAAAAGAAAAACAAAACCAACATATTTGAGACTATTATGTATTGGCGTGGGTAGGGTTCTTCTGGGATCTACTTGGTATCCATGAGATTGCTGAAGGGACATGGTCTGACAGCAGACCAGTCCAAGTTTCCTTTGCTTTGAACTCTAATGCCTCAGCAGTGTGCTGAAGATATTCAACAAAGGTACAGAAAATTTCTGCTGCTGTTAAGGGAGATGGCTTAATAAATTATTTAAAACATATAAACAACAACAATAAAAAGAGAAATACCTGCAACCTAGTGGAACAGCATCTGCTACGTAGGAACGTTCTTTGTTTGGCTTATGACAAGTAAATTTTACAACAAAATTTCAAATGTTATTTTGCTGTTATCAGTGTTAGATTTTTCTAATAGCTCTTGATATGAATGTATCAGATGGTTTTGTGTGGAAATAGGTAGGTTTAATTTCAATTACTTCCTTCAAGTAGAATATCACAATATTAAACCCAGATATAAAATCTAATATTTTACATATATAAGAGTGTGTATGCATACAGCACAATAGCTGCTGGGTTGTTCAGTGTAAAGGGCACTTAGAAATTATTGTTATTGTATTAGCACAGGACAGCATGAATGATATGCAAAACTTGCCTGCTACTATTGAGCAAGTAGTACATGACACTTTATTTCATATTACCATGCTGCACAGAGGAGAAAAAAGATTCTTTAGCATTTCTGGTCCTGTAAAACTGTGAAACAACATTTTCAAGTTAATAGAAAACCACAAAAACCAGAGTCAGGAGTAATCTTTAAGTCAAGAGGAGGTATGGAAAAGAAACTAAATAAATATAACACTGATTCAAGTGCTGTAGCCCTGAGAAAGACTGGAAATTTAACAATGCTATTTAGTTGCAAATACTCAGATGGCTGTATCATTAACAAAAGAAAATAAAATGTTTTGTTAAATTTATTTATCCTTTTTTGAACTTAATGACTTTTTTAGGCATGCATGGGTAACAGCGACAAGCAGAAATCTGCCACTGTTGAGAAACTTGCCAACATGGACAGATGCCTGGCAGACTGTTCTGACAAATTCTTGCAGCTGATAAGTCTCTGTGCCCTTGTGATGCAGCAGCTCACACAGAACATCTGACTTTTCCAACAATCTTTTGTTGCATGGGTGGCTGGGACTCTGAGAGCAGGAACCCATGTACTTTTGTACCTTTTTTTTTTGCAATAAAAAGAACTGCTCAGTAATTTAAAAAGCTTATGCTGGAGTGTTTGATTCAATATTTTTACACTGGGGGCTCATTTAAAAATTTTTTGATTGGACATTTAGCAAAATCATGGAAATCACTCCTCTGTGTTGATTGGAATGGAAGATCCTTCCAGGAATCAGCAGAAGAGTTTAGCACTTACCTTTGAGAAGAGCAATAAAGTTCTGACTTAGAGTTTCTCATGCTTATGCATTAAATATGATTATAAGATTTGTTTGAGTTTTATGTAGTGGTAACTCAGTGGATGGATTAAGAGTTGCAGGAAGAAAATTTTAGTGGCAGGATGGGATTTTGGAGGACACATAACTTGTATCCTTCAACACATTGCATTCTCTAACTTTTTAATTTCTTTCAGGCTTGACTGGAAGTCTGAATTTCTTGTTTCTTATTGTGGGAGTGATTTTTCTGTTTTCCTACATTTTAATATCAATCCTAAAAAGACTCGGAAGCCATTGTTATATCTTAAAATATTTGTAACTGCATCTTATGATGAGCATGATTGGTATGATGAAACTGTTTCCTATTTAGCAGAGTTTACGATTACAAAGACTATAGGGATTATCATTCCACCTTTCTAGAAATTTCCTTTACTGCACAATCTCTTTTACATTACCCAGCTTGCCTTTTTACTACCAAGCGACAGCACTTCTGTCATTCCTCTGAGTGTGCAGTATAATGTACATCACTGACAGAAAGAATTTGCTACAAAACATAAATTTTCCCTTCTGAATTTTGACCCTTCTCTGTCATGAAAAAATCCTACCCTCCCCTTTTTGCTGTTGAAGCTCTTCAGTTATCTGTAGGCCATTATCCTGTTTCCCTTTTTTCATCTCTTATCTAAGGTAAGCATATGTTAGTTCTTTTAATCTTTCCTTAAAACTTGGAAATTCCTAGACCCATGACAGTTTTTCTTACTTTTCAGAAAAACATTCTCTAATTTTTTTAATATTTATCTATTACATAATGCCCAGGACAAAATTGTGTTGTAGATGTGTCATATTCTCAATATCCAGTTATATGCAGAGATTTAATATTTCAAGCCACAGCGCATGATTATTCTACTAATGAAAATTTCTTTGGGCTTTCAGGTAGTCTCATCACACCTAAAATATCATTTTTATTCTTCCAGTTCCTCACCCCTTTTGCCATTCCTGCTTTAATGCTTCTTTCATCTATTTAATTATATATGTATTGGAATTACAAAAAAATCTCAACTGATCACAACACCTAACTAAATTCTCTTAGCTTTCATTTACATTCGTAATGTTTTTAGGCTGCTGCTTACTATTTCTGATATGATGGGTGGTATTTATATATTCCAAGTTATCATGGACCCTTAATTTCATTTAGTTGCAGTTTAATATTTAAATAAAACTTAAAGTGAATGCAGTTTAAACAATTTAAGATCATGTACACAAATAGTGATCTATCAATTACAGAAAATTGTTATTTCATCCCTTTCCTTTTTTTTTGCCATATTTTTCTTTAAAAAAGCCAATGTCCTAAATCACTAGGTACTAGAGTAAGTAATGTGCTTTACATCAGCAAAGTGTGAGTTGAGAACAAATTAAAGTGTTTTTATAAAGCCCCTCTATCACCTGGTTATTTCTCCCTATCAAACTAAAAAAAAAAATCAATAGGAGTTTTTGAGGAAATGTTTATTGAGCTCAAAGGCACAGTGGCCAGAAGCCATTAATATTCAAATGTCTAATTTTGGTTATGCTGATCTTATATTGCCACTGCCTTTTTTTATCTTACTCTTTATCTGTTGTCTGTGCTTAGC
Organism: Phylloscopus collybita; assembly: GCA_027886175.1. Classification (NCBI taxonomy): domain Eukaryota; kingdom Metazoa; phylum Chordata; class Aves; order Passeriformes; family Phylloscopidae; genus Phylloscopus; species Phylloscopus collybita. Next base: position 77,406,201 of record JAJNNQ010000075.1, on the reverse strand, counting down.
ACTCTTTAAGGTCAGTCCTTGAGTTTTACCTCTTTGGCATTTGGCCTTAATCCTCCCAGTATAGCTTTAAAGCAGTCTTCTCTTCCTCTAAAACACACACACTTTTAGACGTCTTACCTTGCTCATTTCCTGGCTTAAACTACATTATCATAACATCAAGAACAAGCATTTCCCGTGATAGACAGGAGAAACCTTCCCCTGCACGTTACTAAGACCAAAAAATGCATCCTGAGTCCTAAGCTTCACAGCCTCCTTAGCATCCTGCCAGCTCCTGTCCCCTCAGAGCATGTTGTCACACAGATTTCCCCAGCAGCACAGGACAGCTGTCCAGTTCTTTTATTGGTGTCATGACAATCTGAAGCAACTCCAGCTGTCTGCTTGATGGTCAGAGTTCCTGCTATCCTCCCCCACAAGGATGTCCTGCTGTCACTCATGTACTCAATAGCACTCCAGCAAGCACTGCCATTTCCTGTGCTGCAGCAAGAGTCAACTCAGTCCTCTTTGTTGTCCTCCTCTTTCTGCAAGATGAGCCCTCTTCCAGGGGAGTGTTCTGTGAGAGCTTGTGGGGGTCACACAGCCTCACTGTCTCACCAGGGTGAATGTCCATAGTTCTTGGAGCTCCTTAGAAGGCAGTGTGGACTCTGGGTGAGTCATACAGGCTTGAATGTTATAATTTTATAAACTGAATATTTCTATTCTGTCTCTCCTATATGATGTCCAAATGCAGCTATACTTGAGAAAACTCAGACAGTGTTAGCAAAGATATATCCTTCCACACACTCGCTGCCTTCAACAACATAACCTGGAATACTCTTCTCTGCTGGAAGGAATATTTGGGAAGACATATAACTCAATTTTTTTCCCTGTCAATGAATATGAATGTTATCAATGTCTGGCACTGAGAGATGCCAGGCAGGCCTGTTCAGGAGCTTCTGAAAAATAATTCTGCTATGTCCTATATCAACAAGTAAGTTCTCCCTAACTTTTCAAGGCAGGAAATGCCTCTTAGGATTAGTGCACTTATCCATGGTCTGTCTTGCAGGCAGTCTGAGCAGTCAAATAAACCAACCTCAGTTGCTTCAAACTGCTAGACCATAACTGGAAGATCTAGACAGCTGTCCTAATACCAGCATTTCAACAGTGTTCCTCAGTACATCCCAATCTCACAAGAAATGTCAGGCTTTATGTCCCAGATATCTGGGTTTATCTCTGGAAAGTTACTGATTTTTCTGGTTGGAGCCTTTTTGCCATTTCTTCTCTTCTCCAAAGTGTTTCTTCCATGTTAAGGAAGAGCTCAAGCTATGCAATTGGCCTTAGAAAGAGATTAGCTGTTGTCCTATTTACAAAAAATCACACGCTGACCATCAGTGTGTGAAAGAGTGATTTCTGCCTTTAAAAGGAAACTACATTTTTTTAGGGCCTTTGCCAAAAATGATCTCCCCTTGGGGTCCCAAAAAATTTCTATTTCAAGACCAGATAGATGGGATCCCATTCACTATTTTCTTAAGCTTTATAGACTTACTGATGTACTTGGGAGAAATTCTGTGTCCAGAAGATGTGCCTGTAAGAGGATATTCTGCTAGGTAGTTTTTTTGGGTACTGTACCTGAAGAACCAATGAAAGGAGGAGGAATGGATTCTTGTTTGCAGCTTTTCCTGGAAATTTATCTTGTTTTGTTCAAGACAGCACATCTCCCATAATATATTCTGCCTATACCTCTCCCTTCTGTACTCTAATTGAATATGTAGATTCTTAAAATGAGAGGAGCTGAAACAAGATGCCTAATTTAAGCTTATGTGCAGCACATGGAGAATGAAGGAAGGGGTGTCTCTAAGGATAATGCCAAAATTAAAATCAGTAAATAAAAATACTAGCAGAGCTAAGGTGATGACATAATAGTTTTCACACTGTTAACACAGTGAAGGTGAAGGCAATGAATTTGGAAGAACTGCTGCAGTTCTGCTTTTATCAAATTGTTCAATTTCCATTTCCACGGAAGCTATGAGCAATTTTGCCATAAGTACCAGCAGGAGTAGTGCTAGTCTTGCAGTGCTTACTGTGGACTTTGATCCTGTTGATGCTTATGCTTAGGAATAGGCGTACTGGGGCTGTGCATGAAGTTAATCACCTGTGTGAATGCTTCCAGACAGACAATCAGATTCTGATTCTACAAATATTCATGCTTGAACTTCACTTCAAACACAACAGGGATCTTATTTAATATGTTTTCTGTACTTTCAAAGCCTCCTGGTGAAGGAGGCCATCCCCTACATGGTGCTTTGAATTCAGGCCTGTACTTTTTTCCCTGGCTCATACTGCGATGTGCAGGGCACTCAGGCAAAGTTAATCTTCCTAAAGGGAAATAAAATCCAAGTTACTTTCTCATGCTTTGAACTCATTTATTTGTGTGTTGCTGCATATTTAATTTTGGAAGAAATTATAATTTATTAAACATGCAAAGCCTGACAGAGTAATTTTGCTGCTCCTGAGAGAGTATCTTAGGGTAATGATATTTCTAATAAATGGTTTTATATATTTTTCATAATTTTAATGTCAAGCAAATTTTGAATAAAGAGAAATTAAAATATGGGTAGATAATAATATCATATTCAAGAAAATGTGCCTGTTCAACTATGTAAAAGGATACATGCTGCCTTTAGCAAATAATTTCTGAGGCTTTTCAATTAAAGCTGTAAACTGGTAATGATGCCTGTCAATTGATGAAATAACCTATTTCATCTACAGATAGTAATTTTTTTTTGTGATTTTGATTGAACAAAAAGTCTCCAAATGAGCACATCACCTTATTTGAGGCTTTTTTATTCTTCAAGTCTTCCAGAGCTATTATCATTCTTAGTACCAAGTAGAAATATTTTCTTTGTGAATATGACATATACTCCTTTCTACCAGCTTCCTTCTAGAGAAGTAAAGAAATACAGTGGTCATCATTCCATTCCGTCTATAATAAATACAGAAATAACTCTAATTAGAGATGGAAAAAGCAGCTTTTCTTCTTCTTCTCACTGGTTTACATGAAATGGGGTGTCACAGCAGTGGTTCTCTAGGCTTTATAGTCCTCTGAATGCAGTTGTTGTTGAGTGCCATTTTGTTCTTATTGCCTACTGCTCACAAATGGCTTTTTCGATTTCATCCTGCCTAGTTTTTGAGAAACACTATCAAGGCATGAAGAGACTAACAATGAAAAGGAAATTAGTAGCTGGCAGCAATTGCATCAGAAAAAATATTATTCTGACTACAAGCAGTAGCATCAAATGTGAAAATAGACTTTCAAATTAATTGGCATTTAAGGGAAATGGGTTTGGGATAGTTATCACATCGCTTTTAAGCAGCTGTGTTTACAGGTACATCTCTGCTTTCTATTCCTCGCTAGAGAAAAATAAGAAATAAGTAGACATTTCTAGTTTTAAATCTGTTCTATGTTCATACTTCTTGACAAATAAAGACTCAGGAAAACAAAACAAAATAACACAAAACGATGCAACACAATGGTATTTCCCTGTTCCTCACAGGTCCAATGAAAGGTACCTTTCTTCAAAAAGGCAAAGTGCTGTTTATTGATCCTATATATGTGTGGGAATAAGCATACTCTTCTCTATCTCCCTTGCTGTTACCCTGCCAAAATCCTTTAGGACACCTCTTTGTGAGGCTGTGTCCAGCCCACTGCAGCTACAAATGGATGTAAAGAGACTGGATCTAGCACGCTCTTCATCACCATCCATACCTCTATTTCACACATCTTTTCTCTTTTTCCCTCTAAGCCTAAATAGTGCTTCCAAAGTGGTTGATATGAGTAATCAGGGTCACAGAAGATGTGCATCAACTTCTTGAGACTTCAAGATTTTCAAATAATCTGAACCCCAGGTGTACTAAAATATTTTATTATATCCTATTTCCTTGAGCATTCCAACTTAGCAAAAAAAGAAATAAACAAATCATTCTTTATTTTCTTCATCCTGCAAGGATGGTAATAGCTGTGAAGATAAAAATAACAAAACTTGAGGTGGCTACACTGCTGCCATGATAAATGAGTAATCTTTGCACATTTGCATGTACTTTCTTTATTATTTTTCACATACAGATACTTCATGGATTGGAAGAATGATGTGGACAGCTACTTTACAATAGATGCTACTGAAGGAACCATTGCTACTAATGAATTACTGGACAGAGAAAGCACAGCACAATACAATTTCTCTATAATTGCAAGTAAAGTTAGTAAGTATGACACAAACTGAATTAATATGCTAATAGGGTATTTTTCTCAGAATGTAATTTTCAGGTATAAATATAATGTGAACTTGAATTGCCAAGTTTATTTAAGAAGGTTCAATGAATATCATTTTCCTAGACTCGTGAGGATAATTGTGATGTTCAATCAGCCCTGTTTAGTAAGGTTTTGCTAGCAGACCTCATGTAACCTCATCTCCCTTAGAAGCTGAAAAACCTTTTGTCAGCATGGAGAGCACAAGGAGCTGTTTGGGTGACTTCCACTTCTGGTTTCTGATTTTGTAAGTCACTTCATTTGAAATTAGGTTAGTCAAATAGCAGGTCTGTCAATGAGCTTTTTTGAAGGCAGAAAAATGTAGTCATTTGATACTCAGATAAAAAAGTACTCTAAAATTAAGTCAAGATTTAGTGCCCTAAATGAACTAATCTGTGTGCTGCATCTCTGCCTTTGTCTCTTCTATCTGCCCAAAATTTAATGCCTAACCTCTTCTTTTCTTTTCATGTGATTTGTGGTGAGATAATTTAATTTCTTTTCTTTGTGTCTTCTGTGTAGCTTTTTCTTTGTTTGTTTGGTTGGTTTGTGTTTGTTTGCTTTAATAATTAGCCCCTTCTTCCCCCTTCTACTATGTCATGTACCTGCAACTTTCTTCATTGCCATCCATGTGTGGGGCATTTCTCATTCATGGTCTTGTCAAATTGTAACTCTCATAGGTGTATCTCACTCTTTGAATACAAGTCCTTTGGTCCCTTAACAGTTGTGCAAAGGCCACAGAATTCCTTCTGTTGACATCAAGAGGCTGTAGAAGAGGGTCCTGCTGTATTTCTTATTCATTCTATGTTGTTTATGTGTCAGAAAAGACAAGTTTCTGTAGCAAGGAATGAAACCAGGGAACTTCTAATTAAAGCAGGAAGCTGGTCAGAGCAACACGCATACGACCAACATGGTTAGATCATGCATTTTCCATTTATTCCTCTGAAAAGGGGGGTTAAATACAGTTTCAGATAGTTTACAGTTACAGGTGTTTTCTAATTGGCATTCAGTGTAAGAAAGAACATAAACAATTTCACCCTCAAGGAAGTCACCATAACCACACTATAACTGTGCTATCTAATGCTTAAATACACCTTAAAGGGAATTTCGAACTGCGCCACAGATCTGTCTACTTCCAGACAGGCCTGAAACTGAGGCCCAGTTTGGGGTAGTTCAAATCTCATCCCAATATACCTCATGCCCACGTTCCCTAAGAAATTCTGCTACAAAGGAACATGTCTTCCTCAATGCATTTCTTGGCTGAGTCTTCAAAAGTTAGTACATGCTACTAAGAAGAGGGGGATTTGGGAAGCAGAGAGGGTACATATTTTTTTGGATAAAAAACCAAAATTCTCAGTTGTAGTTATCTTAAAAAGAGCCATGGACTCACGCTTTGGAATCTGAAAATATAAAGAGAACACCAGTCAAACGAACATTTGAATTTTAACCATAGATTAGAAAAGACATTCACTGACAGAGAAGCCCTAAACTGTCAAAAGTGGTTGAGTCCATGGAAATGCATATGCAGGTGTATATGTTCACAGAAAATCTAGCAGAACTGTAATTTTTTTCAGAGAAACTGAAAGGCAGGCAGAGGCAGAAAGAAAGTCTCATCATGGTCTATGTTTCAGTAAATCTTAAATATTCAGACTAAGTAGAGGGCAAAGGACATTTGAGATTTGTTAATTTTTTTTTCCTGCAGTAAGAAAACACTTTTAGTAAACTTGATTTGAATCTATTTATTATTCCCAAGAATAATTAAAAATGTCTAAAGCCCTGAAATTTATTTTTTCATGGACATATGCCAGTATGACATTTAAGCAGAACTGTAGCAAATAGTATCTATTTTGAAATCCCCAATTTATGACTTGCCATGTTAAGAATCTGCACCTAAAACATATCTGTGTTTCATTGCAGCATATCCCAAAATATTTATATGTTCACTGTTTTCTATAACATTAATAACAATTTCTATATCTCTGCTATACTAGTAACTGGAAAAATTTAGGAGGATTTGAGGTATAGCAATGTGAAAACGTGTGCAATTGTCTGACTAAGAGCACAGAAGTAAAAGTGGAGGATTGAGGGATAACATACTGCACAAAAGCAAAAAATAATGGTTAGAGAGAAAAAAAATGGGAAAGATTGAGGGGAAATTGCTGTATTTGAAGAATTATTGATATAAAAAATTGCTGTCCAGTGCTGACATAGAAACTGAAACTGTCATCCCTTATCACAGAGAAAAACACACTGAAAAGTGCCTTGACATATATATACATGACTGTGTAAAAAGGTGGCCCAGTATTGAAATTTGCTACATAAACTTTCTGCAGAGAAGTTATTGAAGACAGTATAATTATTGAAGTATTTTCGCTGACTGGTGACCTTATCTCTCTATAAGGACATATATATATATATATATATAGTATATCTTTATAAAACAAGAATAAATAAGTAGACTCACACCTAGTAGCAGTCAGATTATGTTATTTAAAACTTACTGCTAAAATTTTATTTTGTTTGCTAGTGAGAGAGTAGCAACAGCAGCTCTCACACTTTTTAGGCACATCCTATTGGTAATTTTGAAAACTACCTTTTCTTGAATTGTCCCTGAATGGGGATGTTTTTAATCAGGAGATGGATGATTGTTCTGCAGACATGCTGATGATGAGACAGACATAAAGGCAGCTGAATGCAGAACATCCCTAACCCATTCATAGATATAAAGTTCAGATTTTATATAGAACAAAGTGCTTGAGCAGGTGGAGGAGGTTTCAGACTCACACAGTTTCCCCCCATTCACTTCCCAATTCCTCTATACTTCTTTTCATTATATAACTATATTTCATTGTAGATTGTTGTTTTGTTTCTTAATTCTTAGAATAACTCAGCATCCTAGTAGCCTGCATGGTTTCTGTTTATGAACATTTTTGATGTCACAAAATCTATTCAAACTAATAAATTAAACATTCTCTTATTCATTTCCAGCACAAAGGCCAGCTGGCATGAAGCAGCTTATTTCTGTGACTTCTTACATTCCAGAGTCCCCACACGTAAATCAATCCTTTAAGAGTAGTCCCTGCTGTTACTAATTCCCAGCGCATGCATGTGAATTGTCCTCAAGACAATTGCTCCAGGCCAAAACTGTACCAAGAGCTGCTGTAAGAGCATAATGGCACAAAAAATTCGTAGTCTAGTGTTAAAAATTCCTCCATATGCTGCCTAATTACCGAGTATGGAAGTGGTTTTTTCTATTTTACAAAAGAGGAAATAGATAAAATGCTTACTTCTGCTTTCCTGTCTTCAAGGCATAATTTAAGGGCAAAAATAAAGTATTAATCCTTCCTGTCCAAGCCATCTTTCCAACTCAGCTATGTATAGGTCCAAATTTTCAGAATTAAAGAAATTTAATTGAGGTTAAAGAATTATTTAATGAGGTTAAAGAAACCTCACCTTGCCTCTCAAGATGAAGTTGATTTTCTCCTGCATACCATAACTGGGATTAAGGAATCAGCAGTTCTCCTCAGTAGTCACTATCTATCTTCTCAGACACCTTGGATTTTCAGAAATTCATTATTCAAAGACTGCTACATGGTTTCTACTGCTGTAATAGCTTTGAACCATGAAGATGTCAACAAATTATGGTGATCAAGCAAAAAAAGGAAGCAGGATGGTCACTGTCTTACAGATAGGAAAAACAAGTGAAGATGAGGTAAACTAATTAGTTAAATTGATAAAATAAATTAACAAAGCTAATTAATTTTCCTATATCTTGCAGGCAGAATTGAAACATGAAATCAGTTATTTAATTTATAGGCTCATTATTTAACCAGTTTGTCTTCTCATCTGTGCAATCTGAGTTTGAAAGGCATAAGCAGATTTTTTTAGTGACTCACTCACTGATACCAGCATGTACATCACTATTGTGTTCACAGGTTTCATAAAGACTTGATTTTTAGAGAAACAACAATCAAAAAACAGAGAAAATGGAGGTCAAGTCTGCAAAGTAGTACTTTAAATGCAATTCTTCATGCTTGTTCACATCAAGTATTACAGGTCTTTGGTATTATATATGAATTCAAAGCTGTTTATAATCTTCTTGCAGTCTTCATTTATATACATCAGTAGTTAAAGTGATGGCAGTGCAAACCAGAAAGAAAATCATACAAACAAAATGAAAACCTGAAATAGGTTCATCTTAGGGTCTGGTAATTCTGTTTACCTTCATATCTGATTTTTCCAGACTATTTATGCAAGGTAAAATTCTAGTTTTCTGAAACACTTAGGAAGAGAAGATGTTGACGTCTTTCAAAGAACCACAGAAAATAAATCAGATACCATCAGTGAGAAATAAATGTAAAAATGTACTCATATTCATGTATATTTACAGAGCATGCTATCCTGTTGTGATTTCGAGGGACAAAAAAAGAGCAGATCCTTTTGTTATTTTAAAAATATCACATAATACCTTAATTATTGCAAAAAGCAGAAATAAATAATTTATTCAAGCTACTTCACAAAAATATGACCTAAAAGACTTCTTAAAGAAACTGACATGTCTAACAGAAATTATCAAAATCATCTGATAGTTCCACGATGCATAAATTTTGAATATGTTCACTGTTTTATTGGAAAGACATTATAAACATATTCCTAAAAGGATATGAACATCTACGCTTGTATTTTGGTGGCAATACATTAATCTCTAATCTGTTTGAAGAATGTCTCCTGTACCCCTGTTTCTCAGTGTTGTACCTTAAAATGAGCACATACACACTAAAAAAACTTCTAAGGCAAAACCTGAATTACTCCATGTGAGTTGATGTGTCCTTTTCAGTGAGTACTGCTAGGAGGGAAGTTTTAGGCCAGGTTGTTTCTCCCAGTAGCTGTGTGAATTTGACCTGTTCAGGGATTTTCTGATCTCCCTATAGAGGTCCTGCCCTCTACTGAATAAAATAACTTCTTAGTATTTTCTTTTATTTCCTGGTGTACAAAGAAACCAATTCAACTGTGAACAAGAGATCTAGATTTCTTCCAGCTCTTCAGACACCTGAAGAATCAGTGCCTAATTCCTAGTTGCTAGACCAAACTGTGACTTTGATTGTACTGCACAATGCCTTTCTCCACAGAGACATTCTGCAAGTAGGGATGATGCTGAATTGGAAAGGAACGAGAATTCAGACATGTCATTATATATTTTCTCTATTAAATATTAAATATTTCTCTATTGAATTTATGGGTAGGGACCACAAATGTGTAATCTGGGTAGTACATTTTTGTTGTCTTCTAAATTCCAAGCTGTGTTGATAGCATGGCCCATTTGTCTTCTACCTGTAAATAGGTAAAACAAAGATAATCTTGCAGCTAGTCCTATTCAACTAGGAAATCACTGGGGAGTGAGTACCTTTGGTTTTGACAGAGGTCTCCTTAAACTACTACTGCATTTAATAGTTCCTAAGAAAAAGGAGGAAATCATGCAAATTTTTTACAGTGACAAAGTGAAGAGGCTTTCCCCCTTGCCGTGTTAGTTATAAACAAAATAAATGCCAAGTATTATACAAACTGCAAAGAAAGTGCCCAATTCAAATAATGTGAAGGGTCTGTTGAGGGCCATGAAGATGATCAGAGGGTTGGAGTTTGAAGACAGGCTGAGGCAACTGAGCTTTTACAGCCTGGAGAATGCTCTGAGATGACCTAATTGTGGCCTTCCAGTACCTGAAGGAAGCCTACAAGAAAGCTGAATTTTTGACAGCAGCATGTAGTGACAGAACAAGGAGGAATGGCTTCAAACTGAAAGAGTGTAGATTTGGATTGGATATGAGGTAGAAATTCTTTACAGTGAAGGTGCTGAGGCACTGGCACGGGTTGCCCAGAGGAGTTGTTGGTGCCCATCCCTGGAAGTGGAGACCAAGACCAAGTTGGAAAGGACTTTGAGCAATCTGGTCTAGTGGAAGGTGTCTCTGCATGTGGCAGGAAGCCTGGAACTAGATGATCTTTAAAGTTCCTTCCCACCCAACCCATTCTATGATTCTATGATTCTATGATTTATTCCTGAAGATTCAAGACAACTCCTCTTGTACTTAAACATGGCCCCATGTTATTATTCCAACATCATCCTGATTTATAGCATAGCTTTTTTCACTAGTTAACTTTTTCTGCCACTCAGCTTAAGTGAAAAAGGGTAAAATAACTACACTTTTGACTGACCAGCCATACTATTTTCATGTATTTGCTATTTTTTCGCGAGGTCACAGCATAAAGTAAAAGAGAACGTTATCTGCTTTGTATTGAGCTGGTATCTCTGTTTTGTCAGACATTGCATTTGTGAGTAAACTTGTTTATAAAATGCATCTAGTGACTGATGAAGATTATCTATGGAGGAAGGAGAGCGGAAAGAAACATGGTGTATACTGTTGTTTAACATTACTTTTGCACAAGAGCATTTTCTGCCTGCAAACACTTTTGCAGTTAAAGAAATACCTTCCACAACATGGCCAAGTAGTTGAATGCTAGTTATGCATGTTTAACTGCTAAATTTAACACTGACTCTGTCTGGCTTTCATCAAGATTTTGTTTTTTCATATCTTTCTCTCTTTCTCCATCTTCTAAATTGGTGTGTTCTGCTTGTCTCCCTAATATCTCAAAGATGTAAACAATGACTAGGCAATAAATACTTATTTTCTACATTTAGTTGTGGAAAACAGAATTCACTTTCTGATCTGAGAAAACTTTGCATCCTTAATAAAAGGTACAACTTCACTACTTTTTTTTTTTTTCCTTCCATTTATGCTCTGATAAACATAAGCTGATTGATTCCTTAACCCATGAAGAGTAATGGATCAAGGTCTGGTACAAATTGATAAGACGTTTGGTTCTGCCTTCTTCTTACTTCAAATCAAAAATAAATGGAAGTCAAGGGCTTTCAGGAGTCACAGTACTGATGTCACAAGTTTATGACAGCTTAGGAGAGTGGTGATGATAACAAACATAACACTTTTCTTCTAAAATTATTTATAGGTAACCCACTATTAACCAGCAAAGTCAATGTTATAATAAATGTTTTGGATGTCAACGAGTTTCCTCCTGAAATTTCAGTTCCATATGAGACATCTGTATGTGAAAATGCCAAGCCAGGACAGGTATTTCAAATCTGTAATGCTTGCTCTTTTGCTTTTTCTTTCCTTACTATTTATAAATTTCTGGTAGAAATTTCTGGGTTTAAGAATGACATCATGGTCAGAATTCTTCTACAAACAAAATTGTTGGAAATACGTATTGGAATTCTGTTTGTTCTATTTACAGTTTCTGTGGTCTATTTACGATCTATTATTTTTTTAATTTTCTCCAATTATATGGGCCTGAGGCACCCTTTACTGTGCATTTAATAGCTATGAGAGGAGAAAGAATCCCTTTCTTAAAGGGTTATAACTGTGACAGAAGTAGTAGCAGATAAAGTGAAGCATAACCATTCAACCAAAAGCCATCACTAGCATTTTAATGTAAACAATAAATATTAAATAGCATGAATATACAGTAATTTTTTTTCTGATTTTCATCAGATATATCAAAGCAAGACCTTCTGAGTTCTCTGGTGGTTATAGAGTTCAGACTTCTTGCTTCCACTGTCCAGTGTATTAAGGGAATGAGCGTAATCCAGGAAGATTTAACTTTCAACATTTTCATTTGATGTTCATTTTGAACTTCTACAAAACTGGTTCTTTCAGAAGAGTGAACTAACTTCAAAATTAATCTGTTTTCAGGTGATACAGACCATCACTGCAGCAGATAAAGATTTGTCACCAGCTGGACAAAGGTTTTCCTTCAAACTGTCATCTGAGGCTTCCAACAAACCAAACTTCACAGTCCATGACTACAGAAGTAAGTTGGCTACCCATCTCTCTCTTTCAGAGCAGCAGACTGTAGTTACAATGACAAATATGTTTACTTTCAATTACAGTTGTGTCTACAGACCTAACATTTTTCTTTGACATTTCTAATTGCTAAACTCTTTGGGACTTTCATTAATATAAATTCAGGTCTTGCACCTTTTCTTATTTTTAGGGGCAGGAATTGTCAGAACACCAAAGGCTGAGATTTCCCTACAGGCCTTCAAAAACACTGCTACCTGTTTTATTTTCTTCCTTTTATCATTCAGTATCTCAGGAAGAATCCCTATGCCAATGCAGGTATACCTTTAAACAAGGCACTATTGCTGTCTTGTTTAAATACTATGACTTTGCTAACCATTTTCAAAGTACCCAGATATTGTGCTTTCTTGAGGATACATAGTCCTGCAGAAGAGTGAGTTCTATATATGTACAGTGCTGCTGAAGTACTACACCCTTAATAACTTGGAGATTTATATAACCAACTTCCTTGATTTTTCTTCCAAGTTTTGTCATAAATGAATATATTTTTTTCCTTATTAACTTGAACTCTTTTGTTAGATGACAAAGAACAAACTAAGACAAAAAATCTATCTTTTTTTCTACTGTAAGCACCTTCAAAGATGTAGTCTTGTGAACAGACACAGCCAAAACAATATAAACTGTAGTAAATTTTCACTACTAACTACTTCAATCAAATAAGAGAAAGAGAAGTATTTGAGCTATTGGATGATCTTTAAATAACTGTGATAAGCTGTTAATATAAAGGGATTTACATTACACTTCAAAGAAAGAACACCTAAAGCCATCCAACAAAGTTCAAAAACATTCAACTGTGCAGATTATGAGTATCACTATCTAAAAAAGTATATAATTCTTAATTTTTTAATTGCTGTTTTCAATTTAAATTTAAGGTTACATCAGTTGTGAGGTAGTGGTTCCTTTCTTGCAAATTAAGTGACCTAAACCCTTAAAAGTCCCAGACATGAATAATACACCAGTTGAAATAAAACCTTTTTCTTAGCCTTAAAAAATAATGTATTTAAGTTATGTATATGGCCCACAAAATTTTTGAAGACATGCACTATTCACATTGTTATGTCATAGAAAACTAAAGCCAACAACATAAGCCAACAACTATTAATTCTGAAGACACTTCAAGAAGAAATAAATTCAAAAAACCCCAAACTTTTCTCTTTACGTATAGCTCTCTTGGGAAGCTGATACAATGAAAATGGTTTATTCCCAAACTTAATAGTGACTTTTAGCTTTGTGTGTCATAGATAGTTAAAAAGATTGAACAGATGAGCAAGGAACTTCACTTAAGGATTTGTAAATAGAGAATATAGTGAAACCATTCATAGTATTGTAGACATGAATAATAATTTCTTATAAAGCCAGAACTATGTAGATCTAAATTTATGTCCATTTTATCAAAGGGCATTCAAACAGTTTTCTTGAGAAAGACAGCTCAATCAATATGAAGGACCACTTTACAAGAGAGTCAAGTTCCCTTTACTTTTGTTCTTGGAAGATTAGGGCATTACCCCTCTCTGGAACATATTTCAAGGCCCATAAGGGTAGGATCCTCACAATTACATAGTCTTATAACATAAATACTATGTATTTCTAAATATCTTTAGTGGTTTTTGGTAAAGATTTCTTTAAAGTAAGAGTTTAAATTTCTTTTTTTTTTTTTTCTTGTCTGTTTCCTAGAATATCCTTTAACTTGACCAAGGTTTTTATTTTTTTTCAAATAATTACAAACTTTTGCTCTAAATAGAAGTCTGCTCAGGTAATTTTAACAGATTTAATTTATCAAAAGTATCTTTAAACTTAGTAAGTCTATACAGTAATTACTGCTTTTGTAAAGTGTGCTTAGCGTATGAGTTTGGTGAGGAAATTGTTCAAATATTTTTAGATAATTAAATTTCCCTGTTTAAATCAGTAATGTTGACACTGAGATGACTTTGGATCTCAGTAGTCTGTTAATGAGGCTTCACTACTGTATAAAAACAAGTGCAGTATTCTGATAAAAAGTGGAAACCACTGAGATACAGACTTTTAAAAGCATTTCTTAACACTTAAGAAAAAGAAAAAAGAAGAAAGAAATATGTTATTTGTTACAATGTAAGGAATAAAAAAAAAAAAACCAAAACCATAAAAATTACTTTTCGTAATCGATGATTTACAGAGGTATTAGAAAAAGATCTATCCAAACAAAATCCCTGTCTTGCAATATCTTCTGCCTTTTGTTTGCCAAAAAGTTGGAGGAAGGTCTGCTCTGTGTACAATTTAGAGGTGTAATAACACAAATTTATTTTCACTATGGGAACTTTTTAAAAACAAGTACCATTTTTTGTTAAGTTAGCAATTATATTAGTAACAAGCAGGTATTTGTAAAAGCATTTTTTTTCTACTTTTTGAGGACGCAGCGTTGTTCACGGTGGTACAATTAATGCTTTTCCAAATAAAGGTGGCACCTAAAATTCTTTAAATCAAGAAGCCCTAATCCCCGTGCTATTCTATACAACTGCAAATCATGGGTGATCTGATACTTCAGCAGGTGTTATGTTCTTGAGCTACACCCAAGAGAAACTGGGCCCCACACTTCAGAATATAACTTAACGAGGACTGGAGCGAGACAGAAGCTCAAGGTTGCCTTCCAGAAGCACTGAGATCAATCCACCGTGTTAATAGAAGTGATACACTGGCAGAGCTGGAGTGCTTCCAAAGTGACTGCAGAACTCCCTCTTCCTGCTCTACTGGCCTCACTCTGCCCTCCAGAGGGCAGCTTCCATGTGGAGTACACTCCATTGCTCATTAAAGAGGCAGAATTTCCTTTTCTCACACATATCCTATAAATTAATTTATTGCCAACAGGCTGAAGAACAAGAACCTATCTCATCTTCTCTAGGCTCTTCTGTGCAGAGTTCAAACACCTGGCTGTGTTCATATTCTCAAAAGAACTTAGAAAAATTGAAAGGGGTCATAAAAGAGCCACAAAAACTGTTCAAAATTAAGGATTTAAGAGGTTGATCTGATTGAGTCTTCTCAAAGGAGGATAGAAAGTCATTTAGTTGCATTGTAAGATATTAAAGTGATCTTCAGTGTTTCAATTAGAAGAAAAAAATAAAAGAATATAAATAATTCTAATAATAGAATTACAGAAAAAATAACAGAAATAAGATGAAACTGCATGTCTTCAAATTAGTTCTTAAACTTTTTATACAGTGTAAGTGATTAATCATAGAGAGAAAGAAAAAGCTGAAGCTGGAAGCTTGTTTGATTCAAACTATTCTGAGACATTTTTCCTTTTCAAAACTAAGTGTAACTGAACTTGACCTGTCCATGTCTGAGTTTGATACAAAAAGGAGGTGTCTGAAGAATTTTTTAGCTATGAGCCTTCTCAATTTTGTTTAATCATAACATACCTAATTTGGGATATTTAGGGTTCCTTCTTATTGTCCTTAATCAGAACTCCATACCAATATTTGAGTGTGAAATTGAGAGCCCTTAATCCTTCTACCTCATAACAAACTTCTGAGGCATGAAAACCATCATGTGACATCTCATAAAAAATATAATAAAGAATATGGGTGAGATGGAAAAATGGTAATTGAGCAGATGATTTTCATTTAGTTCTGTCATTTCATTAATTCCCTGATAAATTAATTTGGTTTTGCTTTTAATGTATTTTTTTAATCTTTAAATCTTTTCCTTGCTACTTTGTTTGATTCAGGAAAAGCAGCAATAACTAACTGGGAAGAAATGACAAAGTCTAGAAGTGGACTAATTGATGGAAACTGTATTGATTTTCAAGTACTCAGTTAATTTCTCTAGTTATTTTTAATGGGGAAGGAAAGTTAAAATTATTGCACATTGTCCAGGCATATTACTTTGTATTTTTAAGGAAATTAATTAGTTGATAGAGACATTATTCTAAATTCATATGCTATCAAGATCCTTTGGACCTCCGGCTTGGAATGCAAGATCAGGAGAAAAAAACTGAAAAGTCTTCATAATCATACTTGTAATGTTTTGTTTGGGTGTTTTTTAGTTATTTTTATCTTCTTTGAAATTTCATCTGTTAAAATGTTTACAAGGAGAGGTGTATTGTTTAAGGGTCTGCAAAATATAGCTGTACCAGTTGGAATACAATACTTTCTGCAATGGCAAAGCATGGCAATTACATAATGCATGTAATTCACCAAATTTCAAATATGAAATACCTGCCTAATACTGAAGGTGATACAAGCTAAAATATGAAATTAAGAACACAATAAAAAATCTGTTAATGACTGTCATGTTTTACAGACAACACAGCTGGGATTGAAACCAGGAGAAATGGCTACAGCAGAAGGCAGCAAGAGCTGTACTTTCTTCCAATAGTAATAGAAGACAGCAGTTACCCTGTCCAGAGCAGCACAAACACATTGACTATCCGTGTTTGCAGATGTGATTCTGATGGCACCATCCAGTCCTGCAACGTGGAAGCAATCTTCTTACCAGTTGGCCTCAGCACAGGAGCTCTGATTGCAATCTTGTTGTGCATTGTTATACTTCTAGGTTAGTTCTCATGAAACACTGCAAAGTGTTTAACTTGGATTATTCACTAGTTTACCTAGTTTTTTTTTTTTTTTAAAGAAAGGCCATGGGAAATGTGTGGCAGCTTATTTCTAGAAGAATATCCCAAAGCACTGATCATGACCATGAATCTGCTAATCCGTGCAATATCTCTTAATGCATTAAGAGAATCAGTTTTCAGTGGATCTCAAATAATTTTTTCTCTGAAATTATTTTAAATGTCTTTCTTGAACGATTTTTTTTTTAATTATTACTAAGGTAGACAAGTCCTACTGACTGTAACAGAAGAAGGATATAGTAAGAGCCTTTTTTTAGTTTTTCATGCCAACTTAAGCAAAAGGAGAATGAAGAAAAGGAAGAAGAGCAAATAATTGTAACATAGACTGCTATTGGCCACCTCCATATAAAGCTTCACAGGAAGATTTTTTTTTTTCAGGCAGACATGTATTTCATAAGGTGGCATTGTAATTTGTTCTACTTTGTACTTAAATAGTTCCTTTCTTACAGCATATCCAAAGCAGTCAGTACAATGCACTCATGTCCATCTTACTTGCAATATAGCCTTAATCAACCACTAATGAAATAAAAGCCAACTTTATAGCTTACACAGGCACAATCAGAAATCAGAATGAGTCTTACAGCTGCTGGCCTATGCCTCGTTTTGATGATAGTGGCTTCCAAGGTCCCATGATTGTCTACTGCATACCCAAAAAAAGCTCCTGACACAGAATATAACGTGGATAGGATATCTCACTGCATTTGGATGATGCAGGTGCCACTTAAGTAAATTACTAAAGGCTGCATAAATAGCTTCTGAGTATGAGTGGGTAAAAGTCAGGATTTCTGCTCTGTGTCAAAAAATTATGTTGTGAGAAAAATATTTTTTCAAATCAGAGCATGAATGGCAAATGGTCGCAGTTCCCATGGAATAGTAGTTTAATTCACAAATACACTCATTCTAAAGAATTTAAAACAAAATCAATCAACTAAACAAAATAACTTACATCAGTTTTTTTGAATCAAGAAGAATGCTTTTTCCTTTGCCACAATTCCAGTTAGAGCAGGATAGATATCCCACAACTTCTCTGGGCAACATATTCCACTGCTTGACATCCTGGTGATAAAGAAGCCTTTTTTCCCTACATTTTAATGGAATTTTCTGCATTTAAATTTGTGCCCTTTTCCTCTTGTCTTGTGACAGGACATGCCTGAGAAATGCCTGGTTCTATATTTACTTGCATTCATCAGGTACTAATTTACATTTATAAGATCCCCCTGCACCTTCTCCAGAATGAGCAGACCTAGCTCTCTTAGCCTCTCCTTGTGTGGCGGATGTTCCCATTCCTTAATCACTTTGTGGTTCTACATTGGATTCACTTCAGGGAGTCCACGTCTGTCTTGTAACGAGGAGCCCAGAACTGGGCCCAGAATGCCAAGTGTGCATAAGCTGAGCTGAGCAGAGGGCAATGACCATCTCACTAGGCCTGCTAGCAATGTTTCTCCTAGTGTAGTCCCAAATGCTGTTGATCTTCTCTGACACAGGGACACATTGATGGCTCATGGTAAACTTGTCCGCCAGGATCACAAGGTGGATCACGTCTATCTAGCTGCTTTCTGGTCAGCTGGCCAATATTATCTACAGTATTCAGTTACTCCTCTCTGTGTGTGGGACTGGGAATTTCTATTTGTGGAACATCATGGAGTTCCTTTTGGCCAACTCCCTCAGCCTGATTTGAACACTGGCACAACCACTCTTTTTTATTGCCTGAAATCTTGCTGAGGGTGTACTGAATCCCACCATCCAGGCTATTTATGAAAATATTAAACAAGAGTAGTCCCAGTACCACGGGTAGAAAGGTAGTGCTACTTAATTGGTAACTTGCTTCCATCTTTGAAATGTTGCTTATAGCCTTTACAGTCTGGCAGTTTGGCAGCTTTGCAATCCACCTCACCATCTGTTTGTATAGCCCACACTTTTTAAGGCTTTCTGAGGAGATTGTTATGAAAGGTAATATCAAAAGCTTTGCTAGAGTTAGGATAAAATTATTGCATTTTTCTCCCTTCATCAAACAGTCACCTCATTGTAGAAGGCTATCAAGTGAGTTAAGCACAATTTCACCCTCATAAATCTATGCCTGCTACTCTTATGCCCTTTCTTAGTTTCCAAAATTTTCTCCATCACTTTTCTAAAAATCAAGGTGAGACTGACTGGCCACTACTTCCCTAGCTCATTCTTCTTGCCCTACTTGAAGATAGGAGTGACAGTTTCTCCAGTCCTTAGAAACCTCTCCCAGTCCCCATGACCTTTCAAAAATTATCACAAATAGCCTCACAGTAGTAGCAGCCACCTTCCTCATCATTCATGTGTATATCTCACTATATCCCTTGCACTTCTGTGTCCAGTTTGTTCCAGTATTACCTAACCTGATTGTCTTCCACCAAGGATAAGTCTTTCTTATTCCAGACTTTCCCTCTGGTCTCAAAGACATGGAATTACTGAAGGACAACTTTACAAAAAAAGACAGAGTCCAAGAAGCTGCTGACTAGGCTGGCCTTTTCCATGTCATTTGGCAGCAGCTCTCCTACCCCATTCAGCAGTGGGCTCACCTTTACCTTTCTACCCGTTTTTTTCTGTCTTACTTGTACAAGCCCTTCTTGCTGCCCTTCATGACCCTCCTGAGACAGCACCATGCAGCTTTTGTCTTTCCTAACCTCATTCCTGCATGTTCAGACTGTCACTGTATATTCCTCCTGGCTCACCTGTCACTGTTTTCAACTCTTAGATGCCTCTTTTTTTATCACTGAGTTTATTCAAGAGATTCTTATTCATCAATGCAAGCCTCCTGCTGCCTTTTCTTGATTTCCTGCTCCTGCTATTGGACCACTGTTGAGTTTAGAGGATGTGATACTTGAAAATCAACCAGCTCTCCTGGACCCCTCTTCTCTTCAGAACCTTATAACATGTAATTTTTTGAAGCAGATCCGTGAAGAGGCCAATATGTACTGTAAAAAAAGCTAAAGTAGGATTATTTTTTCTGTATTTCAAAAATTCCAGATTTTAAATTATTCAACTTATTTATTATTCAGAATTCCTTTTTTTTTTTTTTTTTTTTTTGTAATACTCTGTGTGTTGGGGTTTTGGTTTAGGTTTTTTAATCTTTTCTTCAAAGTGTAAATTTAGGGCTCTTTTCTCTATTTCGCTATGGAAAATATTTTTTAAAGAATCACATATCTGTCTCTCTGAACTAAAAACCTGAAGTCCTGTTCAATTCTATTTGTTTGCAAAGCAGGTCAGCAGGAAAATTGTTTGGTACTTTCTCCAGCAGTCCAGCAAGCACTTAGGAAAGTTAGACTATTATGTCAAAGAGCAAATAATTTTTCATTGGCTAGAGCACTGCTAAGCACTGCTCTTTTCTGAGGACAAAAGTGCCTTTGATTGCTTGTGGCTTTCAAAGAAAGATATAATGATGTCTCATCAGAGTACTAAATTATTTCTGTGCATGCCTTAACTTCAGTTGTCTCTCGTTGCAGTCATTGTGGTACTGTATGTAGCACTACGGAGGCAGAAGAAAAAGGACACCCTGATGACCTCTAAAGAAGACATCAGAGATAATGTTATCCATTATGATGATGAAGGAGGTGGAGAAGAGGACACCCAGGCTTTTGACATAGGTGCCCTGAGGAATCCCAAAGTGATTGAAGATAACAAAATACGCAGGGACATAAAACCAGACACCTTGCGTTTTACGCGCCACAGACCACCAGCGGAAGATAACACAGACATAAGAGATTTCATTAATCAAAGGCTGCAGGAAAATGATGTAGATCCATCTGCACCCCCTTATGACTCCTTGGCAACCTATGCTTATGAAGGAAATGGATCTGTTGCAGAGTCTCTCAGCTCTATAGACTCTCTCACTACAGAGGCAGATCAGGATTATGACTATCTGAGTGACTGGGGACCTCGCTTTAAGATCTTGGCAGATATGTTTGGAGAAGAAAGTTATAACCCTGACAAAGTCACTTAAGTACAACAGTGAAACAAAAAGAAAAGCAAACCAACAATGAATTTAAAAGATAAACCTAAGCTTTATATAAGACACAATTACTTTGATTATAAAAGACAGCAGTTGTTTCCAGCAAGTTACTACATTTATCACACCGTCAGTTTTGGTTTGATTTGCGAAAGAATGATAAATCCTGTAACATACACAGGTTTTTGTTGTTGTTATTTTGTTACTCTGGAATTACACTGAGACAAGCTCAGGCCTACAAGGTGCAGTTTACTGACCTGACTTAGAAAGAAGGTAGCTTTCTGGCATCACGGTGGAAGAGTGGTAGCTTTTTCGTAATTCCACTAAAGTGCCTATTGAAACTTTTATCATTTAAGTGGTAAACTGTCTGCTGTGATGGTGTTACAAAACTGAATTGTAAATCAGACACGAACTTTAAGACAAGAAGCAATAGCAACATGCTGACTTCTTTTAGAAAAAATTGATATCACTTCCTGGAGTACCTAATTACTAGAACTGTGGGGGAGGAGGGGGGGTGTGTACATTGTGTTTGGGGGTTATGTTTGTTGTCTTTTTTTAAAAGAAAACAGTATGTCGAGACATCATATTTCCTCTTCCAAAGTTTCACTGAAAATTTAAATTTAAAATGCTATTGCTCGCTCTGAAGATGTAAAGCCCAAATTAAAAAGGAAAAGATCTTAACATACATCAATGAATATTTAAAATGTTCATACAAATACTACATTTTTTTCCAGAATAATAAAAAGATGAAAGCAGCTATTCCTTGATGTGAAGGAAATTTCCCTTGTCTCTCCCTCTTCTTTTGAAATAAGACTATTATTAGAACATAAAAACAGAGAGTCTTTGAAGACTATTATTGTATTTTTAGTACCAAGACACCTATTCCATTGTAAATATCACTAAAGAAATACATGTAAAGAGCTCCACACCACTTTTTTTTGCAGTTATATTGTTACTTTCTAGGCAACATAAGCATATACAAATATAGGGGTTTTTCCATTGATCATCTGCTACAGTTCAGCATATCACTGTATTTCACTGCCACACCCACAGGGACCATTTTAGAAAACCTTTTGAGGTAGGAAACTTTCTTAATTTTGTTCTTGGCAAAATTTAAACAGAAGCAGAATAAATATTTAAACCAGAACTTTTGTCCACCCTTTTATGTATATATCCATGCCTAAATGTAGCTGTGCAGATGACAGAAATTCAGATATGCACAAGGCATTATGTCTTGGAAGATGTCTTGCAAAACTACTTTATGTGACTTTTTCGGACGATCTAAGGCATAGACATTTTGTAAGACACTGGTTTATGGCCCCCAAAGTGCATATATCCTTATATTCCCCTTTCCAAAGTCTCTGCAGTGCTATACAATCTGTTTGAGCTCTACTCATGATTAATGGCACTGCCAAGGTCAGCCTGATTTTTTCTTGAGCCAGAAGTCTTTTATTCACCTCAGGTCTATAGCTTACCTTTTGTATAGCTAAAGAATTAATAACTATCAGATATACTTATCTCACGAGTTTGGTATTAATGTGCACAAGTTTCCCTTTACCCTCTGGGGGAAATGTAAAGATATTTCAACGTTATATAAATTATATAATGTCTCAATGAGACTTTGAAAGGTGCATATTATAAATGAGTTTTGGATCATTCAGTACAATTGGCTGCATCAAAAGCACAACTGGCGTAGTTTCCACCAGCAGCGTGCTGAGGAAGAGACACAGCATATGGCAACAAGGAAGTGTTGTGTTTTTTACTGTTTTCAGGAAAGGTATCCTATGTTCCCAAAGACAGACTAAACCAATAAAAGCTCTCTCCTCACAGGACAGGGAAGCGATGAAGTAATGGAGCCCATCTGACAGCATAGAAATTTTCATGTGGAAGGTTATGTTTTAAATTTTCACACATCTTGACAGTATATCAAAAGCAACTTGATACTGCACGGTGGGCCTAAAACAGAGTACTACATAAAAAAGAAATATTTATATTTTCTACTAGTCACAACTGAGACTTGATTCATACAAGAGTCACATATAATTAGCAAAGCTTCCTCAGGTACCATGTGCTTGGCAATGCTTCCTACCCTGTTGCTACGACTAAAACAAACATCTGACTCTGCTCATTTTCAGATGTGCAGTCCTGTAGCCAAACTCTGCTCTTAGCAACTGTGTTAGTCCTTCAAATGCCTTCCAGTAATAAAATCAACATAAGTGAGGGCAGTGTTTGACTTTTTGACACGAGTCATGCTTGCTCCTGAGGAAATTCTCTGTATTTGTAGTGCATACTGGTTGAAGATTAGTTGTCTTGAGTAAGCAGGAATTTGTTCTAAGCTGGACAGTCTGTATGTGAACCTGACTTCCAAACTGGGTGGACAGAAAATGGGATCTTCAACATGAAGCTAGACACAATCTGTATGTGACTGTGAGTGGCTGTGTTAAATCAATACCAAATTGAATATTAAGTGTATATTTCCGGCAGTTAAGGTATTTGTAGCTGAGATGTTGCTATCACATAGTTAATACACATCCAGAAAGATTTTAGGAAAAAAAAAAAAAAAACAAAAGCAAAACCAAAAATACAATATGTAATTACTAACAAAATTGCCAAATATATATATAATTGAGATATTTGAAGACCATTTTTGAAGAGAGATCAAACAATATAATAGGGGTATTTTCTTGTTAACAGTTCCGTAGAACTAAGGAAAGGAATTGCTTTACATATATTCATACCCTGGGATTCAAAAAATTTATGTTCAATTCCATGTTGTTTCACTCCCTTTCTAGAAGATGGTTGTCAGGTTTTTAATAGTTTTTTAAGATAATTAGAGAAATATGAAATTGACAAGAATTAAAATATGTCAGGACATTTGAGATGACATGAAGTCTGTAGGATTAGGGAGCCCCAGTGCACATGCAATTGTATCAGTTAATTACTTTTGGTTTTACACACTATATCTTAAAAAAAATCTCTATAAACCCTTGCACAGTCAAGATGTTTAAGTGGATGCCTATTTTTCTGCCAAAACTTCAAATGCTATCAGTGTCAAGAAGCCAAGAAAATGTATAAAAGGCACAGAATTCAGAGAAAGTTTTTATTTTAATTTCCAAAAACAGGGTACTAGTGCACACACATTTAACATCATCTCAGATCTCCCAACAGTGCATCACCTACAAATCATAGTATTCTGTAGAACATTTTTTGCATATGAAGTAATTGAAATACTTCACTGGCACAAACAATTCCATTTTTTAAGTTAAATATTTGTGACATAAGCTATTGGTGCTGAAATAAAGAGATAAGTGTAAAGCATTCAGCTAAGAGTGGAAGTATGTAAGGAAAGTCAACTATTAAAGTTACATCATAGAAGAATTGATGACAAATGAATGACAGAACATCTGAAAGGAGTTTCAGGGAAGAAAGAAAAAATCTTCCCTGCCCTCCCAAGAAAACTGAAAATGTCAATACTTACAATTTCTCTGTGGAGCCAGAATATAAAAGATTGTTAATATTTGGATTTAAGACCTCTGCCACACAAATCTGAAATTACTGCTATTCTCATAACACGGATCTGCACAAATGACAGTGAGTCAAAGAGCAAGGATCTGGAAAGCAATGAGAGTAAATTTTGTCTCCCACACAAAGATGTGTTTGAATATTTTATATTTTCATGATTTTTACTTATTTTAGATATTGGCTAAATTTCACTGTTCAAAATACAATCACGGTTACGGAGGATTTACTCTAGATTTTGGAAACAGAGTTCATTATGAAGCAAAGACCAATGGATGACTCAATAGTTTACTAATAATATTGTTCTAGAGATTACCTTCCAGGTATTCTTGCCTTAACCATAAGATTTCCATATCCACATAAACACAGCCTGTCCTTTGCACTGCTAAAAATTTGGTTCTGCAGATGCTATATTCATACTAGGTTTACCTTCAGTATTGATATGAGAGTTATTAGGACTGCGTTGCTATGGGATAACAGATCTCTACTGAATGAATACAGGAAGAAAAGGTAGCAATTCATTGGGTTAAAGGCATTTAATATTACATTAATGACTGCATTTTGCTTGTTGATATTTGAGGTTGTAGTGTTTCTGCAGTTATATTATTACTTTTATTATTGTGACTGTTATTAGCATTGACATTCAAATACTGTGAGTATAAAATATATATTTGAGCTTTGAAAAACTTCATGAAAGCAAATAATGAAATGACCCCCAATAACAACCCTACTGAGGTGACATTTAAGTGCAAATGAAAATCAATTTTTATATTACACTCATTCATAACCTGTTTGTAATAGAAAATCTATAATAACCTGAATCCTTTTTTGTTCTTATTTAAATCAAGAATCAGATAAGTTGTCCTAACACCAGCAACCATTGCTATTTTAAGCAGAACTAAGATATATTCTTGGAGTTTTTTGGTGGGCCTTTGTTTTGGAGTGTTTTTTAACCTATTTATTTAATTCATAAGCTTCTTTTCTTCAACTTTAGTTTTCAACTAAAATCCCCAGGATTTTCTGTTTGTTTGTTTGTTTGTTTGTTTGTTTGTTTGTTTTAATCTTACTTTCATGGCTGTTTTTCCAATCAAATTGCTTCCCAGGACTCAAGGAAATCTTATCAATGTGTATAGATAACTGATGGATGGAAGTAAACAAGGCAGAGCAAGGTGTTTCTCAGTGGTATCCAGTGACAGGACAAGAGTTAATAGGCCTAAATTTAAATGCATAAAATTCCATTCAAATGCAAGAAAAGAGATTCTTGACTGTCAGGCTGTTGAACATTTGATCATGCTTCCCAGAGAAGTAGTCATGCATCCAACCTTGGAGATCTACAAAATCCAACTGGATTTTTTTCCCTGAGAAACCTGCTGTAATTGACCCTGCTGTTAGCAGGGAGGCTGGACTAGATAATCTCCAGAGGTATCTTCCAGCTTCATCCATTCTGTGACTTGCAATAAAATCATACTTAGACTTCTTAGCTCTAGTAAGCTCAATAGCATAGGGACCTAACTACATAAGCAGAGCAGAATCACAGAATCACACAGTGGTTTGTGTTGGAAAGAGACCTTAAAGGCCATCTATTTCCAATCCCTCTGACATGGGCAGGAATGCCTCCAACTAGATCAGGTTTCTCAAAGCTCCATCCATAGTAACTAGGAATTTTTTAGTGAGTCAGCTGAGGTAAGAGTGAAGGAACAGAGTAGCAATCTATACAGTTACTACCAATGAGGATAGGGTGGAGAGGGGTAAATTATTTACAAGAAGTACTGGAAATTACAGCAAATCACATGAAACTAGTAGATGTAAGGGTGAAATTTAAAACAAACAAACAAACAAACAAACCAAAACCCATCCCAAAAAACACACCAACCAACCACAACAACAACAAACCACAGATGTGGTTCTTCATGAGATGACTAGCTGAGAGAGTCATGGAGGCTCAGAGTTCACACAGGTTGAAAAAGAGGCTAGATAAAGTGCTGAAAAACTGATAGTTTGTGGGTTGCTTAATACATAGAAATCACATCTGGCTGAATGTGTTCTTGAATAGTGCTTGATTAGCATCTGGGAAGTCGCATAACCTGGTTGGTTTCTTGATGTTTTTCTGGGATCTCAGCTTCTGCCAGTGCTGAGCAAAAGTTTACTACTCAAGTTTGACTAACTTATTTTCTCATTATGATTTTATTGTAAATTTACTTGATTTTCATATCAACATTCTCTCTGCTCTAATTTTCCAGATGACATAGATAAAAGCAGTTTGTCTTATTTATTACGTATCACATGTCTCTATGCATGCATATTTTATTATTTCCCTCAGATTTTAACCATTGTAATTGCCGTATTTCCTTCAATTCTGCACACCTTATATAGACCTTACATTCCTCTTTCTTTAGCAGGAACACTAACACTGATTGCTGTTAGGGCTGATAACATGGTTTGGGCTTAGTCTATATTTAAAACAAAACAAAACCAAATAGTTACTAAAGAACATAACCTCTACAATACATGTCCTCTTCTGCATGTGCTTCTCTTTGTTAGCTGTCTTGGTTACTCCCCTGTGTTCCAGAAACACCTGAAAAAGAGAAGGGAGAATGAAATGACTGACTAGAAAAGGAGCCAATATTATTTCACTATTCTGGAATGCAGACTACTGCTCTCCTGCTGTGTGTTGTAATGTTAGAGGTGATTTATTGTTTTCAAATGTTGAACATTCTGCATTTATATTCAAATGCATGTTTCTCTACTGTATGCCTCTGTCAAAAAGGACAAGAAGCATGCACAAAAAGGTGTATGGTGAGGAAATGAAATCATATTAAGAGGGATCACAAATAAATATGCCTTAAAAACTTGTCTTATATTATTTGGTCACATGACTCTAGTAAATAGTTATATTTTTAATTTTATATTTTTAATTTTGTCCTTGGAGCTCATTTTCTCAGAGCAGTAAGTGAAGTCAGAGGATATATTTAATATTATTCAAATCCTCCCATTGCCTTCAGCCCCTGCTGCTTTAGGTTGTTTGGGTTACTTTGAAGCTGGATCTTTATCCCCCTGTGTATTCATTATGTTCCCAGTTGTGGGTCTTGCTGCATAAATTACTGCAGCTGAAGTTTCACAATAGAAAAATCTGACCAAATAGCAAGGGACACAGGAGGACAGGTGCAGAACTGTAGTTTGGGTTTGCATAAGATGTTTCAGAACAAACAAACATCAGCCTAATGTTCTGCCAACTCACATAGGCAAAAAAATCAGGCAATGGAAGAATGTAAAAAAAAATATATATATATATAAAAACAACCCACAACTGCAATATCAAAACCTGTGAAGTTTTTTCTCCTGTTCTACTACAGTATGTAAAACACCTCCTCTCTGTGAAGGGAAGGAGATACAAAAGAGTAGGAAATGAAGGACTCTGGAATTGTTATGTCCTCTTTTTTTATGGCTATTTATATTTAGAATCCTTTTGTATATATAAATAACAAGCTAAATTTCTTAGCTCAATTTTGTTTCTTAGCCTTAAATTAAGAAAAATACAATCTATGAAATGAGGGCAGATTTGTCAGCGACAAATGAAATATTAATGTTTTAAATGCATTAAAGCAAGATATCAATCTTCAGTTCATAAAAGGAGAAATCTGAGAACAGAAATTCAGTTTATCTTTTTTCAGGTTTGAGGAATTTAACTCACCAGTGAATGATTATTCCTTCCAGTAATGCTGTCCCAAAATTGGTAAGTGCTGCATTTTTCTTTCTAGGACTAATTTTTATAATTGCAATTCTGTTATTTTAAATTGAAACTTTATATCACATACATTAGTTTTTGTACTTGATCCAAACTATATGATTGAAAATGCTTAATATCATATATAGTCGAGAGAGCACAGTAAGTAACTTCAGAAAAATGATTTAGTGAAGCAATTTGCTGACCAGAGATGTTCAAAGACAGATACTGATCTGTCTGAACTGCTGCCTATATGGAAGATTGTGCTTAGTTGCCCAAGCTGACAGCAGTTCTTGAGTTCTCTCTTGATGGTTATGGAGAGGAGAATGCTCTCCCAGGGTTCAGATTTAATGAAACAGTGTCTTGATAACTCTGGGTAGGTGCTCTAGAAAATTGTTGCCATGAGCAGAATGAGATCCCCATTTCAAATACTCAGCAGCAGAGGAAACTTAAGTATGTGGGAAAATCTAAGTGGGACCACTCTTCCCATTGAAATGATCTGCAAAGGACTGCAAGTCAGAACACTTTCCTTATAAATGGCCTCCACTGCTGTTCTGTAATTCAGAGACCATGCACGCACATTTGAGCTAAAACATTGCAGGATTAAATAAAATAGCCTAAAGTGGATCAGAAAAAATAGTTGCTAACCAAAATTGTTCTCTCCCTTTTGTTTGGCGTCTCTGAGCTGACCAGGCTCCACCTTGCATCTTATTGTCTCTGCATACAGAAATCTGCCTTTTTTTTCTGCATGTGACAGGGTCCCTGTGGAGGATTAGCCACAGTCAGTAGCTAAGCACCACATAGCCCCTCACTCACTCCCCACCCCAATGGTTTGGGGGACAGAATAGGCAGAGGAAAGTCAGATAACCTGTAGAACAACTTAAAGACTGTTTAGTAAGTGGAGGAAAGAGAAAAGGGGTGGAAAATCATATACCAAAGCCAAGTGATGGACTCAGCTCCTCTTCCTACATGGAGACGAATACTTAGCCAGTCTAAAAACAAAGACTACCTCCAAGAAAAACCGTCCCCTCAAAGCTTTGTTACTGAGCATGACACCATCTGGTATTCAATATCCCTTCGGCCAGCTTGGGTAATCCTGTCTGTCTATGTCTCCTCCCAAAGCCTTGTGCATCTCCAGCCTCCTCACTGGAGTGGCAGAGTGAGAAAAGTAAATCCTTGACTGCTCAGCAATAGCCAGAAGATTTGTGTTTATCAGTGCTGATTTGCTCACAAGTAAAAAGGGCTGTTATGAGGAAACCTAATACCATCCCAGCTAGACTCAACACAGCCTCCAAAGGGGCAGTAAAGAACAGCTAATCTGAAACTTCTCACAGACACCTACATACCATACATTAGTTCATTTATACACAATTGAAAACATGTTCTGAAGAGTACTTTTCCTTCCAAGATTGTGCTGGGTTCTCAGAGAAGAAAATGTCCATAGGCTTTCATTACTAACCAGAGTAAGTTTTCTGTAGAGAATTTTCAGGTAAGGTAGAAAGTCAGAGACAGTTCTAACATATCCACATTCTGCTGAGATGCACAAGGAAATCCTCCCTTTTCTAAATCATCGGTTGAAATCCTATTTGCCACAACCTTAGTGTAGCATACAGGATGCAAAAGTCACTTGTAGAAACCAATCAAAACAGAGGAAAAATCTAAGCTTGCAAATGACAAGAAACTCCCCTCTCTCCCATGCAGTAGCAGTTAAAGAATGCACACAAAATTGAAGAGCCCAATTTTAAAGCGCTCCAAAGGCTGCAGCAAGTAAAGTATCTTGCTTCTCAAAACAGCGTATTCAGGCAATTATTGTGCCCCTACACTATCTGCTGAAACTATATAAAAATTGTGTGCTAAAGAGTAAATAATTTAGCAGATCAAACCCATAAACTATAACCCACCTGTTCCATAGGAAAGGTTAGGCTCATAAGCAAGGCACTCTGCCCTCTGGGTTCCCCTCCTACAGCTGATACTTTGAGCCTTTTATAGGCTCAAATCCTTGGCAAACTCTTCTTCCCCATGTGGAGAAATAATGACATTTCATTCATTGTACTTCTTCCTGGAATTTTTCTTCCTTCATCGTGAAGACTAACGCGTCTATTTTATAAGTTTGGACTCTGTTAATCAAGAATAAGTACAGGCTGATCTTTGGATGTTTCTTAGGATTGGGACTGAAAATGCTCCAGTAGATAAGGACCATGAAACACAACAGCACAGGGTTGGAAAAATAGAGAAAGGATGTAACTTAAGCAAACAGGATACCAGCTCAGCTCTGCAAGGCTGACAAAGCAGGAGTCACACATTATCGATCCTACTCAAGAGCTGGGGTCAATGAAATATTATGGCCACCTGAAATATTATGACACCAGACATTGAAGATCACCAAAGAAGATCCCAAAAGACCTCACAAGGACTTCTGACAAGGGTTGTGACCATGTAAAATAAATTAACGCTTATGCATCAAGTAACAGGGGATGATTAATGAAGATGTAATCAGTGTGCATGATAAAAACTCCATTCACCTGACGGTCGGGCACTCAATTAGAGGAAGAATCCCCAGAGTGACAAATACTCTGCAATAAAGAATGCTCAATTTCTGATATGCGAAACTGCTTTCTGTGTTAGAAAGTTGCTACCTGGCTGATTTTGTATCATAGGAAGATCCTGCCAGGTACATTCTAATTCCCGCTCAGTGTTTGTCTCATGCATTGGCTGCTCTGACTCACCTAGACACAGCTAGTCTTGAAGTATTAAGTTGAATTTTTTCTGGTCTGGAGTTGCTTTCTGGAACCATTCATTAAAAGAAAGTAAAAGAAGTTTTTCTAAGTGTGCAACAGCTCTTCTTTTTGTCTATGCTGTACTTGCTGAGTCTGCAATATTTAACATAACTGAAGAACTTTGTTCTATTTGTGAAACGAGAAAAAACTTGTAAAAGACACTACTGCAGATAATAATTATGAAAAATATGAAGATGAAACTTTCCTGCCTTTCTCCTGCAATGCTCACATACCAAGAACTTGAGAAGTAAAATTTAGAACAAAAGGAATATCCATAAAAAAATCCATGTAGAAACAGTAAGCAATTTTTAATGGGAGATCAAAACACTATTTTCATAGTATGTTTTGGGACATATGGGTATTCTACTTAACTACTTAAAAGGTCAAAAATGTTTAAAAAATAAAACTTTTTTTTTCCATGGGATGTGTTTTGAATGCTTCACTTTGGCTGTCTTGCATTTTTTACAGAATTAAAACACCTTGAACTCTACTGGAGATTTCTCCTGAATTGCAGTGCCACAAGACTTGTAAATTAAAATAATGGCTAATATGAGTTGAAAAGTGTGTTCTGGTGTATGGAACAAGTTTTAACTGAAAACTTGTATGTTTATTTTGTTAGTTATTATTTTTTATCTATTAAATTTCATTTTAAAAATTTATAAATGTGTAGTAGATTAGTTTGGCAACTCTAGGCACTAGCACAGGAAAATATACTTTAAACAGGAAATGTGTTTAAAACCAGTACATGAAGCTTCTTCAACCATCGCTTTAAAACACTTCAGAGAGCTTTAGTATGATTCACATAACAAATAGAATAGAAGCCACTGAAATAAACGAGGCATAGAAAAATAGAAAATAATTGACAGTATTTTTTTTTTAACCAGTCAACATTTTTCAAAATAAATCCTATTAAAAATAGAAAAATGTGATGAAAATTTTAAGGAATATTTTGTGTCCAGACAGTAATAGCCATTTTTCTAACCCCAGATTTCTTACATTGAGTCTTTTTTTTTTTTTTTCACTTTGCATGCAGCTCATTAGGCTGATACTTTCACTACACAAGAAGTAATTTTATATATCTGGATGTGATTGTGTCCAATTTTATTTATTAAGTCGTATTTAAGTAGTTTATTGATTTTTTTTTACTTCCACCCAATCATCAAGAAGTTATTTCAAAAAATTATTTTATCAAATTAATTCTAAACTACTAAGTTAAAAACCAAAAGATAACCATTTTCAAAAAGTATTGAAAATGGTTGAAGCATTTTTTAAAAATTATTAATACATTTTAATATGTTGATTTCTACGTACATAAGGAACTTAAGAAAACAAGTTCACTGTCAATCTGTCAATTATAATGGGATGAATCATTCCAGAATAGAGAGACAGATTGACATTACTCAGTATGCTGCAAAATCAACAATTTTGTGCTGGAAACAATCTCAGAAAATGAGGTTTAAAAGAATGAGAAGGAAATTGCAAAGACTTCAAAGCCTTTGTTGGTTTAAAGCCTCTGTTAGCACCACAGAGGGCTCTATCACTCAATTTTTTCACAGGAGTCAGGCACAACATTTTCCAGCCTGCAATGCCTGACTGGCTGAGTCAGCATGACTGACTCAAAAATGTTATACTGCCAAGAAATTATGGTAGTGGCATGCAAACAGGTTGGAAAGTAAACACAGGTGCAGCATTAATATATAGCTAGAGTTATTTTCATGTTCCAGATCTCAGGTTCAGTTTATTTCACCAACCTATTTAAAGCCTCCTCACCAGAATTATTTCCACCTTTACGACAAATTGGACAATGGATCATTTGGATACCAAAGGCCTTGTGATCTATGGGCAGAGATATGTCATCATTTCCATAGGAGGTGGCCACTTCTGTCCTGAAATACTATTATATTGATCTGTTCAGAAGTGTAAATAGGATTATTTCTCTTCTGGTACTCTTGATCTCTTAGAGGGGGATCATGAAACCATTCTCTCTCTCATACCATCCCAAAACATATAATTTGTTTTGTGCCCGTTCACTAACTCTGATTTTTGGCAACAATTTGCTGAAGTGGTCACAATAGTCCTGCAACCCTTATAAATCTTGATGTACAATCAATAAGCTCCTCACCATTATTTTGTGGTGTACTCTACCCATGCTACAGCTACTCACAGGCATCGAGATCCTCTTCTCCTCTAATTGTACCAGCTACACTCTTGCCTTTGCCTCCCTCCTGTTGCTTGATGCGCTCTATCTTAGAAGAAGAATGTTTACAGGTGTTTCATTGGTACTGAAAAACTGCTGAAGAGGATTTCCCTAGAGCAAAACAAAATTACACTTCTGAAAAACACTAGCTGCTGATAAGCAAACAGTCCTCTTTCTTTGGGATAGGTCAGATACACACCTATGCCTGAAATGTAGTGTGACAGATATGCAGTCCTTTCTCCAAAAAAATGGTGGGATGAAGTTAGAGATAGTTTATGACAAAAGGAGTACTTTGCTGCAAGGACTTGATTCCCTCATTTAAAAGAACATCTGAGGAAAACTTCCTAAAGTACCCCAGAAAGTGCAAAGCAACAGTAGTGTAAGCAAAAAAACACAAACTGCCACCTTTCTGAAAGATTGGATTCTGGTTCTGATCAGTGGGAGCTGGGATTTAATGGGTAGGGGAAGGGTACTGCAGAAGAGATGCCTGCCATTCAGCTCTACTTGCACTGTTTGAGCACCAGTGCCACAGTCATTTAAAAGTTTATATTACCATTTAGAAAATGAAAAAAAAAAAAGTAATGGTGTTCAGCTTCTCTATCAGGATAACAATGGAATAGTAAGAAGGTAACCACCTGATCTGTTTCTTTGTCTCTGTGAAATAGGATCAGCACTAAGTTTTCAGAAAATGGAACTATCCTGGTTGACAACTGCTGAGTGGCATATCAAACCACAGAGCCGGTAGGTTTTACTATCTTAATTTGCAACAAATGCTTTACACTTCAGGGAAACTTGTCCCAATTTTGACAGAAAAAATTGACTCATTTCTTTGTGTGTAGTGATGAAATACTTTGTTTAGTACAAACTAAGAGGACTGCAGGCCATTCATGCTTAATAATATGAATTTTATGAATTTCTGTTTATTTTAAGCTCATTCTTTCCTAAGTAGAACAATAAAGACTAAAAAATACAGAAATCTGAAATGTGTACTCCTGCCATTTAAGCTAAGATTGTGACAATAGATAGAAGGGGGTTCTCTTGGCTCAGATTATCTCAAGTTTCCATTGTGTGAATTTATAGAGCACTGAAACAATTATAAAACCCAGGATATTCAGATATTTTGTAATCAATGTGACAGAAAAAGCAGCTGTGAAAAATGAACTGCAAAGTGACTCAAAAGAATAAAACAGTGCTCAAAAGAAAAAAATATTACTAAAGCAGTGCACCACAGGGGAAAAAAAATCATATTCTGTACCTTAGGAACAAAGAAGAAGAGTTCTGGTTTCAGTACTGTGGTTCAGTTCCTCTCATCTGTAGTGTGGATAAAACAGGCTTTATAGATCTGCGTTGGGATTCCAAAGTGACGCTGGAAGTTCCTGTTGAAAGCCGTTGAGCCTTCCTCATGGCAAGAGAGAGCCATCAGCTCTGCCCAGTGATTACTGAAAGACTGCTGTGATGGACTTTCTACCATCACTGTTATGATCTTCTTAAAATTTTTCTAAGGAAAGCAAAAGGGAAATAGGAGAACCAAGAAGCCACTCTGGCATTTTCACTTCTGTCGATGGCTCACGCAACCCTTCCTTGGAGTCTGGGTCTTTGCTGCCCTCATGTGGCTCAGAGGCTCAGGAGCCCTTCCAAGGCAGGAGTCGGGCCTCGCTGTGCTCACATTGGATGAGTTACCTGTACTTGTAAAGTTTGGATGTACTGTAACAAAGGTACAACTGTAACTTTGTCACAGTACATCCAGACTTTGAGGGATCTGATGGGATGGGGCTGCACTTAGAAACAGTACGTGTGCCTAAAGAAACAAATCATAACTGGTGTCTGCAAGGTATAATTTGTTTCTTTATTGGGGAATAAAGATACAATTATTGGGAATTCCTGTTTGACTTCTTCTTCATATTTGTTAAGATCTACTTCCATGGTATAGCAAGCATTCATATTTATTTTTCTAATGTGTTTTCATCATAAAAGTAATGTTGGATGTTGTCAATTAATTCTGAAGTAGTAAAACTGATTGCTACGACCAGTAAAAAAAAAAAAATTATTTTGTGCATTAAAAATGAGATATAAAAATGGCAGTCACTGCAGATATATATATACATATATAGAGATTTTTATATCTGAGATAATAGTTCCTTCTATAATGAAGTCATTTCAGCTTGCCTGAAACTTCACAGAAGCAAGAATAAAACGATTTGACAATCAAATACTTGCTAACTGAGATCAACAGGCTCAGATCTCTCTTCAGGAGCACCACTAACTGCGAGGAGAAGCTTGAATCCTCCCAAAACAACACAGTCTGATGCATATTGACACTGTAAAGGGCTTTGTGCGCTTTAAAAGCATAAATTGGTAGCAAGTACCCAACAATGGCTCTCCACAGTTCCTGTATTTAGTGTAATGCTTCTCCAGCTAAGTGCTCGGAACATTATTAAGAGCAATGAACTAGATTCAGCTAAGAAAAAAAGTGCTGAACATTCCAAGACAGCAAGAGTTGTGACAGCTTACTTCTGAGCCAGATTTAACTGTACAATTACTGGGTTTGCAGGGACAGGTTTTGGCAGCGGGGGGAGTCCTGTTGCAGTTTCTTTGAAAAGCTGCTTCCCCACAGCTGGCAGAGACAATGCCTGCTGTGTCTGAGACAGACCCACAGCTGGCCAAGGCCGAGCCCATCAGCAGTGGTGACAGCACCTCTGGAAATGTGTGTTCAAAAAGGGAATGTGTTATTGCATGGCAGCAACTGCTGCCAGGGAGGAGTGAGAATATGTGAGAGGAACAGCCTTGCAGAGACCAAGGTCAGTGAAGACAGAGGTGGAGGATGTGCTCCAGGCACTGAAGCAGGGATTCCTCTGCAGCCCGTGGAGGTCCATGGGGGAAATAGAGATCCACCTGCAGCTCATGGAGGACCCCATGCCAGAGCAGATGGGTGACTGAGGCAGGACCTGTCAGCCAGGAGGGAGGAGAGCCTGTAGTTTGCCAGCAGGTTTGCTGACAGGAGTTATGACCCTGTGGGGGACCCACACTGGAACAGGCTGTTCAAGAGGAGCTGTACCCCACAGAAAGTGACCCATGCTAGGGCAGTCTATGAATATTTGAAGCCCTTGGGAGGGATCCCAAGGAGTGAGTAGTCCTCCCCCTGCCAAGGAAGGAGAGACAGAGACAACATGTGATGAACTGATGGCAGTCCTTGTTTGCTGTCCCTCTGCACCTCTATGGAAGACAAGGTAAAGAATTCAGGAATAAAGTTAGCCCTGGGAAGAAGAGAGGGAGGTTTGGTTTTGGGGGTTTTGTTTGTTTGTTTGTTTGTTTTTGTTGTTGTTGTTGTTTTGGTTTTTTTGGTTTTTTAATTTCTCATTCCTGCACTGGTTTGATTGATAGTAAATTCAGTAATTTTTCCAAATCAAGTCTTTTGTCCTTTACTGCAATTGGTGAGTAATCTCTCCCATTTCTTATGTCTCCCCTTTCCAGCTGGGAAGGGGAGCAACAGGATGGCTTTGATGGGTGCTTGGTGTCCATCCAGGGTAAAATCACCACAGCTACTTAAGGCACACAGTTCAGTTTATAGTTACAACCACCACAGTTCTTTGAGTTAGAACTGGCTTCCTATTCTTTTACTTCTATTCTTAGACTTTTACTTATAAACTACAATGTAGTTGATGGACAGCTCTCTTAATATTTTGTTCTGAATAGAAGAAACCTTCCAATATTATGTTTTTTAAATCCTAAGGGAAGCTTTTGTTAATTTGGAAAAGGGCAAAATGTTTGATTTTATAAGAAGGGAAAAAAAATATAAGAAGTTATTTTACAGAGATACCCTCTATACAGCAATTTCAAATGCAGTCTGTCTCTCTCAGCCAGCCCCTCTTTCACCTTTCTGCTATTTAAATGGATATTTTGTTGTCATTTTCTTAAAAAATGCTGCATAAGCTTAATGAACCTATATGTGAAGACATTTAAAATGTCTTTAAATCATTAATATGCTGAAATAGTAGCATTTCTTGAGTTCTGTGAAATGGACATAGAAACAGTTAAAATTCTGTACATTCTGTAGTGTGTTAGCACAGGAAAATTGAATTGCATCAAAATTCCTACTAAGGAAATATGAATATGAAGAAATTCCAAAAGAAATAATTAAAATATTTACCTTAGTAATATTGCCAGTATGTGATGATAATTTTTAATTAGCAACCTTATTTTATTTACCTTGTATCTAAAAGATTTGTATATAAAAAAAAACCTAAACCAGCAGAGAGTCACTGCAGAATATTTTTTCCCCTTCTTGAAAAGCAGCAAGTAAAAGCCTTCTAATGTTACTTGCTCTGTAATTTTTCCTACTGTGAACAAACAAAGCATCTAGTCTAAGCAGGTCTGAAGCATTTGAAACTGTCTAAAAAAATCCCTGAAGTTATTATCAAACAATTTTTTGTAAATGTAAAAAGTTGCAGCAACAGGGCACCTGCTGTTGGTATGAGATTTTGTAGATACTCATGAGCTTGCTTTGAGTGCCCTCTGCTCTGGCCAAAATCCATGATAATGTTATTTGTTTTGGCTCCCTATGAATCTGAGCTTAAAAACACTGTGTAAGAATTTGTCTGGGAACCAATGAAAAGTCATCGCAGGTATCAGTGCACAGGTTTTTGTGCATTCTAACAGGAGCTCAAGTTGCCAGGCAGATATAACTTCTCCACCTCTGACTTCCAACTGGGTTTTATGGAGCTGCTAATAATATGCATCAATAGTTGGCAGTGAGAAAGACAGAGATGGTCCCTGCTACTGAAATAATAATGATTTGTAAGAGCAAAGAAGAAAAGCTTTTGTAAACTTTCATTTTGGCTCGATTTTGTGAAGTGCTTTCACATAAACTTTTTAGGCACATCAGTAATCTCTTCAATTCTTCAAGACAATATCCTGTTGTTAAAGGTAGAAATTTGTCCGTACTGAACTGAGGCCATGGATGGATGGCAAACACAGATCAAGATGACCTTTCTCAACTCTCACAAATTTTAGCTGTTTTCCATTTACCCGACTGATAAGTTGGGCTCCATTTTAGAAGTCCCACTGGCTACTGTGAGACTATGAACGATAGACCAGCAATCAGTGGCTCCATGTGGGAAGACAAGATTTTTGACAGATTTTATTATGTTAGAAAATCTCCTGCTGCCTGTTTTAACATGAAGGACAGGGAACTATAAGGATTACCAGCCTGAATTGAAATACAGAGACTTTTTTGAACACTCTAGGCAGAAAGAATCCAGTTGTATAAACCAGCTGGAATTTTCAACATTCTGCAAGCAATTATCAGAGTCTGTGTCTTCTGCATCAGAATGACTGTGTGTGTGTGAAAAAACAAGCTATTTGCTGCAGCATGGTAAGTACTTAAAGATTGTAAAAAAACTGTTGTGTAAATGTTATAAAACTGTATTCATTTAAGTATTTCTATCTTTTTCTGCTTCTTGTTAAAGAAGAACAGTTTCATTCCCTTCTTCAGAAATTAATGAATCCATGATAAAAGTGTTTGTCAGTGGAAATAAGATCATCAATATGCCAAAATGGTGAATAAAGAATAATGACCTGCAGACTTTAAAAGCATAGAAAGGAGATGGATGGAGGGGGAAAGCGGGGATTTAATTACACAGAATGCTTTCCTCTATATTCTGGTTTCTCAGGATGATTTAGTCTCCTTTCCTACTCTGAAGTGTCAGGTTCCTCCAGTGACTAATGCAGCCTCATTTCAGGCCAGCTGATTTCATCAATTATGGAGGGAATCTGAAGTGAATAGGTGCATGTCTTAGGTGTCACAGTTCCGTGTTTTTAACTAAGTGGAATAATTCTGAATTTCTGGGAACATTTTCAAAGGTTCATTAGTAGCTAAATAGCAACACCCAAAAGAAATGTCAATTGCCTTAATCCCTCTTAAATTTTTCTATCTGTTGAAATTTCCTCATCAGTATGACAGAAATAATCCCACCAGTGCTCAGAGTAACTTCTATTATTTTTTCAGTTTACTAGTACAAGTATGCATAGTACCCACCACCATAAGCACCCATCAGACAGCCCCAGTTCTACAGCAAATTCAAACAATCTATTCTATAATGAAAATCTCTCAGAGACTTTTTCTCCTTTCTAACTGAGAAAAATAACACCATCCTACTTCAGAAGAAGGAGGAAAAATGTATTAATTTTTAAGAAGAACTTACCTTTTGAAATAAGAAACAGAAACTGTAACTCATCTGTGGAAGTGTATTTTCAAAATCTATTTCTCTTTAGCTTTTCCTGATGATCCATCCCAGTTTTTAATAAAAAAAAATAATAAATCAAATCTTTGAACAGAGAAAAGAGATTAATGAAAAAAGTATCATCTAATGTAAGAAAAATACCATGGTTATTCAAATTTTTTTAATGGCTTAATTACAAATTAATTACCCTCTGCCCTTCCTGCAGATTCTCAGTATGCATATAAAGAGCCTTTTTGTCCCCAGAATTTTTCAAGCACAAAATTACATTTTAAAGCAACTGAAATACTTGTATTTTTAAAACCAGGGCTCCTACAACATACACAGGCTATTTGGCTATGCATGAAAGCAAAAAGTAGATGTCTATTTACACATGCAGAACCCATAAAATACTTGTTTTGATGAATCCAGGAAAGAATATCACATATGTCTGATGGGCTTAATCTAGACTGGCATAATTTACTGCATAGTTATAGCAAAATATATCAGTCTAGAAAAGCTTTCACAATCTCAGATTTCCACCTACTGCCAAAAAACTTTTTTAAAAACATTTCTAAAAATAAAATTTTAAAAATTAAAAAATGTTTGAAAAACATTTTTTAAAACATTTCAAAGCTGCTGATATAAAGTGTTCTTCTGAAGAAAGACACAAGGCTACAATTACAAAATGTTCTAGTTACACTGAAATTTCTCTAAAAAGAAAGCTTCAGTTCTCAATTTTTTTACAAGAATGAAAAGAGGTGATGATTTTGTTTGTAGTTTGTATTTTATTTGTCTAAGCTCATTAATTAGAGAAACTTTTTTTCTTTTCATTAAGTGTTAATTCAATTATGTGTCTATACAACAACTCACTTAAATATATCCATCTTTACCAGAAAAATGTTAGCAATGAGAAATAGATAACAAAATCTTGTGACTGCATTATTGTCAATTCCTTTAACATGCTTTTAATAAGTTTTATGAATCCAAAGTGTGAGGGTCAGTAGAGGAAAAGGTGAAAATGTTTCAACTTTCAGAATCTATTTGGCAGTAGGTCCTCACATTCACAATATAATGGAGAAGAAATATTTAAGATACATGTGGAAGACAAGCAGTCCTTTTAACTGAGTTTAAGGCTTGTTTGGTGGATTAATCTACATATGGAAATTCCCTGTATATTTTAGATATAAACCCCTTTCTTGGTTTATAGTGAAGTGATTAAGACTATGTACAATCTGTAGTACAGCTTTTATTCTTTAGTACAGAAAGTTCTTAAAGTGGCTCTGTTGATTTGTTTGTTTGTTTTTTGTTTATTGAAGAATGCAATATGGATTTGGGGTGTTCCTACCGTGACTAAAGTATGCTAAATCATTTGTTCATCTGAGAATTACAGGCAAAAAATTAGGCCAATGCATTTTTAGCTGTGCTACTTTCTACTCTCTACTCTTTATACCAACTTTCCTCATGAGTCAGCTCCCAGTGTAGATTCAGGACACTCCTTTCAAGATTTCCTATTCTTAATTACATTTTTAGAGAGTTTTACAAAGCAATGTCCTATCTTTCCCCAGGGTAAGTGCTTAGGGACCATAAGTAAAGATTATGTATGTAAGCCTTTCCCAGATTTTCTCACTCTGTTTGAAAAGCCTGTATAGATATATATCAGACAGCTGATAAAGCCAGCTTTTGGGAATATTCTACCTTATGAAAAGGACTGTGCCTCTTGATGGCAAGCCTGAAGAATGACAGGTACTCTTTTCTCCCTCATCCCCAGATTCCTATTAGCATTTTTCAAATATATCTCTGAGGGCATTATACAAGGATGTAAAGTCCTTAGTGAATATGTTATACTGCTTCTAATAGAGCACTGTGAAAGGTGGCAATCCCAAGTACACTATTCTATTACTTCAGAGAACTGACATTTAAGCAAGAACTGTAGTTATCTGACAAAATAAAAAATAAAAATGCTGATATTTGTCTGGTGTAGATGTAAAGTTCTATCCACAAAGAAAGTTTTCATTTGGTTCTAGTCAACATTTAAAGCATAAAACATTTAATTATTCATTTTACTATTAACACTTTAGAGAAACATAATTGGACGTTTGCTCAACTAATAACCCAAGGCAATGTACTTAAGCTGAAGAGTGCAGCTCTCAATTATTCTCAACTATTGTTGATAGAAGTCATTCACCTCTGCCAGAATGAATAGATTTTCTGAGGGAAAGATGCTGAGAAAAGTAACATCTTAGAGGTATATGGATATGCAAGCCCATTAGAGAAGACCTAATCCCATTTACCAGGAAACCTTCAGTCTGTAGTTATTGATTTGACAGGTAGGATGAACTGTGTTACTCCTTTAGGGATTTATCAGCCTTGTCCCAGCAATAATATGGTAAACTTCACTTGAAAAGGTGCTGAATAATGAAGAACATCAGAGCAAGACATTCAGCAAACCTGAAGGGAGAAAAATGTAAACTCAACATGACTTTCACATTTACAGAATGTTAATCTAAACAAACAATTAATTGAAACAGATAATAATTCTGCTCAAACATAGTTATCTTGGCATTTCTTGTCTGCTTTAGTTTTCATTATTCTTAAGATAGAACTTAACACAGACTTTTAACAGAGTGTAAAAAGAGAGGAAAGAAAATTTCCTTGTTCTCTGACAGCTCTGAAAATTACTCTTATCTTAAATTGTTGGTGGTAGTAGTTTAAAATTTTGTAAGGGTTGTTTGACATCAATAATAATTAATTCAGGAAAGAAACCTGAAAACTTTTTAAAGTTTCGTTTAGGCTACTGAAATGTCAACAGTATATTACAGATGAATTACATTTGCTAAACAAAAATTCTTATTTAGGGAAAAAGTAAATAGTAAAATTAATGACAAGTCAACTTTTGCAACCATTTGAAAGCAATGGTTTCCAACTGAAAACTGAATTGAGAATTGTCAAAAATTTGGTTTCAGCATATATATATATGCTAGGATATCCAAAAAAAGTACAGGAGTCTGGCAGTGGAGGGTAAAGGGACCCTTCCCACACTACCAAACAAACAGATCCAACTGGAGTTAGTAAATAATACATGTACTGAAATAATGCAAAACATTGTGGAAAAGAAACTTAGTTGAGTAGCAAAACAATTCTTCAAGACACTGTGGTAATTGTGGAGAAGAACAAATGCCCCAACAGAAGTCCCATGGTGAGCTGTGGGGTTTACACCAGCTACAGTGGGAAATGAAACTCTGCATGCATTTCCTTTCACAAACCAGGGAAATGAAAGAAACATGTATGATTAATGGATGGAAAAGGTCATTCTACTTCCTACTCTCCTTGTGCACTCCCAACTGGAAACTAATGCCCACACTGTTGTTTGCTCATTCTGCCCTGGTGGGATGGGAGACAGAATTGAAAGGGTAAAAGAGAGAAAGCTCCTGGGTTGAGATAAAGGTCGTTTAATAGGGAAAGCAAAAGCTACACACGCAGAGCAAAACAAGGAAATAATCCACTGCTTCCCATGGGCAGGCAGGTGTTCAGCCATCCTCAGGAGGGTAGGGTCCCATCATATGTTACAGTGACTTGGGAAGGCAAACACCATCACTTCAAACACCTCCTTTTCCTTCTTTGTTCCCCTCAGTTTATATGCTGAGAAGGATGCCATATGATCTGAAATATCCTTTTGTCCCCACTGTGTCCCCTCTCAGCTTCTTGTGCACCTTCAGCCTCCTTGCTGGTGAGGTGATGAGACGGGCAGAAAAGGCCTCGGTGCTTGCTGTGTAATCCCTGCTCAGCAATAACAAAAACATGCCTGTGCCATCAACACTGAAAAAATCCAAAACATAACCCCATACAAGACACTATAACGAAAATAAACTCTATCCTGGCAAAGATTTGCATACATTTAAAGGAAATATTCTCCTTAAATACAGCATTCATGAAATGCCTCATGACAATTAAGCACAGTCTCTGTTTTATTGCCATTAAAAACCACCAAACAAAACCTTAATTTTGACAATGTTTCAGTGAGGCATTTGGTAACTCAAGGCTTCTGTCATAATTTTGTTGTGAAGACAGATGATGTCTGGAAAGGTGTATTTTAAACTAGTAAAGTACAAAAAGAAACCTGTTTTTCCTATTCTGCTGGGACTCAACAGCAAGTACAGGAGAAAGGGAAAGGCCAGATCACTGCCTCGGTCACTTTGGAGCATTATTTTAACTGCTTGAGGGATTGTGTATGGCAACAAGACGGTAGGCAGGTCACCTCTGTATACCTGGACACATCTGGAGACAAAAGAATTGGGGAAAACAGAGCCACTTACTACTGCTACTTCAGCGCCAGGTTGGACTCCAAACAATGATGCATCAAATGGACAATGCAGAAACATTGATACTCTATAAGCTGCTTTCTAGATTGCCTCTGTGAAAAATGATTTTTTTATCCCCATCCAAAAATATTAAAGCACTGACAGTTAGTATGATGAGATGACTCTATGCAGAAACTGTCTTAAGGCAACAATTTTCAATAGCATTTCTCAGGTGGATAAAACTGCCAACTGAAATTCCAAGATTTTGTATCCATGTAAATTTATGTAGCTTCATAGCAATTTATCGTTTCAACAATTACAGCAATTACAGCCTGAAGCCAAGCAAAGCTTTTTTTCCTGCCTCAGATTCCAAGGTGGGTATTTCATTTATGTGACACAACTTGCTATGAAAACTACTGTTCTGGAATTACAAACAAAATCACCTTTAATATTGTTTTATAGATTATTTAGCAGGATAGAGTTTATGGCACACTCTCATTCTGAATTACCACTTTGTTGCCAGAACAGTGATACATATAACTATCTGGCTAGTTTTGTGCAGTATTTCATAACCAAGCCAGTCTGTGTCTAATTATATGAAGAACTTGATCAAGTTAAATTCCAGATGCCATCTTTTAATTTTATCATTGCTACCCAAATCAATTTTATGTTCTAAAGTCTTATGAAGGATAATGTAATAAGATGCTGCTTCTGACCAAAACCCAGAACCTTTGCCCCTCACATGCTCTGTATCTCATCTGAAGGACACAGTACTCAAGACAGTTTGATCAGATTATACCTTTAATTCCTTCAAAACTAAGCAGTGTAGCTACATTAATTTATATCTACAGCAAATGATACTATTTACTTAAATACACTGCTATTTAGGAAGAAAGAGCTTCTAGTGATAAGATTACAAGATTATTTCTGCAGGTAAATCTGTGTAAATAATTGAGTGTGTTGATATGTCTGCTGCACCAAAAATCATGAAAAAACATTAGTATTTAAGGACAATAAAAAATAAAGAATTTCTTGCTTACATTCATCTTATCCCCTAAAAACATAATTCTCAGTCAAAGTCTATTGCAGCTAAAAATATAAAATTTTGTTTTGTTTTGTTTTCTTCTTGTTGGCGCTTTTTTGGGGGGTGTTTATTTTGGTTATTGAGCTTTGTTTATTTTAATGTAACCAGATTTGGGGG
The DNA here is from genome assembly GCA_027886175.1 of Phylloscopus collybita. Lineage (NCBI taxonomy): Eukaryota > Metazoa > Chordata > Aves > Passeriformes > Phylloscopidae > Phylloscopus > Phylloscopus collybita. Next base: position 77,361,481 of record JAJNNQ010000075.1, on the reverse strand, counting down.
TGAGATTTCATTTTGAAACAGGAAGCTGAAATGTCAAATTGAAGCATTTTGGGATTTCACACATGCAGAAACCCACACAGATCTCTTACTTCTTCTCCCTGTCCTCATCACAGATTGCTCAGTGAGCCTGGTCATAATTCAAGGAGTGGACTTTGTTCCAGACCCAAATAAAGGAAAACTTGCCCATAAAATAGTTGAAAAACAAAATTCTAAATGAACCTTAATTTGTGAAATTATACCATATATATATATTCTGTCTCAAATTCAGCTAATTTATGACTTTCTGCTTTTTTCCCACCAGCTTTCAACCCTTCTTCTCTCTTCCCAAGCCACATTTGATTGTGTAACATTTTAAGTGCTGTAAGTACAAGAATTTAGTATAGCCATTAATATTTTTTGCACACTAGGCATGCAAATGTTGCACCATTAAATCTTTTCTGTAAAGTGTATAAATCAAAAGCAAAACATAGCTTAGAAATATTTAAACTCTTGTAACTGAACTAAACTGATTTCTGAGAACTGAAGGACTGCTAATCATTATATAGGACCTTTTTTATTAAGTAATCAAAAACTGTATTTTATAAAGTCCCTGATGTATTTGTACTCTAGCTATGGATTTGTACTCTGGCCTGTGGTGAATCCTGAACCCTGTTCACATAATTGGCTGTCACAGCAAGATCATTTTGTGGTGTTTGTGTTTAAAGCACAAGATAAAAGGCAGTGTAGAAATCACATCCCAGCAAGAAATGTTCTAGCATTTTGTCCTGTAAAACATTCATCAATATTGGCAGGGGTTCCATTTGCAGGGCTATCTTCTGAAGTGTTACATAAGAATTATCCAGCAAGTGAGAAAGAGTAGACCCACTTCTTGTGCTTTGCACTTCCCAGCCATGAGGCCCGTTCCAGGAAGCAAGGAAAAGCAGCACCAGTGGTTCCCTGCAAACCAGTGGTCTTTTCAAACTGAAAGCAGACATATGTGGGGGTAACTGCCACATCTGCCTGCACAAGAAGCAATAAAGAACATAATAAGCAGGTCTAGGTCATGCCAAACAATAGAGATAACAAAATAAAAGAGCCCTTTTTACCCCCAATATCTCCATATGGTTTTACACTATTGCATTCAGCTGCGATATTAATTAAAACCAGCGCTGCTTTGACTCATTAGGTTGTGGGTTGTTTGGTTTGTTGGGGTTTTTTTGTGGCTTTTTTGTTTGTTTGTTTTGTTTGCTTTTGTTTGTGTTTGTTTGATTTTGATTGTTTGTTTGTTTTGGTTCTTTGTTTTTGTTTGGTTTTGTTTGGTTTTTTTGTTTGGTTTTGGTTTTTTTTTTTTTGTTTTGTTTTTTTTGTTTTTTTGTTTGGTTTGGTTTAGTTTGGTTTTTTTGGGGGGGTTTTGTTTTTGTTTGGTTGGGTTTTTTGTTTGTTTGGTTTTGGGTTTTGGGGTGTTTTTTTGTTTTTTTTTCCTCTCCAAGTGCTCTTCATCTCAAGCCTTCTGGGCATACAACAGCTTGTCTATTGTTTGTCTATTGAGCTTAACCAAACATATCTTCAGTTACCATTTCTTCATCCTCATTACTGCAGAACTCATTATTGCAGTGAGAGCTTATCGCCTGATGAATATTTTCCATAAATATTTCTTAGCTAAGAAGAGAATTTCCTGTCAGAACATTTATAAGTTCCTTGTGAATTTTGTTTCTAAATGAAAGAAACAAAAGAGCTTGTTTTGCTTTGCTATGAGCTTTTTTTTAAATCCATTGACTTTTCAAGAAGCACACCTGATAAGGACCAGCTGACTTCAGGAGGCAAAGATGAAAACCAATCTACTTATTAAATCATTAGGAACTCATCAAGAGAGTAGTGAAGGAATACTGTGAGTGAGAAAATTCCATCTGAGTGAATTTTGTCAAATATACTTCACCACTTCTATGTTTAAAATTGTCACCAAATTATCAAATATTGCACACTATAATCAAATGTTATTTATGTTTCCATTCCTGAGTAAAGAGGTTTTAGCATTGTACTGTAACACAGTGCATGAGTTGCTATATCTGGTGAAAACAGAGGACAGCATTTTTGCAGAAGAACTAGGGGACTTACATATTTACTTATATTCTTCCACTGTATGAAAGCAATCTGAGTAGGTGCCCAGGCATTAAAAATGTCCACGAATTTCTAGACAATCTGTTTTGAAAAAAAATTATACAATCAGAACTTGAGAATGGTTTCAATGAGTTTTTTTTGGGTGAATGCTATTGTTATTAATATAATGTGTTATTGAAGACAAACTACAGGGATACACCAAAACCCCTCACATTTCTCCTTTTCACGTAAAGATTTAGTTATTCCCTATGAAAAAGTTTAAAATATCTTTGTATTTTTTTCATCAGTTTATTTCTCACTTTTATATTGATAGTTGAGAAATCTAGTTTCTGCCTCTTCCACTGTGTCAGGATTTGAACTTCTGATTTAAATGGGTAGCCCTTCCAAACATGATGTGGGTGAAATGCATGGCTACTTAGGATCTGAGAATACTTCAATATTGACCTCATCACCTGAACAAATTCTCTGCTCAGAATCATTGTTTCTTTCTTCAGGCGGTAAACCCCCTCTCCTTTAGGCTAAATTATGCTTATCCACAAAGCTGGCCTTGAAAAGGCAGCCTTAGTTTCAATATATGACACCATTGCACAAATACTCTTTTCTCAGTTTGCCCAGTAATTCCAAAATTATGTACCAGCAGGATACTGGGCCCAGACTCTTCCTCTTTTCTGTGAGCTGACTAGTGATTCTGGTGAGACACTAAACAAATCCCTACAGTGTAGTAGATGCTTGCAGCCATAAAGTGTTTTCTGCTCCATAAAGGATGATGTTATTCCACACAGACCACAGTCTACACTGTCCTGAAGTGACACTGCTGAGCCATTTGTGCACAGCAAGAAGTATGAATCTGCCTAAATGACTGTTATTAAAAGTACAATGTTGTTTCATGAAAACAGTAGTTTCACTCCACATGAAAACAGCTCTTAAGAACAGAAAGAAAAATAAAAGTAATGGGGACTATTAATGGGCTGAAAAATACTCAGATCCTTTCTCTCTTAACTGTGCAAAACCAAATTATCCTATCACAATAAAAAAAATGATGCTATTTGCAATAAGTGTGCAACTTCAAAATTACCTTACACCTGTAGACCAGTTTAACGTCATAATTAAGACTACACAGTTTCTTCCTTCATTTCTCATGTAATGTCAATTTGTATTGAAAAAGAAACAAAACAAAAACCCCTTGAGTACTTCAAATGACAACTCTGAGTCTTAAACTTTGTTTTCTCATACAAAATGAAAGTTTTGATCATATTATTCCACATAATAAATGCTCTAGTTTAGTTCTGCCAATGGGACAGTTTTGCCTGGCCTCATACAGAGTTTGTTAGGCAAGAATTCATTTGTACACAGCCTCCTCACTCTAATAATTAAAAAATGCTCTATTGAATGTTTGCAACCTTCATTTCTTCCTGCCAGAAATTCATTTTCCATCTTCCTCTTGTCAGTCATCACATAAACATAAACTGGTCATCCACCAGGCATCAGAAATTTGTTGTTCTCAAATTAATTTTCTCCAAATTAACTTTATAGAACTGCACCTGGAATTCACTTTTTGCCAAAAATGCACTGTTTGTATTTTCTCAGAAGCAAATGCAAACTGCATAGAGGGAGTTTCTCTTAGGAGTATTCAGCTTGTGCAACTAGAGACCACCTTTGTGAGATTTATCCTAATAAAAATGTATTTGCATTATGAATAAACCCTTACCATATTCAAAGCACAGTACAAAAACCCAAAAGTGTAATCTCGTTCTGCAGCACACTCTGTATTTGTGATTCAGCTTGTTTTCTGTGGTAGGGGACTCAGAATGCAGTGAAAAATATAAATAACTTAATCTCTCCTAGTATCCATTTTCCTTTATTTGTCCTAGTACAAACATCTGTATGGGGAAGAGAAAAATAAATAAATAAATAAAAGTGTGCCTTTCCAAAGGCGGAGTATGCAAGTGTCAAGGAAAAAAAAAAAAAAAGGTTAATAAGACACTGCAGGAAAAATATGTAATCAGAAATGATAATTTGAAACATCAGTCTGATCAATCATTAGTAACTGTGGACACAGATTGATTGGTAACACCAGAGAAAGGTTTAGTTCCACAGAACAGACTGAAGTAGACTAGGCAAACTATAATGAAAGACTACAAATGTTGTAATAAAACAACAAAATGAATGGTTACAAATTCCTAATAACAAAAAATTAGTAGCAAACCATTAGAAAGGGAAAAACATTTTTAGAATGTTTTTGTGGCACATAGTCGTTTCATATGATTTAACAACTTTGTCTCAATTATTCCTGGCAGGGATTTTTTTTTTCCAAGAATTGCTTACAGTTCTGACAGTACAAATCAATGCTGTTCTTATATAACAAATTCATAAGAATAATTAATATATGTTACTATTTATTTACAAAAAAATTGCAGAACCATTTAGGGTGAAAGGGACTTCTTAAAGTAACCTAGTCAAATCCTGCTGCTCAAGCAGGGTCAGCTACAGAGGGTTTTCCAAATTTTTGTCCAAGCAGGTTTTCAGTATTCCCACAGACAGAGATGCCATAAAAATTCTGGGAAACATGATCTAGTGTAACCTGAGACTTTGACCTATTTCTGATTCTCAGCTATCACAGAAACAGAATCACAGAATGGGCCAGTTTGGAAGAGGCCCAATGGGTCATCTGGTCCAATCTTCCTGCTCCACCAGGGTCATCCTAAAGCACGTGGCACAGGATTCTGTCCAGATGCTCTTGAATATCTCCAGTCAGGGAGACTCCACAACCTCTCTGGGCAACCTGTTCCAGTGCTTGTTCACACACACAATAAAGAAGTTCTTCCTCATTACCAGGTGGAAATTCTTGTGCATCACTTTCTGCCCATTGACTCATGTCTTATTGGCACCACCAAAAGCCTGATTCCATTCTCTCGACAGCTTGACAGCTTTGTATGTCTTGTTTTCTTGCTGCCTTCCCAGTCCCAATATAACTAACAAACTTCTCGTAACTTTGTTTCACTCTCAATATAATGCTTATACCATCCATGAGTATGTATAACAGGATTGTAGCCTGCATTTTTTTATATTTCTCAGTTTGGAAGAATCTAGCTTCACTATGAGCAAATTGTGACTGAACTATTGTCTTGTTTGGAAAGACAGGTATTTGCCAGGGAAAGCTGGAGTTTCCCTTAGAATGGAGAATGTAAATTCACTCCCGTCAAATTATAATTTTGCAATCAAGGGCTTTCAGGCAAAGATTTGGGAATAGGAATAACAGTTCTTTACTAGGGATATTAACAATACAAATGTAGTAGAAAACAAAACCACCCAACCAAACAAGCAAACAAACAATTTTGGAAAACCCTGACAGAGTCAGAGCTACAACCTGACACCCTGTTGGTCAGGGTGTTGTAAGCAGTCCAAAAGTGAGTCCTCCTGGAGTGGCAGATGTGGTTCTGTTGGAGTAGAGATGATCCTGTAGAAAAAGGGTCCAGTGATGGTGAAAAGGGTCCAGTGATGGTAAGAAGGGTCCAGTCTTCCTCTGGGAATCCAGTGAAGCTAGATAGCTTGTATTCCTGCATCTCAGTTTTTATCCAGGTAGGAATGGTTGGCTCCCCCCTCTGGGTGGAGCATCTCACAATAGGATGATGGAATGTGGATGTACTGCTTTGTGGATGTACTACTTTGGTGGGGAGAACACCTTGGGAAGGAGAACAGCTTGGGGAGTCTTAATGGTCCATTGTGAAAAGAGATAAGAAACACTGCCCCACCTGGTGTTAACAGTTGGCCCATTATCAGAAGGCATCTTCCCACCCTCCTCCCAGAGTTACAAGAGATAAAGAAAAACATCTCCTCAGCTGCTTTCAGAAGATGAAATAGAATACATATTTTTGGTTCCATAACCCAAGACAACTGTAAAAAGATATTTTACAGTATTCCCTTGCACTGCATGTAAAAATGCACAGAAAATTGGGAGAGACAGGGTGGGAAACTGTGCAACTCTAATTTCACTCATAAAATATGTATTTTCCTGTATGTCAGAACAAGATCTATCCATCACTGAAATTCTGTACATACAAATCCAGCTTGGGAAACCTAAAAGTAAGTTTATCTCCACTTTTATCTAAGGCTCTACTTTTTTTTTTTCTTCTTTTTTTTTTTTTTCCTAACCCTTTGGTTCTCTAGACCTCTATTTTATTAAAACAGACCTCTCTTTTACTGTACTATCATTTATCATTAGTGGAGATTTTATGAAAGAGCAGAACAATAAAATAAGAGGCTTATATGCAAGTTATATTCTGTAAACAGCTGTATAATTGTTATCTTTAAATAAGTGCGACAACTTTGTGTCTAGGCTAGTCTTTCTGAACAATACAGCTGATACTCTCTCAGGTAATTGTTATGGCATAGTATAAAGGCACTTGATGTTTTCTCATCCAGGTATTATATGTGATTTTCCACTTACTCCGTGCTTTCTTTTGTTTAAATTTGAATTCTTGCCTGCTGAAAACAGAAGAATAAGTGGAAACAATGCTGCACATCTTTGGCAACCTTCCATTAGTAAGAAATAAAAAAGAAAAGAGGTAGGAAGAGGGTAATATGCTGACATGCAACCTAAGTCTCATGAATCTTTTCTGCTCTCTGATGAACACAAAAACAAGATCAAGAGGCAACTCTTCTGGTATTAAGAAAAGCCATTATAAACTCAGCCACTGTTTATAAGGAACAGGAGGAAATTATACAAGGAAATTTTTCCATCATTTATTATAAAAAGGAAGTACTTCAATGCAATTAGTCTTTTCAAGGCAAGAAAATGGGCTTATCTAGTGCAGTGAAGGGGTACCAAGGCTTAGACTGATGGAAAGGCTAAAGGTATTGATATTTTGAAAAAAAAATGCTAACATTGAAGACATTTGCATTAACAACTGAGCTCTCTGGGTGTTCCACCAAGCCACTATTCAGACAGTTTTCTCATGGCTAATACAGCAAGAATCTTTGAATGCTTTTAATTACAGCATTACACTCACACTTCTCTTCTCATCCATATACCTTCCTTTGTTTCAGGGCTCATGATCTCTCTCACCCCTCCTGTGGTCTACATAGGTGACTGGTAAGAAGTGTATCTGAATACTTTCTGGTTATCCTGTTCTGAGACCTCTGATTCTAGCTGGAGTGTTTGTACAAATATGGTTCTGCAGATTAAAGCATGAAAGGAAGACAAGTTTTATAAATTTTACAGTTTTAACACTGATAATTTATTTAAATTTATATTTTAGCAAAGACCAGCATTTTTGGGCTTATGGATGAGCTGTGGATCACAAGCAAGACCTGTTGCTCCCTAAGGGTATTTTAGGACACGTCAGGAGACATGAGTGGAAAAGATTTGAAGTAGTTAATGCTCATTCCACTATTTACGCACAAGGATTAGAAATGTTTACAATTTAAAAATTAATGTACATTTATGAATATTATAAATGTTATTTCAATACAGAATCCTGTTCCTTTCAGTTTTACCTCAGCTGTGATTTCTTGTTTTTCATTTTTGCCAGAAAACTGCCAAGTGAAATTCACCAAGGATACAAATACCATAGAACTTAAAAGCAAAGATGCTGGGTTTTGCAGTGTAATTGCAGGCTCCTCAAGCATGCAAGGTACATGTTGAGCCAAAAATCACTTATCAGAGTACTTTAGAATGCCTTGTTGCCAAGGACACATATTAATGAAAGAACCCAGAGTCACATCCAGCTGACAGTACTGCCAGTAAATCTGGAATTTATCTGTTTAAATAGCTGGAGTAGCTCTGCAGTTATACTTTCTCATTTCACAGCAGCATCTGGCACTGTAATATACCATAAGTCTGGGTTCTATTTGTTTTAAACTTCATGGTACTTTTCCACCTATAAAGAACTACTTCAAATTATTCATTCTGCATTTAAACTAGAACCACCCTTGAGTTATCAAACTTAAACAGAATATTTCTCTGACTTCAAAGAAGCCACCATTTTCTCACTCTGCAAAACTACTGAGTAGAAATTGGTTTTGGTTTTGATTTCCTAGGCAAGATAATGAATCAGAATGGAAGATATCATTTAGAAAAATCTTTGAAGGAATTAATCTTTCATGCTCAATAACATGAAATAAAGTGTAAATACCTGCAACAGAGAGGAAATAGATAATACAGATACTCTTCAGTGGATGAGGAGGCCCTTCTTTTTCTCACTGATTGCACATGGAAGCATGCTGTGAGCTGCTAATTAGGAACTTGAAACTTCAAAAGCAAGTGAGAGCAAGCTGGTTATCTAACCAAACTTGTTTCCACCCTTTAACTGAAGATTCTCTTGATGATAAAGTCCAGTGTTGTTGATACAGCAGGAGTTGGGGTTTTTTTGGTAGTTTTTGTGGTTGTTGTTTTGTTTTGTTTTGTTTTAATATATTATTGAGAGGATTATTTCCATATATGTACAAATTCAAAGTTTAATTGATACTCTTTTGGTAATCAAATCAGTAGTGCCATACAATTTTCAATCTTTCAGAAGGTTGTTGATCCTGGCTGGACACCAGATGTCCACCAGAAGTGTTTTATCACTCTCCTCATCAGCTAGACAGGGGAGAAAAAGTATAACAAAAGACCTATGAGTTGAGATAAGGGCAGGGAAAGATCACTCACCAATTACTTCCATGGGTAAAACAGACTTGATTTGGGGAAATTAATGAAACTTATTACCAATCAAATCAGAGTAGGATAACACAAAATAAAATCAAAATCTTAAAACGCCTTTGCCCCACCTCTTTTCTTCTCAGATTTAACTATATTGGCAGATTTCTATCTTCTCTTCTGCAGAGGCACAGCAGGTTGTGGGATTGGGGTTTTGGTCAGGTTGTCATACTTTTCCACTCTTTCCTGCTCAGGGGGAAAGAGGACTTCTCACTCTTCCTTTTTCAGCTTGGGGTACATCCCACAGGAGTGAGCGTTCCATGAACTTCTCCCATGTGAGTCCTTCCCATGGGCTACAGTTCTCCACAAACTACAGCAGCATTGGTTCCTTCCAAGGATGTGTTCCTTCAGGCACAGCCTGCTCTTGCATGACCCTGCCATGGGATGACAAGTCCTGCTAGGAAACCTGCTTCGGCATGGGCTCCTCTCCTCATGAGTCCATAGATCCTGCCAGGAGCCTGCTCTAGCTCAACTTCAAACATCACAGTTTTCTTTGAGTATCCACCTGTTCTGGCTTGGGGTCTTATGAAGGCTGCAGGTGGACCTCTGCTCCCTCCATGGGCTGTAGGGGCGCAGTTGCTTCACCATGGTCTGCACCATGGGCTGCGGGGAAATCTCACCTCTGACACCTGGAGCCCCTCTTACCCATCCTCCTCCCTTGATGTCCACAGAGTTGTTTCTCCCAAGTATTTTTACTCCTCTGGCTTCAGTTGCACAGTTTTTGCCCTATTCTCAAATATGCTATTCCCAGTGTCACCACCATAATGGTCTTGGCCTAGGCCAGTGGTGGGTCCATCCTGGAGCAGGTTGGGATTGGCCCTGTCAGGCAAGAAGAAGCTTCCAGCATCTTCTCACAGAGCCACCCCTGTATCCCCTCTGCTATTCAAACCTGACCACACAAACGCAGCACCTAAGTCCATTGAAATAAGGGGGCAATACCAGGCCTTGGCTCTGGGTCCCAAAGTAGTAGATCTGCGCAGAACTGCAATGCTCTGTTTTGTGCAGATGTAACAGCTTGTCTGAAGTTTAGCATCGGTGTAGAAAGCATGTCCTAAGACTCTGTTTATCAGTTTATTAGTTCTGCAACATATACTTACCAAAATATTAAAAGTATATTCTGCTACTTATGGAAAACTGAGTGGTTTCACCATAACAATGAACATTTCAGCAGCATTTAGTTAATATCTATTTTTTAATCTTCATAACTTGTACAAAATAATGTAAAAAAGCAAAGGAAACCAATGGAATAAATTTAGATACAAGTATTTGCTGAGCATTTCTGGCTTTGCAATAAAGTTACTAATTTGGTGGTCTCCTAATTTTATCTGGCTATATATTTCTTTCCAAATGGTAATAAATTCAAGGCTGTAATTGACTTTTCTCTGCAACACAAATCTGTAAAACTACTTCAAATTGCTTCAGCTAGATGATAAAGCTCAAAAATGAGAAAGCTGTGCCCATCTAATAAGTTCTCAAAGGCTCGTAAGTTTTATCTACAGGTTCCTAGAAAATATATGTTCAATTTCTGCAGAAATGATTTTTCACTTGCATTCCCCAAGGTCAGTAAAACTCTTAGAATGCAATTGCAGAGTATAAATGCAATACTTTGAGCTACTTTCCATTATGCTGATTCATATTTCAAAATTTACATTCCACCTTCCCAGCAAAAGAAGTGACAGGATATACCAGAGGTTAAGCATGAAGTTAACTGCAAAATGACAATTATGGTTATAAAAAGGAAGGCATGCATCTGATTTGTAGAGGTCAAGTCATGATTTGTGTGGGCATCTCAAGTGGCAGCTGAGGCTCTATGTTGCTCCCATAGGAACACACCTTTCTGCCCTAATTTTAGAGCTTCTGATAAATCTGCAACTAATGTGATATCTTTTATACATTAAAAATTTCTTCCTCCAATTTAATTTTAAAGAATATTAATATTTACAAACTGATTTAAAAAATCTTGACAGCAAATGTCAGCATTAACAAACTTTCTCCAAATGCTGAGTGTAGCATTCCCTCAAAAATGTAAGGATCAAAGTTTTATGGGAAAGTACCTTAATTTTCCAAGTTATTTCATTACTAATAGAAGTTATCATTATAAAAATTTGACTTTCATTCTTCATATCATATACATAGTAATTGAACTGATGCAAGGTGCAACACCAGAATGTGTTAGACCCCAAACTAATCTCATCAGATTCCTCACACTCAGAGCAGGAAAATTCCTCGGTTTCCAAGAGAACCTGCTTGTGAATATCAGCTAATCAAACTGGTTGCCAATTCCTCGATACAATATGAATAGCTCAGTATTTTGGTAAAGGTTTGTTTCAACAACCAATGGATATTCACCAACGATGCTGGGTAGCATTTAAATCTAATTCTCTCTGATCTATTCTATCAGACACCTCTGCTATGTCTTTTTGCAGGGAACTGTTGCTCTCTATGCAGCAATATCGAAAAGAATGATGCAATTTGTACAAAAAAATCTGTAAGACGTGGAAGATACCATTGCCATGCTAATCTATAACCAATAATTAAAGATATACATCACAAAAAGCAAAACAAAACCTACTAGCTAATCAGGTTGTTCAAACAATAGCAAAAGGATTTTTCTTTTTGTATCTTAGTGCTTTCAGTTATTCTCTCCCCTACTCAACAAGGTTTTTTTAATAATATCAGGATAAGTTTTAAGGCTTGATTTTCCCTGTAGTCTGTAGTTTTCCTGTGCCTGCATTACTGGAAGATTTAGGTTTATATGCTGGAGAAATAAAGGAATTTGTGGATTTTTATTTTTTTGTGTGTGTATTTGGAGGTATCTAATTGCTTTAGATGTTTTCTGTTCCTCATGAAAGAATGAATCAGTCAGATTCTACCTTTATTGAGAATATCAATATTTATTGGAAGGGTGTTTTATGTGAACAAAGTACTAAACTAGCATCCTTCTCATCTAAGGTATAAGGTTATATTCAATCCCCTGGTAGTGTTATTACTGAATAAGATTGCGGAGAAAAACCCTGGAGAATCCTTTCAGCTGACAAGGAAGAGTATAAGCTAGGAAAAAACATTGAAAATATATTAGTGAAGGACAGCATGATACAGCCATGCATCTCTACAATGATGCCACCTTCATATCTTGTTGAGAATCAATATTCTGCTCTAGGTCAGTGTACAAAGATTCCTGCATATTGCTTTCTCCATAATTCTTAAAGATATTTCTTGTATAAATAAAATAGGTTTGCACCACATGATAGATGTACCGGGTGTAGAATAGGATCCTCACCAAACATTACTGCAGGAAAGGGTAAAACATTTTATTGCAACATTTACTTAGGATTTTAGAGGTGATGTTCCTGACTGAGGAGTTATAAAAATGAATAGCAAATCCTCCACATATTTGTAGAATCATGCATGTAGAGCCTGCAGAGATGTAAGCTATGTTTCCAGCTGTCAAGGGTTTGCTTATACTTATCTTGGTAATTTATGTGACTTCACTGCCTCCCTGGTAAGGTGCATTATGTGGGAGATCATGTGCTGCTGTTCATTTAACTCTCTTACTACAGTAGGTAAAGAACAAAGTGTTACTGATTTTAAATAATATATGGGTTTTAAGAATTTTGAAACAGATAATAGATTTAAGCATGCTCATTCAAAATATATAACTACTAGAAAATATTTTTAATGGCAGCTTTAGAAAGATCAAAAGGAAAAGATCTTATATTTTTCTATGCTTCTGCAGGTTTTTTTTCTGTGAAAGAGAAATATTTTAATACTGAAGTATCTAACTTTAAAGCTATTGTACTTTTTTCCCACAAAAATGGTTTATTAGTAAATGAAAACATGATTTACAACATTTCACACTTGCATATTCCTGTGTGTGACTGCTACTTCCCTTTGTCTGCTGAAGAATAGGCATAAATATAATGTGTAATTAATTTTTCTCTGATCAGAGATGGTGAAGCAGATCACTGGAATTTTTTCCCCCATAACCCTTCAGATTATGTGATGGTTCATCAATCCTTATACTACCCTTGTACAGTGGCTGTAATTATGGATGTGAATGTGATATAAAGATTGACTGGAAGAATAGAAAGTAGAGACCTCCATTTAGGTAACACTATGAGCAAATTAAAATCATTATGACCCTGAAAAAATACTAGGAATATTTTGACTCATCCAAAGTCATTCAGTACTCTATGTAAGTCATATAAAAATGATTATGTCACAGACTTCTCATGATATTTACCTAATCTTTTCATAAAATAAGTAGCTTTGATAAAAATTAAAATTTGATTTTTTTCCAAACTGCAATGCCAGCAATCTGGAACAGACCTCCTAATCTCTGAGAGACTCTTTAGCATAAAACAATAACATTGTATAACTCAGCAACTTTGTTGCACTGCAGGTGCAAATGGAGTAACTTGGAGTCAACTCAATATGTTTATTTAAGAATTGGTATGGCTATGAGCTACATTTCAAAAAGACCAAAGGAGAAAATTCCCAGCTATGACAACATCTCACTTTTAATAAGCTAAGCAACACTTCATAGATTATCATTTCAGTCAAAAAAAAAATTATCAAATTTAGTTGCTAAAAAAACTACATAGGTATTAATGTATTAAACACATATATTCATGAATAAGTACATGCACATGTATAAACAAAGTTTACCTTTTTCCTGCTTACATGGGTGACTTAAGTTACTTAATTTTCTTGTGTTTACTCATCAAAGTAGAAAGCAGTAGAATGCAGGCAAACAGATATCTATCATCTATCTATCTATCTATCTATCTATCTATCTATCTATCTCTGATGAAGAATTAACCTGAAATCAAATCCTTTGTATGAGCACAGAAAGCAATATTATGGAATCACTGGATATTCTGAGTTGGAAGGAAAATTCTAATTTTATTTTTTTATTATTATTATTTTATTTTTTTTAATAATTAGCTAATTATCCAGACCTGAAGCAAGGCTGAAACATCATGTCATTGAAATATTTTGGTAGTGTATGCATCACTTGAAATTATTACCAAACTGAAAATATGCTTTTTGCATCAGATGCAATGCAAAATTACTTTTTTTTTTTTTTTTTTTTTTTTGGGACCATTTCTTATGAGTTATTAAAATGGACATATGTATAGCTTCTTCTGATGATGAAGGTTGTAAAACAGAATGACATAGTAAACACTCAAACAATCAAAAATCTGACATAAAGATAAGGTTATTTTTCTTTATTATTTGATTCACAATTATTTAAAAAAAAAAACTTTGCAGAAGGAAACTTACACTGAAAATAGTACAGATCAGTCAGACTTAGAATAGCTAAGGTATGAAATAATTACTATCTATCTTTATAACGTTCATTGTTTAACCTCGCTGGTCTGACACTTACAGTCAGTTAATATTCTTTCAACTGAAATCTTGCTAAGATTTTAGAATGATTCATAATAAACTGAATTGAATGAATAATTAAACAGCTATCATTATTTCCTTTATGCAGGATATTAATTGTGGTCAAAGGTCACTTAGAGCACAGCTACTGGACTATGTACGTATTAAACAGAAAGAATAGAAAAGTATGCTTTGATAGCCTAATAGATACATAATGCCTGGAAAGTGATAATTGTGGAAAACCTTAAATTATTCCTATGAAAGATTTTTGAAACAGATCATGTTATTCACGAGTCACACAAAGCCCAGATGTTCAACCAGGAATTCCATCATCCTGATAGATGCTGGAAGTACATTATGGTTGAGCACATATATCCAGGAGATATACAGAGTGTCTTAACAATTGGTCCTGAACATATATCTTGATGTATGTGACCTATAAACCAAAATCAGGAGATATTCTTCTGAACTGGATAATCCCAAAGGAAGAAGAACTGGTCAACTTGTGAAAGCAAGCAGCAAATATCAACAGCAGCGATGTAGGACTAAAGCCCTGGAAGAAGGTAGCAACACAAATAGTGAAATAGCATCCATCAGAATGATCCAACTGCAGAACAGAAGCTTTCCAGAAAACTACACTTTCAACAGTGTTTTAGGCCTTTTCTATTTCAGTGTTTTACTTCCACTTCTCAGCACTTTCTTACTTCTATTTTAAGGCTAGAAAAGAAAAAGCTTACCCCTCCTCTAACTAACTGAGATGTCAAAATACACTTTGACAAAAGTTTGTCAATTTGGTGGAGAAAAAAAAAAACAAACCATTTTCTTTTACTCCAAAACCTGTATGTCCTGTAGTTAGAATGCTTGTCTAAGTTAGAAAAGGCTCATCAGCTTGCATAAATGCTCTGTCACACAGAAAGCCAGGCTTTGAAAGGCAAGTTCTCATGCTGCTCCCATGACTCACTGGGATTTCAAGATCACTGCCTTACTCTCTCTCTCATATAATTCTACTTTGTACTAAAATTATTTAGTACATCTCTGAATCCAGCAGAGTTGACAGGGGTGGTAAGGTAATGATATGATACCAGAGCAAGGACTTAAATACTAAGTAACTGAGGTATAGACTTCAGTACTTAACTATTCACTGATGTTCTGCAAAAGGTTTGGGTTTTTTTTTTTTGTTGTCTGTGATTTTGATTAAATATTTTCCACTGAATCCCAGGAATCTCTCTCAGGTTAAATTGTGTTCAAAGGAGTTTAACCCCGTGAAAAGCTTTTCTGAGCCTAACAAACTGACACTGATATCCAGCTTTACTTGAGAATGGTGTTCACACAACTGAAAAGAAGATTCTAGGGCTTGAAATGTTTGGGGAGCGAGTGGGGGGTGTGGGGGAGGGGGTGTTGGGGATTTTTTTCTCTGGTTTTTTTGTATGTTTTTTTGGTTTTGGTTTTGGTTTTAATATTTTTTAGAAAGCATCCACAAGATGATCTCTAATCTTGACCCAAAAAATAACATTTAAACTACTAGCTTTGCTTCAGATCTAGGAATCTGAATAGATCTCAGAATAGTATTTACATACTTAAAGTTAAGAAGATGCTTTTTTGGTTGATCAAACTCAAAGCAGCTAAATTTCACACTTTCAGAAGTGTGTAGAATGTCCTCTATAGGTACTAGTTGCCATGTTGGGAATGTGACATAGGATTTCTTGGCAAAATTATCTTGTCTTAGAGAAAAACAATAACATAATGTGACAAATGACACAGAGAAGACAAAAGATTAAGGAAAGATTAGTGAAATAAAAAATACTGGTCTTTTCACTGAAATTCTAGTATAAATATATATAACCTAAATACATACTCATTGTAATAGGTGACTGTTTTCAGAACTTTTTTATCAGAGCAAATTTCAGCTCACAATTTATATTTACTACTTAGTTAAACATTTACTTAGGTTTGGAAACAGATATCAGGAGGAAATATATAATCAAAATAACATATCATTCCCACACATAAAACATGAGAGTTCATATGGCAGCTTACTTAGCCATTAAAACAATTAGGGGCTTTACAGCACAAAAACTTTAAGGAAGTTTCACATTTAAGGCATCTCGCATTTAACATATTGTGCTCAGCTGAAAACTCTGTTTCAAATTGGCCCAGTGTAAAATAATTCTAAAGGAAGCTTTTATTTATAAAGATATACTAGGCTATAAGATTACACATGAGAGACATATGGGGTGTTATTTTAATGAATTATAGTAAATATAAAAGTTTACATATATTTAAGTCCCAACAGTGTTTTGGCAAGAATCTTCTAGCTCAATGCTTTGAATTTCAATTTTTTTTTTGGATAATCAAAAAAAGAAAAAAAAAGAAAAAAAAAAAGAAAAAAAAAACCAAACAAACAAAAACCCCACAAAACAAACAAACCACAACCAGAACAATAACAACGCAACAAATAAATAAAAAATATCCCTACATCCTCTGAAACAAGTACTCAGTTAATTTTGCAACACATTCTTCCCCCCTTTTAGAGATCCCCCTCTAGAACCATCCTGTCTCTCAAAACTCAAAGGTATCTTATTATAAATGTAACAAGATAATATGCTTTAACTTCTGCTATATAAAGGGAATGGTGTACATAATGAGAAATTCATATCTTGCATCATGTTTTCAAACAGAAAATAATTCAAATTATTTACAAAATATGTCAGTGCTACATACCTTAATATATAACTGTCTAAATTTTTACTACCAAAATAAATATTAATCATTTGCCTACAGCTTTCATTTTCTTTTCAGTATAAATTAGTGCAGCCTTCAAGTTTTTTGTTAATTATATAAGATAAATGTGGTTCAGATGATGTATAACATCTTCCTTTTCTAGAACACAAGTTTATTGAGGTTAAGAATAGTCTTTCACAGTGTCTGTTTTATAGTATGCTTGAAAATCACACAGGGCAACAAGGATGCCTACGGAAGAAGGCTGAGGAGAAGTACACATATCCTTCTAGAAAATCTTAAGGAAAAAAGTAGTATGTATTGATGTGAGTGCTATATTAATTAAATGCCCTTCATAACTAGAAAAATTATGAAATAATTTTTAGTTTGTTTTTTTGAGAAAAATAAGTCAAAATTAGTAGACCATACTACTAGTGTAAACCTTGTCAACTTATAATTCCTTTTACATTAATAGAATATGAGGGGTAATTAATAAAGGTGCTATTTTAATCATTATATACTTTTAAACGGAGATAACAATGAAAGAAATATTAACCTTCTATTAAAAATTAGCTCACATTTTATGTTAATTCATGCTTGATATATCATTTAATATTAAATTCATTCTGCTAATAGAAAATACATGGGGTTTCTGTGTTCCAAAGGAAATAAACCTGTTCAACAATAAAGTCTAATATATAGGATAATTCAAATGGAATTAATAGCCAATGTTTAAATATGCAAAATCACTCAGTCTGATTCACTCACTCAGTTTACATCTAACTGTAAAGAGATACTTTTTTTTATGACCTTTGGTTATGATAATAGTATAAGTAAGCACATATTGCATTTGTTTTCAGAGAGTCCACCAACAGTGACTGATGATATAATTTTCTGCATAGACATGCATTGATCCATGTTATGTGGTCCTTGAACCTTAATCTAAAATGTTTACAAGAAGATTATTTCTTCCCCAGTACTTATTTATGCACAATGCAGAATCAGCTAACTAATAAAAAGAGTGATGTTACAAGCTCACAGTATAGCTACAAATATTCCTGCTTTTCCTTTTGCTTTCCTAGGTTGTCTAGAAGACTGTATCCTAGAAGACAGAACAGGATAGTGTGATTTAGCGAAACACAGAAAAATTAAGCCTTTTTATTGGTCTGCAAAAACATAAATTTCTTTTTGTAAATGTTAAAAGACATTCTATGTGAGGTTTAACTAGAGAGATTAACACCAAAGAAGTGTTATTTCCTTTTGAATTTACGATCTGTTTGAAAAGAATTAATGTGAAGCCATTAAAATAATAATAATGATAAAATATTTCAAATAATCTTATTGATATGCAGTCACTGGAATAAACTAAGTTATTTACCTGCATTTCATTGACTGATTTAGGTTGTATATAATTAAATGTACAATTTTTGCACCTTTTCATCAATTCTTCATTTCTTATATGTCTTCTTTAAATAATATTATGTCTGACCAAGACATTAAATGCAGGAGTGTGACTTCAGACACAGTGATAAACATGTCTCACTGACACTTTTCTTCTCAATTCTAGTTTTAATATTCTAAAATGATGTGCCAAACTCCATTACTACCACTTATTTGAATGGTTCTCAGCTCTTAGAAGATATTTAAATAAAAAAAGAAATTCTTCTCTAGTTTCTCTACACCTCACTTGTAGGAAATAAAATCAAGTTAATTGTTTTCTTAAAAGTCATAAGTGACGCAAGGAGGTGGTTGTTGGTATCACTGAATTTTACAGTACAGCTACAGCATGTGTTGATTTCAGCCAGGGTACAGTTAGTTTTCTTCACAGTGGCTGGTGTAGGGCTCTGTTTTGGATTTGTGCTGAACACAGGGTTGATAATACAGAGATGTTCTTGTTATTGCTCAGAAGAGCTCACACAGAGCCAAGGACTTCTCTGCTTTGCCTACTGCCCTGCTGGTGAGGAAGTTGGGGGTGTTTGGGGGCTGGGAGGAGACACAGCCAGGACTGGTGACCCAAACTGACCAAAGGGATATTCCAGACCTTGTAAAGTGGTGGGAATAGGGAGAAAGGGCAGGGGGGGCAGACACCTTTGGAGTGATGGCTTTTGTCTTCCCAAGTCACCATCACATATGCACTACATCCTGGAGATGGCTGAACACCTGCCTGCCCAAGGGAAGTGGTGAATGAATTTCCTGTTTTTCTTTGCTTGTGTGCACAGCATTTGCTTCCCTTACTATTATACTGTCTTTACCTCAACCATGAGTTTTCTACCTTTTTCTCTTCTGATTCCCTGCCCAGTCCCACTGGTGGGAAGTGAGTTAGCCACTGCTGGCTGGGGTTAAACCATGACAGATCATAAAAAAAAATCCCAATAATATTATTGTGTTTATCCACTTCTGGCTAAGACTGATCTACAAAATACATCAGAAAACATGTTTCGGTAGTCCTTAATGATACAGGAAGGAAATGCAAGTAGACAGAAAATTCTTATAGCAGCCTTCCAGTACCTAAAGTGGACTAACGAAGATGGAGTGGGACTTTTTACAAGGACATGTAGGGACAGGACAAGGGGTAGTGGCTTTAAACTGAAGCAGGGTAGATTTAGAGTATTTAGAGTAGATTTCAGGAAGAAATTCTTTACTGTGAGGATTGTGATGCACCAGAAGAAGGCTGCCCAGTGAAGTTATGGGTATGTAATCCCTGGAAGAGTTCAAGGCCAGGATGGAGCATTATTATGTCAATAATGGACATTGAGCCACCTGGTCTAGTAAAAGGTGTCCTGGCCATGGCAGGGAGGGTGGAACTAGATGATCTTAGAGTCCCTTCCAACCGAAGTCACTCAGTGAATCTCTGAAATCCAGCTGGTTAAAATATACCTTTGGCTTGAACATTTGCTTTAAATCTGTTCCCTAGTTTTGCATATTTCTAGTGCTGGATGCCTAAAGAGGCAGACAGTGCCAAAGCTAAACAAAACATGCATCATTTCCAAATTCAAAAAGAAGATTTTAATTCCATGGTCTTGTCCTTCAAATGCCAATCTGGATAACTGCAACACCTGGACTTTAAAATGAACTACATTAACACTACATAAATGAACTACATAAGTGTCAGTCTAACAGAGATGAGATGAAAACTACAAAGCATGAGCTTGGCATGAGGTCACTGGAAAATCAGACAACAAACAAAAGATAAAATGGTGACCAGGGGATACAAACTAAAAGCTTACAGAATACAAAATGAGTCACATAGATAGAAAATAAATTTAAATAAAAGATATTGTAGGGAATTGCAAATTGATGCTAAATTTATTTGCATTAAAACTTTCAGTTTGTTTTCTTTTTTAGGGGGTATTTTTCTGTTAATTTTTTTTGTTGGCTTTTTGTTCTTGTCAACTAGCAATTAGCAATTTTCAATTAGCAATTGCTGTATAACTCATTTGTAATGATTAAAATCAATTCATAAGCAACAGTTTCAATGCCACTGTATGCATATTTACTCTGTGGCACAAAACTAAGTTAACTGTTTCCCCTATACCTACAGAACATCAGTATCTCTCTGTCGAACCATTTCTGAATTATGATAATGCTATCAATGCCAAATTATTTTTATTTATCACTGAATCTTCAGGGGTTTATAACACTGTGCATTAGGATATGGAGATTAACCAAAAAACCAGTACACTAGACATTACATCAAATGTAGACATGTAACCTACAATCAAAAGCATAGATTTTAAGAAAACATGACAATGAGTAAAGCTGTACAAATTCTAATTTTTATACGCTTATTCAAATCCCGTATTTTGGAACTGTGAATATTTTTAATTACTATGCCCTAGTTTACAAAATTTTTAGCTACATGTTTCCTTCTAACAGACTCTGTTGCTGAAAAAAACTTGTTTATATCATTCAGAATCATATTCAAGACATGCAAACAACAGTTTCTGCCTTCATTAAGCAATATTCATTTATTCATTGAACAAATAAGCAAATTCAAAATTTAGACTAATAAACAGCTCTTCACTGCATTTTAAAAACCACAAAGCTTAATACTAAAATTTTGTAAGTGAGGTTGTACTACACAGTGTGATGTCCCTTCTAGAATACAAGAAATGAGAACACATTAGGGACAGCAATTCAGCAAAACAGAAATGTTGCCCCAGAGGAGCTATGTGATTATTAAAAGAGCATAGTCATATCATTTTTTGCTTGTCTTGTGAATCCAGAAGGAATGTAAGAACAAGAAATCAATAACAGATTCTTTGAATATAAAAGGAGGTAAATATCTCTGCTTTGCATCTACAGTGAGTGGTGCAAGAACAGACCATTTAGAATATGACCCACCAGCACAGTATTTATCTTTAGGACACAAAGAGTTGATGAAGTTTCAGATGACTAATTCGAGGACTTATAAATGCTACCCTGAAAGCTCCATGTGTAAAACAGATTAAGTACTGTATAATGGAAGAACTTTATCAGCTTCACAGCTGCAGTTGTAATGAGGGATTTTTTTCACAGCTACCACAGATATTTTACATAACACAAGTGCTTGCTAAGAGCTAAGAATGCTTTTGGTTCACATAAAAAGAGCTTAACTGTTAGGATAACCTGAAGATCAAGGACAATTATCACTTGCTAGGAAGGTGAATGAAAGATGGAATAAAAGGTTTCATATTCCAAGTATTTTCGGTGATTAACATAGCTATCTTTGACCCCTGCTAAAACATAACCTTCTGTATTTAATTCTAGGGCCTCAATAACCCTTTATTTTTTTTTCAACTTACTGCCCAGCAAACCATTAAAATTTATTGAATCCACTTGAGAACAGTCGAGTCCTCCAATATATGTGCATGTGCTTTGAACCATTTTCCATCCTCACACAAATATCTAGAAACTGTGCAGATGTATGAATGACTGATTTACTTCACTAATTTTTTGAAAAAGCAAGTCAATTGTGAGACGTTGATAAGCTATAAGTGAAGTAGTTTTTGATACTCTCATCTCTGGAATCTAACTCTCAGCTATCCAAGTGATTTTTTATAAATGTCCAAAAGCAATTGCTCTCCTCAGATAGAAGACTCTTATTCATTACCTCTCCCTAAAACAAAACCATGAAAAATCAGCAGAGCTATTCAGGTCAGCAGTACCATTCATCCCTATCAAAATAAGCAATTAACTGAACACACCATGTTAAATCTGAAGAGACTGTCAGATCTAATGAAAATATTCAGCTCAATAACTATCATAGTCTATTGCCATTCCTAGAGTGGCATAAACTCAAACTTGCATGGAAAAGGATCAAGTTCCACACCTTATATTTAAAGCTCTAAATAAAGCTGCCCAGTTATGCATTTTTCCACTGAATTTTAACAGAAGGGAATCTCTTTTGAAAATGCTTCAGTATTAAGAGGAAGTTTCTCACATGCTGACTGTGCAAACAGCAATTTGATCACCGTCAGAATTTTGCACTGAAGGAAAAATGTGTGAAGTCCTGAAAAGGAAAAGTAGAAAGTAGAAGGAAAAAACCTGTTTTCAAAATGGATTTAAACTTCAAGAAAACTTAGTTTTACTCATAACAATATTTTGGTTTAAATCTTGGCAAGAAAAATTGACCAACTCTAATCTCCTGAAAAACATTTGTATGGTATGGATTTTTACATAATCATAGAGGTCTTCCAGCAAAACACTTTTTTTAATGTTTTTTCTTTGCCTGTCCAATTGAGGAGGGGAAATAATAGAATAGCTTAGTGCGCTACTTGTCCAGCAAAGGTCAACATCTAAATAATGGACATTGAAAATTTACAAGAAGCATAGCTATTCCTCATCACACCATTGCAACATATCTAAAAGGCAATTAATAGGGCAATTAATAGGCCTAATGATATAGGCCTTAGATGATGTGAGCTAGATTAAGAGTTGGTATCAAAGGCATCAGAAAAGGAGAAAGATACTTTTCAATTGGCACTTTGAAAAAGCATATTTACATGCACTGAGTTGGTGGGGACCTCACCTAAGACCTTGAAAAATATCTCAGTTTCATATCAGTGGGTGGCAGCAAAAATTCCTCTAGCAATATCAAATCAGTAATCCTACTTTAGTAATAAGAATTTTGAAAATACAGTCACAAAGTGTACTCTTCCTCTGAGAAAATATTGTTTTTATGAACAAAAGCACTGTCTTAATAATCACTCTGTATAGCCACAACCCATCTGTCCATATATATATGAACTGCAAATAAATCTGCTAGATAGGGGTGCTCGTCTTGTTTTTCTCCATCCTCTAGTATACACAAATAAGGTCGGTGAAAACATGCTGCAGTATGAGAGTCACTGGAACCATTGAAAAGTTTGCTATTTTTGGGAGTTCAGGAGCCCTAAAAAGAGTTATCTTTTTTTTTTTTTATTTCCAGAGACATACTAAGTATGAGGAATTTTTAGGATCACTATACTTTTAGTAATTAGTATAAAGGTTTGTGCAGGCACACTCTAAGCATGTACAAATGGAATAAGAAAAGCAATGACTGAGAAAGAAATTCAGTTTTAATCCATGTAAACAGAATAACAGAATTATAGTAATATTTCATTATTTATAAAGCTTACTAACACATCAGAAAACAACAAAAAAATTGAATTATATTTTATAAAAGCACCATCAGTCAGTAATTAGATCTAGGCCTCCTGAATTCCAACTTAATGTATTATCAATAGGAATCTACTGATTCTCATTTTGTGTTGAAATGGTGCATAGCAGTTTAATATTCTGAAAAAGAAAGGAAACAAGTATTTTTCTAATGTAATATCATTCATGACAATGACACAGTGGCATTGTCCACACTCACAGGAAAAAAAAATAAAATTCAAAGCAGTTCAGTGGCAGATTCTCAAAAAATGTGCTATTTTTTCACCCTGCAGATCAAGCTGCATCTTTAACAATGTAGTTACATATTTTTATTCACAACCACAAACACAGTCAGACCTTCCTTGAAAACTTAATGCCTTAATACAAAAATCAAAATAAATTATACAAATCCTCAAAAAATATTTGGAAGGAAAAAAAAAGAAAAAATAGTTTGATTTATTGTGTCTGAAACTACACTCAGTAATTCTTAGTAAAAAATTAATATCATCTCATATTTATAGGTACTCATCCCAAAACACTGAAACTTGAAATATTTTCATATAATCAGTTAAGCCTAATGCTAGTTTTCATCTGTTGAAATCTTAGATATTCACATCATTTTCTTGTCCCTCTCTCAAGGATTTTGAGAGCTTCAGGGATATTCAATTATTTTTGCTAGCAGTCCAACAGGCAGTATTTGTTGTATTTACCTTGCACTGATTATTTCTGAAGAAAAATTTAATGATAATATGATTGATCAGTTTTTCTCTCTCACCCTTTTGATCAACACATCAAAGGCAAGAGCTTCAACTGGTATATTTTAATAACTTCATATAAGTATTTGTAATGCCACTATGTTTCTGGATCTTTATTTTTCTATGATGAAAGATAGAATATTTCATTTTTGTTCCCTTGCTGATCCATCAAAATATTAACTCTAATTTGCCCTTTGTTCTTCTCTTCATATATCAATGCATATATAAATATTTAAAAATATATATTCATATATAAATTCAAAAACTGCAAGAATAAGAGAGTTAAATGGCAGAAAAAAAACCCATAGTGAGTAAATGGTAGAGTTGCTTAAGTGAATTTAACAAAAACTTTTGTGAAAAAAATAAGATCTAAAAATAATTTTTGACTTCTCATCCATCTAGTCTATACAGAAAAAAAAAAATAACATGTTCTGCTAAGCTCTTGCAGGAATCCTTCTAATGAAAATAAAATGTTATAATTTTTTAAATAAGAACTTACAAGACTTATGACAGCAATCACTTTAAAGCAAAAATTACAACAATCTGATATCTGCGTAATTTGTTTTTCAGGGGCAGATAGCTCTTACCCTTGGCTCAGTCTGTTTTCCTGTTAAATCACTTGAGCCACAGACTGAGAGCTCTCTCTTAACCAGCTAGCACCTTACACTGTCAATTTTTAAGAACAGTTCCTAACTATATACAGGTAAAATCTTGAGTTTTAACTTAGAATTCTTTTATTTAAGTATTTTTGGATGACTTTTCTTTGAAGAAAGTAGAAGGTGCTCTTAGACAGAAGGGAGAAAGGACAGCCTATGATTCAGTCTTCGTATGGAAACAGAGCCAAATCCAACCCTGACCTTTTGAAACAATAATGAGCTGCTTAGCTCTATTCAGTCTACATCTGACTATATTTGCAATTTCCCTTGAAACTTCTCCCTGATACCTGACTTCATTCCTCTCTATTATAGTTTCACCCCTCCATTGAAAACGTTGTCAAAGGAAGTGGTGGAGTCACCATTCCTGAGGGTATTTAAAAGGCATGAAGATGTGCCACTTAAAGGCACGGTTTAATTTTGGACTGACAGTGCTGAGTTAATGGTTGGACTTAAGGATGATCTTAAAGATATTTTCCAACCTAAACAATCCTATGATTCTAATTTTGTGGCAATAGCTACCCTCTTTGTCAGGTTTGTTAAATTAAATAATGTAATAAGCATGAAGTAGTCTCATGCAGTGATGATGAGGGCAATGATAATACATGAATAAAGGGGATGGGTTGTACTGCCTCTATTTGGGATAATGAATACTTGCCAACATAAGCCATTCATATGTTTGTGAATTCTTATATAAAACAGACTGGTTTACACCACTGTTATACATACCAGCAGGAATAAAAACCTCATTATAGACCTGACGTACTAAAAAACTCACAGACTGCAGTTAAGAAACTCAAGTAGAAATCTCAAAAGGCAGAGGAAAAACAATAATTTAGAATTCTGTATCGGTTTACACTTTAACTGACCCCTTTAGATGAGAGAAACACCAGAAAAGCACAGTACCAAAATATTCTCAAGAAAGAACTGTGCCTCAGGGGGGGTTGGGCTACATTATTCAGCAGTGAGTCCTGTGTTGAATATTAGACAAGCTTAAATGTGAAACAGTTTTATTATTTAAGTCAATTAAGCCCAAATAAATTTTATTATATGCAAGATTCCAAAGAGGTTTGAGATTCCTTCTTAAAAAAACAGAGAATATTTTGAGTGCAGCAGTAACATTTTTAAAGACATTTTATTTTACATTTAATAACATGATGTATTAATGTGACAGTTGTGATAAATAAAACATGTTAATCAAATTTGGCACAGCACCAAATGGGTACTTATAAGTAGTTTTGTTTTTCTGCTTTTGTTGGGGGTTTTTTTTGGGTTTTTTGTTTTGTTTTGTTTTGTTTTGTTGGGGTTTTTTTGGGTTTTGTTTTGGGGTTTTTTTTTGGTTTGCTGTTTTGTTTTTTTTAATTAGTAAAGTATTACTGGTTTATTCAATGTCATGAAAGATACTGTGCCAGTACCTGTGACCAAGGTGAACACTCAGAATCAAGCAAGGGAAGGCAAGAACCTCACAATCCCTTAACCTTGAAAGAGGAGAAAGTTAAAAAGAGGGAACCAAAAATCAAAGAGCTATTAAAAACAATCCTTTTTAATAATA